>CM059797.1:10286117-12686117 GCA_030435695.1 Brachymystax lenok tsinlingensis | reverse complement strand
TGACAGGTGTAGCATATCAAGAAGCTGATTAAACAGCATGATCATATTACACAGGTGCACCTTGTGCTGGGGACAATAAAAGGCCACTCTAAGTGCAGTTTTGTCACACAACACAATGCCACAGATGAGGCAGTGTGCAATTGGTATGGTGGCTGCAGGAATGTCCACCAGAGCGGTTGCCAGAGAATTTAATGTAAATGTCTCTACCATAAGCCGCCTTCAACATAATTTTAGACAATTTGGCTTTACGTCCAACCGGCCTCACAACCACAGACCACGTGTGTTGCGTTGTGTGGGCGAGCGGTTCGCTATTGTCAACATCGTGAACAGAGTGCCCCATGGTGGTGGTGGGGTTATGGTGTGGGCAGTCATAAGCTACGGATAACGAACACAATTGCATTTTATAGATGGGAGGCCCATTTCTTTTAAGGTATCTGTGACCAGCAGATGCATATCAGTATTCTCAGTCATGTAAAATCCATAGATTAAGGCCTAATGAATTTATTTCAATTGACTGTTTTCCTTATGAACTGTAACTCAGTAAAATCTTTGAAATTGTTGCATGTTGCGTTTATATTTTTGTTCAGTATAGATACATATGAATCCTCTGAAATATTATCACTTAGCCTAACGACATCTGCATATCCTCTTTTGTGCTGCATCAATTGATAAGCAATTA
This sequence comes from Brachymystax lenok tsinlingensis, assembly GCA_030435695.1. Taxonomy (NCBI): domain Eukaryota; kingdom Metazoa; phylum Chordata; class Actinopteri; order Salmoniformes; family Salmonidae; genus Brachymystax; species Brachymystax lenok. The sequence continues at coordinate 12,685,438 of CM059797.1, read as the reverse complement.
GACAATGCCTTTATTGGCAGATTACAGACCAATTTAATTAGCTAAAGAGTTATCTTCAGTTTGGTCCAGAGTTTGACCTTCTGTCAACACTTAGATAATAATATTATTTGGATTCATTTAAGGGACATTACAGAGATACTTTGCATATTACTTACTTTGATTGAGAGCAAGAGCTGGGGCGTAGATGACCATACCAGTGTACAGGGCCTGAAACAAAATCAGCCATTAGTTGATGGATGTAAACATATTCTTGATGCACATTCATAAAGCGCAATGTTTACCTTAGATGCCCAGATGGCTTCCTGAAATCAGGCAGTGGAAAAAAGGACAAGGACAGATGTTGCCATTTTTTGTAGTTAATGTATTATTGAGTTTTTTGTTTCCACCATATCCTTTGGAAAACGTTAGCTTCATTAAGATCTACCCTTTTGCCCCATTTTCATGATGTTAACTGAATATTTACCGTTTGTATGATGTACATGGTGGTCCCGATCACCCGAATCAACTTGTTGAAACGCATCTCCAGATACTAGAGAGAAAATAAACATTTCAGTCAAACCTGGCCTGATTTCATTGGCTTTTTACTCTTGTAAAAAAAAAATCCTAGTCAGGAAGTGATGAGGAAGAAAGATTCATAGACTTTTCAGTAGTCTGTCTATCTGCAGGTCTACAGCTGTTTTGTTCAAGTCATAAATGGTTGCGGGTTGATGTTTATTGGGATGAATCTTGTCCTGGAGGCAGAACTCAGCGATTTCCACTGGATGTGCCAGCTGCAGCCAAAATTCCTGTATTTGGCTATATATTGTAAAAGATAATGAAAACAAAAATGAGCTTTTTTTTATCTTAATTTAAGGTTAGCATTAGGCATAAGGTTAACAGTGTGGTTAAGGTTATTGTTAGGTTTAAAATCCGATTTTGTGTCAATGCCAGCTAGTGAATAACCTGCAGAGCTGCCTCTAGTACATGACCCCAATAAATGCCAACCTGCTAAATGGTTGCTTGGTGCACAAAACTAATTAAATACCTGTAATTACTTTTATGGCAACTAGTCACATATTTTTAGGAGTCCACATAGACGCTGAATGTAACAGATGTAACATCTTGACACCCCTCCTGGATTAGATTGTTTTCACGGATCACTGATTAATTATTAGTTAAATTACAACTGCTGGGGGCCTCCCGAGTGGCGCAGCGGTCTACAGATCCAGCGCATGGACGCTGACACAGTCGCTAGGTGTACGGTGTTTCCTCCGACACATTGGTGCGGCTGGCTTCCGGGTTAAGCATGCATTGTGTCAAGAAGCAGTGTGGCTTGGCGGGGTTGTGTTTCGGGAGGACGCACGGCTCTCGACCTTTGCCTCTCGACCTTCGTCCGTACGGGAGTTGCAGCGATGGGACAAGACCGTAACTACCAATTGGGGAGAAAAAGGGGTAAAACAATACAAATAACAAAAAATACAACTGTTGGACATTTTAAAGCAAACCCTCTCATCTTCACTCCCCCCTAGCGGATTCATCTTAATTCATTCCCCTATACCTTTATCTCAATCCACCTTGCTTGCACTTGCTGTTTGACCGATACAATGGACCCAAAGGAATCGCCAAGATATTTGCAACTCAAATGTTTTAATGTATTTGACATACTGTATATGTATTTGACCCAGGTGGGTCTGACCCAGCCTGGTATATCTTACAGTACCTCGTAGGTGCTGGTGATGCCCAGGCGGTAGAAGAGAGGGACGAAGATTTCAGCGGTGATGATGGACATGATGGCATAGGAGATGCCAAATATCCAGAAGGCCGCCCCAAACCGATAGGCCTCTGCTGGAGTGCCGATCACGGTGATTCCAGACATGAAGCTGGCAGTGAGGGACATGGCGACGGGCACCGCTGTCATCTGACGGCCCCCCAGCAGGAACTCATCGCTGCTGGTGTTCTTGCGGCCCCGGATGGCTTGGAACAGGCCGATGCCGGCCGCCCCCAGGACTGTGCCCACAAACACCACATAGTCCCACACAGAGAACGAGGCCACTGGGCCCCCTGTACCCGTTGTCATGGTTAATGAGTACAGAAGATATCCCTCCGGCAGAGACCAACACTTATCTAATCTTCACTATCTAACCACTTTCACCCACTGGTCGCCACTAGATCTTACAGGTTGAATGTTAGGCAAGGTTGCTAATGTTTAATTTCCTTTCTTTCCAATGAACACTATTTTTCCTATTTACAAATTAATCACATAAATGGTATGTGAATTACAGAACAGGTGTAGCATTGATATTTAACTTTCACTAAGTAGAAAAAGAATGTTTGATTTGATCAAGAATGTCAAAATAAATCAATTTTGTTCAAATTGAGGCCAACCTTTTTTCAGTATTCCAAGAAAACAAAACAACAGAAAATAAATTCTCAGTCAACTAGATAAACACCTTAGAAATGTATTAATGCAGATAAAATGTTGGGATTATTGCAGTTCTTTGACACTTACAATAGACATCCACAATGGAAAGAAACATCCTTATACAAACGTCCTAGAATTCCAAGATCAAATGTCCAAAAGTCCTTTTTGTTAAGTCTTCTGTACTTGTTGAGGTTGAATAAAGTTGAGAATTACTAGAAATGCATCCTCCTGTTTAGCAAGACTTCCTTGTGTGGTACCCTTATCCTAACAAAAGCATGGAAGAACACACTCTTGGTGTCGACTAACCATAAACACACCTTTAGTTAATCATCACCCAAGGACAAAATATACAGAATTCACCGCAATGCCTACCAAGATTGTAAAAGGGAATGATCCTTATATCTGACTTGATGAAGTGTGTTTGGCCCGCCGTCCGATCTACCATTTAATGAACGGTTGGTAAAGTTATAGTGGTAGAACACCATGTATGTTCAGTCTGACACTGTTGTGACTTTCAAAGCATGAAAAGGGTTCTGCAACAATAAATCCTCCAGTACTTATGGACTCCAAGACCAGATTGCTCAACATTTGACTGATTAGACTTTCTAGAGAAGCAAAGTCAGCTTTGAGAAAAATTATTCAGTCATCGATCAGCCATAAAACATACAGCCATAAATAAGCCATTCCATCCCATTGCAAGAGTCAGTATGTTGGAAAAACAATTCTAGTACATAAAGATATAAGCACTTGTAGAAAGTAAAGACAATGTCCAGTTTTTAGGAACATATTCATACTGAATCACTCAAGGACTCAAACTGTAATGCTCCTATCCACAGATTGCATTTATTCAAAAAAAGTCCTCTCAGTTACAACCTTACACGAATATGAGAGACAGGGATAATCCTCTCTACAATCATTAACTTCAAATGAAAACACAGGAGATAAGGGACCATCCAGGATTGTTGTAAAACTGTTGGACGGCTGGATATCTGTTCCCATCGATGCAGTAGATTATTACATGTTCTGGAAGGCAGCATCGAGGGCTTACTACATGCCAATCAAGCACATAGATTTTACAGTTGGGTTAAGTTTATTTAAGATTGTGTAAAAAAAAACAAGGAGAAAGCCAACATGGCATTTGTACAATGGGACAGACAAGAAGACTGGGTATAATATGAAATATTTCAGATGACAATAAGACAGGGAGACTTGACATCTGAAAGCTACCCACTGGGCACATGTCAGTTCAACTTCTACTCTCTTAGAACCCTTTTGGAGCGTTTTTTTCTTCGTCTGTCCCCATAGGAGAACTCTTTTTGGTTCCAGGTAAAACCATTTTGGGTTCAATGTAGAACCCTCTGTGAAAAGGGTTCTACCTTGAACCAAAGGAGTTCTACCTGGAAACAAAAAAGGTTCTCCAAAGGGTTATTCAGACGAATAACCCTTTTAGGTTCAAGATAGTGTTGTTTTGATTTACATTTGGTTGAGTTGTCAACTAACGTGAATTTAATGTGAAATCAACCACGTCATTGGATTTAGGTTAAAGGTTGGTTGAAATAAATACAAAATTCATAGATTTCCACATTGATTTGGTCGACATGAGGTGGAAACAACGTTGATTCAACCAGTTTTTGCCCAGTGGGTATTTCTGACAACAAGATTTACTTTAATCAGTCATGACTAGGTGTTCAGATCAGTAAGGAACTGAACATTCATTGGCTTTGAGCCTACTGCTGAGGAACACTGAACAATTTGTTCCATTTATTGTTTAATTGCCACTAGTCTTATAGTGTTTCAATTTGTTGAATGTCACGTTGCCTTTGTGCTCCCAGTCAGGCTGTGATAGCTCTACAAGGTCTATAAACACCATTCAAGCATCATGTAGACAAAGTATTCACAAGTCAATACAGGATTTACAACACTGTTTTACCAAAAAAGGCTATGACTTTTCAGTTTCTACGTGGGCCGGCAGCTGTGTCTCACTGGGACATGGCTCTGGCAGCAGTGTGGTTAAGGTTAGGTTTAAAATCAGATTTTATGATTTTGTGACTGTACCCGGTAGTGACCACTCTGCAGAGCATCCTCCAGAACAAGATTCATGATGAAAACCTGCTAAATTTGAGTCTACACCAGACTTCATAACATATCATCACAGTTCATAGAACTTTACAAACTGAACTCTATTATTTTATCTCAACTCAGTAGGCCTACTAAACTTAGGCCTAAACGTATTGCATGCGCTCAATGAACAGCTGAAGAAGCAGACACGCACAGCACACATGGAGCGCTCCAAATGAAAAACATTGAAGGAATTGACAGAAGACTCTAAAATGGAAATAAATAAATCTAAACATCTTGCTCAAGTGTAGCATGACTGTGGGCTCTGCAAACAACTCAGAATGAGAACGGTAGCTAACTAAAATGTAGCCTAATGAACCGAATTAACATAAGCAAACGTTCTAGATTAGGCTAACGGGAAATTACATGATGAACGGTAAATTCACTACTGTGATATATTTAGCTGGGAATTTACACAAATTTAACAAACAAAGGGCAAAAATTAACATAATGAAACAATGAATGTGCCCGAATTGGCAGGAAGCATAAAGCGCATGCATGGTAACAGGAGCATAGCTCAGGAGGAGGATGAGGCGAGAGGGTCATGGCCAGAAGGGACCAAGCGTCAGCTAACGTGAACTTTATGAATTATGAAGCATTTATGTGCTTGTTTTGATTATGGAAATGCTTCAAAATTCACAAAAAGTGGCGTTAGCTGATGAAGGTGATCTCGTAGAACAAAACGTATAAGATCACCTAAGCCTGTGTTTACCACAGACATTTGTTTCGGCGTTTATCCAAAAACCCTCCAAAACATTTATTTCCCCATAAGCTTTGACCAATGAGCCATGGCGGAGTTAGTGCCTACAAAAAGATGCCATAACTATTGCTCTCTATAGACCTCCATACAAAACAATCCCCACTTGGTCTGCTAACTGCTGAATTGTCACGTGGACAGATACGAGGATCCACTCCCGTCAAAATAGACATTAGATTAAGGCCTAGGGTTTCAAGCTTTGGTTGATTTCAAATGGAATCTACAAGTTAATAATAAATATGTTGGATTCACGTCTCCATCTCAACCAACAATCAAGCTCAAAGAATAGGATTAAATCAAATCAAACTGTATTTCAAGTGCATTTAACGTTTGATTTGATTTTATTAAGTCCTATTCTTTCACTTCAATTTTTGGTTGAAATGGAGACGTGAATCCAACATATCATGTTGCTCTCGGGGAACTGTGGGGAGGATCTTGGAGGGCTGGTGGCCTGGCGGTTGGGAGCTTGGGCCGGTGGCTGATAGTTTGCTGGTTTGGGTTCCCGTTTTTTGACCTTGTGGGAGATCTGTCGACGTGCCCTTGAGCAGGGCGTTGACCCTGGTTGCTCTGTGGGTCGCCCTGGATGGGAGTCTGTTAGATGACTGAACGTAATGTAAATGTTGAGCGGCTTCAATGCAAGTAGATTGTATGTTTTAATATTAAATAAAAAATACATAAAAATAATAATAAAATAAAAATACATACAAATAAAATATATATATAAATATACAGTACGAGTCAAAAGTTTGGTCACACCTACTCATTCAAGGGTTTTCAAAATATATTTTTTATTTTAGATTCTTCAAAGTAGCCACCCTTTGCCTTGATGACAGCTTTGCACACTCTTGGAATTCTCTCAACCAGCTTCACCTGGAATGCTTTTCCAACAGTCTTGAAGGAATTCCCACATGAGCACTTGTTGGCTGCTTTTCCTTCACTCTGCAGTCCAACTCATCCCAAACCATCTAAATTGGGTTGAGGTCGGGTGATTGTGGAGGCCAGGTCATCTGATGTCATTTGAGATTCATCTGAGATTCTTCAAAGTAGCCACCCTTTGCCTTGATGACAGCTTTGCACACTCTTGGCATTCTCTAGTTTTAGTTTTGTTGAAAGGGCCTAATTGAGTAATAGTCAGTGACTGAAATAACAAGAGAAAAACTGCTGACGCACAACCAAATTTCGAAATTGCACCTTGTGTATTCTACTATTCTAACTCTCAACAGGAAGTTGAGACCCCGACTGAGCTCCAATTTTTTTATTTGAATTAATCCTCCTACAAAAATGATGCTCTTCTGTATATATAGATTTTTTTGGGGGAATTGATTTGAGGGCTTGTCCATCCCTGGCCTACATGGAATACTGTATCACTTCGTTATAGAGCTCATCAGAGTTTTATAGACAATATTTCAGGCTACACATATTTATGGCACTATATGAACTTTGACCATATTTGAGAACATATGATAGTTGTAGATTGTTATTTTTAAAACACACGTTTTCTAACCAACTGAAAGTGTAACAAAACAACAAATGTAGGCCTATGTCCAGAAATAACCCCTATCCCCTAGGCACCAGAACGAATCAGTTGGACGGGCATTTGATTTCCATAGTAGGACATGTTTTATCACGCAAGCGCGAGCACAATTATTTTAAATGGGTTTTATAGTAAGTAATTTCAACCAAATTTTACTTGGCTCATCGTGCTCTAGTGACTCATTGTGAAGGGCCGGGCACCTGCAGGCTGACCTCGGTCATCAGTTGAACGGTGTTTCCTCCAACACATCAGTGCTGCTGGCTTCCGGGTTAAGCGGGCGGGTGTTAAGAAGTGCGGTTTGGCGGGTCATGTTTTGGGAGACGCATGACTTGACCTTAGCCTCCTGGGCCCGCTGGGGAGTTTCAGTGTTGAGACAATATCGACATTCTGGAGAAAAAGGGGGTATAAAAAAAAAATAACATTTACATTTGAGTCATCACTCTTACCTAGGAGTTGGGTTTGGAGTTGTTTCTGGACCGGGCCAATCGGACTTCACCACTTCGTTTTCTATTGTGCTAACCAGTGAGATTGCCACATAATGCAGTACAGGACGTGACTGCTAAAACAAAGCTTATTATGAGGTTATTACAGGTTAACCCCTCACCCCACACATTACTGTACTGGTAATGGAAGTTCGTAGTTACAGAGGGTGCCTGTTACATAAATATTTTTTAAATAGCCTTTTGTGAACTAACTTGACTTTTTCCCCCCTTACCATCTGACTTTGCTGATATCTACTTTATTGAGGAAAATTGTACTTACTATGAGTGTGATATGTAGTTGTCCCACCTAGCTATCTTAAGATGAATGCACTAACTGTAAGTCACTCTGGATAAGAACGTCTGCTAAATGACTAAAATGTAATTGCAAATGTATTTATGTATGTCAACCTGATAATGGGCCTGGAGACTCCTGCTTCCACTCGGTCAGAGATGGGAGATAATGGTCCAGTAGGATCAAGGTGGATTAGAATGCCTGTATAAAGACCATCAGGCAGCATCATCAGGCCTGCAGGTGTCCAGCTCTACCAGGTGAGTCAGCAGAGCTGATCTGACAGGAACACTGGTTCAGCTTCTTTTGTCCAGCTATTGGTGCAGCTTTGCTGAAGGACTGACTTTTGTTTTATTTAAATGGCTTATCATATGTACAAACATCATTTTTTGGGGATAGATTTACTAAGTATATAAATATATATTAGTTCATATTTCCAACTATAAAACTATAGATTTGTTCATATTTTCTTCTTGCCATTGACTTTAATTCCATGCAGGTTCTTGTTTGAAAGACAGAAAGTTGTGGCTGCTTGCTAAATGGAATCGTCTGTGGCCATGTGTGGTCTCCTTTGCCTGCTGTTCAGCCAAGCTGTCCCCATGTGTGTGCCCACGGACTACACTCTGTATGAGGAGAGACGTGAATGTGACTTCTGCGTGGCCATCAATACTACCATTTGCATGGGTTTCTGCTACTCAAGGGTAAGCAGGCTACAAGCTGAACCTGACAATCTAAGTTTTCAACAAGAAACAATCTGTAAAATTCACTCAGTTTAAAACGTTTATCCTCCCACAAAAACATATTTTGGTTTCCCTTTATTTGATCAGCATAGTCTCATTGAGATTTAGCATACTCTTTTACAAGACAGACCTGGCCATAATTGCAGGACACTAGTAGTTTCAACATACCATGTATGAATTATATATCCTGTCACATGTTGTGCATTGGAGAAGAGATTATAAAATATATGTATTGAAACTTGAACTATGTAAAATTCCACTTGGCAGGCTGACCGTGAGGCATATTTGACCTACATCGCATGCATTTAATGTATATATGATTAGCATGTGTGTCTGTGTGTGTGATAATCAGGACAGTAATATAAAGGAGAGGCTGTACCTATGACCAGGTGGAGTACCGTACAGTGATACTGCCTGGTTGCCCGCTCCATGCCAACCCTCTCTACACCTACCCCGTAGCCCTCAGCTGCCACTGTGGCACCTGCAACACAGACAGTGATGAGTGTGCCCACAAGGCCAGCAGTGGTGACGGATCCAGGTGTACCAAGCCAATCAGACACATCTACCCATACCCTGGCCTGAACAACTACATCCACCCCAACTAAATTCTCTCCCTTCCGTGGATACATATATTGGATCTTAATTTGAGCCAGTTTTCTACAGCAGGAAAATAATCCTGCAGCAACAGGAAATGCAAATTATTATATGGATTATAGCTAATGGTAATTTTTCGTGGGGTTGATACATTTTTCGTTAGGGTAAATCAAGCCTGACATTTTAAAATGGAAATTACAAACTTTAAAAGCCTTTTTGCTGAGCAGGAAAATTCTCAGCAACAAAAGAGTGATCAAATTAAGACCCTGCATCTTTTGGATGGCTGTAATGACCATACTACCAACAGGGGAAGTAATGAGAATGATCAGTTCAAATAAAGTTTATGGTCAATAGCCTACTCTTTATCAAAATAGAACATCATTGTGCTTAACATTGTGTGTATGTGTTTGTGGTGGATACATGGTGGACCCCATGTATTGTGACATGTATAGTAGAGGTCGACCGATTATGATTTTTCAACGCCGATACCGATTATTGGAGGACCAAAAAAAGCTGATACCGATTAATTGGCCGATTTTTATATATATATATATATTTGTAATAATGACAATTATAACAATACTGAATGAACAATGAACACTTTTAACTTAATATAATACATAAATAAAATCAATTTAGTCTCAAATAAATAATGAAACATGTTCAATGTGGTTTAAATAATGAAAAAACACAGTGTTGGAGAAGAAAGTCAAAGTGCAATATGTGCCATGTAAAAAAGCTAACGTTTAAGTTCCTTGCTCAGAACTTGAAAACATATGAAAGCTGGTGGTTCCTTTTAACATGAGTCTACAATATTCCCAGTTAAGAAGTTTTAGGTTATAGTTATTATAGGAATTATAGGACTATTTCTCCTCTCTATTCCATTTGTATTTCATATACCTTTGACTATTGGATGTTCTTATAGGCACTATAGTATTGCCAGCCTAATCTCGGGAGTTGATAGGCTTGAAGTCATAAACAGAGCTGTGCTTCAAGCATTGCAAAAAGCTGCTGGCAAATGGAGGAAAGTGTGGTTTGAATGAATGCTTACGAGCCTGCTGCTGCCTACCACCGCTCAGTCAGACTGCTCTATAAAACATTAAATCATAGACTTAATTATAATATAATACACACAGAAATACGAGCCTTAGGTCATTAATATGGTCAAATCCGGGAAACGATCATTTCGAAAACAAAACGTTTATTATTTCAGTGAAATACGGAACCATTACGTATTTTAATCGAACGGGTGGCAACCCTAAATCTAAATATTGCTGATACATTGCACAACCTTCAATGTTATGTCATAATTATGTAAAATTCAGGCAAATTAATTACGGTCTTTGTTAGGAGGAAATGGTCTTCAGTTTCGCAACGAGCCAGGCGACCCAAACTGCTGTATATACCCTGACTCTGCTTACACTGAACGCAAGAGAAGTGACACAATTTCAGGCACCGCATTGATTATATGCAATGCAGGACAAGCTAGTTAAACTAGTAAAATCATCAACCATGTGTAGTTAACTAGTGATTATGTTAAGATTGATTGTTTATAAGATAAGTTTAATGCTAGCTAGCAACTTACCATGGCTCCTTGCTGCCTGCACTCGCGTAACAGGTGGTCAGCCTGCCACGCAGTCTCCTCGTGGATTGCAATATAATCGGCCATAATTGGCATCCAAAAATGCAGATTACCGATTGTTATGAAAACTTGAAATCGGCCCTAATTAATCGGCCATTCCGATTAATCAGTCGACCTCTAATGTATAGTGTCTGTTTTGTTTGGTATCTGTATGTGCTTTTTAGTTTACTGTTTTACTTACAATGGAGGCTGACCCTGGTATTTTTGTCTGCTTCCTGGGTTTGTCCTTCTCTGTCTGTCCTGTCCATTGACTCACTGAGCTATTTTGTTTACGGTGAACCAATACCATGAATGTAACTAGATTAAAGCTGAAGTCTGTAAATAGTTGTCGGTAATCTTAATCACATCCTGTGTAAGAACACAGCTTGCTGTCACACTCAACACACAACACAGACTGCAACAACATAGTGACTAACAAGACCTTGGCAATGACTCCCTGACTTTCACTCACTGATTATGACTCTTGATAATCTGATTGTAAATTATTTCTTTGAGAAATAATCAGAGATATTAGCCTCTTCACTATTAAATAAAAAAACATTCTAAATTCTAAAAAGATTTAGTAGTAGTTTTGTCTAAAAATGAACACAAAATAGTATAATAAATTACTGTTTGATTTCACCAAGTGCACTCGATGAACAGACGTTACTAACACACATCATTGAATGGGATTTCATACATTGTGGCATTCCTATACAAAGTGCACCTGGTTATAACTTTAGTCTCGTGGGAGTGTATCACAGGCGGCATGCGTGGTCGGAAATGCACAAAGGACGTTTGGGGAGACAGCTGGTGGTCTATATATAAGTCACTAGCTCAGAGGGGGACATGTTATGCGCCTGTCATTTGGACTCCCTTCTATCTCAATCAGTGCTTAATCTGATATTATGAATTTTCCATACCTTATGTTGTGATCCAGTCTTTGTCAATGTGACAAGGGTCATGACATGATTATGACTCACAGAGGGAAACCACAGGGCAGGGAGAGAGGTAAGGATACATAGATAGAAATGCTGAGCGATTTGTGGTTTGAGTTCGGTTTGATTATCAGAAAAATGTATTGAGGTCTTCAATTTCTGTTTTGATAAAATGTGTTTTACATTAAATGCATTGTGCATTATGTGGGTTGAATGCTAACACAGAATAAAACAATTAATATAAGTCCCATGATTTATTCACATTACTTTACTTTAATCAAATGTATTTATTCATAAGTGCATCGAGGACGTCGTCCCCACAGTGACTGTACGTACCCCAACCAAAAGCCATTGATTACAGGCAACATTCATACTGAGCTAAAGGGTAGAGCTGCCGCTTTCAAGGTGCGGGACTCTAACCCGGAAGCTTATAAGAAATCCTGCTATGCCCTGCGACGAACCATCGAACAGGCAAAGCGTCAAAACAGGGCTAAGATTGAATCATACCACACCGTCTCCGACACTCGTCTTATGTGGCAGGGCTTGCAAACTATTACAGACTACAAAGGGAAGCACAGCCACGAGCTGCCCAGTGACACGAGCCTACCAGACGAGCTAATTCACTTCTATGCTCGCTTCGAGGCAAGCAACACTGAGACATGCATGAGAGCATCAGCTGTTCCAGACGACTGTGTGATCACACTCTCCGAAGCCGACGTGAGTAAGACCTTAAAACAGGTCAACATACACAAGGCTGCGGGGCCAGACGGATTACCAGGACGTGTGCTCCGGGCATGTGCTGGCCAACTGGCAGGTGTCTTCACTGACATTTTCAACATGTCCCTGATTGAGTCTGTAATACCAACATGCTTCAAGCAGACCACCATAGTCCCTGTGCCCAAGAACACAAAGGCAACCTGCCTAAATGACTACAGACCCGTAGCACTCACGTCCGTAGCCGTGAAGTGCTTTGAAAGGTTGGTAATGGCTCACATCAACACCATTATCCCAGAAACCCTAGACCCACTCCAATTTGCATACCGCCCAAACAAATCTACAGATCTCTATTGCACTACACACTGCCCTTTCCCACCTGGACAAAAGGAACACTTATTCGAGAATGCTATTCATTGACTACAGCTCAGCATTCAACATCATAGTACCCTCAAAGCTCATCACTAAGCTAAGGATCCTGGGACTAAACACCTCCCTCTGCAACTGGATCCTGGACTTCCTGACGGGCCGCCCCCAGGTGGTGAAGGTAGCTAGCAACACATCTGCCACGCTGATCCTCAACACTGGAGCTCCCCAGGGGTGCGTGCTCAGTTCCCTCCTGTACTCCCTGTTCACCCACGACTGCATGGCCAGGCACGACTCCCAACACCATCATTAAGTTTGCAGACGATCAGGTAGGCCTGATCACCAACGACGAGACAGCCTATAGGGAGGAGACCTGGCCGGGTGGTGCCAGAATAACAACCTCTCCCTCAACATAACCAAGACTAAGGAGATGATTGTGGACTACAGGAAAAGGAGGACCGAGCACGACCCCATTCTCATCGACGGGGCTGTAGTGGATCAGGTTGAGAGCTTCAAGTTCCTTGGTATCCACATCAACAACAAGCTAGAATGGTCCAAACACACCAAGACAGTCGTGAAGAGGGCACGACAAAGCCTACTCCCCCTCAGGAAACTAAAAAGATTTGGCATGGGTCCTGAGATCCTCAAAAGGTTCTACAGCTGCAACATCGAGAGCATCCTGACTTGTTGCATCACTGCCTGGTACGGCAATTGCTCGGCCTCTGACTGCAAGGCACTATAGAGGGTAGTGCGTACGGTCCAGTACATCACTGGGGCTAAGCTGCCTGCCATCCAGGACCTCTAGACCAGGCGGTGTCAGAGGAAGGCCCTAAAAAGACCCCAGCCACCCCAGTCATAAACTGTTCTCTCTACTACCGCATGGCAAGCGGCACCGGAGTGCCAAGTCTAGGACAAAAAGGCTTCTCAACAGTTTTTACCCCCAAGCCATATGACTCCTGAACAGGTAATCAAATGGCTACCTGGACTTTTTGCATTGTGTGCCACCCCCAACCCCTCTTTTTACGCTGCTGCTACTCTCTGTTTATCATATATGCATAGTCACTTTAACTATACATTCATGTACATACTACCTCAATTGGGCCGACCAACCAGTGCTCCCGCATACTGGCTAACTGGGATATATATCTGCATTGTGTCCCGCCACCCACCACCCCCTTAGTTACGCTACTGCTACTCTCTGTTCATCATATATGCATAGTCACTTTAACTATAGCTACATGTACATACAGCCTCACTACTGTATATAGCCTCGCTACTGTATATAGCCTGTCATTTTATTGTTGTTTTATTTCTTTACTTACCTACTGTTCACCTAATACCTTTTTTTGCACTATTGGTTAGAGCCTGTAAGTAAGCATTTCACCGTAAGGTCTACATCAGTTGTATTCGACGCACGTGACAAATAAACTTTGATTTGATAAAATATTTTAGTTGTGTATATTACATTTGTTTTATTTGATTACTTTATTATTTCATTCCATGTCATCATCTCATCTCTCTAGAGCTGCTGCCTATGCTGTCTGACAAAATCCCTATTTTGTAGTTCTTCAAAGTAAATAAGGCATACTTTTAACTATCAATCTTCTTAGATCATGTATTATCAGGTAGAGAGATACCTTGTGAAGCAACAGCTGGTCTCTATTTCAGGGCTTCTTAAACTTTTTCAGCCAGGGACCAAAATGAGAAATTCTGTGTTTTCCTGGGACCCAAGCTTATAAAAACATGCAACTATATGTAAATATGGTAAATGTGTACATTACATTGTCCTAATGCCTAAAACAAATGCAATACAGACAAAAACGAATAACAATGAAATAACCATATAAATAGCTATCCATGTGTATCGTTCCCCATTAAAAACACTATTACATATCTGTCTAGGTTGGAACTGTTGCTGTTAAAATACAAGACATCACTTTCATACTGAACTGGAATAAACAACAATAATTTATACAGTAAGATGTACAGAAGGCCTGATCATTTTTCATCTGTACTGTTACTTAGGGTTGCAGTTTCAGTAGCTATTAGCTTTGTACAGCTTTGTTTTTCTTTAAGAGGAACTCACATCGACTACTATGAGAGATAGTAAGCTGTTATAAAATGACAACAATGCCTTGCTAGCTGATTTACTCTTCCACTGTCGAAGCACTGTTTTCTGGAGCATTCTGCCCTGTTCTGAAAAAAGTCCCTGGGTTTACCGTCATGCTGTGGATGTTTGGTCAGAACGTGTCGTTTTCTTTTGTTCGTTTTGAGAGACTCATTACTAAACACTTCCCCTCACAAAACACATTGTGGGCGCTCCTCGTTATTTCTCAAAGTTTGCATGAAACCAAGAGAGAGAACCGTATTGCTGTATTTGCATTTCATGACGATTGAGTTAAGTCAGAACTTGTGAGGTTGAGTCAATTCGATGACAGCGTTGAATGAGTGACAGCGAGTGGGAATGACAAGTCAGTTTCTGACAGCGCTTCATCTGCTGCTGAACGACAGTGTCGCAGAGTGATCTTCAAGAAAACTGCCGGAAAAAGATCAGGTAAACCACGAGGCACACGCACGTCTTCCTCCCATTCGCGCATCTGCCAAACTGAGCAGAGAGCGCACTGAACAGAGAGCGCAGTTGCACTTGGACAAATCAATTCTAGTAATTCATGAAATAATTATACATTTACTCTGACTTGTCGCGACCCACCATTAACAGTTCCGCGACCTGAGGAACTGTGCAATGTGCGCAAAAAAAAACGAAATGGAATTCAAATAATGAATGGACGTCGACCAACTAGTTGTTTAAAAACCAAAATTAACCGAAATGTTGGTTAATCGCTCAGAACTAATAGATGGAAAATGACCATAGATATTCAATGTCAGATAGCATTAATCAGAAATGATTTCAACATCACAAAATTGCGTATTGAGCATAGTTCACTCGGCACCCTAATATACATTATTGTTATATTGTCCCCCCACCTTAAAACGTCCTTGTCAATACTACATAACTAGAATTGATTTAATCAGATTGGACAGTGATTATAAGTGTGTTGCTTTTCCATTTGTATTAAATGCAATTGGTTTAAAATTAATAAAATACTGTTGGCCTGAATATACTCACTAATCACATGACAATGGTGTCAATTGTCCAGCTGACATACCAGATCAAGCTGTGTTTTGAAGAGAAAAGCCCTGATACCCTAATGAATAAAGCAATCATCCAAACAGAATTTGACCCCTCAGCATTCTTTTAGACAGAATTGAATTAGCTACTGTATGTAGGGCACATGCCGTTCACAGTTCCATTCAAACAAATCTGTGTAGTTTTGTTTTTGTTGTGCTCCCCTTTTCGAAATGGTAGGAAACCAATCACAACAGAGGATTACTTGTCTGAACATGAGGGGCCATATCACCAACATTAAGTTCAATGACTCTGTGGTGGAAATTATTTCCAACTAACCATTTGTCCAACGAACCATGGCAGTTAGTTAGTGCCTACAAAAGGACACCATTACTATTTCTCTCTATTGGGTTCCTTGATAAAAATGGAGCAACGTTTGAATGCCACAGGATATCTGAACATCATTGCCAATCAGGTGCATCCCTTCATGGCAGCAAATCAAATCAAATTTGATTGGTCACATACACATGGTTAGAAGATGTTATTGCGAGTGTAGCGAAATGCTTGTGCTTTTAGTTCAGACAGTGCAGCAATATCTAACAAGTAATCTAACAATTCCACAACACACACATCTAAGTAAAGGAATGGAATAAGAATATATACATATAAATATATGGCTGAGCAATGACCGAGCGGCATAGGCAAGATGCAATAGATGGTATAAAATACAGTTTATACATATGAGATGAATAAAGTGGCATTATTAAAGTGACTAGTGATCCATTTATTAACTTGGCCAATGATTTCAAGTCTGTATGTTGGCAGCAGCCTCACTGTGTTAGTGATGGCTGTTTAACAGTCTGATGGCCTTGAGATAGAAGCTATTTTTCAGTCACTCGGTCCCAGATTTCCTGAGGTTGCACCTTTTTCACCACACTGTCTGTGTGGGTGGACCATTTCAGTTTGTCCGTGATGTGTACGCCGAGGAACTTAAAACTTTCCACCTTTTCCACTGCTGTCCCGTCAATGTGGATAGGGGGATGCTCCCTCTGCTGTTTCCTGAAGTCCACGATCATCTCCTTTGTTTTGTGAACGTTTAGTGAGAGGTTGTTTTCCTGACACCACACTCCGAGTGTCCTCACCTCCTCCCTATAGGCTGTCTCGTCGGTGTTGGTAATCAAGCCTACTACTGTTGTGTCGTCTGCAAACTTGATGATTGAGTTGGAGGCGTGCGTGGCCATGCAGTCATGGGTGAACAGGGAGTACAGGAGGGGGCTGAGCACACACCCTTGTGGGACACCCAGTATTGAGGACCAGCGAAGTGGAGATGTTGTTTCCTATCTTCACCACCTGGGGGCGGCCCATCAGGAAGTCCAGGACCCAATTGCAGAGGGCGGGGTTGAGACCCAGTGCCTCAAACTTAATGAATAGCTTGGAGGGTACTATGGTGTTGAATGCTGAGCTGTAGTCAATGAACAGCATTCTTACATAGGTATTCCTCTTGTCTAGGTGGCAGTGTGCAGTGTGATGGCGATTGCATCATCTGTGGACCTATTGGGGCGGTAAGCAAATTGGAGTGGGCCTAGAGTATCAGGTAGGGTGGAGGTGATATGATCCTTGACTAGTCTCTCAAAGCCCTTCATGATGACAGAAGTGAGCGCTACGGGGCGATAGTCATTTAGGTCAGTTACCTTTGCCTTCTTGGGTACAGGAACAATGGTGGCCATCTTGAAGCATGTGGGGACAGCAGACTGGGACAGGGAGAGATTTAATATGTGCGTAAACACACCAGCCAGCTGGTCTGCGCATGCTCTGAATGCTGCCATCTGTCCACGGTTTCTGGTTAGGGTAGGTTTTAATAGTCACAGTGGGTACATCTCCTACACACTTCCATATAAACTCACTCACAGAATCAGCGTATAAATCAATATTATTCTCTGAGGCTACCCGGAACATGTCCCAGTCTGTGTGTTCAAAACAATCTTGAAGTATGGATTCCGATTGGCCAGACCAGCTTTGAATAGTCCTTGTCACGGATACATCCTGATTGAGTTTCTGCCTATAGGAAGGGAGGAGCAAAATGGAGTCGTGGTCAGATTTGCCGAAGGGAGGGTGGGGGAGGGCCTTGTATGCATTACGGAAGTTAGAGTAGCAGTGATCCAGTTTTGCCAGCACGAGTGCTACAATTAATATGCTGATAGAATTTAGGTAGCCTTCTTCTCAAATTTGCTTTGTTAAAATCCCCAGCTACAATAAATTCAGCCTCAGGATATATGGTTTCCAGTTTACAAGTCCAGTGAAGTTCCTTGAGGGCCGTCGGGGTATTGGCTTGAGGGGGCATATACACGGCTGTGACAATAACCGACAAGAGTTATCTTGGGAGATAATACGGACGGCATTTGATTGTGAGGAATTCTAAGTAAGGTGAACAAAAGGACTTGAGTTCCTGTATGTTGTTACAATTACATCATGAGTCATTAATAATGAAACATACACCCCCACCCTTCTTCTTCCCAGAGAGATGTTTATTTCTGTTGGCGCGACGCACAAAGAATCCTCTGTATCCATCTGCAAATCGATTTTTTTTCAGCAGGATTATGCTCCATGCTACAAGGCTAGGATTATCCAGGAATGGTTTCACAAACATGACAGTGAATTCAGCTTACTGCAGTGGCCTGCCCAGTCATCAGATCTCAATCCAATTGAGCATCTTTGGGGTGAGATGGAACGAGCTATTTGGAGTAGAGATCCACTACCAGCCAACTTGACACAACTGTGGGAAGCATTGGAGTCAACATGGGGCAGCAGCCCTGTGGAACACTTTCGACACCATGTAGAGTCCATGCCCAGACAAATTGAGGCTGTTCTGAGGGCAAAAAATGGTACAACTCAATATTAGGAAGGTGTTCTTAATGTTTTGTACACTCAGTGTATACGCCATTTAGCAGCCATTTTTGTCCAAAGCGAGTCATGACTTACAGTAGTGTGTGCATTCATATGACATAACATCATGTTTTTATTGTGGAGAAAGAAACAATAAAACATTTTCAAACTTGTTTGACATCTCATTGGTTTAAAACAACATATTCAATTTTTATTTACCTTTATTTAACTAGGCAAGTCAGTTAAGAACAAATTCTTATTTACAATGATGGCCTACCCCGGCCAAACACTAACCAGGACGACACTGGGCCAATTGTGCACCGCCCAATCACAGCCGGTTGTGATACAGCCCAGGATCGAACCAGGGTCTGTAATGACGCCTCTAGCATTGAGATGCAGTGCCTTAGACTGCTGCGCCACTCAGAGCCCCCAAATATGACTGAAACCCATGACTGATTGTTTAGATATGTTAATAATGTATACACCTGTAACCTTGATGGGATGTTCATGTGACTTACCTGAGATTCATTCCATATATGGATTTCAGAGAACATGCAAAGAATCTCACTTACAGCAGTGATGCTAACTAAAAGATTTGATTCAATATTTATGTTTTAAAGATTGTGATGTTGTTTTGTGATTTAAGGACAGTGTTATGACTTGTTTTAAAAAGAAAAAGCATTAGTAATTGAACAACACCTATCTATTATAACATCCCTTACTTACCCTGCTCCACAATAAACCAGCTCGTCTTTGACCCTTGACCCTTGACCCTGTGTGTTGGCTCCTGTACTGTGCTGGCTAATGATTGGAAGATAAAGTAATGAACAGTTAAGCATAATTGTCTGTGTTTGCTTTCCCATGTTAAGGATTATACATTGACATTATGTTTGGGATTATAGCACTGCAAACATCCAACTCTTTGTAACTGTTTTATTTGGCACAAGGACTTTTAGATAATTCAAGTCCCATTCACTCTCATTCACTCAGTTATGGTTAGCATTATTTTGGATAGCTTGATGTAAACCATTTAATGTAATCCCCCTTTCATGCTTTTGTAAAAGAAAAAATGCAGTGCAGTTCAATTTCAATGATCCTGTCCTAGTTTGTGTGTAGGCCTATTGAAAAGCAGTTGAAAAGTCTACCCATAGTAATGAATAAGATAAGGATCTCTGTGATCCTACCCATCTAATATATTTGACTCCTCATGCCATGTAGGATTTGATCAGATGGCTTTTGTCTATACTAATAACAATACTATACCAATAACACACTAAGTTTAAAGTTTTATTAGTCCTATCTTATGTGGAGAACGTTTGTGCTATGTCCAATCATAGGCCTATACCCAGTGGTGTAAAGTACTTAAGTAAAAATACTCTGTATTTTAGGGGGGTATCTGTACTTTACAATTTTTTTTGACAACTTTTACTTTTACTCCTCTACATTCCTCAAGAAAATACTGTAGTTTAAAAAAAAAAAAAACTTAGCATGACAGGAAAATGGTCCAATTCATACATTTATCAAGAGAATATCTCTGGTCATCCCTACTGACTCACAGACTCACTAAACATACATGCTTCATTTGGAAATTATGTCTGAGTGTTGGAGTGTGCCTCTGGCTATCGCTGAATTTAAAAAACAAGACAATTGCACCTTCTGGTTTGCTTAATTTGAAATAATTGATACTTCTACTTTTGATACTTAAGTATATTTTAGCAATTACATGTACTTTTGATACTTAAGTATATGTAAAACCAAACATTTTAGACTTTTACTCAAGTAGTTTTCTTTCTGGGTGACTTTCACTTTTACTTGAGTCATTTTCTATTAAGGTATCTTTACATTTACTTAAGTATGACAATTGGGTACTTTTTTCATCACTGCCTATACCGAAGATACTTTTAACTAATCCTCTGTGTATATACTCTCTGGCTCTGGGTAGATGTAAGTAAGAACTGATCTAGGATGAAGAATCTTGTTGATGTTACAATCGCCAAATCTTCACGAAAATTCAAAACTGACCTTAGATCAGCATCCAGGGGCAACTTCAGCCTTTAATCCCCGCCTCTTCTTACAATTTCAATTTCAATTTAAGGGGCGTTATTGGCATGGTAAACATATGTTTACATTGCCACAGCAAATTAAATAGATAATAAACAAAAGTGAAATAAACAATAACAAATGTACAGTAAACATTACACTCACAAAAGTTCCATACGAATAATGACATTTCAAATGTCATATTAGGTCTATATAAAATGTTGTAATGATGTGCAAATAGTTAAAGTACAAAAGGGAAAATAAATAAATAAACATAGGTTGTATTTACAACTAACGAAATAAAAGGACAAATGAACCGTCAATATGTAAATTTGAAAACCACGATTGGATCAATTTGAACTCTCCTTTCGAAGAGTTGGCCCCTCCTTCACATTTCATGAACTAATGGAATTTTCCAGTATGTCATTCAGCAAGTTTCACAACTAGTGACAATACAGATTATACTTTTACGTACTAGAACGACATATATCATCTGACATTTATTTCAGGTGAGTGTCTTTCGCGTAATCAAATATAACTATTAGCTAATGTATCACTGGATTGACACTTTCTATGTCATCTTTGCTCAATTTCTTATAATGCATTATTGAAAGAGGAACTGCCGCGGCTAGCTAGTTAAAGTTAGGTTGCAAGTTAACACTAGCTTGCTCTGAGTGCAATTAAACTAAGTATCCGAATTGTAAGTATTTTTTTTCAATATATATATATATATATATATATATATATATAGGAACTTGATTAATAATCTTCCAGCAACGTTATATATCTACGGAAGTTACTGAATTAATGTTAGCTAGCTAGCCATTTCCGGATAAATAACGGCTAACTAGCTAGCCTTGGTAACTTAATTAGCTAAGTAAATGAGGCGCAATCGCAATGAAACATATTGTTGCTGTTATTGAGTAAGATTACTTAGGGGAAATTATAATATAATAGTATTTGTTAAATCTATACTCCTTAGTTGAAACAATAACAAAGCGTTTACCCCCTTTCGTTAACCACTAATTTGACATTTTATGCATTTAGCAGACACTCTAATCCAGAGCTATTTACAGTAGTAAGTGCATTCAATTTTACACTTGTTCGTACTGGTCCCCCGTGGGAATCAAACCCACAACCCTGGCGTTGCAAGGTCCATTCTCTACTAAATGATCTAGTATGGGGTGCAAAGACTGACCATACATGATATCAGCTATAGTTTTAACCATGTTTTGTAGGATATGCTGTGCAGTGTTGGTTAATATTTAAGTTATTTGCAAACATTCGAGTAAGACAAGCTTATATTTTGGGTTCTGATGGGGGAATGACAGTTGAACTGAGCTCATAAGTCATATTCTTCAAGAATCAATGGATGTGTGTGTGTGTGTTTCCAAAAATGTATGTAGAAAATAAGGATTCTAGCTTGAAATAAAAGTGAAATAGCTAACTAACGCTAATTATTAAACCGGTTTGGGGTGTAGTAAAGTTACAAGTTAGACTCAAGTTGAATCTTGTTCATGTCCTGACCCGTAATGTATTTTAGCCTAGCAACTGAGCCAAAGATACTGGAGTTGATACCTCAGGGACATGCAAACTGATGCCCAAATATAGACTTCCGGTTACTGAGCATGTATTGAGCTACACGCCCAGTAGGAGGCAGTTTGTAAACCCTCGTGATCGTTTGAGGTGTGAGTGGGTGGAGATTAATTTTGTGTGTGTGTACTCACGCTCAGGACTCTGACAGGCTTGTCTATATATATCTCCCTGGCTCTTCCTCTTCAGATCTCTAGCAGCAGCTCATCAGCACTTGATCTACTGACCACTACGATCGACTTACAACTAGCTAAGATATCACAGCTCCGTTCTACATCTGCTACCTATCTGATAGTTACCATGGCTCACCAGCAGCAGATCAGGTACTGTAACTGTGGCTTTCTCTCTTCTGCCTTGAGCTTCTTTCAGACTTTTTTTACTCAATATGTGTAATATCTAGAGAGTAGCTTTGTTTTTGTTCAGTTTTAGTAACCCAGGAAAATGTTTTCATAAAGGTATCCATCCTTTGTTTTATCTATTTCAAGTGCCTTGAAGGTGTGTGATGCCAATCTGAACCTAATCTCAAACGTTTAAATTTTTTCCAGCCTTCCCGCTAAACTGATCAATGGTGGTATTGCTGGCATTGTGGGGGTCACCTGTGTGTTTCCCATCGACCTTGTAAAGACCAGGTTACAGAACCAGAGACAAGGCCAGCAGATCTACAAAAACATGTGAGTCTTTCACTCTGTCCTCCCTTTTCATGTCATGCTGTGTGGCTGCATAGCTAAATCTTGATAATTAATTTGACTGTTTTTAAAAACACAACAAAGGACATGGAATTACACTGGGATATCTTGAGGTGTACTTCAGAGAATGCGGCTGCTGTTGTGAAAGCATAGACTTGTGCCCGGCTTTGAGTCCCATGTCTGTGACGACCGACTGCCGTCATTGGCCCATTCTTCCCTGTTGAGTAATCCTGAGGAATGTGTGAGGGGAGTGGAATTTTCCCTTTGCTCTATGCACCCATTCAGATGGCATCTCCACCCTAAACCCCTTGCTGTTCCTTAGTTATGACTGTCTGTTTTAGGTCTGGTGCAGTAATTGTGTAACTGCCAATTTATGGATTGTCCGTCATGAAAAATAGTCGACAAACTACCTGATAGCAGCAAACGAAAGTAAGCCTGGTTTACATCAAACATCTTATATAAGCAGAGGCGAGGGGAGGCAAAACTAGCCAGTTCTAGAATTTTGTGGAACAGACGTCTGACTGAAGACGGGACGGCCAGGCATTAAAAAAGATTGACACTTGCGGTCGAGTCTGTTTCCGCCATAACATGGACTCTTTACAACGAGATGAGACTTTTGTTGTTATTGTAATGGTTCTAACGGTGACTGCAGTCATTTGGCTGACAAATAACCTTCACCAAAAATTCCATTACCGTCACAGCCCTACCTACACGAGTACAAATAGCTGTACTTTGCATGTACATATGATTTATTGAATGATGTCTCTAAACTTTTTGTCATGAAGGCAAGTATTCATTCATTGATTTACTATAGAGTTCAATTTTTTATTTAACCTTTATTTAACTTGGCAAGTCAGTTATGAACAAATTCTTATTTACCATTACGGCCTACCCCGGGCCAAACCCTAACCCGGGCGATGCTGGGCCAATTGTGAGGCACCCTATGGGACTCCCACTCACAGCCGGTTGTGATACAGCCTGGAATCGAACCAGGGTTCTGTAGTGAAGCCTCTAGCACTGAGATGCAGTGCCTTAGACTGCTGCGCCGCTCGGGAGCCCAGAAGAAGAAGTTGTGATAAATTTCCCTCATTCTGACATGTTGTGCTTTCTCTCTTAGGATGGACTGCCTCATTAAGACTGTTCGATCAGAAGGATACTTTGGCATGTATAGAGGTAAGAGTCATTACATTTTTTTGTCCTAGTTTTATAGTACTGGTTCTATATCTAGTCAACAGGGGGGTTATTAGTGAAATTGTGACAGATTGCAAGACATTTATTTTAAGCTCTAACTGATCTGGATTGAATTATTTGCTTAATTAAAGTGAAAGCAGTCAAGTTGCTGTTCAAACACAATCAATGCAGTAGTGTCTCATTATTCATAGAAACGATTATATTCGGATGTGATCTCAAAAGTTTATAGATTGTCACCGCATTGTACTTATGTAGTGATGTTTAAATGCATCATTAGAAATTGGCTTGTTTCTTTGTACTTGTTTATTTAGATCTGAATGAATGACAAATGGTAGATTATTCTCCAATCCTTTTAAAAGTGAATGGCCTAATTTTCAATTGATGACATGATTGATGCAATGTTCACAGTTAAATGCATTACTTTAGCTGTACTGAAACTAAATACTGTATGAAACACATTGACACATTTATGATGGGCAACATTATGTACATAGCCTAGTGTCTATTGTGGAGAGGAGGTTGGAGTTCATTTTATGGGACTCTGTTTGTGTGAGGAATGCTTTTTTAGTTTATTTTTTTGCGTCTATTTTTTTTGCATCTGTTTTTTTTCATGTTACAGACCTGGGTCCGCCTGGGATAATGAACGGCTAGCCGATATGGCGCAGCCACGCTGAAGGCAAATCATTTATTGGTTCTTTCAACAATGCTCTATTTCAACTAGGCAAACATTTCCCATTTGTTCAATATTTTGCTCCATGTTTTCATATCAGTGAACCTGTTCTTTCTGCTGTTGACTTCTTTCGCTTACTGTCTTTTCACCAACACTTGTGACCATTGCCATACAGTGCTCTTGTGAAAATGTATGTCGTAGTAGTGGCTAAGGTGACTTTCGTTCTCGTCTATCCATTTCCCACTGGCATGTAGGCTAGCCTACGTCTTAATGTAAAGTATTCTTCCCACATTTGTTTTCTAAAGGAAAGTTGGTATTTCTTCCAGTAGATTAGCCAAACCTTTTTTCATTTTCTCCTGGAATTTACTGTCTTCTCTGCATCCCCTTCTCTAGTGTTGTCTGATCTCTGTTCTCATTCCTGTTCTGCTTGCTTCTCATCATGTTTCTCATGTTTTAATGTAACTCATTAGGATAACTTATGCTTGAAATAATCCCCCTCCATGATCATGCCAGAGCGGCCATCCTGTGTGCTTCTCGTCTATTTCATTTAGAAACGTGTGTATTAGATTGATAGCTAGTACTAAGCATTGCATGCTTAAATGGACCGATGGTGGCGGGGAATGTTTTTGTTTGTAACATTTTCTTGTAAAAACATTTTAATGTATGATATTTAAGGTTTGACTAATGGTAAATTGTTTTGTCTTCAGGTGCTGCTGTGAATCTGACCTTGGTCACTCCTGAGAAGGCCATCAAACTAGCCTCAAATGACTTCTTCCGCCAGCATCTTAGCAAAAATGGGTAAATTACTGTTTACATTTCGGCCAGTGAAGACAGGAGATTAAGAGTACAGATGGATAGATATATAATGAAGTGTCCAACTAGTCATTGAAGAGACCAATCCTATCCCACGCATGCTTTCTAATCTCTCTGACTCCTTGTTGCAGGAAAGGCTTGACGGTGTTTAAGGAGATGTTGGCAGGTTGTGGTGCAGGCATATGCCAGGTTGTCATTACTACTCCTATGGAAATGCTTAAGATTCAACTTCAGGACGCAGGGAGGCTAGGTAAGCAAGTAATTACATGTGATTCCTACAGCAGCAAATACATTTTGTGCAAGTATATTCATGTCTTTTTGTTTTTCTTCCTCCCAGCGGCTCAGCAGAGAATGCCAGCCGTGATGTCTCCCACTAAGCTGGCTGCCACCAACACAGTGCTGAGCAGGTCCTACAATGTGGGGCCCAGTCCTGCAGCCAGGCCAGTGTCTGCTACCCAGATCGCCCGGGACCTTCTGCACACACAAGGCATCCAGGGCCTCTACAAAGGCCTCGGGGCCACCCTCATGAGGTAAGGGCTTCTTAAACATTCATGTAAAGTCAAAGGCCTGAAGTAATTTCTGTTGGGGCTGCTGGGCTAGGAAAAACTGGAATAGCTTTAGAAAACAGATTTACAAACCAGTAAAATACTTATTGTCTTCTATTTCAGAGATGTTCCCTTCTCCATGGTCTACTTCCCACTGTTCGCCCACCTTAACCGGCTGGGCCAGCCCTCTCGAGATGAATCCGCTCCTTTCTACTGGGCCTTCCTCTCTGGCTGTCTGGCTGGCTCCACTGCAGCTGTGGCAGTCAATCCTTGTGATGGTGAGTCTGGAATCTGTCTCCATTTGTGACCCACTTTTATTAAGCTTTTTATTTTTTTACTGCTCTACTTCCTGGTCTAACATGTTCCCGCTCTTTATTTCAGTTGTAAAAACAAGATTGCAGTCTCTGAGCAAAGGGGCCAACGAAGAGAGCTACAACGGTGTGGTTGACTGCGTCAGGTACAGTCACTCTTTAGTCATGCAATTCCCTGACTTTTAACTCATTGCAACTTTACAACCAGTGTGATCTATAAAAATTTATTTACACACATTCTTGAAATTTAAGCAGTAATTAGTTCCTCTGTCTCCCTCCAGTAAGATCATGCGTAAGGAGGGTCCCTTTGCCTTTCTGAAGGGAGCAGGATGCAGGGCGCTGGTCATCGCTCCTCTCTTCGGCATTGCACAGGTCATGTACTTTATTGGCATCGGAGAGTTCATCCTGGACCAGTCACCTTTCAACTACTTGTCTGCATGAGACGAGACCAACACTACCTGGCTGTGCATGGGACTCTCTCACACATCACATGAAGAAGTATCTCAGAAAAATACTGGCAGCTATATTCCATCAGTATATGGTGCAGAAAAAATGTACTACGTAAGACTGAAGTTTCTGTCAGAGCTTTGGAGCCTAGAAAAGAGAGAGAAAAAAACAAACATTATATAGTTCTTGACTTCCTGTATGGTCTAACAGCTGTACTGCACTTCCTCCAAATATTTTCCTGGCTTATTTAATGGGCTGTGAACAACGATTGCACTTGAAGGCGTCAGTTTGCTGAACTGCGGACCGTGAAGTGCAGCAGTGGCGCTGGCTGGGGATTCTCCCTAGTTCCTCTCCCTCTGTGAGGGGTCACTTCAACACAACCAACAACTGAAAGCTTTTTAATCGTTTTTTGTTTTCTTTATCCGTTTATCAAAAAATATTTGTGCTAATTTATTATTCTACTTTTCTGTTGGTTGAATGCCGTAGTGTGGTGTGAAGATTTGTGTAGGTCACAGGAGGTTGGTGGCACCTTAATTAGGGAGGACGGGCTCGTGGTAATGGCTGGAGTGGAATAGGTGGAATGGTATCAAATACACACATGGTTTCCATGTATTTAATGCCATTCTATTTGTTCCATTCCAGACATTATGAGCTGTCCTCCCCTCAGCATCCACTTGTGAAGGTATTTCATAGCGTCTGTCATGTTTTTGCAGTCATGTGATTTCAAGCTATCAATTAATCCGATTCACATTTTGAATTGTTAATTTAACTGTGGTCGATTGAAAAGGCTAAAGAAAATCGTTAGAATTAGCTTTTTAACTTTTTTTCAAAAGAAACCTCCAACTCACATTTCACTGAGGTTTAGTTTGAGACAGAGGGACCAAGCACCTAGGGGTTATTCCACAGCTATACCTCATGGTTCACTGCCACAGACACAACTTAGTTTATTTTTTACATTCTAAATACTTGAGATTCATTCATATTATGCATATTTATACATACAGTAAGGTTGTGAAGTGTTCTGTTATGGTCTACGGTACTACAGGGCTATAGACAATAGTTCAAGACTTTTAGTTTATGGCCATAATTTTGTTTCTTGTATTAATGACATGCCCCTAAATGTAATGCAAATGGTTTTGTATTTGCCTTAGCTGAGTGGATTGGCATTTCTCACTATAAGGAAGTTATACTCTGAGACTGACTGAGCCTGCCAAATAGCATCACCGACGCTATCTGCACCAGGCCATCTAACAGAGGAAATGACTGTTACATCACTTTATGTTGTATGTGCAATTTTGTTTTGTATGTGTTTTAGTGATGACCAGGTTGACTCATAACCTGCAGTCCTGACTGTTATATCCACCGGACGGGCACGTTTAGGTTCATGCAATGTGTGGATGAAGGGCGGGTTGAATAAAGAGAACAATGTATTTAAAATCCATACATGTATACTTCTTGTGCAGGTCATCTAGTTTACATTGAGGTTTTTTGCACTTAACACGCAGCGCCGTAACGTTGACACTATCATAATATACATATGCACATAAGTATGTGGACACCCCTTCAAATTAGTGGATTTGGCTATTTTGGCCGCAGCTGTTGCTGACCGGTGTATAGAATTAAGCACACAGCCATGCAATCTCCATAGACAAACATTGGCAGTAGAATGGCCTCACTGAAGAGCTCAGTGTCTTTCAACGTGGCACCGTCATAGGATGCCTTCTTTCCAACAAGTCTGTTGGTCAAATGTCTGCCCTGCTAGAGCTGCCCCGGTCAACTGTAAGTGCTGTTAGTGTGAAGTGGAAACGTCTAGGAGCAACAACGGCTCAGCCGTGAAGTGGTATGCCACACAAGCGCACAGAACAGGACCGCAGAGGGCTGAAGCGCATAAAATGTATCTGTCCTCAGTTGCAACACTCACTACCAAGTTCCAAACTGCCTCCGGAGCAACGTCAGCACAATAACTGTTCGTTGGGAGCTTCATGAAATGGGTTTCCATGCCCGAGCAGGCACACGTGCCTAAAATCACCATGCGCTATGCCAAGCGTCGGCTGGAGTGGTGTAAAGCTCGCCACCATTGGAAATGCGTTCAGTGGAAATGCGTTCTCTGGATTGATGAATCACACCTCACCATCTGGTTTGACGGATGCCAGGAGAACGCTACCTTTCCCCAATGGTGGAGGAGGAATAATGGTTTGGGGCTGTTCGGGCTAGGCCCCTTAGTTCCAGTAAAGGGTAATCTTAATGCTACTGCATACAATTACATTCTAGACGATTCTCTGCTTCCAACTGACTGCAAGCCAGGCCTAATCTCCCAACATCAGTGCCTGACCACACTAATGCTCTTGTTACTGAATGGAAGCAAGTCCCCCGCAGCAATTTTCCAACATCTAGTGGAAAGCCTTCCCAGAAGAGTGGAGGCTGTTATAGCAGCAAAGGGGGGACCAACTCCATATTAATGCCCATGATTTTGTAATGAGATGTTCGATGAGCAGGTATCCACATACTTTTGGTTTTGGTCATGTAGTGTATGTCATAACAGCTGACATAATATGGTGATAACACCTGTTGTGACATATATTGCATTATTTTATGACTGGTTATGACACCTGCATAAGTGTCAAAACCCGTATTTATTCAAATGTTTTTTCCCTTCCAAGAAGTTTCCTTTTGTTTGAATGTTTGTTTCTTAAGTCCTTTGTTGTTGTAATGATATATTTACAGTCATGTTTTTTTCATCATATTTTAACTAACTTGTAGAAAATATACTTTATGACACTGTCAAGAAGCATTATGACCATCATAATCATAGAAGCCAGATAGGTCTGTCATGTGCATGCCCTTATGTCAGTCATCAGTCAAAAAGAGGCTGTCTTGTCCTGCTCCTGAAATCTGTTTCTGCGTTCATCCCAGTCATCAGAAATAGAGCATTGGGGTAGGTGCATGTCTGACAGCAATGTGTGCCCAATTACAACAATATTTTAATATGGTCAATTTCAGAAAATGTTATGTAACATAAACATGCTGTTGACGAGTAGGCTATGGTGTAATGGAATGTTTTGGCTTGTGTGGTAGGTTTTGACACTCTTATGTAGGTGTCATAACCAACCATAAAATAACTACGTGATAGGTTTTGACACTTAAGTAGGTGTCATAACCAGCCATAGAACAACGCAATATATGTCACATGTTCAAATATATGTGTCATGACAAGTTATGTCTGCTGTTATGACATATTATGACATGGTTATTATGCTGGGTGTCAGGTAGTGTTACCGGTTTTTCATAATTTTTATCTGGCATTAGTTTGTAAACCTAAGCTTTAGGGCTTACCTGTATGTCTATAAATAATTGTTCAAGCGAAAAAAGGGAACTGTACAGCGCATTTTCTATACTTGCTGGTTAGGGTCGGGCATCAGATTTGACCGTTATCACATATAGTCGGGCGGTTGCGGATGGGTTATTATTAATTGCGGGTGAACAAACAATTGACCCCCACATCCCTAATGTTTGTCAAATACAACTAATAGCTTTCTGCTATTAACTAGGTTAAATAGTCTAATTTCTTTTAGCTTTCTCACTGGAGATCCAAAAGTATTTAAATAAATAGAAACAGATATTATTTTACATGAACCGCTACCAAATGGACATGCTGATAAAATAAAAGCATTCAATGGCTTCTTTTTTGTTTGACATTATTAGCATACATAACCTGGATCTACAACAGTGTAGCCGACTGTGTGCAAACAATATTAACACCCACTAGAATTCATTCAAAATATACACTAACTCACTGGAACAGTTCACACGTGTTCTCTGAGACCTCACACAGGACAATGCAAAAAGCTTGAACATCCATAACTTAAGTAGGTTGGACATTAACAGAATGACAGTACAGTGCTTCATAAAATGTAGCTGCCTCCTGACACAGAATATTAATGACAAAAGTTCTTCAGAATGTCGGCACAAAAGGTGCAGGGTATGCTTGTAGCAGAGGAACACTTTGCTGATGGGCCAAGTAAAGGAAAACAAAATACAGTTTGTTAAAGTAGAACATGCAGCTGTGGTAGGAATAGGTTGCTTGGGCTTGTCTATACAAAGATATACATTTGAGACATTTAGTGAGTAATGAAATGTATGATGCATACAGTAGGCGCAAGTCCCAACAACAGTTATGTACAACTCAAGGACTGAAGTTAAGATTACAGACCTAAATACAACTTTACAAGCAGACAATGGATGACTACAGTAGCTCTGTACACAAAATGAACCCTTAAACTGAGGTTACAAGACATTGAATAAATAACATTAAAAACAGCACACAAAGGAGATTGTTTACAGCAATGCTCCTCAGCCATCACATTCCTGCGTCAAAGAGGAAGACGTTACATGAACATGGAAAGCTAGCAGTGTTAGAGGATGTGAAAAATTGTGAATGTCTCAGAGTAGTGCCAAATGCTGAGCCACGTTGTGCTTGGAGAGGAGGAGTGCAGTGAGAGGCCAGTTATTCAGGTCACAGCGATGCCAGAGGAGAGAGAGGGGGTCTGGTCTAACTGCCTCATTCCAGGGGATGGGGAAATCCCTGTGAACATCTGACTTGAACGTTTGTGTTAAAAAAGTCTCCCCTGTCCTCCATCCCAGATGTGATGTGCCCTCCTTGTTCAGGCATTGTGATTATGAAGAGCTGGTGAGTCGGTATTAAGCCTGCAGGGTGGGAGGGGTAAAGCTGGAGCTACTGGGTCTTTCTAGATCACCTCCCTGTTTTTCCGAATTGCACAGCAGAGGACCATACTAAAGATCATACCAATGACCTGAGGAAAGAACAAAAAGCTATTTTAGTAGGCTATAAGCTTGTAACACAGTTTTATGCAGATCTCTTGTAACATTTTGTAAATAATTATATAATGAGTTACCATTTGTAACGTAATGTAATTTATGCCCGAGTGTCAGTAAGATTCTTACCATTACTCCTGCAACACCAATCCCCACATATCCGATAATGTAGAGCTTTTCATTGAAAAAGTCCATTATTGCATTCAGACAGTTCTGGAAACACACATAGCATAATGTCACTTACAATACCTTTATTCCCTTTTTATTAATAAGAGAACATTAGGGTATATCCATTAGCCTCTATAGAGCACACATTATCTCTGAAACCCATGATCTAAGCACAGCTATAGGTACTACTGTACTATAACTAGCCTATAAAACTAGATATTAATAATCTACTGTGAAATTAGGTAAAATAGATAGTATAGGAGACAAGAAGTGGAACTACGGTAAAACATTGTTGTTTTTAATTGTTTTATACTGCCACCTAGAGGAATGTATCATACTGCAGCAGGAGAGCACAAAGAAGAGTTGTTTGTACCTTTAGGTCTTCATCACCATCAAGACACAGAGACGGGTTAGTCATGGAGTCCCCACAGCAATTCAGCTACAAATGGAAATAAAACAGAATATAACAAATAAATATAGCAAATCAAAACATAGAAATGGACAACATTGACAATGTGACATGATCAAGAAGTACTTAATGAGAGCATAAAGAAAACTGTAGTTTAACTCACAACAGTGTGGTAAATTGTTGCTATTGAGGTGCGGTTGGAATTTTCAGAACCTTCTGAAATAGATTCACTATAGAACTTCTGAACATCTTCAATGATCTAAAACATAGATTAAAGATTAATTAAAATGAGTCAGAGATTGCAGTATCAATAAATTGTCTTTCATTCAAGTTTAATATCAGAACATTGATTGGAGTGGATATACCTTGTCTTTGCTCATGAATCCAAACACACCAGCAGCAACCTCTGCACCAACGATTACAAGAAGGCAGGCAAAGAACTGAAAAACAGAGAGGGCAGTGACATATTTAACCAATAAGGCCTGAGGGGGTGTGGTATATTGCCAATATACCAAGGCTAAGGGCTGTTCTAATGCACAACGCGGAGTTGGCCATATACCACAAACCCCATACGTGCCTTATTGCTATTATAAACTGGTTTCCAACATAACTAAAGCAGTAGAAAGAAATGTTGTCATACCCATGGTCTGATATACCACAGCAGTCAGCCAATCAGCATTCAGGGCTCGAACCACCCAGTTCATTTCAATGCATAGCCTACCATACAGTATCCTGTACATATGGCCAGGAGTATTCCCAGAACAGGACATATGGTCAGTAAAAACTAAGGGCCTGCTAACAGTATACTCATAAGAGATCCTCAAAAGGTTCTACAGTTGCAACATCGAGAGCATCCTGACTGGTTGCATCACTGCCTGGTACGGCAATTGCTCCGCCTCTGACCGCAAGGCACTACAGAGAGAAGTGCGTACGGCCCAGTACATCACTGGGGCTAAGGAAGAGGAAGGCCCTAAAAATTGTCAAAGACCCCAGCCACCCCAGTCATAGACTGTTCTCTCTACTACCGCATGGCAAGCGGTACCGGAGTGCCAAGTCTAGGACAAAAAGGCTTTAACCCCCAAGCCATAAGACTCCTGAACAGGTAATCAAATGGCTATCCGGACTATTTGCATTGTGCCCCCCCCCCCACACTGCTGCTACTTTCTGTTTATCATATATGCATAGTCACTTTAATTATACTTTCATGTACATACTACCTCAATTGGACTGACCAACCAGTGCTCCCGCACATTGGCTAACTGGGCTATCTATCAGCATTGTGTCCCACCACCCACCAACCCCTTTTTCTACGCTACTGCTACTCTCTGTTCATCATATATGCATAGTCACTTTAACCATAACTACATGTACATATACTACCTCAATCAGCCTGACTAAACGGTGTCTGTATGTAGCCTCGCTACTTTTATAGCCTCGCTACTTTTATTGTCTTTTTTTACTGTTGTTTTTATTTCTTTACTTACCTATTGTTCACCTAATACCTTTTTTGCACTTGGTTGGTTAGAGCCTGTAAGTAAGCATTTCCCTGTAAGGTCTACACCTGTTGTATACGGCGCACGTGACAAATAAACTTTGATTTGATTTGAGAAGCCCACTGGGCACACACTGTTCCAATGTTGTTTTTTTCACATCAGTTCAATGGAATTACGTTGAACCAATGTGGAATAGACATTGAATTGACGTCTGTGCCCAGCGGGAGGCTTGTGTTGACTCAAGATGGTTGGGTAGAGCTTAGTTAATATTCCATTCCACGGAACAGAGACAACCTGAGGCTAGGTGCCTAAGGTAAAACTCCCACCAATTACCCACGACGCAAGGAGGCACTGTGACTCCTTCACAGCTCCACAGCAACCAAAGAATCCCACCAGCGTCATGCCCCCACCTGCACCAATCAGTATGTACACGGCTGAGGAGAGATAGACAGAGAATGAGGGGGGGACCAAACCATGCAGCAACACAATCTAGATAACTGCAAACTGAAGTGTAGGAATATCCCGTATATAATACAGCTAACATGTTAACATTCTGAAATGCCAGATGTGGAAAATACAGGAGCCGAAAGGAGATGTAAAATCCTGACAGTTGTGAAAAGTGTCATTAAAACAAGGTACTTTTCCACTTCAAAGTGCTCATTGCACATTGTTCAAAGTGCCTCTCGGTTGATTTGAATATATTTTGCATACCCTGAATATCTTGGTGTTGCTTAGGTAATCCAATGCTCATCTTTGCTGAACTTGCAGCAGTACATTTCTCTATAATGTCTCTCATCAACACAACACTCATTTTCAGAGGCATGTGGATCACCTCAGCTGCTCCACCACTGCCTGAGCAACATTACCCCTCTCAACACAAGGAGCAGGAAAGATAATCACCTCCCCGACTATCAGCCCTGTGGTGTCCCCCACCCTACTACCAGCCCTGTGGTGCCCCCTACTACTAGCCCTGTGGTGCCCCCACCCTACTACCAGCCCTGTGGTGCCCCCACCCTACTACCAGCCCTGTGGTGCCACCCCACCCTACTACAAGCCCTGTGGTGCCCCCACCTTACTACCAGCCCTGTGGTGCCCATACCCCACCCACCATACTACCAGCCCTGTGGTGCCCCCACCCACCCTACTACCAGCCCTGTGGTGCCCCCACCCTAATACCAGCCCTGTGGTGCCCCCACCCTACTACAAGCCCTGTGGTGCCCCCACCCTACTACCAGCCCTGTGGTGCCCCCACCCTACTACCAGCCCTGTGGTGCCCCCTACTACTAGCCCTGTGGTGCCCCCACCCTACTACCAGCCCTGTGGTGCCCCCACCCTACTACCAGCCCTGTGGTGCCACCCCACCCTACTACAAGCCCTGTGGTGCCCCCACCTTACTACCAGCCCTGTGGTGCCCCCACCCACCCTACTACCAGCCCTGTGGTGCCCCCACCCTACTACCAGCCCTGTGGTGCCCCCACCCTAATACCAGCCCTGTGGTGCCCCCACCCTACTACAAGCCCTGTGGTGCCCCCACCCTACTACCAGCCCTGTGGTGCCCCCACCCTACTACCAGCCCTGTGGTGCCCCCACCCTAATACAAGGCCCTGTGGTGCCCCCCACCCTACTACCAGCCCTGTGGTGCCCCCACCCTACTACCAGCCCTGTGGTGCCCCCCACCCTACTACAAGGCCCTGTGGTGCCCCCACCCTACTACCAGCCCTGTGGTGCCCCCACCCTACTACCAGCTCTGCGGTGCCCCCCACCCTACTACCAGCCCTGTGGTGCCCCCACCCTACTACCAGCCCTGTGGTGCCCCCCTACTACCAGCCCTGTGGTGCCCCCCACCCTACTACAAGCCCTGTGGTGCCCCCCACCCAACTACCAGCCCTGTGGTGCCCCCCACCCTACTACCAGCCCTGTGGTGCCCCCCACCCTACTACCAGCCCTGTGGTGCCCCCACCCTACTACAAGCCCTGTGGTGCCCCCCACTACCAGCCCTATCATGTCCCCACCCAACCATCTCTACCAGCCCTGTGATGTCCCCCTCACTACCAGCCCAGTGATGTCCCCCTCACTACCAGCCCTGTGATGTCCACCCTCCACTATCAACCCTGTCATGTCCCCCCTCCACTACCAGCCCTGTCATGTCCCCCTCCACTACCAGCCCTATCATGTCCCCACCCAACCATCTCTACCAGCACTGTGATGTCCCCCTCACCACCAGCCCAGTGATGTCCCCCCTCGCTACCAGCCCTGTGATGTCCACCCTCCACTATCAACCCGGTCATGTCCCCCCCACACCCCTCACTACCAGCCCTGTGATGTCCTTCCCTCACTACCAGCCCTGTGAAATCCCCCTCAATACCAGCCCTGTGATGTCCACCCCCATTCCACTTCTAGCCCTGTCATAACCCCCTCACTACCAGCCCTGTCATGTCCCCCTCCACTACCAGCCCTGTCATGTCCCCCTCCACTACCATCCATGTCAAGTCCCCCTCCACTACCAGCCCTGTGGTGCCCCCACCCCTCACTACCAGCCCTGGAATGTCGCCCCTCACTACCAGCCCTGTGATGTCCCCCTCAATACCAGCCCTGTGATGTCCACCCCCACCCCCACTACTAGCCCTATGATGACCCCCCCTCACGACCAGCCCTGTGATGTCTCCCCTTCACCACCAGCCCTGTCATGTCCCCCTCCACTACCAGCCCTGTGATGTCCCCTCCACTACCATCCCTGTCATGTCCCCCTCCACTACAAACCCTATCATGTCCCCCACCCAACCATCTCTACCAGCCCTGTGATGTCCACCCATCACTACCCACTACCAGCCCTGGGATTTCCCGCCCCCCCCACTACCAGCCCTGTCATGTCCCCCCACTACCAGCCCTGTCATGTCCCCCTCCACTACCAGCCCTGTGATGTCCCCCTCCACTACCATCCCTGTCAAGTCCCCCTCCACTACCAGCCCTGTCATGTCCCCTCCACTACCAGCCCTGTCATGTACCCTCCTCCACAACCAGCCCTGTCAAGTCCCCCTACTACCAGCCCTGTCATGTCCCCCTCCACTACCAGCCCTGTGATGCCCCCTCCACTACCAGTCCTGTCATGCCCCCTCCACTACCAGCCCTGTGATGTCCCCCTCCACTACCATCCCTGTCAAGTCCCCCTCCACTACCAGCCCTGTCATGTCCCCTCCACTACCAGCCCTGTCATGTACTCCCTCCACTACCCTCCATGTCAAGTCCCCCTCCACTACCAGCCCTGTCATGTCCCCTCCACTACCAGCCCTGTCATGTCCCCCTCCACTACCAGCCCTGTCATGTCCCCCTCCACTACCAGCCCTGTCATGTCCGCACCCACCCCAGTACCAGCCCTGTCATGCCCACCCCACTACCAGCCCTGTCATGTCCCCCACTACTAGCCCTATCATGTCCGCACCCACCCTCACTACCAGCCCTGTGTTGCCCCCACACCCCTCACTACCAGCCCTGTGGTGCCCCCCCATACCCCTCACTACCAGCCCTGTGGTGCCCTCCTACACCTCTCACTACCAGCCCTGTGGTGCCCCCCCATACCCCTCACTACCAGCCCTGTGGTGCCCTCCTACACCCCTCACTGCCAGCCCTGTGGTGCCCTCCTACACCTCTCACTACCAGCCCTGTGGTGCCCTCCTACACCCCTCACTACCAGCCCTGTGGTGCCCCCCCATACCCCTCACTACCAGCCCTGTGATAGGGTAGTAATGGTACACCAGGGCAGTTCCCATGCTTCGTGTTCAGGGCTTAATCAACGACACAGGCAGGAACTGCTATGGCTGCCTAATTAAACCACATGGGGGCCGTGGTGCGCCAAGGTTGTTTTCGTTGCTTAAGAACAATAGACAGGAGGTGTGGCGAAGCGGTCCGCTGTGGCTGCGCTGTGGCTGGGGGAGGAAACTGGGAACAAGAGGGCTGGCTGAGCTCAAAGCTGATCTCCTGCTTAGCAATGGAAAACTCCATGAGACAAGACAGGCGCCTTTCTTTACACAAACAAAGCTAGCGACGTTGATAAGAGAGACCTTCCAAACACATGTATAGCACTCATCCATCAATATCTGCCATATCTAAGCATTTGCACTTCTGTGCTGGCCCAGCATTGGTGGAGGTTAGCAATGGGCAATGCAAATCTTTGAGAGTTCAGTGTGCAAATCTACTGTGGCTGCTCCCCATAGGCTTGTCTCAGCTTAGACAGACACAGAGGTGACAGAATGGAAAGTGAATCATCCGTAGAGAATGCTGCCACCTTGCCCCTCTATGGTATCTGTCTGTTCAATCTGGTCTTGTCTCGTTGGTACAGCTGCAATAAGGCTTTTCCCTCTCATATGGTTCTTATGCAGCCCAAGATAATATGCGTCTTGTGTTGCCAAGGCAATATGATAAAAGCATGATCAATCATAGTGATTTTTTGTTGTTGTTGCAACGTCGGCACATTAAATGTGAAATTAAATGGATAAGAACACAAGGTTATGCATGTATTGTTGGCTACAACCAATACTCTCGTAGAAGAAAATAAAGTGCTATCTAGAACCTAAAAGGGTTCTTCGGCTGTATCCATAAGAGAATGCTTTTTGGTTCCAGGTAGAAGCCAAAAGGGTTCTGTCCTACCTGGAACCCTGCCCTTATGGGGATAGCCAAAGAACCCTTTCGGAATCCTTTTTTCTAAGAGTGTATTACCAAACTCAGAAGTCACTATGTTGGGTAAGCAGCTCTCTTTGTGCCACATGGTTTGGATGCCCAGGCAAGCGCTGGTATGACATTTGCATTGAAAGCCAAAATGAAGTGTTATCATAACCAGCTACATTGCATACATCATCCCAGAGCTTGGGCATCTATCCAGATCTTCTTTTACTGCATTTAACTAGGATTGAATCAAGAAGTTGGCACCAGATGTCAATATCTTAATGTGCAATGAATGACGCAATGTTTGATGATATCATGACTTTCTGGCTGATGGGAGTGGCGGTCGCCAGGAGACTGTAGCCTCAGAGCACCCTGAGGGCAGCAGCCAACTGGGTGAAGGCATGGTGAAGAGCTGATGAAGTGAAGTCACCATTTTAGGTCACGCTCTAAATGGGAGTAACAAGAATAGGCTGCATTCTACTAATTTCCATGGTGGAGACCCATTGAGAGAGATGCTATTGTATGGAAAACTGAACTGAAGTGTACTTAATACTGAACGTTGAGAGGTCCCTAGAAACACAAGATTGAGTCTAAGAATACATATACAATATTGATTGTGCCATGACATGAGGCATTGTGTGAATGTTATTGTTTTCATTTAATTGGACGCTCAGGAAAATGCCCCTCCATGCACTCTCTTCAAAGAGCTCATGTGGGAAATATGTTTGTTGTTGCAAGAATAAACCTGTGATTATGTCCTAAAAGGGGATGATGACCCGCAAGAAATTGAGTGCTGACTCTCTAATAGTATAAGCCATCAAAAAGGTAAGGTTCCTGTCATAGCATATTCACTGCGTGACATAGACTGACCAGGTGAATCCAGGTAAAAGCTGATGTCACTTGTTAAATCCACTTTAATCAGTGTAGATGAAGGGGAGAAGACAGGTTAAAGAAAGATTTTTAAACTTTGAGACAATTGAGACATGGATTGTGTACACTACCGTTCAAAAGTTTGGGGTCACTTAAAAATGTCCTTGTTTTTTAAAGAAAAGCACATTTTTTGTCCATTAAAATAACATCAAATTGATCAGAAATACAGTGTAGACATTGTCAGCAACCATCATCAGCAACCATCATTCCTGTGTTCCAATGGCATTTTGTGTTAGCCAATTCAAGTTTCTAATTTTAAAAGGCTAATTGATCGTTAGAAAACCCTTTTGTAATTATGTTAGCACAGCTGAAAACTGTTTTGCTGATTAAAGAAGCAATACAACTGGCCTTCTTTAGACTCGTTGAGTATCTGGAGCTTCAGCATTTGTGGGTTCAATTAAAGGCTCTAAATGGCCAGAAACAAAGCACTTTCTTCTGAAACCCGTCAGTCTATTCTTGTTCTGAGAAATAAAGGCTATTCCATGCGAGAAATTGCCAAGAAACTGAAGATCTCGTACAACGCTGTGTACTAATCCCTTCACAGAATAGCGCAAACTGTCTCTAACCAGAATAGAAAAAGGAGTGGGAGACCCCGGTGCACAACTGAGCAAGAGGACAAGTACATTAGAGTGTCTAGTTTGAGAAACAGACGCCTCACAAGTCCTCAACTGACAACTTCATTAAATAGTACCCGCAAAACACCAGTCTCAATGTCAACAGTGAAGAGGTGACTCCGGGATGCTGGCCTCTGTCCAGTGTCTGTGTTCTTTTGCCCATCTTAATCTTTATTTTTATTGGCCAGTCTGAGACATGGTTTTTTCTTTGCAACTCTGCCTAGAAGGCCAGAGTCCACAGTGAGACCAGGAGCCATACTAAACACGAGACTGGTAACTCATTCCAATAGAACAGTTGGGAGGGTGTTCAGCTGGTCTTGGCTCCTGGTCTCACTGTGGACTGGACTCACCTATGAAGAATGTCTCAGGGGCTTCCTCTCCAGTCAGGAGCTGGACTGTCTCTGGATCAAACCTCAGCCATAATCCCACTGCCAACACAAATGAGCCACACAGCTGGGGAGCAGAAAAGGAGAGATCAAGCATAAACATACACCAATATTCACAGCATAATATTTAGTGGTAATAAATAAATACATGTATTCATTAATCATCAACATTGTTATACAGATATTCACTGTATAACAATGCAACACATTGACAATCAATTAACCCATTCTGCACAATATTGTATACATTCTTTGTTTTTATGTCATCATGAACCTTAACCTTTATTAAAGCATGATGTTGCATACTATAGATGAGATACCGACTGACTGGTGTCTATTAATAATAACATTGTCTAGAGTTGACCTTGAGAACAGATCAGGACACTGCATAGCACTGATCCCCATGAGAGCCTTACCAGATACAAGGTGGTATTCCATCCATGTGCTGCCTGGCCTTACATAGAGGCTGAGCAGATACTCTTGGGCAGACTCTTCAATAAAACATTTTACTCGTAAACAAAATAACTGTCAAAAATGGTTTCTTTAAAAGAAACAGCCAGTATGAAAATAATTGACTAACTAACCATAGCACTTGTGTGTCCTCTGTGTCCTATTAAAAATCCATACACCATAAACAGTTGTTTTCAACCATTACTGCACATAGTAGAAATCTAATGGTATTATGTTGTAATAAAAAAGTAACACATGCTAACTAGTCTGCTTTTAACCTCTGGGGACTTTGGCCTTCAGAACACCATGTAGAGGGGCAGCCAAAGTAGACACGGCCCCAAGACGCTGACCTAAGGTCAGTGTTACATTTTAAACCCCTAATGGGGATGGATAAGCAGAGGGATAGGCAGAGGGTAAACTAATCCTAAATCTGGCCTACAGCTAAAACCTAGACAGGCAGAGCAGCCCGTGGTGTCTCAGCCTCAAGCTGTGTCCACTACCACCCCGCCCTCTTTGGCTTTCTCCTCACCAGTACGACCCCGCCCTCATTGGCTCAGCTCACAACGCTGCTGCTTTTGTCTCTTAACTAGGCACAAAGGGCTGCTGTCTGACAAAGTGACACCACTCTGGGGACGACCAATTGTCTTACTGTGGGCAGAGAGCTCTAGATCGTAAAGTCGGGAACAGAGATACTCTAATATCCATAATATTACGTATACAATCAAGAACAATCTATTTGCATTTAAGTTTCAGAAATGTGACACATTGGTCAAAAAAGGTACTTTTAGGTTAAAAACTTTATATATGAACACATATCTTAGCATTGTGACAACAATTGTTAGATAACATCTGACAGCATTGTTCCCTTATTCTTTGGGTAAAAGGCCTAAAAGTCTATTAGCAAATTTCCCTGGAAACCCGACGTTGAATTGCATTGAATTCTACGTCGGGCAGAAATTTGCATTTGAATCAGGCAAGTTTCCTCTCATGACCTCTACAAGTGTTGTGGAAAATCTTGAGTCAAATATTTACACAGATACCGGAACTTGTGAATTCAATTTAGACTTTAATTCAACGGATTAAAGCAGAGCCTCTTCCATGGAAAAATACTGAAATATCTTATCACAGAGCCCTTCCTTCATAGTATTCTGTCCCTGCTTAACGTATAGAATCCCCTCCCTCTATACGAAAATAACTCATTTTGACCTTTCTTCACCATTATCTTTCCGTCTCAGTTCTTGCTTGTTAACGCCCACATCTGACCGCTGTTTAGGTTATAATGGTAGCTATAATGGTGGCTGAGCCCTGGTCCTATATGTTACATTCCTTATATAGCCATTCTGTCTCAGCACAGTCTAAATTCTGCCTGCAAATATTGGAAATGCAATCATAGTCATGATGTCTGCTACCACACAAGCCAGAATGTTGAATAAAATTATATTTTAACGTACTTTACAGGTTGTCCGTACAGTTGGTCCTTTTGGTTGGTAAGAATGTGAGACAATATATCCTATGTTTATTAGCGCTGGCAATGCGTTCAGATTTCTATCACCTGCAGCATGCGCAGAACCATGCAAACACGTGCATGAGCTCGGCAAGTATGCATGCGTCTTGTTCATGTATTTTTATCTTGTGTGCTCACTTCAGGTGATAGAAATCTGAACACACTACCAGCGCTTTGAAAAGTCTATGTAATTATACTTTCCTGTGGATATATTGTCACATTCCCACTGCCAAAAGGACAAACCACACGGACAACCGGTAAAGTATGTTAAAATATAATTCAACATTCTGTCTTGACGAGGTTGTTATAGAAAACTTGCCTGATTCAAACTCTAATTTCTTCCCTAGAATTCAATGCAATTCAACGTCGGGTTTCCAGGCAATAAGCAAATGCAAACTTGATATTCCAAGAATGAGCAGAGTCTGTTCTAAAATAACAACAAACTTCAAGATGTGACCAAAACAGACCCCCCCCCCCCCACACACACACATTCTCTGAAGAAAAAAGACACATCTCAATGCCAAATTGTTCATGGGAGGGGGATCAGAAATGTGGTGAGCCATCATAGAATTAGGAATTAGAAAACTAGAACGGAGATTAACCTTCTTATGATGGCCTAAATGGCAGACATTTTGGTCAGGGAGTTGGTCATGGTTTGCCAGTGCTGAGATAAAAGAGTGTAAGATTAGATTTTAGATTTTTCTATTATGTTATTAACTGAACGTTTGTTTATGTGTAACTGTGTTGTTTTTGTCGCACTGCTTTGCTTTATCTTGGCCAGGCCACAGTTGTAAATGAGAACTTGTTCTCAACTGGCCTACCTGGTTAAATAAAGGTGAAATATTATTATTTATTTTTTAAATAATGCATTTTAAGAATGTATATGCACTGTATGTTTGATAGCTATCTAGCCAGCTTTAGAGGAATGATTCCATAAATGTTAAAAATTCACTGCTAATAGTCTGAGTCGATATTCACCCACGCCCACAAATTGAGGGAAACAAACAT
Source organism: Brachymystax lenok tsinlingensis (assembly GCA_030435695.1). Classification (NCBI taxonomy): domain Eukaryota; kingdom Metazoa; phylum Chordata; class Actinopteri; order Salmoniformes; family Salmonidae; genus Brachymystax; species Brachymystax lenok. The sequence goes on along the minus strand of CM059797.1, from coordinate 12,642,124 downwards.
TATTTGCCATTAACCCCCAGTGTAAAAGAGCCAACTTCATAGCCAATTTTCTGTTATAAAGAAATAACAAAACGTGCCGAACGTCTGCTGTTCAACCAGGTCAAAAATCCCGACCTATGATTCACAATGCTCCTACATAGGGAAATAGGGCCTGCGAGAAGAGCCCTGTTTCTTCAGGCTATTCAGAATGAGATAGTGGGAAATGTGGTGACCCCGTGTCCAAGTAGGCTACACATAGCTATGAGTGTGGAAAACCTTTAATCACAGCTAAGACATTTAACTTGTTTAGTATTGTCCATGTGTAATTCCACACACTACTTGTAGCTGAATAGTCTATTTGTTTGTGTTGATGGTTTTGGCTACCTTAATGATCTGGTCGGTAGCTAGCTCGCACTCACTCACGTGACTGCTAGCACCGTCATGAAAAGGGACATGAGGGAAGCCCTATCATATTACGTTAAAGTAGTGAGAATGCCCGAGAGCAGACAATGTTGAAAAGTTATCTTTAGACATGTTGGACTTTTCTTGAATGTTTTGTAATTGACTAAAACAAGCAGACAACAAGAAAATGGTGTTTTAAAAAGGTCATGTTTTTGGTGTGAGCCAATGGGGTAACCTAGGTAAGCACTGGTAGTTTCCCCACTGGCGGGTAGGGCCGCGACGTTCTATCTAATACCGACTATGTACATACAGTGGTTTGTCCTTTAAAAGTTGCGTCGTACTGCAGCATAGCTTGCGGGCTGCCGCAGAATTCTATGGCACGTTATTTTAGTGTCAGCCATTGTTGCCATTAATGCTAGTTAGTGCTAGTTTGACCACCAGAGGGCATCTTTGAGAAGCGTTTGACTGTTTTTAATATTGCTGAACTAGAGAATTTAAAACCTTTTTTTTGTAAGAACATTGTATATGGGATTGATTTTAAGAAGTTTAAGCCAACATTCCATTCAAACAATGCAGTCCATCCACAGCCATACACTGGCTGAAATCAGTTTATGATAGGACTTAGACAAGTTGTAAATGCAACAAGTACTGCTATTGTATTATATAATAGCACTCACAGCTTTCCAATGAAACAAAACATGGAGACATTATTGGTCTGTTTACATATTTAGGCTATTTATCAGATTATTTGTATAAAACCCGTGGAAACTATTTTTATTAATATTTTAGGTTGACAATAATTCTATTACACAATTTCTGATATATCACATGCCTTACTTTTATTTTCCTGCATAAGAAAAATCTATATTATGCCTCTACTGCCATTCATTCCAATTAGACAGGTTTGGATTTCTCCCTGACCTATATGGCTGCCATTTTCACCCCATTCTGGAACTGTGAGGTTTTATGACAATTCCCATCTAGTTATTTAATAGGATCTCTATTGTCATAGATAGCTGTGTTGGAAATGTAGAAACAAACTGCAGTTCTGCAACAAATTCATAGGCCCATGCTATGTTTGACTCACATCAGGGACATAGTTAACATAGTTAATTCACGCATTTTGTTGACATTATACATGCAATTCAGATGGTACAATGTGCCACATCATGGTTAAAGAAGGATGAGAATAGAAAGAGAGTGTGTGTATGTGTACAGTACGTGTGTGTATGTGTGAGAAAGTCCTATCTCAACCGTCAGAATAAGACTACTATTGGTAACAACATACGTGGAAAAAAGAAACGAGTTATATTGATAACTCTGATAAAAATAAGAGAACATTGCAGAAACAGACGTAAAACGGGATGAAGTTTCCCTCCAGACCTACATAAGAATAGAAATGAATCGGCTTCAACCAGCGTGAGATTCAGTTGCTGCAAAACGCATTCGCAATTTATAAGGAGTCACGATCAATTATGCACACATGCAAGCTTGTTTATGATTGAATAACTGTATATGAAGTGATCTATAGTAGGACCAACACTTACCCATAATATGAAGTTGAAAACGAAAAGGAGATATTTCACGCATTTCATCCCACCGTGCACTTTACTCATGATTCCAGTTTTTTTAAAAAAATCCTAGATCTAAAAGATCAAGAAGACAGTGAGACTTTGTTCAAAATGTGGGTTGGAAATAACTGGACATCAACCATACAACCCGCGCTACAATCTCAAAATGATTGCAGGAGCCAAAGACTTTTAAGAAAAGCAAGATAGACCACAACTTGTCATTTCCAATGGCAACAAATGAGGCAGAGTGGGCAGAACAAGCAAGGAGGCGGGCAGAGCCAAGCACGCGCTAGCGATATCCTATTGGCGCGTTCCAGTTACATCTGCAGATTTCCGTTAGGGAACGACTACTCTGTGAAGTGCGCGTGTGCAATAACTCAATTCGCCGTTGCACTCCTTCTAAACAGCTTGATTTTTACAACTTTTTGCAAAGGGTGAAGTCTACAAAACTTAGTCCATTCCGTTCATAACATATTCTAGTTTTAGGAACATAAATTGTATTGAGATCAAATGTTTAATTGATGAGAAGATTTGCAGAATGTCGGCCAAAGTCCATGTCGTTCCATCTTCTCCCACTGCCCGCTAGTGGGCTTCTCCTCACTACCAAATATGGTAGTGAGTGGAACTGCACACCAAATGCTTCACATTTATACATCCAGTGAAATATCTGTCTCATTGGTATATGTGTAGTGGAACTTTACGGTAGTTGTCGAACTGCCCATTTTATGTAATTGGCTGGTGAGTGTAGAGATGAATCAGATATCTGGGTTAGCTGATAACGTCACGAAAATGATACGACACTGTAATGTGCAGCTCTGTGCAACTGACAGATCACTGCACCTGTACATAGCCCATATGTAAATAGCCCATCCAACTACCTCATCCCCATACTGTTATTTATTATGCTCCTTTGCACCCCAGTATCTCTACTAGCACACTCTGCACACTCTGCACATCTATCACTCCAGTGTTTAATTGCTATATTTGAATTATTTCGCCACTATGGCCTTTTTATTGCCTTTACCTCCCTTATCCTACCTCATTTGCACACACTGTATATAGACTTTTTCTATTGTGTTATTGACTGTATGTTTGTATATTCCATGTGTAACTGTTGTTGTTTGTGTCGCACTGCTTTGCTTTATCTTGGCCAGGTCGCAGTAGTAAATGAGAACCTGTTTTCAACTGGCCTACCTGGTTAAATAAAGGTTAAATAAATAAAAAATAATGGGTCAAAAATCTCTTGTTGTGATTATGGATGATCAGATAGCTACCTGTCAACAATGACACGAAATTGCAATGTGGGGACTCGTAAGTGACTCGTTTCAACTAGTTTCATCTTGTTCTTTATACAATGTCTTGTTTTGAGGTGTTTTGACAGATTTTATGTCAATGCTAATAAGGCAACAATTCTGTAGCTAGCTACCAACAACTGCAATCTGTATTTGAGCGACTGCAAGTGCTCAATGTGTAAATGTATATATGCTTTCAATAAACATTGGAGAAAAAATATAGTTAATATTTTGTCAACAATCTAAACCAGTTTTGTTGCTAAACAACCAATCCCTCTAGTTCACCACAGTGGATGTGTCATAATACCCATGAAACCTAGCGGAAAACACAGATGGTTCCAATCGTTTTTTTTCACCATTCATTTTTCCATTGGGGATTTTAGAACCCCTTCAAACAATGCTTGTGTTTCATGTAGGCTTTCCCTGGCTTGACGTTTTGATAACCGTGTAAATCTCTCTTGGACAAGGTGACTTTTATCAATATATTCGGCTGTATTTACTCTGATTCAAAAATGCTAATTAAATCAAATCAAATCAAATCAAATTTTATTTGTCACATACACATGGTTAGCAGATGTTAATGCGAGTGTAGCGAAATGCTTGTGCTTCTAGTTCCGACCATGCAGTAGTATCTAACAAGCATAAATGTAGACATGCAAGATCCCTGCATGCATCTGCATGTCATCTCTAGCTGCCACATTTGTTTTACCAGATCCTCTTCTTCAGCTGGTGCAGGACTATATTTAATCCCTTAGAATTTCTGCCAACTATATGAACAAGGTAAAAATATATTTCAATTCATGGTGTCAGACTGCAATGCTTTATTAAAGCAATTCAGAACTAACTTGTTGACATGTTCTGTTGCAGATTCAACGCCAAATTAAATCATTGCAGAAGGTATCCATAATCATGCATTAATAAGCATTTTTATTTGACAAGAATGCACCTAGTCACCTATCAATCACGTCAAACACTTGAACTCCAACAAGTTGAGGGTCCGTGGAGCATAAAAGGCAAAGTGTGGAATAAGGGGTAACTAGAGGGATGGTTGGCCACGGAATTAACATTAAAAGGTATGCTGGTGTGCCTCTGCATCCCTTTTTAGATCGTTGTCACAAATACCCTAGCCCATGTCCAGTCATACTCAGGGTCTCAGCGTGTGTCCCTCGATGTCATTCCATCTCAGTTGCAGTGTTCAAATTGTGGTCATCATGTGTCTGTGAATCACAACATTAAAGATGAGTGATCACAGCATTTCCACAAATTGAGCCATAGACAATACAACTTAATCATTAAGGACAGCATTTTGTTGACAACATGGTGGTTTACACTATGTCTACTGTGTGTGAATGATGGAAGAATCTTACCCCAGCTGTAGATCCATTTCAGTGTGTGTGGTCACTTAGGCCTGCACATCAACCAGTACTAGGACAATTGGAGACTTGGTTTGTCTTCGGGTCTGCATCTATAAAGGTTAAGTACAAAATGGAGGAAGTTAACAATCTATGGCTTAGATTGAATTCAAAGTTGACACAAATGATAAACTAAGCAATATGAACAATAGCCTACAGTACCAGTCAAAAGTTTGAACACACCTACTCATTCAAGGGACTTTCTTTTTTTACTATTTTCTACATTGTAGAATAGTAGTGAAGACATCAAAACTATGAAATAACACACATGGAATCATGTTGTAACCAAAAAAGTGTTAAATCAAAATATATTTTATATTTGAGATTCTTCAATGTAGCCACCCTTTGCCTTGATGACAGATTTGCACACTCTTGGCATTCTCTCAACCAGCTTCATGAGGTAGTTACCTGGAATATATTTCATTTAACAGGCATGCCTTGTTAATTTGTGGAATTTCTTTCCTTAATGCGTTTGAGCCAATCAGTTGTGTTGTCACAAGGTAGGGTTGGTATACAGAAGTTAGCCCTATTTGGTAAAATACAAAGTCCATATTATAGCAAGAACAGCTCAAATAAGCGAAGAGAAATTATAGTCCATCATTACTTTAAGACATGAAGGTCCGTCAGTACGGACAATTTCAAAAACGTTGAAAGTTTCTTCAAGTGCATTCGCAAAAACCATCAAGCGCTATGATGAAGCTGGCTCTCATGAGGACCTCCACAGGAAAGGAAGAACCAGAGTTACCTCTGCTGCAGAGGATACGTTCATTAGAGTTACCAGCCTCAGAAATTGCAGCCCAAATAAATTCTTCAGAGTAACAGTCACATCTCAACATCAACTGTTCAGAGGAGACCACGTGAATCAGGCCTTCATGGTCGAATTGCTGCAAAGAAACCACTAGTAAAGGACACCAATAATAAGAAGACTTGCTTTGGCCAAGAAACACAAGCAATGGACATTAGAACAGTGGTCTGATGAGTCCAAATGTGAGATTTTTGTTTCCAACCGTCTTGTCTTTGTGAGATGCAGAGTAGGTGAACGGATAATCTCCGCATGTGTGGTTCCCACCATGAAGCATGGAGGAGGAGGTGTGTGGGTGCTTTTCTGATGACACTGTCAGTGATTTATTTAAGAATTCAAGGCACACTTAATCAGCATGGCTAACACAGCATTTTGCAGCGATACGCCATCCCCATCTGGTTTGCGCTTAGTGGGACTATCATTTGTTTTTCAACAGGACAATGACCCAACACATCTCCAGGTGTCACGTCCTGGCCATAGATAGCCCTCTGGGTTTTCTATGGTGGTTTTGGTCAGGATGTGACGAGGGGGATTTTGGGTTCTGTTTGTTGTATTTCTATGTTTTGGTTTTGTATGGTTCCCAATTAGAGGCAGCTGATTGTCGTTACCTCTAATTAGGGATCATACTTAAGTTTTTCCTTTTCCACCTGTTTTGTGTGTTATTGTTTGTTTCGTGTTAGTACCAGTGAGTGCCACGTATGTTATGATCTGTCATTTCTTTTTGTTGTATTGTATGTTTCCACGTGAATTAAAAGGATGTGGAACGTCATGCACGCTGTGCCTTGGTCTACTAATTTCGACGATCGTGACAGAATAACCCACCATTCCAGGACCAAGCAGCGTACAAAAACGGTGAAGGAGAGTTGGACCTGGGAAGAGATTCTGGGGGGTTGCGAGACCGTTCCTTGGCGGGAGTCGCCGAGGAGAGAAGAGGGACAGCAACGACGCCGGGGTCCGCGGCAAAGAGGAGCCCAAGGAAAATCCCAAGATTTTGTTTTTGGGGGGGAGAGCCAGAGCCCGAATGGAGGATTATAAAGTAGTTTAGGGAAGGATATCGAAGAGCGGTATTGGCGAGGAATGAGCTGCAGCGCAGACGCCTAGAGGATCGTCTTCCCAGCCCGGTACGTCCTGCGCCAGCTCTCCGCACTCGCCCCGAGGAGCGTGTCATCAGTCCGGTGAAAACCGTGCCGGCTCCACGCACCAGGATTCCAGTGCGTCTTCCCAGCCAGGTGTGTCCTGTGCCAGCTTTCTGCACTCGCCTTGAAGAGCGTGTCATCAGTCCGGTGAAACCTGTGCCAGCTCAATAATATACATAACGAATCAAGGCGATAGGCTATGATTTGTAATCCGGCCTGAATTGGCAATCTTTTAGGCAACAGAAGAATCAATGTGTAAGACTGACCAAAAAGGCAAAATCTATTATGTAACTTTCTGATTGTAAGGGGACAATGGAAAAATTCTGGAAAACTGTGAAACTTTTAAAGGGTTGCATTTTCTCCTCTCTGCACCAACAATTTATTAATTCTGGCCCCATTACGATTTATTTTCTACATAATTGACACATTTAATCGTCATTTTATTTCAGCAGGCTATCTGGGTTAAATGCTGATTTTAGAAATTTTGCAGATGGAAGTCAAGTTTTTGCATTTCGGCAATTCACAGAAAAATATGTCCTTGATTCCTTACTTGCTATAGATACCAATAAATCCACAGGGGCTTACCAATTGGAGCCGGGTCTGCTCAAATATGCTGCCCCCCTCATTGCCTATATACCATATCTTAAATCTAACATTTGTTATTAGGAAATATTCCAAAAGTATGGAAAACTCCTTATGTGCTGCCACTCCATAAAGGCCGAGATGGTAGTGATCTTGATAATTATTGTCCAATTGCCAGGCTTCCATGTCTAGCTAAGATTATCGAATCTTTGGTAAAAAAGCAAATACGCTCTTTTTTGTGAGCATGGTATTTTGAATATAAATAAATCTGGGTTTAGGCCCGAGCATAGCACTATTATAGCAACCACTTCAGTTGTTAATGATATTGTCAATGCTTTAGATGCTAAAATTAATTGTGCTGCCTTGTTTGTGGACCTGTCAAAAGCGAATGATACTGTTGATCATGCTATTTTATTGAACAAGTTGTCCTCAAATGGCCTGGACTCTGACGCCTGCTCTTGTTTTCATGATTATCTAAGTGACAGAAGTCCACATTTCTTGAAGTACATAAAGGTGTTCCACAGGGCTCAATTCTACGTCCTGTTCTTTTCACCATTTATATAAATGCTATTGGTCAGTCTGTTAAAAGTTGTACATTTAATCTATATGCAGACTATATGCAGATCTATATGCAGATTATACTATTACTATTATACTATTAAGTTCTTGTAAGATTGTCTCAGATTAATTATTACTTCTTCACTCATCGCATGGTTCTATAATAGAGTCTGGCGTGCCCAAAGTAAAATGCCTGCCACTCAGGCCCAGAAAGTAGGATATGCACATAATTAGTACTATTGGATAGGAAACACTCTGAAGTTTCTAAAAGTGTTAAAATAATGTATGTGAGTATAACAGAACTGATATAGCAGGCGAATACACGAGGAAAATCCATCCGGATTTGCAGTTTCTTTTTGTAAATTACCTTATTCTCCAGGCTGCCTGTTCATTTGTATTTTAACTAGGACTGAGACTGCAGTACCTATGGCTTCCACTAGATGTCAACAGTCTTTATACAGAGTCTGGAAGCTATAGCACTAAGCAGAACGGATAGGAAGAGGAAGTAGTCAGGGGACCACTTTTGTCAACAACGTTTGACGGGCGCGAGATTGTGAGCGCGCACCACTTTATTTTCCTTTCCTATTGTTCACGTTATCGTCCGGTTTAAATATTACAGTAAATATACATAAAAGGATACATAAGGATACATTAAAAATGATGTTTGATTTGTTTGTAGAAAGTTTATAGGTATAATTTGAACGTGTTCTCTTCACGGTTCAATGGGCGACTCAACGGTGGATTTTCTGATCATAACGCGCGCCAACCAAACTGAGATTTATGGATATAATAAATGACTTTTTCTAACAAAATAACCATTGGATGTCTTTGTTGGACACTTGGGAAGCCCTCAGCAGAAGGTCTTCGAAAGGTAAGTGATTTTTTAGCTCTTATATGGGTTTTGTGAGACCCGCGCTGGATATGAATTTATGCTAATGTGGAAAATATATGAGGTGCTATCCTCAAACAATCAAATGTTGTGCTTTCGCCGTGAAGCCTTTTTGAAATCTGACAATGCTGTGATATTGCCAAGAAGCAGAGCTTTTGATGACTATGCAACACTTGTATATTGATGAATGTTTAATAATTCAACTTTTGGATTTTGAATTTGGCGCCTTACATTTCACCGGGTAGTGTCGGGAGCGGCCCGCTAGCGCACCGCTACTCCCTAAGTAGTTAAATGTCTTACTCACGTCGGCTACGGAGAGCGTGATCACACAGTCGTCTGGAACAGCTGATGCTCTCATGCATGCCTCAGTGTTACTTGCCTTGAAGCGAGCATAGAAGTGATTTAGCTCGGTTGGTAGGCTGTGCTTCCCTTTGTAGTCTGTAATAGTTTGCAAGCCCTGCCACATAAGACGAGCGTCAGAGCCGGTGTAGTATGATTCAATCTTAGCCCTGTATTGACGCTTTGCCTGTTTGATCGTTCGTCGCAGGGCATAGCAGGATTTCTTGTAAGCTTCTGGGTTAGAGTCCCGCACCTTGAAAGCGGCAGCTCTGCCCTTTAGCTCAGTGCGAATGTTGCCTGTAATCCATGGCTTCTGGTTGGGGTATGTACGTACAGTCACTGACTGATGTGGTGTACTCCTCAATGCCATCAGAGGAATCCCGGAACATGTTCCAGTCTGTGATAGCAAAACAGTCCTGTAGTTTAGCGTCTGCTTCATCTGACCACTTTTTTATAGACCGAAGTCACTGGTGCTTCCTGCTTTAATTTTTGCTTGTAAGCAGGAATCAGGAGGATAGAGTTGTGGTCGGATTTACCAAATGGAGGGCGAGGGAGAGCTTTGTATTCGTCTCTGTGTGTGGAGTACAGGTGATCTAGAATTTTTTTCCCTCTGGTTGCACATTTAACATGTTGATGGAGATTTGGTAGAACTGATTTAAGTTTCCCTGCATTAAAGTCTCCAGCCACTAGGAGCGCCGCCTCTGGGTGAGTGGTTTCCTGTTTGCTTATTTCCTTATACAGCTGACTGAGTGCAGTCTTAGTGCCAGCATCTGTCTGTGGTGGTCAATAAACAACCACGAAAAGTATACCTGAAAACTCTCTAGGCAAGTAGTGTGGCCTGCAATTTATCACAATATACTCTACTTCAGGCGAGCAAAATCTAGAGACTTCCTTAGATTTCGTGCTAGATTTAATCTCTTTAGACGGATCTAAAGAACCTTTCTTTCCAGAAGAAAATAATAGTATACTCTGAGTTGTCCTGATGTGGCTACACTAGTTCATTTAGCAGACAAGACTTGCTTATAGTTCCGTGGCATTATTTTATATTGTTTTATAGTATGAAGAATGCAATTGAACAAAGCTGAATAAAATATACATATATTTTCTCCAAACGATTTGAGGGAGTGCACACATGCAGCTATTGTGTGTGTTGAGCAGTTAACAAAGAAATAGGTACTCCTATATGCTTAATTTAGTTATTAATGTAACTTTAGTTGTTCTACAAATGTTGGGCTATATATTTAGATTTAATACATTGGAAGGCTGCATGATGAGTCTCTAATGATGATTTAGAAAAATGTTGCTTGAAAGACATGAACTCTGCTTAGTTTTTTGCACAGGCTGTACACACTCCAATAGTCTCTCATTCACAATTTGACAAGCACTTGATAATGTCTCGAATTTCGCGGTGGCACCCCCTTTGTGGCCGTAAGGTACCCTAAAAAATTCCATGCCTTTTGCGGCCCAGAGTGCTGCGTTGTGCCCTTCTCCCTGAGTGTGCTGGGCAATCTGAAGCGCCTCACTCACATGGTTCTCCGTCACATGATTGGGTCTTTCTCACAGGCTACAAGAGAAGACAAGAGACATCGGGGATGCAACTGCGAGCGTCCTTATCCAACACCGAGGTGCATATTGAAGATATTGGAAGAACTGTCCATATTTACTTTTCGTCAGCCATCAAGTTGAGTAGGCCTAATGAACAGCAAAAGCTCTAGTATAAAAGTCAACCTATTTTGTGCGATAAATGAATATTCCAAACATAGTCTGGGACAGTTGTGGGGTGCAATTAATCCCAAAATAATACACCACTAGCATCAAAAAAATATTTTTACGCAATGTGGCTGATGCAACAGATCAGAACGTTTAGCTTAAAATGTTGATGAACTAGTAAACTAGTATTTCTTCACATTTATAAGCACAGCAATGCACACATGGCAGTAAGCTATAAGGGTAAATGTTCCATTAGCGGGAAAACACCATTACCAAAAGTGACTGCAAATGTGAATATTTTTATTGCGAAAATTGTCTTCCCCAAACTTGAAAATCACGCGCTGCTTATGTATGCCAGTTAGGCTATAAACCATTTGTAAAGAAGATTAATGTGCTTAATTTTAGTAAGAAGTTATTTGGTCACTTTAGAGGTGTGCGACTATGATTAGAAAAAGTCGCAAAAAAATAGGCAGTTTCTTATGCTGGGCATCATTCACAAGTGATAATGTATAATTCACAAGTGATAGGCTAATATTGTCACCCATCAGACTATTCTTGATTTAATTGTCTTTATTGTCTTTATATATACTAAATAATATATATGTGAAATTTGTTTTGATTTAGGATGGACCATTATCATGCACTTGTCTCAACAGGGGCAGGGGGAAAAATCCATGGCATCTATGCACTTAAATAGCGAATGGAGGACACTTTTCCTGTGGTTCATTTTCATTCTGTGCAACATGAGCTCATGGATTTAGATTTTTGATTACATTTGCATTAATGTCAGTGATTAGAGACAATAGATTGCTGAGTACCAGGCAGTTAGCATGTTTGGTAGGCTACTAATGACCATCAGCAGCATCAGAGCTTGGAGAAGCCTAACTACTGTGACTAAATGGTCACGTGGAATTTGACTGCCTTCATGACTCGTGACTGCCGGTGTGGCGGTAATATGGTCACCGCAACAGCCCTATGTCCAATCAATTGAATTTACTACAGGTGGACTCCAATTAAGTTGTAGAAACATTTCAAGGATGATCAATGGAAACAGGATGCACCTGATCTCAAAGGAACTGGAACTGAATACTTATGTAAATAAGGTATTTGCAAATATTTTGAAAAACCTGTTATCGCTTTGTCTTTATTGGGTATTGTGTGTGTGTGTGTGTGTGTGTGTGTGTGTATGTATTGATGAGATTTAAAAAATATATTTAATCAATTTTAGAATAAGGCTGTAACGTAACAGAACGTGGAAAAAGTCTATACTTTCTGGAGGTACTGTATAAGTCTGTTGTACAATATTAATTGCAATAAGGTTGTTTATAAGCTATTTATGTTATTCAGATACATTGTGTCACTAAAGGCATTATAGCATGAAGAAAATGCTTATGTAGAAGTGGGTAGATTGAATTCATGCTCAATATCAGATGGCATTCTATATATTTTATATTTGTTGAAGTGAATTATGCAACAACAAAAAAAGCAAGCCTAATACATTTACATGTCCAATGGTCTTTAATCTATACTGAACAAAAATATCAATACAACAATTTAAAGATTTTACTGAGTTACAATACATATAAGGAAATCAGTCAAATTAATAGATTTATTAGGCCCTAATCTATGGATTTCACATGAAGGCTGGGGAACAGCCATGGGTGGGCCTGTAAGGACATAGGCCCACTCGCTTAGGAGCCAGGCACAGCCAATCAGAATGAATTTTTCCCCACAAAAGGGCTTTATTACAGACAGAAATGCTCCTCAGTTTCACCAGATGTCTAGGTGGCTAGTCTCCGATAATCCCACAGATGAAGAAGCTGTATCCTGAAGCCTTATCCAGGTCCTGGGCTGGCGTGGTTACACCTGGTCTGTGGTTGTAAGGCTGGTTGGACGTACTGCCAAATTCTTTAAAACGATGTTAGAGGAGGCTTATGGTAGAGAAATGAACATTACATTCTCTGGCAACAGCTCTGGTGGACATTCCTGCAGTCAGCATGCCAATTACATGCACCCTCAAACTGCACATTTTAGAGTGGCCTTTTATTGTCCCCAGCACAAGGTGCACCTGTGTAATTATGATGCTGTTTAATCAGCTTCTTGATATTTTTACCATTGGAACACAGGAGTGATGGTTGCTGATAATGGGCCTCTGTACGCCTATGTAGATATTCCATACAAAGTCTGCCGTTTCCAGCTACAACAGTCATTTACAACATGAACAATGTCTACACTTATTTTAATGGACAAACAATTTGCTTTTCTTTCAAAGACAAGGACATTTCTAAGTGACCACAAACTTTTGAATGGTAGTGTATGCTGAGCACTTGTTGGCTAAATATCATAATCTGTTTATTATGGAAATATTCCTGTGGGATCTTTGTTATGCCCAAAACACCATCATGACCACACCTTGTAAGTCACTCAGGATTCCACTAGGATGTTGCTCATCATTTCATGAAAGAAATAGTTGTACACAAGTTTGTTGAAAAAGTTCTGATACATCAGACAGCATTATACTGGTGGTATTGAATTTCCAGCAAATATATGATTGTAAAATACAGTATGCTAGCACATGATTCAGAGACAATAGGTGAAAATCGAATATCATTGTTTCATTGAGCTAAATGAAAGGAATATTATTATGATACATTTTTACAGTTATCGTTTTCTTTTCATTGTTAGAATAGCAGAGGACCTTTTAATCTCGTATTACTCTTGTCCATTGGCAGGGAAGGAGGTAGGACATTTGTTGTGGCAGCGAAGGTCACAGCGATCTGTGCTCATTTTGTTTTGACTCATTTGGCTGTTTATCGGCTGAGGAGAGAAACAGCGACCTCTGCTGGCTCTGTCTGAATGGCTTCTCTATCCAAATACAGCCTGTGGATCAAACAACTTAAGCATGTTATTTCTCTCTGTTTAAGGACATGACCAATAACTGAAGCATTTATATTGGGTCATCAGCTAACATGGGTAAAATCACTGTTTCACATATGGTTTTGAATTTGTTTTTGTTTTGTTTTCCAACTAGAAAAAAATCATGGCATAGATTGTTGGTTTAACATTACTACTCTGAGAGGAGTTTGTTGTTGTGTTGTACATGTCCTTTCTCCATGACCAGAATGGTACTGCTGTCTAAGTATAGGCACTGTACCCCAAACGGACTGTTTTCTCCTGTCCGCTACCACCCCGCCCTCTTTGGCTCGTCTCACAACGCCACTGCTTTTTGTCTCTTAACTAGGCACAAAGGGCTGCTGTCTGACAAAGTGACACCACTCTGGGGATGACCAATTGTCCTAGAGGGCAGAGAGAGAGAGAGAGTTCTAGACTTCTACACTCGGGAACAGAGTTAGAGTACTGTAATAGCATCATATTTATATGTATTTAATTTTAAATATTTTTATTATATAATCAAGAACAATGTGTTTCAGAAATGTGACACATTAGTAAAAAATGGTTAGAAAACAATATGAAAACAGGTCAAATATGTTTGATATGAACACATTTCTTAGCAATGTGACAACAATTGTTAGTAGACCGCTGACAGCCTTGTGCCCTTATTCTTTGGGTAAAAGGCCTAAATGTGTGCTGAGTCTGACAACATGTCTATAAGAAAATGTAACCTTGATATTCCCGAGAATGAGCAGAGCCTGTTCCCATCCGTTCTAAAATAACAACAAACCGCTTTAAGATGTGGCCAAAACATATATTTTTTTCCCCCAGACAAAACTCAAGACACATTTCCAGAAAAAAAAGTCACATCGCATCACAATGCCAAATATTTTGAGGGAGGGGGATTGGAAAAGTAGTGGGACATTGTAGCTACAGTACATGACCAAAAGTATGTGGACTGCTAGTCGAACATCTCATTCCAAAATCATGGGCATTTAATATGGAGTTGGTACCCCCTTTATGCTAGAACAGCCTCCACTCTTCTGGGAATGTTTCCACTAGATGTTGTAACATTGCTGTGGGCACTTGCTTCCATTTAGCCACAAGCATTAGTGAGGTCGGGCACTGATGTTTGGCGATTAGACCTGGCTTGCAGTCGGCTTTCCAGTTCATCCCAAAGATGTTCGATGGGATTGAGGTCAGGGCTCTGTGCAGACCAGTCCAAGTTCTTCCACACCGATCTCGACAAACCATTTCTGTATGGACCTGTATGCACGGGGGCATTGTCATGCTGAAACAGGAAAGGGCCTTTCCCAAACTGTTGCCACAAAGTTGGAATTGTTTAGAATGTCATTGTATGCTGTAGCGTTAAGATTTCCTTTCACTGGAACTAAGGGGCCCAGCCCGAACCATGAAAAACAGCCCCAGATCATTATTCCTCCTCTACCAAACTTGAGTGTTGGCACTATGCATTGGGGCAGGTAGCATTGTCCTGGCATCCGCCAAACCCAGATTAGTCCATCGGACTGCCAGGTGGTAAAGCATGATTAATTTCTCCAGAGAACACATTTCCACTGCTCCAGATTCCAATGGCGGTGAGCTTTACACCACTCCAGCCGACGCTTAGCATTGGTCATTGATCCTAGGCTTGTGTGCGGCTGCTCGCCCATGGAATAATCTGTTTATTATGGAAATAGTCCTGTGGGATCTTTGTTATGCCCAAAACACCATCATGACCACGCCTTGTAAGTCACTCAGGATTCCACTAGGACGTTGCTCATCAATGATTTAATGAAAGAAATTGTACACAAGTTTGTTGAAGTTCTGATACATCAGACAGCATTATATTGGTGGTATTGAATTTCCACTAAATATTTCATTTTAAAATACAGTAGCCTATGCTAGCACCTGATTTAGAGAAAATAGTTGAAAAGGCCATATTGTTTCACTCATCCAAATGAAAGGTATTAACTTATTTTATTTATACATTTTTTACCTTTGATTATTTTCGTTTCATTGTTAGAATAGCAGAGGACCTTTTAAACTTGTATTACTCTTGTCCATTGGCAGGGAAGGAGGTAGGGAATAAGTTGTGGCAGCGAAGGTCACAGCGATCTCTGCTCAATTTTTGTTTTGAATCAATTGGCTGTTATTGGCTGAGGAAAGGTAAACAGCGACCTCTGCTGGCTCTGTCTGAATGGCTTCTCTATCCAAATACAACTGTGGATCAAACAACTTAAACATTTTATTTCTCTCTGGTTAAGGGCATGACCAATAACTGAAGCATTTATATTGGGTCATCAGTCTACATCAGGGTAAAATCACTGTTTCACATATGGTTTGTTTTCCAGCTAGGAATAGTAAATGGTTATCAAGTCTATCTAGCTGGCAAAGAAATCATGGCATAGAGATTGTTGGTTTAACATTACTACTCTGAGAGGAGTTTGTAGTTGTCTTTACCTGTCCTTTCTCCATGACCAGAATGGTACCCTGTCTATTGCAGTATGAATGTGATTGGCGATGGTCAGTGCAGTGATGTCTTAGAGCTGTAGAGAGATTGTTGATCATCATGAAGAACACTAGAGGGCAGTATTGATCTGTGGTTTACGCTTCGCTATTGAATGTTGGCAAATCTTGTTTCAGGGTTTGACTCTTCTTCAGCTTTAAAACATCCCTTAAAAGATCAGCCTTCTAAATATCACAGTGAAATAGAAATGCATTTGAGTGTGTATTTGAAATGAAGCACTGTAAATCTGAATTTCCACGAAGTGGATTGAATAGAGCCCAATTTGTTCTTCACCAGCATGTCACTTAGGTTAGCTCAACAAAAACACCACCTCTATTTCCTCTGGAAATTACAGAACAACCGCTCGCTGAAACAGAGAAACAGTTGTGTAACGGTAATGGAACAAAAATGCTGGCCTGCTCTTACATTTCTGCCTTTAGGACTGAAAGTATTCTGTTTAATGTTACTGTGACTTCTGTAAACTCTCAGACTGTAGATCAGCGTTCTTCAGTCCTGGTCCCAGAGACCCACATGGTATGTATGCGTTTGTTTCAGCCAAGAATTACCCTTGATTCAACTAATCAAGGGCTTCATTATAAGTTGAATACATTGAACCAGTTGTTCTAGCACATGGGCTGGAACAAAAGTGCAATTTCAAGTTTCATTTTCCAACAGGAAGATTTAAAAATACATACAGATGTAGGATCTTAATCTGATCAGTCTTTTGTTGCTGAGAATATTCCTGCACAGCAGGAAATGCAAACTTGTAGTTCATTTGAGGTTTAAAAAGGCTTCTAAAGTTTGGAATTTCTTATTGATTTGCCATAATGAAAAATGTATCAACACCTGCAAAAATGTCCATTGTTTATAATCCACATAATAATTCACATTTCACTTCCATCTGTAGCAAACTGGCTCAAATTAAGATCCTTCATCTGTACACACGCTGAAGTATCGGTTGTAAGCTTTAATTTACAATACATACATTACAACAAGTCACACCATGTGGGTCTTTTTAGGTTTAGGGTTGAAGACAAGTGCTGTAGCTCCGCAGATGTGACCTCATTACCCTGTAGTTAACCTGACACTTATTAGTCTTTAGACCTGACCTGCTCAGCCCTGGGGTCACAGCCAGAAGGGGGATGCATTGCTGGCTGTCCAGCTAAGTGTTTGGGCTGTGGAGATGCTCCATGCAGCCAGGAGGATATTCTAATCCCTTGATTTATCCCAGACAAAGCCAGGACTGCTGGACTACGTTAAAGGTGTCTGAGGTACAGTAGAGCTGTTTGTGCTGAGTTTCCCGAACGCATCAGTCTGTTTCAGTTATGGGTGAAATAAGATAAATAAGGTTGTCATGGCCATGGGAGAAATAAAAGTGCTACGGAGCTTTCGGGAAACCTTTCAAGGATCATGAACATGGCACATCTTCTAAAATAAAAATTGAAATAGACCAAAAAGTGGAAAAACTGTGTTCTGGAGTAAATTTTCCGAAAGCCCCGTAGCCAACATGGCACTTTAGGTATTCTCTTCAAGTTATTTCTCTCCATGACGCAAACGGACTGAGGCTTTCGGGAAAGTCAGCCCATGGAGAGAAATAAAGCATCACGTTAGCTACGAAGCTTTCGGGAAACCTACTCTAGGACACATTTTTTCCACAGGGACTTTTTATTTTAGATATGCCTAGTTCATCCAAGTTGAAATGGAGATTCTTTGGGAAAAAATGGAAATATGTTTTTTTCTGAAATAACAAAGTGAAATCTCAGAAGGCATGAGCCAAAGGCTGACCAAAGCACCTCAAAATAATGCCATATGTTTCTATTCATCCACATTCTCATGGAGCAGGATTTTGTGTCGTTTAGAAAACCTCTAAGTATAGCCACTTCTTTTGACATTACAGTACTGTCTCCTAGCCTAAGTGTTATTTGTCCTTCTGTCGGTCTGACTGTTGTTCATTAGTCCCTGTGACAGACACCAGACCCACCACCCAGACAATAACGCCACACAAGATGCAGTGGATGTACTGAGGTGTTTAATAAATAACAACAACAACAACAACAAATAAACAAATGGTTGGTTTATATACAGTGAGGGAAAAAAGTATTTGATCCCCTGCTGATTTTGTACGTTTGCCCACTGACAAAGAAATGATCAGTCTATAATTTTAATGGTAGGTTTATTTGAACAGTGAGAGACAGAATAACAACAAAAAAATCCAGAAAAACGCATGTTAAAAATGTTATAAATTGATTTGCATTTTAATGAGGGAAATAAGTATTTGACCCCCTCTCAATCAGAAAGATTTCTGGCTCCCAGGTGTCTTTTATACAGGTAACGAGCTGAGATTAGGAGCATACTCTTAAAGGGAGTGCTCCTAATCTCAGTTTGTTACCTGTATAAAAGACACCTGTCCACAGAAGCAATCAATCAATCAGATTCCAAACTCTCCACTATGGCCAAGACCAAAGAGCTCTCCAAGGATGTCAGGGACAAGATTGTAGACCTACACAAGGCTGGAATGGGCTACAAGACCATCGCCAGGCAGCTTGGTGAGAAGGTGACAACAGTTGGTGCGATTATTCGCAAATGGAAGAAACACAAAAGAACTGGCAATCTCCCTCGGCCTAGGGCTCCATGCAAGATCTCACCTCGTGGAGTTGCAATGATCATGAGAACGGTGAGGAATCAGCCCAGAACTACACGGGTGTCACGTCCTGGCCATAGATAGCCCTCTGGGTTATCTATGGGGTTTTGGGCCAGGGCGTGACTAGGGTTGTCTATGGGACTCTATGTTGTTTTTTTTTGTGTTGGTTCCCAATTAGAGGCAGCTGTATGTTATTGCCTCTAATTGGCAATCCTATTTAAGTTGGTTCCCTTCCCCACCTGCCGTCTGGGTTATTGTTTGTGTGTGAGTACCTGTGTGTGCGCTACACTAGTGTTGCGGGTCTGTTCTTTCTTTATTGTTTTGTATGTTCCATATATTAATTAAAAGATGTGGAACTCCATCCGCGCTGCACCTTGGTCCGCTTCTTCAGAATTCCGTGACAACTGGAGGATCTTGTCAATGATCTCAAGGCAGCTGAGACCATAGTCACCAAGAAAACAATTGGTAACACACTACGCCGTGAAGGACTGAAATCCTGCAGCGCCCGCAAGGTCCCCCTGCTCAAGAAAGCACATATACATGCCCGTCTGAAGTTTGCCAATGAACATCTGAATGATTCAGAGGACAACTGGGTGAAAGTGTTGTGGTCAGATGAGACCAAAATTGAGCTCTTTGGCATCAACTCAACTCGCCGTGTTTGGAGGAGGAGGAATGCTGCCTATGACCCCAATAACACCATCCCCACCGTCAAACATGGAGGTGGAAACATTATGCTTTGGGGGTGTTTTTCTGCTAAGGGGACAGAACAACTTCACAGCATTATTAGGGATGATGGACCGGGCCATGTACAGTCAAATCTTGGGTGAGAACCTCCTTCCCTCAGCCAGGGCATTGAAAATGGGTCGTGGATGGGTATTCCAGCATGACAATGACCCAAAACACACGGCCAAGGCAACAAAGGAGTGGCTCAAGAAGAAACACATTAAGGTCCTGGAGTGGCCTAGCCAGTCTCCAGACCTTAATCCCATAGAAAATCTGTGGAGGGAGCTGAAGGTTCGAGTTGCCAAACGTCAGCCTCAAAACCTTAATGACTTGGAGAAGATGGTACAAAATGTGGTACAAAATCCTTCCTGAGATGTGTGCAAACCTGGTGGCCAACTACAAGAAACGTCTGACCTCTGTGATTGCCAACAAGGGTTTTGACACCAAGTACTAAGTCATGTTTTGCAGAGCGGTCAAATACGTATTTCCCTCATTAAAATGCAAATCAATTTTTCACATGCGTTTTTCTGGATTTTTTTTTTGTTATTCTGTCTCTCACTGTTCCAGTAAATCTACCATTAAAATTATAGACTGATCATTTCTTTGTCAGTAGGCAAACGTACAAAATCAGCAGAGGATCAAATACTTTATTCCCTCACTGTACATGCAGTCCTCAATCAATAATTAACTGTAAGCTGAGGGCTGGGGTGGGGCAGAGAGTGTCAGAGTACTCCAGTTGGATGGGGTGGGGGGTTGAACTGCAGTACTGCAATGACTTCATAACATTACCATGTGGTCCTGTCTGTCAGTACTGCAGTGACTTCATAACAGTACCATGTGGTCCCGTCGGTCAGTACTGCAGTGAATACAGCACCAGTGATTACAGTACGGTCACTGTCGCCAGGACTTTCGGCTGAGCACACACACACAGGCCACGTCGATGCGGATCAGTCTCCAGGCCACCAGGTCCTTAAAGGAAGTCAGTGCCCGCACAAAGGTGTGCGAGTTGGTGCAGTAGGAGTTCCAGTGTCGCCCGTCGATGCCCAGGCAGCCGGAGCTGCCCGCCCGGGCGCCACGGCACGTGGTCTCAAAGAAGTACTGCTTTTTCTTGACGTTGTTAATGTTGACGTCCGGAAGAACCTCCACCTCATTGCCAGATATATCTGTGGCCTTGGTCTTGTTGCCCACCCAGTTGCTGACACTCTCACACACAGAGTACACCCCCCGGTGCTGTGGCTGACCTACCATGCGCCTTGCCCTGCTGGCCCCTGACCCCTGGCGTCCTGTGGGCTCCGTGTCGGGCGGCTGCGCACTGAAGAGAACGCGGGGCGAGCGGTAGCGTCGCTTGGTGAAGAGTTTGGGGTCCACGGTGGGGGCAGAGTTAGGGGTCCTGTTAGGGGCAGGGCCCTGCTGATGAGTGGAGGCCGGGGGGCAGAAGTCCCCTCCCATGGTGCACACGGCCTGGGCACTGACCACGAGGATCAGGACCAGCATGGACGACCTCATGGACACACACCTGGCGGGATCGAACACACACACACACACACACACACACACATACACACATACAGATGTCAACATTTGGGATCAAATATACACACACACAGATGTCAACATTAGGGCTCAAATACACAAACACGCACACACACAGACGTCATCATTAGGGATCAAATACACACACACAGACGTCAACATTAGGGATTCAATACACACACACACACACACACACAGATGTCAACATTAGGGATCAAATACACAAACACGCACACACACAGACGTCATCATTAGGGATCAAATACACACACACAGACGTCAACATTAGGGATTCAATACACACACACACACACACACACACACACACACACACACACACACACACACACACACACACACACACACAGATGTCAACATTAGGGATCAAATACACAAACACGCACACACAGACGTCATCATTAGGGATCAAGTACACACACACAGACGTCAACATTAGGGATTCAATACACACACACACACACACACACACACACACAGATGTCAACATTAGAGATCAAATACACACACACAGACGTCAACATTAGGGATCAAATACACACACACGGACGTCAACATCAGGGATCAAATACACTGCATCCGCTAAGGGTCTGCGGTCAAACGACCACCCCTCATCACTGTCAAATGCTCCCCAAAACACTTCTGCGGGCAGGCCTTTCTAATCGACCTGGCCCGGGTATCCTGGAAGGATATTGACCTCATCCCGTCAGTCGAGGATGCCTGGTCAATCTTTAAAAGTAATTTCCTCACCATCTTAAACAAGCATGCCCCTTTCAAAAAATGTAGAACTAAGAACCTCCTGTGGCGGACTGCAATAGCATCGAATAGTCCCCGCGATATGCAACTCTTCAGGGAAGTCAGGAATCAATACACGCAGTCAGTCAGGAAAGCAAAGGCTAGCTTTTTCATACAGAAGTTTGCATCCTGTAACTCCAAAAAGTTTTGGTACACTGTAAAGTTCATGGAGAACAATAGCACCTCCTCCCAGCTGCCCACTGCACTGAGGCTAGGTAACACGGTCACCACCGATAAATCCACGATAATCGGGAATTTCAATAAGCATTTCTCTACGGCTGGCCATGCTTTCCTCCTGGCTACCCCAACCCGGCCAACAGCTCCGCATCCCCCGCAGCTACTTGCCCAACCCTCCCCAGCTTCTCCTTCACCCAAATCCAGATAGCAGATGATCTGAAAGAGCTGCAAAACCTGGACCCGTACAAATCACCTGGGCTAGACAATCTGGACCCTCTCTTTCTAAAACTATCCACCGCCATTGTTGCAACCCCTATTACCAGTCTGTTCAACCTCTCTTTCGTATTGTCCGAGATCCCTAAAGATTGGAAAGCTGCCATGGTCATCCCCCTCTTCAAAGGGGGTGACACTCTAGACCCAAACTGTTATAGACCTATATTCATCCTGCCCTGCCTTTCTAAAGTCTTCGAAAGCCAAGTTAATGAACAGATCCCTGACCATTTCGAATCCCACCGTACTTTCTCCGCTGTGCAATCTGGTTTCCGAGCTGGTCACGGGTGCACCTCAGCCACGCTCAAGGTACTAAACGATATCATAACCGCCATTGATAAAAGACATTACTGTGCAGCTGTCTTCATCGACCTGGCCAAGGCTTTCGACTCTGTCAATCACCGTATTCTTATCGGCAGACTCCATAGCCTTGGTTTCTCAAATGACTGCCTCGCCTGGTTCACCAACTACTTCTCAGCCAGAGTTCAGTGTGTCAAATCGGAGGGCCTGTTGTCCGGACCTCTGGCAGTCTCTATGGGGGTACCACAGGGTTAAATTCTCGGGCCGACTCTTTTCTCTGTATACATCAATGATGTCGCTCTTGCTACGGGTGATTCCCTGATCCAGCTCTATGCAGACGACACCATTCTGTATACATCTGGCCCTTCTTTGGACACTGTGTTAACTAACCTCCAAACGAGCTTCAATGCCATACTACACTCCTTCCGTGGCCTCCAACTGCTCTTAAACACTAGTAAAACCAAATGCATGCTTTTCAACCGTTCGCTGCCCTAGGGATCAAATACACACACACACAGACGTCAACATTAGGGATCACACACACACAGACACACACACACACACACACACACACACACAGACACACACACAGACACACACAGATGTCAACATTATGGCTCAAATACACACACACAGACACACACACACACACAGACGTCAACATTAGGGATCACACACACACAGACACACACACAGACACACACACAGACACACACAGATGTCAACATTATGGCTCAAATACACACACACAGACACACACACACACAGATGTCAACATTAGGGATCAAATACACACACAGACGTCAACATTAGGGATTCAATACACACACAGACGTCAACATTAGGGATCAAATACACACACAGACGTCAACATTAGGGATTAAATCCTGTTTAGGTCCTCTAGATACTGACTGACATCTGAGAAACTAAAAGCTGGAAACTTGGATTCTACTTCTTTGGAGCATAGAGCATAGCATACTGGTTTCAAAATAGGTGAGAAACTCTGTCCTCTTCATCCATGGAGAAAGGTACCTTGAGGATAATAATGTGGGCTCAGTGTAATGGCTCAGTGTGATGGCTGAGTGTGATTCAGAGATACAACATCTGTGTGGTTGTGTGCTTACTGGTAATCACAGCTCACTCCTTGTGTTTTCCACATACTGTGCAGATAGAAAACATTTTTACTCTTGAACGTTTCATTAGTGTGTTGTACTTTATCTCTAACTCTACACCAGGAGGTTTTAAAGTGGCCACCTGACCAGGGAAACTACTCTGACCAGGTGAACCTTTTTTGAGATTGTGACTCGCACAGAAATCTTAATTGAGTTTTGCATGTCACTTCTCTCATGAGATGTTTTATGGAAATAAAGTTATTCAAATTTGAATTGGTTTGAACACCCTCTTGCTCACCTGTGCCGTGTTTCTTCCCCGTGAAGTGTGGCCCCAGGCGGGGCGGGCTCCTAGAGCACGTGTTCAGAGCGGACTGCCTTCCAGGCTCCTGCCATCAGGCCTGTCTCTCTGGCTCTCTCTGGCCCCCAGCTCGGCTCTGGCCCCTGCCAAGAAAGAGAGAGAGCATGTGAAAGCATGTGACCAAAGCACATTGCTTTTTAATAATAACACATCATTTGACAAGCTCACTTCGATAGTCCTACCAAAACTTGGTGAATATTAGTTTTAATCCTCAGCTTGCTCTTTCGCTGTTCATGCACCTTGGTTGGAAAGCGAGGTAGAAGTTTAGTATTATTTTCCTTCTGCGCTGTGGTGTCATACACAGGGTTTGTAAAGCAGCCCAGCAAGCCATTCTAAACACACTGTCATTGGAGAGGGATGGCCAGGAAGGGCCAGTGTGTTAAACTCACACCGTTACATACATACACCTGATACACAGGATTGGCTAAGTGTTGGGTTTTATTGTACAGTGTTGGACCTGTGGGATTTATTGTACAGTGTTGGACCTGTGGGATTTATTGTACAGTGTGGAATCCACAGCAAATAGGTTTCCTTGAAACCACAGTGAGACATAACAGCACATATTCCCCACACGCTGCTGAGGTGGTATACTGTCTGTATTAGTGTTTCCCATCTGAAAACTGGGAACTAGATTTGGGTCTTAGAGTATTAAACTCAATGACTTTGCCACAGCCATTTTCTCAGATCTGTGAACATAACACCCATCCCTCTCTCGGTATTGCTCCCGTTGGAATCTCCAATACGTTCCAGGGCTCATCTAAACGAGACCTTGGTCTCGGTATGACTCCCTGGTAAAATAAATAAATTCCAGTGTAATCCCTCTACCCCCCCTTTCCTAGAGGCAGTATTGTAAGGATGGTGCAGAACCATGTGGGCAGAGAGAGAGAGCTAGTTACACACCACACAGCTCCTCTCCAACAACACCGTGTTACTGTCACACAGTTTAACAGCTACTATAAATCAACCACACAGAACACACAATCATCCCTATAGAACACAGAACACACAATCATCCCTATAGAACACAGAACACACATACTCATCCCTTTAGAACACAGAACACACAGGCACACAACAGCTACAGTAGACACACCACACCATACAGTAGTTCTCCTGAGGTTAGACAAATGCACTGTATGTATGGATGAAGGGGCAAAGAATTTAGCAGAGCTGGTCTTAATATCTTCCCAGAGAATATCTACAGAATACAGCTTTGTGCTGCAAGTTCGTCAGCATAGTCACGGTCAGAACGGAGACATAAGTCATGCATATTGTCAGTGCAGCATCAGCTCAATTGCTTTGAACCTTGACAGATTTCTATCCTACTTTACTGTATACACTGTACTAAACATTAAGAACACCTTCCTAATTTTGAGTTGCACCCCCTTTTGCCCTCAGAACAGCCTCAATTTGTCGGGGCATGGACTCTACAAGGTGTCGAAGCATTCCATAGGAAAGCTGGCCTATGTTGACTCCAATGCTTCCCACAATTGTTTCAAGTTGGCTGGATGTCCTTTGGGTGGTGGACCATTCTTGATACACCCGGGAAACTGTTGAGCCTGAAATACTCAGCAGCGTTGCGATTCCACAAACCGGTGCGCAAGGCAGCTACTACCATACCCCGTTCAAAGGCACTTAAATCTTTTGTCTTGCCCATTTACCCTCTGAATGGCACACATACACAATCCATGTCTCAATTGCCTCGAGGCTTAAAAATCCTTCTTTATCCTGTCTTCTCCCCTTCATCTACAATGATTTGAAGTTAATTTAACAAGTGACATCAATAAGGAATCATAGCTTTCACCTGGATTCACCTGGTCAGTCTGTCATGGAAAGAGCAGGTGTTCTTAATGTTTTGTACACTCAGTGTATAATAGCCATGTTTGTCTTTCTCACAGGGAAAGACACATTTTGCCAAACTAATATGGAAATCTTAATGAAAGATTCTGCTACATCCTTCTTGTTTTCAGTTGCATAGCATGCCCTGAATCTTTGAGACCATGTTGTAAAGTTGCACCATGACCAGAATACTGTTTAAGACTCTGTGGAAGTGCACCATGGTTTTTAATCTGTATGCTGAATATGCATGTATGCAAAGATAAACATATGTTTTTTTGCTGTGTCACTGTAGAGGAATTACACCCAGTCATTGATGTGGTCTGTTAGTTCAGAATAGCACGGCCCACCCACAACCACTGACCTACAACTCATTAGCTCTAATGGAGTCAGTCCATTTAATGAATTCTGTCTGGCGTGACTGACAACCAGACCCTGGCGACAAAGACAATCCACCATCTGCAGCTCGGGAAACAACCCCCCTCCTTCCCTGAAAACGTTTGCTTCATTCATATGGTAAAAGTCACACAGTGCATCTGGTAACCTGAGCCTGTCTGCCCGGCTCCCATTCAGAGCCGTCGGGAGTAGAGTGAGCTGTGGCCCCGATGTCTTTATCTGAGGGCCACCTCTGGGCTTTGAATGACGTGCTGCTCAGTGCTTTGCTGTGGGCATTCTTGCAGAACTGCTCACAGCAGGTATGAAGCATCGCATTGTGCTGGCCTAGAGCCTGATATACGTACACTCTTAGAATTCTTTTTAATATCTAGAACCTAAAAGGGTTATTCGGCTATCCCCATTGGAGAAGCCTTTGAAGAACCCTTCTTGGTTCCAGGTAGAACCCCTTTGGTAAAAGTAGAACCGTTTTTTGGGGTTTCATGTAAAACTCTTTCCCGAAGAGGGTTCTACCTGGAACCAAAAAGGGTTTTACCTGGAACTAAAAAGGCTTTTACCTGGAACAAAAAGTGTACTCCTGTGGGGACAGCAGACAAACCCTTTTTTCTAAGATTGCAGCAGGCCTGTGGGGGGGACGAGCACGAAGAACCACATGGATACTGGGAATAGTTTGGTCTTTACCCTGATGACCCAGAGTAAGTTTCACGTTTTAAAGTAAGTAAGCATAATATAGAGAGGGTCAGTCGGTTCTTGTACCATATTTACAATGTGCAGGCATACTGGCTCGATAGAGGCAGATACTGTATGTATAGGGGTAAGGTGACTAGTATCAGGATATATGATAAACCGAGTAGCAGCAGCGTATACGATGATTGTATGTGAGTGGGTGTGTGTAGAGTCAGTATAAATGTATGTGCGTGAGTGTCAGTTTGCGAGTGAGTGTGTATCCGCAAACCAGAACTCAGTGGGGGGGGATTCGGGTGGGCATTTTGGTGTCAGTGGCGGCTCCGGGGAAGGCGCACTGGGAGCCTGGTGCGTGGAGCCGGCGCAGATTTCACCGGACTGATGACACGCTCTTCAGGGCGAGTGCGGAGAGCTGGCGCAGGACGTACCGGGTTGGACAGACGCTCCTCTAGGTGCCTGCGCTGCAGCTCATTCCTCGCCAATACCTCTCTTCTATATCCTTCCTTAAACTCCTCTCTGTTCCTCCATTCGGCTCTCTCCTCTGCTCGACAGACAGCCCCATGTGCCCCCCCAAAAAAAAAATCTTGGGACTGTCCCTGGGCTGCGTGTGGTCGCGGACCCCGGCGTCGTCGCTGTTCCTTCTCTCTCCTCGGCGACTCCCGCCACAGAAGAGTCTCGCAACCGCCCATTATCTCCTCCCAGGTCCAGAACACCTTCTCCTGGGCACGCTGCTTGGTCCTTTGGTGGTGGGTTATTCTGTCACTATCCTCATGAATTACGGACCAAAGCGCAGCGTGAGTGGAGTTCCACATCTTTTAATTCCAAAAAGTGAAACTTACAAACAAGAAAGAATACAGATCGGACAATAACTCTAAACAATAACCCACAACACAGGTGGGAAAAGTATGGTCCCCAATTAGAGGTAACGACAATCAGATGCCTCTAATTGGGAACCATACAAACCAAAACATAGAAAACAAATAATAGAATTACCCAACTAGTCACGTCCTGAACAAAACATAGAGAACCCCGAGGGCTCTCTATGGCCAGGACGTGACACCCTGTGAGTGCATGCGTAGTGCCCTGTGAGTGCGTGCGTGCGTAGGGCCTTGTGAGTGCGTGCGTAGGGCCCTGTGAGTGAGTGCGTAGGGCCCTGTGAGTGTGCACAGAGAGTGTAAAAATAAAATACAAGGGTAACTCAGGTGTTCTGTGTTGCCATTCTGTTAGCTATTTACTGTAGTTATCATAGTTAGGGGCTCCAGAGTGGCACAGCAGTCTAAGGCACTGCATCTCAGTGCTAGAGGTGTCATTACAAACCCTGGTTCCCTGGCTGTATCACAACCGGCTGTATCACAACCGGCCGTGTCCCATAGGGTGGCGCACAATTGGCCCAGCATCATCCGGGTTTGGGTTTGGTCGGGGTAAGCCGTCATTGTAAATAAGAATTTGTTCTTAACTGACTTGCCTAGTTAAATAAAGGTGAAATAGTTTTATGCTGTTTGAGACTGATGACTGTTGTCTTCTTTCATCAGATTTTATTCAAAGTGACTGACAGAAAGATACTGTATATTGCAATGCTTCATGAAGGTTTGGCAGATGCTAGACAAAATATGTTTTATCCTAATCAGTGAATCAGTCTGTGATAAGGGTTTCAACACAACATTCCTGGGGTGTGATCATTAATTTCAGATTTCTCCCCTCCTGATACTCTCATTGGGGAAACTAGACTTTCCTGGAAAGTGTGTTACACCCTGCTTGAAAGATGTCTGTTTCAGTGTCAACAAAGCCAGTGTCAGACGAAATACACACACACAGGGCCGGCTCTCGTCTTTTGGGGGCCCTAGGTGAGAATTGCACCCATTTTGCCATGGGGTGAAGAGTTTTTAAAGATAATTTTCTGAAATTCTACACATTTTACCATGACTTCTGCCATGTGAAGGATTGAGTGAGAATGACTAACTAAATCAATGCCCTGCGTGCCTGGTTGGTATTCGGCCATAATTACTACATGTTTAGATAGCTGGCAAGACTAATTTACCAATCAAAAAAATTGTTAGGTGACATGGCTAATTGAGTGACTGACATAACAAGAGAAAAACTGCTGATTCACAACCAAATTTCAAACATGCATCTTGTGTATTCTATTATAACTCTCAACTAGCAGCCTGGGGCCCTAAGCGACAAGCCCTTATGCCTGTAGCTGGCACCACACACACACACACACACACACACACACACACACACACACACACACACACACACACACGTCACACATACAAAACACCAGGTGACAATGATGTAGGAGGGGAGATTATGAATTGGTGTGAGAGATTGATCGCTGTAACCTCATCAGTCTTCACTAGTGGGTCAAATGTTCCATTGGTCAATGCCACTTTATGCTATAACTGTGTCAGGTCTTTTCTCACCACATTACCTGACCAGGAATGAAGCTGGCTCTTAGTTATAGACTACAACTAGGATTCAAACAAAATGCCTGGTCCTAGTCGAGAGATTCAATTGTCTACTCATAGGCTTAATAAGCTGGTGTACGAGACTGACCATGCTCAGACAGCAATGCCAGATTCAAAACAGGACTGGAGAAGAAATAACCATTTTAAACCAGGTCAAAAGCTTCTGCACATGCTCTGAATGGATCAACTCTATTGTGGTAGCACTCATTGTTCTGAATATAAATCTCAATTAGGTGTCCGTTCTGAAGATGGTTTGGTGGGATGACACTGTGGTCTGTTTGAACCTGAGATACATTTGCATGTCTTTAAGGTCCACTGCAGTCAAAAACGTGATTTTCCTGTGTTTTATATATATTATAAGTATGTGGACACCCCTTCAAGTTAGTGGATTCGGCTATTTCAGTCACACCCGTTACTGACAGGTGTATAAAATTGAGCACACAACCATCCAATCTCCATAGACAAACATTGGCAGTAGAATGGCCTTACCGAAGAGGTCAGTGACTTTCAATGTGGCACTGTCATAGAATGCCACCTTTCCAACAAGTCAGATGGTCAAATGTCTGCCCTGCTAGAGCTGCCCCGGTCAACTGTAAGTGCTGTTATTGTGAAGTGAAAACGTCTAAGAGCAACAACAGCTAGGCCCGAAGTGTTAGGCCACACACTCCAGATGGCGACCAGTTATCGGTTTCCACATCATGGAGGAGAGCGGGACAGAGGAGACTAAGACAGGACAGACTTTTGCCCTATTGATAATTTCCCCAGATTTCACCACCAAGTAGAACATAATCCTTGATCATTATTATTTTGTTGTTTGTGGATCAACAATCCATCAACCATTCAGACAGTAGTTTATGATGTGACATCAACACCCTGGACTTCCTGACAGGCTGCTCCCAGGTGGTGAGGGTAGGCAATTGGGGCGGCAGGTAGCCTAGTGGTTAGAGCGTTGGACTAGGAACTGAAAGGTTGCAAGATTGAATCCCCGAGCTGACAAGGTAAAAATCTGTCGTTCTGCCCCTGAACAAGGCAGTTAACTCCCTGTTTACCCGCAACTGCGTGGCCATGCAGGACTTCAACACCATCATTCAGTTTGCTGATGACATGACCTCTCCCTCAATGTCAGCAAGACAAAGGAGCTGATTGTGGACTGCAGGAAATTTACATTGATGGGGCTGTGGTGGAGCAGGTTGAGAGCTACAAGTTCCTCAGTGTCCACATCACTAAGGATCTATCATGGTCCAAACACACGTGAAGAGGGCACAGCAATGACTCTTTCCTCCTCAGAAGGCTGAAAAGATTTGGCATGGGCCCTCAGATCCTCAAAGTTCTACAGCTGCACCATTGAGAGCATCTTGACTGGCTTTATCCTTGCCTGGTATGGCAACTGCTTAGCATCTGGCCGCAAGATGCTACAGATGCTAATGCAGTACAACACTGGGTCCGACCTCCCTGCCATCCAGGACCTCTATACCAGGAGATGTCAGAGTAGGGCCCTAAACATTTTAAAAGACTCCAGCCACCCAAGTCATAGACTGTTCTCTCTACTACCGCACGGCAAGCGTCTGGAACCAACAGGACCCTGAACAGCTTCTACCCCCAATCCATAAGACTGCTAAATAGTTAGTACAGGTAACTATATGGTTAACTTTTTAACTATCTGCATTGACCCTTTTTGCACAAACTTTTTTGACTCACGGCTGCTACTGTTTATTATCTGTCACTTTATTCCTAGTTATATGTAGATATCTACCTCAATTTCCTCGTACCCCTGCACACCGACTCGGTACTTGTACCCCATGTATATAACCAAGTTATCGTTACTCATTGTGTTATTATTACGTGTTTTACCTTTTTATTATTTCTCTATTTTCTTTTTCTCTGCATTGTTAGGAAGGGCCCTTAAGTATGCATTTCACTGTTAGTCTACACCTGTTGTTTACGAAGCGTGCTGCTTTGAAACTAAGTAAGGTCATATATTGTGTTTACATTTGTATTTATCCTACCGTAACTCACACAAGTAATAAGACAGAAACATAAGTACGACGTACAATATAAATATAATGATGTTTGCTTGCCGTTTATTCTAGACAAATGCATTTACGTGAGCGATGATATGGATGAATTTCAACCAAGAATGGTATGTTATCATAAACGGCTTCACCTTTTAACAAGGACTGAAGCAAAACAGCTAATCTCAACTGAAGCCCTGAATTGGAAAACTGTATTTATACCCGCTCCAGCTTGTCCAGGAGTTGGGAAATTGAGTTGACTTTCCTTTGCCCTCTGGTGATTATTGAGTCTGAACATTCTAAGAATTATAATAGCATGCAATTGAAGCATACCCTTCACCATTTTCTTGACAACCGTCTTGTTTCATCTAGTTGGGGCGAAAGGCATGATAACTCTGTGGGAAATCATCTTAAATATGACAATTCCAGAGAGTGAAATTGGCAGGATGTTTTGATTCAGTGCAGATGTGTGAGAGTGGAGGAAGGAGAATGGCGTCTGGGCCTGCTGCAGGCCAAAGAGGACCTGTAGTAATCAGCTGCAGGACAGCTCTGTGTTCCAGCACACTGGCTCTGGCTGTTGTCTTGTGGAAGTGGGCTGTAGTCCAATGCATCTGCTGATCTCACAGATTGAGCCATTATTTACTATTCCATTCAGAATACCAAGAAACCAAAATCAACAAATGGGATTGTGAAGACCTGAAGATGATGTGCAGAGTGTGTGTTTAGAAATGTCTCAACAGGCCTGCATTTTGCTGTCTACTGCAAGACAGTTGTGATGTCTGCAATAAAATAAAGGTTTGATGAAATCTATAATTTGGTAGACCTAAGAAAACAGGCATCAGAATAAACACCTGTATCTTTCCTTCTACCATTTGTCCTTAAATGTTTTAGTGTTGAAAACATAATTCAGCAGTAAAGAAAAATGAACGTTCAAGCAGGAGTGTACCAGAAACTTGTATGGAGCTGGAGTTTGACTAGAACAGTTTCATTAGTCACTGATGGCTGTGTTTGGTCTCTGTGCCGGGACGGAACACAGCTGAACCCTGTCTCCGTACACACTGTCACTTTATACACATTAGCCTCCCTGGAACTGTCAACAAGAGGACAACCAATAACTACAACCATCATACTACTGAACAAAACGCATGCAAGGCTTTGTTTTTCTGCTGTAAGTTATATGTTTACATCAGTAACTAGATGGTTAAGATTTAAAGATTAGTACAGATTTTTCCATTCCCCACCCCCCTGGCATTATCATGTCTTCCTCTCCTGTCCCTATGCCTAGGTAGGAAAGGCATCAGTATGCAGAAGTGTAGCAACTCTCCAGCACATTGCTGTGCTCAACTAAAACAAATGGTAACACATATTTTGTCAACCTGAATTTAGTTGGTAGATGTGCTCCAGTTTAACCGAATGGAAAGAGTCTTAGCAGAAATAAAATGTCTCTCATATCATTCCACTGAATGATGTCAATGAAGTTAAAAAGGCAGAGAGCATCCTGTATCTCACAGCCAATACTGTAGTGTATTTTACAGTGTATATCTTGGACCAATGGCAGCCATGAGGCCACTTTAGGCCCATTCAAGTCCAGCTAGGTCACAATGTTTTGCTTTGAAATTATGGAGGCTCCATCTGTTTACACCTTTGTTTCCTCTGTTTGTGTGTCTCTGTGGCTTGAAATGGCAGTCATTCGGCGGCTTCAAAGAGTCTGTCCCAGATTGCATGTTGCTTTATGACTGCGAGCCATGTCGGGAGGAAAGCATTGTTTGTTATGGTCTCCCTCTCGCTCCCAGAGTTGCAGAATGTGTTAAATGGTATTGCTCTAGTTTAAAGGTAAGCCATGAGTGGCAAAAAAACAGTGTGAGCTTCAGTACCTTCATGCTGCCTCCAAGTGGCCTTCACACGTTTCCGGTTCTCGGGAAAATATTACTTTAGTGAGGGGCAATGGACCGAGAAATCGTGGCCCTGTTGTTTCTTTCAGATCATCTGAGCAGATGTTCAGATTTACATTATGTCCCACTGTATACAACTGTCTGCGGTTCCTCTAAATATTGAAATTAGATCCAACATTTAGATGGCATACATAAATCTAGTTGCGCGGAACATCAGAGATGATTGCCCCTCTGCAAGTAAAATAAACGTAACGCTTGTGATATAAAACATTTTGACTGGTGTGTGCTATTTCACATGCACTGATGCTCTTGTTCTCAAGCCTAGGCTCATGGTTCCACGTAAAGGCGTTACCGGCGGTTTCTGTTTTTACTAAAGTGTAAAGCGTATCCATGAGTCTGACTAGTATGGGAAAAGCTGCTGACAGACTATAAGAAACTTCTTCCCCTCCAACTGCCATGATATTGGCCGTGTCAGAAATCTTGTCTACTACTTACTAAAACTGCATACTGTGTACTAATCGAACTACATACTATTTAGAACTCACTGTTTAGTAAAAATGTATGGACTAAGCAACACATAACATACCAGGCTCAGTGATACTGAGAATGCATGATCTAATGTGCCATTGCCTTGTTCCCGCCATTCATTCATTTGGCAAGGCGCTTCCCCTTATATGATTATCAGCTGTCAAACACACACAGACCTGAAAAGACGATGCTCTTCCTCAATAGCATGCAGCAAATTCGTAATATTATGAAATTGCACATTCAATAAAACACTCAATTTTCGCATACTCAAACGTCCTACTACTTAAGACCCAAGGGTATTCGGACACGGACAATAATCTTGGCATGTTTAACCAAAACTGTACAAATGTGTCATAAGAAATGTTTGCCTTGGGACAGAGCAACAAAATGCGGACTACCTGAGACATTAAATATACATTTAGAGTGTAAGTAGAGAACCCATGTAATTGTGGTATAATCAGCTTTGAATTAATGTGCAGCAGTGAGGGTTCAACAAATCATTGCTTTCCCATCTACCCTTTGTTGATCGTTATTAAATGAGCTATTCCATCAAGTGTGTCTTATCGCCTATAAAAACACTCTCTATATTAGATTTTACAGGTCATAGCCAGTCCAGGAGAGAGTGTAGAGGTTAGGTACATAGTCTAAGCCTCAAATCACTCTGCACTACCTCAAGGCATAACCGTTTAGAATGATATTATCCAATGAGTTATATCATTGGTCCACTTCCATTTGAAGTGGAAAGTTGGACTGTGTTTATCCCCTGGCTGACCTCCATTTTGCCTATTAACTTGTCCAATGTTATTGTACTGTTACAATCCAATGTTATTTCTTCCATGAGGATTTCAAAAATGTGGTCTACACAAATTGCATAGTAGACCTACTGGTAACTGCCAAAATAAAGGAAAACCCAACATAAAGTGTCTTTTAATAGGGCATTGTGCCACCACGAGCCACCAAAACAGATTCAACGCGCCTTGGCATATATTCTACAATTGTCTGGAACTCTATTTGTGGGATGCAACACCATTGTTCCACAATAAATGTCATAATTTTGTGTTTTGTTGACAGTGGTGGAAAACTGTCTCAGGCGCAGCTCCAGAATCTCCCATAAGTGTTCAATTGGATTGAGATCTGGTGACTGAGACACACCCACACCCTTTAAACCCCCCTATGCTCATTTGAGACCCCTCTTTCAAAGTCACTGAGATCTCTACTTCTAGACATGGTAGCCAAAATAACAGGCAACTGGGCATTTTTATACATGACGCTAAGCATGATGGGATGTTAATTACTTAACTCTGTAACCACACCTGTGTGGAAGTACCTGCTTTCAATATACTTTGTATCGCTCATTTACTCGTGTTTCCTTTATTTTGGTTGTTACCTGTACATGTATGACTGTAAGTATATTAATTTGTAGATCTATCTTACCTGTTCATGTGGGATTGAGGCCTATAGCAGTAAGCAGGACATGGCTTGACTTTTGAGGTATGAAAATGTCTGAAAAACATATTATTTTTTTTGTGAACTAACAGGTTATTTCTAGGGTATCCTGCCTTGTTTGAACTATCGGTTAAGTTGGAATGGGCTAAACTGCTCTGGCACATAATATGTGAAAGCAAACTAATGCAGACAGTATGTGTTTATGGCTCTCATCAACCAAAATGCAAAACATATTGGGTCCTGCTACAAACCTCTTTCCTGTCTTGTTCTTGACTTAGACTGTCTTTCTCTTTTTGATTTCCATAATTGCAAATGTTGGTGCTCGTATAACTGCACGTAGTGGCTTGATACAGGGTCATTACACAAGTTATTCCAGTGATTTATTCTGGTAGAAGATCTGTGTAAAGTAGGCTATAGTGTGGCCAGGCATTCCAGTGATTTACTCGGGTAGAATATCTGTGTAAAGTAGGCTATAGTGTGGCCAGGCATTCCAGTGATTTACTCTGGTAGAAGATCTGTGTAAAGTAGGCTATAGTGTGGCCAGGCATTCCAGTGATTTACTCGGGTAGAAGATCTGTGTAAAGTAGGCTATAGTGTGGCCAGGCATTCCAGTGATTTACTCGGGTAGAAGATCTGTGTAAAGTAGACTATAGTGTGGCCAGGCATTCCAGTGATTTACTCGGGTAGAATATCTGTGTAAAGTAGGCTATAGTGTGGCCAGGCATTCCAGTGATTTACTCGGGTAGAAGATCTGTGTAAAGTAGGCTATAGTGTGGCCAGGCATTCCAGTGATTTACTCGGGTAGAATATCTGTGTAAAGTAGGCTATAGTGTGGCCAGGCATTCCAGTGCTATAGATATTTTTATTCGAAGGTGGTCTTTGAGGGGTGAACTTCAATGTGTTTTTCATAATATGGTTTAATCAGTTCATTCTTTTTAGGCATCAATGACTTCAATTCAAACTAAACTAAAGTTAAACAAATGTGACATTTGCCATCTGTGAACTATTCTACGGGAGTTATTAAACATCCAATTGAATCACCTCTCCATAAGGAGTGGATTTGCTATATAAATGCGATCTTATATTCACTTTTGATTGAAAACGCCTAATACTCTGAAACATATGAGTGGGGAGGTGTAGTGTCTGGGAGCCACCTGTGGCCCACCAGCCACCTGTGGGACAGATTGTTTGGCAGATGAACTAGGGCCGTGAGGTCAAACAGTTGGGTGTGAGAAGAACCCTCCCTGGACCATAGCTCTATGTAGCTCTGTATAGCTCTGTATAGCTCTATGTAGCTCTGCATATCTCTGTATAGCTCTGTAAAGATGTATAGGTCTGTAAAGATATGTAGCTCTATGTAGCTCTGTATAGCTCTGTATAGATGTGTAGCTCTGTACAGATATGTAGCTCTGTAAAGAAATGTAGCTCTGTTTAGCTCTGTATACAGTTGAAGTCGGAAGTTTACGTACAATTAGGTTGGAGTCATTAAAACTAGTTTTTCAACCACTCCACAAATTTCTTGTTAACAAACTATAGTTTTGGCAAGTTGGTTAGGACAACTACTTTGTTCATGACACAAGTAATTTTTCCAACAATTGTTTACAGACAGATTATTTCACTGTATCACAATTCCAGTGGGTCAGAAGTTGCTCTTTGCTTGACATCATGGGAAAATTAAAAGAAGTCAGCCAAGACCTAAAAAAAAAATTGTGGACCTCCACAAGTCTGGTTCATCCTTGGGAGCAATTTCCAAACGCCTGAAGGTACCACGTTCATCTGTACGAACAATAGTACACAAGTATAAACACCATGGGACCACGCAGCCGTCATACTGCTCACGTACTTGGTGCGAAAAGTGCAAATCAATCCCAGAACAACAGCAAAGGACCTTGTAATGATGCTGGAGGAAACAGGTACAAAACGATCTATATCCACTGTAAAACGAGTCCTGTATCGACATAACTTGAAAGGCCACTCAACAAGGAAGAAGACACTGCTCCAAAACCGCCATAAAAAAGCCAAAAGCCAAGAGGACAAAGATCGTACTTTTTGGAGAAATGTCCTCTGTTCTGATGAAACAAAAATTGAACTGTTTGGCCATAACGACCATTGTTATGTTTGGAGGAAAAAGGGGGAGGCATGCAAGCCAAAGAATATCATCCCAACCGTAATGCACGGGGGTGGCAGCATCATGTTGTGGGGGTGCATTGCTGCAGGAGGGACTGGTGCACTTCACAAAATAGATGGCTTGATGAGGAAGGAAAATTATGTGGATGTATTGAAGCAACATTTCAAGACATCAGTCAGGAAGTTAAAGCTTGGTCGCGAATGGGTCTTCCAAATGGACAATGACCCCAAGCATACTTCCAAAGTTGTGGCAAAATGGCTTAAAGACAAAGTCAAGGATTGGAGTGGCCATCACAAAGCCCTGACCTCAATCCTATACAAAATGTGTGGGCTGAACTGAAAAAGTGTGTGCGAGCAAGGAGGCCTACAAACCTGACTCAGTTACACCAGCTCTGTCAGGAGGAATGGGCCAAAATTAACCAAACTTTTTGTGGGAAGCTTGTGGAAGGCTACCTGAAATGTGTAGCTCTGTATAGATGTGTAGCTCTGTATAGCTCTGTATAGATATGTAGCTCTGTAAAGATATGTAGCGCTGTATAGATATGTAGCTCTGTATCGATGTGTGGCTCTGTATAGATGTGTAGCTCTGTATAGATGTGTAGCTCTGTGTAGCTCTGTATCGATGTGTAGCTCTGTATAGATATGTAGCTCTGTATCGATGTGTAGCTCTGTATCGATGTGTAGCTCTGTATAGATATGTAGCTCTGTATCGATGTGTAGCTCTGTATAGATGTGTATCTCTGTATAGCTCTGTATCAATGTGTAGCTCTGTATAGATATGTAGCTCTGTATAGATGTGTAGCTCTGTATAGATGTGTAGCTCTGTATAAATGTGTAGCTCTGTATCGATGTGTAGCTCTGTATCGATGTGTAGCTTTGTATCGTTGTGTAGCTTTGTATCGATGTGTAGCTCTGTATCGATGTGTAGCTCTGTATCGATGTGTAGCTCTGTATCGATATGTAGCTCTGTATAGCTCTGTATAGATATGTAGCTCTGTATCGATGTGTAGCTCTATATAGATGTGTAGCTCTGTATAGCTATGTATAGATGTGTAGCTCTGTATAGCTCTGTATAGATATGTAGCTCTGTATAGATATGTAGCTCTGTATAGCTCTGTATAGATGTGTAGTTCTGTATAGCTCTGTATAGATGTGTAGCTCTGTATAGCTCTGTATAGATGTGTAGCTCTGTATAGATGTGTAACTCTGTATAGATATGTAGCTCAGTATCGATGTGAAGCTCTGTACAGATATGTAGCTCTGTATCAATGTGTAGCTCTGTATAGATATGTAGCTCTGTATAGATATGTAGCTCTGTATAGATATGTAGCTCTGTATAAATGTGTAGCTCTGTATCGATGTGTAGCTCTGTATAGATGTGTACCTCTGTATAGATATGTAGCTCAGTATCGATGTGAAGCTCTGTACAGATATGTAGCTCTGTATCAATGTGTATCTCTGTATAGATACGTAGCTCTGTATAGATATGTAGCTCTGTATAAATGTGTAGCTCTGTATCGATGTGTAGCTCTGTATAGATGTGTAGCTCTGTATAGCTCTGTATAGATGTGTAGCTCTGTATAGCTCTATATATATGTAGCTCTGTATAGATGTGTTGCTCTGTATAGATGTGTAGCTCTGATGTAGCTCTGTATAGATGTGTAGCTCTGTATAGATGTGTAGCTCTGTATAGATATGTAGCTCTGTATAGCTCTGTATAGATTTCTAGCTCTGTATCGATGTGTAGCTCTATATAGATGTGTAGATCTGTATAGATGTGTAGCTCTGTATAGCTATGTATAGATGTGTAGCTCTGTATAGCTCTGTATCGATGTGTAGCTCTATATAGACGTGTAGCTCTGTATAGATGTGTAGCGCTGTATAGCTATGTATAGATGTTTAGCTCTGTATAGCTCTATATATATATGTAGCTCTGTATAGATATGTAGCTCTGTATAAATGTGTAGCTCTGTATCGATGTGTAGCTCTGTATAGATGTGTAGCTCTGTA
This sequence comes from Brachymystax lenok tsinlingensis, assembly GCA_030435695.1. Lineage (NCBI taxonomy): Eukaryota > Metazoa > Chordata > Actinopteri > Salmoniformes > Salmonidae > Brachymystax > Brachymystax lenok. Next base: position 12,602,728 of record CM059797.1, on the reverse strand, counting down.
TAGATGTGTAGCTCTGTATAGATATGTAGCTCTGAATAGCTCTGTATAGATATGTAGCTCTGTATCGATGTGTAGCTCTGTATAGATGTGTAGCTCTGTATAGCTCTGTATAGCTCTGTATAGATGTGTAGCTCTGTATAGCTCTATATATATGTAGCTCTGTATAGATGTGTAGCTCTGATGTAGCTCTGTATAGATGTGTAGCTCTGTATAGATGTGTAGCTCTGTATAGATATGTAGCTCTGTATAGCTCTGTATAGATTTCTAGCTCTGTATCGATGTGTAGCTCTATATAGATGTGTAGATCTGTATAGATGTGTAGCTCTGTATAGCTATGTATAGATGTTTAGCTCTGTATAGCTCTATATATATATGTAGCTCTGTATAGATATGTAGCTCTGTATAAATGTGTAGCTCTGTATCGATGTGTAGCTCTGTATAGATGTGTAGCTCTGTATAGATGTGTAGCTCTGTATAGATATGTAGCTCTGAATAGCTCTGTATAGATATGTAGCTCTGTATCGATGTGTAGCTCTGTATAGATGTGTAGCTCTGTATAGCTCTGTATAGCTCTGTATAGATGTGTAGCTCTGTATAGATGCATAGCTCTTTAGTTCTGCATTGCAGATAAGGAATGACAGAAGAGGAGTAAAGATGGCAGGCTAGCACTAAGGCCATCTTCAGCAAAATAAATAGCTTATGTTTCAATTCGTAGATAACATCTCCAAATACATCTCAGGCAAATCATAACAGGATAGACTTACAATATCACCAAACTGAAATAGAACACACGTCACCTATGTATCTGGATGTAAATATTGGGAGAAGAATTTTCCAGGTATAATATAACACAATTCAGTTTTCACTATAACACATTGTGTTTTCTAGGATTTTTACTTCCTGGTTTCATTGTGTTTTCTAGGATTTTCACTTCCTGGTTCCATTGTGTTTTCTAGGAATAAGGATCACAGCGCATTTAGACACCACTGTACCTGTTTGTATGCGTTAGGTAAAGGTGTTTCTTTAATTTCTTTAATTTATTTCTCCCCTGTGCACTCTCCTGTCTGTTCTTCTACTAGTAATCCTGGAGATCAATCATAGGAAAGCTTGGGGGCTTTGGTCCGAACCATGAAGCCCCTCCAGCAGGCAGGGAAGGATTATCTGTCCATAGGGACCTGTTTTCAAGCCCTTCAAACTGCCAACTCTGAGAGACATGTCAGGTGGTGCTAAGCACTGTAAAACCCCTTCCCTAAGACCAAACCACACACAATACCTCAGGATCAGAGACTCAAAAAGGAGTGCCTGAATGGCGATTGGGCTGGAAAACTGTTGTGCTTAAGAACTTGTTTGTGCAGGTAAGATTTGGGAGTAAGATTTGTGCAGACCCCAAGAGTAGAATTTTAGGGAGTCTTTTTCCATTGTTAGCACATGTTCTGTGTTAACAGAGATGATGATGAGTATGATTCGAAGTAAAGCATCTCTGGTGTGATGCACTGCATACAGTTCTTCTAGCTCTGGTAAAATGAAGTGTGTTGCGTGCTGTAATGTTGAGGCCCACCCAATACAAATATCCAGAAATGTATCTGTGTTTATTTGGAATGCAGTAAACACCAGGTGGAAAGAGGTCAAAAACATTAGCAAAACATTTATACTGCTTGGTATCCTAAAGCCATTAGCCGAAGCCCAAAGTGTTTCCCAGGAAGTTTGAGTACAGTGGAGATGAACATTTTAGTGCAGCCACTCTCTTGGTTCCTGCAGCCTCAGTCTTCACCAATAAGGAAGCACAATTCCCCTTTAAAAACACAGGAGAAAGCCCCTCATAATTATCTCAAACTGTGTTTTTAATTCACAATGAAATTAAACACAGACTGCCTCTTGCTAATCAGGAGACTCTGAGGTATGTTGTGGTGAACTGTCATTACAATTGAATCGTAGGAACCTGTTCTAATTAAGTATGTAGTGCGGCTATCCACTGGATGGCTCTGAATGCACTGTCATGCAGTCAAAGCTACTAACCACTTTTGAAGCTTTTTATTTTTATCTAACCTTTATTTTATCAGGGAGTCATAAGTGTATATTTTATCAGGAAACTAACAAGTTGTTGGCTGTTCAGTATTTCATGTATCACCCCTGGTGCCCTGTTAAATTATTTTGCTATTTAAACAATTTATTTTTGGATAGAAACTCTGAAACATGAGCTTGTCTGAGGTGTCGGACTCGACGATAGTGGCTATCCATCGGAGTGCTGCGATTGGTTGGCCAAAATTCTGGGGCGGGGCTTAGCGAAGGGTAAATTCCATTTTTAGTTTGGCTCCCTCTCACTCTAAAACGACTTTCTGTGACCTCTATGTGAGTAACATTTGCGTGACAGCTATTTGAAGGGGAGCAAACATGAACCTTGGGGACATACCTTAGTGTGTCCGGAGAGGATATCGTAAAAATTATGGAAACAACATTTTAGGGTTAGCAGCGTGGTTAAGGTTTGGTTTAAAATCAGATTTTATGACTTTGCAGCTGTGCCAGCTAGTGACCATTCTGCAGAGCTGTCTCCAGGGCAATAGATGCCAACTTGGATTGTTCACACACATAACTGCCCTCTCAGTAAATGGTCACACCTGATCTCTTCTCCCACTTGCCTTCGATCTTTGAAGACATGTATTTCCATTGTTAGAGCGGTTACTCAACAATTGTGTATATACAGTGCATTCGGAAAGTATTCAGACCCCTTGACTTTTTCCACATTTTGTTATGTTACAGCCTTGGATCAATCTACACACAATACCCCATAATGACAAAACAAAAACAGGTTTTTAGGCATTTTTGCAAATGTATAATTTTGTTTTTGTTTGAAATATCACATTTACATAAGTATTCAGACTCTTTACTCAGTACTTTGTTGAAGCACCTTTGGCAGCGATTACAGCTTTGAGTCTTCGTGGGTATGACGCTACAAGCTTGGCACACCTGTATTTGGGGAGTTTCTCCCATTCTTCTCTGCAGATTAAATCAAATCAAATGTTATTTGTCATATACACATGGTTAGCAGATGTTAATGCGAGTGTAGCAAAAATGCTTGTGCTTCTAGTTCCGACCATGCAGTAGTATCTAACAAGTAATCTAACAATTTCACAACAACTACCTTATACACACAAGTGTAAAGGAATAAATACGAGTATGTACATATGAATATATGGATGAGCGATGGCCGAATGGCATAGGCAAGATGCAGTAGATGGTATAGAGTACAGTATATACATATGAGATGAGTAATGTAGGATATGTAAACATGATATAAAGTGGCATTGTTTAAATTGGCTAGAGATACATTTATTTAATCAAATTTGTTGTTATTAAAGTGGATAGAGATTTGAGTCAGTATGTTGGCAGTAGCCACTCAATGTTAGGGTAGAAGCTGTTTTTCAGTCTCTCGGTCCCAGCTTTGATGCTCCTGTACTGACCTCGCCTTCTGGATGATAGCGGGGTGAACAGGCAGTGGCTCATGTGGTTGTTGTCCTTGATGATCTTTTTGGCCTTCCTGTGACATCGGGTGGTGTAGGTGTCCTGGAGGGCAGGTAGTTTACCCCCGGTGATGCGTTGTGCGTACCTCACTACCCTCTGGAGAGCCTTACGGTTGTGGGCGGAGCAGTTGCCGTACCAGGCGGTGATACAGCCCGACAGGATGCTCTCGATTGTGCATCTGTAGAAGTTTGTGAGTGTTTTTGGTGACAAGCCAAATTTCTTCAGCCTCCTGAGGTTGAAGAGGCGCTGTTGCGCCTTCTTCACCACGCTGTCTGTGTGGGTGGACCATTTCAGTTTGTCCGTTATGTGTACGCCGAGGAACTTAAAACTTTCCACCTTCTCCACTACTGTCCCGTCAATGTGGATAGGGGGAGTGCTCCAGGAGCACTCTGGAGCAGGTTTTCATCAAGGATCTCTCTGTACTTTGCTCCGTTCATCTTTCCCTCGATCCTGACTAGTCTCCCAGTCCCTGCCGCTGAATAATGTCCCCACAGCATGACGCTGCCACCATCATACTTCACCATAAGGATGGTGCCAGATTTCCTCCAGACGTGAAGCTTGGCATTCAGGTCAAAGAATTCAATCTTGGTTTCATCAGACCAGAAAATCTTGTTTCTCATGGTCAGAGTCCTTTAGGTGCCTTTTGACAAACTCCGTCTGGCCACTCCACCATAAAGACCTGATTTGTGGAGTGCTGCAGAGATGGTTGTCTTTCTGGAAGGTTCTCCCATCTCCACAGAGGAACTCTGGAGCTCTGTCTGAGTGACCATTGGGATCTTGGTTACCTCCCCTGACCAAGGCCCTTCTCCCCAGATTGCTCAGTTTGGCTAGGTGGCCAGCTCTAGGAAAAGTCTTGGTGTTTCCAAACTTCTTCAATTTAAGAATGATGGAGGCCACTGTGTTCTTGGGGACCTTCAATGCTGCAAAAGAATGTTGGTTCCCTTCCTCAAATTACGGACAATTCCTTCTCAAGGATGATCAGTGGAAACAGGATGCACCTGAGCTCTATTTCGAGTCTCATGGTAAAGGGTCTGTATACTTACATAAATAAGGTATTTCAGTTTTTTATTTGTTATAAATGTGAAAAAAGGTAAAAACCTGTTTTTTCTTTGATATTATGGAGTATTATCTGTAGAATAAGGCTGTAACATAAAATGTGGAAAAGGTCAAGGGGTCTGAATACTAGTATAATATTTGGGTGTATCTCAATAGCTAATTCCTTTTTTCAGGGCAGAGAGAGAGAGAGAGAGAGAGAGAGAGAGAGAGAGAGAGAGAGAGAGAGAGAGAGAGAGAGAGAGAGAGAGAGAGAGAGAGAGAGAGAGAGAGAGAGAGAGAGAGAGAGAGAGAGAGAGAGAGAGAGAGAGAGACTATGAGCTAATACTCTCCCTGATGAAACAGATCAGACGGAAGATTCCCATTCAACCATGGGCTTCCATCTCTACCTCCTGTCTGCCGAGCCCTCAACCAGGCACCCTGGTAAAAGCCGGTATGGGATTGAAATGCCTGTGGCTAGGTGGAAAACATGTATTTAAACATAATATATCAGGAGTGCCTTGGCAGTTTTTAAATGGTATCCTTAACCAGTCACTTCAGAGAGACCAGACCACTGAGATGGAATGTTTAAGCATGCAAGCAAGTACATAAATTGATATTGAATGAATTTAGGGCCTTTAGTACACAGTTGATGAAGAAGGTATTTTACTAATTACAAGAGCTATATCAATAGTTCAACAGTATACTCTTCTGTTCAGCAATGTGGTTTTTCTATACAGTATATAAAGCTTAGTCATATAATTTCCTAGCCTTTCTTTTGACACAAGGGATGCGTAAGTATGTTTCCCAATGTGACTTCACAAAACAGCAGCAGAGTGGGTGAACTTCAGAGTGTAAAGTCTCCTACCTCTGCAACGGCTCCTCTCCCCTCTTCACAAATGGATGTCCCAACCAATACTGAGCTATATTCCAGTGTGTGAGTTATTCCACAGGTTTATCTTCATACGTCAGGTCTCCTTCGCATTGAGGGAAGACAATCCACTCAGGCTCTTGCACTTGTTTGGAAATCGATCGTTCTGAAAAGTCAGAGGAGTCCCAGTGCCTGGGGCTCCTTTAAGCTGGGGAGAGTGCTGCAGGTCCTAGTGCCTGCCCAAGTCCTGTCACTGTATCACTTTTATGATCAATGCTGTGTAGGCAATCACCTGTAATCTGCAGTTTTATAATAACGGATTTTAACGCACACACTTTTATGTGATATGTCAAAATGTTATCTTCTTGGACAAAAGAGTAACAACTTTCTTACAACACAGCATTCACTGAACAGAACGAGCCGTTGTTTTGCAAGGAATATTAATATCAGTGTGTACATGCTAATCTACAGTACCTTGCTTAGCTCCCTGTACCTTCCTAGAGGTTACAGAAGCTGGAATTGAAAGGGGACCATTTGACAATAGTCAAGTAATTGGGTTAAGATTTGATGAATTGCTATTACGCCCGGTCACCTTCAGCAACCAGCAGCCTGTCACGTCCAGGCCTGAGTTGACAGGCTGGCGAGTTTAGTTTCGGTTTTGGTGTAGGGTGTTTTCTGTTCTAGGTTGTTGTTTTCTATGTTGGGTTAATGGTTCTCAATTAGAGGCAACTGAGTGTCGTTACCTCTAATTGGGAACCATATATATGTTTGTAGTTTTCACTAGGGTTTTGTGGGTTATTGTTTGTTCATAGCGTAAGTGTTTCTTCTTTGTGCCAAGGCACTCCTGATATATTATGTTCTATGTTACGATCTTCGTTCGTTCGTTCTGTTTATTATTTTCCCAGTTACGTCGTTAAATAAATATGTATACTGGAAGCATCGCTGCGTCTTGGTCCGTCTATAGAGAAGACCGTGACAGAATAACCCACCAGAAAAGGACCAAGCAGCGAGAGAACCGGGAGTTCTGGACCTGGGAGGAGGAACTGTTTGGAGAGGGACCCTGGACCCAGCCTGGGGGAGTATCGCCGTCCAAGAGAGGAGCTGGAAGCAGCGGCGGCGGAGCGGCGATTTTACGAGGAGAAGTACTGAGCATGGAGCGTTAATAAGGAGAGATATGCTTGGGACACGCCTGCCTAGAAAGCCAGAGAGGCAGCCCCCCAAATTCTTTTGGGGGGGGCACACGGGGAGGTTGGCCAGTTCAGGGTGGACTCCTGAGCCAACTCCTCTTGCTTTATGGAGGGAGCGTCGCACGGGTAAGACACCGTGCTATGGTGTGATGTGCACGGTGTCTCCAGTGCCGTTCATAGGCCAGTACGCAAAATTCCAGCTCCACTCATCTGTCGGGCTAGGTGCAGCCTGGAAGAGGGGTGCCGGCTCAGCGCTCCTGGTCTCCGGTGCACCTCTTCGGACCAGGATATCCTGCACCTGTTCTGCGTGCAGTGTCTCCGGTGCGTATCCACAGCCCGGTATGCGACATTCCAGCTCCACTCATCTGTCAGGCTAGGGTGAGTGTGCTGCCTGGAAGAGTGGTGCCGGCTCTGCACGCTAAATCTCCAGTGCACCTTCTTGGACCGAGATATCCTGCGCCGGCTCTGCGTACGGTGTCTCCGGTTCGCGCCCACAGCCCGGTGCGCGACATTCCAGTTCCCACCATCTGTGAGGTGAGGGTGAGTGAACAGCCAGGGGAGAAGGGTGTTGGCTCCGCACACCAGGCCCCATGTACGCATAGAGAGCCCAGTACGTCCAGTCCCTGTTCCACGCTCCAGGATCCCTGTGCACATTGTGGACCCAGCACGTCCTGTTCCACGCTCCAGGATCCCTGTGCGCGTTGTGGACCCTGCACGTCCTGTCCCTGTTCCACGCTCCAGGATCCCTGTGCGCGTTGTGAACCCAGCACGGCCCGTTCCTGCTCCCCGCACCAGAGTCCCAGTGCGCATAGAGAGTCCAATACGGCCCGTTCCTGCTCCCCTCACCAGAGTCCCAGTGCGCATAGAGAGTCCAACACTGCCCGTTCCTGCTCCCTGCACCAGAGTCCCAGTGCGCATAGAGAGTCCAATACGGCCCGTTCCTGCTCCCCGCACCAGAGTTCCAGTGCGCATCGTGAGTCCTACACGGCCCGTTCCTGCTCCCCGCACCAGAGTTCCTGTGCGCATCGCTAGTCCAGCACAGCCTGTTCCTGCTCCCCGCACCAGGTCCCTGTGCGCATCGCGAGTCCAGCACAGCCTGTTCCTGCTCCCGCACCAGGTCCCCTGTGCGCATCGAGTCCAGCACAGCCTGTTCCTGCTCCCGCACCAGGTCCCTGTGCGCATTAAGTCCAGCACAGCCTGTTCCTGCTCCGCACCAGGTCCCCTGTGCATCGCGAGTCCAGCACAGACTGCTCCTGCTTCCTGCACCAGGTCCCTGTGCGCCGTGAGTCCAGCACGAACTGTTACGGCTTCTAGCCCAGGGCCTCCGGTGCGTGACAGGGAACCTGGTGCGGGGGAGTAGGAGCAGGCTGTGCTGGACTCGCGATGCGCACTGGAGACCTGGTGCGGGGAGTAGGAGCAGGCTGTGCTAGACTCGCGATGCGCACAGGGGACCTGGTGCGGGGAGCAGGAACAGGCTGTGCTGGGACTCGCGATGCGCACAGTTTTCACTAGGGTTTTGTGGGTTATTGTTTGTTCATAGCGTAAGTGTTTCTTCTTTGTTATGTTCGATCTTGTTACGATCTTCGTTCGTTCTGTTTATTATTTTCCCAGTTACGTCATTAAATAAATATGTATACTGGAAGCATCGCTGCGTCTTGGTCCGTCTATAGAGAAGATCGTGACACAGCCTCTCTGGCTTTTTGTCTGTTTTTATTTTCATCCAATGGGTTTTGAGAAGTCGGCGAGGACGTGAGTATTCCAAGGAATTGATTGCAATTGAGATTCTCCCATTTTGAAAGGTTTAGAAATAACCATGGAAGTTAATTGGGCAAAGACGGGGACAACCGCAATTACTGGCATTCCACACGCGCCTCCACTAGCCAGCCACAAAGCCTATGCAGCAGAAGGCTTATCACTCAGTCCCATTCCAGTATGATAGTCATGTTAATGAGGAATATCATGGGTTGGCAAGTTGTGTAATTAGGTGTTTTCTTCCTAATTGTTTAATTAGGTTTAGGAATGTAGCCTCTTCATGTTTGTCAGTGGTAAGCAATTAGCAGCAAGCCATGTGTCAAACTATTTACATTGGATGGCCTCTAGATGCAATTGTAATTCAGTGGAGGCTGCTGAGGGGAGGACGGCTCATAATAATGGCTTGAACGGAGCGAATGGACTGGCATCAAACACATGGAAATCATGTGTTTGATGTATTTGATACCATTCCACTTATTTCGCTCCAGCCGTTACCATGAGCCTGTTCTCCCCATTTAAGGTGCCACCAACCTCCTGGAAAAGATATACATATGATTGTTTTCAGTCAATGTTGAAGAAAGCATCAAAGATCATCTTTTGACCTGCACTCGCGCACAAGAACCAGCCAAGTTCAGACTTTGTACATTTCTATGTCAAACTTCATAAGCTGTTATTTGGGTTTCTGTGTCATTCCATGGTCATCGTACATCACAGTATTCTCTTTCCACGACAGATGTTTATTAGATCATCTTTACAGAGTTCTTTGTATTATCCAGCTTGTTTCCAAGGGTTTATGGGTAACTTGAACACTTTCCTGTCGAACCACTAATACCTATAGGGCAAACTGAATGTTGTAACTGTCAGACATTCAGTGTCTCTGCCTTATCCAGTTACCCCAGTGGCAACAATACTTTCTATCGTTCCATGGCTTTGGATTGGTGGTCGAGGAGGAGCAACCTGTTTTTAATCACTGTCAAACAACCTGTAAAGAATGTATTATGTACATTTGCAACAGGTTTCCTCAAAATTATGCAGGTGTTTGTATTTTCACCCTAAAGTAATGACTAGTTCCCAAGGCCTGAAATTGCTTTGCGGTGACATAGTTGTCAGCAGTCCTACTTATCGAGGGATATTGTTACTGTGGTGAAGTAGTGGGATAAGCACTTCAATATGAGGTGGGCAAGTCAACGTGGTGTTAATGGCAATTTAATAGATTACAAATGTAGTTTGGAGGAGAAGAGGAGTGAGTACTTAAAACAATCCAGGTGGTGGAAAAAGATGTCTCTCTGTCTCTGTCTCTGTCTCTGTCTCTCTCTCTCTCTCGCTCTCTCTGTGTTCCTACATGTTTTGGACATGTTCTTTCTCCTGACCCTTGATAATGTAATAATCACAGAGGGTTCTCCCGTAACTCTAACTTTTGCAATTGAATTAGCTAAAAAATGTCCGGAATCAAACGATGCGGTCACTAGAGCTTTAAAAATCCTTTCATCCTTTTGTGGTTACCATTCTGAACTTTTCATTCTGACATTGACAGCTGTTTCTTCTCTTGCCATCTCTGCCCAGTTTAAACGAGCTGAATCTACATCAACTACAGTAGTAATAATCAGAATCACATGACAGGAAAAGAAGTTACAGTATGTTTACATGTTACCATCCAAATACTGCATTGTGGCTTGGATTGAACGGAGCCCCTATGAGCCAGTGTAAACTGCAGTCCTGAGGCTGAGGCCAGTCCCCATGGCACCAGTGGTGTCTGCCACTCCAGAACTCTGTATGTGAGGGATCTGACCCCCCTTTCTCTACAGACAGCAGACACTATTTCCTGCTTTAACACTGGGGGGCTTTGGACCTCCTGCTGTTCTCCTGTAAAACACATTTAGAGGACCTCAGCCTTGCAGCTTACATTCTCATGCTGTTCATCACATGGCCCTTGAACGTCTTTAGACATGGTAAGGGGATGACAGTAACCGGAAAGGAAACATAACTCACACTACGGCGGATTCTGAGGACAGCCTGGTTTTCATCAATGTCAGATCAGTCCAAGTGGGACCAATGTATCCTGCCTACTACAGTACAGCTAAGGGTACTTTCCTGACTGTTGTAATGTATTATGTAAAGTTATACTAGACACAATAAGTTTGAAGTTACTATTGGAGTTGGCATTAATTAAGAGTCACTGTTTGCCATGTGGGGTGTCTCTCTGTATACTACTGTACATGTAATAAGATACCACACCGCTTACACCATGATGACTGCCTTGATTTGCTTGCCTGGCAAGAATAAGTACTACCAGACCAAGGGTACGATGGAATGGAATAGATCTGTTTACATTCTTTTAAGGAGTGTAACGGACTATCATACCTAAAAAAAATGATGTGATAATTTCAGGGACTAAAGGATAAGAACATATTGATATATATGTTTATTATACGACATAACATATTATTTATATACTGTGAGAGTTGGATGATCTGCTCTTGGAAGAAAATGTGTCATGTCAGTTTAACTACTTTTATACTTGATATACAGTAAGTTGTACAACCATTACCCAAGTGTAATAGTGAAATGTGAACTAAAGGAAGAAAGAAATATATCACAGCCTCTGTGGTATTTATTATACAGTAGCTTCCAGTGGGGATGTGTGTAGGGTAGTTAGGGGAGGCTGTGTGGGGGAGTTAGGAGAAGCTGTGTGGAGGAGTTAGGGGAGGCTGTGTGGAGGAGTTAGGGGAGGCTGTGTGGAGGAGTTAGGGGAAGCTGTGTGGAGGAGTTAGGGGAGGATGTGTGAGGGAGTTAGGGGAGGCTGTGTGGGGGAGTTAGGGGAAGCTATGTGGAGGAGTTAGGGGAGGATGTGTGGGGGAGTTAGGGGATGCTGTGTGGGGGAGTTAGGGGAGGATGGGTGGGGGAGTTAGGGGAGGCTGTGTGGGGGAGTTAGGAGAGGCTGTGTGGGGGAGTTAGGGGAGGATGTGTAAGGGAGATGGGGGAGTTAGGGAGGCTGTGTGGGGGAGTTAGGGGAGGCTGTGTGGAGGAGTTAGGAGAAGCTGTGTGGAGGAGTTAGGGGAGGCTTTGTGGGGGAGTTAGGGGAGGCTGTGTGGGGGAGTTAGGGGAGGATGTGTGGGGAGTTAGGGAAGCTGTGTGGAGGAGTTAGGGAGGCTTTGTGGGGGAGTTAGGAGGCTGTGTGGGGAGTTAGGGGAGGATGTGTGGGGAGTTAGGGAGGCTGTGTGGGGAGTTAGGCGAAGCTATGTGGAGGAGTTAGGAGGATGGGTAGGGAGATGGGGAGTTAGAGTTAGGGAGGCTGTGTGGGGTAGTTAGGGGAGGCTGTGTGGGGGAGTTAGGAGAAGCTATGTGGAGGAGTTAGGGGAGGATGGGTAGGGGAGATGGGGGAGTTAGGGGAGGCTGTGTGGGGGAGTTAGGGGAGGCTGTGTGGGGGAGTTAGGAGAAGCTGTGTGGGGGAGTTAGGGGAAGCTGTGTGGGGGAGTTAGGGGAGGCTGTGTGGGGGAGTTAGGAGGCTGTGTGGGGAGTTAGGCGAAGCTATGTGGAGGAGTTAGGGAGGATGGGTAGGGAGATGGGGAGTTAGAGTTAGGGAGGCTGTGTGGGAGTTAGGGAGGCTGTGTGGGGGAGTTAGGGGAGGCTGTGTGGGGGAGTTAGGAGAGGCTGAATGGGGAGTTAGGGGAGGATGTGTAGGGAGATGGGGAGTTAGGGAGGCTGTGTGGGGGAGTTAGGGGAGGATATGTGGGGGAGTTAGGGGAGGCTGTGTGGGGGAGTTAGGGGAGGATATGTGGGGGAGTTAGGGGAAGCTATGTGGAGGAGTTAGGGGAGGATGTGTGAGGGAGTTAGGGGAGGCTGTGTGGGGGAGTTAGGGAAGCTATGTGGAGGAGTTAGGGGAGGATGTGTGGGGAGTTAGGGGATGCTGTGTGGGGAGTTAGGGAGGATGGGTGGGGAGTTAGGGAGGCTGTGTGGGGAGTTAGGAGAGGCTGTGTGGGGGAGTTAGGGGAGGATGTGTAAGGGAGATGGGGGAGTTAGGGGAGGCTGTGTGGGGGAGTTAGGGGAGGCTGTGTGGAGGAGTTAGGAGAAGCTGTGTGGAGGAGTTAGGGGAGGCTTTGTGGGGGAGTTAGGGGAGGCTGTGTGGGGGAGTTAGGGGAGGATGTGTGGGGGAGTTAGGGGAGGCTGTGTGGAGGAGTTAGGGGAGGCTGTGTGGAGGAGTTAGGGGAAGCTGTGTGGAGGAGTTAGGGAGGCTTTGTGGGGAGTTAGGGAGGCTGTGTGGGGAGTTAGGGAGGATGTGTGGGGGAGTTAGGGAGGCTGTGTGGGGAGTTAGGCGAGCTATGTGGAGGAGTTAGGAGGATGGGTAGGGGAGATGGGGGAGTTAGAGTTAGGGAGGCTGTGTGGGGAGTTAGGGAGGCTGTGTGGGGAGTTAGGAGAAGCTATGTGGAGGAGTTAGGAGGATGGGTAGGGAGATGGGGAGTTAGGGGAGGCTGTGTGGGAGTTAGGAGGCTGTGTGGGGAGTTAGGAGGCTGTGTGGGGAGTTAGGGGAAGCTGTGTGGGGGAGTTAGGGGAGGCTGTGTGGGGGAGTTAGGGGAGGCTGTGTGGGGGAGTTAGGCGAAGCTATGTGGAGGAGTTAGGGGAGGATGGGTAGGGGGATGGGGGAGTTAGAGTTAGGGGAGGCTGTGTGGGGGAGTTAGGGGAGGCTGTGTGGGGGAGTTAGGGGAGGCTGTGTGGGGGAGTTAGGAGAGGCTGTGTGGGGAGTTAGGAGGATATGTGGGGAGTTAGGGAAGCTATGTCGAGGAGTTAGGGAGGATGTGTAGGGAGATGGGGAGTTAGGGGAGGATGTGTGGGGAGTTAGGGAGGCTGTGGGGGAGTTAGGGGAAGCTATGTGGAGGAGTTATGGGAGGCTGTGTGGGGGAGTTAGGGGAAGCTATGTGGAGGAGTTAGGGGAGTATGTGTGGGGGAGTTAGGGGAGGATGTGTAGGGGAGATGGGGGTGTTAGGGGAGGCTGTGTGGGGGAGTTAGGGAGGATGGGTAGGGAGATGGGGAGTTAGAGTTAGGGAGGCTGTGTGGGGGAGTTAGGGAGGCTGTGTGGGGGATTTAGGGAGGCTGTGTGGGGAGTTAGGAGAGGCTGTGTGGGGAGTTAGGGAGGATATGTGGGGGTTAGGGAGGCTGTGTGGGGAGTTAGGGAGGCTGTGTGGGGAGTTAGGGAGGCTGTGTGGAGGAGTTAGGTGAAGCTATGTGGAGGAGTTAGGGAGTATGTGTGGGGAGTTAGGGAGGATGTGTAGGGAGATGGGGTGTTAGGGAGGCTGTGTGGGGAGTTAGGGAGGATATGTGGGGAGTTAGGGGAGGCTGTGTGGGGGAGTTAGGGAGGATATGTGGGGGAGTTAGGGGAAGCTATGTCGAGGAGTTAGGGGAGGATGTGTAGGGGAGATGGGGGAGTTAGGGGAGGATGTGTGGGGGAGTTAGGGGAGGCTGTGGGGGGGAGTTAGGGGAAGCTATGTGGAGGAGTTATGGGAGGCTGTGTGGGGGAGTTAGGGGAAGCTATGTGGAGGAGTTAAGGGAGGATGTGTAGGGGAGATGGGGGAGTTTGGGGAGGATGTGTGGGGGAGTTAGGGGAAGCTTGGACCCTCCCGGCCTCCTCTCCTCTGGCTGTGGGGAGTTAGAGTTAGGGGTGGGCCCTCCAGGCCTCCTCTCCTCTGGCTGTGGGGAGTTAGAGTTAGGGGTGGGCCCTCCAGGCCTCCTTTCCTCTTGTTTTGGGAAGTTAGGGGGTCAACCTCCAGGCTTTCTCTCTTCTAGCTGGTGGGTGTCAGGCTTTGACCCTCCAGGGCTCCTCTCCTCTGGCATTGGGAAGTTAGGGGTAGGGTTTTAACCTACAGGTATTTTCTCCTCTAGCTGTGGGGAGTCAGGCTTGGACCCTCCTGGCCTCCTCTCCTCTAGCTGTGGGGAGTCAGGCTTAGACCCTCCTGGCCTCCTTTCCTCTGGCTGTGGGGAGTCAGGCTTGGACCCTCCAGTCCTCCTCTCCTTTGGCTGTGGGGAGTTAGGCTTGTACCCTCCAGGCCTCCTTTCCTCTGGTTTTGGGAAGTTAGGGGTAAGGTTTTACCCTACAGGCCCTTTCTCCTCTAGCTGTGGGGAGTCAGGCTTGGACCCTCCAGTTCTCCTCTCTTCTGGCTGTGGGGAGTCAGGCTTGCACCCTCCAGGCCTCCTCTCCTCTGGCCGTGGGGAGTTAGGCTTGTACCCTCCAGGCCTCCTCTCCTCTGGCTGTGGGGAGTCAGGCTTGAACCCTCCAGGCCTCCTCTCCTCTGGCCGTGGGGAGTTAGGCTTGTACCCTCCAGGCCTCCTCTCCTCTGGCTGTGGGGAGTCAGGCTTGAACCCTCCAGGCCTCCTCTCCTCTGGCTGTGGGGAGTTAGACTTGTACCCTCCAGGAGTTTGGCCAGGCATGCCCACATCTGGGCCCCATTAGCCACATCAGATCAGAACGGGTGCTGAAAAAGACAGCTGATTGGAACTGAACAGGAAATTGGAGTTTACGTTAATTCTATAAAACATTACACCAGAAATAAAGACAAAAAAATAAATTAATGCAGTGAGATGAAGACTCCCCACAGCCAGAGGAGAAGAGGCCCGGGGGGTTTTGATTTTCCTGATCAACAACCGGCACCATGACAACCCTTCCTTGGTGTAGGATATGGGGGATCTGTAATTGATCCCCTGTGTGTTGAACCCTGACCCCACACTTACGTCACCTCACTCAGCAGCCAGTCCTATAAAACCAGGGATGGAGATAAAGGGATTGGTGGACGCTGAGTGGAACACGTTCAGACCTAGTCTATAGAGCATTGCACAGACTCAAGCACCCACACACTAATATACACCGCCTATACCCAGGGATGAGCCTTGGGTTTTGTTGGATAGATAGCCTTTCAATGTGGATGCTGGGGCCCAGAGTACAATGTTGGTATTGTCTGACAAAATTGACCATTTTCACACTGGATTATATTTCTCTTTTATTTAACTAGGCAAGTCAGTTAAGAACAAATTCTTATATTCAATGACAGCCTAGGAACAGTGGGTTAACTGCCTTGTTCATGGGCAGAACAACAGATTTTTACCTTGTCAGCTTGGGGATTCAATCTTGTAACCTTTCGGTTCCGAGTCCAATGCTCTAACCACTAGGCTACCTGCCGCCCCCTTTAAAGTGTTGAATTTCCAAAATCTCACCACTCTACGCAAATGTTTATCACACAACCGCCTGGTTTAAATGTTGGACTTCAAGCAGGTGTCACAGATCCCGATGAGCTTCAACTCAATTAGTCTCAGCACCAGATAATTGGCCAAAGATTCTGGTCTATTGACCCCATTGGTCGTCGTCCAATCTATGACGATAAATGTTGGCAAATTTTTGGGAGATTGTTTCAACTGATTATTACCGCTCTCTAGTAATTATTTTGTCCAAACCTTCTATTATGTTTTGATGAGTATTCAGTGCAGTGTGGTGAAAGAGTAATGTATGTTCAGTCAACGTCATTCAAAACAACATCCTGTTCAACGTCCACCTTCACTGTACATCTGATATATCTGAGTACATACTGCAGCTAAGTCTATCTGCCGATTGAAAGATCCATTGTGTCTTCTTCTAGAGGGTTGTTTGTAAAAGATCTGGTTCCTGTTTGGTCTATGGAAGGTTATGTTCCTTTCTCTTCAGAGCCTGCAGTGTGTTGACAGATGAGGTCACATAAAGCACGATTGTCAAAAGACTAGACTGTGCTAATTGTGATGACTACTGTTATCCAGACAAATGTATCCGCTTTGTAAATATTTATCATTATTTTTCCTTTACGTAAGGAGTGGTTGAAAACATGGGATCTTATCTTGTTGGAAACAGTATTCCTTATATTGATATCACAATATAAAATGTTGATGGAATTTATTTACAGTAATAAAAGCCTATGCATTAAGTATGATCCCATAGTCAAATGACAGAAATGCTCAACTATTCTTCGAAACACTTAGTGATATGCCCTCCAAGGATTCACTGCTACAATACAGCATTGTAAGATGGAGTGACACACACTATGTCACTGGGGGTTTGGCTGGACTCCCACTACCTCTTCCCTGAGGGGCTGAGTCTTTGCCAGGGTACTTCTCCAAGTGCTAGTGTGTGTTGAAGGAGTGATATTGAACCAATGCACAACACATCTTACAGTATCTGCACAGTGAAGTGCTCATGGATTTTTCTCTGTCATTGAGTTGGAATGCTCTTCTGCATTAAACGCCCCTCTCTCTGAACATTGACTCAATTGAGTTCCCTGTTCTCATTGACATGAGTAAGGACATTTCCTTGTGGCACCCCAATAAATGTCATCAAGTGCACAGCTTGGTATTTTATGTAACACTGATGTTCACTGGCTATGAGCTATGACCACGTGGACAATAAAAAGGTGGCTCCACGACCACAGCCAAAGATCCCTGTAATGTTGCCTGATGCCACTTTGTCCACATAAACAAGTGTTCTTTTTGATTATTACTCAATCGAGCTGGTTGTGTCCTTGAGTGATTCAACTGTAACAGCTACTCAGAAGTCGCATCCACTTTGCCCCAGCCCCAGCCTGACAAGACAGGATCAGTGTATTTCAAACCCACATACCATACCCATATCCATTTCAAACATCTCTCATCTACCAAAAAACTAAGCAGACATGGTATGTAGACAATTCATAACCATTTGAAGACAGCATAATATGCCTAATGATCGTGTTCAGTCAACACTGAACACATGGACATAGTGAGTCTCACTAAGGTGTAACGACCACAACATACAGTATACTAAAACATTTATTACTGTATTCTACTGAAACACCATACAGTATACTAATACATTCATTACTGAAATACTATACAGTATACGAATGCATTCATTACTTTATACTACTGAAATACCATACAGTATGATAATACATTCACTTCTCTATACTACTGAAACACCATACATTATAATAATACATTCACTACTGTATACTACTGAAATACCATACAGTATACCAAAGCATTTATTTCTGTATACTATTGAAATACCATACAGTATAGGCCTACTAATACATTTATTGCTGTGTAATACTGAAATAGCATACAGTATACTAATACATTCATTAGTGTATACTACGGAAATACCATATATTATACTAATACATTTAGTACTGTATAATACTGAAGTTCCATACAGTATACTAATACATTCATTACTGTGTACTACTGAAATGCCATACAGTATTCTAATACATTCACTTCTGTATACTACTGAAATACCATACAGTACACTAATCCATTCACTTCTGTCTACTACTGAAAGAACACAGTATATTAATACAGTCACTGCTCTATACTACTGAACATTTCTCCTCAATGAAGTAGCTATCAGCAAAGTCAGAGCGGGTAAGGTGGAAAAATGTAAAGTGCAAGTTAATTCATGCAAGCTTTTTTGCTAGGGTAGGTCGGGCGTGAGGAGGGGGTGCGGGGGGGTACTGTGGGATTATGTAACATACTCTTTGAAGAGGTAGGGTTTCAGATGTTTTCAGAAGATGGGCAAGGACTCTGCTGTCCTAGCTTCAGGGGGAAGCTGGTTGCACCATTGGGGTGCCAGGGCAGGGGAGAGCTTGAATTGGGCTGATTAAGAACTGCCCTCCCGAAGGAGTGGGAAGGCCAAATGACCAGAGGTGGCAGAACGGCGTGTTCGGATTGGGGTGTAGGGTTTGAGCATAGTCTGAAGTTAAGGAGGGGCAGTTCCTCTTGCTGCTCCGTTGGCAAGTGCCATGGTCTTATAGTGGAGGCGAACTTCGACTGAACAGCAGGTGGCCTGCAGCAATCTGGATGAATTGGATAAGTTATTCTGGATAAGTCTTTACTGTATACTACTGAAGTACCATACATTATACTAATACATTCATTACTGTATACTACTGAAATACTATATAGTATACTAATACATTCATTACTTTATACTACTGAAATGCTATACATTATACTAATATATTAATTACGTTATACTACTGAAGTACCATACATTATACTAATACATTCATTACTGTATACTTCTGAAATACTATACATTATACTAATACATTCATTATTTTATACTACTGAAATACCATACATTATACTAATACATTCATTACTGTATAAAACTGAAATGCTATACATTGTAACAATACATTCACTACTGTATACTACTTAAATACTATACATTCTACTAATACATTCAATACTGTATACTACTGAAATACCATTCAGTATACTAATTCATTAATTACTGTATACTACTGAAATACTATACATTATACTAATACATTCATTACTGTATACTACTGAAATACTATATATTATAGTAATACATGCATTTCCCTATACTACTGAAATACCATAAAGTATACTAATACATTAATTTCTGTATACTACTGAAATAGCATACAGTAGACTAATACATTCACTACTGTATATTACTGAAATCCCACCCCTCAACGCTCACATATGCCTAAACTAGCTTACCTCAGCTCTCTTATCCTATCACAACGAAGCTGGAAATCATTCTTAACTTGCTTACTACAGCTCTCCTATCCTATCACAACCAAGCTGATAATCATTCTAAACTAGCTTACCTCAGTTCTCTTATCTAATCACAACCAAGCTGGAAACCTTTCTTTATACGGAGGAGAGAGTTTGGGCGTAAGAGAAAGAGGCAGTCTAAAGAACACAGCCCAAAGTCTTCTCTCTTCAAAGGGCTAAACTCCCTGTCCTGCAGCCATCAATCGATAAATTGGGCCTTGAAATGAGATCTGTGTGAAAGGTGAGGCGGGCCACCCTGTCTAGGGGCCTGAGAGGGCTGGCCCCTGGGGTGGGTACCTATTGTACCCCTGGCATGGGGCATTGAGGCTCACGCAGCCCCCATCCTCCCCTACCAAGAGGATCAGGTGACCCTCCTGCACCTTTGAAATCGGGCACATGATCAAACACCCCGCCATCACAAACTCCACCACAGCCCCCTCCAGTGAAATCCAGGCCAGTTTACTGACATTGATGGGTTGGTGGCTTGGATCATTGGAGGGAATTTCCATTCTTATCCAAAATTACTGGCTTAGGAAAATACTAAGTTTGAGTCCATTTGAAGGATTTAAAGAAGTTTTACTTGTAAATGAATGAATGTATTGAGGTAACTGTGTTTTCCTGAAGTGGTTTAACTCCCATTACATAAAGAACAAAGTGTCATGGGGCGGTGGGAAAGAGATGAGTGTTTTCTTCTAACCATATGGATGGTGTAGGTTCCTGATGTTATCTCTAGAGTACCGTCCTTTCTCTCGCTCTCTCGCTCTCTCTTGCTATCTGTCTTCTTACACCCCCACTAGTTTTCCGCTCCTCTTCTTGTTCTTTGTTCTGTCGTGCCTGTTGGGAGATTGGAAGGGAAAATTCTTCATTCCTATGTAATTAGTCTTTTTCTTCCAATACTGCCAGGGGTCAGCAAGCTCCAAGCACAGGGACATAACTTTGTTTAGATATCTGAGCCAAAATATGGTCTCTCTCTCTCTCTCTTTCTCTCTCTCATCCAATCAGCCAGTGGGTGCTAAGAAGACATTCTTGTAACATGCTTCATTGAGCACTTCAGATTCACAGACCAGCCATTGCTTTTCCATTACCCGTTTACATTCCAACACTGTTTTCATCTTTATGCTCTGAGTGACAAATTGCACAATTTACAAATCCAACAGTACTGAACGTCTCAGTGTCTCAGGACTGCCCTGGGATACATACTGTATATGGTATCTAACTTCTAAGGAATGGCCCCAGCTCAACCTGATCTTTGAAAGAGAACTCTGTTAAAACCAAAATTGCTTACTTTGCTTTCGCTAATCCTGTTCATGTCAATGCATTGCCAGGGCCCGTTCCTACGACCGTCATTGTATTTTGTGTTTCTAGGTTTCTAGGTGTTTTCAAATGAACACATTCCACAGATTATCATTATTTTGAAAGGTTTTGTGCGAGTTTGTGTAATTGTAGGTTATGGTGACACAATCTAAGACTACACTAAAATGGATGATAATTATGTATGGAGTTATCTTTCTGTAGCTTATTTACATGTATCAACATGATTAGAGAGGTTTCTTGCAGAGTAATTTGGAATTATAATATAAATTCAAGTTGTGTAAATCAGAAATAACTAAATAAAAACAAACAAGGGCAGTATGTCTTTTCTCTACAGTAACTATGTATGAACAAACTAACCCCATGGTCCATATACAACATCTCCAACTGTGTGACATATAACTGTGCTTTATATATAACTCAACTTTATTTTCATCTGTCCACAGAATACTTTGCTGGTAGCATTGTGGAACATCCAGGTGCTCCTTTGTAAACTCCTGATGTGCAGCAATGCTGTTTTTGGACAGCATTTTCTTCTGTGGTGTCCTTCCATGAGCAACATTCGTGTTTAGTGTTTGACGTATCGTAGACTCGTCAACAGAGATGTTAGCGTGTTCCAGAGATTTCTGTAAGTCTTTAGCTGACGCTCTAGGATTCTTCTTAACCTCATTGAGCATTCTGCGCTGTACTCTGGCAGTCATCTTTTCAGGATGGCCACTCCTAGGGAGAGTAGCAACCGTGCTGAACTTTCTCCATTTATAGACAATTTGTCTAACCGTGGACTGATGAACATCAAGGCTTTGATAGATACTTTAGTAACCCGTTCCAGTTTTATGCAAGTCAATAATTCTTAATCGTAGGTCTTCTGAGATCTCTTTTGTTCGAGGTATGGTTCACATCAGGCAATGATTCTTGTGAATAGTAAACTCACATTTTGTGAGTGTTTTTTATAAGGATGGAAAGCTCTAACCAAAAGCTCCAATCTCGTCTCATTGATTGGACTCCAGGTTAGCTGACTCCTGACTCCAATTAGCTTTAGGAGAAGTCATTAGCCTAGGGGTTCACATACTTTCCCCAACCTACACTGTGAATGTTTCAATTATGTATTCAATATAGACAAGAAAAATACACTAATTTGTGTGTTATTAGTTTAAGCACACTTTGTTTGTCTATTGTTAGAGGAAGATCTGATCAAATTTCATGACCAATTTATGCAGAAATCCAGGTAATTCCAAAGGGTTCACATACTTTGTCTTGCCACTGTACATATAACTGTGTGACATACATTTCACTGTAAATGGGTAAAAGTAGACCCTCATAGATCACCCCTAACCTCACCTTTAGGTTAAACTGTTATATGTGTCCTGTCACCCAAGGCTAACTCCTCCGGCTGCTCAGTTCTAAGGTTACAGTGTTGAGGTCAGTGATCTATGCACTAGCTGTCACGGCAGCCTGAAAAAACTGTCAAATAAGCAATGATAACAAATCCAATATTAGTATGCTCTTAGCTGTCATATTCAATACATCTCAATTTAAATATCTATTTCAGTCAAGCAGTGCTGCAATTTAATGTTTTTTGAATTGCAACAAGTTTATTGTCAGGTTGATCTTGGATTTGGATGACCCTGGATGGATGAGTTTGGTGACGTGTTGGCCCTGGATGGGTGAGTAAACCTTGGCATAATACTTCCCTTTGCTGCTACCTTGTGGTGTACACTGGAATAGACTTTGGAATAAGCCAAGTCAAATACAGGGAGGTTGCCATCATGTTTATAATCTTCTCTAAACAGATTTTCCGTCAGATTTGGTCATGGGTTATCAAGTCATAATTTACGTAAAACATGTCTACTAAGAGCCACCCCTCTTCTAAAGTGCCATGCATGTAAACTTTGATATCTACCGTAACAAATTAAATGGAAAAGATCGGTACGTCATTGATTTGGAATTTATCATTTGTAACCTAATGGTGAGTTTAAACTTGCCACATGGAGGCAGTAAAGGCACTATTAGATAATTTCCCTCTAGCACAGCATATCATAAATACTGAACCGTGACGATTCCAGAGTATACTATCAAGTCATGTTGCATCTCATCACAAGGATTAGGGTAGCAAAGCTACTGGTAATTTACAAAACCGGAATCTTTTGCAATCTATGGCAATTTATGGTAACGTCGGTAATTTATACTTATATTTTCAAAGTATACATTTTTTATATCTGTGTCTATATTTTCCATGAGTTTCTAGTGATAGACAATATGGTTCATGAGAAAATAGCCAAATTTCTTTTATTTTTTATTTTATTTCACCAGGTAGGACAGTTGAGAAAAAGTTCTCATTTACATTTGCGACCTGGCCAAGATAAAGCAAAGCAGTGCGCCAAAAACAACAACACAGCGTTACACATGGGATAAACAAACATACAGTCAATAACAGAATATAAACATCTGTATACAGTGTGTGCAAATTAAGTAAGGAGGTAAGGCAATAAATAGGCCATAGCGGCGAAGTAATTACAATTTAGTAATTAACACTGGAGTGATAGATGTGCAGATGAGGATGTGCAAGAAGAAATACTGGTGTGAAAAGGAGCAGAAAAACTAAAACAAATATGGGGATGAGGTAGGTAGTTGGTTGGATGGACTATTTACAGATGGGCTGTGTACAGCTGCAGCTATCGGTAAGCTGCTCTGACAGCTGATGCTTAAAGTTAGTGAGGGAGATATAAGTCTCCAACTTCAGATTTTTTTAAATTCGTTCCAGTCATTGGCAGCAGAGAACTGGAAGGAAAGGCGGCCAAAAGAGGTGATGGCTTTGGGGATGACCAGTGAAATATACCTGCTGGAGCTCGTGCTATGGGTGGGTGTTGCTGTGGTGACCAGTGAGCTGAGATAAGGCAGAGATTTACGTAGCAAAGACTTATAGATGACCTGGAGCCAGTGGGTTTGGTGACTAATATGTAGCGAGGACCAGCCAATGAGAGCATACAGGTCGCAGTGGTGGGTAGTATATGGGGCTTTGGTGACAAAAAGGATGGCACTGTGATAGACTGCATCCAATTTGCTGAGTAGAGTGTTGGAGGCTATTTTGTAAATAACATCGCCGAAGTCAAGAAACGGTAGGATAGTCAGTTTTATGAGGGTATGTTTGGCAGCATAAGTGAACGACGCTTTGTTGCGAAATAGGAAGCCGATTCTAGATTTAATTTTGGATTGGAGATGGTTAATATGAGTCTGGAAGGAGAGTTTACAGTCTAGCCAGACACCTAGGTATTTATAGTTGTCCACATATTCTAAGTCAGAACCGTCCAGAGTAGTGATGCTAGTCGGGTGGGCAGGTGCGGGCAGCTATCGGTTGAAGAGCATGCATTTAGTTTTACTTGCATTTAAGAGCAGTTGGAGGCCACGGAAGGAGTGTTGTATGGCATTGAAGTTCGTTTGGAGGTTTGTTAACACAGTGTCCAAAGAAGGGCCAGATGTATACAGAATGGTGTCGTCTGCGTATAGGTGGATCAAAGAATCACCCGCAGCAAGAGCAACATCATTGATGTATACAGAGAAAAGAGTTGGCCCGAGAATTGAACCCTGAGGCACCCCCATAGAGACTGCCAGAGGCCTGGACAACACGCCCTCCGATTTGACACACTGAACTCTATCTGAGAAGTAGTTAGTGAACCAGGCGAGGCAGTCATTAGAGAAACCAAGGCTGTTGAGTCTGCCAATAAGAATACGGTGATTGACAGAGTCGAAAGCCTTGGCCAGGTCGATGAAGATGGCTGCACAGTACTGTCTTTTATCGATGCCGGTTATAATATAGTTTAGGACCTTGAGCGTGGCTAAGGTGCACCCATGAACAGATCGGAAACCGGATTGCATAGCGGAGAAGGTACGGTGGGATTCGAAATGGCCGGTGAACTGTTGGTTAACTTGGCTTCCGAAGACTTTAGAAAGGCAGGGCAGGATGGATATAGATCTGTAACAGTTTGGGTCTGGAGTGTCAACCCCTTTGACGAGGGGATGACCGCAGCCGCTTTCCAATCTTTAGGAATCTCAGACGATACGAAAGAGAGGATTAACAGACTAGTAAAGGGGTTGCAACAATTGCGGCGGATAATTTTAGGAAGAGAGGGTCCAGATTGTCTAGCCCAGCTGATTTGTAGGGATCCAGATTTTGCAGCTCTTTCAGAACATCAACTGTCTGGATTTGGGTGAAGGAGAAGCGGGGGGACTTGGGCCAGTTGCTGCGGGTGGGGGCAGAGCTGTTGGCCATGGTTGGGGTAGCTAGGTGGAAAGCATGGCCAGCCGTAGAGAAATGCTTATTGACATTCTGGATTATTGTGGATTTATCGTTGGTGACAGTGTTTATCGATAGCCTCAGTGCAGTGGGCAGCTTGGAGAAGGTGCTCTTATTCTCCATGGACCTTACAGTGTCCCAAAACCTTTTGGAATTAGTGCTGCAGGATGCAAATTTCTGCTTGAAAAATCTAGCCTTTGCTTTCCTAATTGACTGTGTATATTGGTTCCTGACTTCTCTGAAAAGTTGCATATCGCAGGGACTATTCGATGCTAGTGCAGTACGCCACAGGATGTGGTGTAATTAATGAATAAACAACAACATCTGATTAACAATGTCATTATTTTCAATTAACTATGCAATTCATATCCAATTATTTACATCTACCACCGATTTGGCGCCAAAATATTTACAACCAAGACATTGACATAGTAAAATAAATAAAAGCTTACCTTGATTTGGAAGAGTTCCAGTGTTAGATAGCCAGCTAGCTAACATAGCATCCATCTCTGTTTGAGCTGGGTATTTGATTCGGCTAAACTAGCTAGCTGCATTCGCTAGCTAAGTAAGTGAAAGTAAAAAAAAAAGAAATATAGCTATCTCTCTCTCCATCCTGCTTCTCCTTCATTTTTGAATTAATGTATTTGTTCAAAACTGTTCAACTGTTGTCTTTCTCTCTCTTGAGTCAACTACTCACCACATTTCTGCGCTGCAGCGCTAGCTAGTTGTAGCTTATGCTTTCGGTACTATATTGATTCTCTGATCCTTTGATTGGCTGGACAACATGTCAGTTCATGCTGCAAGAGCTCTGATAGGTTGGTGGACATCCTCCGGAAGTTGTCATAATTACTGTGTAAGTTTATGGAAGGGGGTGAAAACCCTGATTCTCTTAGCTTTTGTATTGAAGTCAGTGTACTCAGAGGAGGACAGAAACTCTCTGTCCTCCGGCTACACCATGGTGCTACCTTACAGAGTGCTGTTTAGTTTAGTTTATTTGCACAATTAGAAAGACAGTTTGTAACAGTAAAAAAAATGATATGTGCAGGACGGGAAAAAAGGCCAAAGGTCATAAATGATCATACATCACTCAGATTTAGCAGTGTGGACAAACAAACAAAGGATAAAATAAAAACTAGACTCAAAAGTGATAAAGAAATAGAAAATCTGAACAGAAAGTCATGCTACTGGTGTAGAACTGTGATGGACAGTATGTGCCTCTCAAAACTAAAATCAACAATGACGGGGATAGCTTGGGAAAACCAGGCGGGAATGATTTCCAGATCATAGGGCCTCTATAGGTCATTCAGAATTGAGAATAGGTTGTTGTTCTTGAGTATGGGTGAAGTAGCTGTTTTCTGTTTCTTGTTGAGTAGTTATGAAATTCATATGTGGCTGTAAACATTTTGAAGAAAGAGGGTAATACGTGATTTAAAGTGGGGTAAACAAATTGAGCAACTTGAAAATAATTTGTTTGATAAATATTCAGGTGTCCTACTTTTTTGAAAAGTGGTGCTGAATGGTCTCTAAAACCGGCAGATGATATTATTTCTACAGAGCGTTTCTGCAGCGATAGATTAATAGTAGTTTGGTATGGTGTGTGCTGGTCCATATAATGTTACAGTAACAGATGAATGGGAAGATCATTGTGTAATAGAGACAGAGAAAAGTACTTCTGTTTAAGGGATATCTAATTTTGTATCCCTGTATTTTTGGCGATTTTAGAGGTTGTCTTTATGTGTGGTTTCCATGACGATGCATCATCAATCAGAACACCAAGAAAGCGGGTTGTACAGGCATGATCAACAGGAACAATGCATTCAGAAAGTATTCAGACCTCTTCACTTTTTCCACATTTTGTTACATTACAGCATTATAAAATAGATTTTTTTTCATCAATCTACACACAATACCCCATAATGACAAAGTGGAAACAGGTTTTTAGAAATTTAAAATAAAGAACAGAAATCTGTTTTTTTATTATCAGACCCTTTGCTATGAGACTCGAAAAGTTAGCTCAAGTGCATCCTGTTTCCATTGATCATCCTTGAGATGTTTCTGCAACTTGATTGGAGTCCACCTGTGGTGAATTCAATTGCTTGAACATAATTTGGAAAGGGACACACCTGTCTATATAAGGTCACACAGTTGACAGTGCATGTCAGAGCAAAAACCAAGCCATGAGGTCGAAGGAATTGTCCGTAATTTGAAATTTGCTAGATTGGGGTGGACAATTCATGAATTGGAGTGGACTTTCATCAGCCACAGGAATTTTGTCTGCTAAGGTAGACCCAATTTCTGTGAAAACAGATTAAACTTGTCCGCAATCTTTTTTGGATCAGAAGTCAACTAGGAATTCAATGGGGAGGGATTTGGGTTTCATCCTTTTATTAAAGATTTCATTGATAGTGCCCCATGGTGCTCTCATATTGTTCTTATGCTTTGAGAGTTCACTGTCATAGTATACTTTTTTGGTTGTTTTAATAATTTGATTGAGTTTGTTTTATATGTTTTGAATCTTACATGGCTCTATGAAATAGACTTTGTGTTACGAATCCATTTTGCCCCGCAGTCTAGGGGAGATGGAAACGAGATATCTCATGCAAATTATAACAGTGAAAAGGAACAGTGAGAACTAAAAGAAATTTACAGACAACTTAAACCGTCAAACACTTTGGGTTTATTTTCAAACACACTGTAAAGGGGTGTGGGGAAAAGGGGCCGAGCTGGACCCAAGGAAAGAACTAATACAAATAATTTTTGTATAATTTGTTCTTAAAAGAAATGGATTCAATAATACCATTGGTCAGCCAA
Organism: Brachymystax lenok tsinlingensis; assembly: GCA_030435695.1. Lineage (NCBI taxonomy): Eukaryota > Metazoa > Chordata > Actinopteri > Salmoniformes > Salmonidae > Brachymystax > Brachymystax lenok. Next base: position 12,575,376 of record CM059797.1, on the reverse strand, counting down.
GTTTTTCAGATTTTAGGCTGTACTTTAGTAAAAAAAAAAAGCAAGATTGTAAGATGTGGATATTTCATTCAAAAACTTGGTATAGGCATGTGAGGATCATCATCCTCTAAAGTCTTATTCTAAGAAAGTTGCTGTATCAGATTCATAAAATTATTGATTATATGCTGGTTGATTATCCAATAACTTTGTTGATTGATGCGATTAACCTGTCTCCTCACTGACGTCGATGACATTAGGAATATGGGAAAAATTCCAGAAAATAATATGCAAAGGATACCAGAAAATAATTCCTTATCAAAAACATTTGTAGATATGCTATCAATCAAGGTTGTGGATTTTTCTGTAATTATAATTGGTTTTAAAAATGACAGGATAAAAACAATGTGAATAAATGGTATCCAAAAATACTTTAGTAAGATCATGATTGGCAGAGTTTATAATATTAATATTGAAGCCTCCCATAATACACCTGTAGACATGATTATAGTTTTCAGTATGGTAAAGCTCTACATTCTCAATGCAACCATGTCTCTGTAACTCCAAGAAAGTCTGCTATAGACTTAAAACAGTGTGTTTTAATCAATTATTTGGTGATGTGAATATATTTAGTATAGTTTTATCTAAAAAGGTGAACTTTTTAAATGTTTCACTGTTTTTATGAAATTCACTGAGGATGGTCCTTCCCTTCCTCCTCTGAGGAGCCTCCACTGATAAAAATGACATCCCTTTAATGGGCAATAACAAATCATCCCATGATCTTTACACTACTAGATGCCAACAACAACAGATGCACACACAGGTTGCCGGAAGCTCACATTAATTTGTTAATTATGATGAACTTTGTGATGGTAGCGCTTGACCCAGAAAGGCATGATATGGCGGACTCCCACAATGCAGACAATGAATATATGGTCTGTGTGCCAATCTATTTCTGCTAGCTCTCTTGCCAACTCCTTGACTGGCAAACATGACTGGCACCCAGGCTATTGAATATAGGGTATACTGCAGAAGTACAGCAACTGTAGCACACCATGCACTGAAAGCCCTGAGGTAGGACTATAATCAACTGTCGTTAACAGCTTGTTACAACTGAACATAATTTATGTCCTGTTAGAAAAGAAAGGAAGATGGGTTGGGAATCTTGTTTGACAGACACTAAACTGTCAGAATCTGATGTTAGGATGGCAGAGAAATATATATATTTTTAAAGGGATCCAAATTGAAGATGTATTTGAAATGCACTGGTGGAGGAATTGAGATGTGCAGGACATACTATCGACTACATTGCAGCTTATGTTTCATGCATAATCTCCCATGAGATACAGCTGCAATATACTCACTGTACAAAACATTAAGGACACCTTCCTAATATTGAGTTGCACTACCTTTTCCCATCAGAATTTGCCTCAATTCGTGGACTCTACAATGTGTCGAAAGCGTGCTGGCCAATGTTGACTCCAATGCTGCTCACAGTTGTGTCAAGTTGGCTGGATGTCCTTTGGGTGGTGGGACAATACTTGATACACACAGGAAACTGTTGAGCGTGAAAACCCCAGCTGCCTTTCAGTTCTTGACACAAACCGGTGCGCCTTGCACCTACTACCAGAGGTGTGGACTTGAGTCACATGACTTGGACTCGAGTCACAAATATGATGACTTGCAACTCGACTTTGACTTTAACAACAATGACACGTGACTTGACTTGGACTTGAGCCTTTTGACTCGACCTGACTTGATACCCTCCCCAACCTGACTTGATACCCTCCCCAACCTGACTTGATACCCTCCCCAACCTGACTTGATACCCTCCCCAACCTGACTAGATACCCTCTCTAAGCCCAAATATAAAAAAAGGATGCTATTAAAAAAAGTGTGCAGCGCATCAACTCTTCATCACACAGTTCCATGGTTAGTGCAGGCAATAGATGAGGGTATAGCCTACTATTGTACACTATTCTCCCTGTTACAGTTCTATGTACACTAATCTTCCAACATTACCATGGGTTGAAGAACTGAATGTGGCACTTTTCAGAATTAATCAAACCACCCTTTTCTCTCTTTCGTGCGTAGTGGCTCTCCAAATGTGTTTTTTTATGATTCATAAATACTTTGCTGAATCAAAATAATCTATAAAATCAGAGTATTTTTAAATCTACCAATTGGTGCTGAAACTGAGACGAATATGTATATATTTAGATGGCTTTCTTACATTGATCCCTAATATTTTGAACCTGTTCTCTCGACATATTCTACTGCAGGGCTCTCCAACCCTGTTCCTGGAGAGCTACCCTCCTGTAGGTTTTCAATCCAACCCCAGTTTTAAAGAACCTGATACCGCTTATCAACCAGCTAATTAATAGAATCGGGTGCGGTAGATTAGGGTTGGAGCGAAAACCTACAGGACGGTGGCTCTCCAGGAACAGGGTTGGAAAGTCCTGTTCTAGTACTGTAAGTCTGCCAACACAATTCAAACTAAAGGGTACAATGTCTTTACAGGGATGGCTTAAGAAAAATGTAACGAAAACACAACTAAATGAAAACCCCACAAGAAACTCTGTTGGCCAGCAAGTGGGAGCTAAATATAATTAAATATATTCAATGTGCAAGGTAGCCACAAAATGAAATGTGGCATATTTTACATGGTTAGCTAATGGCTGGAATATATGTCAGCGTTTGTGACTGTGACTGTGAATTAGAGTTATGTTATGTTTGTGTACATTTTAGTTCCATTTCTCCCTAAAATGAGCCAAGAAAGACGATGTGAGGCAAGATCATGTGAGGCATGACTGAGGTCTAGGGCGCTGAGTGTTTCCTAATCAGGTCACCAGCAGTACCCATGGGGTGATGACTCTGCATGTTTAATCTCACAGGCCTTGTTTGAATGACGTGGCCAGTCCCCATGCAGGAAAGCCAGGATTCCCCCATCACTGTCAACAAAATCTGCCTCCCTACCGCCGTCGGAAGGGCTTATCCGCTACTCGTCCCAAATCAGAGCACTAAGCATCTTATTTTGACAACATGGAGTCTCCTCCAGTCATCAACATCTGCTAGTGACGTTGAAGTTCACCCCCACGGAAGTGTTCCCGCACTGCCAAAAGCTGAAAGCAGTTCCCACTTCCCAGTCACAAACAGCTGGTCAACTGTACTCATTCTGCCATGGAAAATATCCTGTTTACCAATGAGTGTTTTATGTTATAGTGCTTTCAGATTTACTCCTTATCTTATAAAACATTGACGTTATTTAATTCAATACTTTGTTTAGCCAGGTTAGGTATTGAGAATATGATGGATAGACATGATCTAAATCAATTCTCTATGTTTTTAGACTCTTGCCATGATATCTATCTTTTATCCTCACGTCTGTGTCCTAATGACATTTCACATGACATTTAACAGGGAAGCAAGTTACATGTACACACATTATGGCTAATGGTCTGGTTTAAGACATCTCCTTTTTTATTAAACTGATGCTGTTCAAGAATCTTTGCAGAGTTCTTGGGTGGCGGTGACAGAAAGAACGATGTGTTCTCTGCTGGGAAACTGATGCTAAGTCCCAAATGGCACTCTATTCCCTTTATAGTGCACTTCTTTTGATTAGGGCTCTTATGCTAAGTTGTGCACTATATTGGGAAAATTGTGCCATATGGGACACACCCTAAGCCTTTGAATCTAACATTCTCTCACTGTAAATATGAAGGGGTTAAAGTATAAATAATCAATGTCATCACTTCACTGACTCCCCTAATATTATTATTAGATTCAGATCAAATAATATCCCTGTTAAATATACAGTAGTATGTTATTGGGTGTAATTTTTAAAAACCAGAATGCAGCCATGATTTGAAATTATTTATTTAGAGCTCTATTTATTTCCTCATTTCGCACAGTAATCGTAAGTGTACGTGGAGTTGTCCTAGATTCCTCTAAAATGGAGCCCAACTATCAGTCAAAATAATAATAATGGTTCTTAAAATGGTTCTTCAAAGGCTCTCAAAAGATGAGTCCGGCCTCCACATCTGAAGTACTCCCAACTTGAAATAATTCAACAAGATTTGAAAAATGTAGTGCTATTTCTACTTAACTACTTAGGGAGTGGTGGGGCGCTAGCGCCAAATTCAAAATCCAAAAGTTGAATTATTAAACATTCATCAATATACAAGTGTTGCATAGTCATCAAAAGCTCTGCTTCTTGACAATATCACAGCGTTGTCAGATTTCAAAAAGGCTTTACGGTGAAAGCACAACATTTGATTGTTTGAGGGTAGCACCTCCAACATTTTCCATTAACATAAATTCATCACGGTTCACACAAAACACATTTCACAGCCAAAACAAATCCCTTACCTTTTGAAGAACTTCTGCTGAGGGCTTCCCAAGTGTCCAACGAAGACAGTCCATGGTTCTTTTGTTAGAAAAAGTCATTTATTATATCCATAAATCTCCGTTTGGTTGGTGCATTATGTTCAAAAAATCCAACGTCGAATCGCCCATTGAAACGAGAAGAGAACGCGTTCAAATATACCTATAAACTTTTCCTAAACAAATCAAATACCAATTAAAATGCATCCTTAGCTATCCTTTTATGAATATGAGTGATAATATTTCACTCGGATGGTCACCTAAACGTTATATAAGTAAAATAAAGTGGGCGCGCAGCCAGCCTTGCGCACGAGAAAACTTGTTGACATCTGAGCTACCTTGGCCATATCCTTTCCCTATTCTTCCTGCTTCCTCCAATCTCTCTGAGGCTTTATATTTAGACTGTTGACATCTAGTGGAAGCCATAGGTACTGAAATCTCGGTGCTGCTTGCCATAGAACTCAATAGGGAGACTGTCAACCAGAGCCAATGTGACAAAAAACTAATTCCGGATAGATTTTTCTCGGGTTTTCGCCTGCTATTTCTGTTCTGTTACACTCACAGACATGATGTTAACACTTTTAGAAACTTCATAGTGTTTCCTATCCAATAGTACTAATTATGTGCATATCCTATTTTATGGGCCTGAGTGGGAGACATTTTACTTTGGGCACGCCAGACTCTCCAAAACCGTCACCTCGGGAACCGCTCCCTAAGAAGTTAAAATGAACACTTGATTACGTCAATCAGTTATACTCATATAATACACATTAGCCAACGCCAATAGCGACAGCAAGTCTTACTGGAATCCAACACATAACGAAAAAGACATTACAAGACTTTACAATTTACATACATTTAAAAACATGAACATGTAGTGTGTGGGCATCTATCGGTTACACATACATGTCAGTACATACAGTACACACATTGGCAAGATTAGCAAACTTGGCATGACATGGCAGCAACAAACGCTGACACTACAAGTATATCTGACCAAATGATGAAAGACAAACATTGTAATTTTGAATTCCATGAAGTAAGTGTGGAAGAGGTGAAAAATTACTATTGTCTATCAACAATGACAAGCCACCGGGGTCTGACAACTTGGATGGAAAATTACTGAGGATAGTAATGGACGATATTGTCACTCGTATTTGCCATATCTTCAATTTAAGCCTACTAGAAAGTGTGTGCCCTCAGGCCTGAAGGGAAGCAAAAGTTATTCCTAAGAATAGTAAAGCCCCCTTTACTGGCTCAAATAGCTGATCAGTCAGCCTGTTACCAACCATTAGCAAACTTTTGGAAAAAATTGTGTTTCACCAGATACAATGTTATTTTACAGTAAACAAACAGACTTTCAACACACCTATGGGGAAAGACATTCAACAAGCACAGCACTTACAAAATGAATGATGATGTTCTCTCACTTAAAAAGATGAGAGAGGCCTGTAATTTTCATCATAGGTACACTTCAACTATGACAGACAAAAGGAGGGGAGAAAATCCAGAAAATCACATTGTAGGATTTTTAATGAATTTATTTGCAAATTATGGTGGAAAATAAGTATTTGGTCACATACAAACAAGCAAGATTTCTGGCTCTCACAGACCTGTAACTTCTTCTTTAAGAGGCTCCTCTGTCCTCCACTTGTTACCTGTATTAATGGCACCTGTTTGAACTTGTTATCAGTATAAAAGACACCTGTCCACAACCTCAAACAGTCACACTCCAAACTCCACTATGGCCAAGTCCAAAGAGCTGTCAAAGGACACCAGAAACAAAATTGTAGACCTGCACCAGGTTGGGAAGACTGAATCTGCAATAGGTAAGCAGCTTGGTTTGAAGAAATCAACTGTGGGAGCAATTATTAGGAAATGGAAGACATACAAGACCACTGATAATCTTCCTCGATCTGGGGCTCCACGCAAGATCTCACCCGTGGGGTCAAAATGATCACAAGAACGGTGAGCAAAAATCCCAGAACCACACGGGGACCTAGTGAATGACCTGCAGAGAGCTGGGACCAAAGTAACAAAGCCTACCATCAGTAACACACTACGCCGCCAGGACTCAAATCCTGCAGTGCCAGACGTGTCCCCTGCTTAAGCCAGTACATGTTCAGGCCCGTCTGAAGTTTGCTAGAGAGCATTTGGATGATCCAGATGAGGATTGGGAGAATGTCATATGGTCAGATGAAACCAAAATAGAACTTTTTGGTAAAAACTCAACTCGTCGTGTTTGGAGGACAAAGAATGCTGAGTTGCATCCAAAGAACACCATACCTACTGTGAAGCATGGGGTGGAAACATCATGCTTTGGGGCTGTTTTTCTGCAAAGGGACCAGGACGACTGATCCGTGTAAAGGAAAGAATGAATGGGGCCATGTATCGTGAGATTTTGAGTGAAAACCTCCTTCCATCAGCAAGGGCATTGAAGATGAAACGTGGCTGGGTCTTTCAGCATGACAATGATCCCAAACACACCGCCCGGGCAACGAAGGAGTGGCTTCAGAAGAAGCATTTCAAGTTCCTGGAGTGGCCTAGCCAGTCTCCAGATCTCAACCCCATAGAAAATCTTTGGAGGGAGTTGAAAGTCCGTGTTGCCCAGCGACAGCCCCAAAACATCACTGCTCTAGAGGAGATCTGCATGGAGGAATGGGCCAAAATACCAGCAACAGTGTGTGAAAACCTTGTGAAGACTTACAGAAAACGTTTGACCTCTGTCATTGCCAACAAAGGGTATATAACAAAGTATTGAGATAAACTTTTGTTATTGACCAAATACTTATTTTCCACCATAATTTGCAAATAAATAAATTAAAAATCCTACAATGTGATTTTCTGGATTTCTTTTTCTCATTTCGTCTGTCATAGTTGAAGTGTACCTATGATGAAAATTACAGGCCTCTCTCATCTTTTTAAGTGAGAGAACTTGCACAATTGGTGGCTGACTAAATACTTTTTTTCCCCACTGTACATATGAGATGAGTAATGTAGGATATGTAAACATTATATAAATGCATCGTTTAAAGTGGCTAGTGATACATTTATTTCATCCAATTATAATTATTAAAGTGGCTAGAGATTTGAGTCGATGGCCGAACGGCATAGCAAGATTCAGTAGATGGTTTAGAGTACAGTGTATACATTTGATATGAGTAATGTCGGATATGTAAACATTATATATATTATATACAAAATTGTTTAAAGTGGCTAGTGATACATTTGTTACATCCAATTCCTATTTTTAAAGTAGCTAGAGATTTAAGTCAGTATGTTGGCAGCAGCCACTCAATGTTAGTGATGGCTGTTTAACAGTCTAAAGGCCTTGAGGTAGAAGCTGTTTTTCAGTCTCTTGGTCCCAGCTTTGATGCACCTGTACTGACCTCGCCTTCTGGATGATAGCGGGGTGAACAGGCAGTGGCTCGGGTGGTTGTTGTCCTTGATGATCTTTTTGGCCTTCAGGTGACATCGGGTGGTTTAGGTGTCCTGAAGGGCAGGTAGTTTACCCCCGGTGATGCGTTGTGCAGTCCTCACTACCCTCTGGAGAGCCTTACGGTTGTGGGCGGAGCAGTTGCCGTACCAGGCGGTGATACAGCCTGACAGGATGCTCTCGATTGTGCATCTGTAGAAGTTTGTGAGTGATTTTGGTGACAAGCTGTAATTTTTTCAGCCTCCTGAGGTTGAAGAGGCGCTGTTGCGCCTTCTTCACCATGCTGTCTGTGTGGGTGGACCAATTCAGTTTGTCCGTGATGTGTACGCCGAGGGACTTAAAACTTTCCACCTTCTCCACTACTGTCCCGTCGATGTGGATAGGGGAGTGCTCCTTCTCCTGTTTCCTGAAGTCCACGATCATCTCCTTTGTTTTGTTGACATTGAGTGAGAGGTTATTTTTCTGACACCACACTCCAAGGGCCCTCACCTCCTCCCTGTAGGCCTTCTCATCGTTGATGAGTAATGTAGGGTGTGTAAACATTATATAAAGTGGCATTGTTTAAATTGATTAGTGATACATTTATTACATTACAATTTGTAATTATTAAAGTGGCTAGAGATTTGAGTCAGTATGTTGGTAGCAGCCACTCAATGTTAGAGATGGCTGTTTAACAGTCTGATGGCCTTGAGGTAGAAGTTGTTTTTCAGTCTCTCGGTCCCAGCTTTGATGCACCTGTACTGACCTCGCCTTCTGGATGATAGCGGGGTGAACAGGCAGTGGCTCGGGTGGTTGTTGTCCTTGATGATCTTTTTGGCCTTCCTGTGACATCTGGTGGTATAGGTGTCCTGGAGGGCAGATAGTTTGGTCCCGGTACTGTGTTGTGCAGACCTCACTACCCTCTGGATAGCCTTAAGGTTGTGGGTGGAGCAGTTGCCATACCAGGCGGTGATACAGCCTGACAGGATGCTCTCGATTGTTCATCTGTAGAAGTTTGTGAGTGTTTTCGGTCACAAGCCGTAATTTTTTCAGCCTCTTGAGGTTGAAGAGGCGCTGTTGCGCCTTCTTCACCATGCTGTCGGTGTGGGTGGACCATTTCAGTTTGTCCGTGATGTGTACGCCGAGGAACTTTAAACTTTCCACCTTCTCCACCAGTGTCTTGTCGATGTGGATCGGGGGGGGGTGCTCCCTCTGCTGTTTCCTGAAGTCCAAGATCATCTCCTTTGTTTTGTTGACGTTGAGTGTGAGGTTATTTTCCTGACACCACACTACGAGGGCTCTCACCTCCTCCCTGTAGGCCGTCTCGTCGTTGTTGGTAATCAAGCCTACCACTGTAGTCTCGTCTGCAAACTTGATGATTGAGTTGGAGGTGTGCATGGCCACGCAGTCATGGGTGAACAGGAAGTACAGGAGTGGGCTGAGAACGCACCCTTGTGGGGCCCCAGTGTTGAGGATCAGCGGGGTGAGATGTTGTTTCCTACCCTCACCACCTGGGGGGCGGCCCGTCAGAAAGTCCAGGACCCAGTTGCACAGGGCAGGGTCGAGACCCAGTTTAGAGGGTACTATGGTGTTAAATGCTGAGTTGTAATCAATGAACAGCATTCTTACTGTGACGGAGAAGTCCGTCACTGGCTGAGGGCAGCATTTGGTACACTAAAACACATACACACGTTCATCACGCCTCCCTCCTCCCTTTTCAGCTACGTTAACAATGTGGGTCGACACATAAGTTAGTGTCTATATTAGTACATACATTTCACCGTTACCAACCGTTACTAACAGGTTAGGGTATAAAGAATACAGACAAGTGTTCATGTTTATTTAAGCAATGTTTATTATACTTATCAATGTTACGCGTTGTTTGGTTCTGTTTCTCTCTCTCTCTCCATCTCAGTAGCTTCCGGGATGCTGGATAAGGACCCGGGCTAAGCAATTGGGCTGACTTTGTAGTGCCTGACCCGAATGGCTCATTAATGTCAATTGGCATATTGAAAGACCATGTCAGTAGTGATGGGATTTTGTAAATGTTAGATTAATATATGGTATCTTGAAAAACGTGTCTCAATGTATGTAATTCAGTATGTTTAGCTGAATGTAGGCTTTGAAAAAGATAATTGCTTAATTAATTAGTGTTGGCTATGTTCTGAGGGGAGGCTTCCCTACAAAGGAGCCTCTCTTTCAGTTCAAGAGAGAGGCCATTTTGTATTGAGCTCTGGATGGGGCAGCATGGTTTAATATGTCCCTGTAAAGTATACTTTTGATGGCAGTACTGTTTTTTTTTTTTGCAAATCACTTTGTAAATAAACACCCTTGCACGGAAGAACTGTTGCGGCTCCGCCAACTTTTTGTTTTGATGGAGGTTAGGTTTGCCAGTTTGGCCTTCTGGCCTACTCTACTGTGACACTTACATAGGTATTCCTCTTTCCAGATGGGTTAGGGCAGTGTGCAGTGTGATTGCGATTCCGTCGTCTGTGGACCTATTTGGGCGGTAAGCAAATTGGAGTGGGTCTAGGGTGTCAGGTAGGGTGGAGGTGATATGATCCTTGACTAGTCTCTCAAAGCACTTCATGATGACGGAAGTGATAGTCGTTTAGCTCAGTTACCTTAGCTTTCTTGGGAACAGGAACAATGGTGGCCCTCTTGAAGCATGTGGGAATAGCAGACTTGGATAGGGATTGATTGAATATGTCCGTAAACACACCAGACAGCTGGTCTGCGCATGCTCTGAGGACGCGGCTAGGGATGCCGTCTGGGACGGCAGCCTTGCGAGGGTTAACACGTTTAAATGCTTTGTAGTTCCGGTGCCGACAGATGGGCGCCTCGCATCACGTTCTTAGGAACAAGCATTTTGCTACACTCGCATTAACATCTGCTAACCATGTGTATGTGAGCAATACAATTTGATTTGATTTGATTTTGCTCACGTTGGCTGCGGTGAAGGAGAGCCCGCAGGTTTTGGTAGGGGGCCGTGTCAGTGGCACTGTATTGTCCTCAAAGTGGGCAAAGAAGTTGTTTAGTTTGTCTGGGAGCAAGACGTCGGTGTCCGCTACGGGTTGGTTTTCTTTTGTAATCCGTGATTGACTGTAGACCCTGCCACATACGTCTTGTGTGTGAGCTGTTGAATTGTGACTCTACTTTGTCTCTATACTGACACTTAGTTTGTTTGATTGCCTTGCGGAGGGAATAGCTACACTGTTTGTATTCGGTCATGTTTCCGGTCGCCTAGCCATGATTAAAAGCAGTGGTTCGCTCTTTCAGTTTTGCGCTAATTCTGCCATCAATCCACGGTTTCTGGTTGGGAAAGGTTTTATTAGTCGCCGTGGGAACAACATCACTGATGCACTTGCTAATAAACTCGCTCACCGAATCAGCGTATACATCAATTTTGTTGTCTGAGGCTATCCGGAACATATGGCCACGCAGTCATGGAAGGGAGTTTCATGCACTCATGGCTCTGTATAATACTGTATGTTTCCATGATTTTTTTCTGGACCTGGGGACTGTGAAAAAAACCCTGGTGGCATGTCTGGTGGGGTAAGTGTGCATGTCACTGCTGTGTGTAAGTTGACTATGCAAACAATTTTAATTTCCAACACGTTAATAAGGATCGGACCCTTTCTTTCAATTTTCACCTAAAATGACATACCCAAATATAACTGCCTGTAGCTCAGGCTCTGAAGCAAGGATATGATTATTCTTGGTACCATTTGAAAGGAAACACTTTGAAGTTTGTGGAAATGTGAAAGGAATGTAGAATATAATACATTAGACCTGGCAAAAGATAATACAAATATTTTGTGTACCATCATCTTTGAAATGCAAGAGAAAGGTCATAATGTATTATTCCAGCCAGGTGCAATATAGATTTTGGCCACTAGCTGGCAGCAGTGTATGTGCAAAGTTTTAGACTGATCCAAGGAACCATTGCATTTCTGTTCAAAATATTTTTAAGACTGCCCAAATGTGCCTAATTTGTTAATTAATAACTTTTCATGTTCAAAACTGTGCACTCTCCTCCATAGCATGGTATTATTTCACTGAAATAGCTACTGTAAATTGGACAGTGCAGTTAGATTAACAAGAATTTAAGCTTTCTGCCAATATCAGATATGTCTATGCCCTGGTAAATTTTCTTGTTACTTACAACCTCATGCTAATGTTAGCTCAACCGTCACGCTGGGGACCCACCAATCCTGAAGAAGTTTTTAATGTTTCTTACAAAAACAAGAAGTGATGCAGTAGGTCTTTCCTCAACTCTTGGCCAAGAGTGACTTGCATACATAGTTTTAATATTAGCCCTCTGATTACACTAAATAGCAAGACGTGCAGCTCTGTTCTGGGCCAGCTGCAGCTTAACTAAGTCTTTCTTTGCAGCACTTGACCATATGACTGGACAATAATCAAGATAAGATCAAACTAGAGCCTGCAGGACTTGCTTCGTGGAGGGTGGTGTCAAAAAAGCAGATTTATTTATTGCAGACAGACCTCTCCCCATCTTTACAACCATTGAATCTGTATGTTTTGACCATGACAGTTTAAATCTAAGGTAACACCAAGTAATTTAGTCTCCTCAACTTGTTCATCAGCCACAACATTTATTACCAGATTCCACTGAGGTCTAGAACTTAGGGAATGATTTGTACCAAATACAATGCTCTAAGTTTTAGAGATGTTCAGTTTATTACTGTCCAACAATTCCAAAAGACACTGCAACTCTTTGTTAAGGGCTTCAGTGACTTCATTAGCTGTGGTTGCTGTTGTGTATATGGGTGAATCATCAGCATACATGGACACACATGCTTTTTTTTAACTTCTTAGGGAGCGGCAGCAGAGGTGACGGTTTTGGAGAGTCTGGCGTGCCCAAAGTAAAATGCCTGCCACTCAGGCCCAGAAAATAGGATATGCACATAAGACTATTGGATAGGAAACACTCTGAACTTTCTAAAAGTGTTAAAATAATGTCTGTGAGTATAACAGAACTGATATAGCAGGCGAAAACCCGAGAAATCTCTGTCCAGAATTTATTTTGTGTGACCTTTCCTCTGTTTGATACTCTTCCTATTGATTTTAATGGGATCCAGCTCCTAGATTGCAGTACCTATGGCTTCCACTAGATGTCAGCAGTCTTCATGCAGTGTCTGGAGGCTCTAGCACTAAGCAGAACAGATAGAAAGAGGAAATAGTCAGGGGACCACATTTGTCAACAACGTTTCACGGGCGCGAGATTGTGAGCGCACCCCACATTATTTTCCTTTTATAACGTTTATGGTATCATCCAAGTGAAATTTTATCGCTAAAATTCATAAAAGGATAGCTAAGGATGCATTATAAATGATCTTTGATTTGTTTAGGAAAAGTTGATAGGTATATTTGAACGCGTTCTCTTCACGGTTCAATGGGCGATTCGACGTTGGATTTTCTGATCATAACACGCCAACCAAACGGAGATTTATGGATATAATAAATTACTTTTTCTAACAAAAGAACCATGGGATGTCTTCGTTGGACAATTGGGAAGCCCTCAGCAGAAGTTCTTCGAAAGGTAAGTGATTTATTTTAGCTCTGATATGGGTTTTGTGTGACCCGCGCGCTGGATATGAAATTATGCTAATGTTGAAAATATGAGAGGTGCTATCCTCAAACAATCAAATGTGCTTTTGCCGTGAAGCCTTTTTGAAATCTGACTGTGCTGTGATATTGCCAAGAATCAGAGCTTTTGATGACCATTCAACACTTGTATATTGATGAATGTTTAATAATTCAACTTTTGGATTTTGAATTTGGCGCCTTACATTTCACCGGGTAGTGTCGGGAGCGGCCCGCTAGCGCGCTGTTTCTCCCTAAGTAGTTAGTGCCAGTGGCGGGTCATTGGTAAAAATCTAAAAGAGTAGAGGGCCTAGAGAGTTGCCCTGAAGTACACCACTCTTGACATGTTTGACATTAGACAAGCTTCCATTAAATAAAACCCTCTCAGTTCTATTAGATAGATAGCTCTGAATCCACGATATGGCAGAGGTTGAAAAGCCATACCACATACGTTTTCTCAACAACAGGTTATGTTCATGATATAAAAGGCTGCACTGAAATCTAACAGTACAGCTCCCACAATCTTATTATCAATTTCTTTCAACCAATCATCAGTCATTTGTGTCAGTGCAGTACATGTTGAGTGCCCTTCTCTATGGGGCCCTTCTGCTACGCCATCTCTGTTCCAAGATGGCGTAGCAGTAGGACGTGTGTTTTTGTCTTTGTCTTATCCCGTGTCTTATCCCATGTAAATAGCCAGTCTTTTTCATATATATTATTAATCTCACTTTCTATCTACGATCTAAATATACTTTCCTGCAATCCACCTCAACCAATGTGGTAAGGCTCTGCTATTTTTATTCCTTATAACTGGATCTTCTATCAGGAGTTAGCCAGCTAACTAGCTACCAGTCTTTGTTAGCCACGGCTAGCGGTCTTCACCTTTTCCTCGGTCACCAGCCAGCCTTAGCTCGGACAACACCTGCCAGTCTGCACAGCGAGATATCAACCCAGAGCATATCGTACTGCTTCTCTCTACCATATTGCCGGATTCCTGCCGCTCTGGACCATTACATCGGATCATCGCAGCTAGCTAGCTGCAAACGAGTGGCTACTGTTAGCTAACGCCTCTGTCCCGAAGCAAGCACCAGCTAGCCTTGAGCTAGCCTCAAGCTAGGCCCATATACCAGCTGTTTTTTCATTAATTATCTGCACTAGCATCGAATAGTCACCGTGACATGCAACTTTTCAGGGAAGTCAGGAACCAATATACACAGTCAGTTAGGAAAGCAAAGGCTAGATTTTTCAAACAGAAATTTGCATCCTGCAGCACTAATTCCAAACATTTCAGGGACACTTTAAAGTCCATGGAGAATAAGAGCACCTCCTCCCAGCTGCCCACTGCCCTGAGGCTAGGAAACGCTGTCACCACCAATAAATCTACGATAATCGAGAATTTCAATAATCATTTTTCTATGAAACGCTGTCACCACCTGGCTACCCCTACCCCGGTCAACAGCTCTGCACCCCCCACAGCAACTTGCCCAAGCCTACCCCATTTCTCCTTCACCCAAATCCAGATAGCTGATGTTCTGAAAGAGCTGCAGAATCTGGACCCCTACAAATCAGCCTGGCTAGACAATCTGGAACCTCTTTTTCTAAAATTACCCTCCGCAATTGTTGAAACCCCTATTACTTGCCTGTTCAACCTCTCTTTCGTATCATCTGAGATCCCCAAAGATTGGAAAGCTGCCGCGGTCATCCCCCTCTTCAAAGGGGGAGACACTCTAACCCAAACTGTTACAGACCTATATCTATCCTACCCTGGCTTTCTAAAGTCTTCGAAAGCCAAGTTAACAAACAGATCACTGAACATTTCGAATCCCACCGTACCTTCTCCGCTATGCAATCCGGTTTCCGAACTGGTCACGGGTGCACCTCAGCCATGCTCAAGGTCCTAAACGATATCATAACCGCCATCGATAAAAGACAATACTGTGCAGCCGTCTTCATCGACCTGGCCAAGGCTTTCGACTCTGTCAATCACCGCATTCTTATCGGCAGACTCAACAGCCTTGGTTTCTCTAATGACTGCCTCGTCTGGTTCACCAAATACTTCTCAGATAGAGATCAGTGTGTCAAATCGGAGGGCCTGTTGTCCGGACCTCTGGCAGTCTCGTTGGGGGTGCCACAGGGTTCCTTTCTCCGGCCGACTCTTTTCTCTGAATACATTAATAATGTCGCTCTTGCTGCTGGTGATTCTCTGATCCACCTCTACGCAGACAACGCCATGCTGTATACTTCTGGCCCTTTTTTGGACACTGTGTTAACTTCTTAGTTAGCGGCAGCAGAGGTGATGGTTTTGGAGAGTCTGGCGTGGCCAAAGTAAAATGCCTGCCACAGTACTATTGGATAGGAAACAAGTGTTAAGATAATGTATGTGAGTATAACAGAACTGATATAGCAGGCGAAAACCCGAGTTTTTTTTGTACATGACCTTCTTCTCCAGGCTGCCTATTAATTTCTATTTTAACTAGGACTGAGACTGCAGTACCTATGGCTTCCACTAGATGTCAACAGTCTTTATACAGTGTCTGGAAGCTCTAGCACTAAGCAGAACGGATAGGAAGAGGAAGTAGTGAAGGGACCACTTTTGTCAACAACGTTTGACGGGCGCGAGATGTTGAGCGCGCCCCACATTATTTTCCTTTCCTATTGTTCACGTTATCGTCCGGTTGAAATATTACAGTAAATATACATAAAAGGATACATTAAAAATTATGTTTGATTTGTTTGTAGAAAGTTTATAGGTATAATTTGAACGTGTTCTCTTCACGGTTCAATGGGCAACTCAACGGTGGATTTTCTGATCATAACACGCCAACCAAACGTAGATTTATGGATATAATAAATGACTTTTTCTAACAAAAGAACCATTGGATGTCTTCGTTGGACACTTGGGAAGCCCCAGCAGAAGTTCTTTGAAAGGTAAGTGATTTATTTGAGCTCTGATATGGGTTTTGTGTGACCCGCGCTGGATATGAATTTATGCTAATGTGGAAAATATAAGCGGTGCTATCCTCAAACAATCAAATGTTGTGCTTTCGCCATGAAGCCTTTTTGAAACGCTGTGATATTGCCAAGAAGCAGAGCTTTTGATGACTATGCATCACTTGTATATTGATGAATGTTTAATAATTCAACTTTTTTTGTGTCATGGTAAAGTCTACACCTGTTGTATTCAGTTCATGTCATGAAGAAAATGTGATTTGATTTTTGATTTGAACTGATGTCCTCTCTCAATTACTGACAGATTGCTGCCATCTTGCCATTCTCCTGTTTGAACTCACCGAGCTGACCCTGGGAGAACTACAAACTGTTCTTCAGGTCCTGGATGGGTCCATTAATTTATTAGTTGACTCCATTAGTATTTGAACACAACAATTGAAGCTATTTTCTTGTTGTTTAACTCTTTTTGTTTGGTTAAAAGATTCTTCACCTGTGATAGAGACAACACTGTCCTCAACGGTACTCCCGCCGGCTTTGGTCTTTGTCATGGTAGCAATGTAGGTTTCGCTGTTACTCCTCGCAGTTCCAGACAGGAAAGGTTGCAGGGAAGATAGGAAACAACAACAACAAACAGCAGGGATCTAGACAGCCACAAGCCAGGGACAATCCGCGGTTCCATCCACAATGGCTAACTCCGTCACGAGTTGCATTGAACCCCTCAAGAAAATCCTGCTAGCTTGATAGGCAGCTGGCTAGCAGCTAGGCTAGCTGCTACGCCAAGCAGCTACTCTGACCCGGCCTTGGTCGGCAGGATCAGATAGTAGCGGTCCCTGCAACTGATTCCAACCACGTCGCGGAACCCAAACTCCAAAGGCAGCTAGCTAGTAACCAAACTTTTCAAATAGTCTTTGAAATCTTTCCAAAACAACAAAAATTCCAAAACACCAAACCAAGCTCTCCCTCGTTCCACGTTCAACAGGAAGTCACGTGTTGTTCAGACTGATAATATTCTTCCCAAACAATGTACTCACAGTTTGGCAGACTCAGAAACAGAATAGAATGAGCCAAGAACAATACATTTAGATAATATGTTGCTTTAATTAATGGGAAAAGCGAGGTAACGAATACATTCTTGGAGAAATTGGTCATCAGTGGTGTTGCTCTGAGGAGCTGCGTGGTTCAGTTTCTTCAACGAGTAACAGATCAGAAGACTTCATGTGGAATAGTACTTTGAAGTCTGTTCTAATCAGATTTTTAGCTTTGTTTGCTTTTGGGATTCTAAATAGGATTTCCTGCTCTGCCTGACACTCACAGTAAAATTTAAATTAAGTGAGACATTTGAGGGGAATGATGCTGGCTGGTGTTATACTGCCTGGTGGTAATGTAGGACAAACTATCCTTTTTTTGTGTCAACGTACAAAACAGTTCCACAAAAATAGCAAAGGTCTGAAGATGCACAGTTCAAACCACTTTGATTTATGTTTGTACAAGCATACTTTTAAATAATTATGCAGACAATCTATCTGGACTCTTACGTAAATAATGATACCTTACATTGAATTAGTTGCATTCATTTACATAAATTTACAGAGGACTTTCAGGACGTGCCAATGACAATGTAATCTATCCCATTTCCTGCCACTGGCAATTCAGCTCACATGAATTGCCAGTGGGAGGAAATGGGCTAGATTACATTGTCATTGGCACGTCCTGCACATTGTCACACTGTCATCACACAATAACAAGTCAACAGATGTTGGGTCTGTATTTCTAGCTTGCTTCATGATGAAGTGTGGGCTCCTGAGTGGTGCAGCGGTCTAAGGTACTGCATCTCAGTGCTAGAGGCGTCACTACAGACCCTGGTTCGATTCCAGGCTGTATTACAACCGGATGTGAATGGCATAGGCAAGATGCAGTAGATGGTATAGAGTAAAGTATATACATATGAGATGAGTAATGTCGGATATGTAAACATTATATAAAGCATTGTTTTAAAGTGGCTAGTGATACATTTGTTACATCCAATTTTCAATTATTTAAAGTGGCTAGAGATTTGAGTCAGTATGTTGGCAGCAGCCACTCAATGTTAGTGATGGCTGTTTAACAGTCTGACGGCCTTGCGATAGAAGCTGTTTTTCAGTCTCTCGGTCCCAGCTTTGATGCACCTGTACTGACCTCGTCTTCTGGATGATAGCGGGGTGAACAGGCAGTGGCTCGGGTGGTTGTTGTCCTTGATGATCTTTTTGGCCTTCCTGTGACATCGGGTGGTGTAGGTGTCCTGGAGGGTAGGTAGTTTCCCCCCGGTGATGCGTTGTGCAGACCTCACTACCCTCTGGAGAGCCTTACGGTTGTGGGCGGAGCAGTTGTCGTACCAGGCGGTGATACAGCCCAACAGGATGCTCTCGATTTGCATCTGTAGAAGTTTGTGAGTGTTTTTGGTGACAAGCCGAATTTCTTCAGCCTCCGCTGTCTGTGTGGGTGGAGCATTTCAGTTTGTCTTTGATGTGTACACGGAGGAACTTCACCTTCTCCACTACTGTCCCGTTGATGTGGATAGGGGGGTCCTCCCTCTGCTGTTTCCTGAAGTCCACGATCATCTCCCTTGTTTTGTTGACATTGAGTGAGAGGTTATTTTCCTGACACCACACTCCGAGGGCCCTGACCTCCTCCCTGTTGGCTGTCTCGTCGTTGTTGGTAATCAAGCCTACCACTGTAGTGTTGTCTGCAAACTTGATGATTGAGTTGGAGGTGTGCCTGACCATGCAGTCATGGGTGAACAGGGAGTACAGGAGAGGGCTGAGAACACACCCTTGTGGGGCCCCAGTGTTGAGGATCAGCGGGGTGGAGATGTTGTTTCCTACCCTCACCACCTGGGGGCGGCCCGTCAGGAAGTCCAGGACCCAGTTGCACAGGGCGGGGTCGAGACCTAGGGTCTCGAGCTTAATGTCAAGTTTGGACGGTACTATGGTGTTAAATTCTGAGCTGTAGTCGATGAACAGCATTCTTACATAGGTATTCCTCTTGTCCAGATGGGTTAGGGCAGTGTGCAGTGTGATTGCAATTGCGTCGTCTGTGGACCTACTGGGATGGTAAGCAAATTGGAGTGGGTCTAGGGTGTCTGGTAGGATGGAGGTGATATGATCCTTGACTAGTCTCTCAAAGCACTTCATGATGAAGGAAGTGAGTGCTACGGGGCGATAGTCATTTAGCTCAGTTACCTTAGCTTTCTTGGGAACAGGAACAATGGTGGCCCTCTTGAAGCATGTGGGAACAGCAGACTGGGATAAAGATTAAATATGTCCGTAAACACACCAGCCAGCTGGTCTGCGCATGCTCTGAGGACGCGACCAGGGATGCCATCTGGGTCGGCAGCCTTGCGAGGGTTAACACATTTAAATATTTTACTCACGTTGGCTGCGGTGAAGGTGAGCCCGCAGGTTTTGGTAGCGGGCCGTGTCGGTGGCACTGTATTGTCCTCAAAGCGAGCAAAGAAGTTCTTTGTCTGGGAGCAAGACATCGTGGTCCGCGTTTTGTTTTGTAGTCCGTGATTGACTGTAGACCCTGCCTCAAATCAAATCAAATCAAATTTTATTTGTCACATACACATGGTTAGCAGATGTTAATGCGAGTGTAGCGAAATGCTTGTGCTTCTAGTTCCGACCATGCAGTAGTATCTAACAAGTAATCTAACAAATTCACAACATACCTCTCGTGTCTGACATACCTCACATACCTCTCGTGTCTGAGCTGTTGAATTGTGACTCTACTTTGTCTCTATACTGACCCATAGCATGTTTGATTGCTAACAAGATGAACAACCAATGATCAACAAGATGAACAAACAGATGAACAGTAGGATGAACAGCAATATGATCAACAATATGAACAGTAGGATGAACAGTAAGATGATCAGCAAGATGAACAGTAGGATGAACAAGAAAATGAACATTAGGATGAACAGTAGGACGAAGAGCGAGATGAATAACAAGATGAACAGTTGGATGAACAGAAGGATGAACAGTAGAATGAACAGCAAGAGGAACAGCAAGATTAACAGTAGGATGAACAAGAAATGAACATTAGGATGAACAGTAGAATGAAAAGCAAGATGAACAGCAAGATGAACAGCAGAATGAACAGCAAGATGAACAGCAAGATGAACAGTAGGATTAACAGTAAGATGAACAGTAGGATGAACAACAAGATGAAAAACAAGATGAACAGAAGGACAAACAGCAAAATGAACAAAAAGATGAACAGTAGAATGAACAGCACGTTAACAGCAATATGATCCACAAGATGAACAGTAGGATGAACAACATGATGAACAGTAGGTTGAACAAGAAGATTTACAAGATGAACAGAAGGATGAACAGCAAGATGAACAGTAGGATGAACAGCAAGATGAACAGCAAGATGAACAGTAGGATGAACAGCAAGATGAACAACAAGATGAACAGAAAGATGAACAGTGTGATAAACAGCAAGATGACCAACAAGATGAACAACAAGATTAACAGAAGGATGAACAGCAAGATGAACAGTAGGATGAACAACAAGATGAAAAACAAGATGAACAGAAGGACAAACAGCAAAATGAACAAAAAGATGAACAGTAGGATGAACAGCAAGGTAAACAGCAATATGATCCACAAGATGAACAGTAGGATGAACAACATGATGAACAGTAGGATGAACAGTAGGGTGAACAGTAGGATGAACAACAAGATGAAAAACAAGATGAACAGAAGGATGAACAACACGGTGTACAGTAGGATGAACAATAAGATGAACAGTAGGATTAACAGTAGGATGAACAGAAGGATGAACAGTATGATGAACAGTGGGGTGAACAGCAAGATGACCAACAAGATGAACAGTAGGTTGAACAAGAAGATTTACAAGATGAACAGAAGGATGAACAGCAAGATGAACAGCAAGATGAACAGCAAGATGAACAGTAGGATGAACAGCAAGATGACCAACAAGATGAACAACAAGATGAACAGAAAGATGAACAGTGTGATAAACAGCAAGATGACCAACAAGATGAACAACAAGATTAACAGAAGGATGAACAGCAAGATGAACAGTAGGATGAACAGCAAGATGAACAAAAAGATGAACAGTAGCATGAACAGCAAGATGAACAGTAGGATGAACAGTAGGATGAACAGCAAGATGAACAAAAAGATGAACAGTAGCATGAACAGCAAGATGAACAGCAAGATGAATAACAAGATGAACAGTAGGATGAACAACAGGATTAACATTAGGATGAACAGTAGGATGAACAACAAGATGAACAACAAGACGAACAGAAGGATAAACAGTATAATGAACAATAGGACAAACAGCAAGATGAACAGTAGGATGAACAACAATATGAAAAACAAGATAAACATAAGGACAAACAGCAAAATGAACAAAAAGATGAACAGTAGGATGAACAGCAAGCTAAACAGCAATATGATCCACAAGATGAACAGTAGGATGAACAACATGATGAACAGTAGGATGAACATTAGGGTGAACAGTAGGATGAACAGTAGGATTAACAGTAAGATGAACAACAAGATGAATAACAAGATGAACAGAAGGATGAACAACAAGATGTACAGTAGGATGAACAATAAGATGAACAGTAGGATTAACAGTAAGATGAACAACAAGATGAACAGTAGGATGAACAGAAGGATGAACAATATGATGAACAGTGGGATGAACAGCAAGATGACCAACAAGATGAACAGTAGGTTGAACAAGAAGATTTACAAGAAGATGAACAGAAGGATGAACAGCAAGATGAACAGTAGGATGAACAGCAAGATGAACAGCAAGATGAACAACAACACGAACAGAAGGATGAACAGCAAGATAAACAGCAAGATGAACAGTAGGATGAACAGCAAGATGACCAACAAGATGAACAGCAAGATGAACAGTGTGATAAACAGCAAGATGGCCAACAAGATGAACAACAAGATTAACAGAAGGATGAACAGCAAGATGAACAGTAGGATGAACAATAAGATGAACAGTAGGATTAACAGTAAGATGAACAGTAGGACAAACAGCAAAATGAACAAAAAGATTAACAGTAGGATGAATAGCAAGCTAAACAGCAAGATGATCCACAAGATGAACAGTAGGATGAACAACAAGATGAACAGTAGGATGAACAGTAGGGTGAACAGTAGGATTAGCAGTAAGATGAACAACAAGATGAACAGTAGGATTAACAGTAAAATGAACAACAAGATGAACAGTAGGATGAACAGAAGGATGAACAGTATGATGAACAGTGGGATGAACAGCAAGATGAACAACAAAATGAACAGAAGGATGAACAGAAAGATGAACAGCAAGATGAACAGTAGGTTGAACAGTAGGATGGACAGTCAGATGAACAGTGGGATGAACAGCAAGATGACCAACAAGATGAACAACATGATGAACAGTAGGATGAACAGAAGGATGAACAGCAATATGAACAGCAGATGAACAGTAGCATGAACAGCAAGATGAACAGCAAGATGAATAACAAGATGAACAGTAGGATGAACAACAGGATTAACATTAGGATGAACAGTAGGATGAACAACAAGATGAACAACAAGACGAACAGAAGGATGAACAGTATGATAAACATTAGGACAAACAGCAAGATGAACAGTAGGATGAACAGTAGGATGCACAACAAGATGAATAACAAGATGAACAGAAGAATGAACAGTAGGATGAACAGTAGGATGGACATTAGGATGAACAGTAGGATGAACAGTATGATGAACAGCAAGAATAACAACAATAGGAACAGAAGGATGAACTATATGATGAACGGTAAGATTAACAGTAAGATTAACAGTAAAATGAACAGCAAGATGAACAGCAAGATGAACAGTAGGATGAACAGTAGGATTAACGGTAAAATGAACAGAAGGATGAACAGTAAGATGAACAGATAGATGAACAGTAGGATGAACATTAAGATGAACGGTATGATGAACAATACGATGAACAGTAAGATGAACAGCAAGATGAACAGCAAGATGAACAGTAGGATGAACGTTAATATGAACAGTAAGATGAACAGTAGGATGAACAGATAGATAAACAGTAGGAAGAACAGTAGGATGAACGTTAAGATGAACAAGTCAGATTAACAGTAGGATGACCGTTAAGATGAACGGTAAGATGAAAAGCAAGATGAATAGCAAGATGAACAGTCGGATGAACGTTAAAATTAACAGTAAGATGAACGGTAAAATGAACAGCAAGATGAACAGTTTGATGAACGTTAAAATGAACAGTAAGATGAACAGCAAGACGAACAGCAAGACGAACAGTAAGTTGAACAGCAAGATGAACAGCAAGATGAACAGCAAGATGAACAGTAATATGAACAGTAAGATGAACAGCAAGATGAACAGTAGGATGAACAGATAGATAAACAGTAGGAAGAACAGTAGGATGAACGTTAAGATGAACAGTCAGATGGCAGGTAGCCTGGGGGGTGGCAGGTAGCCTAGTGGTTAGAGTGTTGGACTTGTAACCGGAGGGTTGCAAGTTTGAATCCCCGAGCTGACAAGGAAAAAAATCTGTCGTTCTGCCCTTGAACAAGGCAGTTAACCCACTGTTCCCTGGGCGCCGAAGACGTGGATGTCGATTAAGGCAGCCCCCCGCACCTCTCTGATTCAGAGGGGTTGGGTTAAATGCGGAAGACACATTTCGGTTGAAGGCATTCAGTTGTACAACTGACTAATAATGGTGACTTTGACTTTGACTTTGATTAACAGTAGGATGACCGTTAAGATGAACAGCAAGATGAACAGTCGGATGAATGTTAAAATGAACAGTAAGATGAAGGGTAAAATGAACAGCAAGATGAACAGTTTGATGAACGTTAAAATGAACAGTAAGATGAACAGCAAGATAAAGAGCAAGACGAACAGCAAGACGAACAATAAGTTGAACAGCAAGATGAACAGTAATATGAACAGTAAGATGAACAGCAAGATGAACAGTAAGATGAACAGTAATACAAGCAGTGATGAAGTCAATCTCTCCACCACTTTAAGTCAGGAGAGATTGACTTGCATATTAGTATTAGCTCTCTGTGTACATCCAAGGTTCAGCCGTGCTGCCCTGTTCTGAACCAATTGCAATTTTCCTAAGTCCTTTACATGAGGCAGATGAACCTGTAGCCATATTACTTCATCAGTATTTGACATGAGATCCTCTCTAATCTTTACAGGAATGTGGTTCTGAATATAAACAGCAACACCTCCACCATTGGCATTTCTATATTTTCTATAGATGTTATAACCTTGTATTGCTACCACTGTATCGTCAAAGGTATTATCTAAGTGAGTTTCAGAATATGTATGTCATCTGTTACTAGCAAATTATTGATTTCATGAACCTTGTTTCTTAAGCTACATATATTAACGTGGGCTTTTTTGAGCACGTTTCTTTTGGGATGCATACTTGCTTTAATTTCTTTACTGGGAAGCTTAGCAGCAGTAGATGTGTTCATGTTATTCATGTTAGCGCAGGGTGAGCTGCTCACAGTGGACTTCCTCCTAGTGCACACCGGCTTAGTGCTAACAGTATACATCTGGTTCATAGGCACATGATTACTGTATAGAATAGCTGTAGGATCAGTAGAGGCATTCAGGGCAGTGAAAGGAACATAAATTAAGTTACTTATATTGTGTCTACTGATGCCCCTAGTGTAATGTACAAATGATTTGGGTGGATCCCATCCTCCTTATAAAATGTGTTTTGTTTCCAAAAGGTATCGAAATTGTCAACTAAAGTTACACCCATTGAGCTGCAATAATCACGTAGCCAGCTGTGAAGAGAAAGAATCCTGCTAAAGCGGTGATTTAGGTAGGGGGGGCTTTCTGCTCAGCCCATCCAATCCATTACCTTGACAGGATGTCATATGGGGGGGGTGAGGGAACACCTGCTTAGCCCATCCAATACAAAGCTGTGATTTAGTTAGGGGCTTCATGCTCAGCCCATCCAATCCATTACCTTGTCAGGATGTCATATGGGGGATAAGGGAACACATCATTTGTAATAGCGTCGTAAGATGTGATATGTCCTCTCTGGGGTTGTAAGTCTTAGTGTGTATCCTGTCACTCCTCTGGAGGTCGGGTTACAGTATATCTCACTCAAGATTTATACCTCACTAAAGATAAAACATTCTGGTCCTTATGGGTCGGAAATGATCTTATTAAAATGGGTTTTCAGCTTCAATTCATGACTTTGTGAATCAAATGATCACAATAGCAGCCATTTGCAATGATTTGGTTGGAAATGTTTATCCCTGTATGTATGACCTATGTGGTAGGTCAGAGAAGTTTGTCTGCAGCATTTGCAAAGACTGAGCGGGGTGTGTGTGTGTGTGTGTGTGTGTGTGTGTGTGTGTGTGTGTGTGTGTTTGTGTGGTGTGTGTATTTACCCATGATATTAGAGTGTATAGGTTGATAAGAAGATTCAGTCTATCCCCTGCTGTTTGGTATGTGTGTCATGCTTGTTTTGCACGTTGCCGTGGCAGCAGTTGCTCTTCACATTTCCATGGTGGCAAGGACTAATTAATGAAGAAGAACATTTCACTGAGGATGCCAGATCTCCAACCCAAATAAAATAAACATACAGGTTTCCTATTGTTCGACTTAACACTTCACTGTACAACCTCCAACACACTGTCTTCACCTGTTGAATTATCATGTATAGATTGTTTATATACATTTACTTACTCTGCGGTATCTATTCTCAACATATTCCTTTAAGACAATATCATATGAGTATAGTATTAGTTTGCTCAAATTAGTTAAGGTAATTACTTAAGGTAATTAGTTAGCCAATAGTGATTGAGCAACTGCTGCATGGATCTAATTTGACTACCCCTAGTGGCTCTCTCTCCCTGCCAAATGGTAGTCTGGTAAAATGTGCATTGTTATGCTATGTTTATCATGACCTTGACCCAACAATACTGTATACTGTAGATGGACAGTGTGAATGTGGCTGCGTCCACGCACAGCCAATTGATTACTAATCGATGTTTCCTGGGCTCTCTCTGGCTCTATTAATTCCACTGTGTGCTCACGAGCTGCAGCAGACGGAGAACACATATGTTTCTCATTAGTCAAAGAGGCACCTAAGAACATGACCTGTATTGCAGAGATGTTGTCTAGCCTGGTGCACTGCAGTAGAAGTATGATTATCTGAAGTGGAGTATTCTCTTTATTCCCCAGTGTGGATAAGACTGTTTTGTTTCCGAGGAGATTATCATAATTCCTAGTGTGCTTTGCCTTGCCAGGCCATGAGGCAATCACGCAAAGCATTTTGGAATGTCCTTTTATATTTCAGAGTTACCAAAGATACAAATTCATTACCAAAATGAATTTGTAGCTTTTGACTCCTGAGAGTTGAATGCAGAACAGGTCTCCTATTATTGTACATAAGTGATAATTATTGAGCATTGGCATGACTGAAAATGTTGTCCATATCCAACCACAACCATGGCCTGTTCTAGATGGGAGAATCGATCACTTGTGGTGGTGTTTCATTGTGACTGGAACAATTTAAAGAACCAACTTAATTTGCAGCCTGACTCTCGAGCCAACATGGAAAAACATCTAAAAACAGGAAAGGCAAATGAAAACATTTGACCCACTAATGCCTTTCGAATTTAGACCAGATAGACAATACAATGTTTATACAACTGGGAAATTCAAGGGAGACTGATTATCCCCTCAGGGGTTTTGACCCTCCAATTGGAAAATGCTGTGCTATAGTAGCTTTTCTTTGATCCTCAGCTGGCACCAAATGCAGCCAACTCTCAAAGCCTGAAACATCCGCTCAAGAAAATCTCTTTTTTTCTGCACTCTGGGAATGCAACCTTCCATTAAAATGTAGATTATGCTATGTTTCACCTGTAGGTTTAATGCTGCTGTTTTCTATGAGCAGGTGCAGGAGTAATGGGATTTTTCAGCAATGAGGGTTTGTCTCGTGTAGGAGCAGTTCAAATAACCAACTTGATTTGCAGCCTGACTGACTCTCATATTGGTTGTACTCGTTGGGGAATTCCAGCCTATAAAAGAGGTTGGAGTGTGAACAGTTTCCCTCTCTCTCTCTGCTCTCTCTCTCTCTCTGCTCTCTCTCTCTCTCTCTCTGATCTCTCTCTGCTCTCTCTCTCTGCTCTCTCTCTCTGCTCTCTCTCTCTCTGATCTCTCTCTGCTCTCTCTCTGCTCTCGCTCTCTCTCTCTCTGCTCTCTCTCTGCTCTCTCTCTGCTCTCTCTCTCTTGAGCACACTCACACAAAACACGTGGAAAGCATGCGTGAAGATACATATTATGCACACACCATCACCAAAATGACATTAGGCAGGTGTAATTAATGCTGTCTGAATATAAAGTAGGCCTTTCAAACGCTCTCTGAGATTCTGAATAAATTCATCTTCTTCCCCTTTAATTTGTCCTTCTAATCTCTCCAGCCAACATGGAACCACTTCCAAAAACAGGAAAGGCAAATGAAAACATGATGTTTGTCAAAGTGTGAGATCAGACCCCGGGTATGTAGTGTATTCATAGATATCAAGGGAAGCCAGGCTTCCCCCCACCCAAAAAATGACCAAGAAAAAAACATACAAAATAATGTATGTTTTGTCTCTCTGTGTTTCATAAATGTCCTTCAATTCGCAAGAGGCTGAATGTATCTCACTGCGGAAAGCATCCAAGTGAACGAAACAGTGGCCCTCTTTCTTAGGATGTGTAGCGTATCTATCTGATGATGTCTGGTCAAAAAGAGTATGACATTATTGTCGCATGTAGCATTGAACGCAAGGGAAGCCAGCGAGCATTTGGCCTCCCTTGATAAAGTAAGTAGAAAATAATTGCCAGTCAGCGTTGAGCTAAACTCAGTGAGCTCAGCTGTGAATGGTCCTGGCGCATCAAAAAAAAGTGTCAAAGAAAGCGAGTTTGGATTTGCCTTCAGCCCAATCACATCACATCAGAAGCCAAATGGCATTGACATAAAAAATTGTGAATTTTTGCATCTCTTTGTGTCATTGTCCTCCGGTGGCTATCTAGCTAACTAAAATTGTCCTTTTCCCACGAAAGGAAGTTAGGCTAGCGAGCATGCATTTTAGCCAGGTAGCCTAGGACAAAAAAACCTAAAAGTGTGTACTTTATGACAGTCATAGACCATTTAGGCAACATGAAAGATGAGAAGGGCGTAGGGTGAGTCAACATGTTTTTTGTAGTTTTTTTTGTAGCACGCACGAACACAAACACAGATATGAGAACCATGGACAACCACACATTTAGCTTACGTTGATTGGACTAAATCGTTTTTGGTATATTTTAGTTGTCACTGTACTAGACTAAGCATAGGTGATTTAGATGATGTTTAAATGTTGAAGTTGAAGTGGTGCTGGAATAGTGGAGGCAGCTCCTGTTTTATTTGCTACTTGCAGTAACTCTTCGTGGTTCCAAATCAATAGTTGTTTAGTAGTCCAAATGTCAGAAACATTAACTTGCTTGACCATGGTGTAGGTCAAGTAACTGTTTGTTATAGGCAATATTTTGTGGACAGATGTTGCTCTCGGGTTTTGTGATGAAACAGGTGTGGTTGAAATTATTCTGCTTCTGTGTCTTCTTATTGTCTCGGACTTAGTCCTATATATCACGGTGTCAATGCATATGAACTAACAGGTTATAGAGCAAACAATACAATTATCACAACACAGGTTGTAATATGGCTTTTTCTTCTGGAATAGCTTCCCTGGTGATTTTACCCACGAATTACTACTGCGGGGGGGTCAGACATGATTCAGGACAGTGACTCCCTCAATGTTTACAGGGAGATCAGATCCTGGGTGGGTCAGACATGGTTCTATCAAGTTTCAGGTAAGACCCAAGTGCAGACTGTGTTGAAGTAACAATGTTTATTGCAACATCAGGGGCAGCAAAATTACAGGTCAAGGCAGGCAGGGGTCGATAATCCAGAGTAGTGGGGCAAAGGCACAGGACGGCAGGATCAGAGTCAGGACAGGCAAGGGTCAAAACCAGGAGGGCCAGAAAAAGAGAGACTGGGGAAAAGCAGGAGCTGAGACAAAAATCTGGTTGACTAATCTGGTTGACGAACTGGCACAGAGAGACAGAAAACACAGGTAAAAATACCCAGGGGATAAGTGAGGAAGATGGGCGACACCTGAATGGGGGTGGAGACAAGCACAAGGACAGGTGCAACAGATCAGGGCATGACAGGTTCAGGACAGTGACTCCTGCAATGTTTATAGGGAGATTAGATCACAGGCGGGTCAGACATGGTTCAGGACAGTGACTCCCGCATCACGGACAAACTGAAATGGTCCACCCACACAGACAGCGTGGTGAAGAAGGCGCAACAGCGCCTCTTCAATCTCAGGAGGCTGAAGAAATTTGGCTTGTCACCAAAAACACTCACAAACTTCTACAGATGCACAATCGAGAGCATCCTGTCGGGCTGTATCACCGCCTGGTACGGCAACTGCTCCGCCCACAACCGTAAGGCTCTCCAGAGGGTAGTGAGGACTGCACAACACATCACCGGGGGTAAACTACCTGCCCTCCAGGACACCTACACCACCCGATGTCACAGGAAGGCCAAAAAGATCATCAAGGACAACGACCACCCAAGCCACTGCCTGTTCACCCCGCTATCATCCAGAAGGCGAGGTCAGTACAGGTGCATCAAAGATGGGACCGAGAGACTGAAAAACAGCTTCTATCTCAAGGCCATCAGACTGTTAAACAGCCACCACTAACATTGAGTGGCTGCTGCCAACATACTGACTTAAATCTCTAGCCACTTTAAATAATAGGATTGGATGTAACAAATGTATCACTAGCCACTTTAAACAATTTAGTATATAACGTTTACATACCCGACATTACTCATGTCAAATGTATACACTGTACTCTAAACCATCTACTGAATCTTCCCTATGCCGTTCAGCCATCGACTCAAATCTCTAGCCACTTTAATAATTAAAATTGGATGAAATAAATGTATCACTAGCCACTTTAAACGATGCCATTTATATAATGTTTACATATCCTACATTACTCATCTCATATGTATATACTGTACTCCATACCATCTACTGCATCTTGCCCACGCCGGTCAGCCACCGCTCATCCATATATTTATACGTACATACTCGTATTCATTCCTTTACTCTTGTGTGTATAAGGTAGTTGTTGTGAATTTGTTAGATTACTTGTTAGATACTACTGCATGGTCGGAACTAAAAGCACAAGCATTTCGCTACACTCGCATTAACATCTGCTAACCATGTGTATGTGACAAATAAAATTTGATTTGATTTGTTTACAATCTCAGGCAAGTCAGACATGGTTCAGGACAGTGACTCCCGCAATGTTTACAGGGAGATTAGATCACAGGCGGGTCAGACATGGTTCAGGACAGTGACTCCCGCAATGTTTACAGGGAGATTAGATCACAGGCGGGTCAGACATGGTTCTGGACTGTGACTCACGCAATGTTTACAGGGAGATTAGATCACAGGCGGGTCAGACATGGTTCTGGACAGTGACTCATGCAATGTTTACAGGGAGATTAGATCACAGGCTGGTCAGACATGGTTCAGGACAGTGACTACCTCAATGTCTACAGGGATAAATACACACTGGTTAGTGCTTACACAAATGCCCCTTGGAAATTACAGATTTAAATAACATTTACTCTGAACTGAAGATGTGAATTTCAATTTTTTAGAGAGAGTAGGGGGAGAGCGGGGGGAGAGAGAGAGACTATATCACAGTTACCATGGTAATCTATTCAGAAGAGAAAGTCCCTGATAAAATTAAAAGGGTATCTTTTACCCTTGTATCTGTCACTTTGTTGATCCAACACTAAAGTGATTGAAAAGCGCCCTCACATTGAACACAAAGAGCCTATTACTTCTTTGAACGATTTGAAAAGTGCTATTCACTATTTGTGACCCGATTCAGGAAACTAAGCGTATGTCGCAAGTCACGACTTCACAGGAGAGCTGTTTGAACTTAATTCTTTTTTTTTTATCAAAAAGCATTTTTTGTGGGGCAGAAATTCCTTCTCGATCATGTGAACTTCCATGTGCCTTAATATCAAACGTGTATGCCATCTGTAAATATGAATACAATTGGTAAATTACGAGCCTAGTTGGTTTAGCCACAGAAAAAGTGAGCATCCTTCCCGCCAGCCATGATTGGCTGAGATAATGAGTGGGCTGGACATGCCGAGAGATGAGTTTGTATTGGTCTGCCATATAGCACGCGTCTGTCTATTGGAGCTGGTCAGTATGTCTGGATAATCGTGTCAAAAGATGCTTTTTAAAAAAGCTGCTTTCTGGGGGACAGAGTTTTGAAATCAGTGGAATTCGAGTATGATAGCTAAGGAGATGGAGAAAACACCAGTCTGGATTACATCATCAAACTAAGGGCAACCATGCATGGCATCAGACAGGAGGCGTGTCCAACCATGATGTATACAGGTAGGATAGTCTAGCTAACTACATTTTCAGATATTACACGTTTCTAATTTTGACAGAAAGTGGTTTCATTTGAAGTATACTGTTAGCTAGCGACCCAGCCAGCTAATGTTAGATAGCTAACGTTGTGCATGATCTTATTCTTCATATCTCAGACACATTTGATTGACTAGTTATAGCCATAGAACCTGGTTGGTTAGCTACCTGCAGATTCATGCAGGGTAGCAACGTCATGAGTTGTGATTATGGTCCATTGTTTAGATAGCTAACTACATGTCTTAACAAAAGACTTCACTCTAATTTTGACACAGTATTTTCATTTCAAGTTAGTATACTGCTAGCTAGCTAACGTTAGCTGGCTGGCTCGCTAACTAATGTTACGTCATGCGTTGGGATTCATTGTTAGCTAGCTATCTAGCTACATTTCTTAACAAAATACTCTCATCTTAGTGTGCCAAAGCACAGAATAACTGATTAATTTTTGAACGCTCAACACCAGTGTCAGTAAACGTCGGCAACAAAGCATAATTCAATTGTTGCCAGCAGCACTGTTACAGTCACCAACGCTCTGGATAACATGAAAACTGCCTAACCAGCTCTGCTGGAGGGAGTAAAATGGTCAGAGTGGAGTGTTCTCTCATTATGTGTCTGGAAGTAGCTAGCCAATGTTAGCCAGTTAGCTTGGGTGCTTGACTGTCGTTGTGAGGTCAGAGCTTTCCGGAACAACCCTACTTATTGGCCAGAGTGTCCATAGAGCGCTCTGAACGCGAAGCGCTCTGAATTTACGAACAGACAATCTGACAGCAGAGTTGCAGTCACCAATGCTCTGGATAACATAACAGACTAACCAGCTCTGCTAGGGCGAGTAATGTTCGGTGAGCTGTTCTCTCTCTCTCATATGTTTGGGAGTAGCTGGTAAGTTAGTACAGAACGCACGGATGAACCCTTAAAGAGATGGGTGGGGCTAAGGCTTAAGAGGCTGTGAACAATGCTGAATAGGTATAGACCAAGAAGGGCTCTCCAATAGCAGTACCAAAACATTGAAATACAGCTTTCTCAAAAGTGAGTTTAGAAGTTGATTAACTTTCAAAGCATAATTACTTTCCCATTCAAGGGAGACTGATTATCCCCTCCAGGGGTTTTGACCCTCCATTTGGAATTGCTGTGCTATAGTAGCTTTTCTTTGATCCTTAGCTGGCACCAAATGCAGCCAACTCTCAAAGCCTGAAACACCCGCTCAAGAAAATCACAATTTTCTGCACTCTGAGAATGCAACCTTTCATTAAAATGTAGATTATGCTATGTTTCAACCATTATATAATCACATTTGTGAATCAATTATTAGTAGGCCTAATGTTGATGTTTTCTATGTGGAGGTGCAGGAGTAATGCGATTTTTCAGCAGTGAGGGTTTCTCTGAATCTCGGGTTTGATGGAATTCCATCCTACCATCTCCCGTGAAGGATTTGTTTGTCTGGACAGATCAATGTGTTACAGATGATCATAAAACTATGCCTCTGATGAGCCCTGTCATCATTACTAAGAACTGCAGGTATTGAGATTGAATATTGATTTAGCATTTTCCTCATCAATTCCATGCTGCTACGGAGGTTGACACTTCAGTTCCGACACTTACATTACATTTTATTTTGTTTGAGGCCATTTTACATCATGCAGAATACTAGTGCTGCTCTTGGGATATACTGTGGGGTTATTATTGACATCTTTGATAAAAATGAGCAAAAATGACTGTATAAAATAAATAATTCAAATATTGTATGCTCCAAAAAATGTGGGAAATTATGTTATTTTGTACTAATACAATTGCTCAGAGAAAGAGATTTGTCAAGTAATACTTTTTTTCTCAAAAAGGTAGGGGTCACAATTATTGACACCCCTAAATATTCTTATAAATAAAATAGTCAAAAGTGTAGTATCCCATGTGGTCCCATATTCCTAGCAAACAATGACTACATCAAGCTTGTGACACAACAAACTTCTTGAATGCATTTGCAGTTCGTTTTTGCTTGTGTTTCAGATTATCTTCAACCCAATAGAAATGGATGGTAAATAATGTATTGTGTCATTTTGGAATCACTTTTATTGTAAATAATATAATATGTTTAATGTTTCAACTTCTACATTAATGTGGATGCTAACATAATTATGGATAATCCTGATTGAATCGTGAATAACGATGAGTGAGAAAGTTGCAGAGGGTCAAAGATCATACTCCCAAGACATGTTAACCTCCCCTGATATTGGTAATGGGGAGGTTAACATTTTAAGATAGGGCAATTTTTTAAAGTATTAATTACAAACTTTATGAGCTCTTTTAAACCTCAAATAGCCTACACTTGGAAATGTCCTGCAACAACAGGATGATCAAAGATCTTACATTTGTATGCCTGCTGTGTTCTGGTCAAATGGGAACATTGACAATATACCTAATATTGCCAGCATCTTTAGGCTACAGTTTAGAAATGGCTTCATATGAAGCAATATTATTACTGCATATGGTAATCTGGACAGTAGGCCTACATATTTCTGACACATTTTATACAGAAACAGAAGGCAACATTCTGCGTAGCCTACTGTTAGTGACATTTGGTGAAGCAGGCCTGATTAAAATACGTAATATGCAATCATGTACTACTTAATTTCATTAGGAGTAAATGTAGGCCTAAAAAAGCAGTGATTGTGGTATAATGCGTATGTGGTATGAGTACTAGATTGGTCAGATTATTCTTCATGAATCATCATGAGCTAAGAGGCCAATGAGATAAGTTCTGTGTCCGTGTGCGTAATATTTGTTTTGTAATGAAACAGCAGGGAGCAGGTCTCGAACCCTCGACCTTCTAGCCCGAGGTCCGGCGCGCTATCGACTGTGCCGCAAAAGCATGCTCGTGCGGCAGAGTCGATATGCACGCTTATAAACCCAGGGTCGTTACAGTATAATCAGTCGATTGAACGAAGTGCATATTTCAGCACCATGGAGAGAAACATTTTTTATGGCTGAATGGTAGGCTATTTTCAAAAACAAGTCAATCTAATGTAGAAATGACTTCTAGCCCCTTGTAATAGACAGTTCTGTCATTTATTTGAAATTGTCATTATATTAGACAGTAGAAATGCACAGGAAAACGTATTTTTTTTCCTCTTTGTTCTAGGCTACATTTTGATGGTAGGGAGTCGACAGTGGGTTTTGTGATAGTGAATCCGTTTTGTAATAATGTTTTCAATCAGGGAAAATATCAAATGGGATAACCATAGACACCCGATATATTTGGGGAATTTACAGTTATCCCTTCATCATATTTGTTGTTTCTGTTTCATTTACAAGGTGTGCAGGTAGCCAAGCGGTTAAGAGCGTTGGCCAGTAACCGAAAGGTTGTTGTTTCGAATCCTAGGTGAATAATCTGTCGATGTTCCCTTTAGCAAGGCACTTCAACCTAATTTATCCTGTAAATCTGATAAATGACTAAAATAAAAACAAAGTGAGATGGCGTGCGTCTGCTGGTGTCTATATGTTTTTGTCAAGTTCGGTTCCAACTGGGTGGAAGTGTGTCAGACATGCACGCCGTGGGTGGGAATAGACTTGTGTTTATAAACCCCAGTGTGTTCTTCGTGGGGCGGAAACACTTCACAGTGGCAACGAGTGGAGATGATGAGAGGAGAGGGAAGTCGCGTCGCCTGAGCGTCGGCTCTGCGTGTATGGGGGTTTGGCTAGAGGAGGCGCGGCACACTCTGCCCTCTCCATACCACCTGTATGGATGACCACTTAAACCTAATCGACTCACCCTGCTCGGTGAGACACAAAGGCAACAACGTTGAGAACCACGGTTACTTCGAGACGGAGAAGGGCATCATGACAGTCGAGAACATGTTGGAAGAGTCCGTGGCGCTTTCGAGCCACCTGTCCGTGGATCGATATGAGCGAGAGCGTGGACGCGATTGCTGCGAGAGGGTGGTTATCAACATTTCAGGCTTACGCTTCGAAACTCAACTCAAAACTTTCAACCAGTTTCCGAAAACGTTGCTCGGGGACCCCAGAAAGAGAATGCGTTACTTTGACCCACTGAGGAACGAGTACTTCTTCGACAGAAACCGACCCAGCTTTGATGCCATTCTCTATTATTACCAGTCAGGAGGGCGCATACGGAGACCTGTTAACGTGCCCATTGACATCTTCTCAGAGGAGATCAATTTCTATCAACTCGGGGAAGAGGCTATGGAAAAATTCCGAGAGGACGAAGGATTCATAAAAGAAGAGGAACGTATTTTACCCAATAATGAATTCCAAAAGCAGGTTTGGCTTTTGTTTGAATACCCTGAAAGCTCTGGGCCAGCTAGGGGAATAGCTATCGTCTCAGTGCTTGTCATTTTAATATCAATTGTTATATTCTGTTTAGAGACCTTGCCTGAGTTTCGGGATGACAGGGAACCTATCCCGTTAGCACTTACAATCAATGGGACAGCCTCCTACCACGCAAATCCATTCACCGACCCTTTCTTTGTGATAGAGACACTTTGCATAATCTGGTTCTCTTTTGAGTTGCTGGTCAGGTTCTTCGCGTGCCCCAGCAAATCCACGTTCTCAAAGAATATCATGAACATCATCGACATTGTCGCCATATTTCCCTACTTTATCACTTTGGGGACAGAACTGGCTGAGAAGCAGGGTAACGGTCAGCAAGCCATGTCTTTGGCCATTCTCAGAGTGATAAGGCTCGTGAGAGTCTTTCGCATTTTCAAGCTCTCCAGGCATTCTAAGGGCCTACAGATCTTAGGGCAGACGCTAAAGGCCAGCATGAGGGAGCTTGGACTGCTGATATTTTTTCTTTTCATTGGAGTTATCCTTTTCTCCAGTGCTGTTTATTTTGCCGAAGCCGATGACCCATCCTCCAGTTTCACAAGCATCCCAGATGCTTTCTGGTGGGCTGTGGTCACCATGACTACTGTCGGATATGGAGACATGCACCCTGTGACAATTGGTGGCAAAATTGTTGGGTCATTGTGTGCTATTGCCGGAGTGTTGACTATTGCTCTCCCTGTGCCAGTTATTGTCTCCAACTTCAATTACTTTTACCATAGGGAGACTGATGGAGAAGAGCACGCACAGTACTTGCACGTCAGCAGCTGCGAGCACCTACCCTCAGCCACAGAGGAGCTGAAAAGGACTCGTAGCACGTCATCTCTGAGCAAGTCAGAATATATGGTTATAGAGGAGGGCATCAACAGTGGGTATAAACAGCCCAACTTCACCAATGAGAATAACCAAAACTGCGTGAACATCAAAAAGATATTCACGGACGTGTAAATGCTTTCTATGATAGCTAAACTAATCGTGATGTGTCGGTGCATATCTGTCAGGTGGAGTGTGCTAGTGTGCCACACAGGTTGCAAAACGTACTGTGATCTTTCAATTCGTCCTTGAGTCCAAAACAGGTGTTGATGTTCGGTAGTTCGGTAGGTTGTAAGTGTTGCATATTTATTCCCGAATCGAAACAGTGTTGTCGTTGTGTTTTTTGAGGGGAAACGTTCGTTGGCTTATCAGTGTTCAGTCTTGTCATGAATAGCAATACAATATAATCTACAATGTCTGTAGGATGTTGCTTACATCGGATGATGACAAACATAGGCTATGCTTGAATGGGCAACATATGCATAATGAATATATCATGGACATACAGTATCATAGCCTATGAGAGCAGGCTTTAAGCATTACAGCCTATACCAAATAAAACAAGAAAACTAAAGTACCAAGACTCGGGAATGTCTTTGATAAAATATCTCCATGTAATTTAAATGTATCATTACCCATTAAATGGGCTAGAATAATTGTATAGCCTACAATTGATAGTGGTACTAATTATTGGTAATTAATGGATCTGGCCAAAATTCCATCCAAAGACATCTTCAGGACTACATGGAATTTATTTTCCTACAAAACATGACTTCAAGACTATTTCCATCATGGAGGATAGTGTGAGCACAATGATGAAGACATGGACACATTGCATATGGTGCGCATGGATGAAAGAAAGAAGAACAGCAAAGTCCCGCCTCTTGGATGCCACTGAGCCTTGTGATGCAGTTTCCATGACGACTACAGTTTCCTGGGTAACCCCCGTTAATGTTACCATGGTATCACTCTGCGTTTTCACAGAAACCCTCCAGATGGATCAGCAGCCCGCCTTGAAAGAGAGAGCAGAGCCCTCCGTGAGTCTTAATATGATAAACATGTAGACCTAATGAAACAACCGTTTAATAAATCAGCAAAAAAAGAGACGTCCTGTCACTGTCAACTGCGTTTATTTTCATCAAACTTAGCATGTGTAAATATTTGTATGAACATAACAAGATTCAACAACTGAGACATGAATTGAACAAGTTCCACAGACATGTGACTAACAGAAATTGAATAATGTGTCCCTGAACAAGGGGGTCAAAATCAAAAGTAACAGTCAGTATCTGGTGTGGCCACCAGCTGCATTAAGTACTGCAGTGCATCCCCTCCTCATGGACTGCACCAGATTTGCCAGTTCTTGCTGTGAGATGTTACCCCACTCTTCCACCAAGGTACCTGCAAGTTCCCGGACATTTCTGGGGGGAATGGCCCTAGCCCTCACCTTCCGATCCAACAGGTCCCAAACGTGCTCAATGGGATTGAGATCCGGGCTCTTCGATGGCCATGGCAGAACACTGACATTCCTGTCTTGCAGGAAATCACGCACAGAACGAGCAGTATGGCTGGTGGCATTGTCATGCTAGAGGGTCATGTTAGGATGAGCCTGCAGGAAGGGTACCACATGAGGGAGGAGGATGTCTTCCCTGTAACGCACAGCGTTGAGATTGCCTGCAATGACAACAAGCTCAGTCCGATGATGCTGTGACACACCGCCCCAGACCATGACGGACCCTCCACCTCCAAACTGATCCTGCTCCAGAGTACAGGCCTCGGTGTAACGCTCATTCCTTCGACGATAAACGTGAATCCGACCATCACTCCTGGTGAGACAAAACCGCGACTCGTCTGTGAAGAGCACTTTTTGCCAGTCCTGTCTGGTCCAGCGACGGTATGTTTGTGCCTATGCCCATAGGCAACGTTGTTGCCATTGATGTCTGGTGAGGACCTGCCTTACAACAGGCCTACAAGCCCTCAGTCCAGCCTCTCTCAGCCTATTGTGGACAGTCTGAGCACTGATGGAGGGATTGTGCGTTCCTGGTGTAACTCGTGCAGTTGTTGTTGCCATCCTGTACCTGTCCCACAGGTGTGATGTAAGGATGTACCGATCCTGTGCAGGTGTTGTTACACGTGGTCTGCCACTGCGAGGACGATCAGCTGTTCGTCTTGTCTCCCTGTAAAGCTGTCTTAAGTGTCTCACAGTACGGACATTGCAATTTATTGCCCTGGCAAAATCTACAGTCCTCATGCGTCCTTGCAGCATGCCTAAGGCCCGTTCACTCAGATGAGGACCCTGGGCATCTTTCTTTTGGTGTTTTTCAGAGTCAGTAGAAAGGCCTCTTTAGTGTCCCACGTTTTCATAACTGTGACCATAATTGCCTACCGTCTGTACTCTGTTAGTGTCTTAATGACAGTTCCACAGGTGCATGTTCATTAATTGTTTATGGTTCAATGAACAAACACGGGAAACAGTGTTTAAACCCTTTACAATGAAGATCTGTGAAGATATTTGGATTTTTACGAATTATCTTTGAAAGACAGGGTCCTGAAAAAGGGACGTTTCTTTTTTTGCTGAGTTTATATATGTATGTTGAGAGTGTGTGTGTGTGTGTGTGTGTGTGTGTGTGTGTGTGTGTGTGTGTGTGTGTATATGTGTATGTATGTGTATATATATATACTGTGTGTGTGTGTGTCACACACACACAAAGTGTGTACAGTGGGGCAAAAAAGTATTTAGTCAGCCACCAATTGTTCAAGTTCTCCAACTTGAGAGAGATGAGAGAGGCCTGTAATTTTCATCATAGGTACACTTCAACTATGACAGAGGAAATGAGAAAAAGAAATCCAGAAAATCACATTGTAGGATTTTTAATTTATTTATTTGCAAATTATGGTGGAAAATAAGTATTTGGTCAATAACAAAAGTTTATCTCAATACTTTGTTATATACCCTTTGTTGGCAATGACAGAGGTCAAACGTTTTCTGTAAGTCTTCACAAGGTTTTCACACACTGTTGCTGGTATTTTGGCCCATTCCTCCATGCAGATCTCCTCTAGAGCAGTGATGTTTTGGGGCTGTTGCTGGGCAACACGGACTTGCAACTCCCTCCAAAGATTTTCTATGGGGTTGAGATCTGGAGACTGGCTAGGCCACTCCAGGACCTTGAAATGCTTCTTACTGAAGCCACTCCTTCGTTCGGGCGGTGTGTTTGGGATCATTGTCATGCTGAAAGACCCAGCCACGTTTCATCTTCAATGCCCTTGCTGATGGAAGGAGGTTTTCACTCAAAATCTCACGATACATGGCCCCATTCATTCTTTCCTTTACACGGATCAGTCGTCCTGGTCCCTTTGCAGAAAAACAGCCCCAAAGCATGATGTTTCCACCCTCATGCTTCACAGTAGGTATGGTGTTCTTTGTCCTCCAAACACAACGAGTTGAGTTTTTACCAAAAAGTTCTAATTTGGTTTCATCTGACCATATGACATTCTCCCAATCCTCATCTGGATCATCCAAATGCTCTCTAGCAAACTTCAGACGGGTCTGAACATGTACTGGCTTAAGCAGGGGGCCACGTCTGGCACTGCAGGATTTGAGTCCCTGGCGGCGTAGTGTGTTACTGATGGTAGGCTTTGTTACTTTGGTCCCAGCTCTCTGCAGGTCATTCACTAGGTCCCCCGTGTGGTTCTGGGATTTTTGCTCACCGTTCTTGTGATCATTTTGACCCCACGGGTGAGATCTTGCGTGGAGCCCCAGATCGAGGAAGATTATCAGTGGTCTTGTATGTCTTCCATTTCCTAATAATTGCTCCCACAGTTGATTTCTTCAAACCAAGCTGCTTACCTATTGCAGATTCAGTCTTCCCAACCTGGTGCAGGTCTACAATTTTGTTTCTGGTGTCCTTTGACAGCTCTTTGGTCTTGGCCATAGTGGAGTTTGGAGTGTGACTGTTTGAGGTTGTGGACAGGTGTCTTTATACTGATAACAAGTTCAAACAGGTGCCATTAATACAGGTAACGAGTGGAGGACAGAGGAGCCTCTTAAAGAAGAAGTTACAGGTCTGTGAGAGCCAGAAATCTTGCTTGTTTGTATATGACCAAATACTTATTTTCCACCATAATTTGCAAATAAATTCATAAAAAATCCTACAATGTGATTTTCTGGATTTTTTTTCCTCATTTTGTCTGTCATAGTTGAAGTGTACCTATGATGAAAATTACAGGCCTCTCTCATCTTTTTAAGTGAGAGAACTTGCACAATTGGTGGCTGACTAAATACTTTTTCCCCCCACTGTATATATAGAGAACTTGCACAATTGGTGGCTAACTAAATACTTTTTTGCCCCACTGTATATATATGTATATCTATATCTATATATATATATATATATATATATATATATATACACAGTACCAGTCAAAAGTTTGAACACACTTACTCATTCAAGGGTTTTTCTATATTTTTACTATTTTCTATATCAAAACTATGAAATAACACACATAGTAACCAGAAAAGTGTTAAACATATCAAAATGTATTCTATATTTGAGATTCTTCAAAGTAGCCACCCTTTGCCATGATGACAGCTTTCACACTTGGCATTCTCTCAACCAGCTTCATGACATAGTCACCTGGAACACATTTCAATTAACAGGTGTGCCTTGTTAAAAGTATATTTGTGGAATTTCTTTCCTTCTTAATGCGTTTGAGCCAATAAGTTGTGTTGTGACAAGGTAGGGGTAGTATACAGAAGATAGTCCTATTTGGTAAAAGACCAAGTCTGTATTACGGCAAGAACAGCTCAAATAAGCAAAGAAAAATGACAGTCCATCATTACTTTAAGACATGAAAATCAGTCAATCCAGAAAATTTCAAGAAGTGCAGTCGCAAAAACAATCAAGCTCCATGATGAAACTGGCTCTCACGAGGACCGCCACAGGAAAGGAAGACCGAGTTACCTCTGCTGCAGAGGATAAGTTCATTAGAGTTAACTGCACCTCAGATTGCAGCCCAAATAAATGGTATGCATACGGGGAACTCCTTCAAGGTTGTTGGAAAAGCATTCCTCATGAATCTGGTTGAGAGAATGCCAAGTGTGCAAAGCTGTCATCAAGGCAAAGGGTGGCTACTTTGAAGATTCTCAAATATAAAACATATTTTGATTTGTTTAACACTTTTTTGTATAATACATGACTCCATATGTGTTATGTCATAGTTTTGATGTCCACTATTATTCTACAATGTAGAAAATAGTAAAACATAGAAAAACCCTTGAATGAGGAGGTGTGTCCAAACCTTTGACTGTTATTATTAAACTTTACTGAATGGAGGCAGTTTTTTCTGTAGCCTATATCCAAGACATCAAATCAATGACATCCACAATAAATGAATAAACACACAACTTAAAATGTTTTGGGTTGTGTTAATGCAAAAATGGGATCAACATAACATCATAACGCAGCAATATTTCAATATTTCAACAGCCCGTTCTAAATCTTAGCTATTCATTATATACCTATATTTTATTATCTGAAGAAAATGCAATCGCTCATCACAATTCCTTGTCATTGCTAGAGGCCTGTGCTCGATATCGCTCTGAGTTGGCATGCCAACTGGGGCTGACGTCAAGCCAAACTATTGTCCCTTGTTCTCCTCACACGGCTGTGAACTGTCTCTCTCACAACAAACACAAAGGCCATGCCAAAATAGGAGACGGCACTGAACATAGACAACCCATGCGACAGACAACAACATACATGCATATAATGTATGGCAAATAAATAATAAACGATCACATAGCAAATGTAAATAATAAATATATATAGATATACATAAACACGTAAATACAATTAATAAGAATATAATTCATTAATATTCGTATAATTATTCATGTTATTTTATTTTTTTGCACGATTATTATCCATGTCTGACAATTAATCACTTATAACAACAATGAAGATGAGTAGCCTGATTATACTGATAAATAATTACTCCTGAAAATACTATTATTGAGGTCTTTAGGAGTCTTTTGGAAGTTAAAATGTGGGAAGGACAGTGCTTGCACGCTGTAATGTCAACGAAATATTGATTTGTTTTTTCACCCGCGCAGGGCTGGGAGATGAATGCCTGGTCACTTGCACCGTACTAGCGCTGCCTCCCGCAGGGTCGTGTCCCAGCGCTGTTCTGCTTTTCCGTATCTGTTAGGATTAATCATAGCCATGCTGCACCGTTCCCTTCCATCAAGGCTAATCAGACCCAATTCACCTACATTAAATCAGTTACGCATAATTTAGATTTAGTTCAAATGTAAATGGGCATGTTAGGGCCTAACTATTTCTAAAAATACATTATCCTAGTTGAGAAACCATTTGTCATTTGAATGTGGGGGAAAATCGTAGTAGTCTAATTAATTGGTAGTTAAATGGGCTAGGACAGAATTAGCTTCACAGATCTCTTTTTATGTCCTTATAAATTTACCCACCACTACTCTGAAAAGTCCATGCCCAAAACAAAGTTCAGTGCTGCCCTCAAGTGAGATAACATATGTAGGACAGGGAGGATACAAGCTTGTTATGTTCAACATTATGATATGTCTAGACTTTTTTATTGTATGAAGTGCACGTTATGAAATCAAACATGCGTAATGTAATCAAATATGAATTAACTAATAATGGCAGAATATGAAATGATTCATGACAATCCTAAATCACATGTAATTTCCCCCTAGTCGGATGGATATTTTCACTTGGCCAGATCAGATAACCTCATCTCAACCTGCCAACAAGCATCGCCCAACCAAAACTGCTGCAGCAGAACACATGCACCTGAAAGGTAGTGTACATCTCTCTCTTATTCTTCCTTTTGTTATGTGATGGATTATGTCTGCATGTCATTGAAATATGTGAAAGCATGAGAACTTCTTGTCTTGAAGATATTACATAGTCATAAAAACTGCCTGAGTTAAGGCAGTACCTCCACAGGCCTAGGGGAGAATTACCCTGACACATACCAATGGACTCAAGCTCCAGCAGCACAACACCCCACCAACTGAAATACATCAAAATATAGAGGATCTCTATGGCTCCACCATCTCCCACACATACTGTACTGGCCTAGAGAGAGACCCCAGAGGCAAGGTGCCATGGACACAGTGCCTTCAGCTAAGACCTCACCACACCTCCCATGGACTGTCTATCAGAGAAAAGGATTATGTGTTGTACTCTGGGCTGATCTCTCGCTCACTCTCTCTCACTCTCTCTCGCTCTCTTTCTAGTGTCTTAGATCTGGAATACAATCCCAGAGATGCCAGTACAAGAAGTCACACGGTGTATGTGGCCCATAATAGCTCCCCAGTCCCCATCAGGCCTGTGGTTGGTCCATGGCCGTCCCCATCAGGCCTTTCGTTGGTCCATGGCCGTCCCTAGTCCCCATCAGGCCTGCGGTTGGTCCATGGCCATCCCCAGTCCCCATCAGGCCTGCGGTTTGGTCCAAGGACATCCACAGGGGAGTAGAGGACTGAGATCATGTTTTTCAGCATCACAATGTATTCATGGTGTGTTGTCCCAGGACAAATGTAAGCACATAAATGTGTCATCAATTCAGTAAGCTTTTGCCTGTTGAGTGAATATATTGCAGTGTAACAAGTTGGGATTGTTTATCTGAAGAATGAATGTCATTGGGGAATGTATTTATTACATGATTGCTTCCTCCTCTCTTTCCCTTCCTCCTCCACTCTCTTCTCTCCTCTTTCCTCTGTCATCCTCTTTTCCCAATACAATATAATACCATGACGTCACAGCTGCAGGTGGCTTATCAGAAGTGCTGAGTGGCTTTGTTCTCTCTGGAAATAGGGTCCACTCTTCATTTCTCCCCACTTCAGTATTTCTATGTTTGGGAAAATGAAAACATGTCTGTGAGTTACCCTAAGCTATA
This sequence comes from Brachymystax lenok tsinlingensis, assembly GCA_030435695.1. Taxonomy (NCBI): domain Eukaryota; kingdom Metazoa; phylum Chordata; class Actinopteri; order Salmoniformes; family Salmonidae; genus Brachymystax; species Brachymystax lenok. The sequence continues at coordinate 12,530,377 of CM059797.1, read as the reverse complement.
AATCACTTGTCAGTGGAGCTCAACTTGAATGCTTATGTGGAACACCTCAAGCTGCAGTTCAGTGCACCTCAGGAAAAAAAATATCATTTTTGTCTACTGTATGTTTAATACATTAGATGAGGCATGTGATTCCATTTCTATTTAGTCAACTGCACATACTTACAGTACATACTGTACATCACATGTTTGTGTGTGTGTGTGTGTGTGTGTGTGTGTGTGTGTGTGTGTGTGTGTGTGTGTGTGTGTGTGTGTGTGTGTGTGTGTGTGTGTGTGTGTGACTGGGAAAGTGTGTGACAGTATGTATGTGTGAATGTGAACATTAATACAGACAGTATATATGTACGTTTGAGTGATGCCCAGCTGTAAAATGTAGATCGTCTCAGCTGGTACAGTACGCCTGGCTGACTGCACTCTGGAACCCTCGGCATCAGAGTCCTGAGAGACCCTTCTCAGGAGAGGCACTCTCTCTGTTGCCACTGCGTTCGAGGAAGAACACACACACACACACACACACACACACACACACACACACACACACACACACACACACACACACACACACACACACACACACACACACACACACACACACACACACACACACACACACTATCCATATCATGGATTAGCTGCACTTAAGGAAGCCAGGCCCCTCTGTGTTGTCAGCCTCTCACAGCAGGCTGGTCTTCTCTGTGGCTCGGTAGGGGCTCTGGTTGTAAGCAGACGTGCGCGCGTGTGTGTGTGTGTGTTTGTCATGCTCATCCAGAGGAGGCAAGGAGACCCCAGGCATCCCCCTCTACTCTCAGGCAGACATCCGCCACATGAAAGGAGTGAAGCAGTAGCAGCAAGCTATAATGATATAGGGGATGCAGCTGACATGCAGTGCATTCTGGGGAGAGAGAGTTCATTTATAGTACTACTAACTTCACAAACTGTATTGATGATTGTGTATATCTGTAACACTTACTGTCTTAGCCCTAAAAAGTTTATAAAAAGCTATAGGGCTGCGGACAGAAATATAGTATGCTTCAGACATATTGCTATTATTACTCGATACAAATGGAAAACCATCCATCTACTCTTCAGAGGACGTCTAATGGCAGGCTGGGGGATATTTATAAAGTTCACTCTTCTGGATCATGACTCTGCATTCATTCAACACTTTGAGTCAAGTCAAAGGAAGGCCCACAAACCATATCATGGGTATTGTACACATATCCTTTTCTCCCAAGGGATATAAATACCAAGCCAGTTATTAAAGAAAGGGTTTTACTATAAAGTTTTTCATTTCTATTTTCCTGCTCTTTGGCCGTATGTGTAAAGATAATCCGCTATCCGATCAGTCTAAGAAACGCGAATGAGACCAAGGATACCAGAGATATTCACAGAAAATGTATTAATACATTAATTTATCATTTAGAGGGGGAAAAAGACTCATATAACTTTCATGAACAAGTATAAATTATACAGTTGCAGAACTGTGTTGTCATCTTGACCTTTCTGAATGTCTTGTAATTTCTACCTATCAATAAAGTCTAGCAAAGCCTTAAGGTATTACAAGGCCTTTTTCATTGAACTGTGAATGTTTTATTACTTTAGAGGACACTGTAGAATGCATCGACCTCTAGAAGGACATGCAAAGTCCTGTGTCACTGTGCTTTGACTTTACATCTAATATCCCAGAGGAGAGGAAAGAGAGACTCTCCAGGAGTGATAACAGAGCCTCCTACTTCTGCTTGATGAAACCCTAGGGGCAGTCACCATAGCAACAATATAAGACTAAGCACAACACTGTCCAATGGCAGAGGCATTTCAGGTTTGGATGTAACAACAATAATGTTATTAAACACTGGTTGTACAGTATATATTCATGTTACTAAAACCGTCATAATTTAACAGTCATAATTTAGTCTGGTGTGAAACACCTGATTCAGTTACTCAAGGTGTTAAAGATAATTTGGTTATTTAGTGAATCAGGTGTGATGGCACTAAATTGGGACAAAAACCTGCAGTACAGCAGAAACAACCACACAGAGAATAACTATTCACATCCAAATAATCCCAAGGGGTCAAGGGTTAGGGGCTAAGAGGTAAGGGGGCCAGTTGCAACTGGCCCCAGCAACACACATTTAAGTTCCCTTGTGGCACACAGGGAATCCCCTGTACAAATGTAGGATCTTAATTTGATCACTCTTTTGTTGCTGAGAATAATTTCTGCACAGCAGGAAATGCAGAGGAGCTTCGTGATTTACATAAATTCACTGAAAACCCGCACTAACGCACAGGCTTACCATATATTAACAGTATTCCACTTTTCAAGGAGCCTCACTTTTACCAGCTAATAGCCCTAACCATCGACCAAGCAACAGTATGGATTAAACTTTCAAATCCAGGATTATTTTGCTGCGACAATACGGGTCAAATTAAGATCCTACATCTTTATCAGTAGCACTGATTCAACCCTGCTTCTCACTGACTGGAGGAAGCAGACAGTCTGAAGGGCCTGAGTCATGCAGTGCAGCAGAGCCAAACTAAACTCACATGAGCTCATTGATAATGGTTCCCTGCAACAAAAGGTTTGTTTACTAGTTGGTGTCTTAATTTGTTCACTGTTTGCGTGGTTGTCAGAAATGCTAATGTTTTGGATTTGACCTTTCAGTCAAATGTCACATTGGAATGGACTGTAACCTTTGATCTTTCCAACTTCTGCTGAATAAAATACATTATTTTTAATACAACCTGTCTGTCCTGGGAGCGTGTTGGTCTATAGTGGTGTATGTGTGCCCCTCGGCCTATCTGAGGTGAACTAGTCAGGCCGCTAGGGAGGCTGCTGCTGCAGTGATATGAATGCCCTTGTGCTTCTTTCTCCTGGTGTCCTGGCTCTGCTCCAGCGTCTGCTCCGTGCTCTCTCTCTTCATGCTGCCCGCACTGCTGTGGCTGTACGTGGTCCAGGCTGCAACATGACTGGCTCGCTCTGGATCTCCCCCTCCTGTCCTCGCACCCTACACCAAATCAAAGTTTATTGGTCACGTATGCATATTTGCAGATGTTATCACAGGTGCAGCGGAATGCTTGTGTTTCTAGCTCCAACATTTCAGCAATACCTAGCAACACAAAACAATGCATACATAATGCACCCTCCCCCCCCAAAAAAGAAAGAAATTAAGAAATATCAGAACGAGCAATGTCAGAGGCCGGAATATAAATATTTCTATATTAGTGTGTATAGAAAGTATATGAATAGAAAAGGTGCACACAGGGATACCACACAGGGATACCACACAGGGATACCACACAGGGACACAGAGAAGGACAGACCAGAGGGTACTTCTAAAATGTCTGACTATTACAGTACTTAACCTTGGGTCTCTTTGAGGAGTCTGTTCACCTAGGATGTCTACATTACCAGCGCCGCATGTCTAGTAGCACTCTACAGTATGCATAGGCTCAGGCTACTTTGTTTTCCTTCAGTATCCTGTATGGTATTCATAGCACGTCCCCTAGCTGTACTCCTCATGGGACCACAAGATACTGCCCAGTAATAGTCTCTCTCTGTCCAACACAATAGTGTTGAAATTACTGATATCCCAAGGGGAGGAAGATGAATTCAGTGTCATTGAAAATGTATTGTAAAAACGTTCTGCTTTGGGGTGCACAATCGCTAGCTGTCCTGAGGAAAAGGATGTAGATCTTATCTGTTGATGGTATACCTACTACAGGAAGGTCATTTCAGTCCCAGTCCATTAGAATGAATGAAGATTTACAAGATGGACGGACACTAATGAGGGTATTGTAACTCTAAGGAGGGTATTGTAACACAAATGAGGGTATTGTAACACTAATGAGGGTATTGTAACTCTAATGAAGGTATTGTAACACTAATGAGGGTATTGTAACACTAATGAGGGTATTGTAACTCTAATGAAAGTATTGTAACACTAATGAGGGTAGTGTAACTCTAATGAGGGTATTGTAACTCTAATGAGGGTATTGTAACTCTAATGAGGGTATTGTAACACTAATGAGGGTAGTGTAACTCTAATGAGGGTATTGTAACTCTAATGAGGGTATTGTAACTCTAATGTAGTTATTGTTCACAGGAGGAAATTACATAATCGTATCCAGCAGGAAGAAAATGCATTTTAATGCAACATTTAACAAATGCAGGGAAGTGCATAATATCTAGATATAATCTGCCCCTCTCCACTGGGTCCTTACTGGATGCTCTACCTGATCTTGGCTGAGAAGCTATTTATGTCATAGAAGTTGGTATTTCTTTGAATTAAGGTGTCCTTGAATCTTTCTTTGAATCATCATTGTCCTTGTATCATTGTAAATGTAATCATTTAAAAGTAGGTATTTAGTACTTCATTAACTAGTTACTGTGATTCTCACTTTGAATTATGGACAGTAATGTTCGTGGATTTTTTATACAGGCCAAAATGGTGATCTGACGTGTGTGTGTGTGTGTGTGTGTGTGTAAGCATGTATAGCTTGTGGTATGTAAGTGTATGTAAGTGTGTTTAAGCGTGTGTGCGGTTAAACTGCTCAGAGTGGGCAGTGATGAGGCGTCGTCTTATAACAGGAGGCTATCAAGCGTGCGATGGTGCATTGCAGTGTCAATAGTCCTCTGCCTGGAACACACAGCTCCCTGCTCTCTGCTACCCTCCACACAAATAGACAGCCCTCCAGAGAATTGCAACGCTACTCAGGGTGAGAGAGACAAACTTGTACTGCATATTCAATAAGTCTAATTATGCTAACACAAGCTGTATGTAAATGACAGGGAACAGATGCTTCAAGAACAAACACGAGTTGATACCGAACCAAAGCCACTAACTGCACCGTATACTGTACTGCCGTACCACAGCACTATATGTCAATGGAACAAAGGTCTGAAAAATGGGTTGAGCTACCAGGCATTATATAAGAAAAGGAGCCCATAAGATACAAAGCCTTAGTTTCACCACTCATCAAGGTGATTTTCTCAGCTCTCCTTCATATGGCCTGGTGGTATTGACTGATCAGGAAAAGTGGACGGGTGTGGAGTGACACACAATCCATACCCCTCAGATACCATTCATTGTCATTACCCCTTAGCCTTCTCCCCCACCACCACATGATTGAAACGCACACCAAACTCATTTTGCCCAGGGGCTGCATTAGGTCTTCAACATGGTCCGGAGGGCCTTCCTGAAAAGGTGTTATATTTCCTTGCTGTCAAAATTAGCACAAAATAGTCCCCTACCCATTATGCTCCCTGCGAGTTGGACACAGTCAAGAAATAAGTCAGGTCACCCGAATTACAATTCAGTGTTCAATGTCCATCCATGTCTGAGGGCATGAGCACTGTTAACTTCAAGTAGGTTTCAGTTTTGTTATGGCATTGTGGATGGAGCTGTCAAATGGGAGTGAGCATCTGCATCTGGTTCAAAAGCTTGCATGTTCAATTCCAGTGACAGAAAGTTGTTTTTGATATTTTTGTTTTAAGCCTATCCCAAACCTTTACCCTTATCTTAACCATTCAGAGTTAATGCCTAACCTTAAGCATTTGTAGTTAATGCCTAAACTTAACAAGAAACTGACGCCCTGATCTGTTTCACCTGTCCTTGTGCTTGTCTCCACCCCCCTCCAGGTGTCGCTCATTTTCCCAATTATCCCCTGTGTATTTATACCTGTGTTCTCTGTATGTTTGTTGCCAGTTCGTCTTGTTAGTTCAAGCTTACCAGCATTTTTCCTGTCAGCTCCTATCGTTTCCCAGCCTCTCTTTGCTAGTCCTCCCTGTTTTGACCTTTGCCTGTCCTGACCCTGTACCCGCCCGCCTAACCTCTCTTAATGACCCTGAGCCTGCCTGCCGTCCTGTACCTTTGCCCTACCCTGTATTTTTTACCCCTGCCTGCCTTGACCTGTCTTTGCCTGTCCCTGTTGCTACAATAAACAGTGTTACTTCGACAGTCTGCATCTGGGTCTTACCTTGATTCCTGATAGAAACGGTATGAATGTAGGTGCATTACTATTTCTACACACTTTCAATTTAGTTTTGGTCATTTCAAAGTATATTGAGAACGTCCCCACCCCAAAACAACATACTGTAATAAAAAAAAATGCATATATAATTATTATTATTGTTTTATTTTTTACTCAAACCACCGTGGGCCAGATTGGACCCCCTCAGCCCATATGTTTGACACCCCTGACTTAGAGTACTACGGCCTTCACATTTAATTTAAGTACCCACTGGATACAGAAGTCCATTTAACGTCAAGTCCATGTTGGCTGAAAATAATTTCATTGAAATTACGTGGAAACAACATTGATTCAACCAGTGTGTGCCCAGTGGGTAGTCAGCTAGTACAACGTGAACTGAGCTTCATGAGACTGCATTAACAGGCTTTGTAACGGGCACCTCGCTCATAAATAATGTCTGTGCTGTCAGGGGGAACCTGGGAAAGCCATCAAGGGACAGTGGGAAAGGTGTGAGCATGTGTGGCAGACGGTACAGGGCTGCAGGGGCAGCCTTGACAGTCCCCCTCCTACTTTAGGGGCTGCTGCCAGTAGTAACCTTGATGAAACCAAGTCTCACACAAATCACCAGCTTGCTCCATCCCCTATCCCTCCACCTCCTCCTCTTGCAGGGGATTCCCTCCCAACCTTTGACACAGCAGGTTGTTCAGGTCATTGCTGCTCTCCTTGCACTTTCTCTCATTGCTCCTTTGGCCAGAATGGCATTCACTATTGATCCCCTTCCCCCTGTCTACATCATTAATTGTTTTGTAAAATATGAACAAACATAATTCTATTGTATTTTTGTATCGCTCTTGACTTAACGAACTCTCAAAGTCACACAAGAATAATGCTCAATACCACCTACAAACGACGTATACCACCTACAGTAGTTTACAATGTATCAAGTAATGTAGGCAGTTTTCATTCACTTTTCACTTGACATCATGTAAAGTGTATTTGTGAGCTGTGAATTGTGAAATAAAGCAGACTATAACTTTCTATGAGTCATCACAGAGTCAGAGAGTAGTACCAGAGTCAGAGAGTTTACCAGGCTGTGAAATTGCTCAAACTAAAGACAAACTCTCTGCACCATCTCAAGAAAACTAAAGACAAATTCTCTGCACTCTCAAAGAAAACCAAAGACAAACTCTCTGCACTCTCTCAAAGAAAAGTAAAGACAAACTCTCTGCACTCTCTCAAAGAAAACTAAAGACAAACTGCACTCTCTCAAAGAAAATTAAAGACAAACTCTCTGCACTCTCTCAAAGAAAACTAAAGACAAACTCTCTGCACTCTCTCAAAGAAAACTAGACAAACTCTCTGCACTCTCTCTAAAGGAAAACGAACGACAAACTCTCTGCTCTCTCTCTAAAGGAAAACTAAAGACATGTAGAGTGACAAAACCATTGCCAAACATCTGCCATGTAACTCATAATTCCATAAGAAATCCTATTAAAGGTATCTAGAAGTCCCTGATTAAATCCTTGCACAGTGAGTCAAAGTATAGTGTCCTGTTAGTGGGAGTCGTTCACAGTGGCTGGCTCTGTGAGTGATGCAGTGTTGTGACTGGTGAGAGGAGGGGTGTCTGTGTTGTTTTCTGCCTGTTTAGGCTGTGGCCATACATGTTCACTGCCTTGATGATTGGACAATCACCCCAGATGAGAATGTTTTTTTGTTCTTTATTATTTAATTGAATCGATATGATGTAGCTCATATTACATGTACAGTAGCAGTCTTTCCTTAAATTAATAAAACGGTATGTCTTTTATAATGTAAGAAATATATTTTGGATGCCCCTATTTATGACAATATCAGGGTGCAGAACAGAATAAAACAAAGTTTCTGAGTCATTGACATTTAGAAATCGTCCAACAATTATGAAACCACTCTCCCTAGTTATCTCCCTCATGTTTGGAAAGTGTCAGAGTTTCATATGACATAATCATTTTTGGGGATCACTTTAATAACCGAAGCACTTTGAAGTTATGCATGACATTAGGCCTATGTCAGATAACAAAATAGCAGCCTACAGTGTTACTGCATAATTAAAGTTGTAAGTTACACATTTACATAGTTACATAGTTAACACTGTTAACTTGGTCGTGCATAGTGAATGATAGATTACATTTCACATGAATATACAATTATTAGCTATTAATAAAGGCCAAGACTGGGCGGCAGGTTGCGCAGGTTGCGCCAGTAACTGAAAGGTTGCGCCAGTAACTGAAAGGTTGCTGGATCAAATCCCCGATCTGATAAGGTAAACATCTGTCGTTCTGCCCCTGAACAAGGCAGTTAACCCACTGTTCCCCGGTAGGCCATCATTGTAAATAAGAATTAGTTCTTAACTGATTTGCCTAATTAAATAAAAAGACGCGTTCCCTTTAAATATCCTTCGCTGCAGATAAGGTGAGTAGTGGTAGGCTACACAGTGCGGGTGGAGAGAGCGCCTTTTCTCGCCATTCTCCATCCCGGGTCTCTTTGTATGTATAGCAGTGCCCGACTGCAGGTTTGACTAAGCTTTGTAGATACGGCTACACCGGGGTAATGGCTGTACTGATCACTAGAAGGACTGAGACCTAGGGTAATTGAAGCATGCCTTACCCCCAACTAAGCAGAGAACAGGGAAAGTGACGCCGATGCCGATAATTCGGGATCTGACACTGAGGAATTGCATAATCTGGCTCTCAGTCCAGGGGGATTCTTCATGCATGTCATTTCAAGTCAATGTCGGAAGATTCTGTTCTCTTTACAATGTATAAGGAGGCTGCATGGTTTGATTAATCTCTATTCACTAAACTGCTGACAACCACAGACATATCCCCTTGCATGAGAATTTCTGTCAGCATTCTGCGTTTCACAAACTGTTGTATTCTATATACTGTATTAAATTATGGAGAAAATTATGCACGAAGTGTGATTTCTTTTATTGAGCATTTGTCAATTAGCCCACGCATGCCTTTTAATTTATTTGTCAGGATTACTTTTTAATACGAAAGATGTAGTTGACTAGGGTTATTGTGACGAGTCATGATTGCAGTATATAATTTTTTCTGCTTGGTAACTAAAACGTTATCCATCAGCACAACGTTAACCTGTTAGTCTAACCCACTACCCATCTCTGTGTTCGTCTGCATCTTGTGGGCCTACTAATTTACTTTTTTTTGTAATATCACACGTTGTAATACGCCTCCCCGCCACCTCCCCTGCTTGCTTTTATTTTTGCAGATGTTGCCACTGAGCACCGTATGAGGACAGTTACCTTTGCGGCTGTCTAATGCGGGCAACGTCATAGCGGCTAAGGACACTGGATGCATAGAATTCTGCCGATCTTTGGCTATTACCAGTACCATTCCTCCAGGTCGGAACCCTATCCCCTCCTTTTTTTTTGTCAATCGCCATCCTACGACAACCTGAGCGAGGAACGAAGACGGGGAGGGGGAGGCGAGGACACACCCGCATTCTGTACCTCTCCAACGCCGGTGCGCGCGAGTGGTGATGCTGCAGACAACATGATGATCGTATTAACGGTCCCGAATAGGAAATAGATTTGTTTCTTCTTCTTAGGATCTAAATCACCGGAGGGATTAGCACCGGAGGGATATTTGGCCACTGGCTATTTACTCCCTGATATCAAGTGACCAATGGGAACAGCAACTAACACCCCGTTTTCAACAAGGTGAATGCTGGTATGTAGCCTAAGATTTTGAAAACGTCTGCTATAACCCACACGACTTTCATTTAGAAAAGTATACTCGACCTCTGCAGTAAAGGGGAGACAGTAGATGACCATTGAACAAAATAGCCCGTATTATTATTAGCTTCTGAGTATTTATCAACTGAATAGTGCTTAACAAAACTATGCCTCTTTTATGGAAGATGCAAGAGATGGTGTGGGCAGACAGAAGATTTTTCTCTTGAAACGTTTTTCCTACTGCAGTTTAATAATTTATGGATGTTTTTGAATATTTCAGAGACAGTCACCATTTGAGACCAGTCTGAAATGCTCCAACAAAACTACCTTAAAGTGAATGATGAAAAAGTGACATCGAGGGCTTCTTGGAACATAAAAAAAAGAGTGCATACTTTTTTCACTATTCAGTTATTGGTTTTCTAATATAAGCTAAAGAAGGGGCAAACTGTATAGATTTGGTTGCTATACTACAAAGGTACTTTCATGCATGATGTCACTGCAGAAGGTGAATGGATATTATCCATTGCAGCAGATTAGAAGGAGCTCATGCCCCGATTCATATATCTATGCTAGTTGGAAACTAGTTGGCTTCATTGAGCTCTGGGCATACATTAAGCTTCTCCACATGTACAGTAGTTCATGTATGTTTTAGAAAACTGAATACTTTGGTTGTAGCCTACAGAAGTACATTTTCATAACTTTTATGTCATTGTTCCTTTACAGTATAATATATGGCTTGAGAGGACAGACAGACAGAATAACACAAATGCTATCAAATTATTAAAATTCTCTCTGGTCTCTGTCCCTTCCAGACAGATCCATCCATGAGGTGAGCCAACCGGTCTTTACGGCATTGAACCCCTTCCCTCTCCTCCATCCCCCTCCCTACAGTTTCCAGGCTGCAGGGCCCAGCCCCACTGAAAAGTGCAGGCGTCCTGCTCCCCCCGCAGAATGACTGTAGCCACTGGTGACCCCTCTGATGAGGCGGCAGCGCACCCGGGGAACACGGCTGAGTACGACCCTGACGCTGACCATGAGTGCTGCGAGAGAGTGGTCATCAACATCTCTGGGCTACGTTTTGAGACGCAGCTCAAAACCCTCTCCCAGTTCCCCGATACTCTGCTAGGGGACCCCAAAAAGAGGATGCGGTACTTTGACCCACTGAGGAACGAGTACTTCTTCGACCGCAGCCGAACCAGCTTTGATGCCATTCTCTATTTTTACCAGTCAGGAGGGAGGTTACGGCGGCCGGCCAATGTGACCCTTGATATTTTCTCAGAGGAGATACGTTTCTATGAGTTGGGGGATGAGGCCATTGAGCTGTTCAGAGAGGATGAGGGTTTCGTCAAGGAGGAAGAGAGGCCGCTTCCTGACAATGAGTTTCAGAGACAAGTGTGGCTGCTGTTTGAGTACCCAGAGAGCTCAGGACCCGCTAGGATTATCGCTATCATCTCCGTCATGGTCATCCTCATCTCTATCGTAAGCTTCTGCCTGGAAACCCTGCCCATCTTCCGCAACGACGATGACGAACCGCACAGTGTCTTTGACACCAACACCAACACCACAATCTACTTCACGTCCACCTACTTCACCGACCCATTCTTCATCCTGGAGACGCTCTGCATCATCTGGTTCTCCTTTGAGTTCCTGGTGCGCCTCTTTGCCTGCCCCAGCAAATCAGGCTTCTTTGGTAACGTCATGAACATCATTGACGTTGTTGCCATCATCCCCTACTTCATCACGCTGGCCACAGAGCTGGCTGAGAAACCAGAGGATGGCCAGGCGGGTCAGCAAGCCATGTCCCTGGCTATTCTCAGGGTCATCCGTCTAGTGCGAGTCTTCCGAATCTTCAAGCTGTCGCGACACTCCAAGGGACTTCAGATCCTGGGCCAGACCCTAAAGGCTAGTATGAGGGAACTGGGTCTGCTGATCTTTTTCCTCTTCATTGGAGTCATACTGTTCTCCAGTGCCGTCTACTTTGCGGAAGCTGATGAGCCAGAGTCACAGTTTGAAAGCATCCCTGATGCCTTCTGGTGGGCTGTTGTCTCCATGACGACAGTAGGTTATGGCGACATGGTCCCGACCACCATTGGTGGCAAGATTGTGGGCTCCCTCTGCGCCATTGCAGGTGTGCTGACAATTGCCTTGCCCGTGCCCGTCATCGTTTCCAACTTCAACTACTTCTACCACCGTGAGACAGAGGGCGAGGAGCAGGCTCAGTGCCTAGGCCCAGTCGCTAAAGAGGACTCGAATGAAGAGCTGAAGAAGAGCCGGAGCGGCTCCACCATCAGTAAATCAGACTACATGGAGATCCAGGAAGGGGTGAACAACAGTATTGAGGACCTCCCAGAAGAGAACCTCAAGACTCAGGCCAACTGCACTACGCTGGCCAACACAAACTATGTCAACATCACCAAAATGCTCACAGATGTGTAGCCAGCTGGCATTGTCCTCTCAGTGAGGTTGAGAGGTCAAAGGATGGGGCAGGTGTGTAGCCTCCCATTTTACATTTGCTGCTGGAATCTCAAGGCAATAGATTCAGGACGTATAACTGTACTCATCATTTCTTAGTGATGAAAAACAACAGAAACTATGTGCTCACTCCTCCCCTAACTCCCACTGTAAGCGCCTCACACCTTGCCCTCAAACTGACCTTCTGTCAGACCTAAAATCGTATAATCAAAATTCTGCGTGTTGATGTCTGCATGGAGTTGGCTTTGTCAGTGTGACTATTCCAATAGTAAAATTATCTGCTCACAACGGTAGTACAAAAAAGAGGAGAAATGTAGCTAAAAAAAAAGTGATTTATCGCTTCCAGAATAACCCCACCACCAATCCTGCTTCAGCCTCCCTGCGCCTGCCGCTACCCTGGTCTCCCTCCATCGTCAAAGGTACACTTTGCTTCCTGTTTGCGTGCTGCAAAATTCTGCTTCCTGGAGCAAACTAAACAAACCCGTCCTGTGGTGAACTACTTGGAGATTACAGAACGTGTGAACATAAGGCGGGCATGCTCCGTTGCTGCCCACTGGGCACAGACGTCAGTTCAATGTCTATTTTTGATTTACATTTGGTTGAGTTGTCAACTAACGTGAATTCAACATGAAATCAACAAAACATGTCACCGTGTCATTGGATTTAGGTTCAAATTTGGGTGAAAAAAAATATGAAATTCCACTACATTGATGACATTATTACATTGAATATTTGGGTTGAAGTGATGTGGAAACAACGTTGATTCAACCCGTTTTTTGCCCAGTGGCTGAGGCCTGTCATGGCCTGAGCCTGAGACACACGAGGAGTGTGGTACTGTAGTAGTAATTCACAATATTTAAGGGATGTAGGACATTCATCAGCTCCATAAGCTTATGATGGTTTCACATCTTTTCTTCAGGAACATCAGTATCTGATGAATGACTGACAAAAGGCCTTGACTTTTCACTGCTCTAGTCTTACATCGTTTATGTGTTTACTGTACATGGCAATGCAAGCTTCCCTCCTCCACTCACCTGAACCTGTCTTACTGCAGCTCTGAGGACAAAGTGAATGTCGCTTCCTCTTTCATTTGTACTTATTTACCACTTAACTCATATAGATAGGTAAGTAGTTTTAAGTAAGTAGTGACTGTAACCGTTACTGTAGCTAGATAGGTACTGTAGGTAGTAACTGTAGCCAGTTGATTGTTGCATGGAGTTCTTATCTGAATGAGTATTCTCACTCACACAACTATCATTGCTCCAAAGACACTGTTTATTGTCTTGCCCTCTATAACCTTCTATCATACATATGAAGGGATGTCGAGAGGTTATTATCTAACATACGTAGGTTACAATGGTGTCTGAAAGGATACCATGCCCCAAACCAGCCCTATAGCTTGGAGGATATTGTATTCCTGACATTTGACCTAAATGTAACATTCCATGTAGAGTTCATTGTCATAGTCTTGTTGCCACACCGCTGAGCTGAAAACATAGAGAGGTGTTTACATACCACCGACATTGCAGCTGAGCTGTAATTTGAGGTAAAATGCATTAGTTAATTAATTACAGCACCCATACAGTGTAGTTGCAGCATTAATCTCAGTTACAGACAGACTCGACTCACGGCTGCCTTGTACAACTGGGTCCATTGTGTCTTCATGATGAACCATTGGGACAACTAAAGGGACATGTATAAAAGGATGTTTCCTCCCTAAACTGCCTTTAAAACAAGTAGGCTTACTAGTGCTTTCCTAGTGTTGCATGACCTCAATACATTCCTAGAAGCATGAATTGAAGATCAAAGATGCCTATGAAAACTATTTAATAAGATACCTATATTTATCTCAATATCTACTTACATACTTTAATCTGTGATAACAAAGCAATCTGGGACGTATAAGAAGGGGAATTTACATTCAGCTGACGATTTAGAGATGAGGATGACCATGATGGAGATGATAGCGTTAATCCGATAATCCTTGATGATATGCAGATCGTTGCTATGTTTGTTTTATGATATGAACAATGACACTTGTTTATTTTCAGCACTGATGGTGTAGCCCCATTTCAGGGACTGTCTGTTGGACAGAGTGCCAAAGACATGCATGCCTAATACACTAGCGAGTTCACAGGAGAAGTGGAGGTACAGTAATATATCTATGGTAGTTGCATCCCTCAATAAGAAAATATGAGCATTATCTAAATATTACCATACTCGAAGGAGAGATGGTTTATATTGCCAACGGCTGAAGTATGTAGCCGTGTAGCAACTCTTAACTACAGAGTTCTAGGTCTCTCACGACATTGCTGAGTGCCCTGTCTTTCTACATCTTTTCATAGTGAACTTCAGGACACAGAAGAGTACTAGCAAAGCTGAGGATGTTTAGCCAGCGCTAACAAAATGGTCAAATGAATTGCGTCTTATTTACCTTTTGGTCAAAATTGGTTGGCATAGCCACAAGGATGTTAGCTTTGACTCTAATGTGTCTGGTCTGTCTTCTTGTTTACGTTTTAGACCTAAATGTCTGCCACCATTGCCGCAGTGTGCATTCACGCTAGATGGACAGAGGTGAGGTTCTTAGCTCCCGGTCCCTCCCTCTGTCCTTACCATGTTCCTTTCCTCTCTTGTGTCTTCAATTGGCAGTACCTTGTGCAACTGCAATCGCTACTTATTTTAGAGAGATGAAATGTGTTGGAAAGGAACTTGAATTGAAAAATAATCTGGGTCTGGAACCCTGCTTGTTGATGCTTCCATTTGCATTATTATAACATGATGTTATTATGTTCACCCTTATTCTAGCAGTAACACTTCTTATCTAATACCAATGCACCACGCTGTCCAAAACACACATCATATACATCAACAGTGCATGATGTGGATAGGTACACAATTATGTGGTGTGTGTGTGTGTGTGTGTGTGTGTGTGTGTGTGTGTGTGTGTGTGTGTGTGTGTGTGTGTGTGTGTGTGTGTGTGTGTGTGTGTGTGTGTGTGTGTGTGTGTGTGTGTGTGTGTGTGTGTGTGTGTGTGTTTGATCCCTAATGTTGACGTCTGTGTGTGTGTGTGTGTAAGTGTGTAAGTGTGTATGTAGAGCCCACCTCTGAATGTCAGAATCTTAGCTTGGTTGTACAGCTGCATTAAAGTGACAGCCATTCATGCTTGTGTGCATAGTAAGACAAAACTGCTCACAGTATGACCAAAACAAGTCATTGTCTATGCATGCAAATGCTTTGTATTTTTTAAAATAATTTTTCTATTTACTTTTTACAATGGACAGATCTTCCCAACATACATCATGAGATAGCATGCTTACCTATTTTGTTTGAATTGGGCACATTCTGATTCAACACACACTCAAATTTAGCAACATATCAAAAAATAAACATTGTAGTTGAGTATCAACAGTTTGTTTACTAGATGCTCTAAGCACAACCATATATGGAGTATACCCATTTTTATCAATGTGCATATTTACTATGTGAAATGTTTATATATTCCCAAAATGGAGTGTCGCAAAAATCGAAAATGTATCTTTTGCTTTATAGTAAGCATCACTAGACCATTACAACGCAAAGTGTACAGAGGGTTTCACCAGCTAAAGCACAGTCAGAAGGACTCCCAACAGAAAATGCTCTCAAATGTCTATTCAGAGAAGAACTGTAGATTGGAAATATAAACAAAGGTTAAAAAAAACATGACTATGGAAACACACGGAAATACAGAAAAGTAGAGTAGTTTCAGAATTGTGTTTTTGTTTCTCTGCAGATTCTGGGTTGGTTTGAATTTTAATCTGAGTATTGTAAGCGATGATGAGTGCCCCTCCACTTTTACAGCGAAGCACAGGCCCCAATTAATTTAATCAATAAAAATAAAGGAAAACTGCACTGTGTGTTATAAAAAAATGCTGTATTGGAGGTCGTAAGTAACTGGGTTAAAAGTGAATACATCCCGCAAGCTTTTCCTCTCGCCAACATTGTCATTGAATATGAGAGTAAAACCACACCTGACCTGTCCTGAAAATACAGCATAAACTTTCTGAGTGAAAAAGCAGTTTGATTTTCCTTTTATCTGTCATTTATTGAATTTGGGCCACAGTGAAAGCTGTGTACTGGACTGTATGGTTTACATCACCAACGAAGTAAACATGCAAGTAGCTACACAAGTAGTAGCTATTCAATCAACTGTTTATGCATGTGTATGTCAGAACAAGAGAGTGTGTTTCTGTGAATGACACAGTAGAAACACAGCTACAGTATGTCTGGTACAGTATAGCTCCTTCACCTTCAACACTCCCACACATGGTGGCCTGCCCTTACTGCAACTATCAACTTTGGTACAATGGACCAGATTTTTTTTCTATGAAAAGAAATGTAAGGAAAATACTGTACATAACAACAATGGATTATGGAGCCCCCAAAAAACGGACAATGTACTATAATGCTAAGCGAAGTCTGGATTTAAATTAGTGTGATCTCCACACTACAGGAGCAAAAAGACAATCTGTGGACAAGAAAAACATGTCAAAGAAAAAATGCATATAATCCTTCAAAATGACCATAACCATGATAACAAAGTCATATAAATAATGAAGAAAATAATAATTCAACCAAACTGTGTTTTGTGTGATTTTACTGTGAGAGGCCTTTTCCCCCTTATCCATTCACAGTGGTGGACTAGATACAGTGCCTTCAGAAAGTAATCATACCCCTTTGACTTATTCCACATTTTGTTGTTTTACAGCCTGAATTCAAAATGTACAAACAAATATACATTTCATCACCCATCTACACACAATAACCCATAATGACAAAGTGAAAACAGGTTTTTAGAAATGTTTCACATTAATTGAAAATAAAATACAGAAATATATAATATAAATAAGTATTCACACCCCTGAGTCAATACATGTTAGAATCAACTTTGGCAGCGATTTACAGCTGTGAATATATAATAAGTCTCTAAAAGCTTTGCACACCTGGATTGTACAATATTTGCACATTGTCATTTGTTTTATTGTTTAAGCTCTTTCAAGTTGGTTGTTGATCATTGATAGACAGCCATTTTCAAGTCTTGCCGTAGGTTTTCAAGCCGATCTAAGTCAATACTATAACTAGGACACTAAGGAACATTCAATGTCGTCTTGGTAAGTAACTCGTGTATATTTGGCCTTGTGTTTTAGGTTATTGTCCTGCTGAAAGGTGAACTTGTCTCCAAGTTTTCCTCTAGGATTTTGCCTGTGCTTAGCTCTATTCCATTTCTTCTTATCCTAAAAAAACTCCATAGTCCTTGCCGATAACAAGCATACCCATAACATGATGCAGCCACCACCATGCTTGAAAATATGAAGAGTGGTACTCAGTGATGTGTTGTATTTCCCCAAACACAACACTTTGTATTTAGGACACAAAATTACTTTCTTTGCCACATTTTTAGCAGTTATACTTTAGTGCCTTGTTGTAAAACAGGATGTGTGTTCTGTACAGGCTTCCTTTTTTTCAGTCTGTCATTGAGGTTAGTATTGTGGCATAATTACAATGTTGTTGATCCATCCTCAGTTTTCTCCTGTCACAGCAATTAAACAAGTCACCATTGCCCTCATGGTAAAATCCCTGAGTGGTTTCCTTCCTCTCTGGCAACTGAGTTAGGAAGGACTCCTGGATCTTTGTAGTGACTGGATGTATCGTTACACCATTTGAAGAGTAATTAATAACACCGTGCTCAAAGCGATATTCAATGTCAATTTTTTTTACCCATCTACCGATAGGTGCCCTTCTTTGCGAGTCATTGGAAAACCTCTCTGGTCTTTGTAGTTGAATCTGTGTTTGAAATTCAATGCTTAACTGAGGGATCTTAAAGATAATTGTATGTGAGGGGTACAGAGATGAGGTAGTCATTAAAAAATCATGTTAAACTATTATTGCACACAGAGTGAGTCCATACAACTTATTATGTGACTTATTAAGCTATTTGTTTTGACCATTATGGGGTATTGTGTGTAGGCCAGTGAAACAACATCTCAATTTAATCGATTTTAAATTCAGGCTGCAACACAACAAAATGTGGAAAAAGTCAAGGTGTGAAATATTTTCTGAAGGCACTGTATGTTCTTATTGATTTTATTTTGTTTATTTGTCAGTGGCCATCTGCAATTTGAACATGAATTCTGGTATTTAATGCATTGCACCAGAATTAGCGCAATTTTATCTGCAGTCTTTGACAAAACAATGACAAAATCTAAATGAAATCAAATGATTACACCCCAAAACCTGGACATAAATGATAGAAAGGTACGCATAGACACGAAATGAATTAAAAATAAAGACGAATAAGTATTTTATTATAGTTATGCCATCAATTGAATTAGATATGCATCCAAATGTGTAATGGCTCTCACTGAGATTGATGGTTTGTATATTTCATTGTTTGAGAGAGGGAATAATTGAATATTGTATTCAACATCTAACAAGGAATTAGTTTGCGCATCGATTTGAAGGATAATTTTAGCAGAACCATTGCTAGCTGTCTGTGACTATACAAAGTGCTGTGAATCGATCAAAGAGTGTTTTGTTGTTATTCTTAGGACATTCAGCGCAGAGTCTTTGTAGCCCTCAGCTGTGTGGAGGACATTTACAATGCCTCCTGGCATCTTTGGTTGCTTCATCCTTTAAAGTGATGATCCAAATCTTTTGTATAATTTCAGCCAGTGGTTTTCAAAGTAGTGCTCACGAGCCAAAATGGGTCCCCGAAAATTGTGCACAATTGTGTAGTACGTCATCCATTTTGTATTATATGTTACGTCCTGCCCCCACCAAAAATATCATACAATATGTTACGAATTTGTAAGTGCATAAGATCTCGGACTGCATCTTTAAGTGCAGAGAGCTAGAGTGAGAGAGAGAGAGAGAGAGAGAGAGAGAGAGAGAGAGAGAGAGAGAGAGAGAGAGAGAGAGAGAGAGAGAGCAGGGAATGTACTATTAATAGCCTTTTTGTTGGAGAGAGAGATGGGGGAAAGAGAGAGGGAGGGGTAGGAGAGAGAGCAAGAGATATGGGAGAGAGAGATAGCGGAGTGTTGGAGAGCGAGACACGAGCAGGAGCGGAGTGTGAGAGAGGGAGGAGAAGGAGGAAGTGTATATTTTTTTAAGGAATCCTTCACAGTGGACTTTCTCTGATACTCATGTCCCAGTCCACCATCTCATGTTAATTAGGGAGGAGGCTGGGACAGACTCTAGTTGATATTTGCATTCATCTGTTTCCAGGACTCTTTCTCTTTCAGAGGAAAATGAGGAGAGAGATAGTGAACGTTTGTCAAGCCTGTGAATTCTGCCACGTCAATTTAGAGAGAAACTCGTGTTTGCTGCAACCAGCTGGCAACTAATCACAGCTATACATCTGGGGTGCCGTCATAGTCTATTCATATTATATCTCCCTTTCCTATTTGTATTCCATATATGGTGGGTTTCTATGTCTTCTATATGTTGATTACTGTCACCAAAGTATTCTAATATGCCATGACATTTATGAAGGCTAACTGTGACAAAAGATCCAAATTCACATTTTATTTGAAACAAAACGTTTTAGTGCTGCACTGCTCGGCACTGTGCATTGGAACTGCAGACATACATCTCTCTGCTGTAGTCATTAGTTACAGTGCAGTGTGGTGCAGCTCTGCACCATGGCTAAAAGGAGACACAGGAGGAAGAGGAGGGCAGAGAGAGACAGGGGGAAAGGCAGGGAGAGACAGAGATAGGAGAACAGAACCGGGAGAGATAGAGAGACAATGAGAGTAGGGCAGGGAGAGACAGAGCAAGGAGAGTAGGGCAGGGAGAGACAGGTGGGAGGGGAGCAGGGAGAGACAGAGAAAGGAGAGCAAGGAGAGACAGGTGTGAGTGGTGAAACAGGCTGTGCTCTCTGGCATCTCTCCCCAAGATAGGAGATCACACGACTGGGGCAGGTGGTCACGCTTATGCTTTGCCCTAGTGTCAGGGATAATCGTGTGTGTGTGTGTATGCTTATGCAGTGTGTGTCTACCAGTGTGTGTGTGTTTGTGTGTGCAGTGTGTGTATGCCAGTAGCTAGGTTTCCATCCAATTGGTGACAGATTTTCATGTGAATATTCTAGAATCTGCATGGAGAAAATATGCAAGTGGTGTGTTTTCCACCAAACGGACTTGTTGTGGATAAAAATCAGTGCGGGATGACACAGTGCACACAACATTTTCTTTTCGCAAAAATGTTCATGTACCAAATAAAAATCTAACGCTCAAAGTGTTTCCATCGCATTTTCAACTCTACCGATTGTTTTGTCACATAAACTGATGCCCACTCTGGTCTTGGCACGTGCGCTCTAGCCAACAGCTTGCAGATACAGTGCAGGTAGGCTGTGCAGCTAGGCTAGTCTACTTGACGAGATTCGAATATTTTTATTTGTAAAACAGTCTTCACGTCACCAGAATAAGACCCTCAATACTTATTGGAAAGGAGCATCAAGATCACCGTGCACTTTCCCCACCCTGTAACTTTTCTAATCAGTAGCAAACTGCATGGTTTCCCGAGTCGTAGTAGGAGGACCACACACCATATCATCGCATGACTCCAAGTTTACTTTGATACTCCTCTCCAACCTTTCAGGGCTGGGTGTCTCAGGCTCTGCACACTGTCGGATTGCATCCTACCTAGCAGGCCGTTCCTACCAGTGGCGTGGAGAGGATCTGTGTCTGCACCACGTACCCTCACTACTGGTGTCCCCAGGGCTCGGTTCTAGGCCCTCTCCGCTTCTCTCTATACACCAAGTCACTCGGCTCCGTCATATCCTCACATGGTCTCTCCTATCATTACGATGCGGATGACATTCAACTACTTTTCTCCTTCCCCCCTTCTGACACACAGGTGGCAACACACTCTCTGTGTGTCTGGCAGATATCTCAGCTTGGATGTTTGCCCACTACCTCAAGCTCAACCTCCACAAGATGCAGCTGCTCTTCCTCCAAGTCCTCTGCATCACGGTAGACAACTCCACGGTGTCCCCCTTCCAGAGTGCAAAGAACCTTGGCGTGACCCTCCCTGAACATTACCCTGCCGTTCTATGCAAACATCAAAGCAGTGACTCGCTCCAGCAGGTTCATGCTCAACAACATCTGTAGAGTATGACCGTACCTCACACAGGAAGCAGCGCAGGTCCTAATCCAGGCTCGCGTCTGGACTACTGCAACTCGCTGTTGGTTGGGCTCCCTGCTTTTGACATAAAACCCATGCAACTTATCCAGAACGCTGCAGCCTGCCTGGTGTTCAACCTTCTCAAGTTCTCCCATGTCACCCCTCTCCATTGGCTTCCAGTCGAAGCTTGCATCCAATACAAGACCATGGTACTTGCCCACGGAGCAGCAAGAGGATCTGCCTCTCCCTACCTTCAGACTATGCTCAAATCCTACACCCCAACCCGAGCACTCCGTTCTGCCATCTCTTGTCTCTTGGCCCTCCCACCCCGTTGTATTAGTCACATGCACCAATTACAACAGACTGGACAGGGAAATTCTTACTTACGACCCCCTATAGCTTCCGTCCCCTCTCCTCTCCCCTACCTGTGCTCGAACCAGGGACCCTCTGCACACATCAACAACTGCCTCCCTCCCTCGAAGCATCGTTACCCATCACTCCACAAAAGCCGCAGCCCTTGCAGAGAAAGGGGAAACACTACTTCAAGGTCTCGAGTGACGTCACCGATTGAAACGCTGTTAGCGCGCACCCCGCTAGCTAACTAACCATTTCACACCGGTTACATATGCATAAGAATAAGAGACAAAAGTAACAAGTAACAAGTAATTAAAGAGGAGCAGTAAAAAATAGCAATATATACCGAGTCAATGTGTGGGGGCCACAACCACAAGCTCTGTCCTGGCACGCCAATGATGGAACCAGCATCGTCCTGAAGCTAGGACAGCAGAGTCCCTGCCCATTTTCTGAAAACATTTCAAATCCAACCTCTTCCAAGAGTATTCAACAATTTAGTGTTTAGTTTCTTCTCAGCCTCATCCGATTCAGTAATAGCTATCAAAAGGATGTAATCTCTTGTGGACAGATGTGCTGGGTGTCCCGAGATTACATATGCTCTAATTACCTACACATGAATGCACATTCTTCAAAATGTTCACTCAATGTTGTTGCTAGCACTTTCCTCCCAAAAGTGTACCATCTGGGTTAACATGGTTGAGTTTACAAAAACAGATCAGATATACAGTTGAAGTCGGAAGTTTACATACACTTAGGTTGGAGTCATTAAAACTATTTTTTCAACAACTCCCGACACTACCCAGTTAAATGTAAGGCGCCAAATACAAAATCCAAAAGTTGAATTATTAAACATTCATCAATATACAAGTGTTGCATAGTCATCAAAAGCTCTGATTCTTGGCAATATCACAGCGTTGTCTAATTTCAAAAAGGCTTTACAGCGAAAGCACAACATTTGATTGTTTGAGGATAGCACCTCTCCTATTTTCCTCATTAGCATAAATTCATATCCAGCGCGGGTCACACAAAACCCATTTAAAAGCTAAAATAAATCACTTACCTTTTGAAGAACTTCTGCTGAGGGCTTCCCAAGTGTCCAAAGAAGACATCCAATGGTTCTTTTGTTAGAAAAAGTCATTTATTATATCCATAAATCTCTGTTTGGTTGGGGCTTTATGATCATAAAATCCACCATCGATTCGCCCATTGAACCGTGAAGAGAACGCGTTCAAATTATACCTATACACTTTCTCCAAACAAATCAAACATCATTTTTGATGTATCCTTAGGTATCCAGACACTGTATAAAGACTGTTGACATCTAGTGGAAGCCATAGGTACTGCAGTCTCAGTCCTAGTTAACATAGAAATCAATAGGCAGCAGTTGTTTTCAACAGTTGTTTTTCAACAGTTGTTTACAGACAGATTATTTCACTTATAATTCACTGTATCACAATTCCGGTGGGTCAGAAGTTTACATGCTCTAAGTTGACTGTGCCTATAAAAAGCTTGGAAAATTCCAGAAAATGATGTCATGGCTTTAGAAGCTTCTGATAGGCTAATTGACATCATTTAGGTAAATTGGAGGGTGTACCTGTGGATGTATCTCAAGGCCTAGCTTCAAACTCAGTGCCTCCACAAGTCTGGTTCATCCAATTTCCAAACGCCTGAAGGTACCACGTTCATCTGTACAAACAATAGTACGCAATAATAAACACCATGGGACCACGCAGCCGTCATACCGCTCAGGAAGGAGACGCGTTCTATCTCCTGGAGATGAACGTACTTTGGTGCGAAAAGTGCAAATCTATCCCTGTACAATAGCAAAGGACCTTGTGAAGATGCTGAGGAAACAGGTACAAAAGTATCTAAATCCACAGTAAAATGAGTCCTATTGTCACGACTTCAGCCGAAGTTGGTCCCTCTCCTTGCTCGAGTGGCTTTTGGCGGTCGAAGTCATCAGTCTTCAGTTTTCATTTTATATGTTTTTTTGTCTTCATTATACACACCTGGTTTCTATCCCATAATTACATGTTCCTTATTTAACCCTCTGTTCCCCTCATGTTTTTGTGCGTGATTGTTTGTGTTTCATTGTTCCGTGTTTTCCAGTGGTTGTTTTTTTCCCCACTCACGTATTTTGGAATTATTGAGTAAAGATTTTGAAAACTCATATTCATTGTCCTGCACCTGACTCTGCCTTACCGGCATCATGGAGAACTTTGACAGAATCATGCACCACCCATGGAGTCAGCAGGATGACCCAGCCCTCCTCTACAAGTCGAGGAGCGACTTCAGCAGCATGCAACAATGTTGCAGAGTCTCGGCACAGCCGTGGATAGCGTGCTGCAGAGCATGCAGCGATGGGAGAGAGGAGGATTTTCAGCGCCTCTACCATCAACACAACCTCCCACTCCACAACCCACACAACTGTCCACCCCTCCTTCACCTGGTCCCAGTAGGATTCGGCTTGCGCTCCCGAAGGAGTATGATGGGACGGCTGCCGGGTGTCAGGGGTTCCTACTCCAGATGGAGCTCTACCTGGCAACCGTTCACCCGGCTCCTTCGGGACGCAAGAGCGTGTCTGCCCTCGTCTCCTGTCTATCCAGGAAAGCCCTGGAGTGGGCCAACACCGTATGGGGAGAGGAAGGAGCGGCATTGGACCACTACGAGGAGTTCACCCACCGTATCCGGGCAGTATTCGATCATCCAACTGAGGGTACAGCGGCGGATGAACGCTTGTTCCACCTCAGACAGGGGATGAGGAGCGCACAGGACTTTGCGCTGGAGTTCCGAACTCTGGCCACCGGCGCGGGATGGAGTGACACGGCCCTTATTGACCAATATAGATGCAGTCTGCACGAGGACGTCCGACGGGAGCTGGCATGCAGAGACACCACCCTTTCTTTTGACCAGCTGGTGGACATGTCCATCAGGCTGGATAACCTGCTGGCCACCCGTGGACGTCTGGATCGGGGCCTGTCATTTCCATCCCCCAACACCTCTGCTCCAACGCCTATGGAGCTAGGAAGTACTGAGTTTAGGGAGGCCGGAGGAGGGGCTATTCCCTGCACCCTCTGTGGCCACGAGGGCACTCTGCTGGTCGGTGCAGAGGGGGTTCCTCAGGGAGTCAAAGCAGCAGGCAGGGTACTATCGGGTCACCCCAGGTGTGTAGGCATCAGTCTCACCCAGAGCTCCCTGTTGCTCACGTGTTTTTGTTTGTTAATTTTCCAGATTTTTCCCCGCATTCCCAGCATAAGGCGCTTGTTGATTCAGGCACAGCTGGGAATTTTATTGATCGTTCATTTGTTCATAGTTTAGGGATCCCCATTGTTCCTGTTGATATGCCCTTCCCTGTGCAAGCCTTAGATAGTCGACCATTAGGGTCAGGGCTGATTATGGAGGCTACCGCACCACTAAGCATGGTGACACAGGAGGGTCATGAGGAGAGAATCAGTTTATACCTCATTGATTCTCCTGCGTTTCCCGTGGTGTTGGGTCTACCCTGGTTGGCCTATCATAATCCCATTATTTCGTGGCAACAGAGGGCTCTCAAGGGATGGTCACGAGAGTGCTCGGGGAGATGTGTAGGTGTTTCCATCGGTGCGACTACGGTCCAGACCAGGTCTCCATCGTGCACATCCCCTCTGAATATGCCGATTTGGCTCTCGCCTTCTGTAAAAAGAAGGCGACTCAATTACCACCTCATCGACGGGGGGATTGTGCTATAGATCTCCTGGTAGACGCAGCACTTCCCAGGAGTCACGTGCATCCTCTGTTACAGGAGGAGACGGAGGCTATGGAAACATATGTCTCCGAATCTCTGGGGCAGGGATACATTCGGCCCTCCACTTCACCTTCCTCCTCAAGTTTATTTTTTGTGAAGAAGAAGGATGGTGGTCTACGCCCGTGTATTAACTATCGAGGTATCAATCAGATCACTGTGAGGTACAGCTACCCGCTGCCTCTCATAGCCAGTGCGATTGAGTCAATGCACGGGGCGCGCTTCTTCACAAAATTGGATCTCAGGAGCGCATACAATCTGGTGCGTATCCGGAAGGGGGACAAGTGGAAGACGGCATTTAGTACCACCTCAGGGCACTATGAGTACCTTGTCATGCCGCACGGCTTAATGAATGCTCCATCAGTTTTCCAGGCATTTGTAGACAAGATTTTCCAGGACTTGCTCGAGCAGGGTGTAGTGGTGTATATCGATGACATTCTGATTTACTCCGCCACACACACCGAGCATGTGTCCCTGGTGCGCAAGGTGCTTGGTCGACTGTTGGAGCATGACCTGTACGTCAAGGCTGAGAAATGTCTGTTCTTCTAACAGTCCGTCTCCTTCCTAGGGTACCGCATTTCCACGTCAGGGGTGGAGATGGAGAGTGACCGCATTTCAGCCGTGCGTTATTGGCTGACTCCCACCACGGTAAAGGAAGTGCAGCGGTTTTTAGTGTTTGCCAACTACTACCGGAGGTTAACCCGGGGCTTTGGTCAGGTAGCGGCTCCCATTACCTCACTGCTGAAGGGGGGACCGGTGCGACTACAGTGGTCAGCTGAGGCGGACAGGGCTTTTAGTCACCTGAAGGCTCTGTTTACCTCGGCTCCCGTGCTGGCTCATCCGGATCCCTCTTTGGCATTTATCGTGGAGGTGGATGCATCCGAGGCTGGGATAGGAGCTGTGCTGTCTCAGCGCTCGGGTACGCCACCTAAACTCCGCCCTTTGCCTTCTTTTCGAAGAAGCTCAGCTCGCGGCAGGTAGCCTAGAGGTTAGAGCATTGGACTTGTAACCAGAGGGTTGCAAGTTCGAATCCCTGAGCTGACAAGGTAAAAATCTGTCGTTCTGCCCCTGAACAAGGCAGTTGACCCACTGTTCCCTGGGTGCCGAAGACGTGGATGTCGATTAAGGCAGCCCCCCGCACCTCTCTGATTCAGAGGGGTTGGGTTAAATGTGGAAGACACATTTCAGTTGAAGGCATTTGGTTGTACAACTGACTAATAATGGTGACTTTGACTTCCTTTCTTGTGGCGGTCCTCATGAGAGCCAGTTTCATCATAGCAATGGAACTATGATGTGGGGTACCGGGAGATGTTGGCTGTTGTCAGGGCTCTGAAGATGTGGAGACATTGGCTTGAGGGGGCTAAACACCCTTTTGGACTTTTTGACGGATCTTCCGCCGTCACAGGGTAACACCACGATCCTGGTTGTTGTGGGTAAGTTTTCTATGTCCTGCCGCCTCCTTCCTTTGCCCGGTCTCCCTACGACCCTACAGACTGCGGAGGCCCTGTTCACCCATGTCTTCCGGCATTGCGGGGTGCCTGAGGATATAGTTTCTGATCGGGGTCCAAAGTTCACGTCCAGGGTTTGGAGGGCGTTTATGGAACATCTGGGGGTCTCGGTCAGCCTGACCTCAGGTTTTCACCCCGAGAGTATTCTGCGGTCCTATTGCCAGGACCGGCCGGGGGAGTGGGCAGTTTTCATCCCCTGGGCAGAGATGGCCCAAAATTCACTCTGCCACTCCTCCACTGGTCTCTTCCCTTTCCAGTGCGTACTGGGATACCAGCCGGTTCTGGCACCGTGGCATCACCGTGGCATCAGAGCCAGATCGAGGCTCCTGCAGTGGATGAATGGTTTAGGCGCTCGGAGGAGACCTCGGAGGCCGCCCACGAGCGCCGACCGGCACCGCAGTGAGGCCCCGGTATTCGCACCGGGGGACAGGGTCTGGCTCTCGACCCGAAACCTGCCCCTCCGCCTGCCCTGCCGGAAGCTGGGTCCGCGGTATGTGGGGCCCTTTAAAGTCCTGAGGAGATTGAACGAGGTATGTTATAAGTTACAGCTTCCTCCAGATTACCGTATTAATTCCTCGCTCCATGTGTCTCTCCTCAGGCCGGTGGTGGCTGGTCCACTCCAGGAGTCTGAGGTACGGGAGGTTCCTCCGCCTCCTCTGGACATCGAGGGGGCCCGGCGTATACTGTTCGAGCCATTATGGACTCTAGACGTCGGGCAGGGGGCCTCCAGTACCTCGTGGAGTGGGAGGGGTACGATCCGGAGGAGAGATGCTGGGTGCCGGTGAGAGACATCCTAGACCCTTCGTTGCTGCGGTAGTTTCATCGTCTCCACCCGGATCGCCCTGCGCCTCATCCTCCGGGTCGTCCCCCAGGCCGGTGTCGGCGCGCTGCTGGAGCCGAGCGTCAAAGGGGGTACTGTCACGACTTCAGCCGAAGTTGGTCCCTCTCCATGCTCAGGTGGCTTTCAGCGGTCGAAGTCACCAGTCTTCTAGCTAACAGCGATCTACTTTTACATTTCTATGTTTTTTTGTCTTCATTATACACACCTTGTTTCTATCCCATAATTATATGTTCCTTATTTAACCCTCTGTTCCCCTCATGTTTTTGTGTTTCATTGTTCCGTGTTTTTTGTTGTTGTTTTTTTCCCCCACTCATGTATTTTGGAATTATTGAGTAAAGATTTTGAAAACTCATATTCGTTGTCCTGCGCCTGACTCTGCCTTACCGGCATTACAGAGAACTTTGACACCTATATCGACATAACCTGAAAGGCCACTCTGCAAGGAAGAAGCCACTGCTCCAAAACCGCCATACAAAAGCCAGACTACGGTTTGCAACTGCACATGGGGACAAATATCGTACTTTTTGGAGAAATGTCCTCTGGTCTGATGAAACAAAAATAGAACTGTTTGGCCATAATGACCATCATTATGTTTGGAAGAAAAAGGGGGAGGCTTGCAAGCCGAAGAACACCATCCCAACCGTGAAGCACAGGGGTGGCAGCATCATGTTGTGGGGGTGCTTTGCTGCAGGAGGGACTGGTGCACTTCACAAAATAGATGGCAACATGGGGAAGAAAAATTATGTGGATATATTGAAGCAACATCTCAAGACATCAGTCAGGAGGTTAAGAGGAATGGTCCAAAATTCATCCAACTTATTGTGGGAAGCTTGTGGAAGGCTACCCGAAACGTTTGACCAACGTTAAACAATTTAAAGGCAATGCTACCAAATACTAATTGAGTGTATGTAAACTTCTGACCCACTGGAAATGTGATGAAAGAATTAAAAGCTGAAATAAATAATTATCTCTACTATTATTCTGACATTTCACATTCTTAAAATAATGTGGTATTGCTAACTGACCTAAGACGTGGAATTTTTAATAGGATTAAATGTCAGGAATTGTGAAAAACTGAGTTTAAATGTATTTGGCTAAGTTGTACGTAAACCTCCGACTTCAACTGTAGGTCAACCTCACTGACTGGGGTCTACCATACTGGTGTCATCCTTGAGTGGGAGGATAAACACACAAGTGCACAAAAGAGTACATGTAAAATCTGCAACTACAATGTAAATACTAGGTGTTACACAGGATGTAGCTAGTTAAAATGAAGTGTATACAAAGCCTGGAAGCTGTAGCAGTGAGCAGAACGGATAGGAAGAGGTAGTAGCCAGGGGACCACTTTTGTCAACAACGTTTGATGCGCGTGAGATTGTGAGCGCGCCCCAATTTATTTTCCTTTCCTATTGTTCACGTTATCGTCCGGTTGAAATATTACAGTAAATATACATAAAAGGATAAAAATGATGTTTGATTTGTTTGTAGAAAGTTTATAGGTATAATTTGAACGTGTTCTCTTCACGGTTCAATGGGCGACTCAACAGTGGATTTTATGATCATAACGCGCCAACCAAACTGAGATTTATGGATATAATAAATGACTTTTTCTAACAAAAGAAAAAGAGGAAGGAGCGGCGTTGGACCACTACGAGGTGGACACTTGGGAAGCCCTCAGCAGAAGTTCTTCGAAAGGTAAGTGATATTTTTTAGATCTTATATCGGTTTTGTGTGACCCACGCTGGATATGAATTTATGCTAATGCATAAATATTGGAGGTGCTATCCTCAAACAATCAAATGTGCTTTTGCCGTAAAGCCTTTTTGAAATCTGACAACGCTGTGATATTGCCTTTTGATGACTATGCAACACTTGTATATTGATGAATGTTTAATAATTCAACTTTCTGATTTTGAATTTGGCGCCTTACATTTCACCGGGTAGTGTCGGGAGTGGCCCGCTAGTGCGCCGGTGCTCCTAAAAAAAAAAAAGATTGTCTTTTTCTTCCCTAACAATGGAAAATTGACAACTCTCTGTCTTCATCTGTTTCTTTCTTGTAAACACTTTTGCCCATCCTGGAGTCTGAGACCGCGTAGGAATCTACAGTAGAGAAGAAGAATGTAGCTATGGCAATTTAAATTACCCTATACAAGATATCATCATCATGAATTCTAAAGTTAAGGTCTGCTACTTAGCTATTTGTGGTGTCTCTTGTCTCTTGTAATACCCTTGGGGTACTGATACCCTGAGAACAAGGTTCAGGGAAGATTACATAATTGAGCCCAGCTAACTTTAGCTAGCTGATTAGCTAGAGAGTAGCAACCATAGCATTGCTATTTTCCATCTTTTGGTAGCCAGCTTGTCAAGGTTAGCTAATCCAAAAAGACTCAACAGATTGCATGGAAAGTCTATTCTGTAGATGGTAGGCCTAACAAAACAAAAATGCCAGAGAAGCTGACATTAGCTAGCTACAGTAAACTAGCTGGCCAACACTAGGCTATCTAGCTGGCAAATGCTATCTAGATAGCTAACTAACTATACCAGCAGAATTCAAATCAAATTGCATGGAAAACGTACTTTCTATCTCCTGTGTTGACGTTTTTATCTTGTCTACAACACATTGTTTCTTTCGCAGTAATCTCGCATGTCTGGATTTTGCACACTGACCTTCTTTGAGCACTGTCACATGATGTCGATGTCAAGAAATGTGGGCCTGTTCAAGGTCGCCGTTATTTTGAGTGTGTTGGGGATAAATTTTGGGGATAAATAAATAATCGCACCAATTCATCCCATCCAATGCGAGAATGTTCTACAACAGTGAAACTCTTGCAAGGTTACATGATGGAATAAGAGTTTGTCTTATGAACATTTTAAGTGCATTTATAAACCATTATTCAAACAAGCTTAATAGGCTTGCAATTTGGCAAGCATGAATGACTCTAACAATTTTAACCATTACTGTTTATTAATGTGTCTAAAAAAAATGGAATTGATGGTTAAAGAAATTGACCTAATTTCAAATGCACCGTTAATTGATTTAACAATTTTAACTATAATTTTTTTGTGAACTTGTTTTTGCCATTGGGCCTGTGCATCAGACTCCAGAGCCCTATACTGCAGAGTTGTATCAATGAGGTGGTCTATTTTAAATTGGCTACCACTTATTACATGGTTTGTGCAGGCTGACATGTGCAGGCTGAAATATGGTGCATTGGGATATATGGTTGGGATGCTACAGTGTAGTTACGTATGTATTTACACTGTAGTAAGATCCCCTTAAAATGAACCCAATCTTTAGACAAACTGTACACAATCTTTTCTCCCCTTATCATGCTCATGGAGGTGTGTCTTTTCATTCAAGGTCAAACCGAAACTGAAAACAATCCTGGCCTTTAGTGGATGTACCTTACACTGTGACTTCTCCTCATTGGCTCAGACATTTAGTCTTGCCTGCATGTGGACTGCAGATCACAACACTTTGAGTGGCTGAGGCTGTGTTGTGTAGCACACACACACACACACACACACACACACACACACACACACACACTGCCCTGTGAGGAGCAGACAAATGGGGAGGATGAAGCTCAGTCAGCCATGTGGTGGCTCCCTCCCCTGGGAAAGTCAACCTGTCAGGTCCAACAGGAGAGAGAGAGAGAGAGAGAGAGAGAGAGAGAGAGAGAGAGAGAGAGAGAGAGAGAGAGAGAGAGAGAGAGAGCACACGGCATGACAGCACACAACAGCACACGGCATGATATGATAGAACAGCGTGGTGCCTGGCTGATATTGATACTATGGAAAAATCAAGACAACGTGGGTTGGGTGAACAAGATTGGACAGTTGAGGAGATGATGATGTTTGGATGAAGACTGTATTTATTGTTGTTGTATATGTACACACTACCAGCTGATACAAGTGTAATGTAAAGGCATAGTTCACCCCAAACACAAAATGAATTAAACCTCCGGATTTCAAACTCCATGTAGCTGTATATCTTCACTTTAATTAATTAATTTAATTTAATTTATTTTACCTTTATTTAACTGGGCACTTAAAGAAGACCAGGCTGTTTAGCTTTTAATCTGCACTCCTGAGGTTTAAAAAAAAGGTGCTAGTTAGAACCTAGAAGGGTTCTTTGGCTGTCCCCATAAGAGAACCCTTTGAAGAACACTTTTTAGTTTCAGGTAGAACAGTTTTGGTTCCATGTAAAAACCTTTCTACGTTCTACAGGGAACCTAAAATGGTTCTACCTGGTTCTACCTCTTGTATAAGAGTGTGGATAAGCCTGGCTGGGACATATGCTGCATTTTCTAATTGTGATACATTTATTATGACACTGTTCATACTGTAAATACTAACCTTTCATCCACAGAGATGTTTTAGTCACAAATAAAATAGCTAATTATCAGTCTACTCAGTCGCTGACCTGGCCTTGATCACGATCCCTTCACTCTGGTGTCAGGCTGTAGCAACAGTTCTTTGCCTCCGTGATGGGTGCTGCTTGGTTCCATCTTGTAAGATATTGATGTTGTATTGGAGCCATTTTCCAACATTCTAACCAAAGGAAGAATGTCAGAGGCTTAAAATATCCTCTGCGAGTTAATATTTCATAGTCATCTAGGCTATCTCAATAAATACATAAATCCCTGGAGAAAAAAGGTGTGATTAAGTGGAGGTGTTGTATCATTTTTTTGTCATTTAAGCTTTTCTCTCCATATTGATGAATGGAACTTGCGTGATTTGACAAATGAATGATTGGACAAATACAAATTTCAAATATATGACTGGACAAATTTAAAATGTAAAACGGATGATCAGGGAAATATCAAATTACACAACTATAATGGCTATTTAGAATGTCCCAGCCAGGCATTGAGTCAATGTAGAGCCCACAATAGCCCTCAGCCACCACACAGCAGCAAACTTCTGCTGAGTCTGTGAAGGAGGAGTACTTACAGAATGTGTGACAATCTTCTGGAACGATCCATTCATTATGTATGCAGGTCTTTCTTAATTACATTTTTGGTAATGTTCTAGGAATGTTCTCCAACTGCTTTGACATTAGGAATGTTCTTAAATATTTCAGAGAACGTTTAGAAACAACGTTCTTCTGTGGAAATTTCAGTACTTCAGCAATACGTTTTCTACAGGTTTTCTCTTGGTTGGCTCTATTTAAAGTCATGTTCTCAGAACATGAAAAAAAGTTTCATTAAAACCCCAAGAAAACATGAATAACGTTCAAAGACTTCATTAGCTGTGGTTGCTAATGCGAATATGGTTGAATCATCAGCATACGTGGACACACATGCTTTGTTTAATGCCAGTGGCAGGTCATTGGTAAAAATATAAAAGAGTAGAGGGCCTAGAGAGCTGTCCTGTGGTACACCAAACATGTTTGACATTAGAGAAACTTCCATTAAAGAAAACCCTCTCAATTATATTAGACAGATAGCTCTGAATCCACAATATGGATTGAAAACTCACAACAAATACATTTTCTCAACAACAGGTTAAGGTCAATAATATCACAGGCTACACTGAAATCTAACAGTACAGCTCACACAATTATTATTATATTTTACTAGGCAAGTCAGTTAACTTCTTAACTTCTTTGGGAGCAGTGCACGAGGTGACCGTTTTGGAGAGCCTGGCGTGCCCAAAGTAAAATGCCTCCCATTCAGGCCCAGAAAATAGGATATGCACATATTTGGTGCTATTGGATAGGAAACACTCTGAATTTTCTAAAAGTGTTAACATTTGTCTGTGAGTAAAATAGAACGGATATGGCAGGCAAAACCCCAAGGAATTTCTGTCCTGGAAAAAGTGGTTTTGACACTTAGCCTCATTTAGAGCCCCTCCCTTATGAAAATGCCCTTATAAGGGCATATGAATGCAGTACCTATCGCTTCCTCTGGATGTCAACAGTCTCGAGACAGCGTGCAAGCCGTGAACGCGCATTTACTCCTATTGACATTCTCTGTGGACACTTCCTTATTCGTGCAAGCCGTGAACGCACATTTACTCCTATTGACATTCTCTGTGGACACTTCCTTATTCGTCTTCTTCTCTGCTCTAAAAGCATCTAAGAATAATCCGAACACTTTCTCGAGACTGTTGACATCCAGAGGAAGCGATAGGTACTGCATTCATATGCCCTTATATGGGCATTTTCATAAGGGAGGGGTTCCAAATAAGGCAATGTGTCAAAACCACTTTTTTCAGGACAGAAATTCCTCGGGTTTTTGCCTGCCATATCTGTTCTCTTCTACTCACAGACAAAATGTTAACACTTTTAGAACATTCAGAGTGTTTCCTATCCAATGGTACTAAATATGTGCATATCCT
The DNA here is from genome assembly GCA_030435695.1 of Brachymystax lenok tsinlingensis. NCBI lineage: Eukaryota > Metazoa > Chordata > Actinopteri > Salmoniformes > Salmonidae > Brachymystax > Brachymystax lenok. The sequence goes on along the minus strand of CM059797.1, from coordinate 12,496,220 downwards.
ATTTTCTGGGCCTGAATGGGAGGCATTTTACTTTGGGCATGCCAGGCTCTCCAAAACGGTCACCTCGTGCGCTGTTCCCTAAGAAGTTAATCTAACTGCACTGTCCGATTTACAGTAGCTACAGCAAAAACATACCGTGCGATTGTTTGAGGACGGCGCCCCACATCTAAATATTTTTCCACCGGCACATGTTTCATACATTCACAAATAACGATTAAATATTCACTTACTTTTTGAAAATCTTCCTCTGATTGGTCATCCAAAGGGTCCCAGCTATAACATGTAGTGTCGTTTTGTTAGATAAAATACATTTTTATATCCCAAAAAAGTCTGTTTAGTTGGCCCCATCGATTTGAGTAATCCACTCAAAGGAATCCGAAAATCTACCCCTAAACTGTATTTCAACAAGTCGAAATAAGTCATTTCTATATACTCCTCAGATACCCTAAAGTGTAATCAAACTATAATATTTCTTACGGAAAGAAGTATGTTCAATAGGAAAACGATTTTAGCAGGTGCGTCCTGACTTCAGGGCGCGCGCAAACACGAACTTCCAAGACTGTCGCTGTACTAAAACTGATATTTCTTATTCATTTTTGAAGTTACAAGCCTGAAACCTTGAACATAGCCTGCTGACACCCTGTGGAAGCCATAGGAATTGTATCCAAGGAGCAAATTGTCAATTTGACTTTTTACTTAAATTTCTAATAGGACTGTCTCTCAAAAACAAAACTTCCGGTTGGTTTTTCTTTGGATTTTCTCCTACGATATCATTTGTGTTATATTCTCCTACATTGTTTTAACATTTCTACAAACTTCAAAGTGTTTTCTTTCCAATGGTACCAATTATATGCATATCTTGGCTTCAGGGCCTGAGCAACAGGCAGTTTACTTTGGGCACGTCATTCAGGCGGATATTGAGAAAAAAGGGGCCTAGCCCTAAGAAGTTAATTCTTGTCATATGAAGAGAAATAATGAAGAGAAATTATAGATAAAACGTATCTGTGTTCATCGGCCTTTGGACATAAACATTGCACAACAAGTTGGAAAGCACAAATTCAACAATGAGTCATTTGGAAGGAATCAGTGGCTAACTGCAAGCGTTGCAAAGAAACCACTAACGTTAGCCTGCTATTCAATGGAGTAGCTGTGTATTTTTTTTTTAGAGTTCCCACCATAAATCCAGAGAATGCCGGACCGCTGCGCCACCCTCACAATGTGAGTCCAAAAATGTATTGTATGCTGCTGCATAAATGATGTAATAGGCAAGGGTGATATGTTTACTGTAGCTAAGAAAGTAATACTAAATGTACGTTGTGTAGTAAGTAGTTAGTAACCCATGTGCCTCACCCTAATAATTTGGTCTATTTTCACCAACACGGTATTGTAAACACATCGTTCATGGCCCGTATGTGCTTGTTTGCAACTTTTTTTGTACAGCTTTGACAGTGCTACTGATAGTAGTAGTGGCGCTTGGCTTGCACGTGCAAATTCAGCACTCACAACATTCTATAATAGAATTGTGTTATTTGAGGTGTCAAATTAAAAGCTTATTTAACCTCTTCCAGCTAGGGTCCCATTTTCCGAATTTTCGCCTGTCTGACGTGCCCAAAGTTAAATGCCTACCACTCATGGCCAGAAACTAGGATATTTACATATTTAGTACTATTGGATAGGAAACACTCTGAAGTTTATAAAACCATTAAGATATAGTCTGTGGCTATTCCAGAACAGATTTAGCAGGCAAAAACCAGAGAAATTTCTGTCCGAATTTATTTTTCTTTGGCTCTCCTCTCATTTTGAAGCCCATGTAATATTTTTCTATGGGGAATAGGACCGAGGTTGCAGTACTTATGGCTTCCACTAGATGTCAACAGTCTCTGGAAAGGGTATGGAGGAAAAAGCTCTGACCAGATCCTTAGAGAGAGAGAATTACTACGGGTAGGGAAAAAGGTAAACAGACGTGCACGCTCACGAGAACGTGAACGCGCCAGCACCAACTTTCTTTTCGCCTTTAACGCTTTCACTTACCGTTCTTGTAAAATATGATCGCTATTATTCATAAAAGAATACATAAGGATGCATTATTAATGATATTTGATTTGTTTGTGAAAAGATGAGAGGTATAATTTGAACGCGATCCCTTCACTGTAAAACGGGCGAGTAGACTGACAATGCTTGGTGGAGTAGCTGAACGTAACGTGCCAAAAAAACAACGGATATTTATGGATATAATTATTTACTTTTTCTAACAAAAGAACCATGGATTATCTTGTTTGGACACTTGGGAAGACCTCAGAAGAAGTTATTTGAAAGGTAAGCGATTTATATTAGCTGTGATATGGATATTTTGAGAACCGAGCTGGATATGAATTTATGCTAATGTGGAAAATATGTGAGGTACTAGCCTCAAACAATCAAATGTAGTGCTTTCGCCGTAAAGCCTTTTTAAAATCTGACAACGCAGTGATATTGCCAAGAAGCAGAGCTTTTGATGGCTATGCAACACTATGCAACACTTGTATATCGGGTTAAATATTACGAATATGTATTACGAATATGTATTTTGAATTTGGCGCGTTATGTTTGCTCTGAAAACGATCCCGCTAAAGGGATCGGCGCGCTAAGAGGTTAACGCATCAAATATTGATATACGACGTGTATCTTTTTAGACACGCAAAGACCCAAAAGGCATTCAATGCGCATCACCCTAATAATTAAGTCTATTTTCACCTCTTAATTTCGCCTACTGTTCTAACTTGGTGGTGCACATATAGCCTATAACCTGTTTTAGAGAAATGCAATCATTGAATATTGTAAGCGCTTTCATTGTCTGTTTATATGCCCCCTTTATTTATCCTACGGTTCTGACTTGTACAGGGAGTACACTGTAAGAACGGCCCATGTTCTGAATTCTTGCGCTGCACATTTCAAAACTGATGAACAAATAGTTATATTGACTTTGTCCGTCGTTGCTTGCTCATTAATGTTTTATTCAAAATTACGGATTGCCTCTCATCCGCTTGTCGTCCCCTTATACCATAGTTTGTACATCTCAATTGTCAGTAGAAACATTTGTTTAAGCAAGTCAGCCATATCAGCTATGTTTTTAAAAAGAAAGTAAATGAAGCTGAAATAACTGTTTCGCTGCCAGACAAGACTCCGCTGATAGCCAGGTGTAGCAGTGTTAACTACTTACGGAGTGGTGGGGCGCTAGGCGATGTAATGCAAGGCGCCAAATTCAAAATCCAAAAGTTGAATTATTAAACATTCATCAATATACAAGTGTTGCATAGTCATCAAAAGCTCTGATTCTTGGCAATATCACAGCGTTGTCTAATTTCAAAAAGGCTTTACAGCGAAAGCACAACATTTGATTGTTTGAGGATAGCACCTTCTCCTATTTTCCTCATTAGCATAAATTCATATCCAGCTCGGGTCACACAAAACCCATTTAAAAGCTAAAATAAATCACTTACCTTTTGAAGAACTTCTGCTGAGGGCTTCCCAAGTGTCCAACGAAGACATCCAATGGTTCTTTTGTTAGAAAAAGTCATTTATTATATCCATAAATCTCTGTTTGGTTGGCGCGTTATGTTCAGAAAATCCAACGTAGAATCGCCCATTGAAACGTGAAGAGAACGCGTTCAAATATACCTATAAACCTTTCCTAAACAAATCAAATACCAGTTAAAATGCATCCTTAGGTATCCTTTTATGAATATTAGCGATAATATTTCACTCGGCTGGTCACCTATACCTTATATAAGTAAAATAAAGTGGGGCGCGCAGCCAGACTCGCGCCCGAGAAAACTTGTTGACATCTGAGCTACCTTGACCATTTCCTGTACCTATTCGTTCTGTTTACTCCGATCTCTTTGAGTCTTTGTATCTAGACTGTTGACATCTAGTGGAAGCCATAGGTACTGCAGTATCAGTCCTGGTTACAAATGGATTCAATAGGGAGTGTGTCAAACAGAGCAATAGGTCACCAGAAACTGATTTCCAGATAGATTTTTCTCGGGTTTTCGCCTGCTAAATGAGTTCTGTTATACCTACAGACATTATGTTAACACTTTTAGAAACCTCAGAGTGTTTCCTATCCAATAGTACTAATTATGTGCATATCCTACATTTTTCTGTTTGCCCCACCAGGATGTACATGCTAAAATTGGCACTGGTTGACTCCACCAGTATTTAGACAAAACACATTGAAACTATTTTCTTGTTGTTGTAAAAACTGCTTGTAGAACTATTTTTGTTTGTTTAAAAGATCTTTCACCTGTGACAGAGAGACACCACAGTCCTCAAGGGTACTCCCGCCAGCTTTGGTCTTTGTTATGGTAACATCGTATCTTACGCTGTTACTCCTCGCAGTTTCAGGCAGGGAAGGTTGAAGGGAAGGTTGAAAACAACAACAACAAACCGCAGGGGTCTAGCCAGCCACAAGCCCGTGACAATCCGCAGTCCCAGCCACAACGACTAATTGCTTCACGAGCTGGGTTCAAGCCCTCAAGACAACACTACTAGCTTGATAGGCAGGATCACTGGACAGATCGTAACGGTCCCAGCAAGTGATGCCAACCGGCTTCCCAAGTGTCCAACGAAGACATCCAATGGTTCTTTTGTTAGAAAAAGTCATTTATTATATCCATAAATATCAGTTTGGTTGGCGCGTTATGTTCAGAAAATCCAACGTAGAATCGCCCATTGAAAACAACAACAACAAACCGCAGGGGTCTAGCCAGCCACAAGCCCGTGACAATCCGCAGTCCCAGCCACAACGACTAACTGCTTCACGAGCTGGGTTCAAGCCCTCAAGACAACACCACTAGCTTGATAGGCAGGATCACTGGACAGATCGTAACGGTCCCAGCAAGTGATGCCAACCGCATCACGGGATCCAAACTCAAAAGGTAGCTAGCTAGTAACCAAACATTTTCAATAAACTTTCAAAACTTTACAAAATAACAAAACCTTACAAAATAACAAAAGGAGCGCTCCGTGGAGGCTTGGATACAAAGAATATAACGTTTTATGATCATTTCAAGGAAATGGAAGTTTGAAAATTTATGACGTGAGGAATCTAAGGTTTCTTCTGGCAAGGTATAAAGTGCATTTGTTCCGCCAAAAAGGGAGAAGAACATAAAGGGGACTCTTGAGATGGATGGATGTACTGTATCAAATCAAAATACAAAATAATAGTAAAACACCATATGTTGCTATTCAGATTCTTGGAAGGAAGGTATGCAAGTTACTCTTCTAAATGATAGGGAGATGCAAGCTAATGACACTGGTCTAAATACTTATAAATAGCCAGACTGCTAAATATCCAGACATCTAAATATCCAGACTGCCAAATTGACAGACTGCAAAACAGCCAGACTGCTAAATAGCCAGACTGCTAAAAAAACAGATTGCTAAAGAGCCAAACTGCTAAATAGTCAATGAATGTTTCCCAAACCATCTGCACTGACTATATCTTGCACTGACTCTACGAACACTCAATAGACTATATATATGCACCATATAAACACTCACACACAATACATTGACACACTCACACAAAATCAACACACATGCACACATATTACACATTACATACACAAACACACACAAACCTTTACACATCATATGCTCCTGCTACTCTGTTCTTAGTTTACTCTTATTAGTATCTATTCTGATGCCTAGTCACTTTACCCTGCCTTCATGTACATATCTTCCTCAAACACCGCATTATTATCTATCCTGATGCCTGGTCACTTTACCCTGCCTACATGTACAAATCTACCTAAAATACTTTATTATTATCTATCCTGATGCCTAGTCACTTTAAGGTGCCTTCAACTACATCTCTACCTCAAATACCTTATTATTATCTATCCTGATGCCTAGTCACTTAACCCTGCCTTCATGTACATATCTACCTCAAATACCGTATTATTATCTATCCTGATGCCTAGTCACTTAACCCTGCCTTCATGTACATATCTACCTCAAATACCTTATTATTATCTATCCTGATGCCTAGTCACTTTACCCTGCCTTCATGTACATATCTACCTCAAATACCTTATTATTATCTATCCTGATGCCTATTCACTTGACCCTGCCTTGAAATACATGTCTACCTCAAATACCTTATTATTATCTATCCTGATGCATAGTCACTTTACCCTGCCTTCATGTACATACAGTATCTACCTCAAATACCTTATTATTATCTATCCGGATGCCTATTCACTTGACCCTGCCTTCATATACATATGTACCTCAAACACCTTATTATTATCTATCCTGATGCCTGGTCACTTTACCCTGCCTACATGTACATATCTACCTAAAATACCTTATTATTATCTATCCTGATGCCTAGTCACTTTAAGGTGCCTTCAACTACATCTCTACCTCAAATACCTTATTATTATTATCTATCCTGATGCCTAGTCACTTAACCCTGCCTTCATGTACATATCTACCTCAAATACCGTATTATTATCTATCCTGATGCCTAGTCACTTAACCCTGCCTTCATGTACATATCTACCTCAAATACCTTATTATTATCTATCCTGATGCCTAGTCACTTTACCCTGCCTTCATGTACATATCTACCTCAAATACCTTATTATTATCTATCCTGATGCCTATTCACTTGACCCTGCCTTCAAATACATGTCTACCTCAAATACCTTATTATTATCTATCCTGATGCATAGTCACTTTACCCTGCCTTCATGTACATACAGTATCTACCTCAAATACCTTATTATTATCTATCCGGATGCCTATTCACTTGACCCTGCCTTCATATACATATGTACCTCAAACACCTTATTATTATCTATCCTGATGGCTAGTCACTTTACCCTGCCTTCATCTACATATCTACCTAAAATACCGTATTATTACCTGTCCTGATGCCTAGCCACTTTAAGGTGCCTTCATGTACATATCTACCTCAAATACCTTACTATTATCTATCCGGATGCCTATTCACTTTACCCTGCCTTCATATACATATCTACCTCAAACACCTTATTATTATCTATCCTGATGCCTAGTCACTTTACCCTGCCTTCATCTACATATCTACCTCAAATACCGTATTGTTATCTATCCTGATGCCTATTCACTTTACCCTGCCTTCGTGTAAATATCTACCTCAAACACCGCATTTTTATCTATCCTGATGCCTATTCACTTGACCCTGCCTTCAAATACATATCTACCTCAAATACCTTATTATTATCTATCCGGATGCCTATTCACTTGACCCTGCCTTCATATACATATCTACCTCAAACACCTTATTATTATCTATCCTGATGCCTAGTCACTTTACCCTGCCTGCATGTACATATCTACCTCAAATAACGTATTATTATCTATCCTGATGCCTAGTCACTTTACCCTGCCTTCATGTACATATCTACATCAAACATCTCATTATTATCTATCCTGATGCCTATTCACTTTACCTTGCCTTCATCTACATATCTACCTAAAATACCGTATTATTACCTGTCCTGACAGGGATGTGACTGTATCATTGCACTTTAATACATGTTAGTATTTGCAAATGCACTGTGTGCAGGATAATCCCTTCAACCATGTCCCTATCTTTACCCCTACTTATCTATCCAGTGTAGAGATAGTGTCAATAAGGGGAATGAGGCCATGAAGGTGAGGGTAGAGCTGAAAAATGGCCTAAGTGTGTGTGTGTGTGTGTGTGTGTGTGTGTGTGTGTGTGTGTGTGTGTGTGTGTGTGTGTGTGTGTGTGTGTGTGTGTGTGTGTGTGTGTGTGTGTGTGTGTGTGTGAAATATGATAGAGACCCAATGGCACCTGGCGGGCAGACAGACAGGAAAACAGGTAGGTCACTTACAGGACTTTACTAGCAGTGGGAAAAAGGAGCCCCTCGCTGCACCAACACTGGCATATGGCAAAAGATCATCAGAAGGACAGATGGAGAGATAGACAGACGGACGAGCGAGCGGGCAGGCAGGCAAGCAGGCAGGTAGACGGGGGGACTGACGGACACACAGACTAGCAGGAAAAGCATTTGATTCTATTTGGCATACAGGACTGTTCTACGAAGTTATTGAAAGTGGTGTAGGGGGAAAAATATATGACATAATTAAATCAATGTATACTGGCAATACGTGCGCCATTAAAATTGGCAAGAAAAGAACAGAATTCTTTACCCAGGGGCGGGGCCTTCGCCAGGGTTGCAATCTGAGCCCTGCACTCTTCAATATTTACATCAACGAATTGGCCACTATTCTAGAAGAATCCTCTGCCCCTGGTGTTAGTCTCCACAATTCAGAAGTTAAATGCCTACTCTTCGCAGATGACCTATGCCTGCTGTCACCCACACCACATGGCCTACAGCAGAGCCTGGACCTGCTAGAGCAGTACTGCCAGACCTGGGCCCTGGCAGTAAACCCCAAAAAGACTAAAATAATGATTTTTCAGAGAAGATCCAGATCTCAGGGAATTAGACCAAAGTTCTCAATTGGTACAAAATATATAGAGTACTGCACACACTACAACTACTTAGGTTTAAAAATAAGCTCAAATGGACACCTTAATGAGGCAGTGAATGAACTGAGAGAGAAAGCACGCAGGGCATTCTACGCCATTAAAAAACAAATTCAAATTGAAATACCTATTCAAATTTGGCTAAAACTTATTGAATGTGTCATTGAACCAATTGCACTTTATGGCAGCGAGGTGTGGGGTCCACTTACAAAACAAGATTTCACCCAATGGGACAAACACCCCATTGAAACCCTGCATGCAGAGTTCTGTAAGATTCTCCTACATGTCCAGAGGAAAACTACAAACAATGCATGCAGGGCAGAATTAGCCAATATCCACTAATAATAAAAACTCAAAAAGAGCAATTAAGTTTTGGAAACATCTAAAATACAGTGACCCTCTCATATCATTACCAAGCCCTGCAATGCCAAGAGCTGAGCAAAGAAAAGAGTCCCTCATCCAGCTGGTCCTGGGGCTGAGTTCACAAACCTGTTCTACTAACACACTGAAGCCTCAGGACCAGAACATACAATCAACCAGAATAAAACAAATTACATCACAATCAAAACAAAACTACATTGTTCATTGGGAAACACAAGCACAAGCACAAAGCAAAATGCAGTGCTATCTGGCCCTAAAACGACAGTACACCGTGGCAAACTATTTGACCATGGTTACTGATCAAAACCTTAGAAAAACCTTGACAAAGTACAGGCTCAGTGAGCACAGCCTTGCCATTGAGAAGGGTCGACACAGGAAAACCTGGCTCCCTGTAGAGGAAAGGCTGTGCAACCACTGCACCACAGCAGAACCTGAGACAGAGCTGCATTTCCTGACAACATGTCAAAAATATAAAACAATTAGAGAGTGTCATTTCCCCAAATTTGAAACCCATATTCAAGGTTTCAAAGACCTCTCTGATGAGGATAGGCTACCCATCCTGTTGGGGGAGGAAGCAGAAAGCTGTGGGTTGGCAGCGCACTACATTGCTGCCTGCCATAAGATGAGGGACAGTGTCTGACAGACCAATCAACCTGCACATGTCTTCTACTATATGCTTATTGTTGTTGTTCAATGTGGTTATTGTTGTTACTGTTGTCCTGTTGACAATTTTGATTATTAATTATGTTCATATTATAAATATCAAATGTAAGCTTTGGCAATATGTACATTGTTACGTCATGCCAATAAAGCAAATTGAATTGAATTGAATTGAGAGAGAGAGAGAGAGAGAGAGAGAGAGAGAGAGAGAGAGAGAGAGAGAGAGAGAGAGAGAGAGAGGGTCAAAACAGCAGGCCCGGGACAAGGTAGTATGTCCGGTGAACAGGTCATGGTTCCATAGCCGCAGGCAGAACAGTTGAAACTGGAGCAGCAGCACAACCAGGTGGACTGGAGTCAGCCAGGAGTCATCAGGCCACGTAGTCCTGAGGCATGGTCCTAGGGCTCAGGTCCTCTGGGAGGGGAGGGAGAGAGAGATAATTAGAGGGAGCATACTTAAGTTCACACAGGACACCAGATAAGACAGGAGAATTACACCAGATACAACATATTGACCCTAGCCCCCCGGCACATAGACTATTGCCGCATAGATACTGGAGGATGAGACATGGGGAGTCGGGGGACACTGTGGCCTTGTCCGACGATACCCCCGGACAGGGCCAACCAGGCATGATACAGTACATGTAAAAGTGAATAGAGGTAGCTAGTGCTACAGATTTAATATTGGGATTGCTCTGGTTAATTAAGGTGAGGCACCATGATATTTTGCATCTACCTATCAATTTTGAGGTTTGTTGGTATGTTGGTCCATTAATATTACTATTTTCAAAAAGTGTAAAAAATTTATATTATATTTTGTTTATCATACTTCCTTCATTAACATTTTAATGAATTTTAAAATGGACATACATCAATTATTTTAAAGCTCACTCCATTAGATAACACATCATTTAAAAGCCCATTTCATAGAGTTATACAAACTGGACTATATGTAGTAGCTTACTTTGAAGAGATGGTGATTGTGTCTAAATAGACGATTGGCGCTTGGTAGTCTAAATTCAGAATACTTGTCTTTGCCATTTCCCAAAAGTCAGACTCTACATTAGAAGCATCTACATTCTCCAAATTTTTTCTGGTTATCCTTAGATATATTCTCCAGACTTTCCCAGTTAGACTTGTTGATATGTTTTTATTCTACGAAAAATGTGGCAAAAATGTTTAGTTCATCTTTATGTCACGACTTCCGCCGGAAGTCGGTCCCTCTTCTTGTTTGGGCGGTGTTCGGCAGTCGACGTCAACGGTTTTCTGACCATCATCGCACCCCTTTTTTCATGTGTTCTGTTGGTTTTGTCTATTGTACACACCTGTTGTTAATTTCTCACAATCATGCAACTGTTTATATTCCTTCCTTCCCCTCTTCCCATTGTGCGTGATTGTTAGGTTGTACCGTTCGTGTTTCCCAGTCTGTGTACTGAGGCTTTATATTTGTAGTTGCCGGGTTGCTGGATTTTTGCGCCCCGTTTACTTTGAAGATCGTGTGGGTATTGTATTTTCGCCAGAGTTATTGTTTGTGGACTGGTGACTCAAATGAAATACCTTTTCACACGTGAACTACCTCCTGCGCCTGACTCTTTTCCACAACTACCACGAACATTACACTTTAGTATTTTACAAACGTATTCATCAACAATCTGCTCTGGACAAGTCCGGTTCTGGAGTGTCTTAAAAAAAAAATGAATGTCCACGCTTCCGCAAAAATCCAATTAGCATTGTTTTTAATGTCCCAATCAAAATATGTCTGTTGAACCTAGTGATATCAGTTTTTTTTTGCATGGGCTGCGTCTCAGTAATATCACATCCACCAATGGTGGCCTTCCGCATCTGCAGTGGAAGGTGGCCGAACTACAGCGGTGTTTGTCAGACCATGAGACATCCCGAAAATCGGTCTTCTTACAAAAACATCTGTAGCGTCCAAACGGTTTGGCCTACGACCCCCACAAGCATCACGGGACTCGTCTGAAGTCGGTACTGCCAATCTGCCAACTTCTGTCTGTAGTGTCCTTTAGTGCTCTAGATCGTCCACAAGCCTCACAAGACTCGTCTGAAGGTAGCCTGGTATCAATTTAAAAAATGTATGGAAGTATATATGGAAGTGGTTTGCTGCCAAAAAATATAATAATCTCCTGACAGAGCTTGCGAGGATCTGCAGAAAATAATGGGAGAAACTCCCAATATACAGTTGTGCCAAGCTTGTACCGTCATATCCAAGAACACTCAAGGCTGTAATCGCTGCCAGATATGCTTCAACAAAGTACTGAGTAAAGGGTCTGAATACTTATGTGAATGTAATATTTCCGTTTTTTTTTTTTATTATATTTGCAAAAGGTTCTACAAACCTATTTTTGCTTCGTCATTATGGGGTATTGTGTCTAGATTGATGAGGAAAAAATGTATTCAATTTTATAATAAGGCTGTAACCTATCTATGCACACCAGTGGCCATTTCAGATGAGGGAGGAAATGTTTTTCTCCCATGAGCATCAAATCAAATCAAAGTTTATTTGTCACGTGCGCCGAATACAACAGGTGTAGACCTTACAGTGAAAGGCTTACTTACAGGTGCTAACCAATTGTGCAAAAAAAGGTATTCAGTGAACAATAGGTTAGTAAAGAAATAAAACAACAGTAAAATCACAGGCTATATACAGTAGCGAGGCTATATTCAGTAGTGAGGCTATGAAAGTAGCGAGGTAGTATGTACATGTAGCTATAGTTAAAGTGACTATGCATATATGATGAACAGAGAGTAGCAGTAGCGTAAAAAAAGGGGTTGGCAGGTGGTGGGACACAATGCAGATAGATAGCCCAGTTAGCCAATGTGCGGGAGCACTGGTTGGTCGGCCCAATTGAGGTAGTATGTACATGAATGTATAGTTAATGGCATGGCCTTATTTCTATAACAGCATATTGGATGACTGTCATTCATATTCCATTCACCCAGTTAAATGTAACAGCGATAGGTTTAGTCTACTACATGATACTAACATTTGCCCTATACAACGTGGCTGCTATCATCATGAGGTTGCTACAAACTAGCCTAGGAATTAAAGTTTACAACGTAGGTGCACACAGGTGGAGAGACAAATTTGATGTGACAGACAGTGACACATGGACAGACAGTACCGCCTTGCACACTCTTGCCTGCATCTAGCTGATCTAGTGTTTATTTTTTCATTTTACATTTATTTAACTAGGCAAGTCAGTTAAGAACTAAATCTTACTTTCAATGACAGCCTAGGAACAGTGGGTTAACTGCCTTGAACGACAGATTTTTACCTTGTCAGCTCAGGGAGTCCAACGCTCTAACCACTAGGATACCTGCTGCCTAGTGTGTAATCATTAGTCCAACAGTTGGAAACCAGAGTTTCTATTGGACAAATTGAGGTATGTTTATCCCAATTTTGTTCCGTTTGCTTCTGTTTAAGAAACGTTTTTCAACAGAATAGGTGGAATGAATACACCCCTGATCACACGTAAACACAGTTCAAAGTTTCATAGCAGCCACGTTGTATTCCTTCTGGCATCTACTTTATGAGCTCTCCTCTTTCGCTTGTAGGCTTCAATATATAACACATCAGCTGTACGTGCCCAGACGAAAAAGCTTTTCCAAGCCAAACCGCTACACACAGCCTACATCGTTGTCATCATATTAGCTAAAGTAACTTCATAGTCAGCATAGCTAATAGAACTAATGTGTTAGTAAACCTGCTACAATCATGCAATAACGTTACAGTGTACAGTCAGTAAGCAGTTACACCGGCGGGCCCCGGTGGCAATAAATTAGTCAAATCAAAAGCCTATCAGTTCCTCTGATAGGTTGGAGGACGTACTCTGGAAGTTATCATAATTACTGTGTAAGTCTATGGAAGGGGGTGAGAACCATGAGCCTCCTAGGTTTTGTATTGAAGTCAATGTACTAAGAGGAGGATGGAAGCTAGCTGTCCTCCAGCTATACCATGGTGCTACCCTACAGTGCTGTTGAGGCTACTGTAGACATTCTTTGCAAAATAGTGTTTTTTAAGCAATTATTTGGTGTTCATGTGGTTATATTTACTATAGTTTTATCTCAAAATGATAACTTTTTAAATGTTTTAAAATTTTAATTTCTATGAAATTCATTGAGGGGGATGGTCTTCCCCTTCCTCCTCTGAGGACCCTCCACTGCTATGCACGCTAAAGAGTGCGTGTTCACACACACATGCTCTCTAAACAAAGAGAACAAAGAAATTGACAGTGAACTGGTAAATGCAATTTAATCAACCAAACGTATTTATCACAAGTGTTGCACAGTTTGTGAGCTCTCCAAACAACGTTTCCAATTGGAGAATAATGAATGGTATGAATGTACATTATATTTAATGAATTGTCAACATTTCTGTAACCAAACATTCAAAACTAATGGGTTGTGCATCAAGTTTTGCTTAATGTGTATTGATGAGTGTATATTTGTGTTAGGGGCCCTGTGTTGGGATTAACAGTAACTTCACCAATTAATCTATATTTCACGGGGCATTAATAAACATTGACAAACTACTTACGCAATGAAAAAAATAGTGTGCACGAATTGGCGGGAGTCAGTGGTAATAGTAGAGAGAGAGAGACGTTCCTATAGCATGTCTTCACCACACACCCCCCCCCTTAATATAGTCTTTACATTTGAAATTATGCTCGAGACACATTTCCTCACACATAAACAGTAACCTCAAACATTGTCAGGAAGTAGCAGTGGTCATTTTCCCCTTCAACTGAAATCGTTACGTTTCAGCATTTCTAACCACCCCTTTAAACGCACACACTCCCCCAACTAAAGGACATGTGACAGCACGGCAGAATGGCACATTCCAAATCAGCACTGAAACATACTGACATGATACACGTTGACCAACATGGTATGTCCATTGGGTGAATGTAGATTGGCAGAGAAAATAAAAGATCATAGTAGTTCAGGTTCAGAGTTTCCACCTCCACACTAAACAGCATACAGACCTTCACCAATAGATGCCTCTGAAACTGACAAACAGATCAGATAGACAGACACGATCCACAATAACAACCTTTGGAAACGCACAACTCAAGGCACAAATAGCTACACAACTGGGACGGAGAAAGTGGAAATGGATCGGGATCACAAAGCCTCAAAACACAGTAACCAGACACTTGAGGGGAACTCACAGGGCACAAGGAAAGTTAACCACCCAAAGAACACATGGAGAAGGACAAATGATGAGGTGATGAAGAAGTCAGGAACCACCTGGAAGGAGATCTAGAAAACGGCTGAAGGGAATAAGTCAAGTCCATAGAAATAGAATGAATTGAACGGGCGTCTCCATTCAAGTCAATGATGGCATAATGGGTGAAGGGAATAAGTAAAGTAGTTAGCACAACAAATTGCAATGACATACTGTACATATTGTGGATGAAACAAAACAAGAAGCATCTCCCTCCAAAACAAAAACAAAAGGGTCCCATCATACTTAAAGCTGGCGAGTTAGTTACTGGGTTGAGGTGAGGTGTTAAGAGGTAGTTACTGGGTTGAGGTGAGGTGTTAGGGGTTAGTTACTGGGTTGAAGTGAGGTGTTAGGGGTTAGTTACTGGGTTGAGGTGAGGTGTTAAGAGGTAGTTACTGGGTTGAGGTGAGGTGTTATGGGTTAGTTACTGGGTTGAAGTGAGGTGTTAGGGGTTAGTTACTGGGTTGAGGTGAGGTGTTAGGGGTTAGTTACTGGGTTGAGGTGAGGTGTTAGGGGTTAGTTACTGGGTTGTGGTGAGGTGTTAGGGGTTAGTTACTGGGTTGAGGCGAGGTGTTAGGGGTTAGTTACTGGGTTGAGGTGAGGTGTTAGGGGTTAGTTACTGGGTTGAGGTGAGGTGTTAGGGGTTAGTTACTG
Organism: Brachymystax lenok tsinlingensis; assembly: GCA_030435695.1. NCBI lineage: Eukaryota > Metazoa > Chordata > Actinopteri > Salmoniformes > Salmonidae > Brachymystax > Brachymystax lenok. The sequence goes on along the minus strand of CM059797.1, from coordinate 12,480,738 downwards.
GGTTGAGGTGAGGTGTTAGTTGTTAGTTACTGGGTTGAGGTGAGGGGTTAGGGATTAGTTACTGGGTTGAGGTGAGGTGTTAGTGGTTAGTTACTGGGTTGAGGTGAGGGGTTAGGGGTTAGTTACTGGGTTGAGGTGAGGTGTTAGGGGTTAGTTACTGGGTTGAGGTGAGGTGTTAGGGGTTAGTTACTGGGTTGAGGTGAGGTGTTAGGGGTTAGTTACTGGGTTGAGGTGAGGGGTTAGGGGTTAGTTACTGGGTTGAGGTGAGGTGTTAGGGGTTAGTTACTGGGTTGAGGTGAGGTGTTAGGGGTTAGTTACTGGGTTGAGGTGAGGTGTTAAGGGTTAGTTACTGGGTTGTGGTGAGGGGTTAAGGGTTAGTTACTGGGTTGAGGTGAGGTATTCTAGCCACTGAAATTGAGGTTAGGTTTAGGATTAGGGGCAGGGTTCTGTTAACAAAAATTGGTCTAGATTAGGAAACCAAAAAACGACCAAAATCAATGACACAGCTGGATTTGTACCGCTGCCACTCTCAGACTGTGAGAATGTGATACCAGCATATTTACGCCCACTCCCACCCCAACATATCTCATTCCGCATCACGTTGTCTTTTCACTCAAGCTGCACTTTCATCCCACTGCGTGACCATACGACCACAGTGTTCAAATACCAAACAAATGCTCTATTGTAACGAATCTGTATGGAGAACAGGCTGCTTATTATCATCTCATAATAATCCTGGGCAATTTCTCTCATGGGTGGAAAGACTTTCAAATTCTCTCAGAGGCTTCAGTCTGACCTCAATCTGACCCTGGAAGCTGAGAGTTCACCTCAGTCATAGGCTTCATTCAACTAGGTTGAGATAGGGGGCAGGACGTACCACAGCCGTCATATCCTGCTGGCTCTGTCCCAGCATGTGTGAGGTCTCTACTAAAATAGGTGTGTTCTGAGCTATAGGATTACTTGATTGGAATAAATAGGGGCACAGGATTACCCACGTAGATTGGAATAACCAGAGGAACATGCTACCTATGTGCACTTTGAAATCCTGCTAGTCCTAATGGATGAGCATATTAAGGTTTAGGTATAATTTATAGATTGTGTGCTCTGGATGATGAGATACACGCTCATCAATGACATGGCTGTCTGCTGTGTTGATTTGGAAAGATACTGTATAGCCGGAGTAGAGTTTTCTGCAACTCTGGACATGTATCCAACCTTATCAACATTCATGAATGGAAGATGATTGATTTCACCTTCACATTTCAGCTATATTTCTTCAACAGTCTTCCATGGTATATGCTACAAGCATAATCTGCATATAGGCATGCAGTGTGCAGGCAGACACACACAGTGTCAGTATATCCACTAAACTCATGGTTGAGTGAGGTAGTGCCAAGTCAACATGTTCACAGTTAAGATGACAGACAGTGTCACTCTGAGTGCGATCAAATCAGCAACAGTGGGACAATGATAGAGGAGACCAGGGTGAGAGAGAGACTGCAGTAGCTAGAGTCCAGGGAGAGAGAGAGACTGCAGTAGCTAGTCCAGGGAGAGACAGAGACTGCAGTAGCTAAAGACCAGGGAGAGAGAGAGACTGCAGTAGCTAGAGTCCAGGGAGAGAGAGAGAGACTCCAGTAGCTAGAGTCCAGGGAGAGAGAGCGACTCCAGTAGGTAGAGTCCAGGGAGAGAGAGAGACTGCAGTAGCTAGAGTCCAGGGAGAGAGAGACTGCAGTAGCTAGAGTCCAGGGAGAGAGATACTGAAGTAGCAGGAGTCCAGGGAGAGAGATACTGCAGTATCTAGAAACCAGGGAGAGAGAGACTGCAGTAGCTAGAGTCCAGGGAGAGAGATACTGCAGTAGCAGGAGTCCAGGGAGAGAGATACTGCAGTAGCTAGAGTCCAGGGAGAGAGATACTGCAGTATCTAGAAACCAGGGAGAGAGAGACTGCAGTAGCTAGAGTCCAGGGAGAAAGAGACTGCAGTAGCAGGAGTCCAGGGAGAGAGATACTGCAGTATCTAGAGACCAGGGAGAGAGAGAGACTGCAGTATCTACAGACCAGGGAGAGAGAGAGAGAGACTGCGGTATCTACAGACCAGGGAGAGAGAGAGAATGCAGTATTTAGAGACCAGGGGGAGAGAGAGACTGCAGTATCTACAGACCAGGGAGAAAGAGAGAGACTGCAGTATCTACAGACTAGGGAGAGAGAGAGAGTGCAGTATCTAGAGACCGGGAGAGAGAGGCTGCAGTATCTACAGACCAGGAAGAGTGACACTGTGACATTGCAGTAGCTAGCTGCTGTATGCTGCCTCATCTCCACACTGCCCCTTCCTTTATTACCTTCTCTCTTTTCTCTCTCCTTCTTTCTCCCTCTTAGTTGTACACTCTCACTTTCACTCTGCCCTCTATTTCTAGTTTACTCTCACCCCATCTTTTTTCCTTTCCTTCTCTCTCTCTCTTTCTCTCTAGCTCTCTCTCTCTCTAGCTCTCTCGTTCTCTCTCTCTAGCTCTCTCTGTCTAGCTCTCTCTCTCTAGCTCTCTCTCACTCACTCACTCTTTACTTCTCTCTCATCCTCTCACTCTTTCTCTCTCTCTCAATGCATTGATTAGTCTCACTCACTCCATCTCTTTTGTTTATTTATGCAGTGTTTAACTGGCAGCCACTTCTTCAACAGCCTGCCTGCCTCAATGACAAAGTCAGGATATTGCATGGTCATGCAAAAACACATCCCTGTGGAAAAGCGTGATGCCTCAGTACTGTATGTGTGTTTTTGTGTGTGTGTGTGTGTGTGTGTGTGCGTGGAGAAAGCCAAAGAGGGATTAGCGGGTATTGAAGTGCTGCCACAAGGATGTGTGTAAGTTGCTCTGGATAAGAGCATCTGCTAAATGACAAAAAAATTACATGCCAATGTAAAAGCTTGACTTTGGGAGCCATACTCCTCTACACCTGCAGGCTCCACTCCACTACGCCTGCGGGCTCTGCTCCTCTACGCCTGCGGGCTCCGCTCCTCTACGCCTGCAGGGCTCTGCTCCTCTAAACCTGTGGGCTCCTCTCCTTTACGCCTGCGTGCTCCACTCCTCTATGCCTGCAGGGCTCCGCTCCTCTATGCCTGCATGGCTCCGCTCCTCTACACCTGCCGGCTCCCCTCTTTTACGCCTGCAGGGCTCCGCTCTTCTATGCCTGCAGGGCTCCAGGGCTCCACTCCTCTACGCCTGCAGGGCTCCAGGGCTCCGCTCCTCTACGCCTGCATGGCTCCGCTCCTCTACACCTGCGGGCTCCCCTCCTTTACACCTGCAGGGCTCCCCTCGTTTACGCCGGCAGGGCTCCGCTCCTCTACGCCTGCAGGGCTCCGCTCCTCTATGCCTGCAATGCTTCACTCCTCTATGCCTGCAGGTCTCCAGGGCTCCCGTCCTCTACAGCTGCAGGGCTCCACTCCTCTATGCCTGCAGGGCTCCAGGGCTCCGCTCCTCAACGCCTGCTGTGCTACGCTCCTCTACGCCTGCAGGGCTCCGCTCCTCTACGCCTGCAGTGCTACACTTCTCTACACTGCAATATAACGGTAGCAGGAGGAAGAATTCCCAGGGGGAACCAGGCACACAGGTAGACTAGATGGGGGAACCTATTCTGACTATGGACAATCGTCTCTCTGTCGAGTAACATAATAGCCTTGCGATGTTGCCAAGTTGGCTGTCCTTCACAGGGAGAACGAGATTAACTTTGATTGGAAGTTTTTTCCCCCCTAAGGAATCAGCAATGCAGCATGGAGATGGATGCAGCCATGCTGTAGATTTAATGTCCTTTCAGATTTGGCTCGCTGCAGAGTGTCGTGACAGAGCAGCCATTTTGTTAGTTTGACAAAGCCTTGCTCGCTGGCACACAGCGTGGATGTGTTAGAGTTGGCAAGGACATCGGGAATGAAATACAGTCAGGCACTGCATGTCCTGAAGACTTTCTCCGAAATTATTTTCTAAATCTATACAAAACACCACCAGAAAAACACTTATGCAAAGACATTTTAATCTCGGACAGAGGTTTGAGTATTCATCAATGCAATAAAGTTACAGTAAGAGTCTAAAGTTTGGACACACCTACTAATTCAAGGGGTTTTCTTTATTTTTACTATTTTCTACATTGAATGAAAAATAACACATATGGAATCAAGTAGTAACCAAAAAAGTGTTAAACATATATAAAACATATATTTTATATTTGGGATTCTTCAAAGCCACCCTTTGCCTTGATGACAGCTTTGCACACCCTTGGCATTCTCTCAACCAGTTTCATGAGGTAGTCATCTGGAATGCATTTCAATTAACTATTTAGGGAGCGGCAGCCGAGGTGTCGGTTTTGGAGAGTCTGGCGTGCCCAAAGTAAAATACCTGCCACTCAGGCCCAGAAACTAGGATATGCACATATTAGTACTATTGGATAGGAAACACTCTGAAGTTTCTAAAACCGTTAAAATAATGTCTATGAGTATAACAGAACTGATATAGCAGGCGAAAACCCGAGGAAAATCCATCCGGATTTGCAGTGGTTTTTTTGTTGACGTTTTTCTCCTGGCTGCCTATGGGATTCAATGTTATGTAGGACTTAGACTGCAATACCTATGGCTTCCACTGGATGTCAACAGTCTTTAGACAGGGTTTAATGACGTTAGGTTGAATTAGAAGCCAATAGAAGAAGAACTTAGACGTGGACCCCGGAACTCAATAGAATGACATGCGCGTTCACGGTCTCGCGCGCTCTGTGTTTTTTTCCTTTCCTATCGTTCAGGCTATAATCCGGTTTAAATATTATAGTAAATATACATAAAAGGATACCTAAGGATACATAAAAAATTATGTTTGATTTGTTTGGACAAAGTTGATAGGTATAATTTGAACGCGTTCTCTTCACGGTTCAATGGGCAACTCGACGGTGGATTTTCTGAACATAACGCGCCAACCAAACGGAGATTTATGGATATAATAAATGACTTGTTCTAACAAAAGAACCATTGGATGTCTTCATTGGACACTTGGGAAGCCCTCAGCAGAAGTTTTTCGAAAGGTAAGTGATATATTTTAGCTATTATATTGGTTTTGTGTGACCTGTGCTGGTTATGAATTTATGCTAATGCATAAATATGTGGAGTGCTATCCTCAATCAATCAAATGTTGTGCTTTCGCCGTAAAGCCTTTTTGAAATCTGACAATGCTGTGATATTGCATCAGAGCTTTTGATGACTATGCAACACTTGTATATTGTTTAATAATTCAACTTTTAGATTTTGAATTTGGCACCTTACATTTCACCGGGCAGTGTCGGGAGTGGCCCGCTAGTGAGCCGTTTATCCCTAAGAGGTAAAACAGGTGTGCCCTCTTAAAAGTTAATTTGTTGAATTTCTTTCCTTCTTATTGCGTTTGAGCCAATCAGTTGTGTTGTGACAAGGTAAGGGTGGTGAACAGAAGATAGCTCTATTTGGTAAAAGACCAAGTCCATATTATGGCAAGAACAGCTCAAATAAGCAAAGAGAAACGACAGTCCATCGTTACTTTAAGATATAAAGGTCAGTCAATGTCAAGAACATTGAAAGTTTCTTCAAGTGCAGTCGCAAAAACCATCCAGTGCTATGTTGAAGCTGGCTCTCATGAGGATCGCCACAGGAAAGGAAGACCCAGAGTTACCTCCGCTGCAGAGGATAAGTTCATTAGCATTAATGCAGCGGAGGTAACTCTGGGCCTCAGAAATTACATCCCAAATAAATGTAACGGACACATCAACATCAACTGTTCAGAGGAGACTGCGTGAATCAGGCCTTCATGGTTGAATTACTGCAAAGAAACTACTAATGGACACTAATAAGAAGAAGATATTTGCTTGGGCCAAGAAACACGAGCAATGGACATTAGACCAGTGGAAATGTGAGATTTTTGTTTCCAACCACTGTGTCTTTGTGAGACGCAGAGTGGGTGAATGAATGATCTCCACTTGTGTGGTTCCCACCTTGAAGCATGGAGGAGGAAGTGTGATGGTGTGGGGATGCTTTGCTGCTGACACTGTCAGTGATTTATTTAGAATTCAAGGCACACTTAATTAGCATGGCTACAACAGCATTCTGCAGCGATACCATCCCATCTGGTTTGCGTGAGACTATCATTTGTTTTTCAACAGGACAATGACCCAACACACCTCCAAGCTGTGTAAGTGCTTTTTGACCAAGAAGAAGAGTGATGGAGTGCTGCATCAGATGACCTGGCCTCCAGAATCACCCACCCCTCAACCCAATTGAGATGGTTTGGGATGAGTTTGACCGCAGAGTGAAGGAAAGCAGTCAACAAGTGCTCAGCATATGTGGGTACTCCTTCAAGACTGTTGGGAAAGCATTCCAGGTGAAGCTGGTTGAGAGAATTCCAAGAGTGTGCAAAGCTGTCATCAAGGCAAAGGGTGTCTACTTTGAAGAATCTCAAATCTGAAATATATTTTGATTTGTTTAACACATTTTTGTTTACTACATGATTCCATATGTGTTATTTCATAGTTTTGATGTCTTCACTATTATTCTACAATGTAGACAAAATAAATATTAAGAAAAACCCTCAAATGAGTAGGCGTGTCCAAACCTTTGACTGGTACTGTATATAACATGATAAATTAAAAAAAAAGTTAAATAATGTTCTTGTGAAATATTAATAATATGATAAAATAGAACACCAATGGAATTTGGAGACTATTTTACACGGCTTAAAGGTGATGTTACAAACACGGTTAGTCAACCTATGACGAACATACATAATCATTGCTAGACTACAGTAACTAGGCCTGCCAACGACTGTCCTCATAAAAACATGGAAAATACATTTGACCTCAGATGCCCATGAGTAACACTGTAGCACCTGACAGTGGTGCTGTTGATGCAGCAAGTACATTATGACAGGGATATAAGCAGCAGTATCTAATCTCCAGTGTATGTGTGTGTTTGTGTGTGTGTGTGCGCGCGTGCACGTGCACGTGCATGTTTGTGTGTGTGTCTATACAGAGGTGGGAGTCCTCAGGTACAGAATGGAGGGTGTATGACACGGAGGTTGGATTGGATGCATGCCCCTGAAGTGTTACTGTGTTTGCTTACTCTACAGGAGCTGGGGTAAGATCCAGTCCCACCGCTCCCTGGTCGCGTCAGACACACCGCTGTTGAGGATCTCCTAGGGCTCCCTACCTACCTTAGTATCACAATACCCCACTGACGGAGGATGGGAAAAGGGAGCAGGACACAGTAGGGTGACCCCCCTACATCCACACCACAGTAAGTGTGTGCGTGTGTATGTTTATTAGCGTGTTTGCATGTGTGTGTGTGTGTGTGTATTGGAGTGTTTGCATGTGTGTGTGTGTGTGTGTGTGTGTGTGTGTGTGTATGTGCTAGTGTGCGTGCGTGCCCGTCTGGGTGTCCATAATGGACACTCTGGTTTCATATGAGGTGTATGATTACCAAATGAGAGGCTTTATTAGAGCCTGAGGCTGTCCGATCTCCTGACTGTGGTGCTGGATGAGCAGAAAGGGAGGGAGAGAGAACAGGGGAGTGCAGTTACCTGGGGAGGAGAGAGAGAGAAAGAAAGAGAGAAAGAGCTGTCAGAGGAACTTCTGCAGGCTCAGACCTGCGGACGCTGGTGAGTGCTCCGGACATCTGGACACAGTTATCTTCAAACGTGTTGATTGTGTGTGTGTCTGTTTAGCTGTGGTGTTGATGAGGAAGGAGTTAATAACTGTGATTTGATATGGTTACACTTTTTATTGTGATCTTTAAACTGTGTCCGTTTTACACCTGGTGCAGAAATTAGTTGAGAAAGTTAAGCTATTTTGCTAGTTTACCATGATTAAATAACTGCATTTGTGGCCAGCAAAGCTTGTTGAGAGCAGAAACCTTTGAATTCTCATCAAGGATTGAATGGTGCTTGATTAAACGTTCGAATTTGTGTGCTTTTGGTTCTAGTGAACATTTGGTGTTTTGGGCAAAACTCATTAAACTGCATCCGAGATTAAGGCTGGCTGGACCCCCAAAATCCATACAGACAGACTTGCTCACATACTAACGCACAAACACACATAAACACACACATGTGCACACTCATGCACACACGCTCATGTCAATAGGGAATATCTGACATGTCTCCAGTCTGAGCTTTCACATTTTTAGCATTTTCTCTAACACAAGCTATTCACCTCTCTCTCTTATTCTCTCTGATCCCTCTTCAACAAAGTGTAAACAGCTTGTCTGAACAGTAGGCAATGGACTTAGAAATACAGTTAAAAATGTGATATAGCCAGTCCATGGTACAGCACGCAGGTTGACGTTTATTGGGATGAGTTTTGTCCTTGAGCCAGAATTGAGTGTTTCCGCTAAATGGGCCAGCTTTAAAGTCAAAATTGGTAATATTGTAAAAATTACAATATAAAAATATATATATTAGCTTTTTGGTCTTAATATATGGTTAGGGTAAGGCATTAGGGTTAGCAGTGTGGTTAACGTTAGGGTTAAGGTTAGGGTTAGGTTTAAAATCTGATTTTATGACTTTGTGGCTGTGCCAGAACAAGAAGTATGAATAAAAACACTAAGCTGAGTCCAGCACAGACTACACACATATAAATAGATGGCTTTTTGGTTTGTTTTTAACAATAACATGAACCTTAAAGTTGGTAGATTCACACCAACTTCAGCAAACACTCATGGAGTGTACATTTCAGGCAAACTCTATGACCCCTAAGAATAGTCAATAGATGTATTTTTGTTGCACATATCCACCTTCCTCCTTAGTCCATACACAGTGGAAATGATATGACCTCAAATGTCATTAAGATCAATGTGATATCAAGTGCAGTTTTTACCTGCTGCCAAAGCCTGCAGTGGTATCTGTCAGGGAGCCAGTAGATTCTCTCTGCATGTGCATGGCCCTGGGTGTCAAGTGGAGACAGCGGTCACAGTTTAAAAGCGTACGTCAGCGTATGGTTACCTGTCTAACAACAAAGGGCCTTCCCAAGCTGATTTTCTTCAATGTTTGATATGAAAAATTCCATAATGGAATTAAACCATGTAACGACATTACAAGATGTCCCATCCAGGTGTAACTCTGACCATCAAGATACATTGAGATTTTTGAGTTGTGAGTCATTTATTACTGAAGTGCAGTGGAGTTCTAGTCCATTATCGCAGACTGAGCTGTGAGGTTATGATACACATCTATACCCACACATGCATTCAAATGATTTGTGCAGTTAAACTACTTAACCCTCCCCACACACACACACCTCACGGGCAAAACATTTTACTGGCCTCATCTTGATGGCAGAGAGAAAGTGCTTAGTTTTAAAGTTAATTTCCTGCAATTCTACTCACTTTGCCATGGGGCGCAAATAAAATGCTGCACTTTTAAAGCAAATTTTCTGCAATTCTATACATTTTGCAATGGGGCACAGATAAAATACTGCACCTTTAAAGCAGGTTTTCTGCAATTCTATACATTTTGCCATGGGGCACAGATAAAATACTGCACCTTTAAAACAAGTTTTCTGCAATTCTATACATTTTGCCATGGGGCACAGATAAAATATTGCACATTTAAAGCAGGTTTTCTGCAATTCTATCTTGTTTTGGTTACTACCTGATTCCATATGTGTTATTTCATAGTTTTGATGTCTTTACTATTATTCTACAATGTAGAGAAAATTAAGAAAAACCCTGTAATGAGTAGGTGTGTACAAACCTTTGACTGGTACTGCGTATATATCCAGTATATATACAGTATATATGTTTTTTTCTTCTGTTTCTGTCCAGCCAAGCGTTGTCATTGCAAATAAGTATGTTAATTGTGAACAGACTCAATACTATGGTCCATACCAGAGACCAACACCGTACTGGAATACATAATCATATCTCACAAAAAAAAACTGTTCATTGCAGTGTTGAGCAACTCAATATATCCAATGCCATTTCTGCATGGTCATTGTTTGTGTAACCGCTGATAATATAAATGTTCATGTTTGAGGTGTAGCACGCATATGGGTTGCCAATACCATGGTTTGACACCATGCATTTATGAATACATATCATAGTATAAACTATACCTAAAGTGTGTTAATGTAATGGTTCATTTGTTAATTAATTGATGGCATTAACTAAAAGTTTTCCTAAAAATTCCTGAATCCAATTGAGTTATGTCCATATCAAATACATGGAAAGGAATGAAGAGAACTACAGCACGAGAGAAATGTGAGAGTCACTAGAACTATCTGCCCTACATGGCCACCGACAGCTAAATGTTGGAATAAGGCTTCAATCAACAACGGTGCAAAGAGGTGTGACACTTTGTCCTTTCCTCTTTTGATTGCTTTCTATCAATCAGCGTGTTCTTGATGCTATTGCGAATCTACACATTTTCATATGATGTAATATGTTGTGTGAGCTTAACATGCAACTACTGTTCCTAACAGTTTGATGGGATTATTTTCCTGAAATACATACAAAGGTAAAGATTAAGGTGTATATAGGTTAGGGTTAGGGTTTGGTCTACATTTTGTGACATTTTGACCTGATATCATTGCATGCCATTACTTAGTTTAGACATACAGATTGAAGTCATAAGCAATGTAGCTATCCTGCTAAAGTAGGTAGTTAGTATTAGATAGATGGTGTGATAAAACTACTGAGTTATTAGATATATGGTGTGATAAATAACTGCATTATTAGATAGATGGTGTGATAAAACAACTGCATTATTACATCGATGGTGTGATAAAACGACTGCATTATTAGATAGATGGTGTGATAAAATGACTGCATTATTAGATAGATGGTGTGATAAATAACTGCATTATTAGATAGATGGTGTGATAAAACGACTGAGTTATTAGATATATGGTGTGATAAATAACTGCATTATTAGATAGATGGTGTGATAAAACAACTGCATTATTAGATAGATAAAACTACTGCGGTGTCCACAACTGATGGATTTGCTGACAGCATATTGTGCACTCAATGGTGTCCCCATGTCTCCTTCCAGAAGTGCTCTTACAGAAAGTCCTTGGAGATCATGCCAAGATCTATATAGAGACTGCTGAATATGGCAGGCTGATGAATGTGGCAAAGCATACCATGAAAACGAGTTTTAACATGATCTAAGGGTACACATTTAAAGCAAGTTTTCTGCAATTGTATATATTTTGCCATGGGGCACAGATAAAATACTGCACATTTAAAGCAGGTTTTCTGCAATTCTATACATTTTGCCATGGGGCACAGATAAAATCCTGTACCTTTAAAGCAAGTTTTCTGCAATTCTATACATTTTGCCATGGGGCACAGATAAAATACTACACCTTCAAAGCAAGTTTTCTGCAATTCTATACATTTTGCCATGGGGCACAGATAAAATACTACACCTTCAAAGCAGGTTTTCTGCAATTCTATACATTTTGCCATGGGTCACAGACAACATACTGCACTTTTAAAGCAGGTTTTCTGCAATTCTATACATTTTTCCATGGGGCGGAGAGATGCATGCGGCACTCCAGTTTCCCATCCCTGATATAGAGAGATGTCTTGCTTACAGTCGGGAGGGAGACAGAAACTAACCCAAACTTTTCTTTTATCTTATTTTTCAGATTACGAGGAGCTGACATCTCAATCAAAACACCCTGTTGAACACGTCTGTTGAATACACCTGTCTCAATGTTCTACAGGACTAAGAAGACCCCGGCTGGATCTTCAGGCTGGTTGTGGCATCGCCCCAGTCCCATCGCACTGAGCCAGGCTGAGGAACACAGGAGTGCCCTGGCAAAGGGACAGTGATGGAGGTGCCACTGGTTAACTTTGAGAACATGGATGATATCGGCATCAACATGGGCGTCCCCGGTGATTCGGGGTACCCCACTTCACCCACTTCAGAGGCAGCGCCTGATCAGAACCCTGTCACCAATCGTGTGATGTCACCAAATCCGTCACAGCACCGTGGGCACCAGACCAGGCCAGAGGGGTTTTCTCCCTCTACAACGCCTATACTGACTACTAAAGACCCGTCTAGCTGCAACAGTCTACTGTCCAACTTCAAACTCCTGATGAACAGTGAAGGCTCGCCGACCGACAGTGTCTTCAGCAAGCTGGTTCAGGAGTGCTGTGATAATGAAGAAGACCTGTTTGGGGAGAAACTGGGAGTGGAGGACGGGGATCAGAAAGTGGTCATCAATATTTCAGGCATGATGTTCGAGACACAACTCAAAACTTTATCGCAGTTTCCAGACTCCCTGCTGGGAGACCCCATGAAAAGGATGGAATACTTTGACCCGATGAAGAACGAGTACTTTTTTGACCGGAACCGTCCCAGCTTCGATGGGATCTTGTACTTCTATCAGTCTGGGGGCAAAGTCCGAAGACCGGCCAACGTCCCCTTAGAGATTTTCGCAAGAGAGATAGTTTTCTATGAGTTAGGAAGAGAAGCTATGGAACAGTTCCGTGAAATTGAGGGGTTCATAACAGAACCTGAGCCGCTGTTGCCCACCAACGAGGTTCACAAGCAGTTCTGGCTCCTGTTTGAGTATCCGGAGAGTTCCAGTGCAGCTAGGTCAGTGGCCTTGGTGTCTGTCTTCGTCATTGTCATCTCTATCTTCATTTTCTGCCTGGAGACTCTGCCAGAGTTCCGTGACGACGTAGACTTTATCACCACCTTTTCCCTGGGTGTCAATGGAACCCAGGAGGGTCCTCCTATAGTCCAAAAAGACTTATTTGCCTATTTCACAGACCCCTTTTTCATTGTGGAAACCATCTGCATAATTTGGTTCTGCTTTGAGCTTGGCGTACGCTTTGTGGTCTGCCCCAGCAAAAGTGACTTCTTCCACAACATTATGAACACCATTGACATTGTCTCTATAATACCCTATTTCGTAACCATGGCTACAGAGCTGTACACCACGCCAGATGAAGACATCAACTCCAGCCAAAACATGTCACTGGCCATCTTACGCATCATCCGTCTAGTGCGAGTCTTCCGGATCTTCAAGCTGTCGCGACACTCTAAAGGACTTCAGATCCTGGGACAGACCCTGAAGGCTAGTATGAGGGAGCTGGGTCTGCTGATCTTCTTCCTCTTTATTGGAGTCATACTGTTCTCCAGTGCCATCTACTTTGCTGAGGTGGACGAGCCCCACACACAGTTTGTCAGCATCCCTGACGGGTTCTGGTGGGCTGTGGTGACAATGACCACTGTGGGATACGGGGACATGTGTCCTACTACTTTGGGAGGCAAAATGGTGGGGACTCTCTGTGCCATTTCCGGCGTGTTGACCATCGCCTTACCCGTCCCTGTTATTGTCTCCAACTTTAACTATTTCTACCACCGAGAGACAGAGCAAGCAGAGAAACAAGTGATTGACGATGCGGCAGAAGCAGCTCAGAAAATAACCGACGCAAACAAGTATGAGTATGGTAGCACACCCTCTCTTAACATTAACACAATCAATGGTAGCTTGCAGAATAACAAGAATGGCATGTAATGGGTTTATAATTTAAGTGATTATAACCAAGGACATGACAAACTGAGAAATCTAACATATACCAAAATGCACTGATATTATTTTTGTTTCAGAATTTTATACTCTATTCATTGCAGCGTTGGTCCACGTAGTAGGCTATACTATACATCTCTTTCACAATATTCAAAATAAGGAAGTAATATTAGTTATCAGCCTGACTGATCAGCATGTGGATGTGTCAAAGTGTAATTAAGATAATATGAACACAGTTACAGCATATTACATTTACAGTTGGCTCTGGACAGACCTTGTGCATGTAGTATGATTATAAGCATTTAAATCCTAAGCAGATGTATTTGGCAACTTGTTGCCTTTCAAATCATCTTACAAATAATACAAATATTAATTACACTTTGAACTGCATTACTGTACATTGTCAAAGTCTTAAGTACGAAAAACACCCTTAGATCAGGGCTCATGTTAAAACTCGTTTTCATGGTATGTTTTGCCACATTCATCAGCCTGCCATATTCAGCAGTCTCTATATAGATCTTGGCATGATCTCCAAGGACTTTCTGTAAGATCACTTCTGGAAGGAGACATGGGGACACCATTGAGTGCACAATATGCTGTCAGCAAATCCATCAGTTGTGGACACCGCAGTAGTTTTATCTATCTAATAATGCAGTTGTTTTATCACACCATCTATCTAATAATGCAGTTATTTATTACACCATATATCTAATAACTCAGTCGTTTTATCACACCATCTATCTAATAATGCAGTTATTTATCACACCATCTATCTAATAATGCAGTCATTTTATCACACCATCTATCTAATAATGCAGTCGTTTTATCACACCATCGATGTAATAATGCAGTTGTTTTATCACACCATCTATCTAATAATGCAGTTATTTATCACACCATATATCTAATAACTCAGTAGTTTTATCACACCATCTATCTAATACTAACTACCTACTTTAGCAGGATAGCTACATTGCTTATGACTTCAATCTGTATGTCTAAACTAAGTAATGGCATGCAATGATATCAGGTCAAAATGTCACAAAATGTAGACCAAACCCTAACCCTAACCTATATACACCTTAATCTTTACCTTTGTATGTATTTCAGGAAAATAATCCCATCAAACTGTTAGGAACAGTAGTTGCATGTTAAGCTCACACAACATATTACACCATATGAAAATGTGTAGATTCGCGCAATAGCATCAAGAACACGCTGATTGATAGAAAGCAATCAAAAGAGGAAAGGACAAAGTGTCACACCTCTTTGCACCGTTGTTGATTGAAGCCTTATTCCAACATTTAGCTGTCGGTGGCCATGTAGGGCAGATAGTTCTAGTGACTCTCACATTTCTCTCGTGCTGTAGTTCTCTTCATTCCTTTCCATGTATTTGATATGGACATAACTCAATTGGATTTAGGAATTTTTAGGAAAACTTTTAGTTAATGCCATCAATTAATTAACAAATGAACCATTACATTAACACACTTTAGGTATAGTTTATACTATGATATGTATTCATAAATGCATGGTGTCAAACCATGGTATTGGCAACCCATATGCGTGCTACACCTCAAACATGAACATTTATATTATCAGCGGTTACACAAACAATGACCATGCAGAAATGGCATTGGATATATTGAGTTGCTCAACACTGCAATGAACAGTTTTTTTTTGTGAGATATGATTATGTATTCCAGTACGGTGTTGGTCTCTGGTATGGACCATAGTATTGAGTCTGTTCACAATTAACATACTTATTTGCAATGACAACGCATGGCTGGACAGAAACAGAAGAAAAAAACATATATACTGTATATATACGCAGTACCAGTCAAAGGTTTGTACACACCTACTCATTACAGGGTTTTTGTTAATATTTTTTTTTCTACATTGTAGAATAATAGTAAAGACATCAAAACTATGAAATAACACATATGGAATCAGGTAGTAACCAAAACATTTGTTAAACAAATCAAACTATATTTTACATTTTAGATTCTTCAAAGTAGCCACCCTTTGCCTTGATGACAGCTTTGCACACTCTTGGCATACTCTCAACCAGCTTCACCTGGAATGCTGTTCCAACAGTCTTGAAAGAGTTCCCACATATGCTGAGCACTTGTTGGCTGCTTTTCCTTCACTCTGTGGTCCAACTCATCCCAAACCATCTCAATTGGGTTGAGGTCGGATGATTGTGGAGGCCTGGTCATCTGATGCAGCACTCCATCACTGTCCTTCTTGGTCAAATAGCCCTTACAAAGCTTGGAGGTGTGTTGGGTCATTGTTCTGTTGAAAAACAAATGATTGTCCCACTAAGCGCAAATCAGATGGGATAGCGAAACAATGCAGAATGCTGTGGTAGCCATGCTGGTTAAGTGTGCCTTGAATTATAAATAAATCACCAAAACTGTCACCAGCAAAGTACTCCCACACCATCACACCTCCTCTATGCTTCATATGGGTACCACACATTCGGACATCATCCGTTCATCTACTCTGCGTCTCACAAAGACATGGTGGTTGGAACCAAAAATCTCACATTTGGACTCATCAGACCAAAGGACAGATTTCCACAGGTCTAATGTCCATTGCTCGTGTTTCTTGGCCCAAGCAAGTCTCTTCTTATTATTGGTGTCCTTTAGTAGTGGTTTATTTGCAGCAATTCGACCCTGAAGGCCTGATGCACACAGTCTCCTCTGCAGAGTTGATGTTGAGATGTATCTGTTACCTGTCGGGCGGCAGGTGGTTAGAGCGTTGGACTAGTAACCGTAATGGTTGCAAGATCGAATCCTGAGCTGACAAGGTAAAAAACGATTGTTCTGCAGTTAACTCACTGTTCCTAGATTGTCATTGAAAATAAGTATTTGTTCTTAACTAACTTGCCTAGTTAAATAAAGGTTAAAAAAATAATAATAATAAAAACTTGAACTCCGTGAAGCATTTATTTGGGATGCAATTTCTGAGGCTGGTAACTCTAATGAACTTATCTTCTGCAGCAGAGGTAACTCTGGGTCTTCCTTTCCTGTGGCGGTCCTCGTGAGAGTTAGTTTCATCATAGTGCTTGATGGTTTTTGCGAATGCACTTGAAGAAACTTTTAAAGTTATTGATTTGAGTCAATTGGAGGTGTACCTGTGGATGTATTTCAAGGCATACCTTCAAACTCAGTGCCTCTTTGCTTGACATCATGGGAAAATCAAAAGAAATCAGCCAAGACCTCAGAAAAAAGATTGTAGACCTCCACAAGTCTGGTTCATCCTTGGGAGCAATTTCCAAATGCCTGAAGGTACCATGTTCATCTGTACAAACAATAGTACGCAAGTAAAAACAACATGGGACCACGCAGGCGTCATACCGCTTGTCACGTCCAGGCCTGAGAAGACAGGCTGGAGTGTTTAGTTTTGTTTTGGTGTAGGGTTTTTTCTGTTCTAGGTTATATATTTCTATGTTGGGGTAATGGTTCCCAATTAGAGTCAGCTGAGTGTCGTTACCTCTAATTGGGAACCATATATATGTTTGTAGTTTTCATTAGGGGTTTGTGGGTTATTGTTTGAGCATAGCTTTGTTTGTGTTGTTAGTTACGTTTCAATGTTACG
This sequence comes from Brachymystax lenok tsinlingensis, assembly GCA_030435695.1. Taxonomy (NCBI): domain Eukaryota; kingdom Metazoa; phylum Chordata; class Actinopteri; order Salmoniformes; family Salmonidae; genus Brachymystax; species Brachymystax lenok. The sequence continues at coordinate 12,463,605 of CM059797.1, read as the reverse complement.
ATCTTCCTTTTCCGTTTGTTATTTTTCCCAGTTACGTCCTTTAATAAAATGTATACTGGAAGCATCGCTGCGTCTTGGTCCGTCACTCAGGAAGACCGTGACAGAATAACCCACCAAGAAAGGACCAAGCAGCGAGAGACCCGGGAGTTCTGGACTTGGGAGGAGATTTTGGATGGAAAGGGGTCCTGGACATGGGATGAGATTTTGGCTGGTAAGGGACCTTGGGAGAAGACGGCGGAGCATCGTCACCCCAGGGAAAAAAGAGTAGCGGGGGCTGAGCGGAGCAGTTACGAGGATTTGTATGGAGTATGGAACCCGGAGAAAGAAAAGTATGTTGGGACTCGCCTGGCTAGGAAGCCCGAAAGGCAGCCCCCAAAAACTTTTTTTGGGGGGGCACACGAGGAGGTTGGCCGGTTCAAGATGGACTCCTGAGCCAACTCCTCGTGCTCTCTGGAGGGAGCGTCGGAGGGAGCGTCGCACTGGTAAGACGCCGTGCTATGCAGTTTTGCGCACGGTGTCTCCAGTGCGTGTTCACAGCCCGGTGCGCAAAATTCCAGCGCCACTCATCTGTCGGGCTAGGGTGAGTGTGCAACCTGGGGGAGTGGTGCCCGGCTCTGCGAGCGAGGTCTCCAGTACACCTTCTGGGACCGAGATATCCTGCACCGGTTCTGCGTGTGGGGTCTCCGGTTCGCATCCACAGCACAGTGCGTGACATTCCAGCTCCCATCATCCATGAGGCAAGGGTGAGTGAACAGCCGGGGAGAGAAGTACCGGCTCCACGCACCAGGTCCCCTGTATGCTTAGATAGCCCAGTACGTCCAGTCCCTGCTCCGCGCACCAGGCCTCCTGTGCGCTTAGAGAGTCCAGCACGTCCTGTTCGACCGGCGCACCAGGCCCCCTGTGCGCTTCGAGAGTCCAGCACGCCCCAGCCTGGCTCCGCGCACCAGGCCCCCTGTGCGCTTTAGAGAGTCCAGCACGCCCTGTCCCTGTTCCACGCTCCAGGATCCCTGTGCCCATCGTGGATCCAGCACGTCCTGTCCCTGTTCCACGCTCCAGGATCCCTGTGCCCGTCGTGGACCCAGCACGTCCTGTCCCTGTTCCACGCTCCAGGATCCCTGTGCCCGTCGTGGACTCAGCACGTCCTGTTCCTGCTCCCCGCACCAGAGTCCCAGTGCGCGTCATGAGCCCAGTATGGCCCTTTCCTGCTCCCCGCACCAGAGTCCAGTGCGCGTCATGAGTCCAGTACGGCCCGTTCCTGCTCCCCGCACCAGAGTCCCAGTGCGCGTCATTAGTCCAGTACGGCCCGTTCCTGCTCCCCGCACCAGAGTCCCAGTGCGAGTCATGAGTCCAGTACGGCCCGTTCCTGCTCCCCGCACCAGAGTCCCAGTGCGCGTCGACAGTCCGGAACCTCCAGAGAAGGTTCCCAGTCCGGAACCTCCAGAGAAGGTTTCCAGTCCGGAGCCTCCAGAGAAGGTTTCCAGTCCGGAGCCTCCAGAGAAGGTTCCCAGTCCCAGTCCGGAGCCTCCAGAAAAGGTTCCCAGTCCGGAGCCTCCAGAGAAGGTTCCCAGTCCGGAGCCTCCAAACTAACTGTTCCGGCAAATAGCCCAGGGCCTCCGGTGTGGGACCCCGAGCCAGCACGGCCGCCCCTGGAGCCGCCACCTGGGACAGGAAGGCCCACCCGAAGACCCCCCAATGGACTTTTGGCACGGTCGGAGTCCGCACCTTTGGGGGGGGGGGTACTGTCACGTCCAGGCCTGAGAAGACAGCCTGGAGTGTTTAGTTTTGTTTTGGTGTAGGGTTTTTTCTGTTCTAGGTTATATGTTTCTATGTTGGGGTAATGGTTCCCAATTAGAGGCAGCTGAGTGTCGTTACCTCTAATTGGGATTACGATCTTCGTTTTCCGTTTGTTATTTTTCCCAGTTACGTCCTTTAATAAAATGTATACTGAAAGCATCACTGCGTCTTGGTCCGTCACTCAGGAAGATCATGACACCGCTCAGGAAGGAGACACGTTCTGTCTCCTAGAGATGAACGTACTTTGGAGCGAAAACTGCAAATCAATCCCAGAACAACAGCAAAGGACCTTGTGAAGATGCTGGAGGAAACAGGTACAAAAGTATCTATATACACAGTAAAACAAGTCCTATATCGAGATAACCTGAAAGGCCACTCAGCAAGAAAGAAGCCACTGCTCCAAAACCGCCATAAAAAGCCAGGCTTACGGTTTGCAACTGCACATGGGGACAAATATCGTACTTTTTGGAGAAATGTCCTCTGGTCTGATGAAACAAAAAACTGTTTGGCCATAATGACCATTGTTATGTTTGGAGGAAAAGGGGGAGGCTTGCAAGCCAAAGAACACCATCCCAACCGTGAAGCACGGGGGTGGCAGCATCATGTTGTGGGGGTGCTTTGCTGCAGTAGGGACTGGTGCACTTCACAAAACAGATGGCATCATGAGGAGGAAAATTATGTGGATGTATTGAAGCAACATCTCAAGACATCAGTCAGGAAGTTAACAGGTGTGCCCTCTTAAAAGTTATATTCTTTCCTTCTTGCGCTTGAGCCAATCAGTTGTGTTGTGACAAGGTAGCTAGCGCCCCACTGCTCCCTAAGTAGTGTTAAAGCTTGGTCGCAAATGGGTCTTCCAAATGGACAATGACCCCAAGCATACTTCCAAAGTTGTGTCAAAACGGCTTAAGGACAACTAAGTCAAGGTATTGGAGTGGCCATCACAAAGCCCTGACCTCAATCCCAAAGAAAATGTGTGGCCAGAATCGTAAAAAAGCGTGTGCGAGCAAGGAGGTCTACAAACCTGACTCAGTTACACCAGCTCTGTCAGGAGCTCTGTCACAAGCTTCCCAACTTATTGTGGGAAGCTTGTGGAAGGCTACCCGAAACATTTGACTCAAGTTAAACAATTTAAAGGCAATGCTACCAAATACTAATTGAGTGTATGTAAACTTCTGACCCACTGGGAATGTGATGAAAGAAATAAAAGCTGAAATAAATCATTCTCTCTATTGTTAATCTGGCATATCACATTCTTAAAATAAAGTGGTGATCCTAACTGACCTAAGACAGGAATTTTTTAATTCAATTCCTGATTAAATGTCAGGAATTGTGAAAAACGGAGTTTAAATGTATTTGGCTAAGGTGTATGTAAACTTTCGACTTCAACTGCCAATATATATATATATATATATTTATAAATACATATATTCTCTTTGATTACGAAAACAGCAATACTTTCCTTCCTGAAACAAGTTGTCAATAAGATTGATGACTCAGAGGAGGCCGGTGGGAGGCAATATAGGAGGCCGGGCTCATTGTAATCGCTGGAATGGAATAAGTGGAACGGTATCAAATATATGGAATCCACATGTTTGATTCCGTTTCATATATTCCATTCCAGCCATTACAATGAGTTCTTCCTCCTATAGGTCCTCCCACCAGTCTCCACTGCGATGACTTTGATATCAGTCAGTTGATGTGTACTATAAACTGGGTGGTTTGAGCCTTGAATGCTGATTGGATGGCAGCCGTGGTATATCGGTTATTATAAACTGGGTGGTTCAAGCCATGAATGCTGATTGCCTGACAGCCGTGGTATATCAGACCGTATACCACAGGTATGACAAGAAATGAATTTTTACTGCTCTAATTACATTGGTAACCAGTTTATAATAGCATTAAAGCATCTTGGGGGTTTGTGATATATGGCAAATATACCACGGCTAAGGGCTGTGTCCAGGCAGTCCGCGTAAGAACAGTCCTTAGCCGTGGTATATTGGCCATAGACCACACCACCTCGGGCCTCATTGGTTAATAAAGCACTTTACAAAAGTATGCACATAACTTATTCTGTAGAGACCGATTATGTACTAGTAATCAAATCAAATGTTATTGGTCACATACACATATTTACCAGATGTTATTGCGGGTGTAGTGAAATGCTTGTGTTCCTAGTTCCAACGGTGCAGTAGTATCTAACAATTCACAGCAATACACACACATCTAAAAGTAAAGTAATGGAATTAGTAGTGTGCAATGTACAGTACATTTAATTACATATGTTCTAAGTTTTATTTATGGTTTAATGAGTGCCTTTAATTAAACATCTACCCTACTTCCCTACGTTGAGTGTTTTCCATTTTGATTTGTAGTCATTGACAGAGAAATACAGGTACCTGCCAAAATAATGGAAAAATAGGTGCATTCACACAGATGTGGTTCCTGAGTTAATTAAGAAATCAACATCCCATCAAGCTTAGGGTACCGCATAAAAATGCTGGGCAGGCCATTATTTTGGTCATTATTTTAGCCCCCATCCACAGGGCACTAGTGGTTATTGAATGGTTTGATGAGCATGAAAACAATGTAAACCATATGCCATGCCGAGACAGCATTTTCCACCACCATTAACAAAACACCAAATGATGGAAATTCTTGTGGAAGAATGGTGTCGCATCCCTCCAATAGAGTTCCAGAAAGTTGTTGCATCTATGCCAAGGCACAATGAAACTGTTTTGGGTCATGGTGGCCATATGCCCTATTAAGACACTTGGTGTTGGTGTTTCCTTTATTTTGGTAGTTACCTGTACAACCAGTTCACATCCACATATAGAATGATAAATAAAACAAAAATAGAAACTGACCCAGTGCTGTAGGTAGAGGCATCATGCCTATTGTAACTGAGGGTGGCAGCAATACGTAACACATGTACAGAATTAATGCAAAAAAACTGAATATAACTTGGCCATCAGTGTCCCCAAAAAATGTCTGATGCATGAGGTCACTGGCTGTAAGCCTATACCTCTGGAGACCAGTAGATCCTAAACCTCTACAGACCAGTAGGCCTATACATCAAAAGAACAGTAGGCCTATACCTCTGCAGACCAGTAGTCCTAAACAGTACCTCTGCAGACTAGTAGGCCTATACCTCAACTGACCTGTAGGCCTATACCTCTACTGACCTGTAGGCCTATACCTCTACAGACCTGCAAGCCTATACCTCAACAGACCTGTAGGCCTATACCTCTACAGACCAGTAGAACTATACCTCTACAGACCAACAGGCCTATGCATCTGCAGACCAGCAGGCCTATACCTCTGCAGACTAGCAGGCCAGTACATCTGCAGACCAGTAGGTCTATACCACTGCAGACCAGTAGGCCTATACCTCTTCAGACCAGCAGGCCTACACATGCAGACCAGTAGACAAATACCTCTACAGACCAGTAGACCTATACCTCTACAGACCAGTAGGCCTATACATCTACAGACCAGTAGGTCTATACCTATGCAGACCAGCAGGCCTTTACAGTACCTCTACAGACCTGTAGGCCGATACCTTTACAGACCTGTAGGCCTATACCTCTACAGACCAGTAGGCGTATACCTCTGCAGACCAGCAGGCCTATACATCTGCAGACCAGTAGGCTTACACCTCTACAGATCAGCAGCCCTATACCTTTGCAGACCAGCAGGCCTATACTTCTGTAGACCAGTAGGCCTATACCTCTGCAGACCAGCAGGCCTATACCTCTAAAGACCAGCGGGCCTATACCTCTGCAGACCAGCAGGCCAGTACATCTGCAGACCAGTAGGCCTATACATCTACAGACCTGTAGGTCTATACCTCTGCAGACCAGTAGGCCTATACCTCTTCAGACCAGCAGGCCTACACATGCAGACCAGTAGACAAATACCTTTACAGACCAGTAGACCTATACCTCTAGAGACCAGTAGGCCTATACATCTACAGACCAGTAGGCATATACCTCTGCAGACCAGTAGTCCTTTACAGTACCTCTGCAGACTAGTAGGCCTATACCTCTACTGACCTGTAGACCTATACCTCTACTGACCTGTAGGCCTATACCTCTACAGATCTGTAGGCCTATAACTCTACAGACCTGTAGATCTAAACCTCTACAGACCAGCAGGCCTATACATCTCCAGAACTGTAGGCCTTTACCTCTACGCTCCAGCAGACCTATACCTCTGCAGACCAAAAGGCCTATACAGTACCTCAAGAGACCAAAAGGCCTACACAGTACCTCTACAGACCTGTAGACCTATACTTCTACAGACCTGTAGGCCTATACCTCTACAGACCAGTAGGTCTATACCTCTACAGACCTGTAGTTCTATACCTCTACAGACCTGTAGGCCTATACCTACAGACCTGTGGGCCTAAACGTCTACAGACCTGTAGCCCTATACCTCTGCAGACCAGCAGGCCTATACATCTGCAGACCAGTAGGCCTATACCTCTGCAGACCAGCAGTTCAATACCTCTGCAGACCAGCAGGCCTATACTTCTGCAGACCAGCAGGCCTATACCTCTACAGACCTGTTGGCCTATATCTCTGCAGACCAGTAAGCCTATACCTCTGCAGACCAGCAGCCCTATACCTCTGCAGACCTGTAGGCCTATACCTCTGCATACCTGTGGGCCTAAACATCTACAGACCTGTTGGCCTATACCTCTGCAGACCAGTAGGCCTATAGCTCTGCAGACCAGCAGGCTTATACCTCTACAGACCTGTTGGCCTATATCTCTGCAGACCAGTAAGCCTATACCTCTGCAGACCAGCAGGCCTATACCTCTACAGACCAGTAAGCCTATACCTCTGCAGACCAGCAGCCCTATACAGTACCTCTGTATTGAGAATCGGAGTAGTCAGAATGTGACACCATGCCTGTTTTCTTGTTAACACTTTGTGTAAACTGTTATCAACGCCTTCTCACTGCACTGTAGACTCAGTGTTGCAGTCAGTCAGCATGATGACGGTCTTTCTCTCAATCTCTAACCCTCTCGCAAAAACACAGAGCTCCCTCGTGTGATTGCCTGAGGATGTGTCATGTCACAGGAGGATGGGTTCTTTTTATATCTAATAGATGGCAGAAAGAGTGAATGCCAAGTGCTTGTTTCCTCAAACGCTGTGTTTGAAATCAAAAGAGTGAGTGGGATGGGGATTGTTTGAAGATGGGGGTTGTGTATATAAAGGGCCTCATCAATTGATGTAAAAACGTAAAATAGCTTTTTAAAAGATCAGAGATGGCTATTTTTTTTCATTTCCGTCGCCTGGGATAAAGTATGAAATACTCCAGAGATGTGAAATGGAGGAGAGATTGCCCGCATGACTAAGAACGGACAGAAATATCAATGGTATTCACCCTATAACAATATTTCTACACGCTAGATGTACAATATACTGTTATGAGCTTGACAATACCTTTTACCACAATAGCTTCAAAAGCAAAAGCACTGCATTAAATATTCAAAAGAAATAAATATTTTATAAGATCATCTATCTTGGCTTCCTAGGCTAAGAGCAGAGTGTTTCAGTTGTAAGACACAGGGCACATTATAGATCCTGTAGGTGTGATACACAGCACAAATAACAGATTGATGCATACACGCTGTTTCTGTGTTTTCTGTGTTGCTGAGTTTTGATTATACGGACGGCTGTCAATTTATTGCCAGTTCAATTCATGTGACTTGCTGCTTGATTTTGGTCATTGTCATGTCGGTCAGTATGAGTGGTGTGATGCGACTGTGTGTAACTGGTGTAGAGGAGTCAGGCGCAGGACAGCAGATATGAGTAATAATAGTAATTTACTCAAATATAATAACAAAATCACGTAAAATATTGCCAAGCCCATAAAAACGGACCGCAAAAAAATAAACAATCACTCACAAACAAACATGGGGAAACAGAGGGTTAAATAATGTACAAGTAATTGTGGGATTGAAACCAGGTGTGGAAAACAAGGACAAAAACAATGAAAAATGAAAAATGGTTCGGCGATGGCTAGAAGACTGGTGACGTCAACCGCCGAACGCCGCCCGAACAAGGAGAGGGACTGACTTTGGCGGAAGTCGTGACAGTAACCCCCTTGACGTGCGGCTCCAGCAGCTCGCCGACACCGGCCTCGGGGATGACCCGGAGGACGAGGCGCAGGGCGATCCGGATGGAGGCGGTGGAACTCCCGCAGCAACGAAGGGTCCAGAACGTCCTCCACCGGCACCCAGCATATGTCCTCCGGACCGTACCGCTCCCACTCCACGAGGTACTGAAGGCCCCTCCTCCGATCCCTCGAGTCCAGGATGGCTCGAACCGCATACGCGGGGGACGAGGAACCTCTCGCATCTCAGACTCCTGGAGTGGACCACCGGCCTGAGGAGAGACACATGGAACGAGGGATTAATACGGTAATCTGGAGGAAGCTGTAACCTGTAGCAAACCTCGTTCAATCTCCTCAGGACTTTTAATGGCCCCACAGACCACAGACCGAGCTTCCGGCAGGGCAGGCGGAGGGGCAGGTTTTGGGCCTCACTGCGGTGGCGGTCGGGCGCTCGCCTTCTGCCACCTCATGGCCCGTTGCAGGTGCACATGGGCGTCGTCGCAGGTCTCCTCCGAGCGCTTAAACCATTTGTCCACCGCAGGAGCCTCGGTCTGGCTCTGATGCCAAGGTGCCATAACCGGCTGATACCCCACTACGCACTGGAAGGGAGAAAGGTTAGTGGAGGAGTGGCGGAGTGAGTTTTGGGCCATCTCTGCCCATGGGATGAGCGCTGCCCACTCCCCCTAGCTCTTCCTGGCAATTGGACCGCAGAAACCTACCCACATCCTGGTTTACTCTCTCCACCTGACCTTTACTCTCGGGATGAAAACCTGGGGTAAGGCTGACCGAGACCCCCAGACGTTCCATAAACGCCCTCCAGACCCTGGACGTGAACTGGGGACCCCAATCAGAGACTATGTCCTCAGGCACTCTGTAGTGCCGGAAGACGTGTGTAAACAGGGCCTCCGCAGTCTGTAGGGCCGTAGGGAGACCGGGCAAAGGGAGGAGACGGCAGGACTTAGAAAACCGATCCACAACGACCAGGATCGTGGTGTTGCCCTGTGAGGGAGGAAGATCAGTCAGGAAGTCCACCGACAGGTGCGACCACGGCCATTGTGGAACGGGTAGGGGTTGTAACTTCCCTCTGGGGAGGTGTCTAGGAGCCTTGCACTGGGCACACACCGAGCAGGAGGAAACATAAACCCTCACGTCCTTGGCCAAGGTGGACCACCAGTACTTCACACTAAGACAGCGCACCGTCAGACCAAAGCCAGGATGACCAGAGGAGGGTGACGTGTGGGCCCAATAGATCAACCGGTCGCGGACAGCAGACGGAACGTACAGACGCCCAGCTGGACACTGAGAGGGAGTGGGCTCAGTACGTAACGCCCGCTCAATGTCCGCGTCCAGCTCCCACACTACCGGTGCCACCAGGCAAGATATATACAGAGCTACAAAAACAGGTATACAGAGCCTTCAGGTGACTAAAAAGCCCTGTCCGCCTCAGCCGACCACTGCAGTCGCACTGGTCCCCCCCTTCAGCAGTGAGGTAATTGGAGCCGCTACCTGACCAAAGCCCTGGATAAGCCTGGATAAGCCTACTACCTCCGGTAGTAGTTGGCAAACCCTAGGAACCGCTGCACTTCCTTTACCGTGGTGGGAGTCGGCCAATTACGCACGGCTGAAATGCGGTCACTCTCCATCTCCACCCCTGACGTGGAAATGCGGTACCCTAGGAAGGAGCCGGACTGTTGGAAGAACAGACATTTCTCAGCCTTGACGTACAGGTCATGCTCCAACAGTCGACTAAGCACCCTGCGCACCAGGGACACATGCTCGGCGCGTGTAGCGGAGTATATCAGAATGTCGTTGATATACACCACTACACCCTGCCCGTGCAGGTCCCGGAAAATCTCGTCAACAAAAGCCTGGAAGACTGATGGAGCATTCATTAACCCGTACGGCATGACGAGGTACTCATAGTGCCCTGAGGTGGTACTAAATGCCGTCTTCCACTCGTCCCCCTCCCGGATACGCACCAGGTTGTATGCGCTCCTGAGATCCAATTTTGTGAAGAAGCGTGCCCCGTGCATTGACTCGATCGCACTGGCTATGAGAGGCAGCGGGTAGCTGTATCTCACAGTGATCTGATTGATACCCCGATAGTCAATACACGGGCGCAGATCTCCATCCTTCTTTTTCACAAAAAAGAAACTCGAGGAGGCAGGTGAAGTGGAGGGCCGAATATATCCCTGCCCCAGGGATTCGGAGACATATGTTTCCATAGCCGCTGTCTCCTCCTGGGACAGAGGATACACGTGACTCCTGGGAAGTGTTTTGTCTACCAGGAGATTTATCGCACAATCCCCCCGTCGATGGGGTGGTAATTTAGTCGCCCTCTTCTTACAGAAGGCTAGAGCCAAATCGGCATATTCTGAGGGGATGCGCACGGTGGAGACCTGGTCTGGACTTTCCACCGTAGTTGCACCGATGGAAACCTCTACACACCTCCCTGAGCACTTTTGTGACAACCCCTTGAGAGCCCTCTGTTGCCACGAAATTGTGGGGTCATGACAGGCCAACCAGGGTAGGCCCAGCACCACGGGAAACGCAGGAGAATCAATAAGGAAGAGACTGATTCTCTCCCTGTGACCCCCCTGCGTAACCATTCTTAGTAGAGCGGTGGCCTCTCTAATCAGCCCTGATCCCAAAGGTTGACTATTTAGGGTGTGCACAAGGAAGGGCATATCCACAGGAACAATGGGGATCCCTAAACTATGGGCAAATGAACAGTCAATAAAATTCCCAGCTGCGCCTGGGGTGACACGATAGTGCCCTGCTTGCTGCCTCGACTCCCTGAGGACCCCCAGCACCGACCAGCAGTGTGCCCTCTGCGGCCACAGATGGTGCAGGGAATGGCCCCTCCTCCGGTCGCTCTAAGCGCAGCACCTCCCAGCTCCATGGGCATCGGGAGCGGAGGTGCTGGGGGATGGAACTGACAGGCCCCGATCCGGACGTCCGCGGGTAGCCAGCAGGTTGTCCAGCCGGATGGACAGGTCCACCAGCTGGTCCAACGTGAGGGTGGTGTCTCGGCAGGCCAACTCCCGACGGACAACCTCGCGCAGACTGCACCGGTAGTGATTGATCAGGGCCCTGTCATTCCTTCACATGCAGGCGGCCAGGGTCCAAAAGTCCAAAGCGAAATCCTGTGCGCTCCTCGTCTCCTGCCTCAGATGGAACAGACATTCACCCGCCACTCGACCCTCAGGCGGATGGTCGAAAACTGCCGAAAGCGGCGGGTGAACTCTGCGTAATGGCCCAACGCCACGTCTCCTTCACTCCATACGGCGTTGGCCCACTCCAGGGCTTTGCCTGAGAGGCAGGAGACGAGGGCGGACACGCTCTCACGTCCCGAAGAAGCCGGGTGGACGGTCGCCAGGTTGAGTTCCAGCTGGAGTAGGAACCCCTGGCATCCGGCAGCCATCCCATCATACTCCCTCGGGAGCGCGAGCCGAATCCCGCTGGGACCGGGTGAAGGAGGGGTGGACAGTGGGACCTGTTGTAGTGGGGCTGGTGGAGGTGCAGGCAGACCTCCTTCTCTCTCCTATCTATCCATCGTCTGCAGCAAGCGATCCATGGCGGTGCCCAGACGTTGCAACATGGTCGCGTGCTGCTGGACGCGCTCCTCTACTGCCACAGGGAGGCCGTCTGCTCCTGCTGACTCCATTCGTCTGGGTGAGTGATTCTGTGATGCGACTGTGTGTAGCTGGTGTAGAGGAGTCAGGCGCAGGACAGCAGATATGAGTAATAATAGCAATTTACTCAAATATAATAACAAAATCACGTCAAATATTGCCAAGCCCACAATAACGGACCACAAAACAATAAACAATCACTCACAAAGAAACATGGGGAAACAGAGGGTTAAATAATTAACAAGTAATTGTGGACCAGGTGTGTAACCAGGTGTGTAAAACAAGGACAAAACCAATGGAAAATGAAAAATGGATCGGCGATGGCTAGAAAACCGGTGACGTTGACTGCCGAACGCCGCCCGAACAAGGAGAGGGACCGACTTCGGCGGAAGTCGTGACAAGTGGGTCTGTTGGGGTCTGTTGTGATCAGATGTCTGTAGTTACTGCCTAGCCAAGTGGCCTGCCCTAGCGCCCCACTGATCACTGATGGTGGCCAGTGGTATCTCCAACTGAGCAGCCAACTCAATGAGTGTATCTCCAACTCACTGAGTGTATTCTGCCATTAAACAGACAGGTTGTAGGCACAAGGTCGAACACAAAGTGATGCAGCATTTATTATTCATCAGGCAGTCCACAAAGAGATCAAATGCATCCTGCCTTGATACCGCTCACAACACCAAGAAATCCATTGAAACGTCCAACAAATGGCCAACGCTATGACACCGTACACCATAATGAACCGTGATAATGGTTCTATAATTATCACAGTTTTACTCATTTCTACAAATGGTAAAATGCTGTTCCGATGTTTTATTAATACGGTGGACGGTGCCATGCCAGAGCACAGAGAGTGAATCTCATATCAATGTGACCGGGTTACTGTTTGGTCAGCAGACACGCAATAAGCCAATTATAAAGCTGCTCAGCTAGCAGCTTGTGTACCCAAGTGTCCTCTGGAGGACAGAGTCCCTGGTGTTGAAGGAAAGGCCAGGGTAAAGGCTGGCTGCATTCAAAACATCCAGTCTCCTAAACCTCTCTCTGTCTTAACTACCTTGATTATCTCCTCTGAATGTAACATACTGGAGGGAAAGAGTGGCATCAGACTTGAGTGTACCCTTCCCTTGACTTTGACAACTGGCTGATAATATGGCTAATTGTGAGTGAGAGGACAATCTTTATGGATTAGAGTTTGATAAAAATTCAGGCGTCATGATCCGCTATTGGTTGGGCATTGATTGCATGTCTCTGACTTCGCTGACCAAGAACATTCTGACCAAGGTTTTGCATTACTTTTATGCCTCCTTTATTGATTGACTGACAGTTTATGATGACTTTGCAAAAGACTCCCTCCGCTTTAACTGGAACCCTATTACCACAACATTACTCCCTTTAGAATATAATTTGGCCGTCCGTTTCATCAAGGCAAACCTACTACAGCAGATAAACGTTTAGACTATGACCCCTACAGGATAAGATGATCTTTGACCTTGAGGTTAGCTAGCGTAAAGTGCCTTTTTGCCCTTAGCCCGTGTCATTTGATAAGGAGTATGGCATGAACAACCTGACACTTGGATGATGGGACATGTGAAGTGCGAGCAGGAAAAGAGGGCAAAAACAAGCTGACATAATACGTAAAGATCTTTCTAAAGACCTTTCCCTGTACCCTGTCTCATATAAATGTCATCTCACGAGTTCAGCTTCGCACCATCTGACAAATATGTTGGAAGGGTAGTAGTTTATGGAGTAGAGGAGAAAGGAGAGAGGAAGGGAGGAGAGAGGAGATAGGGAGGGGGAGATTAAATGAGAGAGGGGGGAGAAGGGGAGGGAAGAGAGGATAGAGGAAGAGAGGGCAGAGGAGAGAGGGAGGGGAGAGGAAAGGAGAGAGGGAGGAGGGTGGCTGGAAGACTAGTATCTGGCTGGTGGTTGGTGAGTCTGGGAGAGGAGAGGAGAGGAGAGGAGAAAAGCAGCGCGAATCAGCAGCTAATCCTTTGTTTCCTGGTATGAGGGTTTTTGCATGGATGGTGGTCAGGGAGGCCAGCCCCCAGTCGTGCTGAACCGTCTGGCAGGGCCAACCCCCCATAGGCAGGGGTTGTGCTAGCTCGGTTGAGCTCGCCCGCATTTGCCCAGGAAGCCTGGAGGTAGGCTCGATGGGGAGGCCGGCCCCTGGCCGAGGACAGGTTCATAGCTGGCCTCCCGGGAAGGATCAGCCCCCATGCTGGGAGGCCAGTCCCCGGTCATGGCCCGGGGGTTGAACTGGTCTGCCATTGCGCAGGAAGCCTGTTTGGGTGAGATGATTGGGAAGAGGATGGGGTAGTGACGAGTCAGTTGGATGCACTAGCAGTACAGACTGTTGGTCAGGTAAAGATACAAAGAGGGAAGGTTGATGCCGTTTAAATACTAGGAGGTGAGCTTGTGGCTACTGGTCATTGTATTCAGGTGTGCAAGGTGGCGTTGTCCTGGCTCTGCAACCATATATGGAGTACCCTCTAAGAGGCTAGGGTACAGTATATATGGGGCGGCAGGTAGCCTAGTGGTTAGAGCGTTGGACTAGTAACTGAAAGATTGCAAGATCGTATCTCTGAACTGACAAGGTAAAAATCTGTCGTTCTGCCCTTGAGCAAGGCAGTTAACCCACTGTTCCTAGTCTGTCATTGAAAATAAGAATTTGTTCTTAACTGACTTAAAAAAATATTTTGCTATGGAAGGTTTTTCATATGGCTGAAGTCATCTGTGTTAACTGCTGACCTGGACACTTGCGTGTAATCAGAGCACAAACAAATAAGCCTGCTATTCTATCCAGTTAAATTCACCAAACTCTGGGAATTTTGGGAAAACTGACACCCTGCTAATTTATAATACATGCACCAGACAGTGTCCAGAGCAAATTGTAGCTCTTACCTTATGCATTAATTCAGTCTGCTCCCTTCTGAGTCAAATACATTTTCTTCTAATCATTATAATCCAAATGTGCTCTGACTGATCAGCACAGTGTCAAGTTACTGTTCAATGTGTTCCTGAAAACCTGAAGTCGCCATCCACAAGTAAAAAGTAGCATGGGTGCGGGTTGCACACAAAGCATCCAGATAAAACAACAACATCATAATGATCATTGCTTGCTCAACCTGTGCGCAGTCAAAAGAAAATGCCATGCTTGCTAACTTATCTTTGTGATAGACTTGTATTTTTTTTACCAAGCAAGATAAATAAATGTTCAATCAGTACTAAGTGAATAAACAAAAACATTTTGGAACGAACACATGCTGTCATCACGAGACTGTTTAAATAGAGTTTCAAGTTGGTTCACAGCGTGACGGTTAGCGTCACTGCCCTGGGATTTGAAAGTCCTGGGTTTGCCTACCGAAAGGGACATTTTGTGTATAACACCCCCTCCCTTTCCTGACCTTCACACACCGGCCTGCACACGCACACAAGGTTTGTGCTTATTTTCCTGCATTAAGTGTCTCTTAAAATAGCCTTTGGGTTCGTAGGCAATCGTTGAATGGCAAGGGACAGGGAGTATGACGTGTACTAGAGCACACATCTTGCTACTACGGAGGAAAGAACGGTGGAGAGACCAGCTCTCAAACTCTCAAAGAAGACATTGTTGCCTTCTTCCATCAGATCCACGCCATCTCTACGATACAAATGCACACAATAATTTGCACAGGTTGTAAACGTTTCTCTGCCATGTATACATTTGGAAATGTGTGCTCTTTTACTGGAGTTGGACAGCTGTGGACAGCATTACTAAGAACATTTGTAGCTAAAGTATTTAGAAACTATCCAACGTCAGATTTGTAAACATCTATTCTTAAAAGTGTTTTGTACTTGTCTAATGACTTTGTATTTTGTTTCTCAGCAGTTTGTCATTTGTCACAGTGTTTGTATCAGGAGTTACCAACATTGCTCTTTACGAGTCACAGGGCTATGTCGTTTTTTTTGTTCAAGCCCAGTGCTACTGTACCACACCTGATTCTACTACTCAGCTGTTCATCAAGACCTCAGCGGTTCATCAAGACTTCAGGTGTTCATCAAGACCTCAGCTGTTCATCAAGACCTCAGCTGTTCATGGATACATTGAATAGTAGAATCAGGTGCGGTAGCATTGGGCTTGAACAAGGAAGCCTGCATAACAATGTAGCTCTTCAATAGCAGTTGTGGCCATCCCTGAAAGGTATGTACAAAGTTTACTATCTCTGATGAATGTACGTTTGATTGTAAATGGTATATTTTGCTCTAACTCACTATTGTTCACAGGTAGTACTATACCTTTCTTCAGTGAACTTTAAAGTACATTTTAATGTAAATAGTTAATGAGTACACATTAATTAATTTGTGTACTTTCCAAGATCTTTCTCGATTGGCTTCAATGTCTTTCTGTTTTTTTGCTTCCCTCTGGAAAATCATCCCTCCTGAGATGTGTGCAAACCTGGTGGCCAATTAAAAGAAACGTCTGACCTCTGTGATTGCCAACAAGGGTTTTGCCACCAAGTACTAAGTCATGTTTTGCAGAGGGGTCAAATACTTATTTCCATCATTAAAATGCAAATCAATTTATAAAAATTTTCACATGCGTTTTTCTGGATTTTTTGGTTGTTATTTTGTCTCTCACTGTTCAAATAAACCTACCATTAAAATTATAGACTGATCATTTCTTTGTTATTGGGCAAACGTACAAAATCAGCACGGGATCAAATACTTTTTTCCCTCACTGTACGTATGTTGATCTATTGTACTAACAACAATGTGTAGGCAGGCTGCTTAGGATTCAAACTTTCTCAAACAGCCTAATTCATACTCTTTAGAGAGATAATAGACTTTACAGTGTCCTGCTATTAAAATAATGTATATACACCGACTGTACAAAACATTAGGTATACCTTCCTAATATTGAGTTGTACCCCCTTTTGCCCTCAAAACAGCCTCATTCATTGGGGTTTGGACTCTACAAGGTATCGAAAGCATTCCACAGGGATGCTGGCCCATGTTGACTCCCATGCCTCCCACAGTTGTGTCAAGTTTGCTGGATGTCCTTTGGGTGGAGGACCATTTTTGGAAACTGTGAGCATGAAAAACACAGCAGAGTTGCAGTTCTTGACACACTCAGATTGGTGCGCCTGGCATCTACTTCCATACCCTGTTCAAAGGCACTTAAATATTTTATCTTGCCCATTCACCCTCTAAATGGCACACATACACAATTCATGTTTCAACTGGTTCACGGCTTAAAAATCCTTATTTAACCTGTCTCCTCCCCTTCATCTACACTGATTGAAGTGGATTTTGATCAGAGATGGGGAGCTAAACATCAGTTACATTGCAAGGAAGAATACCAGTGGATCAGACTAAATAAAAAAATTGGCGTTTGTTGTGAGAGGAGAAAGCAACATTTTGAATGATATCAAGACCATCACGTAATGACGAAGTCAGCAGCGAAAGTACAGCTTGCAGTAGCATCAATGTAGATCACCTACAAGCAGTACATTGGCAGACAGAAGCCAGGAAGTTAATGAGGAGAGTTCACATAAAAACAGATCAGATGACTTAGGTGTTCTATAAATGGTTAACATTGATCAGTGGTTGACAGCCAGGGAGTTTACTAGACAGACATTGGAAGGAAGAGAGCTGGGATACAGAAATCAGGGTTTTGATTTCCATGAGCAGGAAGCACAAGGTATTTCATAACTTGGAAATCCCAGTCCTAGTGCAAGAGCACTAGAATATTATTTGCATTGCAGGTGGCAACCTGTCTGCCTAGGGAGATTCAAACTTACCTTTGCACCAAGAACCTTTTTAAGAATCCCTAATCTACAGCAAATAAATACTGTCAAGAAGTAAGTTATGCTCATGTTAGGGACAGCAGGTGAGTGACACAACGTTCATCCTCGGTTTTCTGGATATCCCTGTTGTCAATAAGATGAAAATGTGCAAAGGTCCGCTACGTTTTAGTCTCCCTAGGCAGACAGGTTGCCTACAACAATGTAAACAATGGTCTAGTGCTGTTTCCTTAAGGCTAGGATTTCTGAGTTATACTATGAAATACCTTGTGCTTCCCGACAATACATAGGAGAGATAAGATCTATATAATTAAATCACAATAAGAGCAATTTTGCAAAAGACTCCCTCCGCTTTAAATGGAACCCTATTACCACAACATTACTCCCTTTAGAATATAATTTGGCCGTCCGTTTCATCAAGGCAAACCTACTACAGCAGATAAACGTTTAGACTATGACCCCTACAGGATAAGATGATCTTTGACCTTGAGGTTAGCTAGCGTAAAGTGCCTTTTTGCCCTTAGCCCGTGTCATTTGATAAGGAGTATGGCATGAACAACCTGACACTTGGATGATGGGACATGTGAAGTGCGAGCAGGAAAAGTGGACAAAAACAAGCTGACATAATACGTAAAGAACTTGCCCTGTACCTTGTCTTGTATAAATGTTATTTCACACCACTTCTAATTTGTTGACCCAGACATCCCTTAGTAATATATTGTATGTGCTGAAATGTCTTATAGCTACAGCAGATTAATCAATTGTTTGTGTGTTTGTGTGTGTGTGTGTGTGTGTGTGTGTGTGTGTGTGTGTGTGTGTGTGTGTGTGTGTGTGTGTGTGTGTGTGTGTGTGTGTGTGTGTGTGTGTGTGTGTGTGTGTGTGTGTGTGTGTGTGTGTGTGTGTGTGTACCATCCACCTGCTCATTAGGCATAAATTGGTATGGAGGACAGACAGGTGAACACATCCTGCATCTTGGTGGAAGTGGCAGAGTCTTGGGCCAGGTGACAGACAGTGAGGCCAAGCCTGTTCAGGAAGGAAGTGAAGAGTTTAATTCCAAAACGCTATATATACATTTTCAGAAATGTTGGTAAAATCTAATCAAATCAAAGTTTATTTTGTCGCACACAGATTAGCAGTTGTTAAAGTAGGTGCAGCAAAATTAGTAAATTGGTCAATTAGAAATTGGTAAATTAGCTTTTATTGTTTAAAGAAATGTGAAAGAGATTGGTGTGTTTTTTCCACTATCTGATCATGGCATGAGGTTGTTCAATGACAGACATGTACTTGTTTAAAATATATCACTTGATGGTTTAATTTCAGAGAAACAAATAATCATGTTTTTTTTAATTAAATACTATACAGTATACCCGCCTCACTCTTCGATAAATAAGTAGTACTGCTAGGTTTTACACAGTCAAATGTAACAAATAACAAAAATAATTATTAAAGAACTGTACAAATGATACATTTCTAACATCAATATTCAAAAAAATCTAAATAAAAAAATTGATATGGTAATATGAGATCTGAATGTAAAACATTTACATTGGACATTTGAATAATTTAGCAGATGCTCTTATCCAGAGCGACTTACAGTAACTGCATTTATCTTAAGACAGCTAAGTGAAACAACCATATACCACAGTCAAATATACAGGATACAAACATTCCATTCAAGCTAAACAATGGATATACAGTATAGTGTTTTGTAAAAAATACATTTTCATACAAATAAAATCTATGAATAAAAAATATATAATTTCTGATGAAAAAACACAAATGTGAGATATTGGTAGATATAGCGTTTTGGAATTGAACTCTTCAAGTTATGCTCATGTCAAGTCCTGTAAATTATGCAATGAAATACCTTCCTGCTTCCTGCTGATGGAAACTAAACCCTGGTTTCTGTATTACATAGAAAAAGATAAGATCAGAAGGGAGCAGTCTGAATGATCGTACCTGGGGAAGTTTATGGAAATTGTACACTGATACCAGGGTCTCCTGTGTTGATTTATGCAAGTCACAAGTTGCTCTAAATGCAATTTTTTAAGAGATAAAGATTGATGATTACAGAGTGGTGACTCTTCCTACTACACTGCGGTGCGCTGTCCCCCGAGGTCTACGAACGCACCATGTGAGAGGAAACATAAGTCCGACATTTGTCCTGCTTAAGGGCCATAAAAAATTAAGCAGGACACCTGGAGTATCAACCTGTATCAAATTAAGTTCAATTTAAAAACAAGATAAGGCTCCCAATGTGGTTCAGCAACAAATCTCTTAATTTCATCATAATGTATCATATATAGTACAAAAATCTATTTGCCCAGATCAAGCTAACAAATTATTATCAAAATATTATCATAATTTGACTTGTATGGTTGATATCGGATTAAGAAAATACCAGTGCCCTTTCAGCTGTGCCTCCCAGAATGAATAGTGTTAGTGAATCATTCATCTGTCACAATTTCTTCTTGGGAACAAATTATGTCTACGTTTTCTGTTTACACCGCATTTACTCAAATTCTGGAGTGCATCATATGAAGGCCAACCTGTCACATTAGAGACCATACAATAATATACCACATTCAAGGTCCTTACTGAAATGACTATTCATCTTAAAGCAAACCAGCATAAAGGTACTGATCCATTGGACAGTTGGTGTGTTTTGCACAAATGTTGCGTTGACTATCAATCTAGGTGATCACATAGACATCACAATGATAAACTCTCTTATTGTGTTTCACGGTATTTGAGGTGATAGCAGCTGGCATTAAAGTGTTGCCTAAGGGTTCAACTTAAGTAAGTCGAAGTGGGCGACTCTTCCTGGGATGGTGAATTGGATCACATAAGAGAACGCTCGTTGCTCAGATATACATATACTATGTAAAACGGATATGATGCGTTA
Source organism: Brachymystax lenok tsinlingensis (assembly GCA_030435695.1). Taxonomy (NCBI): domain Eukaryota; kingdom Metazoa; phylum Chordata; class Actinopteri; order Salmoniformes; family Salmonidae; genus Brachymystax; species Brachymystax lenok. The sequence goes on along the minus strand of CM059797.1, from coordinate 12,443,371 downwards.
TCACGTAGAAAATTGAATAATGTCAGCTCTACAAGTTTGTGTGTTTTGCACAAATGTTGCATTGACTATCAACCTATGTGATCACAAAGTCATGACAATGATAATGTCACGCCCTGATCTGTTTCATCTGTCTTTGTGCTTGTCTCCACCCCCCTCCAGATGTCGCCCATCTTCCCAATTATCCCCTGTGTCTGTTTGTTGCCAGTTCATCTTGTTAGTTCTTGCTTACCAGCGGATTTCCTGTCAGCTCCTATCGTTTCCCAGCCTCTCTTTGCTAGTCTTCCAATTTTTGACCTTTGCCTGCCCCTGACCCTGAGTCCGCCTGCCGTCCTGTATTTTTGCCTTACCCTGGATTTTCGACCCCTGCCTGCCTTGACCTGTCTTTGCCTGCCCCTGTCTCTACAATAAACATTGTTACTTCGACAGTCTGCATCTGGGTCTTACCTTGATCCCTGACAGATAAACTATCTTATTGTGTTTCACAGTGTTTGGGGTGACATTATTTGGCGTTGAAGCGTCACTGGATGACTAGTTGATTTTAGTAAGTAGATAATACATAGTCTATTGTGGAATGTAAATATCAAATTGATTTGATCAAATTCCCCACCAAATTCTTTACACTGAGGATGTACCATTATTTTTTAGAAAGGTACAATAAATTAAATCCTCCCTAAATGCAATTCAATTATGAGAGAGCCCTTCATAATCCTCTCATAATGTCATGATCTGACTGGTGGTCAAACATCAGGGATCAGTATAATGGCCTGTTGTAGAGGCTGACTAACACAAGGTGAACAACTAATGCCACTCTGTATGCCACTGTAACTATATGAGTTTCCAGTTGGTATTTCAGGAGAGAAATAACTGAACATCCTTCACATGAGCCAGCTGTTCACTACTAGCTCTGTAATCCTTCTGTAAGGTCAGCCTGGGTACATAATGTATTGAGTCAGAGTACAGAATAGAATAGAATACAAAAGTAGAGAATAGAATGGAATATAATAGAATGGAATATAATAGAATAGCAGAGAATATAATGGAATATAAGAGAATACAATGGAATGCAATAAAATAGAATACAAGAGAATAGAATGGAATATTTTTTTTAAATTATAGAATAGAACAGAATAGAACAGTGCCTCCCGAGTGGCGCAGCGGTCTAAGGCACTGCGTTGCTGTGCTAGAGGCGTCACTACAGACCCTATTTCGTTCCCAGGCTGTGTCACAACCGGCCGTGATCAGGAGTCCCATAGGGCGGCGCACAATTGGCCCAGCGTCGCCTGGGTTAGGGGAGGGTTTGGCCGGTTGAATTTGTTCTTAACTGATTAGCCTAGCTAAATAAAGGTTAAATAAAAAATACAAAATAAAAAGTCCATCTCTAGGGAGACGGAAATTCACGGTGATGTGTAAATGTGTCATCCACAACCATCAAGTTGTCTATAAAACAAACCTATTGGTATTAGTGCATTACATAAAAGGAGACCAGCAAAACTGAAACTTCACCCATATATAAATCATGGATTTGGAAGCAACAAATGCTTGATATGCAAACTTTTTTTTCTCTCACAAACTTCTATTTTTTTTCTTTTTCCAGTTACAGTATATGCATTGAAAATCAGAAGAGAGTGGGTGTCTGCAGCACACAAGGTGAATTGTGCAGCAGGTACTATTGAGAGGCTGTACACACCATCCCCAGTGTTCACAGAGAATGTTAATAAGGCATAGTGAGTCAGCAGCCATACTCAATATGCAGGTCATGATCATGCCATTTAAACCACAGCAATAAGAAGAGGAAAGACGGAATAGTATGTGTACATTGTTCAGTTTGTGTTCAAGCACTTTGTAAAACTGATGAGGAAGCTGCAGTTGTGAAGCTTCAAAAAGCTTCATGAATAAAAGTGATTGATTGAGGCTTGTATTTTCCCATTGTATGGTGTACAGTATGTGTAGTCTACTGATTGTTTATGTATTGTGATGGTGTGCTAAGTGCTATGGTGTTAACAGGAAATATAATTGTGCTCCTGGTTAAAAATGTTATTTTTGGCGACATTTAGTCAGAAATGTTGCAGATGGGAGGATAAAGTAGCTACATAGCTAGCTGGTTTTTGACTATGACGGTGCCTTGTGAGTAGCCTGCATTGCATTGCATTACATGATGCACTGAGAATTCAACAGAACCCTTTTTTGTATGAGTTAGTATTCTGACAGCTTAATCTAAATTCTGGCCATATGACTACAGTATGTGTGGCTGACATTGACTGGAGCAAATAGATTAACAGGCTTTGACCACGACCAAAGCCAGTGGTCATTAAAAATTAAAAATCACAGCCCTAATATTAACAGTCAAAAATACATTTCAGATCAAATAAACCCAAGTGTAAATTAATCAGAACCAGTGCATTAACGTGAGCGCTGTCCCTTTTCTTATCTCTACTCCCAAAATTCCTCCCTGGTCACAATCATGAGGTATAGTCGATTTCATGATTAATGCGATACTTCAAATAATGTAGCCTTGAATATGAGGACTTTCAATGGACTATAGAATTGCATGCCACTGCAGCCTAATGGCTATGTGGCCATGTGGCTATGTGGCCATACAATATAACCATATACTGTAGCCTAGTTGTGTCTTGATCACTTCTCTTGAATCGTACAGTGTAGTCATAACACTTGTCAGCGAATGGCTCAGACACCACCCACATTTTAGGAACTGCTCAAACTTCCATTTCAGAGAATATAGGTCACTTTAGGGTGGTGTAAAGACTTAAAGCCCCTGGCCCCTATAAGGAGCATAGTCCGTTGATGAATGTTCTCTGCCTCTCTCGGTTCAGGGCACGTTTTTCCAGGTCAAAGGTCACACCAGTTGGGGCCGCTCTCAGTCATATCTGCCTGGAAGTCTCTCCTCCTCCTCCTCCTCTCTCTCCTCCTCCTCCACTTCCTCTCCTTCTCATCCCCCTTCCCCTCCTCCATCCTTTCCAGGGTTGCGCAATAAAATCTAAATATAATAGACTTGGTAACACAACACTGCTTGGGAACATGCAGAATGACCCTAAATACAGGTTGGATCATGTAGCATCCTCCCACCACAAATACCTGCCCCAAAAAGAGCACATTCAATGATATATCATGTATTTGTGTGTTTCTCCAGACCTAAAGGTTATGGTAATATATTATCAGCTGAACCGAAAGTCCAAATGCCCCACAAAAGTAGTCACTCACATTTTCCCTGCAGTCAACAAATGTTCTTATCAGTAGGCTACATGTATGACTGCAGAGGTCCACAAATGGTGATGGCAGCCTTTATTGCTGCCTTTGAAAGTAATAAAAGTTGATTTGACTGTGCCCAGTGTGTCTGGTCAATCATAAAACAAGAGGGTGAGGATTCTGCTTTTGTTTTTTAGTCGCATATGCCACTAAACCTGCATTATTATATAGGCCATATGAATGTTATTTTGTTCATGGGGTAGTCTTATTTTTATTAAATCAAATGTATTAGTCACATACACAATTTACAGCAGGTATAAAAGGTGCAGTGAAATGCTTATGTGTTAGCTCCCTCAACAATGCAGTACATAAATCCTTAATCAATAATAACAAAAATAAAAAATAAGATGTAGTAGAAGTAGCAGAAAAGGTAGTATGCATAGTAATAATGGACTGGATTTACATATTTAAAGTGGGCAGTAGAATCAATAGTATATATTAGCAGCATCGACTGTGTGTGTGTGTGTGTGTGTTTGCGTTTATGGGTGTTTGTGTTTCAGGTTAACTAACACCAACACCGTAATTTCCCCTTGTTGGGCGAGAAGGACAATACCGAAACCGTAAACAAGCCCTAAACTATCGTTGAGGAGAAATCATATGACGCATTGAACTGTAGGCTTACTCACCTGCTACACTTCCGCCAGCCACGCGCTCTGCGTAAACGGTGGTGATAGGCTGTCGGTAAAGAAGGAGGGGTCAACCAACGCGGCATTATATGTCCTAAACATGGTTTTTGTTGAACGAGGTAATTGTTAGGTAAGGATATCTCACCTAGTCAACTCGTCGAAATCGGAAGGGAACAGCAAGATAGGTAGTGGAAAAGTGAGTAGCCTATTGTATGATATTCTATTATATTTCATGTTGTCGACTGACATATTCACATGGGAAATTGCAAGTTGAAGTGGTAAATGTAGGCTACTGTTAATGTTCAGGAAGAACTCAGATCAGTATTCCTTGAAATACCACGACCAGAGAGAACTGTAATGCAATTTCTTTGCCACCCAATGTTGTGCTTAATCGTTGGTGTAGCCGTAGTTCAGAAAATGTAAACGACAACTTTACTTTAGGCTATTTTACAAGTGAAACCACAACAACATATCCAAGACAATTATGCAATTGTGACATTTCATAATGTTGAAAGAAAGACATCTTTACGGTAATGAAAAAAAAGTATCTCATTTTACATTATCTATTGTAGATTCCTATCATGGAGGTTACAGAAAAGAAGAAGCCCAAACAGGCACAGCTGCTCTCTCTTGGCCGCAAGGACACCAGTCACCTCTTGGAAGTGTATGTGAAGCGCAGCATCAGTTTAAGTGACGGGACATGTGAGGACCATAGGTCACCAACAAAGCCTCGGAAGTGGGTGACACTGTCAGAGAAACGCAGAAGAGTCCACCGGCATTCTATTGACTCCTTGGTCAACTTAGGGCCCAGCAACCCTGACAAGGGCGATGCCACCAGCACACCACCCGACAAGGGCTTTGTTATACCAAATGTGGCTCGTGTAGAAATCCCAGGGCCTGCTGATATTTCTGAGATTGAGGCGTCTACTGAACTGGAGAATAAGTCTAAAGAGGGAAAGAAGAAGAACAAAAGGCCCTCTCTCTGGAAAAGTTTTCTGGGTTTCTTCTCGAAGAAGGGGAGTGACCAGAAAGATGAGCATGAATCTGGTACAGAGACTGGTGGGCAGTCACAAGGAAACAAATCCATAAAAAAGCAATGGCGCTCCATGAGGAGACTACCTCTGAGAAAAATAAAGAGTGACAGCCTCAGAGGGTCTGTGAGGAGATCATCGGCTCGGAACAGGGCCAACACTACAGAAATAAATGGAGTTGAATGTAGGTTTGAGCGGGCATGACACCCAAATATCACACACAGTACTGTTTTTGTTGTTGTTGTTATGGTCCTTTTGTTCAAACAAGATTTTGTGGATAATCTTAGCTTAACAATGTTTTGGAAAATTGAGCCCTAGTTGGTAGTCCTGTTATTAGAGAGTTAGTTGGTAGTCCTGTTATTAGAGAGTTAGTTGGTAGTCCTGTTATTAGAGAGTTATTGCATGAAAAAAAATACTCTGTTACTTGTTACTCTCTACAGCGGTTGTGAGTGTGGTGCTTACAGACTCGTACTATGAGAAAGTGTCAGAAGAGCTGGAGAAGATTGTGTCTGAGGAGAAAGAGATAGACACAGCTTCTACAGATGGTAAGTAGCCTACCATCAAGCAATGTTCTCATGTGTATTGATGTCTTATCTAATCATAATAGAAGTCGCACATTCAATAGCATCCTAAGCATTCTATATATAAAACTGTAAAGGCCATGTAGTATAGCACATCACACATCTGTTACAACTATGTAGACTTCTATTGACCCTTTCTATCCATATCTTCCAGAGGATGTCATCAAAAGGATAATTGTTCTGATGAAGCAGGAAGGAGATATCATTGATAACAAGGTTTGTGCTCATAACCTACAAAAAAAAGAATATATGTGAGAAACTTAACACAAAGTCTATCTTTGACACTCAATGCTTCTTTCACATCCAGGATAGCTTGCTATAGCCTGGTACCCATCTGTTTGTGCTAACATTCCACCCCTTGTACTCAGTATCCTATGCCAAACATTTTTGGTAAATGGCACAGAGTACAAGGAGTGGAATGTTAGCACAAAACGGGTCTGGATTTCAGGCTAAACTTGCTATTTCCTCATGGATAAAAATGCATTATTCTATGGTCACTCATGAAAGTATGTCCTGCTCTCTCCATAGCTGAAGGAGAACCCCAGCCTGAGCGCATTCTTCCAGAGGCTGCCCTACAGTACCTTCCAGCAGTTGGCTGATACGTACGTGGAGACAGAGACCCCTAAAGGCCAGAGCCGCCAGACACCACACACTGTTGGGCCCGGGCCCGTCAACGCCCCGGAGCTGGTCAAGCTGGCCTTCACTCTGGACTTCACAGCCAGGGTGGCCTGTCTCTCCAGACAATCCACAGGACACATCATGGGCCTGGGCAACCGCTACTTAGAGGACCGCTTCACCCAGACACCAGAGGCAAGAGTCAGCCCTGTTTTCTCTTTTAATTCAAATGCATGTAATTATGTGTAAATCACAGGAGGCTGGTGGCACCTAATTTGGGGAGAACGGGCTTGCGGTAATGACTGGAGTGGAATTAGTGGAATGGTATCAAATACATCAAACACATGGTTTCCAGGTGTTTGATGCCATTCCATTTGCTCCGTTCCGGCCGTTATTATGAGCCGTTCTCCTTTCAGCAGCCTCGTGGTATAAACTAAACTAGAGGTCAGAAGGGATTGTGACACAGAAACACCTCCAACACACAAGTTAAAACCTGTTTTGTACCTTTAACCACAGTACTGTTAGCAGGTGAATCAAGGAAGATCACATATGTTTCTAATGGCATTCATGTTGCTTTGCAGGTTAATCCAGATCAGACGTTGCGTAACCAGGATGGTCCTAATCATTGATGCACCACCACATGCAAATGAGACCAACTACTGCAGGGGAAAGTAAACATACTCAGTACTGTAATAGCACATGTAGTGTTCCTTGGGACACAAATAAAACCCATAGGCAAGTCACCTAGGGAACACCACATGACAGCCACTTATGGTAGTCCTTGTACCAGTAAATCTACACTAGGTAATCTAAATGACTACTATGTATACAGGTTAGTAAGTGAAATGTATCCACTATGGACTTCTTACCACTTGTGGTGCAGTCTGTATTTACTTATCTGAATTAGTGATAGTAAGTACTATGTAGCCTACTGTATCTGCATGTACTTGCTACAAGGTACAGGTACATTGGTTATTTCCCTACAGCAGGGTATCTTAATCTTGGTTCTGGGCACCCAAAGGGGTGCATATTTTTGGTTTTGCCCTAGTAATACACACTTGATTCCACTAATCAAAGGTTTGATGATTAGTTGATTAGTGACATGATGTGTGTAGTGCTAGCGTAAAATCTCAAATGTGCACCCCTTTGAATCCCCAGAACTAAGAAACACACTACTACAATAACCCTAGAGTGATGCAGTGTTTCTGGGAATTCTACTTATGACACGTGAAAAAATAAGAAAACCAAGCTATTGATCCAAACTATTTATGTAGCAATATTTCCAGGTGGTAGAAATATATTTTCTTTTAATACTGTGGTCCTGTGTGGCTCAGTTGTTAGAGCATGGTGCTTGTAACACCAAGTGTCAATTCCCAGTGGATCCACCCATATGTGAAATGTATGCACGCATGACTGTAAGTCACTTTGGATAAATGAGTCTGCTAAGTGGTATATATTTTTTCTACTATATCAATGTTTTACAGCATTTTTGGAATGCACATTACAAAACTTTATCTGGCTATGTAATAATGCAATGCAATGTCCAGCACTTTACACAGTGCACTAGTATTAGTGCAATTAGATGAAAATTGCAGCATACTTCTATTAATTTTTTTAATAACTATTATTGTTATTGGCAGTGCAATCTTTAGTTTCATTATTGTTTACTTGTTTTTCTTCTAAGTCTAAGAATGAACAATATGACATTTATTTAGATGTGTATGCTGGCATTCACACCATTTGTTACATGAATAAATTATATTTTTGTTAAAAAGCACTACTTCTACTGATTGAAATGCATTATTTGATGGTACCTTGGTTGATACAGTATCAGCATTTGACTTTGGTTAGATAATGGCCAAACTGTCCTTTGAGAGAAAGAGAGCTGAATTCTTGAAACTGTGCCAGAGCTTTCAGTAAGAACGAGACAGCCACAGCCTTTTCATTTGTTAACTACTTTTATTTAATTGAACTAAGTTCCACTTAACCTCAGCAAAACAGTTGGTCAAGGTGAAAAGGCTTAACATTGTCTCAATCTAAAGGTATTACTATTCAGCTAACAAAATAATGGTGTTCATTAGGATCCTATCAAACACTGATAGTAACCAGATAGGAAAAAATGTCCTGCTTGCTATTTGCCGCCTTTCTTATGCCCAAGGTTGTAAATTCCTACCGCCAGCGGGCGAATGGAGTTTGCCGTTCAATATGTGATTTTCATCTCTGCCGGGTAGCCCCGCACTCACTTGATGAACAATTACTACGATCAAATACCTGAAAGTAATGTGATTAAACTAGTTGAGGTGTAATACATGTCCTGTGGACATTATTTACCTTTATTTAATCAGGGAGTCACCATTGAGACCAGTGTCTCTTTCAAGCGCTGCATATACAATTTCATAAAATACATACATTAATACAATATAAGTACTACTTTACCTGGAAGTCAGCTGATAAGGTAATACCTACTACTTTACCTGGAAGTCGAATATGATGAGGAAGTTATTTTGACTATGTGATGTGACTAAGAGGGACTCTACATCATTCCTTCCAGTCATTGTGGAGTGAGAATGGAAGAGCGTAGCAGAAAGAGAGCTTTTGTGCTTACTGACTCATGCGGCACATGAGAGTCGACTTCACTAATCTGGTTCAACATACAGTATACTTCAAAGTACAAACTTGTTGTGAATTGGATACAGGCAGACTTAGGTCTGCTATTCATTTGCTGAGAAAATCACATTCCTAACCATGTGACCTGATCAGGGAAAAACTCCTGACCCTAAAGTCAGCCAACATTAGTAGCCAGTATTGACACACTCCACAGGAAGGCTGCGGAGGAGAGCTAACCCTTCCTCCACCTCATCCTCTCCCTGAGACATCCTCTCCTCCTCTTCCTCCACCCCCATGTAGGAGATGTGTGGGGAAGCCAGGGCCTCTTCCTTTATGCATGGGCCATACTCCAGTGGCAGCAGCCTCTCGCTATGGTGGAGTAGAGACTGGTTGTTGGGCTGATTGGGCTGGTTGTCCATCGCTAGTTCCAGGTTGATGAGGAGGGAGAAGCCCAGGGGGTCAGGGTGACTCTCGGTTTGGGTGTTGGGGGTCTCGGTTGTGTAATGGGTGCTGGTGGTGGACAGCTGGAACCGCAGGACAGAGCAACGGCGCTGCTGTGGAGGAGGATCCTCTGCACTCTTAGACTGTGTATGTGTTTCTTTGGCAGACGCCAGAAAGCGTAGGGGCCACAACCTGATAAGATTGCAGGGCCACAACCTGATAGGATTGCAGGGCCACAACCTGATAGGATTGCAGGGCCACAACCTGATAGGATTGCAGGGCCACAACCTGGCAGGACCACCGGGCCAAAATCTGCAGGGCCACAGCCTAAAAGCATAACAAAACAGACTGTAAGAGAGAGCACTGGCTGCACTAACCTTGCTGAAAGTGTTATGGAAAAGTACTTGGTAGAAGAGAGATTAAAACAAACATGTCTGACATAGACAGGAGCTACCCACCTGGCAATGACAGATCAACATTTAATTTTGATTGATACATAATTGCCCACAGTTTAAAATGAACCACAACCATCTTGATTTCATGCGATAACCAGACAGTATGTTGAAATAACAAATGGTGACTCAAGCAATTCTAGCCTGATGGGATGCTCTTGCCAATAACACCATTGTGTTTGTGTGGCACATGATTTCCAGTAACTGGGATCGCTGACTTACAGCTGATATGATTTGACAGTCACGTCTCACCTGTGCACGAGGTTATTCCTGGGGTGAGAGAGCTTTAGAAGGAATGGCAGAGCCATTTCGACACCCGGCCACAGCCACTTCCCTGGGACTTGGCGGAGCCAACACAGCACCCTGGGGGATGTAAAGTACATGTACACACAAATTGAAGCAAAAAAAAAAAACATACAGACACAAATGTACAAATGGCAATATGGTATGAACACAAGCATGACAGAAAGAGCCATAGTTACAGTATGTAACTAAGGGGTAGACTGTACAGAACGTGTACTGTAAACACTATCAGTTTACCCTTGGAAATCACCAGACATGTCTATGAATTGTCAATGGAAGTTTCCATTATTCTGCTTATTTTAATGGTGTTAGTCATAATAACTATGTTTTGATTGATGGACATTTATAGTCAGTGGGGTAATGTGACTTGTTTTCTTTGTTCTTTTGATAAATTCAATATGGTTGTTGTTTGTATAGACGCTAGTATTGAGCATCACCTGTAGTTGACATGGAGAAAGATAGAGGCTGGCAGTATGTAGGGCAGCAGCAGGTAGGACAGCAGACGGGCTGGGAAGAACGAGTTGTTGACACCACATTTAGCCATGAGGTTGCACAGCAATGCTGAAACAGTAGACAAAACAAGCACAACCACAACTATCAAAAGGTTGGCTGGTTTCCATTAAAGTGCAGTAGATCAATTAATTACTCCCCTTTTTGTTTACAAAGCCCTACTACATAAGCTTCCAACTTACCTAACTTTGTTGTTATAGTACACTGCTCAAAAAAATAAAGGGAACACTAAAAGAACACATCATAGATCTGAATGAATTAAATAATCTTATTAAATACTTTTTTTCTTTACATAGTTGAATGTGCTGACAACAAAATCACACAAAAATTATCAATGGAAATCAAATTTATCAACCCATGGAGGTCTGGATTTGGAGTCACACTCAAAATTAAAGTGGAAAACCACACTACAGCCTGATCCAACTTTGATGTAATGTCCTTAAAACAAGTCAAAATGAGGCTCAGTAGTGTGTGTGGCCTCCACGTGCCTGAATGACCTCCCTACAACGCCTGGGCATGCTCCTGATGAGGTGGCGGATGGTCTCCTGAGGGATCTCCTCCCAGACCTGGACTAAAGCATCCGCCAACTCCTGGACAGTCTGTGGTGCAACGTGGCGTTGGTGGATGGAGCGAGACATGATGTCCCAGATGTGCTCAATTGGATTCAGGTCTGGGGAACGGGCGGGCCAGTCCTTAGCATCAATGCCTTCCTCTTGCAGGAACTGCTGACACACTCCAGCCACATGAGGTCTAGCATTGTCTTGCATTAGGAGGAACCCAGGGCCAACCGCACCAGCATATGGTCTCACAAGGGGTCTGAGGATCTCATCTCGGTACCTAATGGCAGTCAGGCTACCTCTGGCGAGCACATGGAGGGCTGTGCGGCCCCCAAAGAAATGCCACCCCACACCATGACTGACCCACCGCCAAACCGGTCATGCTGGAGGATGTTTCAGGCAGCAGAACGTTCTCCACGGCGTCTCCAGACTCTGTCACGTCTGTCACGTGCTCAGTGTGAACCTGCTTTCATCTGTGAAGAGCACAGGGCGCCAGTGGCGAATTTGCCAATCTTGGTGTTCTCTGGCAAATGCCAAACGTCCTGCACGGTGTTGGGCTGTAAGCACAACCCCACCTGTGGACGTTGGGCCCTCATACCACCCTCATGGAGTCTGTTTCTGACCGTTTGAGCAGACACATGCACATTTGTGGCCTGCTGGAGGTCATTTTGCAGGGCTCTGGCAGTGCTCCTCCTTGCACAAAGGCGGAGGTAGTGGTCCTGCTGCTGGGTTGTTGCCCTCCTACGGCCTCCTCCACGTCTCCTGATGTACTGGCCTGTCTCCTGGTAGCGCCTCCATGCTCTGGACACTACACTGACAGACACAGCAAACCTTCTTGCCACAGCTCGCATTGATGTGCCATCCTGGATGAGCTGCACTACCTGAGCCACTTGTGTGGGTTGAAGACTCCGTCTCATGCTACCACTAGAGTGAAAGCACCGCCAGCATTCAAAAGTGACCAAAACATCAGCCAGGAAGCATAGGAACTGAGAAGTGGTCTGTGGTCACCACCTTCAGAACCACTCCTTTATTGGGGGTGTCTTGCTAATTGCCTATAATTTCCACCTGTTGTCTATTCCATTTGCACAACAGCATGTGAAATTTATTGTCAATCAGTGTTGCTTCCTAAGTGGACAGTTTGATTTCACAGAAGTGTGATTGACTTGGAGTTACATTGTGTTGTTTAAGTGTTCCCTTTATTTTTTTGAGCAGTGTATAAAAAAAACATTACATACCAAACAGGGTTGGTTAACTCTCGAGGTTCCTCAGATCTCCCCCAAATTAGGTAAATCCTAAAGTATACTGCATTTAGACGCTCTGATGCTGCTTGGACAATTTACAATATTGATTGGGGAACTATTTGCGGAGGAATGTGGCTGTTTTTCAAGATTGTTTGTTGAGCTGTATTTTAGTTTGTTTTTGTCCTATCTGATTTTGATTTGATTTTGTCTATGAATTGTATGTGCAGGGCTCCCTTGCGAAAGAGACCCTGGTCTCAATGGTGAATCTCTGTCAAATAAAACATAACGTTAACAGTCTTGGCTGTCAAAGGTGAAGAAACCACGAAACAAAACTTGAATGTGAGAAATAAATGTTTTGTGTTTTACTATTGAGCAACGTTTATAATTGTCTCAACCATCTGGGCATGGCTTCACGGTTAAGGGACAGCTGAAGTTGTGGCTAAATGCCCACTAACAACGCAGCAGTGGCATGACATGGTGATGTGGTGTGGTTGGTGTCGTCATGCATACCTCTCTGGACCCACGGTGGCAGGCTGAGATATACAGCCTTCTCTAGAGAGCTCAGGTTCCACCTCAGGTCCTCCAGGCCATGGGAATACTCCTCAGGCAACTCTGGATCCAGCTCTGAATCCGTCAATACGTCCCTTTTTTGCTCCTCTTCCCTCTCCTTCTCCTCCTCTAGTGTTACCTCCTCCTCTTCCTCCTCTTCTTTCAGGACAGGCTGCGAGTCGGTGTCACTCCCCAGAGAGGACTGGGAATGAACGTTTCTCATCCTTACTAGAGGGTGCTTCATATCTGCAACACATTTTAATTTGGTTGAACTTTTGACTCTGGTCTATTTATACATTGTAATAACTACAGCTATCATCAGTCCACTATGAATCTCTTTACACAGAGCGATGAGGTAATTTGTCTTCAAAACAAAGGGATTACGTCCACAAAGCTCATATAGTGTACAGTTTACCTAAACATTTCAAAGCAAACAACTAGTTAAGAAAATAAGCAATTCACACTTTTAGTGTGTCATGCATGCAGTTAAAGGGTAACACTTGCCTCTGTTATGAGCATATTTCATTTTCCTGGGAGATAGATACAGGCACAAGGAGAGAAGTAGGAGCAGGGGAAAAGGGGTCGAGTTCCTCCCCCAACTAGCACAGTGTGGACACTGGACAGGGATTTTTGACCTGTTACTGTTTGGACTGCCAGACTATGCAATGTTGCAAGGTGAAACTATTTTTAGTGGACACCATGACTCGAAATGCCCTGGCAACAGTTTCATATTTATGTATTTACTTTTTAACCTTTGAGTAGATATTCTGGAAAAAATGTATTTGTAAGTGGCATTGTCTGTAAAGATGCCATTTTATATTATAAACCACCTTCTGTGAGAAAATGTGTACTAAATGAAATATTGTATTCAATTTATCCACAAGATGTCACTGCTGTGTCATGAATAGCAGTAGACCATTTCCTTAGATATTGTTAAAGATGCCAAATACAGCAAAATAAAACACCGGTGGAATACAAGAGGAGTCAGATGGGGACTTGATCTGCATAGTGCTGTATGCAGCACACCAAGCAAAGTTAGAGTAGTAGTTTCACAAGCAAACAAGTACGTATCAGTGACATTTGAGTCCAAATACACTATATGTACAAAAGTATGTGGACACCCCTTCAAATTACTGGATTCGGCTATATCAGCCACACCCGTTGCTGACAGGTGTATAAAACCGAGCACACAGCCATGCATTCTCCATAGACAAACATTGGCAGTAGAATGGCCTTACTGAAGAGTTCAGTGACTTTCAACGTGGCACCATCACAGCATGCCACCTTTCCAACAAGTTTGTCAAATTTCTGCCCTGCTAGAGCAGCCCGGTCAACTGTAAGTGCTGTTGCTGTGAAGTGGAAACGTCTAGGAGCAACAACGGCTCAGCCGCGAAGTGACAGGCCACACAAGCTCACAGAATGTCACCGCCTAGTGCTGAAGTATGTAAAAATGGTCTGCTCTCGGGTTGCAACGCTCACTACCAAGTTCCAAACTGCCTCTGGAAGCAACATCAGCACAACAACTGTTGGTCCGGAGCTTCATGAAATGGGTTTCAATGCCTGAGCAGCGGCACACAAGCCTAAGATCACCATGCGCAACACCAAGCGACGGCTGGAGTGGTGTAAAGCTCGCCACCATTGGACTCTGGAGTGATGAATCACGCTTCACCATCTGGCAATCCGACAGACAAATCTGGGTTTGGCGGATGTCAGGAGAACGCTACCTGCCCCAATGCATAGTGCCAACTGTAAAGTTTGGTGGAGGAGGAATAATGGTCTGGGGCTGTTTCTCATGGTTCGGGCTAAGCCCCTTTGTTCCAGTGAAGGGAAATCTTAACGCTACAGCATACAATGACATTCTAGACAATTCTGTGCTTCCAACTTTGTGGCAACAGTTTGGGGGAAGGCCCTTTCCTGTTTCAGCATGACAATGCCCCCGTGCACAAAGCAAGGTCTATACAGAAATGGTTTGATGAGATCTGTGTGGAAGAACTTGACTGGCCTGCACAGAGCCCTGACTTCAACCCCATCGAACACCTTTGGGATGAAGTGGAACGCTGACTGCGAGCCAGGCCTAATTGCCCAACATCAGTTCCCGACCTCACTAGTGCTCTTGTGGCTGAATGGAAGCAAGTCCCCACAGCAATGTTCCAACATCTAGTGGAAAGCCTTCCCAGAAGAGTGGAGGCTGTTATAGCAGCAAAGCGGGGACCAACTCCATATTAATGACCATGAATTTGGAATGAGATGTTCGACGAGCAGGTGTCCACATACTTTTGGTCATGTAGCGTATTTTTGGTTTTGGGGTAGCGATAGGAAATGAGTAAACAAAATATATTATACTAGCTAGGTGAAGCAGATACACTTCCCTACATATATATTTGGACAGTGAAGTAAAACCTTTAACATGGCTCTATAACCCAGAATTTTGGATTTGAGATCAAATGTTGAGGCGACAGCACAAATGTCACCTTATATTTGAGGGTATTTTCATACATCGGTTTTACCATTATAAATTAATTCCCCCCATTTGAAGGTGTCAAAAGTATTTAAACAAACTAACTTAGTTTATTCAATTTAGTCAAAGGTTTAGTACACATCGACTATATCAAGCTTGTTGGATGCATTTTCACTTTGTTTTGGTTGTGTTTCAGATTGTTGTGCCCCCCACCTCCCCTCAGACGATCCCGCAGGTGAAGCCGGATGTGGAGGTTCTGGGCTGGCGTGGTTCCACATGGTCTGCGTGTAAAACGACTTGGGAAGCAGTTTATGGTAGAAAAATGAACATTACATTCTCTAGCAACAGCTCTGGTGGACATTCCTGCAGTCAGCTTGCCAATTGCACACTCCCACAAAACTTTAGACCACTGTGGCATTATGTTGTGTGACAAACCTGCACATTTTAAAGTGGCCTTGTATTGTCCCCAGCACAAGGAGCACCCGTGCAATGATCATGCTGTTTAATCAGCTTCTTGAGATGCCACACCTTTCAGGTGGATGGATTTTCTTGGCAAAAGAGAAATGCTCACTGACAGATGTAAACTAATTTGTGCACATAATTTGAGAAGTAAGCTCTTGTGCGTATGATAAATGTCTGGAATTCTTTATTTCAGCTTAATGAAACATAGGACTTCTTGCATTTATATTTTTTGTTCATAGTACTAAGTAAATTCATCCAAATACTTGACACCTTCAAATGTGGGGACTACATATATATTTATTTTACCTTTATTTAACTAGGCAAGTCAGTTAAGAACAAATTCTTATTTTCAATGACGGCCTAGGAACAGTGGGTTAACTGCCTTGTTCAGGGGCAGAACGACAGATTTTTACCTTGTCAGCTCCGGGATTTGATCTTGCAACCTATCGTTTACTAGTCCAACGCTCTAACCAGTAGGCTCCCTGCCACCCCCATATACACAATGTCCTTTCATTTCCAAATGCTAAAACAGAGGTATGAAAATACCCTCAAATATAACGTGATATTCTGTTCGGTCACCTCAAACATTTGATCTCAAATTCAAAATGCTGGAGTATAGAGCCAAATTGAAAGGTTTAGCTTCACTGTACAAATAACTACGTAGTTGAGACTACCTCAAAAAGCACACACAATCGTCGTTACAATTACCTCAATTTCAAGTATTGTTGATTCTAAACTTTACTGTGTCTAAAAAGTAAATCCCATGCTATTCTGTGAACAAAAGGTAGTTAAGAAACATTTTAACATACCAGGTGTTTACGGTTCTTGATATGGTATAATCCAACACTGCACGCAAATAACTAATTTTCCCATATCAAGAAAATGTCATTGTTGCCAAAAGGAACACTACTGTTCTGCCAGACTTCAGGTTTGGCGCAGACCAAGGTCAATGTCAGTGAGCTACACAATGTGTTTGTGTCATTGTAACAGTCACTTTCCCCCTTTTAACGGTCCTACAAAATGTAACGTTAATGATAAAATAATGAACATATAAAAAGACAACAGTTGTTTTCTTCTAACCATTTCCATTTTATTATTGGTTTGTCAACCTCTAACGGAAGGAGGATTAATCAAAGAGTCCAAATCCCATGTCATCATCAGATCCCTCTTCAGATTCCTCTTTCTCCTCCTTTTTCTCTTCCGCTGCACAGACACACAAACATAGGTTAGTTTCATATTTGGGAGCCTATACCCAAAACACATTGACCATTTCCAGAAATGCATATATAATCAAAGTGCATTTAAAATTTCAAGCATTTCCTCGTAATGTGTCTTTTCATGCAATTATTTTTCAAATAAACGTGTTTCAGTCCGTTAAAATTAATGACTCCCTACTATGATGGCTTACCAGCAGTAGGAGCAACTCCAGCTGCAGCAGACCCAGCAGCAGCAGGAGCCGCCACAGCACCACCTGCTGGCACGGAGGCCAATTTAGAGAGACCTGCAAAGTGTAAAGGAGTAATTAATTGACAGATCATTTAGATTGTACATTTAGATTGTAATTTGACAACATTTGTACCTATATGCAATCTACAGACCAAAGTCTGACTCACACGATGGTGCCAAACCAAGCTGTACTGGTATTTTTGGTATTTTATTAGGATCCCCACTAGCTGTTGCAAAAGCAGCAGCTACTCTTCCTGGGGTCCACACAAACCATGAAACATGACATAATACAGAACAAGCAACAGTACCGTTTGGGTTGGCCATATAGTGTAAATCTGGCATAATTATGTTTGAATTCATGATTCAAATCAAAGACGTAAAGATAATGCCTCACCAGAGTTCATGACTTCATTGATGTCTTTTCCATTCAATTCATTGACAACCTGTGGAGACAAATTCAGGTTCTTATTATTAAACCAAGGCCTCTGTCCTGCAATAGTGTCGAAGTACACAAAAGTAACATACCTTGTCTAGTCGCTCATCTTCGGCCTCGATTCCTACACTCCCCAAAATTGTCTTGATATCCTTGGAGGAGGGGCTGGTGTTGCCACCGAGCACAGCCAGGAGGTAAGCGGACACGTAACGCATTCTGCAAGCAGGAGGATGGAGAAGAAAAAAAAACTGTTAGTTGGATTATTATATATTGGCCTACTTGAAATGCACTCTGTGGATATTCATAATGGCTTCATGCAGGTCTATATTACGATAGGAGTAGCCAAATTAGTTAACGACTAGGAACTTTGTCTAAAATGTAAATCCCAAGCTATTCTGTGAACAAAAGGGAGCTAAGAAAAAACATACCAGCTATTTACTGTTCTTGATATTTTATAATCAACAAGGTTTCTTTTATTACATGGATCGACAAATTAATCCCAACAGCGCCACTGCACGCAAAAAAAATATTTTCCCATATCAAGAAAATGTGGTCATTGCCAAAAAGAACACTACTGTTCTGCCAGACTTCAGGTTTGGCGCAGGCCGAGGTCAATATCTCAGTGAGCTACACAATGTTAACGGCGCTACAAAATTGAACATTAATGATAAAATAATGAACATATAAATACAAAAAATTAAGACAACAGTGGCTTCTATTTATTTTCTAGTGATCGATGACAACCGAGCTCACTGTCTAGACTTACATATTACAAAGAGGAGATTCTCCTGATTAAAATGGTGCCCGACTTGAAAAAATCCAAATATACACATTGTGAGATTTTTGGCCAAATAGACCGGCATGCCTCTCCATAGAAAAACAATGGGCGGAGCTCAGGGTTCCAAGGGCAAAATGTATTTTGGGGCTAGCATTTGAAGACAACCGAGCTCACTGCCCAGACTTACATCATTACAAAGAGGAGATTCTCCTGATTAAAATGGTGTCTGACTTGAAAGAAAATGTAAGTACACACATTGGGAGATATTTGGCGAAATACAGACATGTCTATGTAGAATTTCCCCAAAGGGAAACAATCCTCAGAGTTCCAACAGTAATGTGTAATTTCTGATATTTGAAAGGCTAGTGTTTGATGACCGCACAGCTCGCTGCCCAATCCTACATCAATACAAAGGAGATTCTCCTGATTTAAATGGTGTCGGACTTGAAAAAAAAAAAATCTAAATATACACATTGTGGGATATTTGTGCGAAAATAAACATACCCCTATTTACTTAACTTCTTAGGGCTAGGGGGCAGTATTTTGAAGTTCGGATGAAAAACGTGCCCAAAGTAAACTGCCTGTTACTCAGGCCCAGAAGCTAGGATATGCATATAATAAGTAGCTTTGGATAGAAAACACTCAGAAGTTTCTAAAACTGTTAAAATAATGTCTGTGAGTATAACAGAACTGATATGGCAGGCAAAAACCCAAACAAAATCCATCCAGGATGTCTGAATCAGTCATGTCACACTGTTTTCAATAGGCCAGCTATTCAAAGCCTCATAGTTTAAACCCAAGATTGCAGTTCCTATAGCTTCCACTAGATGTCAAGTCTTTAGAAAAAGGTTGGAAGCTTCAATCATGAAAATCAAGGGAGTAAGACCACTTGTTCCTGAGTTCACGTCAAGTGTACTGTTTTGGATTTTGCGCGTAACAGGGAATGCACGCTCAGGTCTTTTTCCTCTTCTATTCAGCAGGTTATATTCTGTCTGAAATATTAGTGTATATTTATTTTAGGGTATCTGAGTATTGATTACAAATGCTGTTTGACTTTTTTCGACAAACTTTACGGATACTTTTGGGATATCGTTTGTCTGCATGGATGAAAGCCTTTGGGCAGGTGGATTACAGAACAAAACGCGCCAACCAAACGGAGCTATATGGATATAAAGAGGAACTTTATCAAACAAAAGGACCTTTTATTGTGCAACCTGGACGCTTTGATATGCCATCAGAGGAAGATCAAAGGTAAGCGATTTATTTTATGCTATGTTTGAGTTTTGTGACACCTCTGCTGGTTATGTTATTATGCTAATTGAGTTTGAGTGGTGCGCTATCCTCAGACAATCAAATGTTCTGGTTTCGCCGTAAAGCCTTTTTGAAATCTGACAATGCTGTTATTAACAAGAGTCTTAGCTTTTGAAGGGTGTGCAGCATTTGTATTTTCATGAATGTTTGAAATTTGTATTTTTGTAATTTGAATTTGGCGCTCTGCATTTCACCGGATGTTGTCAAAATCGATCCCGTTCACGGGATTGGATCCGTAACAGGTTAACCAGTTTACCATTTGCCTTTTTGTGTTTTGTAATCTTAGCGGTTAAGAGCGTTGGGCAGTAACCGAAAAGTGGCTAGTTCGAATCCCCGAACGGACTAGGTGAAAATCTGTCGATGTACCCTTGAGCAAGGCACTTATCCAGAGTGATTAAGGTTAAGCGTGTCTGCTAAATGACTAAAATGTAAACAAGGCATCTACGTGAAAGCGTGGCAATGATTTATTAACTTTTCATTATTCACAGAGCTGCTACTCTGATGACATGGCAGGCAGGTTGGCAAACAGACTTCTCTGATGGCAGGCAGCACACTCATGAAAACGAACTGCTCAGCAAAGCAAAGGCTCTTTTAGGGGCTACCAGATTAATTCTTTTTTAAAAAAGCAACTTTTTAGTGTCTGTGTTTATATGTTAAGGGAGTGTTACTTTCGCAGATGTCATCCATCTAAATAAAGTGTTATTTATTTGTAATAACTAAATGTATGGTGTTTATGTCAGTTTCATTGTTATGGTTTAAATAGTTATGGTTGTAAGTGAAAATGTTATATTTTGCAATTCTGAGTAATTACTACTTTGGTAAGGATATACAATTTATGCATTACTACTGCAGTTACTAAATAATTCCAATAGATGGTTGAATAGTTCAATACCTGCTGTAGTCACTATTTTTTGCTCCCCCAAAAGCAACACAGGCCTAATACGAGAAAAATAGCAACCTGTAAAGTAATGAGTGACCATTTTAGAAAATCATGGGACATATAGTCTTTGGTTGCATGCTATTTTATGTCAATCATATTGTTGCTAAGGCATATAATTGATGCTTCGTGGTGTCATGTCTTATGCTGCCATCTATTGGAAATATTTAGCAATTAAATGTTATTAATTCACAAAGACATTGGTGAAGCAGCTGAGAAATAGTGTATTTTTCTTATTAATTCCTGAGATCAGTCTCAAACCTGCCCCACCTATCCCAGCCAATTGCTGGATTTACACACAGAGGTTACAAAGTCACACACAGTTTAAACCACATTTGAAAAATAAAATGTGTCTTGTTCATCAAGTATTCTGCCTTGCAATAAATATGATAAAATAACTAAAAATGCTATTTAGTACTATAATGGTATTTAATAACATAATATTATTACAAAATAGTTTAAGATTTAGGGTTAGGGTTTATAGTTAAAGGCTAAAATATGTTATAACTATTGTTAGGGCTAAAATAGGTCATACCTAGGGTTAGGGTCAAGGCTAAAATTGGTTATTCTTCTTCTATGAGGTTTAACGAAGGCTGGCATCCAATTTGTTGCATTACCGCCACCTACTAGACTGGAGTAAAACTCCCTTATATTTTACTTGAAAAATAAAAATTTACTAAATAAATACCCTACCATCTAACATTATACTCACTAACTTCGAAAGTATTTAAATTAAACACCCCCCCTACGTCACCCTGAAAGGATGGGGTATCACCACTTAACACATCCTTTAACTTCTGCTGTCAAGTCTTGCACACCCAAATACCTCCCTGCAGCTGGCACCACAACCTCAATTTTCTGAGACTTCCGATCCATCCCTGCAGTACAATTAATAACCATTGCTATAAATGCTAAAAATCCAATATTACTGAAACTTATTTTACTGTTTGGCCTATCCCTCTGTACTGGTATATATCTACTACTCTCACCACTCCTCCCCCTCAACCCATCTTCCTCTACTTTCTTCACTGCCTCAGCATATGACAACTTCTGCTCTACTCTAACCCTGGAAACCTCAACCTGCATCTCTCACACGGGACATTACTGATCCCCAGCTCAATGGGCACCCCTACAATGAACACATACTACTACTTTCCAATACTACACATTCCTTTGTCTCATGCCCTTCTGCACATTTCTCACACCTTGGACCCTCCCTCCTACACACTGCTGCTGCTACATGCCCATAAGCTTGACACCTGTAACATCTTAACGCATTCGGCACATACGCTAGTACAGGATAACTTATATATTCTAACTTCACTTTGTCAGGCAAAGACTCAACTTCAAAACTCAAAAGAACAGACAATGACTTGTTTCCCCACTCTCGCCACCCTGTCTGCGTCGCATCAAACGACGAGCATCACATACACCGGGAATCTTTGACCTCAACGTTTATATCTACTGCACCCCAGTTATCACTCCTTTCATTGGTGCCTTTTTCTTGAGAACGAAACACTTCACTTTACATACCCCCATTCGTTTTACTTTGAGCGCATTCTTCCTCTGCCCTACAGAAACACATACAATTATCACTAGACCACTTCTAGTTACCCTTACCGATTCCACATGACCAAAATCTTTTTTCACCCACCTGTGAAACCACAAATGGATCAGCCAAAAAGCAAGAGTCCACTTTTTCCATAAACTTCACTCCTACTGTCACAGACTCTTCTTCATCCTGATCCTCGGTGCATACCTCGGTCTCCGATGACTTTACCACACCTACCACCGCTGATACTTCACCCTCATTCACTTCCATTTCTCCTCCTGTCTTCCGCTCCCTCTGCTTACACTTTCTACCATTCTTCTTTGACAAACCATCTCCCTTTTTTCCGCCATTTTTATCTGACTCAAGCTCACCCTCTTCTTCCCTCACTCTCTTAGACCTCTTCTCCCTCTCTTTTTCCCTCCATTCCTCCGTTTGTCTCAGCAGTGCTTTCCACATGCGAATAATTAACACAAAGCATTCGCCATAGAGGCCTTCCTGTTTGTCTCGCCCGTGCTGGAATGTAGGTACCTTGGATAATGACTAGGGCTAAAATAGGTTATACCTAGGGTTAGGGTTTTTAAGGCAAAAAACTGTATTTGTTTATAGCTCTCTTGCTCCTCCCTGTGGACATAATCTGAGGTAGCAACCGAAACCAGATCTGTAAATCAATGAGACCTATCCATTTGGTTTGCAACTATGTGAACCTGCGCAGCATTCGCTCCATTTGATGCCTACTAATGAACAGATTTCTACACATATCAAGTTATCCAGCAGCCATTTATAAACAAATCGCCCCCCCAAAAAATGTATTTATTTTTTATGTCTTCTGGCTGTTTAAATCGGCCACATCTTGAAACTTCGGTCAGGGACTTGCGTTTCGTTTAACACCGTTTTCTGAAAGAAAACATGTCAGAAAATGTTTAAGCAGAAAAATGCCAGCCATCGTTAGCACTGTGGGTCACAATAATGTGTACCCAGGCGAACAGTGAGCTTGTTCACCAAGTAGTCTTAACTTGTTAATAAGTTACTTGAGCTAAGCCTATGAGTTTAACGTGGGCATATTTTGTGCAGGCATTGTGAAATAGAACAATGGACTGGGAATAAAATGTTCGGAAGGCGAGTTGGTGCCACGGTGCTCAATAGAACTAATAGGAGTTGGCAGGGTGAAAAATGCCCGAAAATAAGATCACTTTTTCCACGATTACTTCAAAACTACGTAAACAGTTGGGACAGATTGTAATATTATGAAACGGGGCTCCACTGCAGATGCAATAAACTAGTTATCACAAAAAAACATTAATTTCATGTGTCCAGCCTAGCACAGGCCAATGTCAATATCTCAGTGGGCGAACATAAACGCACTCACTTTTGTACATTACCTTGGTCCATACATTTGACCTTATTTTAGCAACAAAAAACATAACACTTCCAGATCAACTGTAATGTCAATACCATTGTAAAGCACAATTTCTCCCCTTTTCCAACAAAATCAATGACGAGACTGTCATGATGCCCATCTCTGCATGATTCAAAAAGGCAATGAGCTCCGTCGGGTCTTTTTAAAAATGGCGGGTAGGGAAGCGAAACCTATGGGTGATATGGGTGTTATTATTGGTACTCATGCAATATGTTGCAGTGGTGTCGTGGTAGTTAGCTATCTGACGTTAGCTTCTATAAAGCTAGCAAAACTTGCACGCGCCTTTTTTTTGGTAACGTGGAACATATGTTGTACAGAATGGATTCTGATAATATACTTGCACATTAAAACATCTGAACTATAATACTGAAGCCGTGTTGTTGGTCTAACACGTATTAAATAGTTTAACTTACTTTAAGTCTAAACAGACACGAAACGTCGGTCACGCTGAATTTTCCGGAAGAGAAAGAGGGTAGTCACCGGAAGATACGGGAATTTGCAGTTCCCAGATATTATTGGTCCATCTTCACGGCTCGTCCAAAACAATCCGCTTGGACGAGATGCGCCTGACGAATGAAGTGTCGGTATGTATGAATACATTACCACCGTAAATAGTTTTATGTAGCAATTACATTTTTTGTGGTTGAACAAATTCGACCATTTTCATTGATCCCCATACATCAATTATTCACTTCATAGTCTTATTTTCATGAACAGATATTGGGTAGGGTAAACCCCCTCGCTTCACCTCTTCCTCTTTGGTGAAAATGGCACTGGTACATATCCAGAATAGTTAATCTCTGGTATGGGCAACCTATATCATGGAACCAAAAAATTATCTATCAAACATAAACTATGCCGCAGAATAATAACAAATTATGAATACACACAGTTGAGTTTATTGAATAATTGACAATCTTGGACTTCAGATAATGTTCAGATTACATCTAGTTGATTTCGCAAATTCAGAAACAAACAAAAACAGGATTTCCAAACAGACAAAACAATCTATCACATTAAAATATTTCTGTCAAAACAAAGTAGCCTACTGACAAATAATAATCTCCGGTGGTGATCCTTGGCATCTCTGTCGTTGTCATAATGTCCTATAGGCCTACAGATCAATCATCTCCTTCCCTTCCTCCTGGGTGAACAGGTATATGGCAAAGTCGAACAAAAACACCTTAATCTTATGCCAGTTTGACACCCACCACGTTTTGTTAATAAACTCCCCAAACAGCAGAAGGAGGGAGAAGATGACGGATGTGATGAGGAAGACAAGAAAGCAGCGGTAAGTGTAGTAGGTAATCTTCTCCTGGCGGGTCTTCTGATCCCAGGGCACGGCGTTGCGGGCTTCGGCATAGCGGATTAAGTGTAGCAAGGCAGCATCGTCCTCCCCGGTCATCCCTCCCAAGGCCTGTAGCAAGGCAGCCTCCTCCTCGGTCACCCCCCCCAACGGCTTCTCGGCCACCATCTCCCTCTCATCTTCAGCAACCCCGTCTCCCTGTGCCATCTCTCTAAGAATTTCTCTATTCTGAGACTCTATGAATCACGTCACTCTAAGTCCTCTAGTTCAGGATTTCAGGTTTTTGAGATTTCAACGGTCAGAAAACTGAAGAACAATGAGAGATGGAGAGAAATGCAGAGCGTCTAGAGATTATAGTTTTACAGCACCAATACTGCTTGAGTGTCCTTCCTAAAGATTGGTATCCAGTCTGTCGATCAGCACTCTCGGATCTCTGACAGTTTAGCTTCCATTGTCACCTCTTCTGTTGTTGTCTGGCTTATTTTTTGTTCATCCTTTGAATGGTTATTTTTCCAACTATAATCAATTATTATCTCACCCATGCATTATACTGTCTTGTTTTCTCTCTGTCAGAGCTCAAGCGTCTCCCGGGACAGCTTGTGTTGGACTGGCTGTAGGGCAAACATTTCTAGGCTGATTAGTGAGGTCAGGACACCTCACTAATAAGATATAAGAGATTAAAAACAGTGGTGTAGTGGAGGGTAAACGCAAGTAAACATATTTTATCCACTTTTCTTTTTGCTTGACAGTTACCGACCTTTTGCGGAAAAAGGATTAAAAGTATAGGGAGCATAACTTTTTTTTTCTTGCAACCAGCGATCAGAGTTCACCACCAGTGGAGGTTTTAGACCCTTTCAACTGGGGGGGCCAAGCTGGGGCCAGTTGTACTGTTAGAGGGGGCAGTTACATTAGACGTTATTGTTGTCATATCGTTTTCTTCACTTCATTGCAGGCATTAGTAGGCAAAAGACCATGTCCCTCTAGTAAATGTGTGGGTTTAATTAGTGTTCCACGTTGCCACTGTCTAATAACGGATGTAAAAAAAGAACGATAGCAAAAATTAGTTATGCAAAAATTATTTCATACTCCACATTTAGGGGGGCCACAAGGGGGTCCAAAATTGTTGTCACAGGGCACTGCCCCCAGAACCGCCAGTGTTCACCACTACATCACTGATTATAGACTATTCAGATTGAAGAGAGTTGAAGTAGAGGCAACGTTGTGAGATTTCAATTTACATCATATGTACATTCAAGATGCAGAAATTGCTCTGCCATTTTTAGGTTGCTAAAATTCTAATTCTAGTTTGCTTAATTCCAGTTTGTGACAAAGCAAGCAAGTATAGTGTAGAAAATCATTGTACCATCTAAACCACTGTGAAATATATTTTCCATAACCAAAAATATTGTATTTTCAACTGTTTGAAGCTGCTGTACAAAACCGAAAGTAAAAGACGCAAAAACGGGAAGCAGAGAAATTGGACACCCAGAACAGATTTACCTCTTCTTATACTTGCTTTCAATGAGAATGGCAGAACTATAACACATATTTGGTTGGGTCGACCAAAAATGTGCTTATTGCAGCTTTAACTTTAATGTGCTGAGAGAGGGTTGGGGGTTTCATGACACACATTCTTGCTCCACAGCTTAAATTTATTGTAAATATCCCAGTATAGCCACTAGCCAGTAAGCATGCTTTTAACAAACTGTTTAACTATGCAAGCAACTTTTCATCATATAACACTCTTTAATGAATAATGCAACCAAACCACATTACACCCTTGAATAACGCAACAATTCAAAACCATGTTGGAGAGTTCATTTTCTTGTCCGTACACTCATTACATTTTAGCTTCAAGACAATAGCACAGATACTGCTAGCTAGCTACCCACTAGGCACAGACATCAGATCAACGTTTAGTTTTGATTTACATTAGTTTTTGATTTACATGAGTTTTCAACTAATGTGAATTCAATGTGAAATCAACTTTTCTTTTTGCCATTTCATTGGATTTAGGTAAAAATTTGGGTAAGAAAAAAAGATGAAATGCGGTTAAGTTCATTACTTTTTGCAAATCCAATAAGTTTTCCACATTGATTCAATGTCATCACATTGAAATTTGGGTTGAAATGATGTGGAAACAACTTTGATTCAACCAGTTTTTGCCCAGTGGGTAACTAGCTATAGCTAAGAACATGTTTCATCAAGTAACGTTGGCTTATATAAAAATAACAATTACCCCTCTCATATGAATTATAAAAGTACAGTAAGCCTACCTTACAACTTTAGCTTATCAAAGTTAAGAACAAACCAGGCTTAATTTTTTTATCAATATCACGCAAATCATTACATGTGGTTAAAGGAAAGTGTGACTGAAAACATGGGTAATTCACTGGGGAGTCGATCAGCTGCTTGCTGGCCGAATATATATTATTTGTCCATAATCACCTCTCGCCCAAGAAAAGAATCAGCTCGGATGAGATGCTCCTGACAAATGAATTGCCGGTATGTATGAATACATTATCACCATAATGGTTCAAGGATCTTTCAATTTCTTCTGGACTTTTTAAAAAAATGAACATGATATGCAGCAACAACACATTTCGTCCAGCAATAATTCAAGCCATGATGAAATTAAATTATCCTTTGGAATTTGCAATTCAGGTTAGGGATAGGCTAATTTGAAACTCCTTGCTTATGAGAATCTATGGTAGTGTAAAACGCTCTAATCCACACACTCAGCAGTTTACAATCCTTCTGTTTGTTGTGGGAGAGCATGTGACCCAAGGTGTGAGAGAGAGAGAATTTGAGCCTAATGCAAATTTCAATTGGTTATAGTTGAAAAAGTATAAATGGTATCAAAAAGCTGAATACTATCACACTACTGTGCCAGACCGGTCAGCACATTTTAAAGTTTGAATGGTGTTTCTATCTTAAACGGTTGAAAATTACTTGCGGTCCAAACTTTTACCATGTTAAACTATGACCATTGAAATGCATTGGGGTTTATGCAAGTACTTTTATAGTGTGAAAGTATTAGTAGTATCAAAATGTATTTTTTTCAAGCAAGTTGTTTTCGAGTTGGTAGATTTCATGGTTTTGGTGCTACACGTGGTAGCGGAATAATAATAATAACTATGAACAATAACCCACTGGGCACAGATGTCAATTCAACATCCATTTTCCAGTAAGTTCAACGTCATTTAATTGAAATGATGTGGAAACAATGTTGATTCAACCAGTGTGTGTCCTGTGGAAAGTATGAGCAAGCACACCTAATTATTCATGTAGACAGTTGACTTTATTGAATAATTGACAATTTTGGAGTTTAGATGATTATTCTGATTATATCTAGTTGATTTCCTTGCACACATTCATTAACAAACAAAAACAGGATTTCCAAACAGACAAAACAATCAATAATATTTCAAATATTTGTGTCAAAGCAAAATAGCCTACTGACTGACAGATAATAATTTCAGGTGTGGTGATCCTCGTGTGATCATGAGGATGTGTTCGTCATATCTGTCAATGTCATACTGTCCTTTAGGCCTACAGTTCAATCATGTCCTCCCCTTCCTCCTGGGCGAACAGGTATGTGGCAAAATTGAACAAAAACGCCCTAATCTTATGCCCGTTTGACACCCACCATGCTTTGTACATAGCCTCCCCAAACAGCACAGACAGGAAGATGATCATGAAGATGAGAAAGCAGCGGTCAGTGTAGTAGGTAATCTTCTCCCTGCGGGTCTTCTGGTCCCAGGGCAGGGCTTGGCGGGCCTCGGCATAGCGGCTAAAGTGTAGCAAGGCATCCTCTTCCTCCGCCGTCTCCCTCTCATGTTCAGTAACTCCATCTCCCTGTGCCATCTCTTCAAGACTTCCTCTATTGTGTGATTCTATATATCCCTTCACCCTAAACCCTCTAGTTCAGGATTTCAAGATTTCAACGTTCACAAAACGAACAAATAATTAGAGATGGAGAGAAATGCAGAGTGGTGATTACAGTTTTAAAGCATCCATACTACTTGTGTGTCCCTCCTGAAGATTGGTATCCAGTCTGTCGATTAGCACTCTCAGAACTCTGGTAGCAAAGCTTCCATTGTCAACTCCTCCTCCTGTTGTTGTCTCTGTTTTCTGAATCAACTAGAAACAGTCAGGATGTCTCTTATGTGTTATTCTGTCTGTTTTTCTCCATGTATTAGACTAGCTGTGGGGAAGAAAGTGCCAGGCTGATTAGTTAGGTCAGGACACCTCACTAAGAAGATATAGGGGATTAAGCCACACTCAGCAGTTTACAATCCTGTTTGACCTAAGGTAACAGATTGTAAAAGAGAGAGAGGGGAAGGGGAGAGGGAGAGAGCGACGAGGGAGAGAGAAAGAGAGATAATGAAAATGGAAAATTGGCTTTTG
The DNA here is from genome assembly GCA_030435695.1 of Brachymystax lenok tsinlingensis. Lineage (NCBI taxonomy): Eukaryota > Metazoa > Chordata > Actinopteri > Salmoniformes > Salmonidae > Brachymystax > Brachymystax lenok. The sequence continues at coordinate 12,414,084 of CM059797.1, read as the reverse complement.
TCAATCAAGTCAGTGTCCTCTTATAGAGACAGTTAGCATGATTGATAGGAGCACAAGCCCTCTTGCACCAGTGTCACCTCTCCTATGTCCTGTCATGGAGTTTTTTAGCTGGGTAGACTGCCCATTTCTAACAGCTCCTTCTAACAGATCCATGCAGGACCTGAGCCATCACTTTATATGAGCCCACCACATCACCCACTGGGCACAGACGTCAATTCAACATCTTTTCCACGTTGGTTCAATTTAATTTTGTTGAAATGACGTGGAAACAACATTGATTTTTCTAGTGTGTGCCCAGTGGCAACTCTCTGAATCACTGAGTTCAGGTGTTAAATCTTTAAGAGTCTCTTGACCCGTGAAGATCCATTCCATGTAAAAAACTGGAGGCCTCTTATTCTTCAACATTGTGATGCAAAAATCCTTGCGAAATGCATAGCACATAGAATAAAAAAGGTTTTACCAGATATTGTTCATCCTGATCAGACAGGTTTTTTACATGGACGATATATAATATACAACAATTACTTGAAGCAATTGAGCATTAAGAGATACCAGGCCTGGTCTTCATAGCAGATTTTGAAAAGGTGTTTGATAAAGTCTGACTAGAATTTATATATAAATGCCTGGATTACTATAATTTTGGTGAATTTCTTATACAATGGGTTAAAGTTATGTACAGCAACCCCAGATGTAAAATAGTAAATAATGGTTACTTCTCAGAAAGTATTAGCATTTAAGAGGAGTAAAACAAGGCTGTCCGTTGTCTCCATATCTATTTATTATGGCCATTGAAATGCTAGTTATTAAAATTAGATCCAACAAGAACATCAAGGGGTTAGAAATCCAGGGGATAAAAACAAAAGTGTAAATGTATGCCGATGACAATTTCTTTTCTTAAGTCCGCAATCTAGAACCCTGTACAGTCTCATTGAAGATCTTGATCACTTTTCTAGCCTCTCTGGACTAAAACGTAATTATTACAAGTGTACCATATTGCATATTGGATTGTTAAAAGACACAGTGTTTACACTACCTTGTAGTTTACCAATAAGATGGGCAGATGGGGAAGTAGAGATACTTGGTATTCACATCTCAAAAAATATAAATTAACTTACCACAATCAATTTCAATAGAAAGTTTGCAAAAATAGATACGATTCTGCAACCATGGAGAGATAAATACTTGTCGATTTATGGAGCAATCACATTAATTAACTCTTTGGTCCTATCACAGTTTACTTACTTACTAGCGGTGCTGCCTACTCCAGACAACTCGTTTTTTAAAATCACATGAGCAAAAAATATTACATTTTATTTGGAATGCTAAGCCAGACAAAATTAAGCGTGCCTATTTACATAATGAATATGTGTTTGGGGGGCTAAAATTATTAAATATTAAAGCTTTAAACCTCTCACTAAAAGCTTCACTCATACATACATTATACTTAAACCCAAAATGGTTCTCCAGTAGATTATTTAGAAAGACTCATGTTCAAAAATTGCTTTTTTTGCCTTCATACAGATTACAACTTCTAATTTCAGACTAATTGAAAGTGAAATTTTGTTTAAAGTATCGCCCTTTCACCTGAATTCGAGAGGCACAGCAAGCATCATTGAATGGGTGAGTTAATCCAATTCTTACAGGGGTTTGTTGTATTTCTCTACATGCATGCAATGAAGGATGTCACAGACTTGTATCTGTGAGCTTCCTATGCTATTTAGACATTGGTTGGCACCCAACCAAATAAGTATGCTTGCACAAATGTATTTGTGCAAAAAAGCTGTAACTTGGTAATATTATTAGTTTTTTAAAATCCAGGTTGTCTCATTGAGATAAAATCTGTCTTCCAAGAAAGACTTGGTTCGAGACCAAGACCGCGTGTGGGGAGGGGGGGTGGGTATATTATCTATATATATATATATATATATATATATATATATACACAGTGCATTTGGAAAGTATTCAGACCCTTGACTTTTTCCACATTGTTACATTACAGCCTTATTCTAAAATTGATTAAATTGCTTTTTTCCCTCATCAATCAACACACAATACCCCATAAACACAAAGCAAAAACAGGTTTTTAGAAATTTTTGCAAAGGTATATATATTTTACAGCACTCTCTCAATATGTGACATAGAGCCAAGAACTTGGCCAAGAAAATCCATGCAGTGAGTATGCAATGATATAATACAGTATATATATTTTATTGCTTTTATGATGTTGGAATTATTATAATATCCAGACAGCACAGGTTAAAAGCAAGGCAGAACTCATCCTGTGGGCGAAGGAGGTTGTCAAACACTATTGGTGGTGCTGTAAATGGGCGGACGAGGAGTTAATTGTAAGTCATATTTATCTCTTCTTATTATTTACTCTGTGTAATGTTTGAGTGATAATGTACTTACTGTATTGTGCTTTGCCGTGAGCTAGCACTTATCCCTGAGTTGCTGAAATCATATCTGCAATAGGCAATGTGGGGAATGACACTGATGATTTTTTTTAAAAAATTGTAGGTTTCAGGACCTGTGGAGAGGTGTTATTCACCATGTGGTGAATGAACACACATGGACACTAGGACACTGTGAACATGACTGCCTGGGGGACAACCACACCAGGGAATGGATCAAAAAGGGCTCTCACAGACATATCCTCAACACAAGGTGGCTGAAGGATCTTCATAAATACCTGAACATCAGGTGGGTTACATGTCAAGGCGGCAGGTAGGCTAGTGGTTAGAGTGTTGGGCCAGTAACTGAAAGGTTGCTGAATTGAATCCCTGAGCTGACAAGGTACAAATCTGTCAGTCTGCCCCTGAACAAGGCAGTTAACCCACTCTTCCCTGGTAGGCCGTCATTGTAAATAAGAATTTGTCCTTTATTTTAAATGTAAAATAAATTTTAAATATCTCAAGAATCCTTCCCCTTATATAGCAATTGGTTACAGCTAATGGTCCATTATGCACTACACAAATATTGGTCTATTGGTCACAGAGGACAGGGTTAGGGTGATGGTTGGGAAAACTTGCGTTAGGGTGATGGTTGGGAAACCCATGCATTTGGGTGATGGTTGGGAAACCCCATAATGACAAAGAGGGTCCGAGGGGAGTGACCCAGGCTGGACACAGGCTGGACCTTCTTCTACCATACGATTGAGAAGTAGGCGAAGACGTGGGATGCAAGAAAAATGTTGAGTAATTGAATATAAACAGGAACTTCTCATGTATATGCAGTGGATTGTAAACCATCCAATCTCCTTTCTCTAAACCATTGAGGGAAGTGATGCACAACCTTATTTGTTCTGTTGTACTCAGATTGCAAGATCTGTGACCTTACAAATTGACCTTGAAAGTACATTTTTAATATTTTATAGCATAATGATGTTGTTTTATAGCTACAGAAGACTGTATAAACAAAATGCAAAACGTTGGAGTGTCTACTCACTAAAGACTAAGACATGGATACATTCCAGACCTCCAATGCAAGATTTTGAGGAAGCGGTTGGAATCTGGTAGCGGGTTGCCAAGTAGAAGAACCTTAAGGCCCAAAGACTGGGAAACTGGTCAAAATTGAAGGAATGATGGATGGCGCTAAATACAGGGTAATTCTTGAGGGAAACCTGTTTCAGTCTTCCAGAGATTTGAGACTGGGACAGAGGTTCAACTTCCAGCAGGACAATGACCCTAAGCACACTGCTAAAGCAACACTCAAGTGGTTCAAGAGGAAACATTTAAATGTCTTGGAATGGCCTAGTCAAAGCCCAGACTTCAATCTAATTGAGAATCTGTGGTATGACTTAAAGACAACGTGATTCTGACCTATTGAAACAACACAGAGCAGACCATCCCCCTCCCCAAACACCTTGCTTCACACCTGACTCTTATTTTGATTTAGATTATGATTGGTGGTGTACACCTGAGGTTATTTCAAATAAAATAAAATGTTATTAGTCACATGCACCGAATACAACAGGTGTAGACCATACAATGAAATGCTTACTTATGAGCCCCTAACCGACAGTGCAGTTTATAAAAATATAGATAAGAATAAGTGATAATAATTAAAGAGGAGCAGTAAAACATAATAATATATACAGGGGGGTGCCGGTACAGAGTCAATGTGCGGGGGCACCGGTTAGTTGAGTCAGTATGTACATGTAGGTAGAGTTCATTAAAGTGACTGTGCATAGATGACAACAGAGAGGAGGGGGCAATGTGAATAGTCTGGGTAGCCATTTGACTAGATGTTCAGGAGTCTTATGGCTTGGGGGTAGAAGCTGTTTAGAAGCCTTTTGGACCTAGACTTGGTTCTCTGGTACCGCTTGCCGTGTGGTAGCAGAGAGAACAGTCTATGACTAGGGTGGCTGGAGTCTTTGACAATTTCCAGGGCCTTCCACTGAAGGAGTTGAGCAGTTGCCATACCAGGCAGTGATGCAACCAGTCAGGATGCTCTCGATGGTGCAGCTGTAGTACCTTTTGAGGATCTGAGGACCCATGCCAAATCTTTTCAGTCTCCTGAGGGGGAATAGGTTTTGTAGTGCCCGCTTCACGACTGTCATGGTGTGCTTGGGCACAGGCACATGGTGGTCTGCTTAAAACATGTTGGTATTACAGAATCGGACAGGGAGAGGTTGAAAATGTCAGTGAAGACACTTGCTCGTTGGTCAGCTTGCAGTATACGTCCTGGTAATCCGTCTGGCCCTGCGGCCTTGTGAATGTTGACCTGTCTAAAGGTCTTACTCACATCGGCTGCGGAGAGCGTGATCACACAGTCTTCCGGTACAGCTGGTGCTCTCATGCATGTTTCAGTGTTATTTGCCTCGAAGCGATTATAGAAGTAGTTTAGCTCGTCCGGTAGGCTTGTGTCACTGGGCAGCTCTCGGCTGTACTTCCCTTTGTAATCTGTAATGGTTTGCAGGCCCTGCCACATCCGACGGGCATCAGAGCCGGTGTAGTACAATTCGATTTTAGTCCTGTATTGATGCTTTGCTTGTTTGATGGTTCATTGGAGGGCATAGCGGGATTTCTTTTAAGCTTCCGGGTTAGAGTACCACTCCTTGAAAGCGGCAGCTCTAGTCTTTAGCTGTGCGGATGCTGCCTGTAATCCATGGTTTCTGGTTGGGGAATGTATGTATGGTCACTGTGGGGACGACGTCATCGATGCACTTATTGATGAAGCCAGTGACAGATGTGTGTACTCCTCAATGCCATTGGAGGAATCCCTGAACATATTCCAGTCTGTGCTAGCAAAACAGTCCTGTAGCTTAGCTTCTGCTTCATCTGACCACATTTTTATTGATCTAGTCACTAGTGCTTCCTGCTTTAATTTTTGCTTGTAAGCAGGAATCAGGAGGATAGAATTATGGTCAGATTTGCCAAAAGGAGGGCGAGGGAGAGCTTTGTATGCATCTCTGTGTGTGGAGTATTTGTGATCCAGAGTTCTTTTCCCTCTGGTTGCACATTTAACATGTTGATAGAAATTAGGTAGAACTGATTTAAGTTTCCCTGCATTAAAGTCCCTGGCTACTAGGAGCGCCGCCTCTGGGTGAGCGTTTTCTTGTTTGCTTATGGCGGAATTCCCAACCCTGCCAACCACTGACTGTTGTGGTATGTAAACAGCTACAAAGAATATAGATGAGAACTCTCTCAGTGGGTAATGTGGTCTGCAGCTTATAACGAGAAACTCTACCTCAGGCGAACAATGGCTCCAGACTTCCTTAGATATCGTGCACCAGCTGTTTTTTACAAAAATACATAGACCGCCACTGTCTTACCAGACGCCGCTGTTCTATCCTGCCGGTACATCATATAACCAGCCAGCTGTATGTTGATATTGTCGTTGTTCAGCCACGACTCCGTGAAGCATAAGATGTTACAGTTTTTAATGTCCTGTTGGTAGTTTAATCTTCCCAATAACTCGTCCATTTTGTTGTCCAAAGATTGCATGTTTGCGAGCAGAATTGAGGGGAGTGGGGGTCGATCGCCACCTACTCCTCAGAAGGCAGCCCGCCCTGCAGCCTCTCTTTCTCCGCCTCCTCTTCACGCAGATCACTGGGGTCGGGGCCTGTTCCCGAGGGAGCCATATATCCTCCCCCTCGGGCTCGTCAGCGTAATGAAAGAAGAAGAAAGATTCTGCTAGTCCGTGGTGAGTAATTGCAGTCCTGATGTCTATAAGTTATTTTCGGTCATAAGAGACGGTAGTGGCAACATTATGTACAAAAATGTTCAATGGGGTAATCATGTGACGACAGTGGGCTTTTAATCAGTTAGTTCAGATTAAATCTATAGACGTCTTTACACAGCTAGATCCATTGATCCACCTATGCTGCTACGTCTTACCCGGACCACCTGTCAGCCATTGCTCTATTAAAATATATTGTTGGCCTCTTTACCTTCTAATCCTACCATCCCTGTGTTCATGGAGCTCTACCTGCCTCTAGGGGTGAGGGGTGGCCATTATGTCTGGGCTGGCACACACATCTTTTATTTCTCGTTAGGTGACAAGTGGCAGAAGATTCTGGATAAAAGGTGTTTTTGATCTGGTTATATTCTGAGTTTCTGTTTTAGCCATTTTTCAGTTGACCATTTTTCTTGATGGCTAAGGGTTAACTTTTTTGCGTTTGATCATGTTCACATTGGATCTTAACTCCTTAAAGCTGGAATCAGCGAGTCGTTGGCGACCCCCAGGACGCACCTCTTTTGTTATTTCACTTTGAACAAAACCCAACCCTTGCCTCTTTTTCTCACTTCTCACTTCCAGATCCAATACGAATGATGATGCTTGTTCGGTAGAACATTTCTGAAAACATTGTCCCTGCTACCACAAATGTTTATTTACAACTAGCTAGCAGCTGACTACTCTGATGTTTACATTCTAGCTCATTCTAGCTCCCTCTCATGCGTGCTCCCTCTCATGCCCAAGTGCTCTCTTTCACATCTATGCACTCTCCCACAACCATAGATTGTATATATAAATAACCGAAGAAGCGGGGGGAAGCCTGGGGTCATGACACCTCGCTGATTACCACTTTAAATATGTCAGTGAGTAATTTTCTTTTTCTAATGTTTTATTTAACCTTTATTTAACTAGGCAAGTCAGTTAAGAACAAATTCTTATTTACAATGACGGCCTAGGAACAGTGGGTTAACTGCCTTGTCCAGGGGTAGTTATGTGTTTTATATCCCAACTCCTCTGGAATATCAGTACCATAGCCTAATAACGTGTTAGTTCGCTGGTTTATGTCTTATTTCACTGGACATCCCGTGTCTCCTTGAATAGCAAGGCTTGGAGTAAGTTCTCATTTACCTGCATCAATTAATTGGCGTTAACTGTTGTTTTGATGGTGAAATTTGAACTGTAGGATTATGTCATAATGGTAATACATTTAATATAGACAAACGTTGTATAAAATGAGTAAAATGACCTTTTAAACGTTATCCAGAAAAAACTATTATGCAAACAAACTAATGTAACATTATTTATTCCAGCACACTTTCAGTTGTATAAATAAAGAAAATCGGAAATTTTCCCATTTTAAAACTTTGTTGTGCCGGGAGAAAGTGCAGTGATGAAACTTTTGGGTGAGAAATAAACTAACAACCTTTAGAATCTTTGATATGACATGGTGTGCCCAGTAAGAAGGTTCTTGATGTCCCGAAGATGCATCTGGCAGGTGTCTGTGTGTGGAGAATGCAAACTGAGGGAGAGGTTGTGTTCTGTTCACAGCAAGTGACATGATTCCATACTAATGTCATGCATACAAGTGTCTGGCAATGGACACTCTTTGGGCATAACACTAGTATGGCATCATGCCACACGCTTTGAGAATTCTACTGCCCAGGGTGGACCCCAGTGTACTGGGAATCAGGGAAAGTGTCCCTGATTCTCTGAACACAGCAACTGGGGATGCCTACTACTGCATAGACTGGAAATCACTGGCCACTTTAAGGAATAGAACACTAGTCATTTTAATAAGGTTTACATATCTGGCATTACTCATCTCATATGTATATACTGTATTCTATGATATCTTAGTCACTTAATGTTTACACGAGAGGAATGTGACAGGGTCTACAGTCAATAACGGACTACAAAATGAAAACCAGCCCCGTCGCGGACCAAGATGTCCTGCTCCCAGACAAACTAAACAACTTCTTTGCTCTCTTTGAGGACAATACAGTGCCGCCGACACGGCCCGCTACCAAAACCTCGCAAAGCTGCTGGCCCAGATGGCATCCCTGGCCGTGTCCTCAGAGCATGCGCAGACCAGCTGGCTGGTGTGTTTACAGACATATTTAATCAATCCTTATCCCAGTCTGCTGTTCCCACATGCTTCAAGAGGGCCACCATTGTTCCTGTTCCAAAGAAAGATAAGGTAACTGAGCTAAATGACTATCGCCCCGTAGCACTCACTTCCGTCATCATGAAGTGCTTTGAGAGACTAGTCAAGGATCATATCATCTCCATCCTACCAGACACCCTAGACCCACTCCGATTTGCCTACCGTCCCAATAGGTCCACAGAGGACTCAATCGCAATCACACTGCACACTGCCCTAACCCATCTGGACAAGAGGAATACCTATGTAAGAATGCTGTTCATCGACTACAGCTCAGCATTTAACACCATAGTACCCTCCAAACTCATCATTAAGCTCGAGACCCTAGGTCTCGACCCAGCCCTGTGCAACTGGGTCCTGGACTTCCTGATGGGACGGCCCCAGGTGGTGAGGGTAGGAAACAACATCTCCACCCCGCTGATCCTCAACACTGGGGCCCCACAAGGGTGCGTTCTCAGCCCTCTCCTGTACTCCCTGTTCACCCATGACTGCGTGGCCAAGCACGCCTCCAACTCAATCATCAAGTTTGCTGACGACACTACAGTGGTAGGCTTGATTATCAACAATGACGAGACGGCCTACAGGGAGGAGGTGAGGGCCCTCGGAGTGTGGTGTCAGGAAAATAACCTCTCACTCAACGTCAACAAAACTAAGGAGATGATTGTGGACTACAGGAAACAGCAGAGGGAGCACCCCCCTATCCACATCAACGGGACAGTAGTGGAGAAGGTGGAAAGTTTTAAGTTCCTCTGCGTACACAACACGGACAAACTGAAATGGTCCACCCACACAGACAGCATGGTGAAGAAGCCGCAACAGCGCCTCTTCAACCTCAGGAGGCTGAAGAAATTTGGCTTGTCACCAAAAACACTCAAACTTCTACAGATGCACAATCGAGAGCATCCTGTCGGGCTGTATCACCGCCTGGCACGGCAACTGCTCCGCCCACAACAAAAAAATCCAAGATGGCGTAGCAGTCGGACGTGTATTTTGTCTTGTCCCGTCCTGTCCTGTGTAAATATCGTCTTTATAATATTTTTATATATTTTCTTCACATATCTTTTTATATGTGCTCTCTAAAATTCAACTTCAAAACACTCTCCTGCAACCTGCCTCACCCAATGTGGTGCGGATCTGTGGTTTTTTTCAAATCTGGAGTCACCCAACAAATGCTAGCTAACTTCACTAGCTAACGTTAGTATTTAGCTTACTATTGATAGCGGGCATCAGCTAACCTTCAGCTCGGAAAAGCTCTCGCCCCTCGTATAACAGGACTCAAAATTTAGCTTACCGGACCTATTTTTATTTATTTTTCTCTCCATATCCCCGGATTCCTACCGCAAGTTGGACATTTTTCAACTGGATCTTGCAGCTAGCTAGCTGCTACCTGAGTGCCATCGACTAACGTCGGTCCTGGATCAATACACCAATTAGCCTGAAGCTAGCCCTTGCTCAATTCATCTCCCGGCTGACTGAAGAATCTCAGACTGCTGGGCTACAACTCCTATCCGGACCCCCTTCTGCCGGTGTGGAGCCCTACCGGGCCTTCTCAAGTGGACTACCGACGTTTTCTGCCCGAGGGAGATATTTCAACCGGCCCGCCGACGCGACGTCACCTGAACGCCCATCAGCTAACTGCGGCCTGCTAACGTTTTGCTGTCCAGAGCATATCGGCTGCTAGCTAATCAGGTCCATCGGACAATTTCTTGGGACACTATTACCCATTTGTGCCATCTTGCCTGGTCCCCTTCACCACAAGGAACCCCATCGACCCATCACGACTTGGTCTACCGACGGAAACGCATGAGGAGGCTATAAACCGTCTTTGTTAGCTGGCCTGCTAGACTTTGCTAGCTTGTGGTCCCTGGCTAGCTGTCTGAAACGCCGTGTCCCCAGCCAGCCTCACTACTAACTTGACCCTTATGTTCACTAGACTAAGCATGCCTCTACTCATTGTCAATATGCCCTGTCCATTGCTGTTCTGGTTAGTGTTTATTGCCTTATTTCACTGTAGAGCCTCTAGCCCTGCTCAATATGCCTTATCCAACCTATCAGTTCCACCACCCACACGATGACATCACCTGGTTTAAATGCTTCTAGAGACAATATCTTTCATCACCACCCAATGCCTAGGTTTACCTCCAGTGTATTTACATCCTACCATACCATTGTCTGTACATTATGCCTTTAATCTATTTTATCACCCCCTGAAACCTGTTATTTTTACTCTCTGCTCAGAACGTCCTAGACGACCAGTCATTATAGCCTTAAGCCGTACCCTTATCCTACTCCTCCTCTGTTGATAGAGGTTAATCCAGACCCTGCAGTGCCTAGCTCCACTACTATTCCCCAGGCCCTCTCATTTGTTGACTTCTGCAACTGTAAAAGCCTTGGTTTCATGCATGTCAACTGTTACAAATCCCTTTTACCCCGCAGTCTAGGGGGAATGGAATAGAGACCCGCAACATATCTTATGCAAATTACTATGGTGAAAAGGAACAGTGAGAACAGAAAACACAGACAACTTAAATCTACCGTCAAACACAAATGACTTATTTTAAACACACGGTAAAGTGGTGTGGGGAAAAGGGGCGGAGCTGGACCCAAGGAAAGAAATAGACATTCAAAAACCCCTAAGCTAATCTACCTGCGTCACGAACAGCTAGCTAACTAACTAAGTAAATACAGTGGGTGGTCCACCCAGTTCTAACTAATGTATTTAACACAGGGTTTCCTAATGTATGCCCAAGGGCATCTTGTCTGGTTATCCCCTTTTCCACCAACAAACAAACAGCAAGACAACACCACAGTACAACAGCAACTGGGCTTTAACAAATACTGAACAGAGCTAGAGCTCTGTAGCTACAAAACAAAGAGAGAGAGAGAGAGAGCTTCCAATACCAGTCAGCTACAATAACAAGCAAGAGCAATACAAGCTAGAGCTACAAAACAAGCCAGCTACCAAAACAAGCCAGCTACCAAAACAAGGGAGAGCTACCAATACAAGTCAGCTACTAAACAAGCGCGCGAGCAATACAACCAAAACTACAAACCAAGAGTGCTACATACCAAGAACAAGCTAGAGAGAGATAACTGACTGGGGTTTTAAACCAAGGGAAAGGGGATGTGATTGGGTAAGGGAAAAGGAGCAGGTGTGTCTTCTCATTGGGACCGATTGGTGATTGATGACGGCTGATGAGTGACACCTGTGACTAGGGCAGAAGGAGAGAAAACAAATACACACACAGGATACCTGTATCCGTAACATCAACATTAGAAGCCTTCTCCCTAAGTTTGTTTTATTCACTGCCCTAGCACACTCTGCAGACCCGGATGTCCTAGCCGTGTCTGAATCCTGGCTTAGGAAGACCACCAATAACACTGAAATTTCCATCCCTAACTATAACATCTTCAGACAAGATAGAACGGCCAAAGGGGGCGGTGTTGCTATCTATTGCAGAGATAGCCTGCAGAGTTCTGTCTTGCTTTCCAGGTCTGTACTTAAACAATTTTAACTTTTACTTTTAAAAATCTGCCTTTCTAGAAACAAGTCTCTCACCGTTGCCGCTTGCTATAGACCACCCTCTTCCCCCAGCTGTGCTCTGGACACCATATGTGAACTGATTGCCCCCCATCTATCTTCAGAGTTCGTGCTGCTAGGTGACCTAAACTGGGACATGCTTAACACCCCGGCCATCCTACAATCTAAGCTTGATGCCCTCAACCTCACACAAATCATAATTGAACCTACTAGGTACAATCCCAAAGCCTTAAACACGGGAACCCTCATAGATGTAATCCTAACTAACTTGCCCTCCAAATACACCCCTGCTGTTTTCAACCAAGATCTCAGCGATCACTGCCTCATTGCCTGCATCCGTAATGGGTTTGCGATCAAACGATCTCCCCTTATTACTGTTAAACGTTCCCTAAAACACTTCAGCGAGCAGGCCTTTCTAATTGACCTGGCCAGGGTATCCTGGAAGGATATTGACCTCATCCCGTCAGTAGAGGATGCCTGGTTACTCTTTAAAAGTGCCTTCCTCACCATCTTAAATAAGCATGCCCCATTCAAGAAATTTAGAACCAGGAATAGATATAGCCCTTGGTTCTCTCCAGACCTGACTGCCCTTGACCAGCTCAAAAACATCCTGTGGCGTTCTGCATTAGCATCGAACAGCCCCCGTGATATGCAACTTTTCAGGGAAGTCAGGAACCAATATACGCTGGCAGTTAGGAAAGCCAAGGCTAGCTTTTTCAAGAAGAAATTTGCCTCCTGTAACACTGGACCCTTTCTTTTTAAAATTATCTGCCGAAATTGTTGCAACCCCTATTACTAGCCTGTTTAACCTCTCTTTCGTGACGTCTGAGATTCCCAAAGACTGGAAAGCAGCTGCGGTCATCCCCCTCTTCAAAGGGGGAGACACTCTTGACCCAAACTGCTACAGACCTATATCCATCCTACCCTGCCTTTCTAAGGCAGGTAGCCTAGTGGGGGGCGGCAGGTAGCCTAGTGGGGGGCGGCAGGTAGCCTAGTGGTTAGAGCGTTGGACTTGTAACCGGAGGGCTGCAGGTTCAAATCCTCGAGCTGACAAGGTAAAAATCTGTCGTTCTGCCCCTGAACAAGGCAGTTAACCCACTGTTCCCGGGCGCCGAAGGCGTGGATGTCGATTAAAGGCAGCCCCCGCACCTCTCTGATTCAGAGGGGTTGGGTTAAATCACGGAAGACACATTTCGGTTGAAGGCATTCGGTTGTACAACTGACTAATAATGGTGACTTTGACTTTGACTTTGACTAAGGTCTTTGAAAGCCAAGTTAACAAACAAATTACCGACCATTTAGAATCCCACCGTACCTTCTCCGCTATGCAATCTGGTTTCAGGGCTGGTCATGGGTGCACCTCAGCCACGCTCAAGGTCCTAAATGACATCATAACCGCCATCGATAAGAGACATTATTGTGCAGCCGTTTTCATTGATCTGGCCAAGGCTTTCGACTCTGTCAATCACCTCATCCTTATCGGCAGACTCAACAGCCTTGGTTTCTCAAATGACTGCCTAGCATGGTTCACCAATTACTTCTCTGATAGAGTTCAGTGTGTCAAATCAGAGGGCCTGTTGTTCGGGCCTCTGGCAGTCTCCATGGGGGTGCCACAGGGTTCAATTCTTGGGCCGACTCTCTTCTCTGTATACATCAATGATGTCGCTCTTGCTGCAGGTGTCTCTGATTCACCTCTATGCAGACGACACCATTCTGTATACTTCCGGCCCCTCTTTGGACACTGTGTTAACTACCATCCAGACGAGCTTCAATGCCATACAACTCTCCTTCCGTGGCCTACAACTGCTCTTAAACGCAAGTAAAACTAAAGGTATGCTCTTCAACCTGTCACGGTGCGGAGGTTTCTCTTGGTAATGAGCAATACCTTTCTTGTCCCTGGCCTCAATCTAAGGTACCAGAGCTTCGTGCTTCACTGTTATAGTTCAGTGAAACACTAGGTCTGCCGTGTGACCTATGTTAGGTATATTTGGTATATTTGTTATAGTGAAACTTCCCCGTTTATTTACTTCCCACTGAAGTTGATCAGGCTTCAGTATGAGGCAATATAATAATCAGGTTCTGTGTTCACCATCATTCAAATATATTTTCTCTCCCTGTCCGTCCTATATTTATTATACCTAAACTGATTCAATTTCCTATGCGTTCACTCCCTTGGGCTTTATGACTAATACAACTTATGTCTCTCTCTAGTTATGGTTCCGTCAGTTCCTCCACCCCTTGCTTTTTATTCCCTGCGCTAAGGGTAGTCCGATACCTTCTTTTGCGTTTTATCCCCTGCTCTATGGGTAGTCCGTTATGCCTTCTCCCCCTAGTTTCCGGTAGTACGTTTATTCCCTAAAACGATTTACCTAACTACAAGGGTTGCAGTATCCTGTAACACGTTTATGCCTTCACGCGCTACCTGCCCACAGTAACATGTTTATGCCTTCACACATTATCTGCCTACAGTAACATGTTTATGCCTTCACACGTTATCTGCCTACAGTGTTTAGTATCCTATAGAACGCTTATTACCTAAAACGATTTACCTAAGTACCCGTCGGTTGGGGCTGCTTGAACCCTAATATTAAATACTGTTCCAACTAAAATAAGTTAAGGTCCACTATTATAACTTAATTTTAGTTTGGCGTGTCCAGCTTCTTTCCGATCATACCAGGAGTGTCAGAGTTGTTATCTCCTATGATCAGTTAGTTACCAAACGTCTTTTTATTTAAAAGCAGTAGTAGCAATACAGAGTTACTTTATCCATCAGAGTTTAACAGTTTCTTTGAACATAAATCATCAAATCCTTATACACCTCACACAAGCAGTAAATGCAAATTATAAGCAAGATCTCATTACCTTAATCCCTTCTTCAATTGATTCTCTGAGTGGTCAAGTGGATACTGGTCCTTTGACGCGTTCAAATCATCAATCCCTTGTTAGGTAGGGCTTGCTTTGCCTACCACGAGTTATCTGAGGTTTAGTTTACCCGATACAACAAGGCCTATCAACCCGACAAAGGCTCCTATACGCCTTCCAGATCACCTAGCTTTCGCTCAAAGCAGTGGATCCTGGCACAATACTCGGCTCTGTGTCGCTTTACTTGATGCCTCGTTCTATCAGTAACTCATTGTACCTCGCACCCTCGTGGAGTATAAAGCAAGTATATTTACCAATTTAGGGGGTGATCACCCACTGGGTTATCCAGACCTCTACGGAGTGATTCACCCCGAGCCCTCTTTTACCATGGCTTATATACCTTCCTCAGAGAATCATTTGCATACACGTCATTATTCAGTTTTTCGGACCACATCTGTTTCCATATTCATTTTGTCTCTTGTGAGGTGGCACTTCAGCTTATTTTCGTCCAACTGTAGCTTGTCTTTCAATTCTTGCCATATAAGGTCTTCCTCCTTCTCTTCTTGTGGTGTCTTTTCAGGGGTGAGAGAGTCATCTTCTGGATCCTGTACTCCCCAGTACCACTCTGGTACTCCCCACCCTGATACTAGTCATTTGGCTTCACCTTTTCTCAAAGGGGGCTTTGGTTTTACCAGTGGTGGTTGTTTCCTTACTACCAGGGAACCCTTCATCCAATCACTTTTTACCCTTTTTGCTACACCCTCTCCATGATTTGAAGGTTTCCTGGATCGTTTAGCTGAGTTGGTTTTAATTTGATATGCCCCATTGCACTCCCATAACTTCGATCCCAGGAGTAACCCATCTACCCTCAGGACTGTTCCCACTACTACCTTGTCCCCCTCTGTTTTGTCTAGCAAATATCTAGCCCTGCAATGTCTCTTATCAAAGGTTACATGCTTTGTTACTAAGCGAGCGTATAGCATGAGGTCTATAAATGGCACTTCAGTAGGCCAGTCGTCTTCTGGATCTGCTGCGTAATCAGTTAACCATCCCTTCTGCATAGGGGATATTGTAAAGCAAGCTGCACAAAGCGATACTACCTCAGGTTCTGTCTCTTTGTGCCTACGCTGCAGCGTCCCTGCCGTGGACTGGACACATTTACTGCATGGGGGTTTGCTTGTCCAGAGGTCCTCCATGTCCAGCCCCCAGTCTCCAACCTGTGTAATATATTTCACCATTTAATCCTGCCACTAAAATTCGTCCTGTGGCCTGTTTTCAATGGATCATAACCCATTGGAACCTTACAGATTGTAGCTCTAACCAAACTACCTTAGAGGTCCAATATTCGTCCACATTTCTTAGCACTGTACAACGTGGCCATACTCGTGCTGCGTGCATACACTCCAAACATGCCACCTCCGTGGTCTTTCCCCCCACTCCTAGTTCCACCCTCACTTTATTGTGCAAGGTTTCTCCACAGGTGTTGCATATCTCTCTCACCAATCGTTTGTTCCAACACTTAATATCTCCCGGCCAGACACCCTCTGCCCTTCTGGCTTCTAAATCTGAGTGGTCTCTAATACATTTTTCCCTGTGTAATTTGGTGAAGTCCCCTATTTGTCTTTGTTCTTCTTCCTGTTTGGGGGAGGCAAGGGTCATTAGTCGCTGTCTCTCTTCCTCCCTGTTTTTCTGTTCCTACCCTGTTCTGTCTCTTTGAGAGACCTTTCCTTCCTCCCTTTGCTCTGTTTGGCCTTTATCTGGGCCCCTTCTTTCCAGCCCTCTCCATCTTCACATAGATGCTTTGCCAACTGCACAGCCTTCTGACCGCAGCCTTCCAACACTGAGCTTGGGTTTGGTTGGGGCCTACCTGGGCCTTTCTGTCTACTTACAGCTACTTCCTCCCTGGCCCTCTGCCCATGTTTCTCCATATCCAGCCTCTCTTTCTGGTTTGTAGTCCTGAACCTTCCGTGGGGTCTGGTTGCCCTCCTTGCGGGTATCAGTTCCCACCTTCCTCTTTCCTTTCTCTCTACCCTGACAATTTCTGCTTTGTTCCACTCTCTAATTTCTACAGGAGTTGGCTCCTGTACCCGTGCTGCAAAGCGATGCTTGGGCCTCAAGGTTTGATTTCTCATCCCTTCTCCGGGGACCCCGTACTCCCAGAGGTCCCCATCCTCACAGTCTAATCTCGCCCACTGTAGTTCCTTTCTTTCTACTGCGTATCTTGGCCAATAGCCATCCTTATTCTGGCCAAACCCAGCCCCTTTTCTTAATTCCTCTATATCCTCTTCGTCCCATTGGTGGCCTGGTTCTCCTCTACCTGATAACAGATCTCCTAGGGCCTGATCGGGTCCACTGGTCTGGTTTTGGACCCTGCCTGTCCTTTGATTCTTCATGCTTATTCCTAGTGGCCCGTATCTATACATTTGATCATGTTGAGGCCACCCACTGTCATCTTCTAGATACAGCGGTTTCCTCCCCTTACGAGCTACGGCCCCTTCTAGGGCCACTATGTTTTCTCCCGGGTTGTTCCCTAACAGGCCACACCCCGGTCCCCAGCCGGTTATCACCCCTGGGGTCTCCAGTATGCCGCCTCCGTCCCTACGCTGCACTCTCCATGCTGCGTTGGGTTTATAACAATCCCAGCATACCCATGCGCTGCCGCATAATACTATCCCTGTTACTTGATTTTAGTCTAGCGGATATGGGCCCAATGCCCCACACCCGCCACATGAGACCGCCCTAAACCCTGCTGGATGGGTGGCACATATCTTACTTTCCCATACACGATTTGCTACTAACCCCGAGGAGGTAATTTGGGGTCCTAATTTTCTCTGTTCTATTCTACACCTCTTATCTTCCTTCTCCTCGGGGGTCCCCTCTCTGCTCCGTCCTCCGGGGTTTAGCTGGTTATGCTTCCCCTGGGATGTGGTCTGTTTTGGTTTAGAAAAAATATGGGAAACATCAAAACCCATACTTGCATTACACAGCTATACTCTTTCCAATAGTTTTTCAGTATTCCCATCGTTATTCCGACTACCATCCACACTATGGGTGGCACAGCCTTTCCTATGACTCGCTTGCACTCCCTCTGTCCTTTAATCTTTATCCAATTTTTACACAAGTTATGCACTCCCATAACTGTCACTATGCTTTCTATGGCGTAGTTTGCATATTCAAAATTGTTTTCCTGGCCTTTCTCCTGGCATTTTTCCCACATCTCCAAATAGACCTGCCAGTGATGCTAAAGCCTGCGTCACTACCATTAACGGATAGTGTTTTCCCAGTATGGGTTCGTACCTCTGGAGTACGACTATGGGTATCATTATTGTAAGTACTTTAGTCATCTTGCTTAATCCAAACCGTACTATAGCGCATGATGAGGTTATTATCATTGCCAGTACTGTTACTATTCCATTGTTTCGTCTATGTAGGTAAGCCAAGCAGTTCCATATTAATATTTGTAGCATTTGACAAAGCAGATTATTATATTTTACCGCTCCGTACTCCTCCTCGCTCTCACTGGTCAGCTTTGTGTGGTTGTTTGCCATTTCTTAGCTTGGCTCAATCTGTCAATCTGCGTGGGGGGTCTGGATGCACTAAGCTGAAGTCCAGAGTTGTGACTTTCTCCTTTTGACCTGCTGTCTTTCATTCTATGTTTGGCTCCTCCCTCTATGCATCATTGTTCTTGTGGTGTTAACACCTATGGTTGCGATTTTATCAGCTGTCGGGTTTTTTAACTGCGTTCCTGAAACTGTGTCTTTTTAGGCGCGTCCTTTCTTAGACCCTTGTGGTTTGTTTTCTGAGAATCAGCCGTTCTCTTAGTGGCGCTCCCTCTTTGTCACCTTTTTTTGGTTTTGTAGGTGGCTTCTTGTGCACCCTTTTGTACGCCATGCTCCAAATAACTAGTCCCTTCAACAGTCGCCAAATGCCTTTTAAACAGCATTTTCAGCATCCACGCACAGGCCTTCAATAACTTGCATAGTATTAAGAACCCTACTTTCCACACCTTTGCTAGTGCTTTATCTACTGGGAGTCCCAATTTTTTAGCCCATCCTATTGCTGACACCAGGGCCAGAAATATTAGAATGGCTATGGTTATCCATAGGCCCATCCAAAATGTATCTTTAATGGTATCCCACCATTCAGTCACCTTTTTTATCTCTACTTCTATCGCTTCGGTGACTGCTGTTACTGGGTTAACAACTACTTTACTCCACAGAGTCTCTATACCTGTGGTAAAACTCCCCCATCCTACTCCGTACCAATTTCCCCTATTAGGGCCGGACGTGAGGTTCTCGTCCAAGTACCAGTAGGCATTTTCTCCAACCCCATCTTCCTCCAAGAGGTTACAGTAGTTGTTTTGGCTGGCCTCAAAGAGTAATTTTAGCATTCTTGCCCTCAGGTTACAACGTCTTTGTCTAGATGAGTTACTTGGTATGCTACTGCAGTCCCAGTCTGATGTTCTGTTCATCAACCAGGTGCTATTTCCTTCCCAACTCTCATTCCACTTGAGCTTATCGGCTGGCCACATTAAGTGTGTTGCCCAGTCTTTAAACACTCCTCCCATCCATGTTCTAACTGCTGGCCTCAGCATATATCTTGCCCATGGGAGTAATTGGTATGCTGACCTGGGTAGTTGGTCTCTAGTTCCCCCTATGTCCCCGGGATTGTAATGGTACTTCAGGCCTCCATAACAGGCCAACTGTACATACCCTTGGGACAGGGGGGTAGGATCTAAGGGCCTTTTTCCCCACCCCATCGCTTTTGGGTCATATGATTTCGAGATACTTACCCCTGCGTAGTTCATACTTACCAGGGTCATGTTGGTGATCACGGTCTCATTTAATTCCAGTTCCTTTCTCCACATTCTGTCTGAACTGGTGTTCCATTTCTGTAACATAAGACCATGGAACCAAAACAACGTGTCCCCTTTGTTTCCTATCGGGCTTAAACTATATCCTAGATGGTGCACTGGGGTTAGCTCATCTGCTGGCCTAATCCCTGGTCGGGATACCCCATCGACATACTTTCTCCTAGGGCAGGCATTGTGTTCTCTTAACTCCTAATGCCGTATATTTGTACTTACTATGTACCGCGAATGCAGGAGCTACTCCTAGGTTCCCAGGGGATGGATAATGTCCTCCTGACCATTTATGCATCCAGGGTACTCGTTCTTTTAGATATCCGTGAGCACTAATGCAATGATACCTGGCCCATGCTTCTGTTTTATTACTTGGCGGTTTTGGCCAAATGGTGTTATAGTCCGCGGCCGATCTTGGCTTCCTGCGGTAGAAGGCATTATTTAGTTCCTGTCCCCAGTTCCATGCGGGTGTCACGACTTCCACCGACGGTGGCTCCTCTGCCTGTTCGGGCGGCGTTCGTCGGTCGTCGTCACCGGCCTATTAGCTGCCACCGATCCTCGTTTCCTTTCTGTTGATTGTTCTATTGTTTGCACCTGTTTTGTGTTTTTATTCTAGGGCTATTTAAGCCGGTCAAGCCCGCCTCCTTTTGTGCGGGCTTGTTTCTCTGTTTTGGTGGACGTTCGTGCATGTCGTCATTTTGTGCCCGTGTTTCTGTTTTGAGCGCCTGTTTGTTTGTGCGCCTGCTGTGTATTGGGCATTGTATTCACACACCGAATTAAAGAAGAGCGTTTTTCCCTACACCGTGCTCTCTGCGTCTGACTCCACACCCACCACTTCTAGCTGATCGTGACAGAAGCCCGCACCATCTTCATGGAGTCAGCAGGAGCAGCGACTCCCCCTCTCCCATCTATGGAGGAGCGTGTCCCCCACCACACCACCGTCCTCCACCGGATCGGGTCGGCAATGGACCAGATGATGGAGAGAATGGACCGATGGGAGAGGGGTGGTCTCCTTCCCTCGCCCACTCAACCTTCCCGCCTCAACAGACTCCTTCGCGGCGTCCGGATCCAGCACGCTCCGTCTCGCCCCCTAGGGAGTGCGATGGGACGGCTGGATGTAAGGGTTCCTGCTCCAGTTGGAGTTGCACCTGGCCACCGTCCGCCCGGCGCCCTCTGGGGAGGAGAGCGTGGCGCCTCGTCTCCTGTCTGACGGGTAGAGCCCTGGAATGGGCCAACGCGGTATGGGATAGCCCAGACTCCGCCAGGGACAACTACCCGGAGTTCGCCCGCCGTTCCGGGCCGTGTTCGACCACCGACCAGAGGGCGGCGGCGGGTGAACGGCTGTTTCACCTTAGACAGGAGACGAGGAGTGCGCGGGACTTTGCTCTAGAGTTTCGGACCCTGGCTGCTGGAGCGGGGTGGAACGACCGGGCCCTGATCAACCACTACCGTTGTAGTCTCCGGGAGGATGTCCGCAGGGGAGTTGGCGTGTCGAGACGCTACCCTCTCCCTCGATGAGCTGATCGACATGTCCATACGACTGGACAACCTGCTGGCGGCTCGCGGCGGTCGGGAAGGGCCCTGTTTGTTCCACCTTCCGAACCTTCCGCTCCTATCCCTATGGAGTTAGGGGGGGCAGCATCGAGGGGAACCGGAGGAGGAGGCTCCTCCTGCACCAGATGTGGTCGGAGAGGACACACTGCCGATCGGTGCTGGGGGAGTCCCTCTGGGAATCGAGAGGGCAGGCGGAGCACTGCTCGGTCACCCCAGGTGAGTCGGCACCAGACTCACTCAGAGCTCCCTGTTGGTCACATGTTTGTATTAATCTCTTTCACTGAGTTTTTTCCCTCTCTCCAGCATGGGATATCCTGGGATATCGCGCATTTCCACTTCTGGGGTGGTGATGGAGTGTGACCGCATTACAGCCGTGCGTAATTGGCCGACTCCGACCACGGTAAAGGAGGTGCAGCGGTTTTTAGGGTTTGAAATTAATACCGGAGGTTTATCCGGGGTTTTGGTCAGGTGGCTGCTCCCATTACCTCACTGCTGAAGGGGGGGCTGGCTCGGTTGCGGTGGTCGGCGGAGGCGGACAGAGCTTTCAGTAGGTTGAAGGAGCTGTTTACTAACGCGCCCTTGCTGGCTCATCCGGACCCCTCTTTGGCGTTCATAGTGGAGGTGGACGCGTCTGAGGCTGGTGTTGGAGCCGTGCTATCACAGCGCTCGGGCACGCCACCGAAACTCCGTCCCTGCGCTTTCTTTTCAAGGAAGCTCGGCCCGGCGGAGCGTAACTATGACGTGGGGGACCGGGAGTTGTTAGCTGTGGTCAGAGCCCTGAAGGTGTGGAGACATTGGCTTGAGGGGGCTAAGCACCCTTTCCTCATCTGGACTGACCACCGTAATCTGGAGTATATCCGGGCAGCGAGGAGACTGAATCCGCGGCAGGCTAGGTGGGCCATGTTTTTTACCCGCTTTCAGTTCAAGATCTCCTATAGGCCAGGTTCCCAGAATACTAAGGCCGACGCGCTGTCCCGTCTCTATGACACCGAGGAGCGGTCCATCGAGCCTGCTCCCATACTTCCTGCTTCATGTCTGGTGGCACCGGTGGTATGGGAGGTGGACGCGGACATCGAGCGGGCACGGCGGTTGGAACCTGCGCCTCCTCAGTGTCCTACAGGTCGCCAGTACGTGCCGCTCGGTGTTCGTGACAAATTGATTCGATGGGCTCATGCGCTACCCTCTTCGGGTCATCCTGGTATTGAGAGGACAGTGCGGGGTCTTAGGGGGAAATACTGGTGGCCCACGTTGGCTAAGGACGTGAGGTTTTATGTCTCCTCCTGTTCGGTGTGCGCTCAGAGTAAGGCTCCTAGACACCTGCCTAGAGGAAAGTTACAGCCCCTCCCCGTTCCACAACGGCCGTGGATTTCCTCATGGATCTTCCTCCGTCCCAGGGGAACACCACGATCCTGGTCGTTGTGGATCGGTTCTCTAAGTCCTGTCGTCTCATCCCGTTGCCCGGTCTCCCTACGGCCCTACAGACTGCGGAGGCCCTGTTTACCCACATCTTCCGGCACTACGGGGTGCCTGAGGACATCGTTTCTGATCGGGGCCCCCAGTTCACGTCCCGAGTGTGGAGGGCGTTTATGGAGCGTCTGGGGGTCTCGATCAGCCTGACCTCAAGTTTCCACCCTGAGAGTAATGGGCAGGTGGAGAGAGTGAACCAGGAGGTGGGGAGTGGGCGAGGTACGTCCCATGGGCGGAGGTGGCGCAGAACTCACTCCGTCACTCCTCTACCAACATGTCACCATTCCAGTGCGTGTTGGGCTACCAGCCGGTCCTGGCACCATTCCATCAGAGCCAGACTGAAGCTCCTGCGGTGGAGGAGTGGGTGCAGCGCTCAAAGGAGACCTGGAGAGCCGTCCAGGAATCATTAAAACAGGCTGGTGGGCTACAGAAGAGGAGCGCTGACCGTCACCGCAGTGAGGCCCCCGTGTTCGCACCGGGGGACCGGGTCTGGCTCTCGACCCGGAACCTGCCCCTCCGCTTGCCCTGCCGGAAGCTGGGGCCGCAGTATGTGGGGCCATTTAAAGTCCTGAGGAGGATAAACGGCTACAGCTTCCATCTTACTACCGCATTAACCCCTCGTTTCATGTCTCTCCTCAGGCCGGTGGTAGCTGGTCCCCTGCAGGAAGGTGAGGTGCCGGAGGCCCCCTTGGACATCGAGGGGTCCCCGGCGTACACAGTCCGCTCCATTCTGGACTCTAGGCACCGGGTGAGGGGCCTGCAGTACCTTGTGGACTGGGAGGGGTACGGTCCGGAGGAGAGGTGCTGGGTACCGGTGACGGATATCTTGGATCCGTCACTACTGGCGGAGTTTCACCGCCTTCACCCGGATCGCGCTGCGCCTCGCAACGTTTTTCCCTACACCGTGCTCTCTGCGTCTGACTCCACACCCACCACTTCTAGCTGATCGTGACAGCGGGTTTAGCTCCGCACATTTTCTGGGCCATGCGTAAACTAGCCTGGTACAGTCCACTTTCGTGCGTCAACTTTATCCCTAAACTTCTAATATCTATGACTGTCCAGGGGGTGTTCCTCGGCTGTGTCCTAGGATTAATTGTTCTATTATGTGTTGTGAAGCAGGTCCAGCCTGTGATAGTGTAATACTGGTCCTCTCCGTTTTCGCCCTTTGCATTGGGTATTTGTTTCCCTGTTTCCCCATATTCCATTCTGTGGAACCTATCTTGGGGTCCGGAGCGATATCCAAAATATCTATATGTTCTAGTTGCCTCGTATGGTAATAGTATACCATGAGTGTGATTACCAAACATTCGTCTATCCCATGCAGAAGAATTTCCTGTGTGTAGGTATAATCCTATATCTTTGAGCCAATTTTCCTCTGGGTTATTTGAGTTTCTTTGGGGCTTTTTTTAATATGGAGCTTTCGATGCCTCTACGCACCCTTAGTCTTACTCTGTTATTTTTCATGCACAGGACATCTTGTATTTGTGGCTGGTTTCGCGCTGCTCTATAGGTTAGTGAGTCTATATTTATCTGACTTGACGCCTTGACTGAGGTGGCTGTGGTTTGACTAGTGCCTGTTTTTCTCGAGTTCTGTGAGCTCGTGGGTATATTTGTTCAACTTAGGGTCAGTGCTGCAGAACGATGTGGCCAGGTCGTGGTGTTTATCTCAACATCACTTCGGTTGTGGCACACTATATTCTCCCATTTACTGGACAGGGTGTCTATGTCATATATTAATTTTATCTCAATTTTGTTGCCATTCATCATACTTTTCCACCTTTCTCCTTTATAAGAATTGGTGTATTGGCCATCTTTACATGTCTGATTTACTATTTGGGGCCCCTTTGTAAGGTTTACTGCCCATCCACACAGAGTTCCATTTTTCTCTAATTTCCACACAATGACCACTGAATTTGTTGTATTTTCCTATCCCAGTAGGTATAGTTAAACCTTTGTCTCAATTGTTCTGTTGGGAACCCAGGACATGTGCCATTGCTTTGACCTGTGTCACAGCTTATTGGTTCCCCCTTATATTTTGTAAAGGCTCTAAACACTGTTAGAGAGGATTCACATTCTTGTTGGAACACCTCTAAGCCTTGCCTGTTTTCTTGTTCTTCTCGTAAGTGTTCTACATTTAATACCAGTCCTAAAACTATAGCTAACGGTACTATTACTACAGCAGAAAGGGCACTTACCCACCAACACCAGCCAATTTTACATTCTCTATGTTTGGTCCTATATTCCCCTAGTGTCATTTTTCCCTTTTTCTTCGGTGCCTTTCTGTCCGACTTCATGTTTCCTGGGGAAACAGAGGAAGTGACATGTTTTAGCCTATATTTGTTTTCTCGTTAGGATGCTCGGTCTTCATATATTGGACCTTTCTTGGCTAGTGGCTTGCTGCCTACTGTTGCCCTCTCCAGGGTTTGACCTATCCCCTGGTTTCTTAAAGAGGTCAGAAAGTTTCCTTCTTATGGATTTGGATTCTACTTCCTTTTCCACTTTCCTCTTACCCCTACCCTCTCCAGGAGTTGAATCCCATTCCACCGTTATGTGGCAGGACCAGATGCAGTCCTCCTTGGTAGCCGGGTCTTTTGCTATAAAGAGGCGCAATTTTAACTTAATCTCTATTCTGGGTCTCTTGTCTCCTGTCACTGGGGCCTTATCTGGGTCCTCGGGCATTATCGTTACCCCCCATGCTCGTTTTTCCTTAGTCATGCTCCTGCCCCAATGCAGTTCCCTAACAATTTGGCCTTTTGATTCCCACCAGCACCGGCGCATCATGCCTTCGTGCCTGTTGGGTTCTTGATTATCATCAATCTGGTAATCATCATCTTGTGTCCAATCCCTTGTGTTAAGTAGCATCTTACATAGTAGGTCTCTGGGGTCCTCCCTCGAAGGCCCCATCCGCATAGAACCAGGCCTTCAATTCTCCTGCCTCGGTCCCGTACTCAACTATTTCTGTTGTCCTTGCCTGTCTGTATGCGAGCCAGTCTTCCGCGTCCCGGTATGTGGACATTCCTCCCCTCTCCACAAATGCCATCCTATTGACTGGCCAAAGTGGCTGCTCCATTCTGACTGGGGTCAGGGCAGTGCCCCTGAGCAGCCTCTCCCCTTTGAGAGCCGCTCGTCTACACCCTGGGCACTGGCTATTGTTCAGACCCCCTTGGTTATCCCAGGTACACCTACAGGTTTTAGGTTCCCACTCGTCTGGTACCCTTCTCACCCCTACGTTACAGTTGGGGGCTAAGTTTCTATAGCACCCTTTGCATAACTGTAATCTCCCTATCCGCGCCCTCCCTAGCGCGTCTATTTTATCGGTAAGGCACTGTAGCTGCCTAATGCTGTTATTGGAGGGCCCTTCATACTGGACCTCTCCTACGGGTTCTCCACACCCGTCGCATGCCACTATATTCCTATGTCCCTGGATGGGGTTCAGGGTTAATTCTGACCTTTCCCAGACTACCCTGTTCCCACTTCTCATTAACATTCCCTCCTTGGCCTGTTCCTCGTGCCTAGTGTGCACCGCCTTCCATACGTCGTTTCTTTGTCTTCTTACTTGTAATCCCGACCTGCTCTCTGCGAGAGTTAGCCAGGCTGGGTTGCTATCTTGGGTGGACATACTTTTTAAAGTTGTAATATGTCTACTGTTTTACCTCTTTTAGGGCTTATTGCCCACGGTAGAGACGCCCCTCTTTTTGTCTCCTTTGAGACTTTTCCCATGCCCCTCCACTCTGATGCTTGTAGGGGATTTTAGCTACTGTGGCTTCTTCCACGTTTAGGGGCCACATCGGTACCACAGCTCTAACTGGGGTCAAAAGGCTGCCGCTCATTAGGTGCTCTGTGCTCCTAGTGTTAATGGCCAATGGACATTCTTTGCAGCCTGTTTTCACTAGTACCCCAGCTGCTGTCCATGTATACCTACAGTGACCCGGGTCCCAGAACCCTGGGTAATAATGTACTGTTAAGTCCATGTTTGGGACTATGTTATCGGTGCAATCAGCACAAAAGGGTACTCTACCCTGTCTAGTCCTCCCTGTTGGGGCTCCCAACTTCCCTTGTTTAGCCAGCTCTACATGGCTAAGGTGGGTTGATACCCATATCTACTTTTCCTGCCTCTTGACTGCTACCCCGTTTCTAAACGCTACAGCTAAGTATCAGTCTGGGGCATTTTTTGGTCGGCCATACTTTCTTTACTTTGGCTATGTCAGCTTTTTCTCCAGTAGTCAGTATTAGTGTATTACCACTTACTACTTCTTTTACCTGGATTTGTCCCCCGTACTTAGCCCTGAACAGTAAGCCCTTAGGATCTGCTGGACCTGCGGCTGGAGATGGTAATCTCACTCTGACCCAATCACCCTTCCGCTACTCTCAAGGTAGAACAGGAGATGGCCGGTCAGTGAGGTCTGTTACCCTTTTCCTTTCTGGCAGACCCATCAGATCTCTGGGACTAGGTCCCTTATCTGTGGGGGTTAAATTCAACTCTAAACAGGCTTCCCTAAGCTTGTTTCCCCAATCTGTTTTTGCTTTCCACAACCCCAAAGTTGCTTTCAGCTTCCCTATAATCTGTTCAGCCAACCCATTGGCTTGGGGAGTATAGGGGGGTGAGAACACTCTTCGTACATGATTAGACATACACCAGTCGTCAACTTTCTCATTTTTATACTGCCTACCATTATCAGTTCTGAGAGGGCAAAATGGCCCTAGTGTGTTTACCAACATATCTAACATGCAGATAACTGGCATTGCTGTGGCACGCTTTGTTGTAAGAACCACTGAATATCTAGTAGCCATGCAGACTGCAACTATAGCATATCTACCCTCTTTTTTTTATCATGCGTTTGGCCATTATTCTTTTACCTGGGTGTCCCCAGTCGACATGGAGTGCTCTGACTCTGTCTTCCTCATTCTTAAATAGCACTACTCGTCTCATTTGTGCTAGTTTGTGAGCCTTTGCACACAGTAGAAACAGTCTGACACCAGATGTCTCCTTTTGAGGTTGTGGTTAACACAATATACCACCCCATCGAGATCAGCTCTTACTTCTGCACTCTGTGCTGTGCATGGTATTGTTCCCTTTTTGTGTATCAGAGTTTCCCCTGTAGCTTAATTTTTACGAACAAATCCCCATACTGTTTTCCCATCTTTTTCACTACCATTCGTGAATAAGATAATATTTCTTACTTTCTCTTCCCTTTTTATCAATTTTTTTCTCCACGGGTTTGAGATGGACTCTTTGCGCCCTACTCCGTGTAGTATACTCTCTTCTGGTTATGCCTTTGTAGCAATGTTTGGTTTCTTATGTAGCCCAGCTTCCCTAGTGCTTTTTGCATTTGGTTTACTGTGGTAGGCTTAGGTAGGTTGGCTATTTTTTCTAAATACCCTGGGCTCGCCTTTATGGATTCCCCAATGGTAAATCCCAAGAAGCTGACTTCACTCCTTCCTATTTGACTTTTGGTCAGGTTCAGTTTCATACCTGCCTTGTCAAGTTTCTCTAGCGCGGCTATAACTGTTTATAACTGGCTATGACTATTTCCCGATCCCCTATCTCCTGTGGGGCCACAGTAGAGGTCCACCATGTCTGTCTTTGACTGGTGGCTACTCCTATTAGTTTTTTCAGAGCTAACTGCCCTCTGTTTGAGTGGAGTTTCCAGGGACCTCCTGGGACCACTACAGCTGTTTCCCCTATGGGGAATGAACTAGCCCTCCATAGGGCTAGTGACTCGTCCCTGTTTGGCTGACTCGGTGCAGCCCCCGCCACCTTTGCCATGACTAGTTCCTATTTACTTGTTAGTAATTTATTTAGGCTTTTTCCTGGTCTTCTTGTCCCTTAGGGTCGAGAGTATATTCTGTATGTAGGATATAACTAGATTAAAGTTGTATTTTGTCGTGCCCCACGTTGGGCGCCAAATGTCACGGTGCGGAGGTTTCTCTTGGTAATGAGCAGTACCTTTCTTGTCCCTGGCCTCAATCTAAGGTACCAGAGCTTCGTGCGTCACTGATATAGTTCAGTGAAACACTAGGTCTGCCGTGTGACCTATGTTAGGTATATTTGGTATATTTGTCATAGTGAAACTTCCCCGTTTATTTACTTCCCACTGAAGTTGATCAGGCTTCAGTATGAGGTAGTATAATATTCAGGTTCTGTGTTCACCATCATTCAAATATATTTTCTCTCCCTGTCCGTCCTATATTTATTATACCTAAACTGATTCGATTTCCTATGCGTTCACTCCCTTGGGCTTTATGACTAATACAACTTATGTCTCTCTCTAGTTATGGTTCCGTCAGTTCCTCCACCCCTTGCGTTTTATCCCCTGCGCTAAGGGTAGTCCGATACCTTCTTTTGCGTTTTATCCCCTGCTCTATGGGTAGTCCGTTATGCCTTCTCCCCCTAGTTTCCGGTAGTACGTTTATTCCCTAAAACGATTTACCTAACTACAAGGGTTGCAGTATCCTGTAACACGTTTATGCCTTCACGCGCTACCTGCCCACAGTAACATGTTTATGCCTTCACACATTATCTGCCTACAGTAACATGTTTATGCCTTCACACGTTATCTGCCTACAGTGTTTAGTATCCTATAGAACGCTTATTACCTAAAACGATTTACCTAAGTACCCGTCGGTTGGGGCTGCTTGAACCCTAATACTAAATACTGTTCCAACTAAAATAAGTTAAGGTCCACTATTATAACTTAATTTTAGTTTGGCGTGTCCAGCTTCTTTCCGATCATACCAGGAGTGTCAGAGTTGTTATCTCCTATGATCAGTTAGTTACCAAACGTCTTTTTATTTAAAAGCAGTAGTAGCAATACAGAGTTACTTTATCCATCAGAGTTTAACAGTTTCTTTGAACATAAATCATCAAATCCTTATACACCTCACACAAGCAGTAAATGCAAATTATAAGCAAGATCTCATTACCTTAATCCCTTCTTCAATTGATTCTCTGAGTGGTCAAGTGGATACTGGTCCTTTGACGCGTTCAAATCATCAATCCCTTGTTAGGTAGGGCTTGCTTTGCCTACCACGAGAGTTATCTGAGGTTTCGTTTACCGATACAACAAGGCCTATCAACCCGACAAAGGCTCCTATGCGCCTTCCAGATCACCTAGCTTTCGCTCAAAGCAGTGGATCCTGGCACAATACTCGGCTCTGTGTCGCTTTACTTGATGCCTCGTTCTATCAGTAACTCATTGTACCTCGCACCCTCGTGGAGTATAAAGCAAGTATATTTACCAATTTAGGGGGTGATCACCCACTGGGTTATCCAGACCTCTACGGAGTGATTCACCCCGAGCCCTCTTTTACCATGGCTTATATACCTTCCTCAGAGAATCATTTGCATACACGTCATTATTCAGTTTTTCGGACCACATCTGTTTCCATATTCATTTTGTCTCTTGTGAGGTGGCACTTCAGCTTATTTTCGTCCAACTGTAGCTTGTCTTTCAATTCTTGCCATATAAGGTCTTCCTCCTTCTCTTCTTGTGGTGTCTTTTCAGGGGTGAGAGAGTCATCTTCTGGATCCTGTACTCCCCAGTACCACTCTGGTACTCCCCACCCTGATACTAGTCATTTGGCTTCACCTTTTCTCAAAGGGGGCTTTGGTTTTACCAGTGGTGGTTGTTTCCTTACTACCAGGGAACCCTTCATCCAATCACTTTTTACCCTTTTTGCTACAAACCGATCGCTGCCCGCACCTGTCCCCTCGTCCAGCATCACTACTCTGGATGGTTCTGTCTTAGATTATGTGGAAAACTACAAATACCTAGGTGTCTGGTTAGACTGTAAACTCTCCTTCCAGACTCACATCAAACATCTCCAATCTAAAATTAAATCTAGAATCGGCTTCCTATTTCGCAACAAAGCTTCCTTCACTCATGCTGCCAAACATACCCTCGTAAAACTGACCATCCTACCGATCCTCGACTTCGGTGATGTAATTTACAAAATAGCCTCCAATACTCTACTCAACAAACTGGATGCAGTCTATCACAGTGCCATCCGTTTTGTTACCAAAGCCCCATATACCACCCACCACTGCGACCTGTATGCTCTCGTAGGCTGGCCTTCGCTTTACACTCGTCGCCATATCCACTGGCTCCTGGTCATCTACAAGTCCCTGCTAGGTAAAGTCCCGCCTTATCTCAGCTCGCTGGTCACCTTAGCAGCACCAACCCGTAGCACGCGCTCCAGCAGGTATATCTCACTGGTCACCCCCAAAGCCAATTCCTCCTTTGGACGACTCTCCTTCCAGTTCTCTGCTGCCAATGACTGGAACGAACTTCAAAAATCTCTGAAACTGGAGACACTTATCTCTCTCAACAGCTTTAAGCACCAGCTGTCAGAGCAGCTCACAGACCACTGTACCTGTTTATAGCCCATCTGTAAATAGCCCAACCAACTACCTCATCCCCTACCGTATTTATTTATTTATCTTGTTCCTTTGCACCCCAGTTTTTCTACATTGCACATTCATCTACTGCACATTTTTACCATTCCAGTGTTAAATTGCTATATTGTAATTACTCTGCCACCATGGCCTATTTATTGTCTTACCTTCCTTATCCTACCTCATTTGCACTCTTTGTATATAGATTTGTTTTTATTTTCTACTGTGTTATTGACTGTATGTTTGTTTTACTCTATGTGTAACTCTGTGTTGTTGTATGTGTCGAACTGCTTTGCTTTATCTTGGCCAGGTCGCAGTTGTAAATGAGAACTTGTTCTCAACTTGCCTACCTGGTTAAATAAAGGTGAAATAAAAACCGTAAGGCTCTCCAGAGGGTAGTGAGGACTGCACAACGCATCACCGGGGGTAAACTACCTGCCCTCCAGGACACCTACACCACCCGATGTCACAGGAAGGCCAAAAAGATCATCAAGGACAACAACCACCCGAGCCACTGCCTGTTCACCCAGTTATCATCCAGAAGGTTGAGGTCAGTACAGGTGCATCAAAGCTGGGACCGAGAGACTGAAAAACAGCTTCTATCTCAAGGCCATCAGACTGTTAAACAGCCACCACTAACATTGAGTGGCTGCTGCCAACATACTGACTTAGATCTCTAGCCACTTTAAATAATAGAAAATTGGATGTAACAAATGTATCACTAGCCACTTTAAACAATTTTGTATATAATGTTTACATATCCGACATTACTCATATCAAATGTATACACTGTACTCTACACCATCTACTGAATCTTGCCTATGCCGTTCGGCCATCGACTCAAATCTCTAGCCACTTTAATAATGAATGCCATTTATATAATGTTTACATATCCTACACTACTCATCTCACATGTATATACTGTACTATATATCATCTAGGTAGCCTAGTGGTTAGAGCGTTGGACTTCCATCCAGAGTTCGAATCCCCGAGCTGACAAGGTAAAAATCTGTCGTTCTGCCCCTGAACAAGGCAGTTAACCCACTGTTCCCCGGGCGCTGAAGACGTGGATGTCGATTAAGGCAGCCCCCCGCACCTCTCTGATTCAGAGGGGTTGGGTTAAATGCAGAAGACCCATTTCAGTTGAAGGCATTCGGTTGTACAACTGACTAATAATGGTGACTTTGACTCTACTGCATCTTGCCCATGCCGGTTGTCAGGGATCAGCCAGGCTCCACAATCACAGAGATCACTGTCACCTGAGTTCTAATCACCCACACCTGCACGTCATTTGATCATCAACACAGTCAGGATATAGGCACTCTCTCCACACAGTCACTTTGTCTGGTCTCGTTTGAGTAAGGACTCACTCCCGGTTCCTCTGACCTATACCTTTGGTATTAGCATTATTTCATCTGCCTTCCAGTGTCTCCTTCGTCTTCCTGGTTCCAGTTATCATCATCCGGCTACCTCCTTCATCTTCTACAAGAAAACTATAACCTGTCCGGATTTCCCATCGTCATCTAACAGAGACTTTCTCTACTACATTTTACCTCACCATCATTGTTTCATTAAATCTATTTCTCTTTTGGAACCTTTTTGTCTTGAGTCTCTGTTCCATAACACCGGTCAGCCATCGCTCATCCATATATTTATATGTACATACTCGTATTCATTCCTTTACACTGTGTGTATAATTTAGTTGTTGTGAAATTGTTAGATTACTTGTTTGATACTACTGCATGGTCGGAACTAGAAGCACAAGCATTTCGCTACACTCGCATTAACATCTGCTAACCATGTGTATGTGACAAATACAATTTGATTTGATTTGACATATCTTGCATTACTCATTACTCATCTCATATGTATATACTGTATTCTATACTATTCTATGGTATTTTAGTCATTTAATGTTTACATATCTGGCATTACTCATCTCATATGTACATACTGTTTTCTATACAATTCTATGGTATCTCATTCACTTAATAATGTTTACATATCTTGCATTACTCATCTCATATGTATATACTGTATTCTATACTATTCTATGGTATTTTAGTCATTTAATGTTTACATATCTTGCATTACTCATCTCATATGTGTATATACTGTATTCTATACTATTCTACTGTATCTTAGTCTGTTCCGCTCTGACATCGCTCGTCCATATGTATATAGTCTTAATTCATTCCCACTTAGATTTGTGTGTTTTGGGCATATGTTGTGTAATTTGTTAGATGTTACTTGTTAGATATTACTGCACTGTCGGAGCTAGAAGCACAAGCATTTCGCTACACCCGCAATAACATCATGTGTATGTGACCAATAAAATTGATTTGATTTGACAACTTGGTTTCCTGCACCAAGGGCAACATGCTGCCTCATCACAAACTGTGTGTAGGCAGCATGCCGTTACTCCCGGGCGTCATCTCCAGGCTCTGCTGCATCAGCCACTGCCAACACGTCAACCCTATAACACCTGTGCAAACGTAGATATCTGTTGTCTAGGCAGTAATGGGTGAAATGTGGCAGCTGGCTTACACAGTCTGGTCCCTGACCTCAACACTTGCTCTCTCTGTCTGTAGGCATCTCCCTGCAGTTACCAAGGTTCACCTGGTACATGTTCAGGTGGTGGCTCACCAATCCAGCCGCTGTTAAATCTCTAGGACATCAAAAACCAACACTGGCTCTCGCTGAAACATCAGCCTCACCACCTCCCTGTTGTCTGCATCATCCAGCTCCCTGAGGAGGAATTCCTGAATTAACTGATGCACACATAGCCTATTATCAGTAAGGCAGAATGGGTTATTTCTCTCCACACCCAACTAAAGGTATTTCTCATTATATATATGGTCAAGGTCTACGATTCATTTAAATAACAGTTTCTATTGTAATTTGATCAAACTCAATCATGTTTCTATTGAAAGTAGTATGTGTGGAGAAATACATTTGAATGCAGTATGCATGGAGAAATACTGTCACGGAATTCTGAAGACGCGGACCAAGGTGCAGCGCGGATGGAGTTCCACATCTTTTAATTAATATATGGAACATACAAAACAATAAAGAAAGAACAGACACTAGTGTAGCACACACAGGTACGCACACACAAACAATAACCCACAAGGCAGGTGGGGAAGGGAACAAACTTAAATAGGATTCCCAATTACAGGCAACGACTAACAGCTGCCTCTAATTGGGAACCAACACAAAGCTCAACGTAGAAAAACACCACATGGTCACATCCTGGCCCAAAACCCCAAAGATAATCCAGAGGGCTATCTATGGCCAGGACGTGACAGTACCACCCCCAAAAGGCGCGGACTCCGACCGCGACAAAAAGTCAATGGGGAGGGTTTTCGGGTGGGTCTTCGCCCTCGGCGGCGGCTCCGATGCGGGCAGTGCCGGCCCGAGAAGACGCACAGGCAACCTGATGCGTGGAGCAGGAACAGGTCGTGCCGGACTCTGAAGGCGCACAGGGGACCTGATGCGTGGAGCAGAAACAGGAGTCATCGGACTCGGGAGACGCACAGTAGGGCTGGTGCGTGGAGCAGGAACAGGACGTGCTGGGCTCTGAAGGTGCACAGGGACCTGATGCGTGGAGCAGGAACAGGACGTGCTGGGCTCTGACGGCGCACAGGGGACCTGATCCGTGGAGCAGGAACAAGTCGTGCCGGGCTCTGAAGGCGCACAGGGGACCTGGTGCGTGGAGCAGGAACAGGTCATGCCAGGCTCTGAAGACGCACAGGAGACCTGGTGCGTGCAGCCGGCACCATGTGCCCCCCACAAAAAAAGATATTGGGGCTGCTGTGGCCTCGAACCCCCCAGGAGCTCCCGCCAAGGCAGGGCCTCCCATTCCGCCTTGATCTCCTCACAGGTCCAGAACGTTTTTTCCTGCTGCTGGGCGCGCTGCTTGGTCCTTTCGTGGTGGGTTATTCTGCCAGAGAGGAGGTTTCTCTTTACTCTGATTCCTGCGCTTGATTCCAAAGACCTGCTATACAAGAGCATTCACAGAATCACAGACCCAAAATTATGGAATCAGCAGGGTCACACAGCCCTCCTCTTCAGGTAGAGGAGTGCGTCCAGCAGCACGCGACAATGCTTCAACATCTCGGCAGTGCCATAGATCGCGTGCTGCTGACCCTGGAGCGTTTAGAGAGAGCAGGACTGCCAGCACCTCTACCATCTCCACTACCTACCCCACTGGTCACCCTTCCTTCGTCTGGTCCCAGTGGGATTATGCTCTCGCTCCCGAGGGAGTATGATGGGACGGCTGCCGGGTGTCAGGGGTTCTTGCTCCAGCTGGAGCTCTACCTGGCGACCGTCCACCCGGCTCCTTCGGGACGCGAGAGCGTTTCCGCCCTCGTCTCCTGTTTATCTGTATGTTGTGCTCCGTTGTATGTGAGCAGGTGATTATACTACTGGGTTAGTAGTTGCGTGTCCGTTTATTAAAAGAGAGGAGGTTTCTCTTTACTCTGATTCCTGCGCTTGATTCCAAAGACCTGCTATACAAGAGCATTCACAAATACATTTGAATATAGTATGTGTGGAGAAATACACTTTAATGTAGTATGTGTGGAGAAATACACTTGAATGTAGTATGTGTGGAGAAATACACTTGAATGTAGTATGTGTGGAGAAATGCACTTCAATGTAGTATGTGTGGAGAAATACACTTGAATGTACTACGTGTGGAGAAATACCAAAACCAAAATGTATTCAGCCACCAATTATTCTGTTCATACATAACCTATATTAGAAAAAATACTTTATTTCTGTTCAATTTATAGCCATTTTTTCAATATAACGCAAACCTGTGTGGCAGCCATTCTATCACCTCTGTAAGAACCGATGCTGATCATTTAAGAGAGTTGAACATTTAATGTAGCACAGACATGGAACAGGACAGGAACAGCTTCAGAACCGGGTAAGACAAAGACATACGACAATTAATGTAGAATCAGGGAGCAGAGCTGGGTGATTGAGTCCAGGTGAGTGCAATGAATCGCTGATGCGCATAACGAGGGAAGCAGGTGTGTGTAATGATGGTAGCAAGAGTGCATAACGTAAGGCAGCCTTGCGCCCTCAAGCGCCAGGGAGGGAGAGCGGGAGCAGATGTGACAACCTCGGAGAGCAAAACACCTCTCCTCATTTACTGTCTCTCTGCTGCCTGCCTGTGTCACACCCTGATCTGTTTCATCTGTCCTTGTGCTTGTCTCCACCCCCTCCAGGTGTCACCCATCTTCCCCATTATCTCCTGTGTATTTATACCTGTGTTTTCTGCCTGTGCCAGTTCGTCTTGTTTTGTTAAGTCAATCAGCGTGTTACTCCGTGCTCCTGCTTTTTCCTTTTCTTTGTTTTTTTGCAAGTCCTCACGGTTTTGACCCTTGCCTGCCTTGACTCTGAACCCGCCTGCCTGACCATACTGCCTGCCCTGACCTCGAGCCTGCCACCTTCTGGACTCTGACCTTGTTATGATCTTTTGCCTGTCCACGGCCATTCTCTTGCCTGCCCCTTGGATACTAATAAATATCAGAGACTCGAACCATCTGCCTCCCGTGTCTGCATCTGGGTCTCGCCCTGTGCCCTTATAGCCTGTCCGTCCTCTGCCCCTGGCTCTCCCTCTACACCTGCCTCTGTCTGTCTGTCCTCTGCCCCTGGCTCTTCCTCTTCCTGTCCGTGCTCTGCCCATGGCTCTCCCACATGGAGAGATCATCTGTTCACCTACTCTGCGTCTTACAAAGACATGGCGGTTGGAAAAGGACAGATTTCCACCGGTCTAAAGTCCATTGCTTGTGTTTCTGTGTTGTGTTGCTTTGCCTAAGCAAGTCTTTTCTTCTTATTGGTCTCCTTTAGTATTGGTTTCTTTGCAGCAATTCGACTATGAAGGCCTGATTCACGCAGTCTCCTCTGAACAGTTGATGTTGATGTGTCTGTTACTTGAACTCTGTGAAGCATTTTTTTGGCTGCAATTTCTTAGGCTGGTAACTAATGAACTTATCTTCTGCAGCAGAGGTAACTCTGGGTCTTCCTTTCCTGTTGCTGTCCTCAGGAGAGCCAGTTTCATCATAGCGCTTGATGGTTTTTGTGACTGCACTTGAAGAAACTTTTAAAGTTCTTAATTTTCTGGATTGTCTTAAAGTAATCATGGACTGTCATTTTCTCTTTGCCTATTTGAGCTGTTTTTACCATAATATGGACTTGGTCTTTTATCAAATAGGGTTATCTTCTGTATACCACTCCTACCTTGTCACAACACAACTGATTTGCTCAAACGCAATAAGAAGGAAATAATTCCGCAAATGAACTTTTAACAAGGCACACCTGTTAATTGAAATGCATTCCAGGTATCTACCTCATGAAGCTGGTTGAGAGAATGCCAAGAGTGTTCAAAGCTGTCATCAAGGCAAAGGGTGGCTACTTTTAAGAATATCAAATATCAAATATATTTACATACACATTTTTTTATTACTAAATGATTCCATGTGTTGTTTCATAGTTTCTTTATTCTACAAAATAGTAAAAATAGAAGAAAAACCCTTGAATGAGTAGGAATGTCCAAACTTGACTGGTACTGTATGTTTGTCCTTTGTAATTAAGATTATGTTAAAGTACCTAATAAGGACAGTGGATGCTTTCATCATCTCCACTTTTAGAGAACATTTGGAAATAATATCAGAACCTCTAAAAATCCTATATACGCTGATGGCCATGTAGGATTATTTTCTGAGTCATTATTTCATTTATATGGCAGTTATACACATTGCTAATATGTGGTGCATCTGTGTTACAGGAACTAACTGTTCACCTATTCTTTACCTGGCAATTAATTATCTGTTTTCCTATTGGCCAATGCATTAATTGTGTGGGGTTAAGATTTACAGGAAGTGATAGACAGTTCTAGTTTGAAAACTGTGCTGATTGTGTTCAATGTGATTTCACCATTAAGGCTGTTAAATAGTTATCCCTCTCCATCCTTGCTTCTACAGAAAGTCATCCATCCATCTGTACTCGGGCCCTCATATAAAACAATGCTGAGGATGCAGATTGTCAAGCAATTTACTGTGTAATTAATAAGCTATTATTATTGATTGACTTTTAATGCTTTGCATTATTTCCAACCACTACCCCCATGTGTATCACTATCAATTATACAGAAGTACCTTGCAAGGGTAAAGTTGATGACCAGGCAGAAGCCTTGCAAAAAAGGTTTTCCATTGTTGTATAAATCACACAGTCACAATCTACTGCATGTAATTCACTCTGGAATTAAAATGGACTCACTCTGATGCCCTTAGCTTTTTCCAACACCATGTCAGTGTTATGAAAAATATGGCTCAACCAAGCTCAAGAGAAAATACTAGATCTGTTTCCTTAAATAAAGTATTGTTGAACCTGTTCACCTGAAAACAGCCATCATCTGACTGCAGGCAGCAGTCTTCTTTGGTTGGAGGTTTTAGAACAATTGTTGGAGTTTGGTGTAGAGAGAATCGTCTTGTTTCCTTGTTGGATCTTAATGGACAGTAGCTAGAACCAGTGGCGACTTTAGCATGTAAATCTTGGTGGGGCAAACTACCCAATTATTTATATTTATGCATGCCAGCAAAGCCACTACACAACACTAAACAATACATGAATTGCACTATAACGGTGACATAAAGCTGTCCCAACAGCAGTGTCCCAACACCTTACCACTGCTACATCTGGCTATCAGCTGAGCCTTGTCTGGTAGTGAAACAGTTAATTCGGCCCCATTTACTGCCTTCTTAAATAACATAGCTTATATGTCTGACTTGCTTAAACAAATGTGGTTTCTACTGAGAATTGAGATGTACAAACTATGGCGTAAGGGGACGACAAGCGGATAAGAGGCAATCCATCATTTCGATGAAGACATTAATGAGCGAGCTAGGATGAACGTAGTCAATTTAAATTTTTGTTCAGCACTTTTGAAATGTACAGCAACAGAATTCAGAACATGGGCCGTTCTTACAGTGTTCTCCTTGTACACCAAGTCATAACCGTAGGATAAATAAAGGGGGCATATAAGCAGACAATGAAAGCTCTTACAATATTCAATGATTACAGTTCTCAAAAACAGGTTATAGGCTACATGTGCACCACCAAGTCAGAACAGTAGATGAAATTAAGAGGTGAAAATGGAGCACATTATTAGGGTGAGGCACATGGGCTACTAACAGCTTACTACACAACTTACACTTATTATAACTTTCAGTATACATATCTCCCTTGCATACTAAATAATTTATGCAGCGGTTCTTCGTGGGCAAATTTTGTCATCAAACTTTGTCATCAAAGTCTGTCATGCTCTGGATTTATGGTGCTTTCAAGACAACTGGGGGGAGAAAAAAAGGTTGTATCATGATGATGTCAGCGATCTTCAAGTCATAGCTATAGAAAGAGGTCAGAGTTCTGAATGTACAATTCAGTGTTTTCTCAGTCATAGCTTGTTTTTGCCCAGTTCCCAGTTGTCTCGAACTCACTACTTTTGCAGTTCCGCGTTAACAGTTGTTTTGAGCGCGGCACAAATCATGCTTCATTGACAGCATGGCCAATGTTGAATGTTTATAATTTTAAACTAGGAAAAGAGACCGTTAATCTTAGACTTGGGACCACACAGCCACTCCACTGAATAGCAGGCTAATGATTGCTTTGCAATGCTTGCAGTTAGTCACGGATTTCTTCCAAACCACTCATTGTTGAATTTGCGATTTCCAACTTGTTGTGTAATGTTTATGTCCAATGGCTGATGAGCACAGATATGTTTTATCCACAATTTATTTTCATTATTTCTCTTCATATGACAAGGATTTGCCAACAGATTGTCGACTTGATTCATGATGATGACTGCTAGCTAAGATTTTGGACTGATCATGTCAACATCATACTTTCAATCAAAGCTACTATAGATATGTGATTTGACGTCATTTTATCTGTGGCCAATGACCTTGAGGCTTCTTGAATGGGCACTTCTAATGTAACTCTATGGCAGCACCCAAGGGGATTTAATTTTATAGCTCTACCCTTAGACTTGGTAGTGACATAGTGTCCCCATGAGTGACAGAACACTGAGCCAATCACGGCGCAACGCTCCATATTTTCTGCTGGCTTGCCCCACAAGGTGACAGAAAGTTCTGAGCTAGGCTGAAACACCTGCATTTTGGAGCTGCCTTACTCAAGAAAACAAAAAAGAGGCCATGTTTGTATGCGGCTGTATTAACTCAATGATATATATATTGTTGGTTTTTTTACATTGTTTGCAAACTGATATGTGACACGTATTAATGCCAAAAGAACATGCAAACAGGAAAGCTAAAAATGTGGTGCTCAAAACAGGTGGGGCTCTGCCCTTGAATGACGGGTCGCCACTGTCTACAACGTAAAACAGAAATAGGCCTATTGAGTGGTCTTCCTGAGAAAGTATGGGATTGCACAGTAGTATATATTTTACTCTTGTAAATCTCTCTTCTTGTTACAACGCCATGTTTATTTATACAGATGAATGTGTTATAACTGTGCTTCATCTAATACCAGAATCAAAGGATCTGGATTACAGTTGAGATCACATTAAAAGTACATGGTGCAAGTGATCACTATTGTGAAGATTTCCACAGACCTGCGACCACCTATGTATGCTATCTTGAACATGCCCGCGTTATATGATTACATAAGAAGACATTTATGTTATCAAATCAAACTTTAAATGCACTTTAAATAAAGTTTGATTTGAAATAGTCCTATTGAGACGTGAATCCAATGGGAGGTGCACAGTCAGTACAACATAGAGCTTTGACTACATGGAACTCTATTCCACATCAGGTAACTGATGAAAGAAAATACACCTTATGGAGCAGCGGGGAATTTGAAGAGATACACACACACACACACATACGCACACACACACACACACTCTATACACACATTGTAATATTGTTGTATGGTGGTATTATACATTTTGTATTGTAGATATGTAGTGGTGTAATAATGTTATATAATTAACTGTTTTACATTTTGTTTTATGTGTGATGAAGTGCCTTAACGTGTTTGGACCCCAGGAAGAGTAGCTGCTGCCTTGGCAGGAACTAATGGGGGATCCCTAAAAAATATAAATACCATTTGAAAAGACTTCGATAGCAACAGTGAATCTATGTAGTTTTAAGTGGATATCTCTCAACAATCATTCTCATGATTGTACATTGGTAATAGTCAGTGACAAATATCATAGCTAAGCGGGGCTTGGTTAAAACCCTGGATGGGCGACCTGTAGATAGATAAATTATCCAGTAGAAGGTGCTGCCTAGCCTATAGTTTCTTCTTGGGATAGTGAAAATAACATTGAAGATCTGATATGTTTTAAAGGTACAAATTCAACATATTTTATACAAGGTTTGTCTATGTTGAAATTTGGTTACAGTGATAACATAATACTGTGGTTTAAATGTCACCCTCAAAACAAAAGTTTAAGTTGATAACTTTGTTCAAATCAAAACAACGTTGATTCAACCAGTTTGTGCACAGTCGAAAGTCACAGGTGGACCTTACA
This sequence comes from Brachymystax lenok tsinlingensis, assembly GCA_030435695.1. Taxonomy (NCBI): domain Eukaryota; kingdom Metazoa; phylum Chordata; class Actinopteri; order Salmoniformes; family Salmonidae; genus Brachymystax; species Brachymystax lenok. The sequence goes on along the minus strand of CM059797.1, from coordinate 12,372,496 downwards.
GTTGGCAAGGTAGCAGCCCTCCACCCAATCACAAACCACTAGCTTGGCAATCAAGCTACAAATTTTCACAGACAATTTCAGAGAATAAATAATGGTCCAATCAGACTTCAGATTTATACAACATACCATAGAAAGCATTATTGTATGATTCAAATTTAGAAGCAAGCAATTTGTGTGAATGAGTGTCCAAAGCTGTGTGAGTGTCACAGGAGGTTGGCGGCATAGGGGGCTCGTGGTAATGGCTGGAGCGGATAGGTGGAATGGTATCAAATGCTTCAAAAACATGGTTTCCATCTGTTTGATGCCATTCCATTCGCTCAGTTCCAGACATTATTATGATCCATCCTCCATTCAACAGCACCACTGGTGAGTGTGTTATAGGCCAATTTGACAAGGATCTCGTTATAAAGAAAAATACTAAATATGAATTGTAGCTGGCGTCAGTAATTTAAATAACATATGGGCTGGGCTAATACCTGCATTTAAAGTCTTCCTGTTTTGGGGATTGGTTTTCCCAGGAGATGCTTATTGCAAATGTTAACGAGATGTTAATTAACTTAATTCTCATAATTCAATGAAGTGCTTTTTGTTTGAGTCAAGTCCACTAATTGGGGCCATCATAAAACAGACTGCAGTCCATATGCTGTATCCTTCATCCCAGATGATGGTTGCATAGAAGAAGTCTCCTTAATATTGCACTACGACTACTTCTTTGACACAACATTTCGCAGGAGAAGCAGGGCAGGTCCTGGGTACGGGTGGACTGGGGTTTTCACAAACAAGGGTGGTGGGCTGGGCTGGGCTGGTTGGGGCAAGGGCTGTTCTCCGTGGGTTTACAGAGCATGCAGCAGTGGAAGATCTGAACCAGCGTGGCACGGAACCGCTGTATTCGGAAGGCATATACCAGCGGGTTGAGGGCAGAGTTGATGTGGGTCATAAAGATTCCCACATACATGGCGCTTTTGGGCATCCCACACTCCGGGCAATAGAAGAGGATGCAGTTCATGACATGCAGGGGCAGCCAGCACAGAGCGAATAAGAAGACAACGAGCGCCAAGGACTTGGCTAGCTTTAGCTCCTTGTGCAAGTACTTGCTGGTGTCGCAGGTGGCCTCGGCACGCATGTTAAGCTGCTTCCGGATCACCCTGAAGATCTCAGCATACAGCGCGATCATGATGGTCAGAGGAACCACCACCCAGCCGAAGAAGTTGAAGTAGACCATGTAGTCCATACGCATGACCTTGGTGAACTTGGAAACTATTATGTCATCGCTGATTATGCTCAGGTTACCCTGTGTGTGCTCTTTGTGCCAGCCCAACATGGGCACCAGCCCCATCAGGGCAGAAAGGAGCCAGCATAGGAACACTGCCACCCATGCTCTGTTCTGGGTCACGATAATGCTGTACCTGCAGAGGACCAGAGGAATTATCAAAGTCAGTTTGAAAAACGATACAGTACCTACAGTACATTGACAAACATGGAACATACAAAACAGCTGGAGGAAAAGCTTAGCTTAGACTTTTGATTATTTCCAGACAAATATGTCTGGAAAACTTTCCATAAGCCATTTGTGTAAGATGCTTGATGGATACATCAGGCATGCATTTTTGCAGTACATGCTGTTCTAAGGAGCTAAGTATGTGCTTTTATGAATACCAATGATGCACCATCTCTGTTTAATGCATTAATAATTAAATTAATTTATGCATGTATTAAGTTGTCCTATATTTTTATTTAATTTATTTTCATTTTTAATCCCAGCCCCCGTCCCCACAAGAGGCCTTTTGCCTTTTGGTGGGCTGTCATTTGAAATAAGAATTTGTTCTCAACTGACTTGCCTAATTAAATAAAGGTTAAATATTTATATTTTTCTATTATTTGTTTCAGTGCCACTCAAGCTGTCAAGATCTTGTGTAAGAGAGGACCAAAGTGCAGCGCGGGTGTAGTTCCACATGTTTAATTTCATGAAACTTACAAAGATACTATAAAGAACGAAACAGATAGTGCATAGTGCATAGTGCATAGTGCATAGTGCATAGTGCATAGTGCATAGTGCATAGTGCATAGTGCATAGTGCATAGTGCATAGTGCATAGTGCATAGTGCATAGTGCATAGTGCATAGTGCATAGTGCATAGTGCATAGTGCATAGTGCATAGTGCATAGTGCATAGTGCATAGTGCATAGTGCATAGTGCATAGTGCATAGTGCATAGTGCATAGTGCATAGCAGACACTAACAGCAACAAACAATGACCCACAAAGCACATGGGGAAATGAACAAACATATATATGGTCCCCAATTAGAGGTAACGACACTCAGCTGCCTCTAATTGGGAACCATCAACAAACCAAAACTAGAAAATAAAACATAGAACAAAAAACACCCCTGCTCACGTCCTGACCAAAACCACCATAGAGCAGCCAAAAGGGCTATCTATGGCCAGGACGTGACACAAGCTAATAGGGTGTCAAGCCTATTATGTGACAGAAGCACAATGGATTAATTTATTAATTGAAGGCGATTTATAAAATGTCACCAAATAATAATACAAAATATGGATTTTGTTTTTATTTTGGCACAAATCGATTTTAGAATGCAAAATACTGAGAGATAAGAAAATGCAAGCTATTTTGCTTTCAGATTTTTAATGAAGGCGATTTATAAAGTGTCACCAAATTTACTCAGTACAAAAATATAGATTTGTATTTGGCACATATTGATTTTAGAATGCAAAATACTGAGAGTTAAGTAAATCCAAGCATCTATACTGAACTAAAATATAAACACCACATGCAACAATTTCAACGATTTTACTGAGTTACAGTTCATATAAGGAAATCAATCAATTGAAATAAATTAATTAGGCCCTAATCTATGGATTTCACATGACTGGGCAGGGGCACAGCCATGGGTGGGCCTGGGAGCGCATAGGCCCACCCACTTGAGAGCCAGGCCCAGCCAATCAGAATGAGTTTTTCCCCACAAAATGACTTTATTACAGACAGAAATATCAAATCAAATCAAATCAAATTTATTTATAAAGCCCCCCTTACATCAGCTGATGTCACAGAGTGCTGTACAGAAACCCAGCCTAAAACCCCAAACAGCAAGCAATGCAGGTGTAAAAGCACGGTGGCTAGGAAAAACTCCTAGAAGGCCAAAACCTAGGAAGAAACCTAGAGAGGAACCAGGCTGTGAGGGTGGCCAGTCCTCTTCTGGCTGTGCCGGGTGCAGATTATAACAGAACATGGACAAGATTTTAAAATGTTCATAAAACAGGCAGAACAGTTGTAACTGGAGAAGCAGCACGGCCAGGTGGACTCGGGACATCCGGGTAGGCCTTGAGGAATGGTCCTAATGCTCAGGTCCTCCGAGAGAGAGAGAGAGAGAGAGAGAGAGAGAGAGAGAGAGAGAGAAGAAGAAAAAAGAAAGAGAGAGATAATTAGAGCGAGCATACTTAAATTCGCACAGGACACCAGATAAGAGAAGAAATACTCCAGATATAACAGACGGACCCTAGCACCCCCGACACATAAACTACTGCAGCATAAATACTGGGGGTGAGACAGGAGGGGTCGGGAGACACTGTGGCCCCGTCCGACGACCACCTGTCCAGGTGGTTGATCTCAGACGATCCCGCAGGTGAAGAAGCCGGATGTGGAGGTCCTGTGCTGGCGTGGTTACACGTGGTCTGCGTTGTGAGGTACTGCCAAATTCTCTAAAACAACGTTTGAGGCAGCTTATAGTATAGAAATTAACATTCAGTTCTCTGGCAACAGCTCTGGTGGCTATTGTTCACTCTGTTGCGTGACAAAACTGCACATTTTAGTGTGACCTTTTATTGGCCCCAGCACAAGGTGCACCTGTGTAATGATCATGCTGTTTAATCAGCTTCTTGATATGCCACACCTGTTAGGTGGATGGATTATCTTGGCAAAGGAGAAATGCTCACTAACAGGGATGTAAACAAATTTGTGCACCAAATTTGTGCATATGGAACATTTCTGGGATCTTTAATTTCACCTCAGGAAACATGGGACCAACACTTTACATGTTGCGTTTATATTTTTGTTTAGTATATATACATTAGTTTCACATTTTTATGTGAGAATATAAAAGGTGGTAGTATGACAGCAATACATTTTAAACTACATTGATGATAATTTAATATAAAACACCAAAATGAAGGAACCTTTGATAGTAAGTTGCTGTTACCATATATTTCTCTCTTACACAACTCCCCTGTCCACATGACACTACAAATAAAGAAGACACACCAGGAACTGCCAAAAATGCCCAACGAACCAGCCTTAAAAGCCACTCCTTGGGACGGACAGGAACATTTTAATTTACTTAAAAGCTTTCAATGTCTAGTCCATTGTTTTGTATTAAACTAAGCAGAGATATATGGCTTCCCGGCAGTCTGAGAGAAATTCTACTTAGATTGCTACTGCACACTCCCTTGGTGTCCCTCACACCACAAACAGGGCTTTTAAATGACAAATAAAAGTTAACATGTAAGTCATTAATGTGTAATTTAAGTCATCAATGTGTAATTAGAATTAACAGAAAATTTTCTTCACTAGGAATACAGTAAAATACTCAAGTTGTTGCCCTAAAGCAAAATCAATCTCATTATAGACAATGAAAAACTCCTAATGATTACAAGCATACCAGCATGATGCAGCCACCACTATGCTTGAAAATATGGAGAGTGGCACTCAGTAATGTGTTGTATTGAATTTGCCCCAAACATAACACTTTGTATTCAGGACAAAAAAGTGAATTGTTTGCCACATTTCTTGCATTATTACTTTGAATATTTGTAATCTGTACAGGCTTCCATCTACTCACTGTTTAATATATATATATATATATATATATATATATATTTCACCTTTATTTAACCAGGTAGGCTAGTTGAGAACAAGTTCTCATTTACAACTGCGACCTGGCCAAGATAAAGCAAAGCAGTTCGACACATACAACAACACAGAGTTAGTTACACATGGAATAAACAAACATACAGTCAATAATACAGTAGAAAAAGTGTATATATACAGTGTGTGCAAATGAGGTAAGATAAGGGAGGTAAGGCAATAAATAGGCCATAGTGGCGAAGTAATTACAATATAGCAATTAAACACTGGAGTGATAGATGTGCAGAAGATGAATGTGCAAGTAGAGATACTGGGGTGCAAAGGAGCAAAATAAATAAATAAATAAATAAATACGGGGATGAGGTAGTTGGATGGGCTATTTACAGATGGGCCATGTACAGGTGCAGTGATCTGTGAGCTGCTATGACAGCTGGTGCTTAAAGTTAGTGAGGGAGATATGAGTCTCCAGCTTCAGTGATTTTTGCAGTTCGTTCCAGTCATTGGCAGCAGAGAACTGGAAGGAAAGGCAGCCAAAGTAGGAATTGGCTTTGGGGGTGACCAGTGAAATATACCTGCTGGAGAGTGTGCTACGGGTGGGTGCTATTATGGTGACCAGTGAGCTGAGATAAGGCGGGGCTTTACCTAGCAAAGACTTGTAGATGACCAGGAGCCAGTGGGTTTGGCGACTAGTATGAAGCGAGGGCCAGCCAACTAGAGCGTACAGGTCACAGTGGTGGGTAGTATATGGGGCTTTGGTGACAAAACGGATGGCACTGTGATAGACTGCATCCAATTTGTTGAGTAGAGTGTTGGAGGCTATTTTGTAAATGACATCGCCGAAGTCGAGGATAGGTAGCATAGTCAGTTTTACGAGGGTATGTTTGGCAGCATGAGTGAAGGATGCTTTGTTGTGAAATAGGAAGCCGATTCTATATTTAACCCTTTCATGCGTGAGTTCCAAATATCTCTAACGGTGGCCCCAGCGTGAGTTTTTTTATGCACGTGATGATGTTAGAACGTTCTCTCCATTCCAGAATGAGATTGTTATTCAACAGTACATTTAATCCGCGCTGCCCTCAAACCAAGGAATTTTGCCTGTTTTTATTTATATGCTGTTTCAACTTCAAATGATTTTCTAACAAGTTTTTATTTTCTAAGAACAGTTTGAAATTGAGGTGTGTTCCGCCTCCTCATTCATTAACATCAAAATAGTCATTTTTACTTTTGCGGACAATTACATTTTTGGACATTTCTGACCCGGACAAAATTCCCCAAGCACTTCCTAATTGTTTGTGCAGTTCAAGTCTGCATACATTTGCTCATCTCGCGTCGGAACAGGATATGTCACGACCTCCGCCCGAAGTCAGTCCCTCTCCTTGTTCGGGCGGCGTTCTGTGGTTGACGTCACCGGTCTTCTAGCCACCGTCAATCCACTTTTCATTTTCTGTTAGTTTTGTCTCATTATACACACCTGGTTTCTATTACCATAATTACATGTTCCTTATTTAAACCCTCTGTTTCCCCCATATTTTGTGCGTGTTTGTTATTTGTAAAGTTGGTCTGTATTTTGTGAGCGTGATTATTTTGTACTACATGGAATTTGTAGTTGAATTGAGTAAAGACTCATGACTACTCATCTCTGTTGTCCTGTGCCTGACTCCGCTTTACCTGCTACACTGAGACCCTTTGACAGGATCTGCAGACGTGTTTTCAATTTCAGGTGACAAATCATGCATTCCGATTCTTGCATAGATTGTAATGGGCACATATTCTGTGTGTAAAATATTCCAGCTGTGTAGCCATGTTTGTTGACATACAATGCATTCTGGGTTTCACGTAATTGTCTGTTTGACCAAAGATGTTATAACAAAATGAGGTGAGTAAGGGTTCACTAATTTTTTGAGGACTTCCGAAAAATGAATGGTGGGATGTGAACGATGGTAGACGACACATCCCTTCAACGTGTCGTGCATACTATAAACAGACCAAACTCATCTTGTCTTCTCTTATTATCTTTGGTTTCTATGAGGGGAAAAAAAGCATGGCTGCGCGCTGAAACTAAACGTCATTTACTTTTGATTTCTAGAAAGTGTTTTGCCTAATTATTTCGGTCAATGGTGAGCTCACCCGTGATGTGATTAATTATACATAGTAATTGCTATTAACTAATTCATATTGTAGTTTATGTCAGCCGAGAGTTAGAAAATATGACCACTGTTGCATCAATCTTTCCTCAGTTAGTGCTAGGACAAATGTAGCCTACATTTTTCCGGTTAGGGTGATTGTGTTATGCTGTAGCTACTTCTGTGAATGTCTGAACATTGCATCCAAAAATAAACTGCTCATACTCTGGACATAAATTTGTAAGGACTGTGTTTGTATAAATAGTTTCAGAAAAAAGTGTGGCCAGCTCAATTGTTGTCAATCGAACCTGAGCATTCTAAACGAGCGTTCTAATCACAAGGATGTGATCGTACGCTTCAGGGACCACTGTAGAACGATCACAGCCATGTGATGGTACGTGTGAAAGGGTTACTTTTTGGATTGGAGATGCTTATTGTGAGTCTGGAAGGAGAGTTTACCGTCTAACCAGACATCTAGGTATTTGTAGTTGTCCACATTTCTAAGTCAGAACCGTCCAGAGTAGTGATGCTGGACGGTTGAAGAGCATGCATTTAGTTTTACTTGCATTTAAGAGCAGTTGGAGGCCACGGAAGGAGAGTTGTATGGCATTGAAGCTTGTCTGGAGGTTAGTTAACACAGTGTCCAAAGAAGGGCCAGAAGTATACAGAATGGTGTCGTCCGCGTAGAGGTGGATCAGAGAATCACCAGCAGCAAGAGCGACATTTGATGTATACAGAGAAGAGAGCCGGCCTGAGAATTGAACCCTGTGGAACCCCCATAGAGACTGCCAGAGGTCCAGACAACGGGCCCTCCGATTTGACACACTGAACTCTATTAGAGAAGTAGTTGGTGAACCAGGCGAGGCAGTCATTTGAGAAACGAAGGCTGTTGAGTCTGCCGATAAGAATGTGGTGATTGACAGAGTCGAAAGCCTTGGCCAGGTTGATGAATATGGCTGCACAGTATTGTCTCTTATCGATGGTGGTTATATTGTTTAGGACCTTGAGCGTGGCTGAGGTGCACCCATGACCAGCTCGAAAACCAGATTGCATAGCGGAGAAGGTACGGTGGGATTCGAAATGGTCTGTTTATTATTAACTTGGCTTTCAAAGACCTTAGAAAGGATCTAAGGTAGGATAGATATGGGTCTGTAGCAGTTTGGGTCTAGAGTGTTTCCCCCTTTGAAGAGAGGGATGACCGCGGCAGCTTTCCAATCTTTGGGGATCTCCGACGATACGAAAGAGGTTGAACAGGCTAGTGATAGGGGTTGCAAAAATTTCAGCAGATAATTTTAGAGAGGGTCCAGATTGTCTAGCCCTGTCAATTAGGTTAGTATTGTGGCGTAACTACAATGTTGTTGTTCCATCCTCAATCTTCTCCTATCACAGTCATTGAACTCTTTACAGTGGGGCAAAAAAGTATTTAGTCAGCCACCAATTGTGCAAGTTCTCCAACTTAAAAAGATGAGAGGCCTGTAATTTTCATCATAGGTACACTTCAACTATGACAGACGAAATGAGAAAAAGAATCCAGAAAATCACATTGTAGGATTTTTTATTTATTTATTTGCAAATTATGGTGGAAAATAAGTATTTGGTCAATAACAAAAGTTTATCTCAATACTTTGTTATATACCCTTTGTTGGCAATGACAGAGGTCAAACGTTTTCTGTAAGTCTTCACAAGGTTTTCACACACTGTTGCTGGTATTTTGGCCCATTCCTCCATGCAGATCTCCTCTAGAGCAGTGATGTTTTGGGGCTGTTGCTGGGCAACACGGACTTTCAACTCCCTCCAAAGATTTTCTATGGGGTTGAGATCTGGAGACTGGCTAGGCCACTCCAGGACCTTGAAATGCTTCTACGAAGCACTCCTTCGCGTTCGGGCGGTGTGTTTGGGATCATTGTCATGCTGAAAGACCCAGCCACGTTTCATCTTCAATGCCCTTGCTGATGGAAGGAGGTTTTCACTCAAAATCTCACGATACATGGCCCCATTCATTCTTTCCTTTACACGGATCAGTCGTCCTGGTCCCTTTGCAGAAAAACAGCCCCAAAGCATGATGTTTCCACCCCCATGCTTCACAGTAGGTATGGTGTTCTTTGGATGCAACTCAGCATTCTTTGTCTTCCGAACACGACGAGTTGAGTTTTTACCAAAAAGTTCTATTTTGGTTTCATCTGACCATATGACATTCTCCCAATCCTCATCTGGATCATCCAAATGCTCTCTAGCAAACTTCAGACGGGCCTGAACATGTACTGGCTTAAGCAGGGGGACACGCCTGGCACTGCAGGATTTGAGTCCCTGGCGGCGAGTGTGTTACTGATGGTAGGCTTTGTTACTTTGGTCCCAGCTCTCTGCAGGTCATTCACTAGGTCCCCGTGTGGTTCTGGGATTTTTGCTCACCGTTCTTGTGATCATTTTGACTCACGGGTGAGATCTTGCGTGGAGCCCCAGATCGAGGAAGATTATCAGTGGTCTTGTATGTCTTCCATTTCCTAATAATTGCTCCCACAGTTGATTTCTTCAAACCAAGCTGCTTACCTATTGCAGATTCAGTCTTCCCAACCTGGTGCAGGTCTACAATTTTGTTTCTGGTGTCCTTTGACAGCTCTTTGGTCTTGGCCATAGTGGAGTTTGGAGTGTGACTGTTTGAGGTTGTGGACAGGTGTCTTTATACTGATAACACGTTCAAACAGGTGCCATTAATACAGGTAACGAGTGGAGGACAGAGGAGCCTCTTAAAGAAGAAGTTACAGGTCTGTGAGAGCCAGAAATCTTGCTTGTTTGTATGTGACCAAATACTTATTTTCCACCATAATTTGCAAATAAATTCATTAAAAATCCTACAATGTGATTTTCTGGATTTGTTTTCCTCATTTTGTCTGTCATAGTTGAAGTGTACCTATGATGAAAATTACAGGCCTCTCTCATCTTTTTAAGTGAGAGAACTTGCACAATTGGTGGCTGACTAAATACTTTTTTGCCCCACTGTAACTGTTTTAAAGTCACCATTGGCCTCATGGTGAAATCCCTGAGTGGATTCCTTTCTCTTCGGCAACTGAGTTAGGAAGGACGCCTGTATCTTTGTAATGACTGTGTGTATTGAAACACCATCCAAAGTGTAATTAATAACTTCACCATGCTCAAAGGGATATTCAATGTCTGTTTAAAAATATATATATTTGAACCATTTACGAATAGGTTCCCTTCTTTTCGAGGCATTTGAAAACCTCCCTGGTCTTTGTAGTTGAATCTAAATGCACTGCTTGGCTGAAGAACCTTCCAGATAATTGTATGTGTCGGGTACAGAGATTAGGTAGTCATTCAAAAATCATGTTAAACACTCTTATTGCACACAGAGCGAGTCCATGCAACTTGTTATTTGACTTGTTAAGCACTTTGTTTACATCTGAACTTAGTTAGGCTTGCTGTAACAAAAGGGTTGAATACATATTGACTGAAGACATTTAAGCTTTTCATTTTTAATGAGTTAGTAAACATTTCTAAAAACATAATTTCACTTTTACATTATGGGGTATTGTGTGTAGGCCAGTGAAAGTATCAATTTAAAATTCCGGTGTAAGCTAACATATAGAATTTATTTAAGATGTTTTTTTAATTTTAGGAGTCCTTTAGAGATAAATATATATTTATCTATCTCAAAAACATTTTGATAAAATATTGAATTTGGCCATTACTACTATAGCCCATAGAAACACACTGAACAACACATTCATAAATGGCAAAAAAGACAGTCAAAAATATATTTTAAGGAACAAGGTTAAGAAAATACAGATATATTTTTACACATTTAACCCCTTTTTGGGGTAGGCATAAAACTACATCCATACGTTTATGTAGTTATTACACATTGATTACACTATCACTTGTATTTCATGTCACAACGATTAATAGATACGTATGCTATGATGCTAGTAAAGTTTTGTCTCGCGCACCTGCCCTTCCCCAAGCTCTGGGCACTGCTGGTAAAAGAAAAAGCTAGCTAGCTGATGGATGCAAACAATGTTCTTCCCCAAAACCATAGCACAACGACATAATCTGTTTCAGTAGTTATAGTTAGCCAGCTAACTATCCAGCAAGGTGTCATCATCTAAAATACCCCCTAATTTATAAGAGTTATTTTTTTATTAATGGTGGTCGGACCCATCTATGTGAAGCTAGCCACAATAGTGGAATTTGCGGTTAGCCTTCAAAATAAAAGTGTCCTTTATATTTCCTGTGGATCCCCATTAGCTGCTACTCTTCCTGAGGTCCAGCAACATCAAGGCAGTTTTTATCCCAGCCCCCGTCCCCGCAGGAAGCCTTTTCATAGGCCGTCATTGTAAAAAATAATTTGTTCTTAACTAACTTGCCTAGTGTCACCGAATAGACTGATAACCCATTTCATTGCTCCACATTCCAACCTTGTTTAACATGATCTAGTCTAAATATGGCGTGATTCCACCAATTGTAACTTTCTGCGTCACTTTCAAAGATAAACCTTTATTTTGAAGGCGAACTAGTATGGCTAATCGTTATTGTGGCTGGCTTCACAACACATTACCCGGTCCGGTCGAGCCTCACCAGCCAGATGAAGCTAGCTGGCTGCTTATAACGTTAGCTTTGGGCAACAGGGTTAAGTATCGGCTAGCTAGTTATTTTCATGAACTGAAGTTCAATTTCAATAGGCGAACAACAAGTGGCTACCTAGCTAATACTTACGCACAAGGATTCCTAAATCACTGCTAAGAATATTGAAAATGTATGCATTTTGTACTGGTTTTCAGGCTGGTTGCCTTAGTGCTAACGTTAGCTATCCATCAGCAGAAGTTCTAACATCTGTATCAAAGATATTTGCCAATTTTTCTTATCCTGCTCGTTTAATATTGATCTTATTTCAGATGCTCACACAGACGTTTTCCCATTCGGTCGAACAAATATGCCTTTTTACCAACTCGGGATTGTAAACACATCGTTCGTGGCCGGTGTGTGCTTGTTTACATACTTATTTTTGGTACAGTTTTGATAGTGCTTCTGATGGTAGTGGTGGCGCTTGGCTTGCACGTGCAAATTCAGCATACACAACGTTCTATAATAGAATAGTGTTATTTGACGTGTATATTTTTTTACATGCAAATACCCAAACGGCATTCCATAATTGCTTCCTCATTGGGGGTTTAGGCTGATGTAAAAAGGGGCTTTATAAATAATTGTTACAAGGTTTGGCATGTCCATGGCTCAGCCTAAATGAATTTTATAGTAGGCCTATGTTAACATTGCATTTCTATATTGAAGCCATGCAATTATTTTGAACAATGTGGACTGCAAACAAATTGGGGTTTTAGGCTGGGCTTCCTCCGACTATTTAACAAACTAGGCTATAACGGACTAACATTCGAATTAGAGTTGATGATGTCGTGGAATATTTAATCAAAATATGACACCTTACTGGAACTTGTGAATTCAAATAAGACTTAATAATACAATACAAAGTAGCAAAGCCGTGTTATTTCATGAAACAACCGAATTCTGAACAGCAGAGCACGGCCTTTATAGTATTTCATCCTTACATGAAGCATTTGGACAACCCCCATATGCTGACACATTTTCCCTTATGTCCTTTTCTATAGGTTCTTTGTTACATTTTCTGCTGACATCCTGTTTCTTCATGTCTGGTTATCAGTTCCATATGTATTTTCTGCTGACATCCTGTTTTTACTGGAGTCCAATGTTTAACTCAATGTTCAACTCTATGTTTATCTAGCTCTGTCCATTTACCTGAGCTCAGTAGATATTCTGCTCACATATGTTTTATTCGTTATATATGTTTTTCTATCTCAATACCTCAAAGTGGTAGTGGTCAGTCGGAATACTGGAAATGTAATCATTGTCGTGAGTTATTCTCCTACAATGACAACGCAATACATAAAATACTGTAAATACAGAACTTGAAGCAACCACATATTTAGCCATGGAGCACGTTCAAACCTACAGCACTACCGCCAGCACTACGATTTAACATTGCATTAGGTTAGTTAAAATAGAGCCCTCTGCGTGATAAAGTTGGCAGGTGTTTTTAGACTGTTCAGAACGCTACCTGGGAAAAGTAAATAGCATGCAGCCGGTGTAATTCGACTCACTTGGTGGGAATCTTGACCCGGAGGTAGCGGTCGATGGCAATGGCCATTAGGGACCGGATGGAGCCCTGGGTGATGATGAGGAGCAGGCAGGAGAAGAAGAGGCAGGTGTAGAACTGAGTCTTCAGCCCCAGACTGATCACTACAGCCAGGGGGATGACGAGGGCTCCCACAGCAATGTCGGCCACCGCCAGAGACACGATGAAGCAGAACGTGGTGTCCCTCAGGGCTCGGTTCGTACAGACCACCAGCACCACTAACACGTTGCCCAGCACAGAGGCCAGGGCTATGGCTGTCTCCATGGAGATGTACATCATGTCCACATGCTCCCGTGGCTTGACACTGGGAGAGGACATTTTAAAAGTCCCTGGATTTCCCTTTGCCTTTCCTCAGATAAAAAAATGTTTAAGAAGTAGTTAAAGGTTCTTGTTCTTCAGTTGGTCTTATGCATTCAACTCATTTCATTGTGTCCTCTTCCATTCTGTGTGTTCCCTCTGAGCTGCTGCTGGTGAGAGAAGCGTGGGTGGTTGCTGACCTGGCGTTGACTCACTGAGTGGGCCCTATGTCGACGGCTGGATCTGGGGGAGATAAATGTCCAGAAATCCTCTTTTAGCTCCACACTGACCGGCTGATCCCCTGCGTCTCTCCTTCTCTCAGAGGGGAGGGGCCTCGTTCTCTATGTAGCTGTCTGCAACAACACCTCCCATCACTCCTCTGGAACAGTAGGTAGCTTCTCGCACATGCCATGGGTTCGCACATGGCATGTGTGTGTGGTGTTTGTGTGGGTGCGCATGTGCTATGTGTGTGTTGGTAGGTGTGAATCTGTGTGTACATACATGTGGGTGAGAGCTGTGGTCTGGCAGGTGGGTCTTATAAAACATGCATTTGGGATATTTTTTAGGGGTGCCACTCAAGATAACAGGGTGTCAAATGAAAATGTGGGTGACCTAGGTGCCATTTTAACATTTTAGGACTCTTTCTGTCACTTGGGATACACTGCAGACAGGACCTTGACACTTACCCAAGAGGATTTGTGAGAAACTAACATTCTGCCCCCCCACCCATGCTTTTGTGCTAAACAAAACCGATTTCATCCTCTCAAATGGCTTTGCATGAATGACTGGACCGCATGCTGTGTCCAGATGAGCTGTATGTGATGTGATATATGTTTTTACTTCCTGATTAACAGAATCTGTAGAAATAGAAACTTACATCTCCTATAGATAATTGTTGTATCCCGCCTTTTTGCCTTTAGCCTTGTTCATGAAGGTGAATTAATGACTAGAGTGCTTCCACTGCCTGTATAGATTTCTCCTTAATCAAGCATCAATAAATAAGATACATGGGAGTAATTGGAATTACGTAATGTACAAGTTATTCAGTTGCCATCCGTGATTTAATTTCATACACCAGCTAAATAACTTGTGAGAAATACGGTACGTTTTGAATGGTACTGTCACGCCCTGACTTGTATGAGCCTGTTTATGTCTCATTTTGGTTTGGTCAGGGTGTGAGTTGGGGTGGGCATTCTATGTTCTTTTTGTATTTCTTTGTTTTGGCTGAGTATGGCTCTCAATCAGGGACAGCTGTCTATCGTTGTATCTGATTAGGAACCATACTTAAGCAGCCCTTTTTCCCTCCAGTCTTGGTGGGAAGTTGACTCTGTTAGTGTGTATGTGCTGTTGGTGCTACACCATATGATCTTCGTTCATTGTTTTGGTTTCGGTGAGTTTAACAAATAAACATGTTTTTCTCAACCTGGCACGCTGCACCTTGGTCCATCCTTGAAGATCGTGACAGAACTTTCCACCACGAAAGGACCAAGCAGTGTGGCCAGAAGGAGATCAAGGCGGATTGGGAGGCCATGCCTTGGCGGGAGCTCCTGGGGGGTTCGCAGCCACAGCAGCCCCAATAATTTTTTTGGGGGGGGCACATGGTGCCGGCTCCACGCATCAGGTCCCCTGTGCGCCTTCAGAGCCCGGTGCGGCCTGTCCCTGCTCCACGCACCAGGTTCCCTGTGCGCCTTCAGAGCCCGGTGCGGCCTGTCCCTGCTCCACGCACCAGGTCCCCTGTGCGCCCTCAGAGCCCGGCACGGCCTGTCCCTGCTCCACGCACCAGGTCCCCTGTGCGCCCTCAGAGCCCGGCACGGCCTGTCCCTGCTCCACGCACCAGGTCCCCTGTGCGCCCTCAGAGCCCGGCACGGCCTGTCCCTGCTCCACGCACCAGGTCCCCTGTGCGCCCTCAGAGCCAGGCACATCCTGTCCCTGCTCCACGCATCAGGTCCCCTGTGCGCATCGAGAGCCCGACATGGCCTGTCCCTGCTCCACGCACCAGGCCCCCTTTGCGTCTTCAGAGCCCGGCACGTCCTGTCCCTGCTCCACGCATCAGGTCCCCTGTGCGCATCGAGAGCCCGGCGCGGCCTGTTTCCCGCTCCACGCATCAGGTCCCCTGTGCGCCTTCAGAGCCCGGCACGTCCTGTCCCTGCTCCACGCACGAGGTCCCCTGTGCGCCTTCAGAGCCCGGCACGTCCTGTCCCTGCTCCACGCACGAGGTCCCCTGTGCGCCTTCAGAGCCCGGCACGTCCTGTTCCTACTCCACGCACCAGGTATCCAGTGCCTGCTCCAGAGACGGTCCCCAGTCCGGAGGCTCCAGAGACGGTCCCCAGTCCGGAGGCTCCAGAGACGGTCCCCAGTCCGGAGGCTCCAGAGACGGTTCCTGGGCCCGCAACGAGGGTGCCCAGTACGGGGCCTCCAGAGACAGTCCCCAGTCCGGGGCCCGCAACGAGGGTGCCCAGTCCGGGGTCGGCGGCGAGGGCCCCCACCCCAGAGGCGCCACCAAAGCGGAGGGAGCCAGAGGTGGAGCGGGGTCTACGTCCCACACCAGAGCCGCCACCGTGGATAGATGCCCACCCAGACCCTCCCCAATAGGTTCAGGTTTTGCGGCCGGAGTCCGCACCTTTGGGGTTGCTGCTTGTCACGCCTGACCTGTATGAGCCTGTTTATGTCTCATTTTGGTTTGGTCAGGGTGTGAGTTTGGGTGGGCATTCTGTTCTTTTTGTATTTCTTTGTTTTGGCTGAGTATGGCTCTCAATCAGGGACAGCTGTCTATCGTTGTCTCTGATTGGGAACCACACTTAAGCAGCCCTTTTTCACTCCAGTCTTGGTGGGAAGTTGCCTCTTTTAGTGTGTATGTGCTGTTGGTGCTACACCAATTGATCTTCGTTTGTTGTTTTTGTTTCGGTGAGTTTAACAAATAAACATGTTTTTGTCAACCCGGCACGCTGCGCCTTGGTCCATTAATGAAGATCGTGACAGGTACATTAGTGCATAACTGTAGCCATTCCGTTATGTAACTCTATAGCGACAGGAAGATTTTGATTTTATCACATTCATATGCTCATGAATACATTTCAGCACACGTTTCCTTCCTCATTTTGAAACAATTTTTTTACTTCACTCTGGCCACCAGTTGCACATTCATTCCCATGCTGTACCTTCTCTCCATCAACTTAATAATTCTGGACAAGCTCTTTGCTAGAATAGTCATGGAGCCATGCAAAAAAAGGGACACAATTTAAACATTGACATATTGAAATATCATATGTACTGAAATTAATTGAATTGGAGTGGCATTGCATAATTTTGATGACTGCCAGCAAGCCTAGCCAAAAACGTTTACTTATCCTAAAACACTGTTCTCACTTTCTTGGTTTTAATAAGGCAATGTTCATCTCTAAATCTGAATGTCTTGTCAGCCACTATAAAGGATGCTGTAATGAAGCAATCTCTGTGATGGCCCCTCTCAATCCATTAAGGAGAGAAGTTTCAACGTCTGCCTGTAAACGCATACATTTTATATTCTCTCTTTTTTGGAGGAAACCGATGAATCAGGACTTTCTTTGGGGACATTGCCGCTTATCTCAGACCGTGCTGTGCATTAGCTTGTTGGTGAGCAGACACAACAGTAACTCACTTTTATTGGAGATTGTATCACCTTCCCCATGTGCTTTACGTCATCTGAGTCCCAGGGATGTAGTCAGCTTTGTGTGCATGTCTATGATAGTGACAATCGTAACATGGCAACAGTGAGCTTTGATGTATGAGTTGGTAAAGGTATGGCGACAAGCTTTTTATTGTGTGTCAATAAACCTTAAGAGCTGTTTCAGGCCAATGAGCACATTTCTGTAGGCATGCTGAAGTCTACCTGTAGAGTAGCTCAGTTTGTAGACCATGCCACTTGCAACGTCAGGGTTGTGGGTTCAACTGCTGGCGGGACCACCGATACGAAAAATGTATGCACACACTACTGTCAGTCGCTTTGGATAAAATAGTCCGCTAAATGGTATATTATCTACAGTACACCTGTAAATATGCTAGCTAGTGTCTCTGACTATGATTAAATTATATGACATGCTATTTTATCAAATTGATTACCTAACGTTTAATTGATTACGTGATTGAATTAAACCATGCAAAAGACATCCAACTCAAAAGTAGCCTCCTACCAGTATTCAAGTCTCCCTGCCCGGCGCCCGCGGTCAATATCCATTGACTACAGTGGCCACTGCATGCAAGTCAGACGAGTTCGCTCTGGGGGCAGGAGGACAGGGGAGGGAGTATTTATGAAAATAGCTAATTAGCTTGTTACATTAAAATAATAATTAAGACTCAAAATCAAATTTAAAAGTAAATCATGAAATTAAAAACATCTACTGAGCTGCGAGTTCATATTTTAATAGGAGGGCAAAAGGACCGGTGCTCGGGCGCTGGTTGAGCTCCATCTGTCCGCTAGAGTTTTGACCTCTGGGTACGTTTTGCAACAGAAATCCACTGGCCAGTGAATACACCTCTGAGACTGTAACCAACACTATGAATAGCAGTAATGAATTAGTACAGTACCATGCAGAGGTTCGCCAGGTCAGGTTCCTCAGGGGATTATGTGGCTGTGGTGAAGAGATCCCATTACCGGTAACCAACTGAGTGTAATGTTCTCCACTTCCTCACCAAACTTCCTATTCGAGATGAAGGATGCCTCCAACAACCCATTAGTGCTTAATACAGATCTGAAGCTAGAGTGCTAGATAATCCTATTATGACTGCTGTAATGCACATCCACACAGAGAAGAGGGTCATAGACTGGATGAATGTGTTCCAATGGTAAAACTTAAACAGTCAACATATATAATATTGTATTTCTGTTCAGGGGGAGCCAGCAATAAAACAATGGAATTGAAAACGTAATACCAATAGTATTTCATAAGGCTAGAAGGAGCACGAGCTCTGCTGCATTACCAACCACACAACTTCTGTGGAAGGTTATAGTGTTTTCTCGTCATAGTGCCTCGTCGAAGCGGCGGGTAGCCTGGTGGTTGGAGCGTTGGACTAATAACTGTAAGGTTGCAATATCGAATCCCCGAGCTGACAAGGTAAAAATATGTATATTGTTTTCTCATCCTAGCTTAATAAGGGGCCTATGTTTTGACACAACGAGACCTTTAACTTAACATCTAGTTTTTTTTTGCTTCTTCTCTTTTTAAAGAACGAAAAAACCTGCTTCATTCCCAATGTAAAACCTGCTTTAGGCCCATGGGGTTTACAGATTATTTTATTATATTTTTTACTCACTTAGCAGACACTCTTATCCAGAGTGACTAACAGGAGCAATTAGGGTTAATCCGTTTGTATACCTGTTTCATCTCTTATAGTCCGTGTGTTTGTTTGCTTCGGTTGCATACAGGTGTAGCATCTTAATTTGATCACTCTTTTGTTGCTGATTTTCCTGTGCCGCAGGAAATGCAGATGAGCTTTGTGATTTACATAAATTCACTGAAAATCTGCACTAACACACGGTCATATTAACAGTATTGCATTTTTCATGTGGACTGATTTTGGATAGCTAATAGCCTAACCATCGCACACGCAACATTATGTAGTAAACGTTCAAATCCCTTTGCTGCAGGATTATTTTGTTGCAACAATACTGGTCAAATTAAGATTATACATCTATATCTGTTTTCTGGATGTCATAGCTGCCTTCATCAATGAAGTAGAGTAGAAGAATAAATCAGCAATATGTCCGTGCAATCCTGGGTCCTTGGGACGTCCCTACCTCATTGAAGTTGACATTTAAAATGGTTAAAGTAAGGGTTAGGGTTAGTGTTGTATAGCACACTGTATTACTTATACAACTAATATAAAGACAGGACATGAGTCGGGAGTAGAAATTAACGGGGCGTTGTTTAATGCGTTTCACTGGAAGAACATTCCAAGCATTTCAACGTAGGTAAACAAGGGGGGGATTACAGGTGCCCTAAAGGGACAACTAGAATATCAATACACAACAGTTAGGGTTTAGGGTAGGGATTTCCCAAGGAACTCGGATAGCACTGACACATATGTCCTATTGGAGAAGTGTAAATATCGATGCCCATGTGACTCCCCCAGATATTGTGGGTAGAAACCTTTGGCATCTGTACAGGAACATGGTGGAATATTACTCAACAATGACCCAGATCCCTGGCCACTACCACTCAACTCAATATAATAATTTATTGCTGAAGCAGACAAAGCATTGAATGAGAGTGCAATTTTTTTTCCTACATTCTTTTGGGATAACTGCCAAATAATGCATGTTGTTTCCATTTCTGGGCAACTTAATCATACAGAAAAAAAATATTCAAAATTCAGTACATTCAAGAAACAAGAGTCTTTAAACAGGACATCGATAAGAGTAAAATGAAACCTGTAAGAGCCCACTTATTTGACTTCCTTGCAACTTCCTGTCTATTTTTATCGCTCAGTTTTTTTCAACAAATGCCAAATATAAAAAAATGCCAATGTGGCACCCTGGCAGTAGTTTTCCCTTATTATACAGGTTCTCAGGCCTTGATGCACTTTGCCAAAGAAAAAAAGCTAAGCGACTATCACTTCTATTGTCTTCCTACACTATTAACATGCTGTACCCTTAACTGTGTCAATTTTCATAACGCTGATAGCATTTCCATCAATATTTCTGGCCGCACTGTTAGGGTTGCTGCTGATAATGTTTTCAGTGGTCTGGTTGCTCTGAGAGCCCTGACTGTCACCTCGACATACAAAGAACTTCCTCCAGATCCTCAGATACGCTTCCTGGATCTTGCGGATCTTGAAGGCATAAATGATTGGGTTGACAGCTGAATTGACATGGGAGAGGAGGATGCCCACGTAGAAGGCCTGTTGGGGTATGTCTGATGGTTTACCAAAGTAGGCAGCACAGTTCATGATGTCCAGAGGGAGCCAGCAGAAGGTTGAACAGCACCAGGACCAGAGTCAGGGATCGGGCCAGGCTCCTCTCCTTCCTGAAGTAGGTGTGGTACTGGGTACTGCTCCCCACCCTCACTCTCAGGTTCCTCTGGATGGTACAGAAGATGTAGCAGTACAGGACAGCCATGATAAGCAACGGAGTGAGGGTGCAGAGGAAGAATGCAAAGTAAACCAGGTATGACATGGGAACCACAGCCTGGAAACGGCAGATGATGGTGGTTGAGTTCCCTGAGTGAGACAAGGTGTCACGGTTGTACCACCCAAACATGGGTGGGAAGCTCAACATGAAGGCAACAAACCAACATATTGCTACCACCACCCAAGATCTCCTCTCTGTCACTGTCCTCTTGTATCTGTTGAAGCAGAGAATCTGTTCATCTGACATGACAACCATTTTTAAAGCTGTGTGTATGTACTGTGTATGCATGCACGCTAACCTGAGAGGGATGAAGACGCGTAGGAATCTGTCCACAGAGATGGCTAGCAGAGACATGACCGAGGCCATTGTCAACATGACGACCACACAGCTTATGAAGAGACATACATTGAACAAGATGCACACCCGTCCGTCCACCAGCACAGCCAGCGGCACAGCTACAGAACCTACAAGAAAGTCAGCTGCAGCCAGAGAGACCACAAAGCAGAAGGTGGGCTGCCGGAGGTTTCTGCTCGACCACACTGAACAGATCACCAGCACATTTCCCAGACAGCAGGCAACAGCGATCAGCACCTCCAGCACTGTGTAGATCACCTCAAATGCAGACATCCTGTCAGCCGTCCAATGGAAGTTTAATATTGGCAATTACTGTACTTAACACTAAGTGTGCTCTATTCTATACCTCTGGAGATTTTCCTGTTTCTGTTGGATTGAGGATGTTCAGTTGGCCATTGAAAAGGTTTATTGAAATGTCACAGCCTCACTTGCCTGCTGTAGGTTGGTGATAGGTGGTGTTGTGGTATCTCACTAATCCTACACTGCTAGTAGGAGGAGACTGTGTATAAAATGATTTGTTCCCCTCAGTTGAAACCTTATATTGAACATTTGGTAATACGAGGCAAGGCGTCGCAATCTTCAAATTTATGTTGGCTGCAGAAACATATTTATCTGTGGTCGTGTTGTACACATTTCCTGTGGCTTTAGAGTAAGGATGCTCAAAAATACACTTGTCTCTGAATGGTATACATGTCACAATGTGGAAAGTGACAGGTGTTATGTCTGGGATGAGTAGGCACAGTGAAGGCAGAGGCAGACAACAAAAAGGTCAGTTTTCAACATGTATTATAAGGCATGGTTTACAATAATCATCGTTTCAGTAATCAAGTTCAATCACCATTTTTAACGCTGTCCCACAATTCAGTTCAAATGTTTCACTGCCATAATATTTAATTTTTGCTTTGAACTTAGAAAACCATGCTACTTAAAAATCCAGCCTGGTCTCATAGACTAGACGTAGCATAGCAAATGGATATCCAATATATTATGTTTGGTATGGTTACATAAGACAGAGGGTTACTTAAGGCAAAAACTAAAGGAGAGTGGATGGTCAGGGTCGGCGTATAACGTGAACATCTAGCAAGCCAAAGGTTGCGTGTTTGAATCTCATCACAAAAAACTTTAGCATTTTAGCAACTACAACTACTTAGCATGTTAGCTTACCCTTACCATAAAACAATTAAATAACCCTTCTCTTAACCCTACTCTTAACCCTTTAACTTAACCCGTAACCCTATCTCCTAGCCAAACAAAACAAGGGGCGTAGGAAGTGGCAGGCGTTCATTTTCTCTAAATCTCCATTGTAACAGATCTGTATATAATGACAAGGTGCTCATGTCTCAACCCTAACAATTGGAGTCTTTGTCCTTAAGCCGGGAAGGCAGATGACAAGCTTAGGTCCAAAATAAGCCCATAGAAACGCATTGGTAACCAACAAATCTCCATTAGCCATGTGGGCTCACCAATGCCATCATATGTTCTTGCAAACTTTGGCTCCACCATAATTGCGGATTGCATTCGCTTTCTGTGGGGACGGCCAGCATAGTCGTGAGAGGTAGGGGTGCTGAGGGTGCTGCAGCACCCCCTGAAAAATCAGGATAAAAATATTTATAAAAATATATATACCTTTACTAGTCCTATATTAGAGGACCCCCACACACACACACACACACACACAAAACAGTTGAGATGACAATCAGTGCTCTGAGCAACCAGACCACTGGGAACAAAACATGTATCACCAGTAATCGTAGCACTGTGAGTGAGTCATAGTTAATGATTTGTTAATGACATTTTGGTTTTCCAGTCAATAGACAAGGTATGACAGCAATCCATGCTTTGCTTTTGTTTACCTGGGGTGCGTTCAGTTTGCTTGACAATTTGTACTGAACAACACTTTCCTCCAAAACGGTCCACACTGTTCTTCGACAGCCTTTAAGGTAAGTTTGCTCCGATTTGGTGGGTGTGAACTGACCAATATGCGCGTAACCATTTGAAATCGCAAAACTCGTGCAGCACATCATACGGCAATCAAAATCACAGCATTTTTCAACTGGAAGTTCAATACAGTACAATTTCTGTTGAATTTAACATTGTACACCGTTCTGTCATACTGACCACACCCCTGGCCACAACTTTGGTACCGATATCATTTTTCTAGCTTCGTGTCCAAATCATCCTAACGTATCTCAAATGTATTGTGTACCGCAATAATATTACTTCTAGATCATTTGGACATGAAGCACAAAAAAATGCTAATATCGGAATTTTGGTGAACTATCCCTATCACCTAACCCTTGTTCCAAAACCTAACCTCACACAAATGGACTGGTCCATCGTATTCCAGCCTACAGCTCTCTGTGGATATAAGGTTGTAGTACTCTATTCTTAATTACCATCTCTAGATTGACCTGGCATAGCCAATACAGGCCCTAAATAATTCTAATGTGGTAGAAAGGTTTATTGTAATATACTGCATAAGGAAGAGCTATTGCCATTGTATTTCAGCAAAGGTTTTCTTAACCACATTGGCATTATTGTAGCATTTTGCATGTTGAGAATGAAACTGAAGGTGAACATGTTGAGGAGTAGGACAATGATGCAGGAAAGAAGAGTATTTAAAGGAATAGTTCACCTAAATTGGTTTCCTTACCTTGTAAGCAATCTATGGACAAGGTAAGACCGCAATCCATGCTAAGGTATTGTCTACCTGTCCGCTGTCTTCAAATGTTCCGTTTTTAGCATTTGTGTCCAAAAACCAATGCAAGTCAATATCAACGAAATTAACATTTTGTGGATTTATGTCCAGATCATCCTAAAGTGTCTAAAAGTTACTTTAACATGATTTTGACATGAAATGTGAAAAATGCTAACTATCCAACTCTATGGAATATTACCAAAGTAAATCATAAAATTAAAAACATCTACTGAGCTGCGAGTTCATATTTTAATAGGAGGGCAAAAGGACCGGTGCTCGGGCGCTGGTTGAGCTCCATCTGTCCGCTAGAGTTTTGACCTCTGGGTACGTTTTGCAACAGAAACCCACTGGCCAGTGAATACACCTCTGAGACTGTAACCAACACTATGAATAGCAGTAATGAATTAGTACAGTACCATGCAGAGGTTCGCCAGGTCAGGTTCCTCAGGGGATTATGTGGCTGTGGTGAAGAGATCCCATTACCGGTAACCAACTGAGTGTAATGTTCTCCACTTCCTCACCAAACTTCCTATTCGAGATGAAGGATGCCTCCAACAACCCATTAGTGCTTAATACAGATCTGAAGCTACAGTGCTAGCTAATCCTATTATGACTGCTTTAATGCACATCCACACAGAGAAGAGGGTCGTAGACTGGATGAATGAGTTCCAATGGTAAAACGTAAAAAACAATGAGCCAACATACAGTTAAAGTCGGAAGTTTACATACACCTTAGCCAAATAAAATTTAACTCAGTTTTTCACAATTCCTGACATGTAATCCTAGTAACAATTCCCTGTCTTAGGTGAGTTAGGATCACCACTTTATTTTAAGAATGTGAAATGTCACAATAATAGTAGTGATTTATTTCAGCTTTTATTTCTTTCATCACATTCCCAGTTGGTCAGTTTACATACACTCAATTAGTATTTGGTAGCATTGCCTTTAAATTGTTTAACTTGGGCCAAACGTTTCAGGTAGCCTTCCACAAGCTTCTCACAATAAGTTGGGTGAATTTTGGCCCATTCCTCCTGACGGAGCTGGTGTAACTGAGTCAGGTTTGTAGGCCTCCTTGCTCGCACATGCTTTTTCAGTTCTGCCCACACATTTTCTATAGGATTGATGTCAAGGCTTTGTGATTGCAACTCCAATACCTTGACGTTGTTGTCCTTAAGCCATTTTGCTACAACTTTGTAAGTATGCTTGGGGTCATTGTCCATTTGGAAGACCCATTTGCAACCAAGCTTTAACTTCCTGACTAATGTCTTGATGTTGCTTCAATATATCCACATTATTTCCCTTCCTCATGATGCTATCTATTTTGTGAAGTGCACCAGTTGCTCCTGTAGCAAAGCACCCCCACAACATGATGCTGCCACCCCCGTGCTTCACAGTTGGGATGGTGTTCTTTGGCTTGCAAGCCTCCCCCTTTTTCCTCCAAACATAACGATGGTCATTATGACCAAACAGTTATATTTTTGTTTCATCAGACCAGAGGACATTTTTCCAAAAAGTACGATCTTTGTCCCCATGTGCAGTTGCAAACCGTAGTCTAGCTTTTTTGGCGGTGTTGGAGCAGTGGCTTCTTCTGTCACAACTTCTGCCGAAGTTGGTCCCTCTCCTTGTTTGGGCGGCGTTAGGCGGTGGACGTCACCGGTCTACTAGCCATTGCCGATCCATTTTTAATTTTCCATTTGTTTTGTCTTTGGTTTTTTCACACCTGGTTTCAATCCCCCAATTACTTGTTCATTATTTAACCCTCTGTTTCCCCCATGTTTGTGTGCGTGATTGTTTTTGTATTGTTGGTTAGTAGTGTGAGCTCGTGTAATTCCGTCTTGGAATTTGTAGTTGCTATTTTTGAGTAAAGTTACGTGTTTACTCATCTCTGTTGTCCTGCGCCTGACTCCGATTACACTAAGAACATTGACAGAATCACGCACCATCTAATGGAGTCGGCAGGAACCGTCCTTTACCTGTCGAGGAGCGCGTCCAGCAGCACACGACCATGTTGCAACATCACGGCACAACCATGGATTGCGTGCTGCAAACAATGGAGCGATGGGAGAGAAGAAGTTTGCCAGCGCATCCACCATCAACTCTACAACCCCCACCGCTGTCCACCCCTCCTTCACCTGGTCCCAGTGGGATAAGACTCGCGCTCCCAAGGGAATATGATGGGACAGCTGCCGGGTGCCAGGGGTTCCTACTCCAGCTGGAGCTCTACCTGGCGACCGTCCACCCGGCTCCTTCGGGATGCGATAGCGTGTCCGCCCTTGTCTCCTGTCTATCAGGGAAAGCCCTGGAGTGGGCCAACGCCGTATGGGGAGTGGGCGAAGCGGCGTTGGACCACTATGAGGATTTCACTCGCCGCTCCCGGGCGGTTTTCGACCATCCACCTGAGGGTAGAGTGGCGGGTGAACGCCTGTTTCACCTACGGCAGTGGCTCCCATTACCTCACTGCTGAAGGGGGAACTGGTGCGACTGCAGTGGTCAGCTGAGGCAGACAGGGCTTTTGGTCACCTGAAGGCTCTGTTTACCTCGGCCCCCGTAATGGCTCATCCGGATCCCTCTTTGGCATTTATAGTGGAGGTGGACGCGTCCAAGGCTTGGATAAGAGCTGTGTCTCAGCTCTCGGCTACGCCACCAAAACTCCGCCCCTGTGCCTTTTCGAAGAAGCTCAGAGGAGCGTAACTGATGTGGGGGACCGGGAGCTGTTGGCTGTCGTAAAGGCTCTGAAGGTTCCCAAAACACTAAGACAGACGTACTGTCCCGGATGTTTGACACAGAGGAGCGGTCCATAGATCCCACTCCCATACTTCCGGCCTCTTGCCTGGTGGCACCGGTGGTGTGGGAGCTGGACGCAGACATCAAGTGGGCGTTATGTACAGAGCCTACTCCAACTCAAACCCCTTGTCCAGCTGGTCGTCTGTACGTTCCGTCTGCTGTCCGCGACCGTTTGATCTATTGGGCTCACACGTTACACTCTGGTCATCCTGGCATTGGTCGGACAGTGTGCTGTCTTAGTGTGAAGTACTGGTGGACCACCTTGGCCAAGGACGTGAGGATTTATGTTTCCTCCTGCTCGGTGTGTTCCCAGTGCAAGGCTCCTAGGCACCTGCCCAGAGGGAAATTACAACCTCTACCCGTTCCACAACGGCCATGGTCGCACCTGTCGGTGGACTTCTTGACGGATCTTCCTCCGTCACAGGGAAACACCACGATCCTGGTCGTTGTGGATCGGTTTTCTAAGTCCTGCCGTCTCTTTCCTTTGCCGGTCTCACTACGGCCCTACAGACTGTGGAGGCCCTGTTCACCCACATCTTCCGGCACTACGGGTCTCTGATCGGGGTCCCCAGTTCACATCCAGGGTCTGGAGGGTGTTCATGGAACTTCTGGGGGTCTCGGTCAGCCTCACCTCCGGTTTTCACCCCGAGAGTAACGGGCAGGTGGAGAGAGTTAACCAGGATGTGGGTAGGTTTCTGTGGTCATATTGCCAGGACCAGCCAGGGGTGTGGGCGGCTTTCATCCCCTGGGCAGAGATGGCCCAAAATTCACTCCGCCACTCCTCCACTAACCTCTCTCCCTTCCAGTGTGTAATAGGGTATCAGCCGGTTCTGACACGTGGTATCAGAGCCAGATCGAGGCTCCTGTGTTGGATGAATGGTTTAGGTGCTCGGAGGAGACCTGGGACGTGCCCATGTGCACCTGCAATGAGTGAGGCCCTGGTGTTCAGTAGTGTAACTTTTGGATTTCCCAAACTCAAAGTCAAAGTCAAAGTCACCATTATTAGTCAGTTGTACAACCGAATGCCTTCAACCGAAATGTGTCTTCCGATTTAACCCAACCCTCTGAATCAGAGAGGTGCGGGGGCTGCCTTAATCGACTTCCACGTCTTCGGCGCCCGGGAACAGTGGGTTAACTGCCTTGTTCAGGGCAGAACGACAGATTTTTTTTTTCCTTGTCAGCTCGGGGATTCGAACTTGCAACCCTCCGGTTACAAGTCCAACGCTCTAACCACTAGGCTACCTGCCGCCCCTTCGCACCGGGGGACAGGGTCTGGCTCTCGACCTGAAACCTGCCCCTTCCGCCTGCCCTGCCGGAAGCTGGGCCCGCGGTTTGTGGGGCCATTCAAAGTCCTGAGGAGGCTGAACGGGGTTTGTTATAGATTACAGTTCTCCCCAGATTACCGCATTAACCCCTCGTTCCATGTCTCTCCTCAGGCCGGTGGTGGCTCGTCCACTCCAGGAGTCTGAGGTGCGGGAGGCCCCGGCATATGCTGTTCAAGCCATCTTGGACTCTAGGCATTGGAGGGGCCTTCAGTACCTCGTGGAATGGGAGGGGTACGGTCTAGAGGAGAGATGCTGGGTGCCAGTGGAGGATATTCTGGACCCTTTGTTGCTGCGGGATTTCCATAGTCTCCATCCGGATCGCCCTGCACCTCGTCCTCCCGAGGTCGGTGTCGGCGGGCTGCTGGTGCAGCGCGTCAAGGTGGGGTACTGTCACGACTTCCGATGAAGACGGTCCCTCTCCTTGTTCGGGCGGCGTTCGGCGGTTGACGTCACCTGTCTTCTAGCCATTGCCGATCCATTTTTCATTTTCCATTTGTTTTTTTCACACCTGGTTTTAATCCCCCCAATTCCTTGTTCATTATTTAACCCTCTGTTTCCCTCATGTTTGTGTGCGTGATTGTTTTTGTATTGTTGGTTAGTTGTGTGAGCTCGTGTAATTCCATCTTGGAATTTGTAGTTGCTATTTTTGAGTAAAGTTACGTGTTTACTCATCTCTGTTGTCCTGCGCCTGACTCCGATTACCTGCTACACTAAGAACATTGACATCTTCCTTGCTGAGCGGCCTTTCAGGTTATGTTGATATAGGACTCGTTTTACTGTGGATATAGTTACTTTTGTACCTGTTTCCTCCAGCATCTTCACAAGGTCCTTTGCTGTTGTTCTGGTATTTATTTGCACTTCTCGCACAAAGTACGTTCACCTCTAGGAGACAGAACGCATCACCTTCCTGAGCGGTATGACAGCTGCTTGGTCCCATGGTGTTTATACTTGCGTACTATTGTTTGTACAGATGAACATGGTATCTTCAGGCATTTGGAAATTGCTCCCAAGGATGAACCTTGTGGAAGTCTACCATTTTTTTCTGAGGTCTTGGCTGATTTTCTTTTGATTTTCCCATGATGTCAAGCAAAGGGGCACAGAGTTTGAAGGTAGGCCTTGAAATATTTCCACAGGTACACCTCCAATTGACTCAAATTATGTCAATTAGAAGAAGCTTCTAAAGCCATGACATTTATTTTCTGGAATTTTCCAAGTTGATCCTCAGGTACGCTTCCTGGATCTTGTGGATTTTGAAGGCATACACAATCGGGTTTGCAGATGAATTGCCATGGGAGAGGAGGATGCCCACGTATAAGGCTTGTTGGGTTATGTTTAATGGGTTACCAAAGTAGGGAACACAGTTCATAAAGTGCAGAGCGAGCCAGTAGAAGGTGAACAGCACCAGGACCAGAGTCAGGGATTGGGCCAGGCTCCTCTCCTTCCTGAAGCATGTGTGGGACTGGGTACTGCTCCCCACCCTCTCTCAGGTTCCTCTGGATGGTACAGAAGATGTAGCAGTACAGGACAGCCATGATTAGCAACGGAGTGAGGGTGCAGAGGATGAATGCAAAGTAAACCAGGTATGACATGGGAACCACAGCCTGGAAACGGCAGATGATGGTGGTTGAGTTCCCTGAGTGAGACAAGGTGTCACGGTTGTACCACCCAAACATGAGTGGGAAGCTCAACATGAAGGCAACAAACCAACATATTGCTACCACCACCCAAGAACATGACGACCACACAGCTTATGAAGAGACATACATCGAACGAGGTGAACACCCGTCCATCCACCAGCACAGCCAGCAGCACAGCCACTTGACCTACAAGGAAGTCAGCTGCAGCCAGAGAGACCAAAAAGCAGAAGGTGGGCTGCCGGAGTTTGCTGCTCGACCACACTGAACAGATCACCAGCACATTTCCCAGACAGCAGGCAACAGCGATCAGCACCACCAGCACAGTGTAGACGACGTCTCCTCCAGGCATTCTGTCAGCCGTCCAATGGAAGTTTAATATAGGCAATTAGTGTACTTAACACTAAGTGTGCTCTATTCTATATGTAACCCTCTCACCAGGCTCGAATTTGACTCTCACGATATTAACTTACGTAGAGTATCTCAACAGCATGGGATGCTAGGTGAGAAGGACATCTCCAATAAGAATTCCTATTGTAAACTATCTAGGGTTATGACAATAGGGTATTAACTTCAGATGAAATAATTATAGGTTTCTGTTATTGTTTCAGGATAATCTATCCCATGCATTAAATTAGATTAAAACATTAAATGACTCCACCAAGACAACATACATAAGGTTCAAATGTGTATTACATTTTCATTGCACAACATCAAAATAAATAAAAATAATAAACCCCAATGAGTGTGCACAACCCATGTCCAAATTATTTCAAGCTTGCTTAATTGACCCGTTGGCGCACGTTGGAGCTAAAAAAAAAGAAATTGGACACACATCAAGTCCAGAAGCACCTCACGTTGTGGTTACTCACAAATGTAGATATTTCTCCAGCGAAGTATGACAGTTGCGTGCAGGTTTTCCTCACATGGTCCACAGCAATGACACCCCATGGGAACATGAACTCGCCAAGCCCTCCCAAGAAATTCTCTCCTGGTGTCTCACGATGCTAGGCTAACCTCAAGGCTGTCGACCTCCACAATGAGACGGTAGCTTCAGTCTTCACTGAGTCCCCTCTCAACAAAAAATACAACTCTCCTATAAAATAAAATCGGTATTTCCCTTCATATATTAATAGGTATGTATCTTGTTCTATACTTTTTGTTGTCTTCTTTTATCATTCCTCTTCACCAACGGTCATAATCTCAGCATCCATCCCTTCTCAACATCTCTCTTTCCCTCTCTTTTTTTTTTATATCCCAGGCCTCCCGTTAACCAGGTCAACTCTCCCATTGGCCATAACTTAACAAGCGACCTTATTGGTTAAAACATTAATTTAAAAGTAAACCAACTTATTCACTTATACTTTAAATAAATATTTCTTCAAAATAAATGCATTAACATTATTACAATTAAGAATCAATTTCAATCACCTGTTAAAATCTAATACCAATTAATTATAACAAATAACTCAATACTTGGTTCTAACAAGGGTATTACATATACCCCTGGAGATTTGCCCACATGTTTCTTGTTCCTGTAGATTCGAAGATGTTCACTTGGTCATTGAAAAGGTTTATTGAAATGTCACAGCCCCCACTTGCCAGCCCCCACTAGGTTGGTGATAGGTGGTGTTGTGGGATCTCACGTATCCTACACTGCTAGTATGAGACTGTGTATACAAACATTTGTTCCTTTCAGAAGAAGCCTTATCTTACATAAACAGTAATACGAGACAAGGTGTAGCCATCTACAAATATATGTTGGCTGCAGAAACATGTTCATCTGTGGTCTTGTTAAGCTGTGGTCGTGTTTAGCTGTGGTAGTGTAGTACACATTTCCTGTGGCTTTAGAGTAAGGATGTTAAAAAATACACTTGCCTCTGTGAATGGTATACATGTCACAATGTGGAAAGTGACAGGTGTTATGTCTGGGATGAGTAGGCACAGTGAAGGCAGAGGCAGACAACAAAGGTCAGTTTTCAACATGTATTATAAGGCATGGTTTCCAATCATCGTTTCAGTAATCAAGTTCAATCACCATTTTTAACGCTGTCCCACAATTCAGTTCAAATGTTTCACTTCCATAATATTTTCTTTTAACTTAGAAAACCATGCTACTTCAAAATCCAGCCTGGTCTCATAGACTAGACAAACATAGTAAATGTAAATCCGGGACACTCAACTTACTATGATATATTACGTTTGGTATGGTTACATAAGACAGAGGGTTACTTAAGGCTAAAATGAAATTAGGGTGGTTGATCGGGTTGGGCGTATAACACGAACGTCTAGCAAGCCAAAAGTTGCATGTTTGAATTTCATCACAGAGAACTTTAGCATTTTAGCTAACCCTTACCTTAAACCATTTAACTAACCCTAACCTTATCCCTTTAATCTAACTCCTAACCTTAACCAATGGCAACTGTCATTCAGGGCAGGTTTTACCTGTATTTTGTTCCTGGTTTGCATGATATTTTGGCATTAATACGTGTCACACATCTGTTTGCAAACAATATAAAAAAATTATTTACATAATAAAGCTGCATAAAACATGGTCTGTTTTTTGCTTTCTTGAGTAAGGCAACTCCAAAATGCAGGTGTTTCAGCCTAGCTTAGTGCTTTCTATGGTTGTGGGGTAGCCAGTGGAAAATACGGAGGTAGGGGTTAGTAATGTTCTCTAGTTGTGCCGTGATTGGCTCAGTGTTCTGTCACTCATGGGGACACTACGTCACCACAAAAACGACGGGTAGAGCTAAAAAATTCAAGCCTTTGGGTGCTGCCATAGATTTACATTACGTCAAATCACATTATATCAACTGGAGCTTTGATTGGATAGATCATGTCAACATCATACTTTCAAAATCTTAGCTAGCAAGCAGTCATCATCATGAATCAAATCGACAATCTACTGGCAAATCCTTGTCATATGAAGAGAAATTATAGATAAAACATATCGGTGCTCTTAGGCCATTGGACATAAACAGTACACAACAAGTTGGAAATCACAAAGATGGAATCAGTGGCTAACTGCAAGTTTTGCAAAGCAATCACTAGCC
This sequence comes from Brachymystax lenok tsinlingensis, assembly GCA_030435695.1. Lineage (NCBI taxonomy): Eukaryota > Metazoa > Chordata > Actinopteri > Salmoniformes > Salmonidae > Brachymystax > Brachymystax lenok. The sequence continues at coordinate 12,340,057 of CM059797.1, read as the reverse complement.
TGCTGTTCAGTGGAGTGGGTGTGTGGTCCAAGTCTGGGTTTAAGGGTCTATTTTCCAAGCTTAAAAGGATAAACATTTACTCGCAATACACCATGGGCCAGAAAGATTGAATACATTGGCCATGATATCAATCCAGCATGACTTCTGCCATGTTGAAAACAATTGGAAACTCAGGAATGGGAAATCTCAGACTTCAGTGAGTTCAAGACAACTGGGAACTCAGGATAAACTAGCTCAGACTGGGAATATGCGTTTTGAACGGTCATCCAACTTGGAATTCCAAGTTGGGAACTCTGCTCTCTTTCTAGACCTGAATATCACTGACGTCATGAATCGACCTTGTTTTTTTCCTTGTTCCGCGCCACCTTACTGTTCAAGTGGGCACAGCACAACAAGATGAGTCCAAAAATGAATGTTATGCTACTGCATACATTCTGTAATATAACAGAACGATATGTATACTGTAACTAAGAAAGTAATACTAAGTGTATGTTGTGTAGTAAGCCGTTAGTAGTCCATGTGCCTTCATAACTTAGCCTACTGTTCTGACTTGGTGGTGCACATGTAGCCTATAGTTTTAGAGAAATGTAATTATCGAATATTGTAAGAGCTTCCATTGGCTGCTTATATGCCCCCTTTTATTTATCCTACGGTTCTGACTTGGTGTACAGGGAGAATACTGTAAGAACGGCCCATGTTCTGAATTCTGTCGCTGTACATTTCAAAAGTGCTGAACAAATAGTTACATTGACTACGTCCGTCCTAGCTCGCTCATTAATGTCTTAAACGAAATTAGTGATGGCCTCTTATGCGCTCGTCGTCCCCTTATGCCATTGTTTATACATCTCAATTGTCAGTAGAAACCACAATTGTTTAAGCAAGTCAGCCACATCAGCTCTGTTTTTTAAAAAGGCGGTATATGAGGCTGAATGAACTGTTTCACTGCCAGACTGCTCCGCTGATGTAGAGGTGGAAAGGATTCACTCCATGGTGCTGAAAAGAAAGCTATTGGGACAGCTTTATGTAGACCCTAACAGTTTGTGGGCACCGTTTGTCACCATTATAGTGCAATTAATGTAATGTTTAGTGTTGTGTAGTGGTTTTGCTGGCATGCATTAAACAAAGAAAATGGGGAGTTTGCCCCACCAAGATGTACATGCTAATATCACCACTGACCTTCACCCCTAATCCTAACCCCTAGCCAAACAAAACAGGGGGCATAGGAAATGGCAGGCGTCCATTTTCTCTAAATCTCCATTGTAACAGATCTGTATATAATGACAAGGTGTCTCAACCCTAACAATTGGAGTCTTTGTCCTAAAGCCGGGAAGGCAGGCGACAAGCTTAGGTCCAAAATAAGCTCACAGAAACGCATTGGGCTTATTTTGGACAGATGAAAGCTTTTGCTTCGCCTCTTCGTCTTTAATTGTAACAAACACATCTCCATTAGCCATGTAGGCTCACCAAAGCCATCATATGCTCTGGCAAACTTGGGCTGCACCATGCTTCCGGATTGCATTCGCTTCCTGTGGGCGGCCAGCATAGCCGTGATAAGTAGAGGTGCTGCGGGTGTTGCAAAAAAATATTAATAAAACAAATATATATACCTTTACTAGTCTTGTATTAGAGGGCTGTTATAGCCATTTGTAGCTCTACCAGACCACTGAGAACAAAACATGTATCACCAGTAATCCTAGCATTGTGAGCAAGTCATAGTTAATGATTTGTTAAATGATCAATAAAAAATGACATTTTGGTTTTCCTTACCATGTTAGCAGTCTGTAGACAAGGTATGACAGGAATCCGTGCTTTGCTTTTGTTTGCCTGGGGTGCGTTCAGTTCGCTTGAAGGTTTGTACTAAACAACACGTTTCTCCAAAATGGTCCGCACTGTTCTTCAACAGCCTATGAGGTACGTTTGCTCCGATTTAGTGGGTGTGGCCTGATCAATATGGGTGTGAATTCGCAAAACTCGTGCAGCAGGTTTGCTTAAACACTGGCGGCATTGTAGCATTTTGCGTGTTGAGAATGAAACTGAAGGTGAACATGATGAAGAGTAGGATAATGATGCAGGAAAGAAGAGTATTTAAGGGAATAGTTCACCTAAATTGGTTTCCTTACCCTGTAAGAAAGACAGCAATCCATGCTTTGGTATTGTCTTTTCTTTATTTAACTAGGCAAGTCAGTTAAGAACAAATTCTTATTTGCAATGACGGTCTACCCCAGCCAAACCCTAACGACACTGGGCCAATTGTGCGCCGCCCCTATGGGACTCCCAATCACGGCCGGTTGTGATACAGCCTGGAATCAAACCAGGGTCTGTAGTGACGCCTCTAGCACTGAGATGCAGTGCCTTAGACCGCTGCGCCACTCGGGAGCCCATTGTCTACCCGTCCACTGTCTTCAAATGCTAAATTTTTATGCAAGTCAATATCCCCGAAATTAACATTTTGTGGATTTATGTCCAGATCATCCTAAAGTGTCTAAAAGTTACTTTAACATGATTTTAATGTGAAAAATGCTAACTATCCAACTCTATGGAATATTACCATATCTGCATTGCCATTATACTATTTTCATGCAATTATTTCTTATGTCCTTGGATTTCGATGGAGCCCTCTTCAAAGTCTTCAAGTATTGTATTTATAAAATACATACTACAACCCACTATGGATGCTGTATAGAAATAAGGTTTAACATGTTAAAATGTATATCTTACCCCCCCTGCCAGCGAGACATGCTGCTAAGATTTTCTTTATGTTAACTACAAAAACAATAATATTTACCTGTGGTTGCTATGTGGTTTTCACACCCGAGTCTTAGAAACATTTTCAAAAATACCCAGGTTGATGTGACAAAAATACATTTAACCTATAAACCCCCCTCTGCCCAGTACTTTATCTAGGTCACAGAAAAAGAACCCACATTTGGTAACTATTGATTTACTGTAAAAAAAAAATATATATATATATATATATATACAAAAAGAAACGTTCCTTTTTCAGAACCCTGTCTTTCAAAGATAATTTGTAAAAATCCAAATAACTTCACAGATCTTCATTGTAAAGGGTTTAAACACTGTTTCCCATGCGTGTTCAATGAACCATAAAACAATTAATGAACATACACCTGTGGAACGGTTGTTAAGACACTAACAGCTTACAGACGGTAGGCAATGAAGGTCATAGTTATGAAAACTTAGGACACTAAAGAGGCCTTTCTACGGACTCTGAAAAACACCAAAAGGAATATGCCCAGGGTCCCTGCTCATCTGCGTGAACAGGCCTTAGACATGCTGCAAGGAGGCATAAGGACTGCAGATTCGGCCAGGGCAATAAATTGCAATGTCCGTACTGTGAGACGCCTAAGACAGCGCTACAGGGAGACAGGACGGACAGCTGATCGTCATCGCAGTGGCAGACCACGTGTAACAACACCTGCACAGGATCGGTACATCCGAACATCACACCTGCGGGACAGGTACAGGATGGCAACAACAACTGCCTGAGTTACACCAGGAACGCACAATCCTTCCATCAGTGCTCAAACTGTCCGCAATAGGCTGAGAGAGGCTGGACTAAGGGCTTGTTGTAAGGCAGGTCCTCATCAGACATCACCGGCAATAACGTCGCCTATGGACACAAACCCACCGTAGCTGGACCAGACAGGACTGGCAAAAAGTGCTGTTCACTGACGAGTCGCTGTTTTGTCTCACCAGGGGTGATGGTCGGATTCACATTTATCGTCGAAGGAATGAGCGTTACACCAAGGCCTGTACTCTGGAGCGGGATCGATTTGGAGGTGGAGGGTCTGTCATGGTCTGGGGCGGTGTGTCACAACATCATCGGACTGAGCTTGTTGTCATTGCAGGGAATCTCAACGCTGTGCGTTACAGGGAAGACATCCTCCTCCCTCATGTGGTACCCTTCCTGCAGGCTCATCCTGACATGACCCTCCAGAATGACAATGCCAGCAGCCATACTGCTCGTTCTGTGCGTGATTTCCTGCAAGACAGGAATGTCAGTGTTCTGCCATGACCAGCGAGAACCCGGATCTCAATCCCATTGAGCACGTCTTGGACCTGTTGGATTGGAGGGTGAGGGCTAGGGCCATTCCCCCCAGAAATGTCTGGGAACTTGCAGGTGCCTTGGTGGAAGAGTGGGGTAACATCTCACAGCAAGAACTGGCAAATCTGGTGCAGTCCATGAGGAGGGGATTCACTGCAGTACTTAATGCAGCTGGTGGCCACACCAGATACTGACTATTACTTTTGATTTTGACGCAGTTGACAGTGAGAGGACGTTTCTGTTTTTGCTGAGTTTATATATATATATGTGTGTGTATATGTATATGTGTATATATATGTATATGTATATATATGTATGTATGTACAGTTGAAGTTGGAAGTTTACATGCATCTTAGCCAAATACATTTAAACTTAGTTTTTCACAATTCCTGACATTTAATCCTAATAAAAATTCCCTGTCTTAGGTCAGTTAGGATCACCACTTTTTTTAAGAATGTGAAATGTCAGAATAATAGTAGAGAGAATGATTTAGAATGAAATGCTTTTCAGTTCTGCCCACAAATTTTCTATAGGCTTGAGGTCAGGGCTTTGTGATGGCCACTCTAATACCTTGACTTTGTTGTCCTTAATCCATTTTGCCACAACTTTGGAAGTATGCTTGGAGTCATTGTCCATTTTGGAAGAACCATTTGCGACCAAGCTTTAACTTCCTGACTGATGTCTTGAGATGTTGCTTCAATATATCCACATAATTTTCCTCCTCATGTCATTTTATTTTGTGAAGTGCACCAGTCCCTCTTGCAGCAAAGCACCCCCACAACATGATGAAACCACCACTGTGCTTCACAGTTGGGATGGTGTTCTTCGGCTTGCAAGCCTCCCCCTTTTTCCTCCAAACATAACGTTGGTCATTATGGCCAAACAGTTCTATTTCTGTTTCATCAGACCAGAGGAACTTTGTCCCCATGTGCAGTAGCAAACCGTAGTCTGGATCTTTTATTGAGGTTTTGGAGCAGTGGCTTCTTCCTTGCTGAGCAACCTTTCAGGGTATGTCGATATAGGACTCGTTTTACTGTCGATATAGATACTTTTGTACCTGTTTCCTCCAGCATCTTCACATCTTTTGTTGTTGTTCTGGGATTGATTTGCCCTTTTCGCACCAAAGTACGTTCATCTCTAGGAGACAGAACGTGTCTCCTTCCTGAGCGGTATGATGGCTGCGTGGTCCCATGATGTTTATACTTGCGTACTATTGTTTGTACAGATGAACGTGGTACCTTCAGGCGTTTGGAAATTGCTCCCAAGGATGAACCAGACTTCGGAGGTCCACAATTTTGTTTCTGAGGTCTTGGCTGATTTCTTTTGATTTTCCCATGATGTCAAGCAGAGAGGCACTGAGTTTGAAGGTAGGCCTTTAAATACATCCTCCAATTGACTCAAATGATGTAAATTAGCCTATCAGAAGCTTCTAAAGCCATTACATAATTTTATGAAATTTTCCAAGCTGTTTAAAGGCACAGTCAACTTAGTGTATGTGAACTTCTGACCTACTGGAATTGTGATACAATGAATTATAAGTGAAATATTCTGTTGTCTGTAAACAACTGTTGGAAAAATTACTTGTGTCATGCATAAAGTAGATGTCCTAACCGACTTGCCAAACTATAGTTTCTTAAAAAACATGTTAGGGATCGCTAACCCTAACGCTAGTCTCCCACCTACGACAACATCTGGTGAAATGTAAAGCGACAAATTACAAAAATAGTAATATTAAACATTCATGAAAATACAAGTGTTGTACACCATTCTTTAGCTTAGAATCTTGGTAATCGAACCGCTTGTCCGATTTACAATAGGCTTTACGGCGAAAGCATAGCATTTGATTATCTGAGGACAGCGCCCCGCATACTTCCTGCATACAAATATATGTATTTCAAACCAGCGCAGGCATTACAAAATCAAATATAGCGATAAAATAAATCACTTACCTTTAAAGATCTTCCTCTGGTTGCAATCCCACGGGTCCCAGGAACACAAAGAATGGTCGTTTTGTTCGATAAAGTCCCTCTTTATATCCCAAAAACTCAGTTTGGTTGGCGAGTTTTGTTCAGTAATCCACCCGTTCCACTCGTTCAATATACAGACATAGAAAACCTACAAAAGTTACTGATAAACTTTGTCCAAACAAGTCAAACAACGTCTCTAATCAAACCTCAGGTACCCTAATATGTAAATAAACAATTATACTTCAGACGGACAATAGCCTGTTCAATAGAAAAGAAAAATAACGAACAGCGCGTACATGGTCACGTACGCAAAAGAGTAGTGTCAGTTCTAACAGCCACCTGCCAGAACTTCTATTTCTTGTTCGTTTTTCAAAAAGCAAGCCTGAAACCATGTCTAAAGACTGTTGACATCTAGTGGAAGCTATAGGAACTGTAATCTGGGAGCTAAATCCCTCTATAGTGAATAGCAAGTCAATGGGATTTTCCTCTGGTTTTCGCCAGCCATATCAGTTCTGTTATACACAGACATTATTCTAAAAGTGGGGACAGAAGATAGCCCTATTTGGTAAAAGACCAAATCCATATTATGTGAAGAACAGCTCAAATAATCAAAGAGAAACAACATTTCATTATTACTTTGAGACATGAAGGTCAGTCAATACGGAAAATGTCAAGAACTTTTAAAGTTTCTTCAAGTGGAGTTACAAAAACCATCAAGCGCTATGATAAAACTGGCTCTCACGAGGACCGCCACAAGACCCAGAGTTACCTCTACTGCAGAGGATATGTTCATTAAAGTTACCAGCCTCTGAAATTGAAGACCAAATAAATGCTTCACAGAGTTCAAGTAACAGACACATCTCAACATCAACTGTTCAGAGGAGACTGTGTGAATCAGGCCTTCATGGTCAAATTGCTGCAAAGAAACCACTACTAAAGGACACCAATAAGAAGAAGAGACTTGCTTGGGCAAAGAAACACGAGCAGTGGACATTAGACTGGTGGAAATTAGTCCTTTGGTCTGGAGTCCAAATTGGATATTTTTGGTTCCAACCGCTGTGTCTTTGTGAGCCGGATAATCTCAGCATGGAGGAGGAGCGTAAAGCATGGAGGAGGAGGTGTTATGGTGTGGGGTGCTTTGCTGGTGACACTGTCTGTCATTTTGGGGGTTCAAGGCACACTTAACCAGCAGGGCTACCACAGCATTCTGCAGCGATACACCATCCCAGCTGGTTTTGGCTTAGTGGGACTATCATTTGTTTTTCAACAGGACAATGACCCAACACACCTCCAGGCTGTGTAAGGGCTATTTTACAGAGAAGGAGAGTGATGGAGTGCTGCATCAGATGACCTGGCGTCTGGTTTGGGATGAGTCGGACCACAGAGTGAAGGAAAAGCAGCCGACAAGTGCTCAGCATATGTGGGAACTCTGTTGGAAAAGCATTCCAGGTGAAGCTGGTTGAGAGAATGCCAAGAGTGTGCAAAGCTGTCATCAAGGCAGAATGTGGCTATTTGAAGAATCTCAAATATAAAATATATTTTGATTTTAACACTTTTTTGGTTACTACATGATTCCAAATGTGTTATTTCATAGTTTTGATGTCTTCACTATTATTCTACAATATATAAAATAGTAAAAATAAAGATAAACCCTTCAATGTGTAGGTGTTATCAAACTTTTGACCGGTAGTGTATATATGTATAGAAATAAAGGATACACAAAGATGCCATTTGTTTTCATAAGAATTACAGAAAAGCATTACATTTTATATTTGTTTTTACTTACATGATTTTATTAGAATAATTCATAATAGATTATTTTAGGATGCAGGACAATTTAAAATGTGGTTTATATTAAAGATTTGTCAATATATGTGCATATAATTTAAACCTTTTGCATTTGTTGAAACGGAAACGGAAGATAAGCATGAAGTTGCAGGGGGTTGTAACCTTTTCAGTGAGCAAATGTACATACTTGACAGTCTGGTCCGAGAAACATTGCTGTAAAATCCTCAGGATTATAGTTCAGTAGAATATTATACTTCCATCGGAATGGCTGACAGGATGTCTGGAGGAGAGGTGGTTTACACAGTGCTGGAGGTGCTGATCGCTGTTGCCTGCTGTGTGGGCAATGTGCTAGTGATCTGGGCAGTTTGGTTGAGCAGCTCTCTACGGCAGCCCACCTTCTGCTTTATGGTTTCTCTGGCTGTGGCAGACTTCCTTGTAGGTTCTGTGGCTGTGCCAGCAGCTATACTGGTAGATGGAAGAGTGCAGATCTCATTCAATGTCTGTCTCTTCATAAGCTGTGTGGAAATTTTGTTGACATTGGCCTCTGTACTGTTTCTACTAGCCATCTCTGTGGACCGATATCTACGAGTCCTCATCCCTCTCAGGTGAGCTGTCTTCTGATCTAAATACAGAAAATAGTCTGTAATTATTGGGACAGTGAAGCATTTTTTCTTCTTTTGTTTGAAATCAAACAAGGACTACGACGTTAAAGTGCAGACGGTCAGCATTCATTTGAGGGTATTTTCATGAACTGTTTCGAAATTACATCCCTTTTTGAACATAGTCACCCATTTTAGGGAACCAAAAGTACACATTCACTTATGTGTAATAAAGAAGTACAAATTTGTTGGATACATTTGTTGTTTGTTTTGGTTGTGTTTCAGATTTTTTGTTCCAGTAGAAATTAATGGTAGATAATGTATTGTTTCATTTTCTAGGTACTTTTATTGTAAATAAGAATATAATATGTTTCTAAGTACTTCTACATTAATGTGGACGCTACCATGATTACAATAATCCTGAATAAATAAAATAACTTTGAGTGAGAAAGTTAGACGCACAAATATCATACACCCATGGTATGCTAACCTCTCACACAGTTGCGAGTGGGATGCATGCCAGCAAAGCCACAACACAACACTAAACAATAAATGAATTGCACTATAACAGTGACAAACATTTTTTCATCAAAGTCTGGCTTTCTCTGGATTTATGGTGCTTTCAGAACGACTAGGAACTCGGAAAAAAACAAGGTTGAATGATGATGACTTCATTGATCTTCAGGTCGTAGCCCTAGAAAGAGGCCAGATTTACAATCTTGAGTTGGATGACTGTTCAAAAAGTATTTTCCCAGTCCGTGCTCGTTTATTCTCAACTTCCCAGTTGTCTTGAACTCACTGAAGTCAAGTTTTCACAGTTCCGAGTTAACAGTTGTTTTGAGCTCGGCACAAATAATGCTTCAATGACAGCATGGCCAATGTTCAATGTTTATAATTTTAAACTTGGAAAAGAGCCCCTTAATCCCAGATTTGGGACCACACAGCCACTGTCATTGATTATTTCCAAACCACTCACTGTTGAATTTGCGATGTCCAACTTGTTGTGTAATGTTTATGTCCAATGGCCGAAGAGCACCGATACGTTTTATCTGTAATTTCTCTTCATTATTTCTCTTCATATGACAAGGATTAAAAAGGATTTGCCAGTAGATTGTCGACTTGATTCATGATGATGACTGCTAGCTAAGATTTTGAAAGTATGACGTTGACATGATCAGTCCAATCAAATCTACTGTACATATAACGTGATATTATGTAATTTTGTCTGTGGCCAATGACCTTGAGCCCTCTTTTATGATTCTTACATTGTTTGCAAACTGATATGTGACACATATGAATGCCAAAATAACATGCAAAACAGGCAAGGGACCCCCACCAAAAAAACAGTGAGGGAAAAAAGTATTTGATCCCCTGCTGATTTTGTACATTTGCCCACTGACAAAGAAATGATCATAATTTTAATGGTAGGTTTATCTGAACAGTGAGAGACAGAATAACAACAACAAAAATCCAGAAAAACGCATGTGAACATTTTTATAAATGAAATTGCATTTTAATGAGGGAAATAAGTATTTGACCCCCTCTCAATCAGAAAGATTTCTGGCTCCCAGGTTACTTTTATACAGGTAACAAGCTGAGATTAGGAGCACACTCTTAAAGGGAGTGCTCCTAATCTCAGGTTGTTACCTGTATAAAAGACACCTGTCCACAGAAGCAATCAATCAATCAGACTCCAAACTCTCCACCATGGCCAAGTCCAAAGAGCTCTCCAAGGATGTCAGGGACAAGATTGTAGACCTACACAAGGCTGGAATGGGCTACAAGACCATCGCCAAGCAGCTTGGTGAGAAGGTGACAGCAGTTGGCGCGATTATTCGCAAATGGAAGAAACACAAAAGAACTGTCAATCTCCCTCGGCCTGGGGCTCCATGCAAGATCTCACCTCGTGGAGTTGCAATGATCATGAGAACGGTGAGGAATCAGCCCAGTACTACACGGGAGGATCTTGTCAATGATCTCAAGGCAGCTGGGACCATAGTCACCAAGAAAACAATTGGTAATACACTACGCCGTGAAAGACTGAAATCCTGCAGCGCCCGCAAGGTCCCCCTGCTCAAGAAAGCACATATACATGCCCGTCTGAAGTTTGAACATCTGAATGATTCAGAGGATATCTGGGTGAAAGTGTTGTGGTCAGTTGAGACCAAAATGGAGCTCTTTGGCATCAACTCAACTCGCCGTGTTTGGAGGAGGAGGAATGCTGCTTATGACCCCAAGAACACCATGCCCACCGTCAAACATGGAGGTGGAAACATTATGCTTTGGGGGTGTTTTTCTGCTAAGGGGACAGGACAACTTCACCGCATCAAAGGGACGATGGATGGGGCCATGTACCGTCAAATCTTGGGTGAGAACCTCCTTCCCTCAGCCAGGGCATTGAAAATGGGTCGTGGATGGGTATTCCAGCATGACAATGACCCAAAACACACGGCCAAGGCAACACAGAAGTGGCTCAAGAAGAAGCACATTAAGGTCCTGGTGGCCTAGCCAGTCTCCAGACCTTAATCCCATAGAAAATCTGTGGAGGGAGCTGAAGGTTTGAGTTGCCAAACGTCAGCCTCGAAACCTTAATGACTTGGAGAAGATCTGCAAAGAGGAGTGGGACAAAATCCCTCCTGAGATGTGTGCTAACCTGGTGGCCAACTGCAAGAAACATCTGACCTCTGTGATTGCCAACAAGTGTTTTGCCACCAAGTACTAAGTCATGTTTTGCAGAGGGGTCAAATACTTATTTCCCTCATTAAAATGCAATTCCATTTATAACATTTTTCACATGCGTTTTTCTGGATTTTTTTGCTGTTCTTCTGTCTCTCACTGTTCAAATAAACCTACCATTAAAATTATAGACTGATCATGTATTTGTCAGTGGGCAAACATACAAAATCAGCAGGGGATCAACAACATTTTTCCCTCACTTTATATATATTATTATTATTTATTTTTTGCTAAATGTGGGGCTTCAAACGGATGGGGCTCTGCCCTTATTAATCACCAGTCGCCAGTGCTCTCGCCATTACAATAATGGGGAGGTTAGCATTTTTGGGGTATGATATTTATTGCTCTGTAATTTTCTCACTCATCATTATTCACGATTCATTCAGGATTATCCGTGATCATGGTAGCATTCACATTAACGTAGAACTGTTTAGAAACATATTCCATTCTTAATTACAATGAAAGTGACTCCAAAATGACACAATACATTGTAAGGGAATTTTTATGTTTGTGCTTTTCTGATAACTAATTTCTGTGTTCTATTCATGTGCTGTTCTGTGAGACCTTGTTTTGAGAACAAATGAAAGATATCTCAGTTTCAAGGTCTCTCTGAAATCCATCCAAAAAACAGCAAATGCACCCAACAAATGTGTAGAGTCACAAGCTTGATGCAGTCACTGCGTTCTATGAATATGGATGAAAATACCCTAAAAGTAAAGCTGATAATCTGCACTTTAACCACATAGTCATTGCCGAAAGAAGAAAATAATATTTACTGTCCCAATAATTACAGATGGCACTGCATTTATCACCTCCACATTCTCTCAAAGGATTTACCCTTTGTAATTATTATTATGAATGTATCACAAAATAGGTGGGTGTGTGCGATTCTCTGCTTCAACAGATACAAGAGGACAGTGACAGAGAGGAGATCTTGGGTGGTGGTAGCAATATGTTGGTTTGTTGCCTTCATGTTGAGCTTCCCACCCATGTTTGGGTGGTACAACCGTGACACCTTGTCTCACTCAGGGAACTCAACCACCATCATCTGCCGTTTCCTGGCTGTGATTCCCATGTCATACATTGTATACTTCAATTTCTTCCTCTGCACCCTCACCCCATTGCTTGTCATGGCTGTCCTTTACTGCTACATCTTCTGTACCATCCAGAAGAACCTGAAGGGGAGGACGGGTAGCGGTGCCCAGCCCCACACCTACTTCAGGAAGGAGAGGAGCCTGGCCCGATCCCTGACTCTGGTCCTGGTGCTCTTCGCCTTCTGCTGGCTCCCTCTGCACTTCATGAACTGTGTTGCCTACTTTGGTAACCCATCAGACATACCCCAACAGGCCTTCTATGTGGGCATCCTCCTCTCCCATGGCAATTCAGCTGTCAACCCGATCGTTTATGCCTTTAAGATCCACAAGATCCAGGAAGCGTACCTGAGGATATGGAGGAAGTTTGTGTGCCGAGGTGACAACCAGACCACTGAGAAGAACACCAGCAGTAACCCTAGCGTAGCCAGAAATGACTGATGGAGGGGCGTTCATCATTGTGAGTGAGGGACAGTTAGTGATGTATAGAGTGTGGTAGGAAGTTATAGTTCCAGGGTTTTATTCTCGGATACTTTGAAAAACGTCATTGTAGGGATGCAAAGCAATTTAGAATGTGGTCTTTATGCATTGTATTATCAGAATAATATAAGCATGTGTAGATCAGTTAGAGCTAATGTCAAAGTATTTTACTTTAGCATTGCTCAACGGCGTTGGCATATCACAGCAAATTGCATTTGTTGCGAATGAAACTGATGGTGAAAATAGAAAGACTAGTGGGTGTTTTATTTCATTGTTGCATTTCCTTTGTCTTAATGCCACTTCCTCAATCCAAAAGTTTGTCGTTTTTATAATTGTTACTTTCTGTATGTATAAAGTGCTTTCCCAGAATTGGAAATAAGATGTACTATCTCAGTAAAGGAGTACTTCTCTAATGAACTTTTTTATGACTATGGTTATTTTCAACACAACCATACACAACATTCTAACACAACTTTTCCCACAAGACTATGTTTAATGTTGAGTCTGTAGACTTGTACTGTATTTTACTGTATTTTATACCATCAGGTGACACAGAAAGTTTACAAATAGGTCCCCATCAAATTCTTCAATATCAAAATATATATTTTCTGAGATGAGGAAATTCTCTTTGAAGTGAAGTTTTTATTTCAAAATGGTTTGTAAAATATATACTATTACATTTGTTGTAATATACAATTGTTGTAGCTAATGATTATATTGTGTCTATTGATTAATGTCTATTGACTGGCAGTACATCTCTACAGTTCCCCTGGTCTTGTCTAAGTACACTAGGTGGCAGTATGCAGTGGGATATGTATTACATTATTGCAATATGGCATATTGCAATAGATTAACACATTGTGTTCCTACCAGAGTGATACAATGGCTGGATATACTCTATCAGACCTCCACTGACCTTCGTAACCATCGTGTATTTTTCCTTTAGAGCTACATACTTTTGATTTTGTTCCCATATACTGTAAACTAGGTCATGCTTTACTGTTCAAGTCCTTGTGATACTAGTAGCAAAACTGCGGTAGATGTAGTTTTGTCCACGGTTGTGGTATGTCTATGCAAAACATTTGAATCCACATGACATTATATACAAGAGAAAGATAATTTATGTACAAGCTAAAGAGTAGAAGCCCTAAAAATAGGAGTATTCTGAGGTCTTGAATTCCTTATGAAATTCAGAGTAAAAGTTAGAGGCCAGTTTCATAGCTTTATTTAACCGTTATTCATTCATAGAACCTTGAATAATGTTGACATGTAACAGTACTACAAGCCTGAAAAAACGTATTCAGGGCTTGATTTAGGTCTGGAGAACCAACCCTTATAGTTTAGATTATGTCACACTCACGCATTCTCTATTAAGTTCATTTCATATTCTGAACTTCCTGCTTCTGAGTCGTGAACCTATGAGCAGAGGTGTAAAGTAACTCATTACAACTACTCTCGTTACTGTAATTGAGTAGCTTTTCTGAGTACTTTTTGTTGTTGTTGTTGTATTTTCATTAAAGTAACAGTACTTCTACTTGAGTAATATATTTCAGTACTCTTTCCACCCCTGGTGAGTGAGGGAAAATAGAGTTTGTGAGTTAGGGAGTGAGTGGGCGAGGGAAACAGTGTGAATGGGTGAGTGAGTGAATGTCAGCCGGTCCCATGGACAAGTAAGATGTAACAGAGGGGTGAATGATGGATTGAAAGGGTGAAAGAATGAGATGTTTATTTCTGGAATATGAATTATATTGAACTTCATTCTTTATGCACTTTATTTTGCATTGCTTAAAGTAACAGTTCTTCTATTTCAGTTCTCTTTCCAACCCTGCCTACGGGAACCTTCAGGTCAAATTTCTCTGGAGTCCTACTGCTCCTTGGCCACCAGGTGACGCTAGCAACGCTATAATGAACACACCAGCGCTCCCTCTGTTGCTTTACAACAGTAAGATTGCATCCAATGCGTAGAGAAATTCAACAAGCAGCTTTCTATGGAGTTCCTCGTCGCAGCAGGCGGTCATTGTGCCTCTCAAGGAAGGCAATAGACTGTATAGTTATCCCCTGAATAGGATTCTATCCCTTCACAAACTATACAACCTACTACCTCACCTCGCCAGGACACACTCACCTGAAAGACTGACGGATGAAGGGGGAATGTCATTCAAACACATACAGCGAGAGGTGACAACACAAACACACTCATCCTAAAGCACACTTTCACTCAAACACAATAGGGCCATATCACAATAGGCCCCAATCGCTGTAAACCAAATAAAGAATTGGGTGGTCTAACAGAGAAAATGTTGCACATCCTCATGTTGTCCTGGAACATTCAGTGAATGGATGTGATATGCTATTTGTTAACTTCCCCACAGAACACAGACAGGCTGCAGGCAGGTGTCCAGGCTGGGGAGATGGATGGGATGGCCAGGGGAAAATGGTCTGGCTTCAGGGGTATTGACGATCGGTCTGTCTCCTTAGGAAAGACAGTAGATTGTATAGTTATGTCAGAGGGAGGACATATACCCCACAACTATTCAATCTACTACCTCAGTCTCAAGGACAGGTGCTCAATGTATCATCAACCCGGAGAGGAGGTCAGGACTTCTACTGGGAAACTGGGAGAGAAAGAGAAAGAGAGAGAGAGAGAGAGAGAGAGAGAGAGAGAGAGAGAGAGAGAGAGAGAGAGAGAGAGAGAGAGAGAGAGAGAGAGCATTTGTATGTTTAGATGCCATTACTGTACATAATAAACACATACACACACCTTTGCACATTTGCATTCAAACAAATGCTCACACATAGACACACACACATTCAGACACACCACAGGACAGTAGATTTAACCAACTCGAGTAATCAGGCATAAACAGAAACTCGACACAGATCCAGATTTTTTAAATGACATCCCCCACAATGGACTGAAGAGTTAGTCTGGTAACAGTTTTATAGGGAATTACCTCCAAGGAGCAATTTCCTCTTTGGTTTTGGCTCTGATGTTTAAACCTGGGCCTGGTTCAACTGCTTTGCTTTGTGTGAGGATTCATCAGTTCATATTAACGCAATGACAGGTGTGTGTCTGTGTCACTGTGACAGTTATAGAGAAAAGCAGACATGTGATCTGATCGCTAAAGAATCGCTAAAGGTAGCTTAGGTCAAAAGATTAACGAAATAATAACAAGAATGCAGTCGCTACGGAAAGTGTGTTAGTTTGTGTGAGTCTAAAACGTAACTCACTGGCTTCTACTCTTTGCATGTAATGAAGGAGAGCTGTGCCAGGAATTAGTGCCCATTTTCTTTAGAAACTTGGCTCTTTCCAGCCCTACAATTTTACGGTAGCTTGCTGTTTAACAGAAGTAAAAAGCAGAATTTTAATCCCCAGTTGCCTCCCCCCAGCGTGAACAGCTGAGTGGATAGCTTGAACAGAGCTGTGTGGATAGTGTGAATAGAGCTGTGTGGATAGCGTGTACAGAGCTGTGTGGATTGAGTGAACAGAGCTGTGTGGATACCGTGAACAGAACTGTGTGGATAGCCTGCAAGCAATGCAAAGGAAGGAAGGGAACAGGATGAAAACAAAATAGCAGTGCTTTGGCCATTTTAGGGAGTTGCTTGGCACTCTTAAGTGGCAACATCTGTGGGGCAGAAACCTGTGAAACTCTCACACTGCTTCTTTCAATTCATTGGATTGGATCTCAGCTGGGTCTGAATGTTTTACTTGACACTATTATGCCCATCTGAGTGAATAAACTCAATAACATTTACCACTTTGCAGCATCCATAATTTCGGAGAGAGGAAGGTGAATGAAAACTGATAAAATTCCATTGTTTTTATACTGACATGGTATTTGATAGTGAGCTATAAAGATGTTTATATCATTTCTACCATAACAAGAGACTCTCAAATGTCCCCCTAAAACTATGTGGTTGTTTTTCTCAGTGTGGAAGCCATTTCCAGCTCTTTGAAAAAGAGCTCAGTGTTAGCTCTGCCAACTAGAGTTTGAAGTACCAGCTGGGCAGTGCAACCCGCGCCCCCCAGAGCCATGCTTCGGCTGGGTGGGTTGGGCCAGCTTAGGCAGTGTAACGGTAGATGATGGTCAAACCATGAAGAGGCCCCGCCGCTTTGCATAAATTAGCATGTGAACCATAGTCTCTGAAAGGCACCAGGGCAGTTCATTAACATTCTGAATTCCTATTTGGCCTAATTAAGGCAGACAGTGATTGAAATGTTTTGGCAGGCTGCAAGGCAGTGTGTAGGAGTGCCAGGGACTGCTCTGTGGGGGAGAATGAGAAGGCAGTGGGGCAGGGATGGAGTGGAGGTCTTAATTGAGATGTTGAATTAATTAGACGCCAAATAAGAGCTTCTTCTGACTGGTCAGTGTACATAGACGAGACAGACCGAGAGGGACTGATTTCTATTTACAAAGATAAGTGATTAAAGGCTTAGGGCTGAATCCATAACTTGTGAATCCCTAACTTGTGAATCCTAACTTGTGAATCCCTAAATTGATACATGAATGTGTTATGAAGTTTACGTTAGTTTGAGGTATTTTGAGGATGAGAAAATGTTTCAATTTCCAGGCTGTGAGTATACAATTATTTAGATGTCTTAATTTTGAAATGCATTTTCAGTTGGATTTTGCTGGAGTAACTCCACATTTCTTCATTGATGATTTTCTGGTTGTTTATGAATAATTAACAAAACAGCCCGCAGACCTGAAGTTTAACAAAGGAAATAAGGTAGTGGTCAATTTCTAAATTGTAAAATATCTTAAGAAAACAAGCTTAGCACATTGGTAACACTTGAGCAAAGATAAGGTTGCAGTAATCACTTGTATAGTTTTTGTAGCAAGTTTAGTATGAAGAAGCTACACAACCTTTTGCATACCATTTTTCTATATGAAACCCATCCTTCTGTTTGAAGTGCTGGTAGGCAGTGACTACCCACTGAACAGTGCTTCATGAGGATGATGGGCCTCATAGTTCTGGGAGAGTTTTTTGTCGAGCCTGAAGACTCGATACATGACAACAGGTGATGGGATTGACGGTGAGAATCCAGAATATGATTGAGTATATTTGGATTTGGAGACGTGTTTTACCTGTATGACTGTATGGCCTAATTATATAAATACAGATCTGCAGGCTTGATAGATGTCAATATAGTACAAGACAGTGAGTCATATTTGTGCACATAATATATAACCTACACGAAAACAGACACATGTAAACTTGGAGGAGAGATAATACTTACAAACATAAAAATGTTTAAGTCAGCTAAAAGCTGGATCCTTATTATCAACTGTTCAAATCCCAGGCTTCTCACTCACTGACTTCATTGGACAAAAGAAAATGGCTGCCGTGGTGAGTAAGAGAGAGGAGCTGTCTTCCTGTCACCTCTCCTGTACACTTTTTCTGCCAAAGACATCATCAGAAAATGATGTTTCTGTGTTTCGCCTTATAGAAAGATGCCCGGACAGAGTAAAACAACCATCGCAATAACAAACTTGGTTCTCATGTTCCATACTGTGGATTAGCTGGATTACGAATCACTCGCGATTAGTATTTTGCCACGAGCACAATACAAAAAATATCTAACATGAGTTGGCGATGGTCCACGGGGATCGGTAAAACACTGGGCACGACCGAGAGGGAAGAGACTGGGGTAGAATCTTGTACGCTTCTCTCTTCAATATCCTGTGCCAAGAAATGGGCATTGTCTGTGTGCCAGGCTGAATCTCAATGAACCAAAAAGCAGTTGATGTAGTGGAGGGAGCATGGCGATGCTCGCCACTGACGGGAGGGGGAGGGGAATATTGGCACCGAAGCAATGGGTTCTGCCATGTAAAAAAACAAAGACGTGCATGTAATAATACCATAACAACTATGGCATCGAACCAGACTTACACCATCGCAACATCAGCTAGATCCTATGCTCAAGTTTTCAATTCTGAGAAATGTCCAGATAGAAGGGTAGATAGAAGGGTAGAGCTAATGCAGTAAAAGACTGATCCTGTCTGTGTGCTCCATCCGTTGAGACTATCTGTAACACATCCTGTTTATTTTCCCTCTCTCCATTTGGCAGGAATTTACAATGATCTTCTGCCTAATTCATGTAAACAGTTTTTTCCGCTTTACAATTAGAAACACTTTGATCGCCTGCCACTTCAGTATGGTAATGATTTAAAAGGAAGTGGCTATTATCACGTTGAGTTCGCCCATTCGCCCATCTGGTAATGTTTTGAGCAAAATTTGTTTAGAACAATACGTTATTTAGTGTCTGTTTCAATACATATCCAATCAATTATGAACAATGTTTTCAAGCATGAAATCAATGGTGAAAAAAGCATGTCACTCATTTAGTATTCACATATATTTAACATGGATTTAGAAGAGATCAGTTGATCAATTCACCAGTAGACAAACAGTGTATGACAGAGTTGATCTGACAATACTGCTTTCATAAACTGTTTTGCTTTAAATCAGTCAGCATTATTAAGCCAGTGTACTGTTTGGAGTCAATCAGCATTTACTTCCAATCTTAAGTATGTATGTACATAACCAACCTCTGCAACAACAACAAACATACCACCATATTGTTCTGTACAGTACCATGGACGTGGTGTGCCCCTCCTTCCCCATTGCCAAGTAGTCAACGTTCAGTGTCTTCCTCGTGTTCATGTTCCAACTCCAGCTCCATGTCTTTTTTTTCTCAGTACAATTTCCTATTGAGCCTAGCATAGGAGAGTTGTAAAATCCTCCACTATAGATACACTATATATCCTATTGAGCCTAGCATAGGAGAGTTGTAAAATCCTCCACTATAGATACACTATATATCCTATTGAGCCTAGTATAGGAGAGTTGTAAAATCCTCCACTATAGATACATTATATATCCTATTGAGCCTAGTATAAGAGAGTTGTAAAATCCTCCACTATAGATACACTATATATCCTATTGAGCCTACTATAGGAGAGTTGTAAAATCCTCCACTATAGATACACTATATATCCTATTGAGACTAGTATAGGAGAGTTGTAAAATCCTCCACTATAGATACACTATATATCCTATTGAGCCTAGTATAGGAGAGTTGTAAAATCATACACTATAGATACACTATATATCCTATTGAGCCTAGTATAAGAGAGTTGTAAAATCCTCCACTATAGATACACTATATATCCTATTGAGCCTAGTATGGTAACTATACACTATATGTCTAGACTAAAGCAAGTACACTTTTGTATAGTACAGTAGCCTACTTCTGTTCCCTACATTGACGATGAGAGAAATGATTCATAATGTAAATCGTCTCGATCCTAGGATAATGCCCTGGTTGCAAAAATAGCGGGCACCAAACAGGAAGTATATCTGGCGTTTGACTCCATCCTGTGGTCTCTGGAGGCCTCAGCATAGCGTGACATAGCAACCACTATTTGTTGTAGCACTAATAACATGCAGCAACTAACTGCACTAAACCATGAACAGACCTAGATGACTGATTAACATTTAATAAATACATCTTTCACTTTGTTCAATATTCGTCCCCATAGATTTGTTTCAAAGAAAACAAAGAATTTCATTTCATACAGGCCTATATAACTTATGAATATTGATACCAAATTTGACAATTACGGTCTTATACTGAATTCAAGTTTATAAGCTTTTAGGGCCAAAAGGCCCCTTAACAACTTCTACCCCCAAGCTATAAGACTGCTGAACAATTAATCAACTGGCCACCGGGCTATTTACATTGACAGCCCCCTCCATTTGTTTTGTACACTGCTGCTACTTGCTGTTTATTATCTATGCATAGTCACTTCACCCCTACCTACATGTACAAATTACCTCAACTAACCTGCACCCCCGCACACTGACTCGCTACCGGTACCCCCTGTATATAGCCTCGTTATTGTTATGTTATTATGTTACTTTTTATAATTTCTTTCTTAACTCTTCTTGAACTGCACTGTTGGTAAGAATTTCACGGTAAGGTCTACACATGTTGTATTCGGCTCATATGACAAATAAAGTTGTCAGAGTCATGTTATATTGTCTACTCCTATTTCCATCCAACAATAAAATATGTTCACTTAAATCCAGAACTTTTCCCTCTATTTTGTAGCAGTTGGATACATCAGAGTTAAACATAACTTTCAATATTGTTATTTTTTTCCTTCTCAGTGGCCTTCAAGTATTATCAAATCGGATTGTTTGAGTATGCATATAGTTCCTGATGAAGGCAATGAGACTTTGTTCCTGGTAACCAGTGGGTCACTGTAACCTGGGGGAGGAGACACAAATAACAGGGGATATGAATGGCCTGGCTTCCAAAAGAACACATCATCAAGTAACATGACAAGTTCATCTGAGGTGAACGCAACGAACAAGGGGAGGAGTCATCTGAGGAGAACGCAACGAACAAGGGGAGGAGGAGCTCATTTTCTGTCTATTCCCCGCCTTCCCTGCCCCCACCCCTTTTTTATATTTCTCTCTTACTTTGGCTTTCTGTATGACGTGCTCTCTCTCTTTCTCACACACACACAAACATGCACATATACCCCATCAGACACAAACACACACATACACACCATCACACACAAGCGCACTCGCACACTAAGCAAATAATAGACTGTAGGTAATATTCTAAAACTGGAGAAAAGAGTGTAGGCCTTGGCTACATGAGCAATTTATTAATGCTGTGCATTGTAGTAAGCTTACGTGTACTGACAAAATGTTGACTTTTGACGTCCCTTTGTTGAAAGTAGTGCTACAGTTAAGAATCACGAGCCACTTCAACATCAATCCAGACCTGTTTTTTCTTCTTCTATTAACGTGATCGTGCAGAAACGATCTTAAAAGCGACATGCCAACAATAACAACTTAAACCTACATTGTAAGTGCAGAAATGCTGAAATTGAGACCCTAAAATCATACTACACATACCTAAAATCAAACCCCTTCATGCATAGAACATTGCTTGCATCAGAATGATCTGGTTCATACTGGTTTCTGGACAGGTCTGTAGGTAACAGCAGTAACTAACAGACCATTAGTTACCAAAGAAGTAGTCCTCCCATTCCTCATCAGCTCATTTAACATTGGTAATTTAGTTTGACATCTCTGTTTCACCTTTTAACACATTTGTTAGAGAGCTTTTGTGTTACACAGCCTCCAGGGCTTTCTAAATAGTTATCTTTTTAGATGTGACTGTATTATGACTTGAACTGTCCTAATAATTAATGCAAAAACCTTTTTTTATATATCAAATCACCCAAAACATCAGCATATCATAACTGTTTGTGTGTGCAGACACAGTAAATATGTTACAGACACATTGTAAGTCACTTTGAATTTCTGAATATAATCAAAATAACAAAACTGTCCATATTCACATTGTGGGCGCTAATACTAGAGCCAACTTGTTGACTTCACTAGGTTCACTATAGAGCTGCTCTATTTTTGTGAGAGTCATCTTCTTTTGATCATACCAATTGTATATTCCAGTGTTTCCTCCACAACAGACAATGCAGGAGATTGGTTGCTGATTTTTCCCTATGTTTTAAACCTTATGGAATTGAATTCTGCGAGAAAGGTAAACCGCAGTGTAAATATGCCAAATTCCTTTTATCTGAGAGTACTTCCCTTTTTAACCTTTGAGAGGCAGCGCTGATGCAGTTTGTTTATTTTTAGGGCTGTAGGATTTATGGCATAGTAGTGTGATTAGGCTTTCTTTGCCTCATAACGATGCATTAAATGTTACTGTTCACTAAAAGGCTGAAAGGCCAGAGCCAGCCATGAGACCACTAAGAGGCCTATGTCTTTATCCTCGGGTGACTGTTCTACCTAAAACGTCCTACACAAACAAAGCTGTCCATCACATTCAATATAAAAGAATGCATCTCGTCCTGGGCGGCTGCCTCATGCGCTAAACGTTTGACCCTGAAGTGAATAGCTATCACTGTAGCAAGCTTCACTGGGTTAACAAAGTGCACACTATGTTTGTCGTCTAGCTAACTCTCTCCACCTCTTCATACAAAAATCTGCTTAATTTCTACTGTACAGTAATGGCAGAGATTGGGCGGCGGGGGCGAGGCAGACACGTGTACAGGAGGAAGATGATGGTGGAAAAGGGGAAAAGATAAAAGATAAAAGATAGGAGTAATGGAAAAAAATGGAAAAAATAGAGTCACAGGGTGCTGGCTAAGAAGCAGTATTAAACATGGAAATACCTGGAGGTAGATTTTGTAAAGGACAGAGCAGGGATCTCGGCAGACATGACCCGAGGGGAACAGGCCATGTTGGTGGAGAAAAAAGTGTGGGAAGAAAAGAGAGGAGAGCCCGTTTCCACATCCCTCTCTTTCCCCTGCAGAATGAGGGAAAGGCTGAGCGGTGTGCTGGCAAGCAACCCCACTCGAACAGGGGTTGGGGCTTGAGAGCAGTCTCTGCCATGCCCTCCTCTCTCCCTGCCCTCTTCTCTCCCAGCCCTCCTCTCTCCCTGCCCTTCTCTCTCCCCGCCCTCTTCTCTCGCTGCCCTCCTCTCTCCCTGCTCTCCTATCGCCCTGTCCACTTTGGTCCAGCTGCAGAGAGAGAGAGCAACAGAGAGAGAGCAACAGAGAGAGAGAGAGAGAGAGAGAGAGAGAGAGAGAGAGAGAGAGAGAGAGAGAGCATGAGGTCACAACAGCCTGCTCAAAATCATGTTTTGTGTTAGAACTGAAAGTGTTTGATAGCGAAAATTGAGCTCTTGAACTTTGAAATCCTCACTAAAATAGTGGCTGTAAGGAACAATGAAACAAAGTCACCCCACAAGGCCCTTAAACCCAGAGACTGACAGTCTATCATCATCAACACACCTCACAGTAACACACTGAGGCAGAGGGAGCAGGAAAAAACACACAAACGCGGAGATAGGTATCAGAATTAAATACTTACATCGGTTCTTGCACCCCAAAAAGCTTTGCCAGACTTATTATATCAAAACAAGTCAATGCTGGAGATCTCCGCTGAATTTGGGGAGAAGAAGAGGAGGAGTTAAAGACTGCAGAGCGTGCCGTGAAGCCTTTTGTCAGCAGTTGGCATCAGTCCCAGGTAGTACATGCCTCACGATTCCCATTTTCGGTAGTCATTACAGACGTCTGTAGCTGTTCTGCACCTGCCTGTGTCTTTGTTTTGAATTGAAGCAACACTGAGGGCGAGGAGAACTTCTGGGAACAGACGGCAGTAGTAAAATAAATCCAATGACAGAGTTCCGTGGGACTCCATGCCAAGAAAAATTTAAGTCACCAAAATAATCCAGTGTCACTGTGCCAAAAAGTGTCTCCCCCCCTTTCTCCTCCGTATGTCCACCAGAGAGAGACATAGACACATACAGTATGTCAGATAAACAAGTGCTGCAGGCAAGAACTGTCATCATGCTCTTCTTTTCTCAGGCATTATCCCGGGCAGCTCTCTCTGTGACGTCATCAGGCTCTTCTTTTCTCAGGCATTATCCCGGGCTGCTCTCTCTGTGATGTCATCATGCTCTACTTTTCTCAGGCATTATCCCGGGCTGCTCTCTCTGTGATGTCATCATGCTCTTCTTTTCTCAGGTATTATCCAGCACTCTCTTTGACATCGTCTGCTCTTTTGTTATTTTCTCATTTATTTCTGTCCTTCAATGTATCTCAATCCTCATTCACACTCCTCCCAATGTGTTTTATGTTTTCTTGTATAGATTCCCCTTTTAATAAACACTAACAATTATCTAGAAAGAAATAAGGTTGCCAAAACTTCAGGAGCGAGCGCAGAGAGGAACTGGAGAATACTCCCTTTACAAATCTTTCTCTGTGTCTCTCTCTTCCTGCTCACCAGCAGTGAGCTTGTAAAAGTTTCAGCTGCAATGGCTTGGGCCAGCCTCCATTGGCAGCGGTTCAAAAGAGCGCTGCCTGCTTCTAAGTCTCTGTTAGGCAGCTCGGGCTGGCTTCCTGCACTCTCCCTCACTCCACCCTCAATTGGGAAAGCTTCAGGGGCAGTGGCCACACTCAGGCATCCCTCTTATTGCCAGTTCAGGCAGTGCACAGTAACCAGCCATCTTTTTCAGTTTTATTATGGCAAGGATCAAAATCTCTCCAAGACTCTGAACCACACGATCACATACTGAACAGTAACAATAGGACTGTGTGCTCTGGTCTCTCATGTGTATGTATGCCCAGCAGAGAGTGAGAGAGAAAATGCAGGCTGTTCTCTAATGCAGCACTACTTCCTGGATCCCTTGTCCTCCATTTCAGATGTGTGTCAGGGAAGGCAGGCAGGAAGGCAAGGCAGGCAGGAAGGCAAGGCAGGAAGGCTAGGCAGGAAGGCAAGTCAGGCAGGCAGGTAAGCTGACCGGCAGGCAAGATGACAAGCAGACAAGCAGGCAAGGTATTTAAGGCAGGCAGGGCAGAGCATGCAGACATATAGAACAGGCTCTCGTGAGGTTCATGGCTGTTTGCTCTAGAGTTCACAGCAGGTTCTGAATGCCACGCCCAAATTACTGTATACAACTCTGGACTGGGCTAGTCCTGGGAGCCTCTGCCAAATATGTTCTTTCCTTTCATGTGAAGGATTTGAGTTATGATACTTCTGTTGATTTTAATATAATTCATAGATTATGTTTTTCAATAAAATCTTTTTAGAAATGTGTACAGCAATTTAAATATTATTTTCAAAGGTTGAATAAAAATACAATATAAACATCTCCACTTGATATAGAGAATCTTTCATTGGTATAAAATGGGTAGTATAACTTGATGGTTTACAATCAGAAAACAGTAACCCAACCACCCACCAACTACTGCACATAGCTCTCCTGTTCCACCGAGACACTCAGGTGCTGTGACGGCCCTATCATTACAGTCTGTTTGCACAACTGTGCCTCTCCCACAGCCAGAGTCAGAACAGGACACTGTCCTCAAGGCAAGATGTCACCCCAGGGCAGGGAAAGGCTGTGTTGTATCATGGTTAAATTGAAAGTGACTGACTGATCTACAAATAATAATAAGTAGTTATTTATGATGCAAGGTGATTTGTAGATTGGTCAGTCTCGACTCACCATTAAAGCCGGATGCAATGTGGAACGCGCCCACAGTCTCTCTGTGCCTGGCCCAATATGGCCTGCTCTTCATTTCAGGAAGGTGTTTCCTCCACTACCCTTAATTATAAGATCTGATCGGACTGGATTTGTTAAAGCAACACGGCAGAAACTGGGTGGTGAAGCTATTGCTTAAACCTACCAAGTTATCTCAGATTCATAAAAGGGGAGTGAAGGAGGACATAGGAGAGGGACTTCCTCCGTCTTTGTTAGCCGGCCTGCTAGCCTTTGCTAGCTTGCTATCCCCGGCATGCCAAGTTAACAAACAGATTACCGGCCATTTCGAATCCCACCGTACCTTCTCCGCTATGCAATCTGGTTTCAGAGCTGGTCATGGGTGCACCTCAGCCACGCTCAAGGTCCTAAACGACATCATAACCGCCATCGATAAGAGACATTACTGTGCAGCCATTATCATTGATATGGCCAAGGCTTTCGACTCTGTCAATCACCACATCCTTATAGGTTTCTCAAATGATTGCCTCGCATGGTTCACCAACTACTTCTCCGATACAGTTCAGTGTGTCAAATCGGAGGGCCTGTTGTCCGGGCCTCTGGCAGTCTCTATGGGGGTGCCACAGGGTTCAATTCTTGGGCCGACTCTTTTCTCTGTATACATCAATGATGTCGCTCTTGCTGCTGGTGAGTCTCTGATCCACCTCTACGCAGACGACACCATTCTGTATACTTCTAGCCCTTCTTTGGACACTGTGTTAACTACTTAGGGAGTGCAAGGCGCTAGTCATAAAAAGCTCTGCTTCTTGGCAATATCACAGCGCTGTCAGATTTCAAAAAGGCTTTACAGCGAAAGCACTACATTTGATTGTTTGAGGGTAGCACCTCCAACATTTTCCCATTAGCATAAATTTATAAACCATCGCGGTTCACACAAAACACATTTCACAGCGAAAACAAATCAATTACCATTTGAAGAACTTCTGCTGAGGGCTTCCCAAGTGTCCAACGAAGACAATCCATGGTTCTTTTGTTAGAAAAAGTAATTTATTATATCCATAAATCTCCGTTTGGTTGGTGCGTTATGATCAGAAAATACAGTGTCCACTCGCCAATTGAACTGTGAAGAGTACTCGTTCAACCTATACCTATACACTTGTCCAAGAACAATCAAACATCATTGATAATGTATCCTTAGGAACACTTTTATGTATATTTAGTATAATATTTCAACCGGAATATAAACTGGGCGATAGGAAAGGAAAAAAACACAGCGCGCGCAAGCCTGTGAACGCGCATCCACTTCTGTTTACTTCTTGTGACCACTTCCCAATTCTTCTTCTATTACCATCCAGAACAACTAAACAGAATCAAAACACGGTCTAGAGACTGTTGAAATCCAGTGGAAGCAATAGGTACTGAAATCTTACTCCCTTATAAGATCATTTTCAATAGGGAGGGGTTCAAAATCACTTTTTCCAGGACAGAAATTCCTCGGGTTTTCGCCTGCCATATCCGTTCTGTTATACTCACAGACAATATTTTAACACTCTTAGAAACTTCAGAGTGTTTCCTATCCAATAGTACTAATTATGTGCCTATCCTATTTTCTGGGCCTGAGTGGGAGTTATTTTACTTTGGGCACGCCAGACTCTCCAAAACCGTCACCTCGGGAGCTGCTCCCTAAGAAGTTAACTACCCTCCAGACGAGCTTCAATGCCATACAACTCTCCTTCCGTGGCCTCCAACTGCTCTTAAACGCAAATAAAACTAAATGCATACACTTCAACCAATTGCTGCCTGCACCTGCCCGTCCAGCATCACTACTCTGGACGCTTCTGTCTTAGATTATGTGGACAACTACAAATATCTAGGTGTCTGGTTAGACTGTAAACTCTCCTTCCAGACTCACATCAAACATCTCCAATCCAAAATTAAATCTAGAATTGGCTTCCTATTTCGCAACATATCATCCTTCACTCATGCTGCCAAACATACCCTCATAAAACTGACTATCCTACCGATCCTCGACTTCCGGTGATGTCATTTACAAAATAGCCTCCAATACTCTACTCAACAAATTGGATGCAGTCTATCACAGTGCCATCCGCTTTGTCACCAAAGCCCCATATACCACCCACCACTGCGACCTGTACGCTCTCGTTGGCTGGCCCTCGCTTTACACTCGTCGCCAGACCCACTGTCTCCAGGTCATCTACAAGTCCCTGCTTGTCCCTGCTTGGTAAAGCCTCGCCTTATCTCTCTTATCTGACTGGAACGAACTACAAAAATCTCTGAAACTGGAGACACTTATCTCCCTCACCAGCTTTAAGCACCAGCTGTCAGAGCAGCTCACAGACCCCTGCACCTGTATATAGCCCATCTGTAAATAGCCCAACCAACTACCTCATCCCCTACCGTATTCATTTATTTATCTTGCTCCTTTGCACCCCAGTTTTTCTACATTGCACATTAATCTACTGCACATCTACCATTCCAGTGTTAAAATGCTATATTGTAATTACTTTTCCACCATGGCCTATTTATTGCCTTACCTTCCTTATCTTACCTCATTTGCACTCTTTGTATATAGATTCGTTTTTTTTCTACTGTATTATTGACTGTATGTTTGTTTACTCCATGTGTAACTCTGTGTTGTTATATGTGTCGAACTGCTTTGCTTTATCTTGGCCAGGTCGCAGTTGTAAATGAGAACTTGTTCTCAACGTGCCTACCTGGTTAAATAAAGGTGAAATAAATAAAAAAAATAAAAAAGGGAGCTTATTGGAATGAACTGCAGCCTGGAGGCTCTGCAAACAGCCTCAACCCTAGCTCAGTTATCAGGAAACACGTTGACCCTTAACACAGCTAGCTGTCTGGAAAATGGAATGTCAGATTTGTTTCACATCTCTATGTAGACTAGTGTTGTTGCAAGAGGAAGGAAGGGGCAGCAGTAGCATACTGTACCCATGTTGTGTACAGTTGAAAGAGTGTGCAGGGGAAGAGAGAGATATGAGTCAATCCAGGGATTAAAAAAAATGTGTCTGGATACGTAAATTCAGTCAATTCTAAAATGTAATCTATTCACCTACTGTCACTGAACAGAACTTTGTAAGTCTACAACAATTCATGGCAATTCTGAAAACTTATTGTGATCCAATCAAAACCCATGTGTGCTGTGATTACTAAATGTATAGCTGTTAATTTTTAATTTTTTTTGCATACAATGTACTTCGCAAATTGGTCCTAATCATTTGATAATCCCTTGCAAACCACACTGTTTTCTAATCATAGGTGGTCCATATGCCTTAATGATGCTTAACGACTGTACACGTGAATATACAGTACAGTGCTGTGTGTGTGTGTGTGTGTGTGTGTGTGTGTGTGTGTGTGTGTGTGTGTGTGTGGCTTTCCTCTCCTCCTGTTACTTTTACCAAGTTTTTTTCAGACAAGGGTTTAGCAGTTTAAGGCAAAAGCCAAGTGTAACATTATCCAGTTTTTCTTATTTTGATATTTTAGTGTGTGGATTGGAAACACTAGAGAGGCTGATGAGAAATGTAAAAAGGCCCTTGATTTTTTTCTTTATTACAACACTGGATCAGCATCGGCCTGCTCTAGTAACCTTTTGCTAATGTCACCATTTGACGGTTGTGTCTTGTCTTTTTGCTGTGTGGAGTTTCCATGGTAACACCTGAGGGAGAACACTGGAGTTCCAACGATGAGAGATGCGAGGCCGCTGTTACTGAGAACTATCGAAATGTGATTCTCAGGAAAATGTGACGTCCTGGAGTTAAGTCTAAGCGTTTAGTATTGTATCTACAATTAGATGTCTTGACTGATAAACATGTGGTTGTTTATCAGTCAACAGTTCTGAAAAGGGGGGGGGTCCAAACCTACCCTACTGGATATTTCACTCAACAATCAAGAATACAGTTACTACCAGTGGAGGCTGTTGATAATGGCTGTAAAGGAGCTAATGGAATGGCATCAAACACATGGAAACCATGGAAACCATGTATTTGATGTATTTGATACCATTCCACTAATTCCACTCCAGTCATTACCATGAGTGAGTCCAAGGGCTTCTGAGTGGCACAGTGGTCTAAGGCACTGCATCTCAGTGCTAGAGGTGTCACTACAGACCCTGGTTTGATTCCAGGCTGTATCACAACTAGCCGTGATAGGGCGGCCCACAATTGGCCCAACGTTGTTGGGGTTTGGCCGGGGTAGGCTGTCATTGTAAATAAGAATTTGTTTTTAACTGACTTGCGAAGTTAAATAAAATAAAAATAAAAAATGTGCCTGTCCTCGCCAACTAAGGTGCCACCAACCTCCTGTAGTTGCTATGTTTCCTTCCCTCTCATTGGTTGTGCTTTGCGGAGCACTCTGTCTGTAAATAGAGTTCAGAGAGAAGGGCTTATCAGGTGATAGCAACCACACCTGTCCTCATAAACAGGATCATGTTGGCCGGGAACTCTCTCTTGGACTCACACAGCCATGGCCTCAACTGGCTGAGTATAATGCTCTACAAAGGTATACTGCCCTATACACAGATTTTTTTTAAATCCCCAAATTCGTAGTGACTGCGCTTTGCCTTTATAGGGCAGTATATACTATGTTTAATGCTAGTATACACTACCGTTAAAAAGATTAGGGTCAATCCCAGAACAACAGCAAAGGACCTTGTGAAGATGCTGGAGGAAACAGGTACAAAGGCATCTATATCCACTGTAAAACAAGTCCTATATCGACATACCCTGAAAGGCCGCTCAGCAAGGAAGAAGCCACTGCTCCAAATCCGCCATAAAAAAGCCAGACTACGGTTTGCAACTGCACATGGGGACTAAGGTCGTACTTTTTGGAGAAATGTCCTCTGGTCTGATGAAACAAAAATAGAACTGTTTGGCCATAATGACCATCGTTATGTTTGGAGGAAAAAGGGGTAAGCTTGCAAGCCGAAGAACACCATCCCAACCGTGAAGAACAGGGGTGGCAGCATCATGTTGTGGGGGTGCTTTGCTGCAGGAGGGACTGGTGCACTTCACAAAATAGATGGCATCATGAGGGAGGGAAATTATGTGGATATATTGAAGCAACATCTCAAGACATCATTCAGGAAGTTAAAGCTTGGTCGCAAATGTGTCTTCTAAATGGACAATGACCCCAAGCATACTTACAAAGTTGTGGTAAAATGGCTTAAGGACAACAAAGTCAAGGTATTAGAGTGGCCATCACAAAGCTCTGACCTCAATCCTATTGTCACGACTTCCGCCGAAGTCGGTTCCTCTCCCTGTTCGGGCGGCGTTCGGTGGTTGACGTCACCGGTCTACTAGCCATTGCCGATCCACTTTTAATTTTCCATTTGTTTTGTCTTGTTTTCACACACACCTGGTTTTAATTTTACTCATTACTGTTGGGTATTTAACCCTCTGTTTCCCCCATGTCTGTGTGGGGAATTCTGTATGTCGGTTACGCCGGGTTGTATGTGCCTTTTGTATAGCCGTTTTTGTGCGGTTTATTGTACTGTTTGCTGCCTTGCTTGTTTTGGGCATTTGTTTTATGAATGCGGTTGTGTTTCAGTATTTGCCTAGTAAAGTGCTTAGTCCACTCATCTGTGCTCTCCTGCGCCTGACTTCCTCACACCAGCTACATAAATAAATCATTCTCTCTACTATTATTCTGACATTTCAAATTCTTAAAATAAAGTGATGATCCTAACTGACCTAAGACAGGGAATTTTTACAAGAATTAAATGTCAGGAATTGTGAAAAACTGAGTTTAAATGTATTTGTCTAAGGTGTATGTAAACTTCCGACTTCAACTGTACATATGCGTACAGAGGTCCATTATCAGCAACCATCACTCCTGTGTTCCAATGGCACGTGGTGTTAGCTAATCCAAGTTTATCATTTTAAAAGGCTAATTGATCATTAGAAAACCCTTTGGCAGTTATGTTAGCACAGCTGAAAACTGTTGTTCTGATTAAAGAAGCAATAAAACTGGCCTTATTTAGACTAGTTGAGTATCTGGAGCATCAGCATTTTTGGGTTCGATTACAGGCTCAAAATGGTCTGAAACAAATAACTTATTTTCTGAAACTCGTCAGTCTATTCTTGTTCTGAGGGGTCTCGTGGTTGATTTGGAATCCAGTGTACGAGAAACGATCATAGATCAGAGATTCCTGTTCTGTATTATTATTCTATTATAGTGCCCTGAGAGCCTGGTGCTGGTGGTTCTAGAACATTATGTTGTTTACAGTGAATAGTAAAGAGACCTCCTGCCATTGTCCCTGTCTTCAACTCTCCTCTGAACAGCAGTTCCTTCAGGCCCGGATTAATTTATCCCACATCTTCCTGTTTCATCTTCATTGTTTGCCCTTCCTGAGATACAGCATCTCTCTCTCTCTCTCTCTCTCGCTCTCTCGCTCTCTCTCTAGCTCTCTCTCTCTCCCTCTCTCTGTGTGTGTGTGTGTATGATTCACCAGGCTTTACAGTGCACAAGGTTCATGTCCTCAACCCAAAGATTGTATATGAATGAAGTAATCGATCACGTGACACTATTCATACCAATGTGAAGACTCAGTAGCGCATTTGAACCCAAGGAAGTCAGTTAAGATGGCATCTCATGGAGACATAACATGCGCAGTTTCAGCTACTCCAGGAAGTGACGTTGCAGGATGCCCCCTCTCATTAAAAAACTCAAGTTGAAGGCCGACCTGGCAGTCTGCCATTAGCAACTAAATTATCGTTATGACCTCTTTTGTGTGTTATTTTAAAATAATCAGTTCAAGGATATACATCTGGTGTATTAGAAGCAATTAGTGGTACCATGAATGTCTTGTAATTTGTATTTATTTACACATAGACTTAGCACAAATATTGCCATTTGCATCCTGTTTCTTCAATAAAACAATGCCCGCAGTACCGTGGTTGGCCTTGAACTCCGTGGCTTCAATGAGAGGGGGCAGTCGTTCTCCCCTTCCTCAACCACACTGCCTGCTGGGTCGGCAATAACTGGCAAACTGAAATATCATAATTTCCCCTGGAGCAGTACCTGGCTTTGGGGACTTAATAACATAGTTTCCTGCCAGGTCACTGTTTGCACAACCTTAAGAATGAGTCTCCTGTCTTTCCATTTTATTTTTGAGCAGTGTATTTTGTGCTTTGATTTTGTTCTGTTTTGTTGTTACAGTGTCAAGAATGTTGCTTTAACTAGGTTTTCTTGCCTACTTACCATTATGGATGCAATGTTTAACACATTTTATTTTACTAGGCAAGTCAGTTAAGAACAAATTCTTTTTTTCAATGACGGCCTAAGAACAGTGGGTTAACTGCCTGTTCAGAGGCAGAACAACAGATTTGTACCTTGTCAGCTCGGGGATTTGAACTGCTCGTATTACTAGTCCAACGCTCTAACCACTAGGCTACCCTGCTGCACGAATAACAACAATAGACCTACAATACATGTCAAAAATGCTGTGAACACACACACAATCCCCCCCATTCCTCCAGTTTCAGTCAGCTAGGAGTACTGTCTCTTTAAGATCTTGACGCCCTCTCCCCAACACCCCTGAGGTCATTGGCCTTCCTTAGGCTGTCTGCCAAGTGCTGTGTTACTGTCAAGGGTTTACAGAAATGGCAGTAAAGCTAATAGTCTAGACTCTTTTCAACAGGAACAGGCTGGCCAGTGTGAGGGGCCCAACAGAGAGGAGAGAGGAGGGGAAGGGAGGAGGGGGCTTTCATTGAATAGCCTGAATACTGATTTACTGTTGAAACACAGACAGGTGCAGTCTGCAGATGTACATGTGACCTACAGCCCTGTATACTGTAAAGGCTGTATAGTGTAAAGGCTGTATACTGCAAATGCTGTATAGTGTAAAGGCTGTATACTGTAAAGGCTGTATACGGTACAAGTGATGCTATCATTAATACAGTAGGACTGATGTTACTGGTTATGCCTACTGATACAACAAACAATTAGATTACTACTACTACTAATTCTACTAATACAACTAATACTACTACAATACTAATAATAATACTGCTACTGCTAATACTACTACTACTACAACTAATACTAGTACTACTACTAATAATAATACTGCTACTACAAAAACTACAACTACTACTACAACTAATACTAGTACTAATACTAGTACTACTACTAATACTACCAATACTACTAATGCTGCTACTACTACTACTACTACTACTATTAATACTACTACTATTACTACTAGCATATGACCTACTAATAAAACTAATACTACTAACAATACTACTAATGCTACTACTACTACTACTACTACTACTACTACTACTACTACTACTGCTACTACTACTACTACTACTACTATTAATACTAATACTATTAATACTAGCATATGACCTACTACTACTACTACTAGAATATGACCTACTAATACAACTAATACTACTACCAACACTACCAGTGCTACTGCTACTACTACTACTACTTCTAATACTACTAGCATATGACCTACTACTACTACTACTACTACTAATATTCCTACTACTATGACTAATACTACTACTACTCCTACTAATACTAATACTACCATGACTAATACTAATACTACTATGACTAATACTACTACTACTACTAATACTAGCATATGACCTACTACTACTACTACTAGCATATGACCTACTACTGCTACCTGTTGATTTGACTAACAATACATTACTACCGCACCTCTCTGATTCAGAGGGGTTGGGTTAAATGCGGAAGACACATTTCAGTTGAACAATTGACTAGGTATCCCCCTTTCCCGTTTACTACTCACCACCAGTATTATATTGACTAATAATATAGTACAATTAATGAAAATTGTGAAAATGTATTTACAGTTAGCAGTTAGAGTGAAGTCTAAATGCAATGTAAGTACATCTTCATAATGAATAAGACACGATCATCACATATTTTGCTTATAGAAACATCCAGCTCCAAAGTAAATATTGTAGGCGCCTGTGATTGACTGCCCCTTTGGTTAAGCGATCTGTGCTCCTTGGGACGTCCGTACCCCAATGAAGTTGACATTTTAAATGGTTATGGTAAGTGTTAAGGCAAGGTTTATGGTAGTTTTTTAAAATATATTTTTATTTAACTAGGCAAGTCAGTTAAGAACAAATTCTTATTTTCAATGACAGCCTAGGAACTGTGGGTTTTTGCCTTGTCAGCTCAGGGATTTGATCTTTCAACCTTTCAGTTTCTAGTCCAACGCTCTAACCACTAGGCTACCTGCAGCCCTGTATCTGGTTTAAGGTAAGGGTTTCTGGTACGGACGTCCCAAGGATCCCGTAGAGAGGTGACTCTTATTCAATTTGCCTCTAATTAAAATGGCTGTGTACTGTGTAATGGCTGTATAGAATCTCTCAAATGTCTGATTTGCGCCCCCATGTGTTGGTGCTGGCTCCTGCAACGCTTGTGGTGTACTGACATTCAGCAGCATCTGGTGGTAGAAAGTGGGAACAACAACTATGCATCATATGACTAACAATATGCTTTAACACCATTCTCCACCATTGGTAAACACACACAGGTTCACGTTCATATACTAGGATGAATGTTGAATCTTTTTTTTCTTATCGTGGCCAGGTCAGAGCACACATCGGATAGAAGTTGACACTCCAAACCTATCAGAACTCACTATTTCTTCTAAAAAGGATTGAAAAGTCCCCAGATGGTGCAGAGCTGATTAGTGTAAGCTGTAATGTGGGGAGACGGTTGGGTGGCGGGCCAGGATGTCTTGTCCAGGTGGGGTGGGTGGTAGTGGTGGGGACCTGTTGCCCTGCTAGCAATCTGATTAACAGGTAGTAGCCCAGTTGAGGGGACCAGATCCTTTGTGGGAAATCCTCTTGGTGAAGTGGTCCTACGACCAGTCAACATGGCCAGGATCAGTATGGACCCCTGTTGGCAGTCACAATAGAGGGCTGTGTGTGGGGGAGACCACCTGACCACAACACAGAGCACTTCCAATGATCAGCACCCACTTAGAGCCAGGCAAAGGTATATATATATATATATATATATATATGTTTTTATACAGTACCAGTCAAAAATTTGGACACTGTCACAACCCTGATCTGTTTCACCTGTCTTGTGCTTGTCTCCACCCCCCCATCAGGTGTCTCCCATTTGTTTAATTATTCCCTATGTATTTATACTAGTGTTTGTCTGTGGCCAGTTTGTCTTGTCTTGTTAAGCCTACCAGCGTGTTTTTCCGTCCTCCTGTTTTTCTGGTACCTGTTTTCTAGTCCTCCCGGTTCCAACCTTTTCTGCCTGCCCTGACCCTGAGCTGGCCTGCCATACCATTCTGCCTGCCCTGACCTCAAGCCTCCCTGCCATCCTGTACCCATCTGACTCTGACCTGGTTTACAATTTCTGCCTGTCCTCAACCTGCCTCTTGCCTGCCCCTTGTCTATTAATAAATATCAGAGACTCTAACCATCTGCCTCCCGTGTCTGCATTTGGGTCTTGTCCTGTGTCGTTATAGTACGAGCTGGCCGTGACTGACCCAACAGACTCGGACCAGCTCCGCAACACTGTCTCCCTGCATGGAGCCACAATTGAAAGAAGTGAGGCGCTACTCCAGAACCTTTTGGACACACCTACTCATTAAAGGGGTTTTCTTTATTGTAGAATAATAGTGAAGACATCCAAACGATGAAGTAAAACATATGGAATCATGTAGTAACCAAAAAAGTGTTTGAGATTCTTCAAAGTAGCCACCCCTTGCCTTGATGACAGCTTTGCACACTCTTGGCATTCTCTAAACCCGCTTCACCTGGAAAGACTTTCCAACAGTCTTGACGGAGTTCCCACATATGCTGAGAGCACTTGTTGGCTGATGAACTTCACATTGTATTCTTGATGCTTCATTCCAATAAATATCGAGGGTCTTATTCTGGTGACATGATGCCAAAACTAGCCTAGCCACACAGCCTACCTGCACTGTATCTGCAAGCTGTTGGCTAGAGCTCACATGGCAAACCAGAGTAGGCACATTTCCTATTTAACGCAACAGTTTTTGTGACAAAACTATTGGTATAGTTAAACTTGAGAATTTTATTGGGTACATGAAAACTGAAACAAAAAAGTACATTTTGTGTGCACTAAATCATTTTTATCTGCAACAAGTCCGTTTGGTGGAAACGGATTTTAGAATATTTGCATGAAAATCTGTAGCCATTTGTATGGAAGCCTATTTTAAGAGGTTGAAATAATACTGTGAAATTGTGAAAATTATGATAATGTCCTTTCAGTGAAAATACATTTCAGCATGTTGTGGTGAGATCACCAGGCAGCAAATTAGTTAATAGACCAATAAGAGAGTTCGAAATCTCTCTGCCATTAACAGCTAGTTTTCAGTTTTCCTTCCCCCTTGAGAAATTTCTCTTCGCTAAGAAGCAATTTCTGTTTCTGTTTGACCATTCTATTTGTTCACAGTAAGTTACTTCATTGTTACACAGAAATTATTTATATTGAGAGAAAAATGGCTGCTGAATTGGACCTTATATTTGTCCAACTGTAGATGTCCCCCCCTGGCCCAGCGCCTCTTTAATACCGCTGGAGTGGTCTTCATATGATCTTGACAGACAGTGCTTGAGCATGGTCAAAAAGGCTGCATGCCTCTCCTTCCCATACCTGAGAGCTCACGCATTTCTCAATGGCTACTAATACCCACACCTTGATCCATAGGTTCTGTCCAAGTAGGACTAAACCAATCAGGGTCTGTCAGGGGAAAGTTCTACTGTTAGCATTATGATAATTACAGTAGGCCCAGTTTCCACACAATGTGACCTAATAAATCAAATCAAATGTTATTGGTCACATAAACATATTTAGCAGATGTTATTGTAGGTGTAGCAAAATGCTTGTGTTCTTAGCTTCAACAGTGCAGTAGTATCTAACAATTCACAACAATACACAAATCTAAAGGTAAAATAATGCAATTAAGAAATATATACAGTGCATTCGGAAAGTTGTCAGACCCCTGGATTTTTCCACAATTTGTTATGTTACAGCCTTATTCTGAAATGGATTAAATAGTTTTTTTCCCCTAATCAATTTACAAACAATACCCATACTGACAAAGCAAAACATTTTTGCAAATGTATATATAAAAAAATTGAAATATCACATTTACATAAGTATTCAGACCCTTCACTCAGTACTTTGTTGAAGCACTTTGGAAGCGATTATCGCTGAGGCACACCTGTATTTGGGGAGTTTCCCCCATTCTTCTCTGCAGATGATCACAAGCTCTGAAAGCTTGGATGGGAAGCATCGCTGCACAGCTATTTTCAGGTCTCTCCAGAGATGTTTGATCAGGTTCAAGTCCAGGCTCAGGCTGGGCCACTCAAGGACATTCAGAGACTCCTGCGTTGTCTTAGCTCTGTGCTTAGGGTCATTGTCCTGTTGGAAGGTGAATCTTCGCCCCGGTCTGAGGTCCTGAGCTCTCTAGAGCAGGTTTTCATCAAGAATCTCTCTGTACTTTGCTCTGCTCATCTTTCTGTCGATCCTGACTAGACTCCTAGTCCCTACTGCTGAAAAACATCCCCACAGCATGATGCTGCCACCACCACACTTCACTGTAGGGATGGTGCCAGGTTTCTTCCAGACATGACGCTTGGCATTCAGGCCAAAGAGTTTGATCTTGGTTTAATCAGACCAGAGAATCTTGTTTCTCATGGTCTGAGAGACTTTAGGTGCCTTTTGGCAAACTCCAAGTGGGCTGTCATGTGCATTTTACTGGAGTGGCTTCTGTCCGGCCACTCTACCATAAAGCCCTGATTGGTGGAGTGCTGCAGAGATGGTTGTTCTTCTGGAAGGTTCTCCCATCTCCACAGAGGAACTGTGGAGCTCAATCAGAGTGACCATCGGGTTCTTGGTCACCTCCCTGACCAAGGCCCTTCTCCCCTTATTGCTAAGTTTGGCCAGGCGGCCAGCTCTAGGAAGAGTCTTGGTGGTTCCAAACTTCTTCCATTTAAGAATGATGGAGGTCACTGTGTTCTTGCGGATCTTCAATGCTTCAGAAATGTTTTGGTACCCTTTCCTAGATCTGTGCCTCGACACAATCCTGTCTTGGAGCTCTATAGACAATTCCTTTGATCTCATGGGACCTTATATAGACAGGTGTGTGCCTTCCCAAATCATGTCCAATAAATTGAATTTACCACAGGTGGACTCCAATCAAGTTGTAGAAACATCTCAATGATGATCAATGGAAACAGGATGCACCTGAGCTCAATCTTAGAGTCTCACAGCAAAGAGTCTGAATACTTATGTAAAAAAGGTATTTCAGTTTTTTATTTTTAATACTAAAAAAAAATCAGAAAACCTGTTTTCACTTTGTCATTATGGGATATTACGTGTAGATTGATGAGTGGTTTTTATATTTTATTTACTCCATTTTAGAATAAGGCTGTAATGTAACAAAATGGAGAAAAAGGGATCTGAATACATCCCGAATGCACTATATATATTATGACGAGCAATTGCGAAGTGACATTGACTAAAATAGAATATACAGTGAGGGAAAAAAGTATTTGATCCCCTGCTGATTTTGTACGTTTGCCCACTGACAAAGAAATGATCAGTCTATAACTTTAATGGTAGGTTTATTTGAACAGTGAGAGACAAAATAACAACAAAAAAATCCAGAAAAACGCATGTGAAAAATGTTATAAATGGAATTGCATTTTAATGAGGGAAATAAGTATTTGACCCCTCTGCAAAACATGACTCAGTACTTGGAGGCAAAACCCTTGTTGGCAATCACAGAGGTCAGATGTTTCTTGCAGTTGGCCACCAGGTTAGCACACATCTCAGGAGGGATTTTGTCCCACTCCTCTTTGCAGTCATTAAAGTTTCGAGGCTGACGTTTGGCAACTCGAACCTTCAGCTCCCTCCACAGATTTTCTATGGGATTAAGGTCTGGAGACTGGCTAAGCCACTCCAGGACCTTAATGTGCTTCTTCTTGAGCCACTCCTTTGTTACCTTGGCATGCTGGAATACCCATCCACGACCCATTTTCAATGCCCTGGCTGAGGTTCTCACCCAAGATTTGACAGTACATGGCCCCGTCCATCGTCCCTTTGATGCGGTGAAGTTGTCCAGTCCCTTTAGCAGAAAAACACCCCCAAAGCATAATGTTTCCACCTCCATGTTTGACGGTGGGGATGGTTTTCTTGGGGTTATAGGCAGCATTCCTCCTCCTCCAAACACGGCGAGTTGAGTTGATGCCAAAGAGCTCCATTTTGTTCTCATCTGACCACAACACTTTCACCCAGTTGTCCTGTTCATTGGCAAACTTCAGACGGGAATGTATATGTACTTTCTTGAGCAGGGGGACCTTGCGGGCGCTGCAGGATTTCAGTCTTTCACGGCATGGTGTGTTACCAATTGTTTTCTTGGTGACTATGGTCCCAGCTGCCTTGAGATCATTGACAAGATCCTCCCGTGTAGTTCTGGGCTGATTCCTCACCGTTCTCATGATCATTGCAACTCCACGAGGTGAGATCTTGCATGGAGCCCCAGACCGTGGGAGATTGACAGTTCTTTTGTGTTTCTTCCATTTGCGAATAATCGCACCAACTGTTGTCACCTTCTCACCAAGCTGCTTGGCGATGGTCTTGTAGCCCATTCCAGCCTTGTGTAGGTCTACAATCTTGTCCCTGACATCCTTGGAGAGCTCTTTGGTCTTGGCCATGGTGGAGAGCTTGGAATCTGATTGATTGATTGCTTCTGTGGACAGGTGTCTTTTATACAGGTAACAAGCTGAGATTAGGAGCACTCCCTTTAAGAGTGTGCTCCTAATCTCAACTCATTACCTGTATAAAAGACACCTGTGAGCCAGAAATCTTTCTGATTGAGAGGGGGTCAAATACGTATTTCCCTCATTAAAATGCAAATCAATTTATAACATTTTTCACACGCGTTTTTCTGGATTTTTTTGTTGTTATTCTGTCTCTCACTGTTCAAATAAACCTACAATTAAAATTATAGACTGATAATTTCTTTGTCAGTGGGCAAACGTACAAAATCAGCAGGGGATCAAATACTTTTTTCCCTCACTGTAGCATATACATATGAAATGAGTAAATGTAAACATTATTAAAGTGACTAGTGTTACATTATTAAAGTGCCCAGTGATTCCATGTCTATGTACAGTTGAAGTCGGAAGTTTACATACACCTTAGCCAAATACATTTAAACTACATTTTTCACAATTCCTGACATTTAATCAGAGTAAAAATTCCCTGTCTTAGGTCAGTTAGGATCACTACTTTATTTTAAGAATGTGAAATGTCAGAATAATAGTAGAGAGAATTATTTATTTCAGCTTTTATTTCTTTCATCACATTCCCAGTGGGTCAGAAGTCTACATACACTCAATTAGTATTTGGTAGCATTGCCTTTTTTGCCTTTAAATTGTTTAACGTTTTGGATAGTCTTCCACAAGCTTCCCACAATAAGTTGGGTAAATTTTGTCCCATTCCTCCTGACAGAACTGGTGTAACTGAGTCAGGTTTGTAGGCCTCCTTGCTCGCACACGCGTTTTCAGTTCTGCCCACAAATGTTCTATGGGATTGAGGTCAGGGCTTTGAGATGGCCACTCCAATACCTTGACTTTGTTGTCCTTAAGACATTTTGCCACAACTTTGGAAGTATGCTTGGGGTCATTGTCCATTTGGAAGACCCATTTGTGACAAGCTTTAACTTCCTGGCTAATGTCTTGAGATGTTGCTTCAATATACCCACATAATTTTCCTTCCTCATGAAGCCATCTATTTTGTGAAGTGCATTCACCTCTGCAGAAAAGCTCCCCCCACAACATGATGCTGCCAGCCCCGTGCTTCACGGTTGGGATGGTGTTCTTCGGCTTGCAAGCTTACCCCTTTTTCCTCCAAACATATCGATGGTCATTATGGCCAAACAGTTCTACAAAAAGTATGATCTTTGTCCCCATGTGCAGTTGCAAACCGTAGTCTGGCTTTTTTATGGCGGTTTTGGAGCAGTGGCTTCTTCCTTGCTGAGCGGCCTTTCAGGTTATGTCGATATAGGACTCGTTTTACTGTGGATATAGATACTTTTGTACCTGTTTCCTCCAGCATCTTCACAAGGTCCTTTGCTGTTGTTCTGGGATTGATTTGCACTTTTCGCACCAAAGTACCTCATCTCTAGGACACAGACCGCGTCTCCTTCCTGAGCAGTATGACGGCTGCGTGGTCCCATGATGTTTATACTTGCGTACTATTGTTTGTTCAGATGAACGTGGTACCTTCAGGTGTTTGGAAATTGCTCCCAAGGATGAACCAGACTTGTGGAAGGCAACAAAAATATAATGTCTGAGGTCTTGGCTGATTTTGATTTCCCCATGATGTCAAGCAAAGAGGCAGTGAGTTTGAAGGTAGGCCTTTAAATACATCCACTGGTACACCTCCAATTGACTCAAATGATGTCAATTAGCCTATCAGAAGCTTCTAAAGCCATTACATCATTTTCTGGAATTTTCCAAGCTGTTTAAAGGCACAGTCAACTTAGTGTATGTACACTTCTGACCCACTGGAATTGAGATACAGTGATTTATAAGTGAAATAATCTGTCTGTAAACAATTACTTGTGTCATGCACAAAGTAGATGTCCTAACCGACTTGTCAAAACTATAGTTTGTTAACAAGAAATTTGTGGAAGTGTTGAAAAACTAGTTTTAATGACTCCAACCTAAGTGTATGTAAACTTCCAACTTCAACTGTACATAGGGCAGCAGCCTCTAAGGTGCAGGGTTGAGTAACCGGGTGGTAGCCGGCTTGGAATGGCTATCTAACAGTCGGATGTCCTTGAGATAGAAGCAGTTTTTCAGTCTCTCGGTTCCAGCTTTGATGCACCTGTACTGACCTCGCCTTCTGGATGATAGCGGGGTGAACAGGCCGTGGCTCGGGTGGTTGATGTTCTTGATGATCTTTTTGGTCTTCCTGTGAAACCGGGTGCTGTAAGTGTCCTGGAGGGCAGGCAGTGTGCCCCCGGTGATGCGTTGGGCAGACCAATAATAATGATGGCACAAACCAACCTCTGCTGGGATGTGTTCAGGAGGGTGCAATTCTACAGATATACATTTTGTAGAACAGACATCACACTCATGAAGAATAATGAATACTGTCAGCTCTATTCAACACAACGTCCTTTCTGTCTTGCCAGAACGAGTGTCTGAGGAAAATAACAATTAAAAAGTGTCATGCTATTTCAAAATGTATTCCACAGGTCTCAAGATGAGTCCACTCCACAGAAGGTAAACGTCCACCATAACAAAAAACACATCTAGATAGCTGGGCGTGCCTTTTTTGTCCATTGTTAAGACACTAGCTGTCCGTCTACATGTCTATTTGTGTCACTTTTTTTGGTCATGTGAGAATAAATTGTTGTGTCCGAGACAAAGTTAGTTGGTTATGAGTCACATCAGCCATTACATCCAGGAGGGGGGGGTCAACACGTGTATAGTGGACCTGTGCTTGTCCTCTGTGTACCCGTAACACACTACTCACCCCTCCTCCCACGCCATGTTGGTTCGTCCTGTTGACGTGTCTCTGAAGAACAGATGGCTTTACACATAAATCTTATTAGCAACTTTATGCTGATGGTGAACCATTCAGTTCAAGGCTCCTCATTCTCTTAATTAACCTCCATTGCGTTGAATTGCCTCCTTTTGTCTTTCTTTTTACTAAGATCGTTTTCGGTAGAGGAGTTTGTAGTTTATTAGAGCCGAAGTCACTGGCCACACCATGTCTGCAGAGAAGGTAACGTTAAAAAAACTGTGTTTTGAAGATCTTTTGTTGTTGAAAGGATGTGAGAGAGAAGGAATAAAGGTGATGAACTTAGAACATTTCTTTATGTAGCAATTTAATTCAGATATACCGTCATGGTGTTTAGATGAATACAGATGAATGACTTAAGGTTATTGCCCTCTAGACCGTTAGACAATTCACTGGATAGAAGACCTGTTGACCAGTAATCAGATTATTACAACAGAATGCTGCTGTGGTATTGTTACAGTTGTTTTTTTATTTAAATGTTTTATTTAACCTTTATTTAACCAGGCAAGTTTATTTAACTAGGTATTATTACAGTTGTTTTTTTATTTAAATGTTTTATTTAACCTTTATTTAACCAGGCAAGTTTATTTAACTGTTGCAAAGCGTTTGATTTCCCCCAGCCTGGCCTGTCGTGCATAGTAGCGCTGGCTATGTAGAATTAGCCACTGAGTTGTGTGGTGGTTCTGGGATAAATGTGCTGTAGTGTGGGAAAGACTTGGGAGGGGGTTCTATGTTGTCTGTCATTCATGAAACAACCAATCATGTCTCTCGTCCTATTTTATGGACATACTATCCAGATTTATTTCAGAAAGAGTGTTGTTAATGGACTGTGGTTGTCATTGGCTATCACGTCACGGTGAAAAACCCACAGGTGGTAAGATGAAAGTGGATCATTTGCCTCTTCCTTCTCTGCCCCACTGGCAGAGGTCTCATGTCCATTAAAACTGAGGGGGAAGGATTTACCCATCTGAAGGATTCAAAAATATTAAATATATTGTTTCTTTAACATATTGATGCAGTTTATGCAATGATTTTGAATTTGGTCATTGCCTGTACGCTGCCATTACTCAAGTGACAGCTTGTCTAAGGTGAGGACAGAAATAGAGC
The DNA here is from genome assembly GCA_030435695.1 of Brachymystax lenok tsinlingensis. NCBI lineage: Eukaryota > Metazoa > Chordata > Actinopteri > Salmoniformes > Salmonidae > Brachymystax > Brachymystax lenok. The sequence continues at coordinate 12,295,550 of CM059797.1, read as the reverse complement.
CACATCTTAATCGGATTACCGTGGACATCCATCGCTGCACCCCGTCAGTCAGTGTTTAAATGACTAGCAGGATCACAGTGGCTGACATCCTTCTTATTCTCGGTGTCTTGGGATGCTGGGGTGTGGTGTGTTGTTTTGTGGAGTGTTGTGTTGAAAGGGATTTCTGGAAGGTTGGTTGACATAATACCAGATCAAGGCTCATATAGTGGGACAACTGTCTGGTTACTGTGGGACATGGGACTGATTGGGAGAGAAGCTGTATGTGCTTGTGTTTGAATAGAGTTGGGTTGTCCAGTGCACTTCCAACAGCACAACAGTGTTTTTACGAATGCAAGTAAAACATCTGCCCAATTTCAATTACATTTGCAATGATTTAAAGGTCCAGAACCATTCCTCTCAATACTCGTTTTCCCTAGCAGCCTTGTGCAGTTGATATGTACATCTCTAAAACACTATTACTACAACTAATATACAACTACATAACCTCTGTAACACTGGATGTGACGCAACATGTTCACGTGTCTGAGGCAGCTGACTGATACTCTCAGTCCTGACCAGTTTGTTAGGTCACTGTGCCATTAGGACAGGTTACATAAAATGGATTAACTAGAATATTCTAATGATTATTGTCTGTTCCAAATGAAGATATTAATGGATTTATTACTATTTCCTTTTTGAAAGCAAATAAGTTTTAAAAGAATGTTTTGAAACTCTGTACTAAGAAAATATGAATTTTTGGATAATCAAGTGTACTGTATTATAGTAGTGTGATTTGACATGTACAGTGTTTGACTTGTTTCTGTGTCCATACCTTTCTGCTTGCACTTTCCACTGTCTTTTGAATGGTAAGTCACTGAAATCCTCATGCTCCCATGCACACATTTCCAGTGGTGGGAAAAAGTACATGCATATGCAATAAGTGAAAACACATTATCGAAATGGGGATAGCTAGTTAACATAATTTCAGAAAGCATGATGCGCTTGCCAGTTAACTTTCATTCTGAAATAACATCATATTTCTGAGTTAGTCAGCTATTAGTTTAGAAAGACTTGGTATGGGAGCTAACTAGTTAATTTTACAAAAGAAATCGACCCACATATAGTACCAGTCAAAAGTTTGGACACACCTACTCATTCCAGGGGCTTTCTTTATTTTTACTATTTTCTGCATTGTAGAATAAGACAACAAAACTATGAAATAGCACATATGGAATCATGTAGTAACCAAAAAAGTGTTAAACAAATCAAAATATATATTTATATTTGAGTTTCTTCAAAGTAGCCACCCTTTGCCTTGATGACAGCTTTGCACACTCTTGGCATTCTCTCAACCAGTTTCACCTGGAATGCTTTTCCAACAGTCTTGAAGTAGTTCCCACACATGCTGAGCACTTGTTGACTGCTTTTCCTTCAATCTGCGGTCCAACTCATCCCAAACCATCTCAATTGGGTTGAGGTCGGGTGACTGTGGAGGCCAGGTCATCTGATGCAGCACTCCATCCACTCTCCTTCTTGGTCAAATAGCCCCTACACAGCCTGGAGGTGTGTTGGGTCATTGTCCTGTTGAAAAACAAATAATAGTCCCACTAAGCGCAAACCAGAAGGGATGGCGTATCGCTGCAGAATGCTGTGGTAGCCATGCTGGTTAAGTGTGCCTTGAATTCAAAATAAATCACAGACTAACCATAAGGCACCATTTTCTTTTTTTCTTTTTTTACGGAGAGCCAGGGGTACACTCCAACAGTCAGACTTATATACAAACAAAGCATGTGTGTTTAGTGAGTCTGCCAGATCAGAAGCTGTAGGACCATTTTCCTGTCCTGCTAAGCATTCAAAATGTAACAAGAACTTTTGGATGTCAGGGAAAATGTATGGAGTAAAAAGTACATTATTTTCTTGAGTAAAAGTTAGAATTGTCAAAAATATAAATAGTAAAGTACAGATACCCCCCAAAACTACTTAAGCAGTACTTTAAAGTATTTTTTACTTAAGTACTTTACACCAGTGCACATTGACATAAATGCATGCTTCATGCAAAAGGTAGAGTTACAGAGTTTAATGGTTGCGATAGGATGATAAAAAATATTGTAGTTATTCCACAATACTAACCTAATTGACAGAGTGAAAAGAAGGAAGCCTGTATTGACTCATGGGTGTGAATGTTTATGTAAATTAGATTTGACTGTTTTTCCTTTTCAATAAATGTACTACATTTTCTAAAAGCATGTTTTCACTATTTCATTATAGGGTATTGTGTATACATGATTGTTAAAAAACATATATTTAATCAATTTTGAATTCAGGCTGTAACACAAAAAAATACAGAATAAGTCAAGGGGTATGAACACTTTCTGAAGGCAATGTAGATCTGAAATTAGGATATTGTCCTTACTTCATATCTGTGTCATCTGTTTCTGGCTGTCTGACCCTCTCTCTTCTCCTTGTCTCATCCCTGACTCTTCTTCCTATAGATAATGCTTTCTAGAAGACAAAGAAGAAGAAGTCAGAAACAGCGAGCTCAGCCACAAATGGTGTCGACGCAAAGCCCAAAAAGACCAAGAGCAAGAAGAGCGATGACCTGTCTGGAGAGGAGAGTCCTGCAGTTCAAAGTACGGACAGTTCAGATGAGATATCCTCCAAAGAGATATATGGAAATTAGTGTGTAGAAGATCACCAATATTTTGGCAGCAAACAGACTATCTGAGAACCCAGGCGAAGTCAACTTACTGCCAAAATGTTGATTCTTAAACAAATCATTTTTATTTGAGATAGAGTGAGTGGCTTCAAAATGTAATGAATAAATATATCAAAACATTAACATTTCTTTGGAGGTCATCCCTCTCTCAATCTTCTTAATGATGTTGTTTCTTTTCATTACGTTTGTCAAATAGATGGAAAAAAGGTAAAGAAAAAGAAAGCAGATGAAGAAAAAAATGAAAAAGAAAAAGAGAAAGGGATAGAAAAAGAGAAAGACGAGCCAAAGAAGAAAACAAAAAGTGTGCCAAAGAAAAAGAAAGGTGAGCAGTCAGAAACACAACTGACATTATGCTCAAAGTGAACTGCATGTTACAGCATCAAAACTTCTGTAAAACCCAATAAAATGTACTTTTCTTTTCTGCCCAAGGTTCAGATACAGAATATGACGACGATGATGATGAGGAAGAGACTCCACAAAAGAAGACAAAGAAAAAGACCACAAAGGAAGGTTCTGAAAAAGATGGCAAAGATGTCAAGGAGAAGAAATCCAAAGCTAAAGGTGGGCAGACGTATAGGAAAGCAATTCTCTTAAAGGAGTTAGTAGACAACAAGAATAAGACCTGTTTTAAGAGGATTAGGTAGGAGAATGAATTGTAATGTTGAGTGAAAGGAAACACTAGTCCTGCACACGAGGCAGAAGGCCACAGCCTTATGCTGTCATCACCTAACAAGCTGTTGCAGATTACACAACAAGACAGTGTGCAAAACATCCAAACGAAATAGCATCACTGATAGAATTATTTTCGTCTCACTTCTTTTTTCAGATGACAAAGAGCCTGACAAAAAATCTAAGAAAGACACCAAGAAAAAGGAACCAGCTTCTCTGTTCTCTGTAAATGGAGATAAGGATAAGTCAGACTCCAAGAGCAAGAAGAAAGGTACAGTAAGCCTTAACACTATAGCTTTAAGTATTCATTTTAAACTGCTGCAACTTTAGGGATAATGATTGACTTTGTGGTTGAGAATCTCTAACCCATCGTCATGTATGATTTGTGTCTAAACTCCAACATCGGAAGTCTCCCATCCCTTTTGCAAGAGCACATACTGCAGTGTCACAGTACCATCGGAAAAGCACTGTAGGTACACTGTGATACGATCATAACCTGAAGTGTATTCTCTTAAACCAGCAGCCAAATCGGATAGTGAAGACAGCGAACCAGAAACCAAGTCCAGCAAGTCAAAATCAAAGAAGAAGGAGAACGCCAACCCAGCATCCATGTTCACAGCAGGGGGGAACAAGGACAAAGACAAGGACAAAGACAAGGACAAAGACAAGGACAAGAAGAAGAAGAAGAAAGGCAAGTGTTTTCTGTTATAATTAAATACAGCTCCGGTGTTTGACCATATTCCTGCTGGTCAGTAAAATAAAGTTGTCTGGTATTTCCCTAACGTTCTATTTCCTTTCAGCCAAAGCATCAGACAGTGATGATTCTGACTCCGAGGCAGAAAAAGGAAAAAAGAAAAAGGGAAAAGTGAAGAAGAAAAAGGTTTGTGTCTGTTTAGTTAGCTAGGTCATAGTCTGTTTAGTTAGCTAGGTCATAGTCTGTTTAGTTAGCTAGGTCATAGTCTGTTTAGTTAGCTAGGTCATAGTCTGTTTAGTTAGCTAGGTCATAGTCTGTTTAGTTAGCTAGGTCATAGTCTGTTTAGTTAGCTAGGTCATAGTCTGTTTAGTTAGCTAGGTCATAGTCTGTTTAGTTAGCTAGGTCATAGTCTGTTTAGTTAGCTAGGTCATAGTCTGTTTAGTTAGCTAGGTCACAGTCTTGCCACAGTGATGGCGGGTGGGGTATACAATTCTGCAATCCTCTGATAAAGTATTATGTATAAATTAACCTAAAAGTTCCCCAAATGAACATTGGTTAAAGATGCTGAAAAGCTTATAACCATATTTTTTCCTGTCCCACGTCCAGGAGGAGAGGCCTCCGTCCCCAGACATTGAGTTTGACAGCCTGGAGGAGTTTGTTCTGCAGCCAGCCCAGCAGGGGGTGACTGTCAAATGCAAGGTGACCCGGGACCAGAGAGGCTTGGACAAAGGCCTATACCCCACATACTATCTCCACCTGGACAATGAAAAGAAGGTGAGGCACTCTCAGAGGACAGGTTTAGGGGTTTTACTGTCACTCACAGCTTTAGAGATTCGAGATTAATTTTGAAACCAATCAGAGATGGAGCCAACGACCATAAAACCAAGTTGTGGACTTGTGATACAGTATGATATGCATTTGAGGAATCATTGACCAGGGGATTAATTATGTGTTTTTTAGGTATTTCTACTGGCTGGGAGAAAACGAAAGAAAAGCACAACCTCCAATTACCTTATCTCCATAGACCCCACAGACTTGTCTCGGGGTGGAGAAAATTTCATTGGGAAGTTGAGGTATGCTGTAACCTACATTCATAGATCAAACTGTAACATTTCCATAAAACATGTTTTATTGCAACTGTAATCATGCATTTCATAAACTTGTGTAATTCATGGAGTGATTCGTTAAGCTTGTGTAATTCATGGAGTGATTCGTTAAACTTGTGTAATTTATGGAGTGATTTGTTAAGCTTGTGTAATTCATGGAGCGATTCGTTAAACTTGTGTAATTCATGGAGTGATTCGTTAAGCTTGTGTAATTCATGGAGTGATTCTTTACACTCCATAGGTCCAACTACTTGGGCACTAAGTTCACAGTGTTTGATAATGCACTGCACCCAGACAGAGCTCTACCAGACATGTCCAACGCTCGCCAAGAATTAGCAGCCATTATTTACGTAAGGCTTTGAAATGTACATTAATGAACCATTTATAAAGGTTTTTCCAAAGGGTTCATAAGTATTTTATAAACTGCTAATTATTATGGTGTAGTAAAATGGGTTATAAAGGGTTTGTAAAGGGGCTATAAGTATACTAAACAAAAATATAAACGCAACATGCAACAATTTCAAAGATTTTACTGAGTTACAGTTCATATTAGGAAATCAGTCAATTGAAATAAATTCATTCGGCCTTAATCTATGGATTTAACATGACTGGGAATACAGATATGCATCTGTTGGTCACATATACCTTAAAAAAGGTAGGGGCTTGGATCAGAAAACCAGAGTGACCCCCAAGCTGCTGGCGGGAACTGGAACATGCTGTTGTACACATCAATCCAGAGCATCCCAAACATGCTCAATTGGTGACATGTCTGGTAAGTATGCAGGCCATGGAAGACATGCGAAATGGGCCGTGCATGATCATGCTGAAACATGAGCTGATGGCGGCAGATGAATGGCACGACAATGGGCCTCAGGATTAAGTCACAGTATCTCTGTGCCATCGATAAAATGCAATTGTGTTTGTTGTCTGTAGCATATGCCTGCCCATACCATAACCCCAACGCCCACCATGGGGCACACAGTTCACAATGTTGACGTCAGCAAACCATTCGCACACACAACGCCATACACGTGGTCTGCGGTTGTGAGGCCGGTTGGATATACTCCCAAATTCTCTAAAACAATGTTGGAGGCAGCTTATGGTAGACGAATGAACATTACATTCTCTGGCAACACCTATGGTGAATATTCCATGAGACAGAATGCCAATTGCACGCTCCCTCAAAACTGTGTTGTGTGACAAAACTGCACATTTTAGAGTGTCCTTTTATTGTCCCCAGCACAAGGTGCACCTGTGTAATGATCATGCTGTTAAATCAGCTTCTTGGAATGCCACACCTGTCAGGTGGATGGATTATCTTGGCAAATAAAAAATGCTCACTAACAGGGAGGTAAACAAATTTGTTCACAAAATCTGAGAGAAATAAGCTTTTTGTGCGTATGGAACATTTCTGGGATCTTTTATTTCAGCTCATGAAACATGGGACCAACACTTTACATGTTGCATTTATATTTTTATTCAATGTAGTTCATAGATTGTTCATTATTAGATTATTATTACAAAATCTTATTTTAAATTGATCTATGATGGAATCCAACTTCCCTAAAAATGTCAATCCTAATTCTGCTTCTTATCTCTCTGACCTTTGGGAATAGGAAACAAATGTCTTGGGAATGAAGGGTCCCAGAAGGTTAACCGTTATCATCCCAGGGATGGGAAAGGACAGTGAACGAGTACCCATCCGACCTCGCAGTGTAAGCAAACCGTTGTTATAAAGATATCATTCTGTCAGAGCTATGGATGAGGACGGAACAACAGCGCTGTTCATCATGATTTCATCTTTGTAGGACGTTACATGTGGTGTAAGCTACATATAGTATACTACAGTATATCTGATGATTTTAACACAATATTCCTCATTATCCATATTGTTATTGTGACCAGCTGGGTCATTCCACCAATTTGGTGCCTTTTGAGATGTGTAACTTGGTAACACAATTACTTGATGTCACCTAATTTTAACATTCTGTCATAAAGACCACATGTTCAACTTCATAAAAAACATGTTTTCTTTTTTCAAGATGTTAAATACAATGTGACTATAGTAAGTGCTTAGTAATGAGTGCTAAATAAAGTAAAAGGGTTGACCGAAACAGGGTTGACCAAAACAAGGTTGACCGAAACAGGATTGACCGAAACAGGATTGACCATAACAAAGTTGACCGTAACCTGGTTGACTGTAACAGGGTTGACCGTAACAGGGTTGATTATATCATCTTAAATCATCCATAAATACCCTTGTGACATGGAGAATGGAAGCTTGTTGTGTACAAAAGGAAGTGGTAATTGAATGTAAGCTTCACAATTATGATTTTTTTTACATTCTAGCCTGTCTATCTATCGGAAACAGGGTTGACGTGTTATGCTCGACCCGCTCAGTTTTCCACCAGAAAATGGCCAAAAAGAGTACAACAAGCTCACCTGCTTTAACTCTATGATTTCACTATTAGATGTTAAATGTTCTTTTGAAAAAAAAAATGTCAAAAGGAAGTTTCACCATATTAAAATTGGAGCTCAGTTCACGTAACAGGGTTGATCTTAAAATGAGGGACAGACATAAATAAATCACTAATCATATTAAATAAATAATCTTCAGAAATGACTGTGTCAAAGCAACAAAATAACTACGGCTTTTAAAAAAAATCTAATTTTGTGGTCTATATTAAAGGACACTAAATTGAATATAACAGGCTTTTAAAATTCTATATTTGTGCAAAATGTCTACTTAAAATATAAATGGGAGGCAAAAGGCAGTAATTTAATGGAACAGCCTAGCTAATGTTGCTGCGTTTCTTCCACCCCCATTTCTTCAGGACAACGATGGTTTACTGATGAAGTTCCAGAATAGAAAGTTGGACAATCTAATCGAACTCCACAACAAGACCCCCACATGGAATGAGGAGACGGCGTCCCATGTGCTGAACTTCAACGGCAGGGTCACACAGGCCTCCATCAAGAACTTTCAGATCGTCCACAGCAAGGATTGTGAGAACCCAAAATTCTCGTCCGCAATCATTACATTATTTACATATTGTTTATTTCTAGTACATATCATAAATAATACAGGTGAACAAAAGTCTAAGAATGAAACCAATAGAATAAGGTTGAATAAAGTCACAAAACTCCCAAATACAGTATATTTTCTGGGAGTTTTTAGATAACATGTAATTTGCCATTTTCCTTTAAAAAATGTAAATGTTAAATGTTTTTTTGTGTGTTTAAAATATTTAATTTATTTTCTTATTCTAGTGGACTATATTGTGATGCAGTTTGGACGAGTAGCAGACGATGCCTTCACTCTGGACTATAGCTACCCTATGTGTGCAGTGCAGGCCTTTGCCATCGCTCTATCAAGCTTCGATGGCAAAATAACCTGTGAATAAGAGGAAACCATTTAGGCTCTGGTGCCTCCTCAAGCTGCTGCAACTCGTTATTGGCATACAGATGCCAACTACCAGAAAGAAGAATTTCCTTCACCATTACTCAACATCAGTGCAAGGTACATAGATAGACGGAAGTCCTAGACGAGATGGGGGTCCAAGTGCATTTCATATCACATGAACTGCCTCGGGATTGTTTTGTTTGTTTGTGTCTCATTGCAATGATAATCATGAGCTTTTTTGGGAACAAGATTATTTTTACCAATTCGAGATCCTTGAGTGCAGTTACGGACGTGAGGGGATGCTGACACACCATGCAAGTCTGAGCATTGGAGCTTTGGTGTGCTTTGGCATTGGCATTACACCATTTCAGTGTTGGGGGATGCAGACCAATTTGGGGATGAAAGTGACATCTGAAGAGTGAAAGCCTATTTTCCACCTACATCAACGCTTTTATAGCATAGTACATGTCCAATATTAATTCATTCTGTTGAGTATAATTTGGAATACAAATCCAGTAATGTGTTGGTAAAAAAATGAATCTATTGGTATTTTTTTTTATCTATTGGTAAAAAAAACTGTGTCTACGTGGACTTATAGAAAATTAATTTCAAAATATGTCAAAGTATATTTATTTAGGCCTACTTGTTCTTATTATTTTTAGACGTATGTTTGTTTCCATGCATTATTTGTTGTATTTCCAGATTATGAAATTGACTTCATTTTACAAATTAGAGGTTATGAGGCAGAGGAAAAAGGCAATATGCTTGTACCATGTGATTGTGGACAGTCACAAGTGTTTCTCTAATCATCTCATTTGCTGTTCTCATTCCACTCAAGTGACAATTTTGTTGTTGTTTTGATACCTGCCGTTTTAAGTTATATGTTCTCTCGTAGGCTAGATTCTGTCTTTGTATGAATCATGTGGACAAGAGCCTTATATTGACAGATATTGACAAATATAAGGCGCTGATGTGGACCATTGTTGTTTTGATAAGTTAATATATGTTCCAAATGTAAACAATGCATTTCAGTCCCTTGTGAACTTCTCTTGAATGAAAGTCAAAGTGCTGGCTTGAAGATAACATGCTCAATAATGAATTAATCTGCAAATAAAGTATGACATGTTTAAAATGAATTCTTACAGGATACATTTATTTTGCATTCAGTAAACACCCAACATTATGCTGTATAGTTTACTGTGCATTTGACACAGTACTATATTAGTGTTAACTTGATAGATAATTGGCAACTCAATGCTCCCTGGGAACCTGTATTGATTCGACCTCTTGCTTTTGAATGACAATGCTTAATGCTTTATGACACAATGTCAGCAGTTATGAGAACATGGTTTCAAATTAATCAGTTGGTTGTTTTCTAGTTTTCTGAGACAGTCGTGCTGTTCTGCAGATGTTGTTGTCTTACAAAATGTGGGGTGAGAGAAGAAACTTGAATTTAGGATGAAAAACCTGTTTGGGCTGACGGCTGAGGATCCTGAGAGCAAGTGGAAGGTGTGCTCTCTGCCCGAACCTGCTCCGGCAGTTGTCCAAACTCGTAGAGGCAATGAAGCTAATCACAGACACGGTTTTTGGACAGATGCAGTGCAATGATGTGCACACTTCCTCAGAGTTGACTTCACAGAAAGTTGTCTTCTAGAAGTGTCCATGTTTAGTTAACAGAGCGAGTTATGACTATGACTCTGTTATTTTAACCACACGTATTCTTTGTCGTCTACATTTCTCTAGGCGAACGATACTTTTTTTTAAACATATTTTCAGCAGCAACCAATCCTATAAGACCTGTAGACCTACTTCCAATGCCAACAATCGCGATCATTATTTTTACCAACAGAGGGAGCTATTCTATTGTCAGATGTGAATAGGCCTAAATGTTCCAATGAAAGCTTCTAAAACATTTCATGGATTCGAACCTGAAAGGGTTACATCATGGAGTTTGACACTCTTGACATTCATAATGACATTTTCGACCTATATTCGACCTTACTTCAGTGGAATGTGTAAATTCCTCGGCAGGAAACATACAGTAATATAATAATAATAAGGATACAGTTTAATGTTTGTGTAGACTAAATGTTAACAATGATATTATTATTTTTGTTGTTGTTGTTGTGTTATCATTAATATTATTGTTGTAATTATTATTACTTTATTAATTGTAACCTACAGGTCTCATATAACACACTTCATTTTGTATGCATTATCTATTCCACCGGCTTTATAGCAAAGTAGTCTAATAATAGTCATAGCAAGTTTCACACTGAGAAAAACAAGTCATGTGATATTTGCTGGTACTATAAACATGTTACTGCATAACTCATGTTGTCATTTTATGTGGCACGTCCAGAGAACAAAAGGAAACTTCAAAGAATAATTATATATTGATAAAGACTTCTCTGGAATATCCTGCAGTAAAAGTCCTGGGGGTGGAGATTTGAGTGGAGGCACTGCCCCCAAGTATTTTGATTGACGGTACCCAATGGCTCCTCCTTGAAAGTTTTTTTCTTCGTTTTCCAGTGTAGTGCGTTCATTGATTTCATACCAAAGTCATACTTAACATTCCACTTACACTGTCAAACCAGGAGAAATATTACTGAAAACTATAAGGCGCCAAAAAAATATATAGTATAAAAATAAGTAAGTTATCTTCGCTTTTGTCAGGAGGGTTGACTTCCAAAAAAAGGTGAGTAAGCATGAATTTGTTCCCTTTGTTTAAGAGCTTTCGGTGAAGTTTTCATGCTCTCATGGTGAAGTTTTCAGATCATTGTCATTTTTTGCATTTTTCCATGGAACTCCTTGCCTTTGGGAGGGAAGAAAATGACGGATTGATCGGCTATATAAATTGTGTGTAACTTTTTCTGTGTGCAGGACATCTTTGCTAAGATTTAACTTTATTGACTCTACTCATTGACAATCATAAGACGTTAGTAGGATATTGCTTTCTTTGTCATAACTATGGGACAACAAGCATGTTTCCTTTCTTTTTCATACAGCTGCTTGGATCCTGATCACTTTCCTCCTAACTTGTTCTCCAGAAGAATCAAGTCTTTACATACTCGAGGATTGACAGACTGAAAAAGGCAAATTGGAGGAATATATAACTCGATATTTTACGCGCTGTTTTACTGCACCCAATAGGTAAGTGAATCACCCAATTTGGTAACATTGTGTCGAAGAGAAGAGGCCATATACGAGCCCCCAAAAAAATTCATATTGCTAGCTGCTGTTGCATCTTTAGAAGTTGACATTTCAGTAACCAAAAACATATTGTGTCAATTAACCAAAAACATATACGCGCTACAAGGCCTAGGTCAAGAATACACATGTATTTAATCGTATTCTTCATCTTATTACAGTAATCTATTATGTTATGTGTTCAGTACAGGTTTACAGTTCGTTTTTTTTTCTTCAGAAAATAGCAACACTGACAAAACGAATCTCAGTTTCACGCAACACATATATACTGCAGATCTTGCTACATTTTGACATGTTTGTTTATGCATGTTAATAATATATGTAAATATACAACTGAGACTAAAAATAGCAATCATATCATAACTTATCATAACTAATACACACAGCAGAGCACCCTCTACACGCACTGTTGTCTACCAAACTTTCAGATTTACTTAGGATACTTGGAAAGTATTTCCTATTCTGGTCCAAAACACATTAATTGTCTGTTTAAATTTTTATTTAGTATTCATTTGTATTTGGATGTGCCTTAAGGAATTATATATTATTAATTTGTGTGTATCCCTTACTGACTTTGATGAGAAGGATTCTAGAAAGTTACATGTTGTTTCAAGACACTACACCACAGTCTAAACAGTCTGACAAATAGACAGTAGTATTTTTATTAATACTTGTGAAATTATATCACTCAATAGTTTAGTCTCAGGTAACAACCCTATTACAGCTGTGCCAATGCTCAATACATGTATGCTACATGACAATTAGATGCATCATCATCTGATTTGTAATAACAGTTTGGACAGCAACATTTGTGCAGATTTCTAATCAAAACAATTTGCGGTATTCTACTGTTTTTGAAGAAAACCTGATTCTTTCCAACTGTTTCTTTCAACCATCCTTTCTGTTGTATTGGTAAATAATGTTTAAGTAAGGGGTTTGTATTTTAGAGTTGTGGATCTTTCTTGATCTCTTCCACAGGGACCAGTGACGTTTCACTGGAAATCCTTATATTAGGATTTACAATGCATGGATCAGTGTGCTTTTAATTGTATGACTGTATAAATACCTCTTCAAGCATCACACGTTGATGGTGTACTATTGGTTAAGATTGGGTAAACAGACTTTTCCTGTTTCGCTTATTAGAAATATAAAAATCTGTGCGATGCTTTACATATGATTTATTATTGTTCTTCTTTCTTAACAATCGTGTAAACAGATGTACACAACGATGCTACAGTACAATCAGTGTCATTCAACAGGTTTGGCCAAAAAATAGAATGTTGTCTTTCAGGTTTCTCGCTACGTAATTTTAATATTCTGTTAACATTTACGGTTTACATTATAGGCACGTTCTGTGTCTTTTCTTTATATCTCAGACTGTCAAACTTTCCTCTGTTACATTCAAATGGTAAGTAAGCCATTCACTCTGAAACGAGAACAGATTATTACAAAATATTTGACACGACTCGAAAGATGCAGCCAGTCAGTTACCATTTGGTCAAACGATACGAAGCAATCACACCAAATCACTTGTTTATAATTGACATACGAACACAGTTGAAATAATGGATCTGTACAAAGTTACAAACACTAGTCCCAGGTCATCTGCATCCTGTATGCCCAAATGTAAATCTTTCAGATGGACTGAGTAGTCTTGCTAAATTGTTGAAGCACCGCAGGCACTCCCAGTCGCAGTTACACGTTCTCTGACTCTCGAGGAGACAGACCTGTGTTTGCCTATACAGTCTCCAGTACAAATTTGAAGTTGACATACGTTGACACAAAAGTGTTGCCTAATAGAACTAGTACTCCAGCTACAATATAGTAAGTGTAGTGTGTGATGTCTGTTGGAGCATTGTGGCAATATGATTTTAAGTATAGGGAAACAGTATTTATTCTGACAGATGGACATAGAGTCAACAGGTTGAGGGGACATTTTTGGATATATACAGTGGGGCCAAAAAGTATTTAGTCAGCCACCAATTGTGCAAGTTCTCCAACTTAAAAAGATGAGAGAATTTTCATCATAGGTACACTTCAACTATGACAGACGAAATGAGAAAAAGAAATCCAGAAAATCACATTGTAGGATTTTTAATTTATTTATTTGCAAATTATGGTGGAAAATAAGTATTTGGTCAATAACAAAAGTTTAACTCAATACTTTGTTATATACCCTTTGTTGGCAATGACAGAGGTCAAACGTTTTCTGTAAGTCTTCACAAGGTTTTCACACACTGTTGCTGGTATTTTGGCCCATTCCTCCATGCAGATCTCCTCTAGAGCAGTGATGTTTTGGGGCTGTCGCTGGGCAACACGGACTTTCAACTCCCTCCAAAGATTTTCTATGGGGTTGAGATCTGGAGACTGGCTAGGCCACTCCAGGACCTTGAAATGCTTCTTCTGAAGCCACTCCTTCCGTTGCCCGGGCGGTGTGTTTGGGATCATTGTCATGCTGAAAGACCCAGCCACGTTTCATCTTCAATGCCCTTGCTGATGGAAGGAGGTTTTCACTCAAAATCTCACGATACATGGCCCCATTCATTCTTTCCTTTACACGGATCAGTCGTCCTGGTCCCTTTGCAGAAAAACAGCCCCAAAGCATGATGTTTCCACCCCCATGCTTCACAGTAGGTATGGTGTTCTTTGGATGCAACTCAGCATTCTTTGTCCTCCAAACACGACGAGTTGAGTTTTTACCAAAAAGTTCTATTTTGGTTTCATCTGACCATATGACATTCTCCCAATCCTCATCTGGATCATCCAAATGCTCTCTAGCAAACTTCAGACGGGCCTGAACATGTACTGGCTTAAGCAGTGGGACACGTCTGGCACTGCAGGATTTGAGTCCTGGCGGCGTAGTGTGTTACTGATGGTAGGCTTTGTTACTTTGGTCCCAGCTCTCTGCAGGTCATTCACTAGGTCCCCACGTGTGGTTCTGGGATTTTTGCTCACCGTTCTTGTGATCATTTTGACCCCACGGGTGAGATCTTGCGTGGAGCCCCAGATCGAGGAAGATTATCAGTGGTCTTGTATGTCTTCCATTTCCTAATAATTGCTCCCACAGTTGATTTCTTCAAACCAAGCTGCTTACCTATTGCAGATTCAGTCTTCCCAACCTGGTGCAGGTCTACAATTTTGTTTCTGGTGTCCTTTGACAGCTCTTTGGTCTTGGCCATAGTGGAGTTTGGAGTGTGACTGTTTGAGGTTGTGGACAGGTGTCTTTTATACTGATAACAAGTTCAAACAGGTGCCATTAATACAGGTAACGAGTGGAGGACAGAGGAGCCTCTCAAAGAAGAAGTTACAGGTCTGTGAGAGCCAGAAATCTTGGTTGTTTGTATGTGACCAAATACTTATTTTCCACCATAATTTGCAAATAAATTCTTAAAAAACCTACAATGTGATTTTCTGGATTTTTTTCCTCATTTTGTCTGTCATAGTTGAAGTGTACCTATGATGAAAATTACAGGCCTCTCTCATCTTTTTAAGTGAGAGAACTTGCACAATTGGTGGCTGACTAAATACTTTTTTGCCCCACTGTATATATATATATATTTAACTAGGCAAGTCAGTTAATAACGAAAAAGGGTGTCTGTAGTGACACCTCTAGCACTGAGATGCAGTGCCTTAGACCGCTGCGCCACTCAGGAGTTTATACTCTAAAACAGGGAAGTATGTCTTCCTCTGGTGAATTACACTGAACAAAAATGTAAATGCAACATGTAAAGTGTTGGTCTCATGTTTCATGAGCTGAAATAAAAGATACCAGAAATTTTACATACGCACAAAAAACGTATTTCTCTCAAATGTTGTGCACAAATTTGTTTATGTCCCTGTTAGTGAGCATTTCTCCTTTGCCAAGATAATCTATCCAGCTGAGAGGTGTGGGATATGAAGAAGCTGATTAAACAGAATTATCATTACACAAGGGCACCTTGTGCTGGGGACAATAAAAAGCCACACTAAAATGTGCAGTTTTGTCACACAACACAA
The DNA here is from genome assembly GCA_030435695.1 of Brachymystax lenok tsinlingensis. Lineage (NCBI taxonomy): Eukaryota > Metazoa > Chordata > Actinopteri > Salmoniformes > Salmonidae > Brachymystax > Brachymystax lenok. The sequence continues at coordinate 12,279,777 of CM059797.1, read as the reverse complement.
TGCCACAGATGTCTAAAGTTTTGATGGAGCGTGCAATTGGCATGCTGACTGCAGGAATGTCCACCAGAGCTGTTGCCAAATAATGAAATGTTAATTTCTCTACCATACGCTGCCTCCCAATGTCGTTTTAGAGAATTTGGCAGGACGTCCAACCGGCCTCACAACAACAGACCACATGTATGGCGTTGTGTGGATGAGTCATTTGCTGAATGTGTCAATGTTGTGAACAGAGTGCCCCATGGCAGCGGTGGGGTAATGGTATGGGCAGGCATAAGCTGTGGACAAAGAACACAATCGATGACAATTTGAATGCACAGAGATACTGTGACGTGATCCTGAGGTCCATTGTCGTGCCATTTATCCACCGCCATCCCCTCATGTTTCAGCATGATAATGCACAGCCCCATGTCGCAAGGATCTGTACACAATTCCTGGATGCTGAAAATGTCCCAGTTCTTCCATGGCCTGCATTCTCACCAGACATGTCACCCATTGGGAATTGGGATGCTCTGGATCGACGTGTACGACAGCGTGTTCCAGTTCTCGCCAATATCCAGCAACTTCTCACAGCCATTGAAGAGGAGTGGGACAACATTCCACAGGCCACAATCAACAGCCTGATCAACTCTATGCAAAGGAGATGTGTCGCGTTGCATGAGGCAAATGGTGGTCACACCAGATACTGACTGGTTTTCTGATCCACACCCCTACTTTTTGTTACGGTATCTGTGACTAACATCAGCATATCTGTATTCCCTTATATAAACTGTTGCATGTTGTGTTCATACTTTTGTTCAGTATACTTCCATATATTAGAGGTGATGCCTTACATGCTGACTAGAGTGATGCAAAATAAATGTATACATACATGTTATTCAGTCATTGCACCCACACTGCTTGCGCGTGTCAACGAGCGTCTGCATAGCCAGTAGCTAAAATAGAACTTGGTTTGATTTGTGAGGCTTGACACGCTGCGAATTCCGCCTCTCCCTCTCCTCATTGGTTTTTAGGAGCATATACCCACGTGTGTGATTGAAAGGTGAACTGAGGTCCACACTCCAGTCCAGTTGGTAGTGGTAATGCACCTTAAAGTTGGTTGAAACCGCCATATAAAGTCCAAAGAAGAAGAAGAAGCCTGAAGGAGGAGAGATGACTAGAAATTAACTCGGTTTTCCCTTTTATCTGTGGATTAATTGTCGGAGTAGAGGACCTTGTGCATTTCACGTAAAATAACAACCCAATGTTTATATCCCAGGACAAATTAGCGAGCTAGCTAGCTAAAACAGCAAGCTAGCTAGCTAATATAGTTGGTATTTCAACCTGGTTGTCCTGATCGTGTCTGGTGTGGGTGGATCCAGCGCGCGAGCGGTCTGGTTGGCATGTTATATAGTGCAGCCTGCTTTGTATCATAATAGTGCAACCAAACAAAACAACTATCAGACCTATTTTAGCCTACACTCTTAGAAAAAAAGGTGCTGTCTGGAACCTAAAAGGGTTATTCGGCAGTCCCCATAGGAGAACCCTTTGAAGAACCCTTTTGGTTCCAGGCAGAACCCTTTTTGGTTCCATGTACAACCCTTTCAATTCTACCTAGAACCAAAAAGGGTTATACCTGCAACCAAACAGGGTTCTCCTATGGGGACAGCCGAAGAACCCTTTTGGAACCCTTTTTTTCTAAGAGGGTAGATAGTATTTGGGATTTCTTTAGGCTTGACAGTGAAGTAATTGGAGCTACATGCACAAACAAGTAAAATACAGTTTTGTGGCCGTTATTAATAATTTATACACTTTACTGGCAAAACATGATGAAATGAACCAGGGGGAATAAAGTATTGTCTTTACCTATTTTGGGTGGTCCGTTATAAAACAGAACCCATCAGACCATAATTTGAAGTTACGTATTGTTGATTTCAGTTTCCTGTGTTAGAATTGTTTACTGCACTGTTGGAACTAGGAACACAAGCACTTCGCTACACCCGCAATAACATCTGTTAAATATGTGTATGTGACCAATAACATTTGATTTGATTTGAAGTGTAATCCAACGTGAACACTTGGGTGAAAGTTGAGACTGAAGATTGATCACACTTAATACCCTTCAATATCTACAAAGCTGTACCCAATTACTTTCTCTCTGAACATGTGGAAATTGTGTGCATGTGGAAACAGAAGAAAGCAATGGAAGCATCCTTGGTGAATGAAGGTGTGATATTTTAGATGGTGATGGAGGACGGAGAAGAGGAGGGTAAATCAGATCCTCTGTTCTCAGTGTGTTTATGCAACATTCATGTAGTGGGATAGTGCTCTTGCTCTGCTCTCAGTCCCAACACAATCAGCTCTTCTCAAACAAACTGCAACATTGCAACTCATACTCTGAATCTAGTCCATGGGCTAAGTATATTTTTTATTTTCTTGCAGCTTTACTTTTAAGGCAAAAGGCCATAGCTGCCTGTCTGCTTTAAGGCTCCTGGTCAATTATTAGATTATTTGAACAATATCCTGTTAAAGTGTCTCGTTTCTTTGTTGGTCTTCCTTGCTGTAGTTCCTCAGGCCATCGGTTGAAGCAATGATTTAATTAACCTGTTCCATCCCAGGTTAGTGAACAAGCACAGAGAAGGGGCTTTTGTTTCAGGACAGAATGGTGGTAAGACTGTTAAGTGCAGATATTAAAAATACAGTTAGATCTCGAGATATTATTTTTGACGAGATATCATATCGTTTTGTCAATATCGCAATATTATTTTTGCTCTAGTTGGCTGTACCTGCACCATACTGCAAGATTTTTCCTTCATAGCTTGTTCTCCATATTATTTTTAAATAGGGAGCCAATTTGTTTTTAGCATTTTTATTTCCATGACTGATCAAAACTTGTTTTCTCATGGCTCTCTCTTGTCCCTCTGCAGCAGACATATTTGGGACATCGAATCGCAATAAAATCACAGTATCGAATTGCAATACATATAGAATTGTAAGAATCGTGAGAATCGCAATACATATCAAATTGGCACATGAGTATCATTATAATATCGTATCCTGATGTCCCTGATAATTCCCAGCCCTACTTACAACATGTCCTTTTCCAATGCAAAAGCTGATAATATACAGTACCAGTCAAAAGGTTGGACACACCTACTCATTTAAGGTTTTTTTCTTTATTTTGACTATTTTCTACATTGTAGAATAATAGTGAAGAGATCAAAACTATTAAATAATACATGGAATCATGTAGTAACCAAAAAAGTGTTAAACAAATCTAAATATATTTGAGATTCTTCAAAGTAGCCACCCTTTGCCTTGATGAGAGCTTTGCACACTCTTGGCATTCTCTCAACCAGCTTCACCTGGAATGCTTTTCCAACAGTCTTGAAGGAGGTCCCACACATGCTGAGCACTTGTTGGCTGCTTTTCCTTCACTCTGTGGTCCAACTCATCCCAAACCATCTCAATTGGGTTGAGGTCGGGTGACTGTGGAGGCCAGGTCATCTGATGCAGCACTCCATCACTCTCCTTCTTGGTCAAATAGCCCTTTTGGGGGTGATGATATGGCTATTTCATATTAAATTAGAACACAGCTACTGTCCAGTCATTCACTCAGATCTTCATGCATTTAGCATTGGCATGGGTATGTCATGTGTCACTCTCTTGGGTAATTTAACAATATAATCAGGGAAATCTTTTTTATGATGCCACAACTGGTATTAATGGTCATGAATAAAATGGGCTATTTTCTGTAATGCAATATAAACAGTCTATAATATTTGTATTTTTTTTTTTTAAATCAACTTGCTCAGACAGCATATCATTTTAACATTTTATATTTTGTGTACTACTGTTCATCTCCTATATTCATCTCCTATATTCATCTACTATTTTGAAATGTACCTTCCTTGAAAATACAGTAGGTAGTTGTTTGTTCCAGAGAGTCTGGGCTGTTTCTAGCTCTATCTTTGCTGGCTATTTGAGAGCAACTTCACTGTAGGGCTGACCCCATTTAGTCGACTGCTAGAATGTTTGGTCGATAGGCTGTTGGTCGACCGAGAAATATTTAGTCGAGCAGTCACAAATATATATATATATATAAAAATCTACAATGTTTGTTTGGTTAAGGTCATTTATGATAATGTATTCAATATATTACAATTACAGTCTTTTACCGTTCTCATTGTCGAAGTGGACTCGTTATTTGCGGACTGCACAACCTAGGCTACACTTGTGAGGAACAAGTTTTGGTTTATTTCATTCCATTTACAAGTTGTCAATTTATTCATTGTCTTTTGTTTGTAGTGCTCCTGTCAATGTTGAGTAAGGACGCCCACCTGAATTATACATAGAAGTCGGCCTAGGCTACCTGGCAAATGTAGGCCTATAAATGTGCCGGTTTGGCAGTGGTGGAGAAAGTGCTCAATTGTCATACTTGAGTAAAAGTAAAGATACCATAATAGAAAATAAAAGTAAAAGTAAATGTCACCCAGTAAAATACTACTTGAGTAAAAGTATTTGGTTTTAAATTTAAGTATCAAAATTAAATGGAATTGATATAATGTACTTAAATATCAAAAGTAAAAGTATAAATAATTTAATGTTCCTTATATTAAGCAAACCAGACGGCACAATTTTATATATATATTTTTTAAATTGACCGATAACCAGGGGCACACTCCAACACTCAGACATAATTTACAGACAAAGCATGTGTGTTTAGTGAGTCTCCAGAGGCTGTAGGGGTGGCCAGGGATGTTCTCTTGGTAAGTGTGTGAATTGGACTATTTTCCTGTCAAAATGTAACGAGTACTTTTGGGTGTCAGGGAAAATGTATGGAGTAAAAAGTACATTATTTTCTTTAGGAATGTAGAGAAGTAAAAGTAAAAATTGCCAAAAATATAAATAGTAAAGTAACGTACAGATACCCCAAATAACTACTTTAGTACTTTCAAGTATTTTTACTTAAGTACTTTACGCCACTTCCATTTGTGGATCTGATAGTATTTCTGATTGTCTTAACTCACCACCGCTGTGGAGCTTCTTTTCTTCACCTCAAACAGCAGGTAAACAAAGTCTGTTTTTACATACATTGAGAATGACAATAGTTCCTCAAGTTCCTTGCAGACAGGCCATGCATAGCCAATGTGATTTATAGTCTATTTATTTTCATCAGGATATTTTCTAGTTATGGGCTGCAATGTTTTTATTTGTTAGCTTTATGTAGGCTATTTTTACATAGTTGGCAATGGCAATAGGAGTTACTTTTAGAATTTTTAATAACCACATGATAAGGATTTTGAAATACAAAGACTTTACTGTAAATTAAATGAAGCTGTTCCACGAAAAATGTGCATATGAAAATCATAACTGGCACGCAGATCGGTACAAATGGCAAGATAAAGTGGCCTATTATCTACCGGCAACTTCTGGAGCGTAACTGCATAATCTGCGAAAGCCAGCAGCAGTGGGAGGAGGAGGGTCGAGAACGTTTTTTTTCCTTCTGGTTAGGCTATCTTGATTTCTGGTTCCCTTTTGAGTCATTTGTGTGTCTTAATGATTTAATCACTGTGCTTAAAGCATCAGACAAGCTCAGTAGCATACATATAGTTGAAGAACAGATGACTCTAGGTCAACCAAGTTTTTTTGTTGTTGTCGGGACAACCCTACTTCACTGGTTTGTGTTAAAGCCACACAAGAATGACTAATGAGCTCTACCCATTTGTGCAGATGTTGGTTGCCTTTTAGCACCATCCCCAGAAGTGGTCTTCCAAATGGTGGCCACTTACCCTTATGTCAACAGAGGTCTGAACAAATACCACTTTGCGACTGTTGCAACCACACAGAGAGAGCTTCAGAGAGATCTGTCCCTTACAACAACAAAGTATTACGTCTATCTCAGGCCTCAAGAGTGCGTAGTAGTTGTATCATTAAGATTATTAATTTGGTAAAACTTAATTTAACCTTTTACTGCAATGGGCTAAGTCAGGATCACACAGTGTTTCTTGGTAGTCTTAAACAAATCTACTTTGAAACAAAAGTATACACCTCACACACATGGTTATGGGCTTGAAAGATGACACCTGTACCATGTCAGCAATAGAGTTGAAATGTGTTCAATTCTAAGTTTGCATCCCAATATTACAACGTATATACAGTTGAAGTCGGAAGTTTACATACACTTAGGTTGGAGTCATTAAAACTCGTTTTTCAACCACTCCACAAATGTCTTGTTAACAAACTATAGTTTTGACAAGTCGGTTAGGACATCTACTTTGTGCATGACACAAGTCATTTTTCCAACAATTGTTTACAGACAGATTATTTAACTTATAATTCACTGTATCACAATTCCTGCGGGATTGCAAATCAATCCCAGAACATCAGCAAAGACCTTGTGAAGATGCTGGAAGAAACAGGTACAAAAGTATCTATATCCACAGTAAAATGAGTCCTATATTGACAAATCCTGAAAGGCCGCTCAGCAAGGAAGAAGCCACTGCTCCAAAACCGCCATAAAAAAGCCAGACTACGGTTTGCAACTGCACATGGGGACAAAGGTCGTACTTTTTGGAGAAATGTCCTCTGGTCTGATGAAACAAAAATAGAACTGTTTGGCCATAATAACCACCATTATGTTTGGAGGAAAAAGGAAGAGGCTTGCAAGCCGAAGAACACCATCCCAACCGTGAAGCATGGGGGTGGCAGCATCATGTTGTGGGGGTGCTTTGCTGCAGGAGTGACTGGTGCACTTCACAAAATAGATGGCTTCATGAGGAAGGAAATTATGTGGATATATAGAAGCAACATCTCAAGACATCAGTCAGGAAGTTAAAGCTTGGTTGCAAATGGGTCTTCCAAATGGACAATAACCCTAACCATACTTCCAAATCAAAATGGCTTAAGGACAACAAAGTCAAGGTATTGGAGTGGCCATCACAAAGCCTTGACCTCAATCCCATAGAAAATGTGTGGGCAGAACTGGCAAGGAGGCCTACAAACCTGACTCAGTTACACCAGCTCTGTCAGGTGGAATGAGCCAAAATTCATCCAACTTATTGTGGGAAGCTTGTGGAAGGCTATCCGAAACGTTTGACCCAAGTTAAACAATTTAAAGGCAATGCTACCAAATACTAATTGAGTGTATGTAAACTTCTGACCCACTGGGAATGTGATGAAAGAAATAAAAGCAGAAATAAGTCATTCTCTCTGCTATTATTCTGGCATTTCACATTCTTAAAATAAAGTGGTGATCCTAACTGTCACAATCTCCGTGAGGGACAGACCAAGGCGCAGCGAGGTATCCAGTATACATGCTTTATTTGATACACGTAACTGGCACAAAACAACAAAAACAAAGATCATAACATGAACATAACAAACAACAAAGCTATGTACAAACAATAACCCACAAAAACCCCTCTGAAAACTACAAACATATATATGGTTCCCAATTAGAGGTAACGACACTCAGCTGCCTCTAATTGGGAACCATTTCCCCAACATAGAAATACAGAACCTAGAACAGAAAAAACCCTACACCAAAACAAAACACGCCAGCCTGTCTTCTCAGGGCTGGACGTGACACTAACTGACCTAAGATAGGGAATTTTTACTCTGATTAAATGTCAGTAATTGTGAAAAACTGAGTTTAAATGTATTTGGCAAAGGTGCATGTAAACCTCCGACTTCAACTGTATACAATATATGCAAAAGTATGTGGACACCCCTTCAAATTAGTTGATTTAACATCATTTTGTACACCTGTCAGCAACAGGTATGGCTAAAATAGCATGCATAGCATGTGTTTCCACATACTTGTGTATAAATGGTGTATAACAAAACTGTTTGACATAGAAACCCTGGATTTTCGTCGGTTTAAATATATTTTTTAATTCATTATAACATTCCACCCATGAGGCCTCGAGGTCATTTGACTGCAGGAACGGGCTATAGCCCAGTTCAATCCTCTATGATTTGGTTATAAACATATCGTATATGATGCTATCCTTATTTCCAGGGTCCAATTCAATGTACCCCTCAGCAAATACTGTGTCTTAGTAGCCTAATTAAAATACCATTAATCAACATTTGATTAAAGTTAATACATTGAGTGCATGGGCTTGTTTACATATTCTCCAAATGCAGCAAGGTCCTATCTAACAGATAAGACTACTGGCCTCCCCGACTACTCAATGGAGGTGCTTGGGAGTGACCTAGAACAGGAAAGTCTTTGTGTCCGTTTGTCCCAAACGGCTAAACATTTCAGTTGCTCTTGTTGCAACCAACTGTTGATAGTGACGAACTATACAATCCAACCATCTAATGTACGTATCCAGAGAATGGCAACAGAACTCTGTGGGCCCAATGACCCATGCTTCATACAGCAGTAAACAGGAGAGTTTGCATCTGTTTGTTAGTTTGGGTCTCTAGCTGGTGTCCATTATAAATGACGGGGGCAACAAACTGGGCCTGGCTATCTGGGGCGGCAGGGTAGCCTAGTGGTTAGAGCGGTGGACTAGTAACCACAAGGTTACAAGTTCAATTCCACGAGCTGACAAGATACAAATCTCTTGTTTTACCCCTGAACAGGCAGTTAACCCACTGTTCCTAGGCTGTCATTGAAAATAAGAATTTGTTCTTAACTGACTTGCTTAGTAAAATAAAGGTACAAAAAAATACGAGATCTAGTTCTATTCCTGATGTGTGTGGCCATTGTATTGGAGTGGTTCTCCATTGACTTTAAGGGGCACTCATACAAAGCCTTGCTCTTAATCCCTACCTTTAGAGTGTGGATTTGGAGGATGACCCCTTTAAAACCAAACCACACACTTACTGAACAATTTAGACCATACTAAGCATCGTACTTGTCCAGAAGTGTTGTTTAAAGGATCAACATGATTTGTCTAGGCTACACAAAGGCATTTTAAAATGATGATCACCTCTGGGTTTGGGTTCCTTTATTTATTAAAAGCCCCTCTCTCTTCTCAACCTCCTTATTGTTCTTGCGATGCATGTACCACATCTTAGCTATGTAGCCGGACTCCATAAAGTATATGGGTAGATGAGTGGCTTTATTAGCGTGTATACTTGTGCATAAATTACCCATGTCGTAAAAGTTTCACAGATTAGGGCACCAAACCGCTGGTCTCACCACAGAATGACCAACTCAGGCGAGGAGGAGAGGATGACTGCTCTGCAACGCTCCCTGGAAAATGTCAGATTAAATTGCTGAATCGGGCAGTAAAAGAAGCAGTCTGGCGCTCTCTCTGCTTTGTCAATCTTTCCTCTGTTTGTGGGCCAGATTAAGGCTTTACTCCATGGGGCCCATAGGTAGCCTAGCGGTTAAGAGGGGGCAGTAACCGAAAGGTCGCTGGTTTGAATCCTCGTGCCGACTAGGTAAAAAATCTGTAGATGTGCCCTTGAGCAAGGCACCTAACCCTAATTGCACCTGTAAGTTGCTCTGGATAAGTGTGTCTGCTAAATGACTAAAATAAAATAAAAAGACACTGAGGTAGCCCCTAGTCTGTGTTGTACTAGGAAAGGGGTATACCTAGTCAGTTACACATCTGAATACATTCAGCCAACCTCTGAATCAGAGAGGTGCTTTAATTGACATCCACATCATCAGTGCCCAGGGAGCAGTTGTTGTTGGGGGTTAACTGTCTTGCCCAAGGGCAGAACGGCAGATTTTTATACCTTGCCGGCTCGGGGATTCAAACCAGTGACTTTTCGCTCCCAATGCTCTTAACCGTTAGGCTACCTGCTTTTATTAGTCAATCACTGCCCCGTTCAGGCCCTGGGTTGATGTTTTGTACTTGAAGGAACACTTTTTTTAATGTATCAAGGCAGATTGTGTCACGTTCAGGCCTGATATTTATAGGCTGGCGTGTTTTGTTTTGTTTTGTTTTGGTGTAGTTTTTTTTTGTTCTAGGTGTTGTGTTTCTATGTTGGGGTAATGGTTCCCAATTAGAGGCAGCTGAGTGGCGTTACCTCTAATTGGGAACCATATATATGTTTGTAGTTTTCAGAGGGGTTTTGTGGGTTATTCTTTGAGCATAGCTTTGTTTGTGTTGTTAGTTATGGGTCAATGTTATGATCTTCGTTTTCCGTTTGTTATTTTTCCCCAGTTACGTCCTTTAATAAAATGTATACTGGAAGCATCGCTGCGTCTTGGTCCGTCACTAAGGAAGATCGTGACAGATTGTGAAAGATATAACATTTCTATCTCCTTCTGTCAGACTTGGAAATATGTTGTTTGATTTCAGACTTTTCCAACTCAAACATGCCTTTTTGGGGGTATTTGAAATGGTATCAAGCTGTGAACTGCTTTACTGACTGTAAATATAAGCCCCTTGACCCTCTCTTTCTTTCTGCCTCACTCTCTCTTCACTACTCTCTCTCTTTCTCTTTTTCCTCTCTCTCTCGCTCCCCTTCCCTCCCTTTGCCTCTTGCCGTGTGAGCTGTTGGTCGTCCAGCCCTCCTCTCACCCTCAGCTCTGATTGTTTCCTGAGCGCTGTGCCAAAGAGGAAGTAGGAGGAAGTTATTGGAGGAGCTGGAGAGAATTTATTAGGGCCAAACACAGACAGGGAAGGGAAAGGAGGGGGAAGGGGAGCTCCTCTAGTGCTCTGAGATGGGGCTCTCACTCTTGGGAGTCTAGGAGGGGAGGGAGTTAGGGAGGGAGGGTTGGCAGTGTCTTGGCCCTCTCCGTCTCTTTCCTCTCAGAGGCAAGACTCGACTAGGCTACTCAATAGGCAGCTCACTTTTCTTTTCAACTGTTGAAATGGAACATTTTTAAATGGATTTAAACCTGTGTGTGTACTGTAACCCAGTGGTAAAATAAGCTGCTTTTGAGTAGAGAGGAAGAGCAAGAGTGTGTGTCTGTGTGTGTGTGTGTCTGTGTGTGTGGGCTGGTCAAGGGTAAGGCAGTGTCTCCAGCCCTGTCAAGAGGATCTAAAATGTTTACTGGAACTGTAATCTGACCTAAGAGAGCAGCTGCTCCTTCAATCGCCAAGTCCTGTTGTTCTCTTCGTCAAGTGTGTGTTTGTGAGGCCCGGAGTGTGTGGGTGTCTCCGAGAAAGAGAGAGAATGCGCATCTGTGTGTAATTGTGTTTGAGAATATGCCCTTCAGCCATGAGAATGGGATTTATTTTCTGGGATTGTTTGCAGAAAAAGAGAAAGACTTTCAAATATGGTGTGCTTGAGTGTATGTCTGTGTGTGTGTGTGTGTGTGTCTAGTATTGGTGAAAGATGGGTGTGTGCAGGGCTTGGGGTCTGACCTCAGGGGTCATCTCTCCCTCAGCAGCAAGTGTCCCAGCTGCAACAGCAGTCCTAACAAAGCCTGCATTCTGACAGACAGGACAAATCTGACTAAAATAATTATGAATAGATTGGAGGGAAGACCATGCAGTCCACCAACATGTACCATTTTTAAGTTGTTTAGTAGACACTCTTATCCAGAGCAACTAGGGTTAAGTGTCTTGCTCAAGGGCACAGCCACAGAATTTCCACTTTGTCAGCTCCAGATTCAAACCAGCAACCATACAGTTACTGGCCCAGCACTCTAAACCACTAGACTACCGGCCACCCTTTTTCCCTGCAAACAATAATGAGTCGTTAGGACGTCTCCGGGACATCACTAAAGCCATCAGGACGTTGTGTCATGGTCCCCTGGAGGTTTTAGTCTAGTTCTCGGTTTTTGTGACCATCACTAGATGGTCACAAAGAACACCCCAAAAAGATAGGTTTTACCCAAATACACTGAGGAAATACTATTATATTTATCATAGTGATTCAGGAGTAACATTAAAACAGAATAATATACCCCACCAACATTAACAACTACACTGAAAACCCTCAAATTGCTCAAATGAATAAATGAAATCAATGAGTAAATAGTCAGATTAACTGATATTTAAAATAGCAGTGCAGATGGTAGGCTTGGGCGGTATCCAGATTTTCATATTGTCATACCGTCCTTCTCTCATACCGGGATTTGCGCTACTACTGGCATAGCACACAAGGGGGCGCTAAAGACGTAAGAAAAGCGCATTGGGCCTACATTACCAGAATGCTAACAAAATTAGCACAAACTAATAGTGAAATCACATAGCTCAATGCAAACAAGTGAAAACTAACGTAAACAAATTGCAAAGACAGGCAAATCCAGCTCATAAAGTTATACAGGCATAGCTAGTAGCTACCGAATGTAATTTTCGTTGAGTGTGGACATTTACAAGAGAAAGTGAACGAGAGAAATTGTGAAAATGTTCAAAGTTGGGATCCATGCTTTTCTGAAGGAAGAGCAACATCTGTACACGGAGCAGATGGGAGAAGAATGGAAGAGAGAGAAAACGCTACTAAGAAGCACAGGGAAAAAATTACAGTAGTACAGATAACTCATCCAGTGCTCTTTGACTTCTGGCAGAAAAACATTATAAGATATCTGATGGCAAGCTTTTAATAGTGAATTGCATACAAGTGACACTTCATCAGCTCATGTACCCAACACAACAGAGACTCGTTGATGGATATAGAACGCTATGTCTAGAACGCTAAACTTCAGAATTAAAAATAATGTTACAGGTCAAATGAAGAACGCAATTTGCTTTATCTCCTAAGGAATTGCACAAGTTGAGCAGCCTATAACTTAAAAAGTAGCTACAAATATAAAAATGTACGTATTGGCAGTGGCTTTTTCCAAACACCCCAGTATACGGTATTTACGGTATACCACCCAAGCCTAGCAGATTGCACTCTTTCGCTAAATGCAGAAAGGTATTATAGGTAATGAATGTGTAGGGCACTTCTGAAATTCTGCAGGCTTTGTGGCACAGCAGAAAGGTCAGTATACCCCATATCCTAGAGGTTGTGCAGTTCAAATCCCAGGTGGGGTCATATTGAGAAGTTAGTATTAAGTGATCATTTAAAATGTTGTCATTGATTAAAGATTTTACACTATTTTAGCTGAACAGTGTACCACTTACTTTAAAAACCCACACCATTTCATTACTTTATTTATAATGGTTTGGGACACTTCACATGGCAAAAACCTTTGGGGAACCATGACACAACGTCCCAGGAATGTTCAAGGGACCTTCAGGGGACCATGACACAACGTCCCAAGAACGTCCACAGGACAAGTTGGGAACTATAAAAATGTCCACCATCACACGTCATCCTAAGGACTAGTAAAATTAAAGTCCTGAGTACGTCCTGATATGGTCCTCAGTGACGTCCTAGTAACTTACAGGGAACTTCACAACCGTTAAGGGGCCTATTGGGAACGTTGTCAAATGTCCTCAGGATGTCAAAGTCAAAGTCAAAGTCAAAGTCACCATTATTAGTCAGTTGTACAACCGAATGCCTTCAACTGAAATGTGTCTTCCGCATTTAACCCAACCCCTCTGAATCAGAGAGGTGCGGGGGGCTGCCTTTAATCGACATCCACGTCTTCGGCGCCCGGGGAACAGTGGGTTAACTGCCTTGTTCAGGGGCAGAACGACAGATTTTTACCTTGTCAGCTCGGGGATTTGAACTTGCAGCCCTCCGGTTACAAGACCAACGCTCTAACCACTAGGCTACCTGCCGCCCCATAGGATGTCAGGATGTCACAGGATGTCTCCTGTTAGCTGTGTTGTTACTGTGTTTTAAATGTCACTGTTGACTACATGAGATACCGTTTCATGGCCTTTTGTATCTATCTCTGAGGATACAATTATTTTATTGTTTATGGGCATGACGTTGAGCAAATGCATATCACTTCAGTATTATTATCCCATTCAATTTGTAGTGTCACTGTTGAGCATTGTGTGTTTGTACAGAGCATTTTACACATTAACTTGAAGTGACTTCATGGTAAGATGACTTCATTTGTTTGACAGCGTTGGTTGGCTGTCCAGTCCTTGTCTACCTTGTGAGGATGGTGTCTGTCTGAAGCTGGTTTCCTCGTCAGTTACACCATTGTCCCCAGCTCAAAAGGCAGACTTCTCCCTCTCAGGGTATGTTTAGTCTCTGTAAAACTATAATTTATTTCTGGAATAAATCATGTTTGTTTCAAAGTGCAGTGTATGAATGAAACGTGACTTTTCCACCACTTTTGGAAAGGAGCAAGGACAGTCCCCATGTCATAATGTTATAGCCACCTACTGTCTCTTTAGAGTTGGGGTTGTCTGTTCCTTTTCATCCCCCTTTCTCCCAACAAAAAACCCCAACAACAAACGGATCATATTTTGAATGTATCAGCATGATCTCATCTATATGCACTGTGTGAGTGAATAAATCACTGGTTATCCATTTACAATCCTCCACCCACAGCCAAAACACACACAACCTCTATTTGTTTTCCTGTCTGTGGCTGTCTGTGGGGGTTTTCCCACGTTGACTGTCGACAGTAATACACATGTTATAACACACATACTCTCAGGACTCTCATGGAATCACTTCCTGTGTTTATACCTACAACTTTCCATAGAAGACATATCAATAACATATCGAGCATTACATGGGATGTATGAGTGTAATTATGCAGTTTAGGAAGAAAAGGATACCTGATTTCTGAGGCTTTGTAGAAGAGGCCTGTGTAAAGATATACCAGATTGCTGAGGCTTTGTAGAAGAGGCCTGTGCAGAGATATACCAGATTGCTGAGGCTTTGTAGAAGAGGCCTGTGTAAAGATATACCAAATTGCTGAGGCTTTGTAGAAGAGGCCTGTGTAAAGATACACCAGATTGCTGAGGCTTTGTAGAAGAGGCCTATGTAAAGATACACCAGATTGCTGAGGCTTTGTAGAAGAGGCCTGTGTAAAGATATACCAGATTGCTGAGGCTTTGTAGCAGAGGCCTGTGTAAAGATATACCAGATTGCAGAAAACGAAGTGCAGCGTGATAGCTCTATGAGGCCTGGGAAAACAGGATTTCTGGGCTGTGAATGGTGGAGTTTGAATGAATGTGCGAGGTGCATAGCTTTCCACTGGTATTTACATTCCTGCTGCACATTGGAATTCTGTAGCATGATGGTCTCAGTCAGGTCTGTGGCTGGACACACTCCCAGAGAGTGTAGGAGGGGAAGTGTGTGTGTGCGTGCTTGTGTGTGTCTCATCTGACTTTGTGCTCAATCTGAGCGTACCATGTCATTCAATCAAGACGCCTGATATCCCATCTGCCAACAGGCGAAAGACGCCATTCATGGAAAGTGTTTGCTCATATTTGTGTCCGGATCAGTGTGCCTCCCATCACAGGAGTGTTGTGTGTCACCCATAAGGAGTCAAAGGGCCTTTTGTCTGTGTGAGGAACAGCTGATTTGATATACAGTCTGTGTGTTCTAAATGGTTTTAAGGGTTTTACATGGGGTGCCGAGGCACTGATTTACAGTGTTCTCCTAATACTGTTGCTATGTTGGCATTCCAGGTCAAAGTCATATTGTAGTCTCCTTCAGCCTAATGTAACCTTATGTTACTAAACTCCTTATAATCCCTATGTATGGTTTGGTGTTTTAATAATGTTAACACTGTCTAATAATATTAACACTGTCTAATAACGTTAACACTGTCTAATAACGGTAACACTGTCTAATAACATTAACACTGTCTAATAACATTAACACTGTCTAATAACGGTAACACTGTCTAACACTGTCTAATAACATTAACACTGATAACATTAACACTGCCTAATAACGTTAACACTGTCTAACACTGTCTAATAACATTAACACTGTCTAATAACATTAACACTGTCTAATAACGTTAACACTGTCTAATAAAATTAACACTGTCTAATAACATTAACACCCTCTAATAACGTTAACACTGTCTAATAACGTTAAAACTGTCTAATAACATTAACACTGTCTAATAATGTTAACACTGTCTAATAACATTAACACTGTCTAATAACATTAACACTGTCTGATAACATTAACACTGTCTAATAACGTTAACACTGTCTAACACTGTCTAATAACATTAACACTGTCTAATAACATTGGCACTATCTAATAACGTTAACACTGTCTAATGATATTAACACTGTCTAATAACGTTAACACTGTCTAATAACGTTAACACTGTCTAATAACATTAACACTGTCTAATAACGTTAACACTGTCTAACACTGTCTAATAACATTAACACTGTCTAATAACATTAACACTGTCTGATAACATTAACACTGTCTAATAACATAACACTGTCTATTAACGTTAACACTGTCTAACACTGTCTAATAACATTAACACTGTTTGATACATTAACACTGTCTAATAACATTAACACTGTCTAATAACGGTAACACTGTCTAATAACATTAACACTGTCTAACACTGTCTAATAACGGTAACACTGTCTAATAACATTAACACTGTCTAATAACTTTAACACTGTCTAATAACATTAACACTGTCTAACACTGTCTCATAATGTTAACACTGTCTAATAACGGTAACACTGTCTAATAACTGTTAACACTGTCTCATAACGTTAACACTGTCTAATAATGTTAACAGTGTCTAACACTGTCTAATAATGTTAACACTGTCTAACACTGTCTAATAACATTAACACTGTCTAATAACGGTAACACTGTCTAATAACATTAACACTGTCTAATAACTTTAACACTGTCTAATAACATTAACACTGTCTAACACTGTCTCATAATGTTAACACTGTCTAATAACATTAACACTGTCTCATAACGTTAACACTGTCTAATAATGTTAACACTGTCTAACACTGTCTAATAACATTAACACTGTCTAATAACGTTAACACTGTCTAATAACGTTAACACTGTCTAACACTGTCTAATAACATTAACACTGTCTAATAACATTAACACTGTCTAATAACATTAACACTGTCTAATAACGTTAACACTGTCTAATAACGGTAACAAAGTCTAATAATGTTATCACTGTCTAATAATGTTAACACTGTCTAATAATGTCACTGTCTAATAACATTAACACTGTCTAATATCTGTTAACACTGTCTAAAAACGGTAACACTGTCTAATAACTGTTAACACTGTCTAAAAACGGTAACACTGTCTAATAATGTTAACACTGAAATGGTTGATTGCCTTGGTCCCAGGAGTTCCCAATTACCGTAGTAGGCTAATTGAAATAGATATATTGTAGCATCTGATCTGATTTTTAAAACCTTTGTTGATAGTTAAATACACAATCACACAGTTAAATGCAGCTCTCTCATTTTCCTTTGTTGTGTCTATCTTCACTGTTCTACTGCATCAAATTGAATTACCCAGTAATATAGTGAAACAGTCTATATGGGCATGGCGATGACAATGCCTTCTCTCTCTCTCTCTCTGCTAGTTAACGTCAGGCAGCGTCATGGAGAGGCTGTGAGTGTGGTTGTGTCTCTCTCTGTCTCTGCTGATGTTGCATTCCAGCAGAAACAATCCTACTGTTTTCCAGACCCCGAAGTGGACGCCTAAATTGGACAATCCGCCCCCCTCCCCTCTTTCCCCTCCTCTCCCTCCCCCTTACATGTATCCCCTGGTCTCCCGTCCTTATTTGGGCAGAGACGTTCTGAGCGCTGGGCGGAGGGGTGGAATGGGGGAGGGGATGGAGGGCGTTGGGTTGACACAAGGGAGGCAGAAGGAGAAACAGTGAACGCTCACAGCCCTTTCTTAATAAGGACATGTCTGGAATTTAAGCCTCGCTCTCCATGAGAGCTCTTTCACACACAGCACAGCAGCACCCCACTAAACTCATGTACTGCTATAGCCCACTACCCAGGGATTCTGATCAGTATTGTCAAATCCCCATGACAAATCCCTCTCACTATTCCACAAGTTAGTCCCTGTTAGCTAGGAGACTCTTACTCCATACCTATACGTCTATGATCCTACACCTCACGTGTGCATCGGAGAGTTAATATCTTAATATCTAATATCTTTACACATTCTAAATGTGCCTTATCACGTAGTGGTCTTGCTGACCACCCCGACAGTGTTAAAAAAGGGCGGGCTTCCCACCTGTGTCTTCCCTACCAGGATCAACACTGGGACTGCCTCCAAAAAAGAACACATCAATTGGACACATTTGACACAACATTTCTGGTCTTAATAGACCCGATATGCAATGGATTCTTCTAGACCAGTGCATGTGCATTATGCTATATGCACCCACACTTTTCTACCATAGTGGATGTTTACTGTAGTGATTGTGGATGTTTCTAGTAATTGGATCTGCTCATCTTGAGTTTTGTTAGGGTAGATGAATAGCTGCAGCCTGATATCTGTGGACTTTTAGCTTGAATACTTGACCTGCTGACTGCTGGGCGAGTGCTTCTCGAATTCTGCCGTGATCTCCACATTCAGTCATTGGGTTTAACACCAACCCTGGTCCTGGGGGGACCAAAGCTCTCAGCTTTACCTCAAAATCTCATACTGTGCCCCAACCAGACTTAGGCACTAGACTAGGCCTAGTCAGACTGGAGGGTTTTCCTTCAGGAGGTAGAACTGGTTTTCCTGCCTTTGATCTGATGTAATTCGAAGTGCTAGACTGTCATATACACTGAGTGTACAAAACATTAGCAACGTTCCATGACTGACCATGTGAATCCAGGTGAAAGCTATGATCCCTTATTGATGCCACTTGTTAAATCCACTTCACTCAGTGTAGATGAAGTGGAGGAGACAGGTTAAAAAAATATTTTTAAGCCTTGAGATAATTGAGACATAGATTGTGTGTGCCATTCAGAGGGTGAATGGGCGAAACAAATTATTTAAGTGCCTTTGAACGAGGTATGGTAGTAGGTGCCAGGCGCACCGGTTTGTGTCCAGAACTGCAATGCTGCTGGGTTTTTCACCCTCAACAGTTTCCCGTGTGTATCAAGAATGGTCCACCACCCAAATGGTCCACCACCCAAAGGACATCCATCCAACTTGACACAGCTGAAGCATTGGAGTCAACATGGGCCAGAATCCCTGTGGAACGCTTTCAACACCTTGTAGAGTCCATGCCCAGATGAAAAAGCATATAAATATGTCTGGATTGGATTAGAGCTTTGATTGGCATGAAAATTCAAGCCTGATGAGCCATACATTAAATACATTTAATGAACCAAGCCCAAAAAAGCCCAAATGATTGTACCATTATCCAATACATAGCCTATGATATATAGACTACCGCACACTACGCACGACAGAAAAACACAAAGGCCCATAAATGTAGCTATCTATTCTTGGGTAAATAACTGAAACAAGCTCCAGTAGGCTAATCTTTTTGAGTGTAGACTGTATTACTGTACTGTATTGTATTAGCCTATACTGTATTATATGGACTGGAATTACACACCACGTTCAAACCATGAAGCTGGGAGAGAACATGCAATGCTGGTGCAGGACATGCGGCCTACAACGTTACAATTATAGGCTAGTGAATTTGATTTTAATTTTGAAATGTAATAGTGCCTATTTAAAATGTTCATAATTAGTAGGCTGACACATTAATACCTTTCATAATATTTCCCCTAATGTTGTGTGATGGACGTATTAGCCTGCCTCCTCTTTCTCTCTCTATTGTTGCTTCATTCCTTCCTCGCTTTCAACAGTTAAATGAAATAAGTTTTGTTATTTTCAACATTGTAATGACATGCTTGAATAATAGAGGAATAAGATGCAGCAGGCTTTCACTTCTCTTCAGGAGACTGAATGGTAATGGGTCTGAATAAATAACTGCTATATTCTAGTGCCATCTGAATGGTAATGGGTCTGAATAAATAACTGCTATATTCTAGTGCCATCTGAATGGTTATGGGTCTGAATAAATAACTGCTCTAGCCTAGCGCCATCTGAATGGTAATAGGTCTGAATAAATAACTGCTATATTCTAGTGCCATCTGAATGGCTATGGGTCTGAATAAATAACTGCTATAGCCTAGCGCCATCTGAATGGTTATGGGTCTGAATAAATAACTGCTCTAGCCTAGCGCCATCTGAATCGTTATGGGTCTGAATAAATAACTGCTATTGCCTACCGACAGGAGCCTTCTATTGACTGCTGTATTTAACATTCAGCAAACAAGAGCTTGCGTCCCTCTTCCAATAATAAGAAGTATAAGAAATGCATTTAGTCTAGCTTTTCCTGGGACTCCAACTCCAAGCGCTAAGGAGCGTTTTTTAAGGAGACAGGCCAGTTGAGCGCTGGTGCATAATGCGCAAGAGACAGAGGCTATAAATTATAAGCTTATGCGTAACCCATCATTCATTAGCTAAATATAAGGCTAAAACTGCATTGAATTTATTACCTGAAAGAGGTAGGCTAGGACATCTATCTATACACTGAACAAAAATATTAACGCAACATGTAAAGTGTTGGCCCCATGTTTCATGAGCTGAAATAAAAGATCCCAGATATGTTCCATATACACAAAAAGCTTATTTCTCTCAAATTTTGGGCACAAATTTGTTTACATCCCTGTTAGTGAGCATTTATCCTTTGCCAAGATAATCCATCCACCTAACAGATGTGGGATATCAAGAAGCTGATTAAACAGCATGATCATTACACAGGTGCACCTCGTGCCGGGGACACTAAAAGCCACTCTAAAATGTGCAGTTTTGTCAAACAACACAATGGCACAGAGAGTGTGCAGTAGGCATGCTGGCTCATGGAATGTTCACCAGAACTGTTGCCAGCAAATTCTATCTTCATTTCTCTACCATAAGCCGCCTCCAGCGTCATTTTAGAGAATTTGGCAGTATGTCCAACTGGCCTCACAACCGCAGACCACATGTAACCACGCCAGCCTAGGACCTCCACATCCAGCTTCTTCAACTCCGGGATCATCTGAGACCAGCCACCCAGAAAGCTGATGAAACTGAGGAGTATTTATGTCTGTAATAAAGCCCTTTTGTGGGGAAAAACTAATTCCCAGGCCCACCCATGGCTGGGGCCCCTGCCCAGTCATGTGAAATCCATAGATTAGGGCGTAATTAATTTCCTTTAATGAACTGTTACTCAGTAAAATCCTTGAAATTGTTGCATGCTGCATTTACATTTTTGTTCAGTAATATATACTGCATATTAATCTTGAACAGGATAAGGCCTATCTATTTTGGATGCAATTTTAATGGAATTGATGGAGAGAGAGAAATACTGTGAGAGAGTGCTTGAGTGCACACTGATTCAAATCAATGATATCCGAGTGATAGGGTTTTTTAAAACTCTGCATCTTCAAAAAAGTGTAGCATAGGCTAGGATAGGTTATAGTCTTAACTTTCACAAGAAAAAAAGTTACCATGATGAGGTGATACATGCATTGAGAACTGTGCTCCATACTGAGATGCGCTGTCTGTCCCCACCCTGGGCGTTGATGATTGATCATGCAAATAAAAAAAATAACAAATAGAATTCAAACTTTATTTGCCACATGCACCGAATACAAAAAGTGTAGACTTTACCATGAAATGCTTACTTACAAGCCCTTAACCAACAGTGCAGTTCAAGAAGAAGAAAATATTTACCAAGTAGGCTAAAATAAAAGTAGTAATAAAAAGTAACACAATAACAATAACGAGGCTATATACAGGGGGCACCGGTACCAAGTCAATGTGCAGGGGTACAGGCTAGTTGAGGTAATCTATAAATCAAATCAAATTTTATTTGATATAATCTATACATGTAGGTGGGGGCGAAGTGACTATGCATAGCTAACAAACAAACAGCGAGTAGCAGCAGTGTACAAAAGGCATTTTTTTTTAAATTGTTCAGCAGTCTAATGGCTTGGGGGTAGAATAACTGTTGAGGAGCCTTTTGGTCCTAGACTTGGCGCTCTGGTACCGCTTGCCATGCGGTAGCAGAGAAAACAGTCTATAACTTGTGTGGCTGGAGTCTGACAATTTTATGGGCTTTCCTCTGACGCCGCCTATTATATAGATCCTGGATGGCAGGAAACTTGGCCCCAGTGATGTACTGGGCCGTTCGCACTACCATCTGTAGTGCCTTACGGTCAGATGCCGAGCAGTTGCCGTACTAAGCGGTGATGCAACTGGTCAGGAGGCTCTCAATGGTGCAGCTGTAATAACTATTGAGGATCTGGGGACCCATGCCAAATCTTTTCAGTCTCCTGAGGGGGAAAAGGTTTTGTTGTGCGCTCTTCACAACTGTCTTGGTATGTTTGGACCATGAAAGTTCGTTGGTGATGTGGACACCAAGGAACTTGAAACTCTCGACCCGCTCCACTACAGCCCCGTCGATGTTAATGGGGGCCTGTTCGGCCCGCCATTTCCTGTAGTCCATGATCAGCTCCTTTGTCTTACTCACATTGAGGGAGAGGTTGTTGTCCTCGCACCACACTGCAGTTCTCTGACCTCCTCCCTATAGGCCGTCTCATCGTTGTTGGTGATCAGGCCTACCACTGTTGTGTCGTCAGCAAACGTAATGACGGTGTTGGAGTTGTGGTTGGCCATGCAGTCGTGGGTGAACAGGGAATACAGGAGGGGACTAAGTACACACCCCTGAGGGGCCCCATTGTTAAGGATCAGCATGGCAGACGTGTTGTTGCCTACTCTTACCACCTGGGTGCGGCCCGTCAGGAAGTCCAGGATCCAGTTGCAGAGGGAGGTGATTAGTCCCAGAGTCCTTAGCTTAGTGATGAGCTTCGTGGGCACTATGGTGTTTAATGCTGAGCTGTAGTCAATGAACAGCATTCTCACATAGGTGTTCCTTTTGTCCAGGTGAGAAAGAGCAGTGTGGAGTGCGATTGCGTCATCTGTGGATCTGTTGGGGCATTATGCGAATTGGAATGGGTATAGGGTGTCCGGGAGGATGCTGTTGATGTGAGCCATGACCAGCCTTTCAAAGCACTTCATGGCTACCGACGTGAGTGACACGGGGCGGTAAACATTTAGGCAGGTTATCTTCGCATCCTTGGGCACAGGGACTATGGTGGGCTGCTTGAAACATGTAGGTATTACAGACTCGGTCAGGGAGAAGTTGAAAATGGCGGTGAAGACACTTAACAGTTGCTTTGAGTACACGTCCTGGTAATCTGTCTGGCCCAGCGGCTTTGTGAATGTTGACCTGTTTAAAGGTTTTTTTCACATCGGCTACCGAGAGTGTTATCACACAGTCATCCAGAAGAGCTGGTGCTCTCGTGTATGCTTTAGTGTTGCTTGCCTCGAAGCAAGCATAAAAGGCATTTAGCTCGTCACTGGGCAGCTCGCGTCTGGGTTTCCCTTTGTAGTCCGTAATAGTTTTCAAGCCCTGCCACATCCGACGAGCGTCAGAGCCGGTGTAGTAGGAGTCAATTTTAATCCTGTAGTGACGCTTTGCTTGTTTGATTGTTCGTCTGAGGGCATAGCGGGATTTCTTATAAGCGTCCGGATTAGTCTCCCGCTCCTTGAAAGTGGCAGCTGGAGCCTTAAACTCGATGCAGATGTTGCCTGTAATCCATAGCTTCTGGTTGGGATATGTACGTACAGTCACTGTGGGGACGGCGTCATCAATGCACTTATTGATGAAGCCGATGACTGAGATGGTGTATTCCTCAATGCCATTGGATGAATCCCGGAACATATTCCAGTCTGTGCTAGCAAAACAGTCCTGTAGTGTAGCATCCGCGTCATCTGACCACTTCCGTATTGTGCGAGTCACTGGTACTTCCTGCTTTAGTTTTTGCTTGTAAGCAGGAATCAGGAGGATATAATTATGGTCAGATTTGCCAAATGGAGGGCGGGGGGGAGCTTTGTATGCATCTCTGTGTGTGGATTAAAGATGGTCTATGATTTTTTTCTCCCCTGGTTGCATTCTGGTAAAAATTTGGTAAAACTGATTTAAGTTTGCCTGCATTAAAGTCCCTGGCCACTAGGAGCGCCGCTTCTGGGTGAGCATTTTCTTCTTTGCTTATGGCCTTATAGAGTTGGTTGAGAGCGGTCTTAGTGCCAGCCTTGTTTTGTCGTGGTAAATAGATGGCTACGAATAATACAGATGAGAACTCTCTTGGTAGATAGTGTGGTCTGCAGCTTATCAAAAGGTACTCTTCCTCAGGCGAGCAATACCTCGAGACTTCTTTAATATTAGACATCGCGCACCAGCTGTTATTGACAAAATTACACACACCCCCACCCCTCGTCTTTCGAGAGGTAGCGTCTCTGTTCTGCCGGTGCATGGAAAATCCTGCTAGCTCTATATTGTCCGTATCTTCGTTCAGCCACGTCTCTGTGAAACATAAGATGTTACAGTTTTAATGTCCCGTTGGTAGGATAATCTTAATAGTAGGTCATCAATTTTATTTTCCAATGATTGCACGTTAGCAAGAAGAATGGAAGGTATTGGGAGTTTACTCGCTCGCCTCCGAATTCTCAGAAGGATCCCAATCTACGTCCCCTTTTCCGGCATCTTTTCTTTACGCAAAAGGCGTGGTTCTGGGCCTGTTCCAGTGAAAGCAGGATATCCTTCTCGTCAGACTCGTTAAAGGAAAAGGTTTCTTCCAGTCCGCAGTGAGTAATCGCTTTTCTGATGTCCAGAAGTTATTTTCGGTCATAAGAGATGGTAGCAGCAACATTATGTACACAATAAGTAAATAAATCAGTTACGTAAAATGCAAAAAAAATTGGTTGGGAGAATGTAAAACGTTAGCCATGTTCTTCGGCGCCATCTTCAAACAGAGATTGCAGAGTCGCCTTAGAGATTTAGACATTGCATATCATTAACAGTTACATTTCACGTCATGCTGTTCATATAAATATTTTTTTTCTCGCAGTTATTTATCCCGGGAAAAGGGAGAGGGTTTGGGAAGGAAATCTTGCTAAATCTCGGGAAACCCGGTTCCCGCTATTCAACACTAGTGTGCATCTTTTGTCTTTTAGTGAAGAGACATATTCATGTGTTAGTTGTGATTTTTAGTAAACAATACAATAGCTTTACTTTTCACATCTCTTTTAATCCTCCACTTCATATTTTTTAAGTTGCATTATGGAGATTTTTAACACCGCAACTTTAAAATGTTCCAATGATGCCCTCATGAATTTGTTTTTCAGCGGAACCTCAAAATGTTCTTGTAACATGAGGAGTTGAGTTTACCCATTGGACCATCCCAATTGGCCTTCCCCATATTTGTCCAATATGTGTATTTGTTTTACAACATTGGCCGTATTTCAAATATAAAAACACAAGCATCATGGAATGATGGATACTTAGGGGACTCTACAATACAATGAAGAAGAGGCAGCTTGAAAAATACTTAAGATCTCGGCCTGCTCTCAGCCATAAAGCGACCACATTGGGAAGCTGTCCCCTAACCACAATAATTATTTGAGGTCACTGCTGATTAGTTTGTTGTTAAAACAAGGTTTTATAGAATAGCTTGAATTCATTTGGCAGTTTTAGACACGTAAAAATATGTCAATGATAACAATAATCAAGCGCTGTATTGTTTGTTCATACAGATTTAATGATTTCAAAACGGACAGCTAAGACCAAAGGAGCCTTCTTTATACGACTGAATTTTAAATGTACTCGCCTGCTAATGGTGACAATGATGATGAAGTTGTTGACAGCAGTTACAACGATGATGATGATGATGATGATGATGATGATGATGATGATGATAATGACTGTGTATCCTTCTCTCTCTCTTTCTCTCTCCCCCAGATCCTCTGACTGTGGGGCTCGTCGTCGGGCCCAGGGGGAGCCGCCACCATTGCTTCCAACGAGTGGAGTGCCAACGGTAGCCCGGAGGATGGGCTGGAAGAGGGGAATGATGAGCTGGACAAGGCCATGGACGGGGACGCCGAGGGGGTGTGGAGCCCAGACATAGAGCAGAGCTTCCAGGAGGCCCTGGCCATCTACCCTCCCTGTGGACGGAGGAAGATCATCCTCTCAGACGAAGGCAAGATGTATGGTGAGTAAGACACAAGCAAGCAATCCCACACAATACATTTTTTATGGTACTGTTTTTCATCATGGGCCAAGTATGGTCTTAAAAACATCAAGTAGAATTTTTGAAATGACTTGATGTGTCAGGCAGTCAATGTACGGATGCCAAAACAGGGTGCTATGGTTTGATTGCCACATCATTGATGTTTGACCTTGAAAGACACATTCTTTGTCATCAACCAAACCAGTAGTTTATTTGTGTAGTTATACCTAAAATACTTTTTTCTAATTCTTATTTAACTAGATATAGAACTGGTACGTACGTACACACACACACACAAATCCAACTCATTCCATGTGTTAATCTGCCCTGCATCACTTTCTGGCTCATATATTGAAACACCTGTGGCTTAATGTGTTTGGATCCCATTCCCTTCTGTAGTGAGGAAAGAAAATCAAATCTCAGCAGTTTGTCGTCTATTGGTTATTATCAATAAATGTCACAATAAGGTGCATCTCCAGCTCTGCTAAAACCTGAACTGTGCGTGATTTTCAAATAAATGTTACAATTATTTGGTTGTAATATGATCACCTCTTGAAGAGCATATCAGAACTACTAATTTCCAATTATTCCATGCAAAACAATTGTGCACATTAAGCTCTAGGTCAGGGGTAGGCAACACCCTGGTCCTATGTTTTTGATTTAACCGACCTGCAAGACCAGGTGTGTTCAATTGAACTGATCAGTTGGTCAGGTGTGGTGTTGGCAGTCCAGGGACAGGGTTGCTTAGCCCCTGCTCTGGTCTATATCATAGTTATAAAGCTAGTAACTGCAGGCTTTTTATGATCAGTAAACATTTGTGGTGTAACAGTACACATATTCGTACCGAACCGTTTGGTATGGGGACCTCGGTTCGGTATGGGGACCCCGGTTCGGTATGGGGACCCCGGTTCGGTCCACACTGTGAATGAATACATAAAATAATTATAAAATAAAAACACTAGGCCTATAGCAGTGTATGCCAACCATGGTCCTGGGGACCCCAAGGGCTGCACATTTAGTTTTTTGCCTTAGCACTATACAACTGTTTCAAATGATCAAATCTTGATAATGAATCTTGATAATTTATCATTTGAATCAGCTGTGTAGTGCTAGGTCAAAAACCAAAACGTTCACCCCTTGGGATCCCCAGGACCAAGTTTGGGAAATGCTGGCCTATAGGCTATGCCTATGCTGCTTTGTAGACCTATGAATCTTGAGTAAATCAGAGCTGAAAAAATATTTCAGTCTATTCCGTTAAAACAACTAGAGCCTATGCATACGTTAGGAGCTAGTTCTGTACGATGGAGAGTGGTGGGGTCGATAAACCAGAATTGGAGGATTCTCCAGTTTGGGAACATTTTGGCTTCCCCGTAGATTAAAATGGCGATGGACAGAGAGTTGCGGATAAAACGATAACAGTATGTCGCCACACTCAATGAGAATAGCCTATGCAGCTGCCAACCCCTCAAATATGTTGACACATTTACACCGACATCACCCCAGTAGCCTATACCAGAGCAAGATGGAAACGCAAAGAGACAACAACACAACATCTTCTCCCCTCTGCATTCAAGCAGCCCTTGGCAGCTGATTCTGACCGGGCCAAAGAAATGACAAGAACGATAGGTTGACTATGTTCAGATTTTTTACAGTCTGGTTTATAGCCGTGGATATATGCATATTATTGGTTGTTGAAAGTAGGATGTTTCAGGCAGCACCTCGTGAAAATGATAAGTTACGAACTTCCCTCTTGCACCCATTTCAGCAAACAGGTATTACCCTTTCTTAGTCAGAGCTTGCAAGAAAGGCGGTCCGAGCTTGCAAGAAAGGCATTTCACTGTACTTGTGCATGTGCCATTAAAACATGAAGCTTGAAACTATTTAAGCAAGCCAAAGCCAAAGTTTTCAATGAATTGTCCAATGCACCCTGTGTTGTGCTTACTTAACAGTGACAGCCCATCACATTAAACCGGAGTGGGAGATGTACCGTACTACAGACACGCCCCGTATATGAGTCACAAGTGCGTATCTGGCAGTGAAGGAGGCAGTGTCATGGTGTGTTCGTAACCAAGATGGAAGTGGGAATTTACCCATAGAGATACATAAAGGACTTATCTTTATATCTGTGCCATTGTGGCACCTGTGACAGCAGTGGAAGCGCCATTCAGGCAATCTTGATTTTGAAGTAGTGAATTTTCTTCTTCGCAATTGGCTGATCCCTTCTGATGACCCGGTTGGACATGACTCCAACAGGGTCACTAGGAGGGACCAGCCAATGAAGGTGTAAGTCCCACCCCACCGGGCACACACTGGTTGATTCAATGTTGTTTCCACATAATTTCAATGAAATTACTTTGAACCAAAGTTGAATAGACATTGAATTGACGTCTGTCCCAGTTGCCCATTCTAACACGGCATTTTGCCCACTAGAGGCCTCTATCATTCTCTATGGAGTTTACCACATATGACTGTGAAAAGTCCCTTTGAACATCCCTGCAACTGGTATTTACTTGTGCGAATCTCGTTTATCATCTTGAGCACCCACTTCTCCCACATGGTGACCTCTGACGTTACCTACTAAAGAAATGGCCTCTATAACACCATTTTCGGCAGTTAAATGCAACAACAAAACCTTTTTTATAAAAAGCAACCTATTAGTGTGTTTTTTTTAAACTCTATAATTTGTTTCTAAGCATGATAGCTGTACTTTTAGTTTATGGTTGACGCAGCTTGTTGGCAATTAGCCAATCTGTGTTTCCCAACTGTTATTTAGGACTTCACAACTGGTAAATTCCCACCTCCCACATGGAGTGGAAACTTGAGAGGCCCAACATCACAACAGACAATGCCAGGAACATTGTGAATCCTCAACATTGTGAATGCTCAACATTGTGAATAGCATGTAGTACTTTCCTGCAGTCAAATTAATATTTTTCATAATTAATAAACATGATAAAATACTATAAAACAATGGAAATCTGGTGTTACTAAGTCAAAGTTTTTGTTATATTTCAGTCTTGTGATGTATATAAAGTGTAATATTGGGATGCTAGCTCAAAATGTAATTCATTCCAACTTTATATCTGACATGGTACAGGTGTCTTCTTTTTTTAACCCCATAACCATGTGTTTGAGGTGTATGCTTTTGTTTCAAAGTCGATTTGTTTAAGACTATCAATTGCTTAAGACTACCGATTGTTTAAGATAGGCTATGTGAGGGTCGCATATCCTTTTGGCATGTAGCTAAGCTCGTGTCATTTGGCTTGCAGAGAAGGCTTTTGTAAAGAGCTTGACATCGACAAGTAGCCTACATTTTGAGTCTAAACTTGTCCTGGTAAAGTTGTCTGTCTTGACTACTGTCATTACTGCTATAGGCAATAGGTATAGCTGGTCCATTATTCAATATCTTTATAAATTGGTTTCCAGCAGCAATCGGGGTTAAACGTCCTTAAAATCAATGTTGAAAGAGGTATAATATTACCTAGCTAAGGTATGTTGGTTGGAGATAAAAAGTATATAACTGAACATAATGTTGAGGCAACTTTACAAAGTTGCTAGCTGGCAAACATTATTTCTAGCTAGCTTTACATGGGCATTCATCCCTTTTGCTGCTTGACAGGCAGAGGCCACTATGGACGGAAAATGTACCTAAACCACACATAATTGTCAGGTATAGTACAGTTTAATATTATGTCACTCAAATATACAATGAAATGGGGGCCAATATATTGAGAGATGTAGGGTGTATTCCAGCTGTGTTCTGCTGTAATGCATTGGAGCGTGCTGCTGCTTGCCCCCCAGCTGGGAATGGAATGTTTCAATATGATGTTATTGATAATAACCTATAGAAAGAAACATCCTGTTTCTTTTATGTTTAATATGACTTGATCTTTTTTATCACAACACAATGGTGAGGCTCTAGCTGTCCTTGCTCAATGCATATAAGCTCTCCCATACGATTGTGTCACAGCAATTTTTTCTGATAGTGCTCAGAAACCGAACAGGTCTGAGCCTGTTGTCCCCTGACCCAGGGGCTGGTGGTTCCAGTCTCACTAGAAACATAGCATCAGAGCTGGAGCTGAGTTACCCAGAAGACACCACAGGCAGCTCCCCTTAGCTTGGTTTTCACCTGGCTTTCCTTAGCGCCTCAAACCGGTTCTGTCAGTGTCATCACCTGTCAGTGCTGTCTCCAGCTATTTGCCACCTGCCATTTGTTGCTCTTCTCTTCCTCATCTGCAGTCCTTAGACCTACTGTGAATTAGGAAAGTGGCAAAACCAAATGTCCTTCATAACTTCATGTCAGTCTAAAACACGTCTCTCACCTGGTCTCCAGAATAGCTTTTGCTGCTTCTTGAACCAGTTGGACCGACTTTGAAATTGGTATCTCAACGCCATAAATCAAACCATGGAAACAAAAACATTGCAAAGAGTGCTATAAAACCTTCACAAGGTCCTATAGGGATCTAAGCTATTTCCTCTATCAGCATGTTCGTTAAATCGCAAGTGGAGAAAGCATGTTACTTGCTGAAGTCCACTGCATCCAGATGGAGAAATTGGCAAGTTTCTGATTAGAATCATAAAACATTCAGGTGTTAGGAACTGGCTGCATTTGACTAAAGTTACTCTTTCTCCCTATGATGGGTGAGAAAGCAGGGGATTGGCTGGCTGTGCTGCTGATGGGTGAGAACACAGGAGAATGGCTGGCTGGGCTGCTGGTTTTGAATAAGACAGCCAAGTTGGAGAACATAAAACAGGTTGAAATGTGAATAGTCAGGAAATGCATGGAGCATGGGTTGAGATGTGGGCTTATTCAGGGGGTTTGACTTTACAATATCCTCACGAAACCTCTTGGTTTTGGGGAACAATGTTATGTTAACCAGCATGATATAGGCTGAGGAGATGATAGAGTCATCTCTTCAGTCTCCTCAAGTCCTGTTGTGTACCCATCAAGTCCTTTAATTATTATGTCTCATAAACTTAAATTGAATCCTGCACCGTTGAAACCATTTGCTTCTATCAGAACGTTCAAGACTGTATATATTTAGGGGATTTTTATTTTTTTATTTTCATGGCTGTCTGCGTTGTTGTTCTGTCCTTGCCTCTATAAAATGGAATGTTAAGCATGCGTCTGTCAGGAATGTTATTCTTTGGGTTCTGAGACAGATTTGATTGTTAGTGGACAGACAGATGACTAAGCTGCTAACTGCCGCTGTGCTAGCTTCCATTGTGTTAACTGCCGCTGTGCTAGCTGCCGCGGTGCTAGCTGCCGCGGTGCTAGTCTGGCTGCGGTCTAAACAAGGCCGGAACTCTGACTAGCTCTCCTCTCCTGCGGGATGTGGTGTTGAGTCTGCCTCTGGTTACAGTTACGTCATTTTAACTGTTTGTGTTCTGACTGGATGGCTAGCTAGCTATAGCGTATTCATTGACCTGGCTATATGTCAGGGTTTAGCAGGAGAGTGAAGTGTTCAGAACCTATATCTCAGTGTTGTTTCTCAGAAAAGTAGCACAACAGAAGTGGCAGGTTGAACCACAGCGTGTTCCCTCCCTTCGCAGCACACTGTCAGGACCCCCAGTAGAGGTCAAGAAGAGCTTTCTTTTTTCCAAACCAGTAAACACCCTATCCATTTACGTCATCTGAGGCCCTCCTGGCAGCGAGGCATGCCCCCAACCCAGAAGAAGCATTCTCACAAGGCGATGACCTCAGACATCTAAATTCTGCCCTGACGCGAGGCCGGGGGAATTTTAACGATTGCACTGTGTGTAATACTGTCTACTCCACAGTCTCTGACTGGGGAAGCGCTGCAAGTCCAATGCCGTGGCCTCCAAAACCAAGCAAGTCATCATCATCCCTCCTGTTGGGAATTCCATCTGTATTTTTCCACAAGGAATGTTCTGAAATCCCTGATGACTACTGACCACAGGTATCATGTGGCACTCAGAATTGACCAGGTTTCCCGCTATGGTCAGAATGTCAGATGACCTTAAGATGAAAAATATAATTTGGAATGAAAAATCAATAAGTAGAACACCCCCAAAATGGTTGGAACATGGAGGCCATGGTTTGCCTGTGTGTATTGGGCCACCACCCAGAAGAGTTCAGGGGTCAGGAGGAAGAGAGGATGAAGGGAAGAGGGTGTGTCTTGTTTTGTGGTGGGGCACGACTGAAATATTGTTCACCTGTGTTATCTTGCTGGAGGAAGGCATGCTGCCAAGCCCTGAGCACACCTCCTCCTCCTGCAATGCACTCTGGGTAAGAAGGAAAAAACAGTAAAATAGGGCACTGGAGGGAAACACATGTCTCCTAGTGACCTTTGAACGCTGCGCTAGGAATGAGCGATGGGTTCATTGCATGCACAGAGTCAGTAGAAGGACAGAGTAATATATGCAGCAGTTGGTGGATGAGTATGCTAGTTAGGCTGAACTTGAGTTTCATAGACAAGAGAGGAGTGGAAAGGAAAGCAGTGTGTGATGACTAAGAGGGCCTGGTGTTTCCCTGTCAGCCTCTAGCTGAGATGTCAGGAATGTTGTCTGTCATGGCCAAACAGTATGTTAGCAATTTAGGATTACCTCAATGTGAAAGGTGGGAGAGAGCGAGAGAGGGAGGGAGATAGACAGGGAGGGAGGGGGCGAGAGAGAGATGGAGGGGGAGATAGAGGGAGGGAGGGAGATAGAAAGGTAGAGGGAGGGAGAGAGACAGAGAGAGAGAGGGAGATAGAGAGAGGTAGATAGACAGGGAGAGAGAGAGAGTTAGGGAGATAGAAAGACAGAGGGAGAGAGGGAAGGAGGGAGAGAGAAAGAGAGGGAGGGAGATAGATAGAGGGATAGATGGAGGCAGAGAGAGGGAGGGAGGGAGGGAGGGAGGGAGGGAGGGAGGGAGAACAGGCGAGAGAGAGAGAGAGAGAGAGAGAGAGAGAGAGAGAGAGAGAGAGAGAGAGAGAGAGAGAGAGAGAGAGAGAGAGAGAGAGACTAAGAGATTAGATAGATAGATAGATAGATAGATAGATAGATAGATAGATAGATAGATAGATAGATAGATAGATAGATAGATAGATAGATAGAGGGGGGAGGGAGAGAGTGTAGCAGTGAGTACACATCTCAGTGTGTAAGTGGAAAATTCCAGTGGACATGCAGTAAAAGAGGAGGATAGTCATAGCAGGGAAGAGGTTAATCACGGCAGAGTCAGCCTGCGGGGCTCTGCAAACTGAGTGGGTGTTGAGCAATCTGAGGGAGGGAGGGGGGAGCAAGGGAGAGAGAGGGATGGAAACAGGGTGAAGTAGAGTGGTTGCCGATTGATTGAGATAGAGGTAAGATGGCAAGTGAGGGAGATGTACAGAAAGTTATTGTGTGAGCATACACATGTGTGTGTGTGTATGTGTTAGCTGTCCTTGTTCGTAACTTCCACTGTGAGTGTGTGTGTACTTGTGTGTGTGTGTGCCGACCTGTCCACCACCTGACTTGAAGGGAGACCCCATCTCTTCCGCCTAGCTGAACCTTCTGTCTAGTCTGAACAGGTCTAGCCAGTCTGCCTCTCTAAATCAATCTTCTACTCTTCAAAAGTCTTGTCTAAAAGACTTGGTAATTCCATGGCTCACAACCCCAGTCAGTTACTTGCAACCTTTAATGAAGATACACAGAACGCATTTCTTAAAACTGCCTTTGTAAATTAAGCTCATTCCAGTTATTTTTATGTTGAAAATGTGTATTCGGTACAGAGGGAACAGATTCTAGAAGCCATTTGTTTGATAGTTAGTTCCACTGCTCCCTCAGTCCAGAAGATTGATAGTAGCAGTTGGGCTGAAGAGGGTAGGGGTCGGGGGCCAAGGGTGTAGGGGGGTTGTAATTGTTCTCTCCCACCTCCTGACTGCGACAGTCAGTGGCAGGTGTTACTGTCCGTTGGGTAAGGGGTCACACACAGGGGTTATTTTGGGAAGGAGGGGTGTGTGTGTGTGGGGGCTAATGCCAGGTGGCAGTTGTTGGTAAAGACAGTTATGGCTTTGTGTCTCCTCCAAGAGTTACAGCCTCAGCTGCCCACCTACCCCCAACTCCTCACCCTCCACCCCAACCCCTAACCCTCCACCCTCAACCCCTCCCCCAAACCCTTCCCCCAATCCCTCCCCACCAACCACCCACCCTCCCCCAACTCCAACCCTCCTCCCCCCAACCCCCAAACCCTCCCCCAACCACTCACGCTCCACCCCAACCCCTACCCCCAACAACTCACCACTCACCCCCAACTCCTCACCCTCCGCCCACCCCCTCCTCAACCCTCCACCCCAACCCTCACCATCCACCCCTACCCCTCATCCCTTATCCTCCCTCCTCAAACCCTGACCCTTGACCCCGTACCTCTCACCCCCAACCCCTCACCCCACCCTCAACCCCCAACCCCTCACCCTCAACCTCCACCCCAGCCAGCTAACCCTTGCTTAGCGCTGTGTGCATGTGTGTGTCCGCAGTCCACACCGGCACCGGCTGCGCTAGTAGGGCCCTGGCCAATCAGACTGGCTAGCACAGATGTGACAGGCTGGGAGGAATGCTAGGAATGTGGAGGCACTGGGGCGGGCGTGTCCCTCCTAATCCAGGGGGAGGGGCCGGCCGGCTGGCTGACTGACTGGCTGCTTCAGTTCAGTATCGGCTGGCCAGGCAGCTCATCTCAGTAGAGAGAGAGACAGAGACAGAGAGATAAGGGGGAGAGAGAGAGAACAAAAAGAGAGAGAGAAATAGGACACAGAGGGCTCAAGTCCTGCCTGCACTGCTCTCCTAACATGTAGTACTTTTATGTTAATTACACCAAGCAGAGCCTAAAGAAGGCCAAGGACCAAGGAAAAAGGCATATTGTCAGCTTTTCTCCTGTCATTGTGTCTGAGGTGCTGTCTGAAGTCAGTTGGCTTGGCCTGTCCCAGGGCTTTTTTCAACATGGGTTTGCAATAATGTAAAGCGTTGACTATCCTTTGTTCATAACTTGGACTGTGTGTGTGTGTTTTGTTTGACTATCCTTGTGGAGACCAGAAATCCAAAACAAGGAACATTCGGACAAGTGTGGACATTTCGCTGGTCCCCACAAGGAAAAAGGCTATTTCAGGCATAGGGGATAGGTTTAGGGTTACAATTAGGATTAGGAGTTAGGGGTTTAGGTTAGGGGTTAGGGATACAATTATTATGAATGGAAATAAATGTGACCTATTTCAGGAAACTAGGCGTATGTCGCGGGTCACTACTTCACACGAGAGCAATTTGAAAGTAATCTTTTTTTATTTTGATAAAAATTTGTTTTTTGGCAGAACATGTACTTTCATATGCTTTTTGGGCTCCCGAGTGGCACAGCGGTCAAGGCACTGCATCTCAGTGTGAGAGGTGTCACTACAGACCCTGGTTCAATCCTGGGCTGTATCACAAATGGCTGTGATCGGGAGTCTCATAGGGTGGTGCACAATTGGCCCAGTGTTGTTCGGGTTATGGGAGGGTTTGGCTGGCTGGGGTAGGCCATCATTGTGAATAACAAACTTGTATGCCATCTGTAAATACAAATAGAATTCTGTCTATTTGAGCTGGTTAGTATGTGTAACTAATCCAGTCTAATGCTGCTTTAAAAAAATATATATTGCTTAGTAGAACTGCATAAGTGTTGCTCTCCACTTTCCGGAGGACCGAGTTTTCAAATCAGTGGAAATAGAGTATGATAGGATTACATCTTCAAACTAAGGGCAACCGTGACAGGGAGAAGCGTCCAACCATGAATACGGGTAAGATAGTCTAGCTAGCTACATTTTTTAGGTATTATACATTTCTAATTTTGACAAAATGGTTTTCATTTCAAGTTAAAGTGTACTGTTAGCTAGCTAGCTAACGTTAGCTGGCTGGCTCGCTAGCTAAAGTTACATGTATGATCTTATTATTCGTATCTCAGAGCCATTTGCTCTTTATAGCCTAATGTTAGCTAGCTAACATTGAAACTGGTTGGTTAGCTACCTGCAGATTCATGCAGGGTAGTAACGTCATGAGTTGTGATTATGGTTAATTGTTTAGCTAGCCAGCTACATGTCTTAACAAAAGACTCCACTAGATAAGTGTCCATATTAATAGAATTAAGGAGCGTTAAGGAGCGCCCCAGTCACGACAATACCCGGGAAAATGTAAGGCGCCAAATTCAAAATCCAAAAGTAGAATTATAAAACATTAATCAAAATACAAGTGTTGCACACTGTTCAAAAGCTTAGACTCTTGGCAATCTCACAGCGTTGTCAGATATCAAAAAGTCTTACCGGCGAAAGCAGAACATTTGATTGTCTGAGGACAACGCCCCGCATATATTCTGCATTAGCATAATTTCATAACCAGCACGGGTGTCACAAAACACATAAAAATAGCTAAAATAAATCGCTTACCTTTGATGATCTTCTGCTGAGGGCAATCTGAAGTGTCCAAGCAAGACATCCAATGTTCCTTTTGTTAGAAAAAGTCCTTGTTTATATCCATAAATCTGTTTGTTTGGCTCGTTCTGTTCAGAAAATCCACCGTCCACTCACCCATTGTACAGGGAAGAGAAAGCGTTCAAAATATACCTATCAACTTTGTCCAAACAAATCAAACATTGTTTATAATGTATCCTTAGGTACACTTTTATGTATATTAACTATAATATTTCACACGGATAATATCCTGAGCGATAGAAAAGTGAAATCCCGAGGCGCGCACTCACGGTCTCGCGCACAAAACACAAAAGGCACTTCCTCCCTCCACTTACATAATCTTCTTCTATTCGGTTGTTTTTCAAGGTAAACTCATCAAACCCTGTCTAAAGACTGTTGACATCTAGTGGAAGCCATAGGTACTGCAACCTGGGTCCTGGATTAAAGCAGATCCCATAGACAACCATTGAAAAAGAAGGCATGTCACAAAAAACCTTTTTTCTGGACAGAAATTCCCCAGGTTTTCGCCTGCCATATCAGTTCTGTTATACCCACAGACATTATTTTAACAGTTTTAGAAACTTCAGAGTGTTTTCCATCCAATAGTACTAATTATGTGCATATCCTTTTTTGGGCCTGAGTGGCAGGCATTTTACTTTGGGCATGACAGACTCTCCAAAACTCCCACCACTGCTGCCGCTCCCTAAGAAGTTAAAGAGATTGGTGGAGCTAAAGCTTAAGAAGGTGTGAACTATGCTGAATGGGTGTTGACAGAGAATTACTTTCCCATTGTTCCTCAAATGCAGGTAATGATATACAATTTTGTAGCTCTGCTTTTATCCAAAGTAAAAAAAACACAATTTCAAATGTTGCTACATGAGACCGAATCAAGGGCGGTCAGTCAGAAATTGTTTGGTCCCCACAAGGATAGTAAAACAAACGAGTGTGTGTGTGTGTGTTTTAGAGAGAGTGCCATTAGCGCATGGCTGGTGTGTGGGGGAGTTTAGGTCATTATTCATGATACTGTTGTCTCTCTTTCTCCCTTTCTTTCGCTCTCTTTTTCTCCCTCTATTTATCTATATCCTTCTTTCACATAAACACAGATACATACTGATGCACATTCACACCGATACTCTTGGATAATTTATCTTACTAGTCAGCAAATGTTAAAATGAGATGTTTTGAAATGCAGACTTCCCTACCTAGTACAAAGAAACACAAACTGTGCCTGGAAAATCCAACAAACATGACCTGACAACCCTGGAAAATACTAATCACTTTGAGTATTGGTAGATTCCACTGTTCGGTTGCTCTCTCATTTGAAAAACGTTCAGATAAGATGCATTCAGAGAAAAGTAACCCCTTTAAAGCCCCTGTCATCTGTCTGAGCTAAAGCCATTAAAGCCAAGAATAGAAGGCCCTTCTCTGCCCGACCTGTTTGTGCAGAATGTCAAGTGTAGATGTTACATAATGAACAACATGTTCCTTCTATTTTTTTAAAGTACTGTGTCTGTAATTATGTGACGCATGAGCTAAAAGTCAGGAGGTGTCAGACGAGCTAATGAAATCAGCTCCTGAACTAGCCAGTTGGCGTTCTTTTATACGCCTGTTGAAAACATTTTGGAAGTCGTGTCCCAGGGTCAGTCATATAAAGAAATGTTCTCCTACTGACTGAGAGGTTGAGTAATGTGTGTGTTCCTAAGAAGAACCTTTTGGGAGGTCGACGTTGTGCGGCACCTAGCATTCTGTTGAGATCCTGTAGCTATTTAGCAGCAGACCTTTAGCTCCACCTTGTGTTTGTTGTGAATAATCATGTTAACGTAGAAGTAGCCCACAGACACAGATCTAGGATCAGCCTTTTCTTTCCAAATATGAACAACCTTTTGGGTGAAAAAAGCTTAACTGACCATAGTTCAGAGCCTACTCCTTAATCATCTGTGTACCAGCTATAGAAAAGCTGTATGGTTACTAAATGTGTCAATGAGATTTGTCTTTGTTTCCAGGTTGTATTCTTCATGTTGTTGTTCACCTCTCTGTTCCAGGTCGTAATGAGTTGATAGCTAGGTACATCAAGCTGAGGACAGGCAAAACCCGCACCAGAAAACAGGTAACAATACTTTTTTATTTTACAACAATGGGTTGATAAAAATGTTTTACCACTCAGGCTTTATAATGACATGATTTTACATTACATTTACATTAAAGTAATTTAGCAGACACTCATATCCTGAACGATTTTACCTAAATGTATTATTAGAAGTCAAATTAAATCAAATGTTATTTGTCACATACACATGTTTAGCAGATGTTATTGCGGGTGAAGCGAAATGCTTGTGCTTCTAGTTCCGACAGTGCAGTAATATCTAACAAGTAATATCTACCAATTTCACAACAAATACCTAATACACACAAATCTAAGTAAAGGAATGGAATTAAGAATATATTAATATATGGACGGGCAATGTCAGAGCGGCATAGACTGAGATACAGTAAATAGTATAGAATACAGTATATACAGTGGGGCAAAAAAGTATTTAGTCAGCCACCAATTGTGCAAGTTCTCCAACTTAAAAAGATGAGAGAGGCCTGTAATTTTCATCATAGGTACACTTCAACTATGACAGACGAAATGAGAAAAAGAAATCCAGAAAATCACATTGTAGGATTTTTTATTTATTTATTTGCAAATTATGGTGGAAAATAAGTATTTGGTCAATAACAAAAGTTTATCTCAATACTTTGTTATATACCCTTTGTTGGCAATGACAGAGGTCAAACGTTTTCTGTAAGTCTTCACAAGGTTTTCACACACTGTTGCTGGTATTTTGGCCCATTCCTCCATGCAGATCTCCTCTAGAGCAGTGATGTTTTGGGGCTGTCGCTGGGCAACACGGACTTTCAACTCCCTCCAAAGATTTTCTATGGGGTTGAGATCTGGAGACTGGCTAGGCCACTCCAGGACCTTGAAATGCTTCTACGAAGCCACTCCTTCGCTTGCCCGGCGGTGTGTTTGGGATCATTGTCATGCTGAAAGACCCAGCCACGCTTTCATCTTCAATGCCCTTGCTGATGGAAGGAGGTTTTCACTCAAAATCTCACGATACATGGCCCCATTCATTCTTTCCTTTACACGGATCAGTCAGCCCTGGTCCCTTTGCAGAAAAAACAGCCCCAAAGCATGATGTTTCCACCCCCATGCTTCACAGTAGGTATGGTGTTCTTTGGATGCAACTCAGCATTCTTTGTCCTCCAAACACGACGAGTTGAGTTTTTACCAAAAAGTTCTATTTTGGTTTCATCTGACCATATGACATTCTCCCAATCCTCATCTGGATCATCCAAATGCTCTCTAGCAAACTTCAGACGGGCCTGAACATGTACTGGCTTAAGCAGGGGGACACGTCCTGGCACTGCAGGATTTGAGTCCCTGGCGGCGAGTGTGTTACTGATGGTAGGCTTTGTTACTTTGGTCCCAGCTCTCTGCAGGTCATTCACTAGGTCCCCTGTGGTTCTGGGATTTTTGCTCACTGTTCTTGTGATCATTTTGACCCCACGGGGTGAGATCTTGCGTGGAGCCCCAGATCGAGGAAGATTATCAGTGGTCTTGTATGTCTTCCATTTCCTAATAATTGCTCCCACAGTTGATTTCTTCAAACCAAGCTGCTTACCTATTGCAGATTCAGTCTTCCCAACCTGGTGCAGGTCTACAATTTTGTTTCTGGTGTCCTTTGACAGCTCTTTGGTCTTGGCCATAGTGGAGTTTGGAGTGTGACTGTTTGAGGTTGTGGACAGGTGTCTTTTATACTGATAACACGTTCAAACAGGTGCCATTAATACAGGTAACGAGTGGAGGACAGAGGAGCCTCTTAAAGAAGAAGTTACAGGTCTGTGAGAGCCAGAAATCGTGCTTTTTTGTATGTGACCAAATACTTATTTTCCACCATAATTTGCAAATAAATTCATTAAAAATCCTACAGTGTGATTTTCTGGATTTTCTTTCCTCATTTTGTCTGTCATAGTTGAAGTGTACCTATGATGAAAATTACAGGCCTCTCTCATCTTTTTAAGTGAGAGAACTTGCACAATTGGTGGCTGACTAAATACTTTTTTGCCCCACTGTACATATGAGATGAGTAATGCAAGATATTTAAACATTATTAAAGTGACATTATTTAAATGACTAGAGTTCCATTTATTAAAGTGGCCAATGATTTCAAGTCTGTGTATGTAGGCTGCAGCCTCTCTGTGCTAGTGATGGCTATTTAACAGTCTGATGGCCTTGAGATAGAAAAGTCTACAAGACCTATTAGATTTCCTGTAGCTGTAACATTTGGAACATGGGAACTAGATGTATTGCAGTAACAGCTCAGCCAATTGTGTCAGTATTCTGTTAATTTGTAGAAATTACATTGGTCTGTCTTTTCTATTTGTACTGAAGACAAGTAACACCATCCAACTCAAATCAAAGATACAAAAAACACAAATAACGTAGCGTTGTGGGAATCGCCTTCATTTGATGTTTGAGGAGCTGCATAATATTGTGTGTGTGTTTGTGTTTGGTGTGTGTGTGGGCGTCCATGTGTGCTTG
This sequence comes from Brachymystax lenok tsinlingensis, assembly GCA_030435695.1. NCBI lineage: Eukaryota > Metazoa > Chordata > Actinopteri > Salmoniformes > Salmonidae > Brachymystax > Brachymystax lenok. Next base: position 12,238,909 of record CM059797.1, on the reverse strand, counting down.
TATCCATGTGTATGTCTGTGTGTGTGTGCTTGTATCCATGTGTATGTCCGTGTCTGTGTGTGTTTGGTGTGTGTGTGTGCTTGTATTCATGTGTATGTCTGTGTGTGTGCGTTTATCCATGTGTATGTCCATGTCTGTGTGTGTTTGGTGTGTGTGTGTGCTTGTATTCATGTGTATGTCCGTGTGTGTGTGTGTTTGGTGTATGTCAGTGTGTGTGTGCTTGTATCCATGTGTATGTCTGTGTGTGTGTGCTTGTATCCATGTGTATGTCCGTGTGTGTGTGCATACTCTATGATTTTTATAACTGTCTCGCACCCCTTTAGGTATCTAGTCACATACAGGTGTTAGCACGGAAGAAAGTTCGAGAATACCAAGCAGGTATCAAGGTAGGTGCTACTGAACAGGCCTCCTGCCAACTGTGACTGGGCTTCTCTTTCCTCCTTGGTTACGGCCTCTCTTGTCGTCTCTCTCTCGGTCTCCTTTTCTCTTCTCCTCTTGGCTCTTCTCCTCTTGGCTCTTCTTCTCTGCAGGTTTCTAGCCATTTGCAGGTTCTCGCCCGGAGAAAATCTCGCGAGATCCAGTCAAAGCTGAAGGTATGCGCTTCTCTGCGGGCTGGGCGGGGCTGGTCAAGGCTTGGCTTTGCGCTAACCAGTTAGCACTTTAGTTACTCTTACAGCCGTAGATGGATAGGTTCTCTATGACTAGAAAATACCAACCCTGGTAACTAGTACTGTAGGAGACTCTCAGTCTGCATAGGGGTGTATTGGCTTGAGGTCACTGTGTGACTCATCATGTAGGCTAACGTGTCTGGGAGAGACTAGAGCAACAAGTTATAGCTAGTAGCTACCATGCATGCACGGCACAGGGCTCAACGGGCAAAAAATATGGTCATCTGTTGATCACTGAAATACATCTCAATGCTTAGTACAGTACTGTACAAAGCTGTAAAGAAATGACATTATAGGAGCTGTCTTTATTATACTGCTTATCCTGTATACAGTAACAGCCTGTGGTGTAGCCTAGAGGAATGCTGTGAGCAGTATGATCTGTGGTGAACGGTGTTGCTGCATGATGGCCTTGTCGCTACAGCTGCACGCCTGTCCCTACTGTACCTATGCCAGCCATGCTTCTGCCTATAGGCTTTCCTCAAATCTTCCTCTGCCTTCAACCCTTCTCTCCTCTCTGACCCCAATCTCCATTGGATGTCTCTGAATGTTTTTCTGTATGAGAGTTAACTATTCCAATCGTATGCAAATACCTACATGTTAGAATTAAACCGTCATACTCTATACACTATTATAGTAGTATGCTTAGAACAAGTGCCCTACTGTACCTGTATACTTCTGCTATACTTCTACAGTGAAGGAAAAAAGTATTTGATCCCCTGCATATTTTGTACGTTTGCCCACTGACAAAGAAATTATCAGTCTATAATTTTAATGGTAGGTTTATTTGAACAGTGAGAGACAGAATAACAACAAAGAAATCCAGAAAAACGCATGTGAAAAATGTTATAAATTAATTTGCATTTTAATGAGGGAAATAAGTATTTGACCCCTCTGCAAAACATGGCTTAGTACTTGGTGGCAATACCCTTGTTGGCAATCACAGAGGTCAGACGTTTCTTGTAGTTGGCCACCAGGTTTGCACACATCTCAGGAGGGATTTTGTCCCACTCCTCTTTGCAGATCTTCTCCAAGTCATTAAGGTTTCGAGGCTGACGCTTGGCAACTCGAACCTTCAGCTCCTCCACAGATTTTCTATGGGATTAAGGTCTGGAGACTGGCTAGGCCACTCCAGGACTTTAATGTGCTTCTTCTTGAGCCACTCCTTTGTTGCCTTGGCCATGTGTTTTGGGTCATTGTCATGCTGGAATACCCATCCACGACCCATTTTCAATGCCCTGGCTGAGGGAAGGAGGCTCTCACTCAAGATTTGACGGTACATAGCCCCGTCCATCGTCCCTTTGATGCAGTGAAGTTGTCCTGTCCCCTTAGCAGAAAAACACCCCCAAAGCATAATGTTTCCACCTCCATGTTTGACAGTGGGGATGGTGTTCTTGGGGTCATAGGCAGCATTCCTCCTCCTCCAAACACGGCGAGTTGAGTTGATGCCAAAGAGCTCCATTTTGGTCTCATCTGACCACAACACTTTCACCCAGTTGTCCTCTGAATCATTCAGATGGTCATTGGCAAACTTCAGACGGGCATGTATTTGTGCTTTCTTGAGCAGGGGGACCTTGTGGGCGCTGCAGGATTTCAGTCCTTCATGGCGTGGTGTGTTACCAATTGTTTTCTTGGTGACTATGGTCACAGCTGCCTTGAGATCATTGACAAGATCCTCCCGTGTAGTTCTGGGCTGATTCCTCACCGTTCTCATGATCATTTCAACTCGACGAGGTGAGATCTTGCATGGAGCCCCAGGCCAAGGGAGATTGACAGTTCTTTTGTGTTTCTTCTATTTGCGAATAATCGCACCAACTGTTGTCACCTTCTCACCAAGCTGCTTGGCGATGGTCTTGTAGCCCATTCCAGCCTTGTGTAGGTCTACAATCTTGTCCCTGACATCCTTGGAGAGCTCCTTGGTCTTGGCCATGGTGGAGAGTTTGGAATCTGATTGATTGATTGCTTCTGTGGACAGGTGTCTTTTATACAGGTAACAAGCTGAGATTAGGAGCAAGAGTGTGCTTAAGAGTGTGCTCCTAATCTCAGCTCGTTACCTGTATAAAAGACACCTGGGAGCCAGAAATCTTTCTGATTGAGAGGGGGTCAAATACTTATTTCCCTCATTAAAATGCAAATCAATTTCTAACATTTTTCACATGTGTTTTTCTGGATTTTTGTGTTGTTATTCTGTCTCTCACTGTTCAAATACACCTACCATTAAAATTACAGACTGATCATTTCTTTGTCAGTGGGCAAACATACAAAATCAGCAGGGGATCAAATACTTTTTTCCCTCACTGTACTATTTCTAGATATTATTTGGTGTGCCCTAATCCTCATCATGCTCTTTCTGCTTATATTCAGCAGAATATAGATATGCATATACAGTGCATTCTGAAAGTATTCAGACCCTTTGATCTTTTCCACATCACACTACAGCCTTATTATAAAATGATTTAAATAAAAATGTTCCGCATCAGTCTACATACAATACTCCATAATGACAAAGCGAAAATAGGTTAAACATTTATTTTTTCAACGGAAATACCTAAGTATTCAGACCCTTTGCTATGAGACTTGAAATTGAGCTCAGGTACATCCTGTTTCCATTGATCATCCTTGAGAAGTTTCTACAACTTGATTGGAGTCCACCTGTGGTAAATACAATTCATTGGACATGAGCAATCGGGGGAGAAGGGCCTTGGTCAGGGAAGGGACAAAGAACCCGATGGTCACTCTGACAGAGCTCCAGAGTGCCTCTGTGAAGATGGGAGAAACTTCCAGAAGCACAACCATCTCTGCAGCACTCCACAAATCAAGCCTTTAAGGTAGACAGAAGCCACTCCTCAGTAAAAGGCACATGACAGCCCACTTGGAGTTTGCCAAAATGGAACTAAAGACTCTGACCATGAGAAACAAGATGCTCTGGTCTGATCAGACCAATATTGAACTCTTTGGCCTGAATGCCAAGCGTCACGTCTGGAGGAAACCTGCCACCATCCCTACGGTGAAGCATGGTGGTGGCAGCATCATGCTGTGGGGATGTTTTTCAGCGGCAGGGACTGGGAGTCTAGTCAGGATAGAGGGGAAAGCTGAACGAAGCAAAGTGCAGAGAAATCCTTGGTGAAAACCTTCCCCAGAGCGCTCAGGACCTCAGCCTGGGGCAAAGATTCTCCTTCCAACAGGACAATGACCCTAAGCACACAGCCAAGACAACACAGGAGTGGCTTTGGGACAAATCTCTGAATGTCCTTGAGTGGCCCAGCCAGAGCCCGGACTTGAACCCAGTCGAATATCTCTGAAGAGACCTGAAAATAGCTGTGCAGCAATGCTCCCAATCTAACGTGACAGCTTGAGAGGATCTGCAGAGAATAATGGGAAAAACTCCCCAAATATATGTGTGCCAAGCTTGTAGCATCATACCCAAAAAGCCTCGAGGCTGTAATCGCTGCTTTCAACAAAGTACTGAATAAAAGGTCTGACTACTACAACATTTTCTAAAAACCTGTTTTTGCTTTGTCATTATAGGGTATTGTGTGTAGATTGTGGAAAAAACTATTTAATACATTTTAAATTAAGACTGTAACGTAACAAAATGGGGAAAAATCAAGGGGTCTGAATACTTTCAGAATTCACTATAAATATATATATTTATACATATATATATAGTCATTGCATATATATATATATATATATATATATATATATATATATGAATATATAATGAAAATATGCCACTTGTCTTCGTTCCATCAGAGGACGGCAAGCAGAGGTGTTACAGTTACATTAATCCTCATCCAGTTTAGATCTTCATTAAATCCCTCAACCCCAAAACAATTACAAACACTAAGTGAATCAGCGTACAGTTAAAGTGTGCCTGTGTACAGTTAAATTGTGTTCAAGTGTATATTAAAAATGTAGTTGGTAGTTAAGCCTTTACATTCATTGAAGTTTATTGGACCTTCTTTATTTAGACTTCTCTATTTATTTTCTAGTAGACTGTATCTAGACTGATTATTGTAACCACCTCAAAGTTTGAACGTTTATTTGAATGAGAGGGAAATACTGTACCTTTCCCTACATTATTGTCCATTGCGTAGTTCCTGTCCCAGTTGAATTCAGCTCACATGAATTATACCTGTTGTCTTTCAGTTAGTTACCTCTCTATCTCTATAATGAATTATACCTGTTGTCTTTCAGTTAGTTACCTCTCTATCTCTATAATCAATTATACCTGTTGTCTTTCAGTTTGTTACCTCTCTATCTCTATAATGAATTATACCTGTTGTCTTTCAGTTAGTTACCTCTCTATCTCTATAATGAATTATACCTGTTGTCTTTCAGTTAGTTACCTAACACGGAACCCAAACCGGCTGTGCGTGTGCGCCATCGTGCATACATTTATTTTGTCCCCCAACACCAAACGCGATCACGATACGCAGGTTAAAATATCAAAACAAACTCTGAACTAATTACATTAATTTGGGGACAGGTCGAAAAGCATTAAACATTTATGGCAATTTAGCTAGCTAGCTTGCAGTTGCTAGCTAATTTGTCCTATTTAGATAGCTTGCTGTTGCTAGCTAATTTATCCTGGGATATAAACATTTAGTTGTTATTTTACCTGAAATGCACAAGGTCCTCTACTCCGACAATCAATCCACACATAAAACGGTCTTTATATTGCGATTGGCAACTTTCATAAATTAGGTGCATTACCGCCACCAACCTCGTTCGTCTTTCAGTCACCCACGTGGGTATAACCAATGAGGAAATGGCACGTGGGTACCTGCATCTATAAACCAATGAGGAGATGGGAGAGGCAGGACTTGCAGCGCGATCTGCGTCACAAATAGAACTGACTTCTATTTTAGCCCTTGGCAACGCAGACTCTCGTTGGCTCGCGCGAGCAGTGTGGGTTCAATAATTGAATAATATAGATTTCTACATTTATTTTGCAATGCTCGCGCACACGACGAGAGCGGTGTAGTCAGCCTGTAACTCTATCTCTATAATGAATTATACCTGTTGTCTTTCAGCTAGTGTTACCTAACTCTATCTCTATAAGGAATTAGACCTGTTTTCTTTCAGTTAGTTACCTCTCTATCTCTATAATGAATTATACCTGTTGTCTTTCAGTTAGTTACCTCTCTATCTCTATAATGAATTAGACCTGTTTTCTTTCAGTTAGTTACCTCTCTATCTCTATAATGAATTATACCTGTTGTCTTTCAGTTAGTTACCTCTCTATCTCTATAATCAATTATACCTGTTGTCTTTCAGTTAGTTACCTCTCTATCTCTATAATGAATTATACCTGTTGTCTTTCAGTTAGTGTTAGCTAACTTTTCTTCAGGGATTAGAACATTCATTTTATGTCAACATCCTAGTGGCCTACAGTACATCTAGAACTTGTACATTATTGCTGTTTTTAGTTTGTACTGACAGCCTATTATAAACCCATAGTTTATCACAATATCCCTATAATTATATGCCTTTAGATGTGTATACTAATGGTTTCTCTTTCCTTTGATTTAGGCCATGAACTTGGTAAGTGGATTTGACTTTTACGATTTGCTTCCCACCTGCTTGGTGGTGCCAGTGTATTGTCCACTCTGCTAATGCCCTCTGCTGGCATGGCAACCCAACCCCACTGCTATCCCATAATAAAGCAGATCTTAGCCATAGGAAACGTGTGTGCTTGGAACCACATTGTTGTGCATCGTACCTGATCATGATAATCATTGATTATCATGTTTGTGCAGGGTGGTTCTGCTTCTCTGAGGACACACTTCTTTGTAACACTTGTTTAGTGTATGCTACATACAAAGAAAAGTCTGCAACAGCATTAGCAAACATTCCATGTCAGTTCTCAATCAAATCAAAATGTATTGGTCACGCACACATATTTAGCAGATGTTATTGCGGGTGTAGCGAAATGCTTCCATTTCCATAGGCTATTGTTGATACAAATTGTGATCCAAGAGGATGTTGAGGCATGGTGGAATTTGGATACAAAACCAGAAACTTTTTCTGATCAATACTTTGAAGGACCAATATCACGATCCGATTGAGCATCCCCAAGATAATATTGTAATTATTTTCACTGTGATATTTTGGTCCAATTATGAGGCAATGTATTTATGTAGCGCATAGATTCAGAGATCTTCTATACTTTTCGCAGTTCTATGACCCCATCCACTACCAATGTGTACGGTACTACTTAACCTTAGGGCTGCACTAACACTATTTAGTGATAGAATTGTCACAGCACATTGTGATACTGTAGAGAAACATAAACATTGCCTGTGTTCCTCTACCTGGTCAGAGTCTATAGTCAGTTGTGGCTCAGTAAATCACCACTACCAGTTTCACACAGTGCACTCGCTGTATTTTGGTACTTTCATTTGACTTTGTTTACACTAAAGATTTGGCATTTGGAGATTCTTTAGGTCAGCTTTCTGCTGCTTCTACAGGTACATGTCTTTCCTATCTCAAGACGTGAAGTAATACTACCAACAAGGCAAATGTAGGATATGTTGTTTCCTTCTACGAAATGTCACATAGTTGCACAGTGATGAGAATACACCAAAAGGTGTTGGCCTTTAGAGATACTTCACTTTTCCCTCTTACTCTGCTTTGTACAATGACAATATGATTGCAATATTGCTATGAGGGTTAAGATACTGGTTCAAGTGTGATGAGGCACACACAAAGTGTTGTTTCTGATGTTTCAGTATTTTTGCTGTTGCTGGTAGAGATACAGTAAAGTTGAATGCTCTCGGTTGTCCAGGTACGAACATGCCAAGCTTAACCATAACCGTCTACGCTTTGCTTTTCTATCTCTGACCATTACAATCAGCAGAACGTTCCAGACAAATCACATTCATACCACTTGCAATCTGACCACATGCAGTGCAGTGTACTGGCCAATGCAGCCGTTAGTCCTACAGTATATATTCATCAAGAGTCCTGTTTCTCTGTATTGAAACAAGAGGAACTTTTTTCTATTTTACTGTCTTTTTCTATAATAAGAGTGGTTGTGTCAACCACAGTTTCTCACAGACAGTCTGTCTTTCTGCAGGAGGCTTTTCCTTCAAGGTCTCTACTAATTAGAATCATGTGACTCCTGGAATGTTCTCTTTGATTATGTGGCTTAAAATCTTTTTGATCTGCTCTTAGTTGAATGGTAACAATGAATCATATACATGTTCTCTTCACCTCTTCTTTTTAATTATTGTAGCCTAGTAGTACTCCAAGCGTAGTTGCAGTTAAGACTCAGATGTTTTATTTATTTATTAGATTGGCTCTTTGTTTACTAATGATCCTAATGGGAGTACATTAGAAGATCAGAGAATGTTATATTTACAGTATAAATATAGTAGTGATAGCTAGTAGTAATAGTTGTAACTGTATATATATTTTTTTACTATTGAACCAACTGTGTTCCTCTTGGGGCACGGTGAGTAGCCTAATAGTTATGTCAACCAGGTCAGTGTATACTAGGTGTTAGACTGCCCCCTAGTGTTGCATCTCCCTCACTTCCCCCTCCTCGTCCACAGGACCAGGCATCTAAAGACAAGGCCCTCCAGAACATGGCAGCGTTGTCGTCTGCTCAGATTGTGTCTCCGAGCCTGATCAAGAGCCAGCTACCACCACTGCCCCACTCTCCCTACCCCCCGCAAGCCAGGGTGAGCCCTTCTACACTGGGTTTGGGGTTGCAATTATTGCTTTTTCTCTGCATTGACAGTATTTACAATTATTTACATTAGTGTTGTACTAGTAATTGATGTAGGCTTTGGGAATACAGTACAGTCCCTGAGCTGCTTCATGTTAAGCTTGACCAAATGAGCCTGTGAATATATAAGGACAGAGCTTTTGTGAAACTCTGTGAAACCGACTCTGTTATCTTTGCCTTCCAGTTTTGGCCAGGCCCTATCCCAGGGCAACCCGGCCCCTCTCAGGAGTGAGTATGACTGTGTTTATCTGTTGAGTGACAGGTTCAGGTGTTTGGACTGTGCGTTTGATTGGTTGTTTGTTTTATTGACACTTGTGATTGGAATTGGAATGGCGGGTTCTCTTTGGCACGTTTAACGGATCGCATTTGTGCACATCAGGCTGATTCTAGAGCTCAACCAGGGAAGGACTCCTGGGTTTGGCCGCACCAGCTATGCGTAAGTTTCCTCCTGGTCCAGCTGTAGCACAAGGCAGCACTAACTCTGCTTCAGTATGTGTCCTGCTCCTGCACTAACTTTACGACCAGGGCACAACCAGCTTCACGTCTGAGAGCGAGAACACCAAACATGCTGTGAAGTTGTTTGCAAGGTTGTTCTGTTCTGGCCATTTGGGATGTAAAGACATTACACGATAGGGTGATTTCATGACAAACTGGGGGTATAATGTTACATTAGTCTATGACAGCACCTAACTTGAGATCCATGTTTGTCACTCCAATATTAAAGCAAATCTTCCATTGACATCTATGCATGACTTGCACAAAAAGCGTATCTGAAGTTAGGATTTGGTCCATTGTGAATGTTCACGTGCCACACTTAAGCATCGCTCTGAAATGATGTGCCACAATCACACACAGAGAAACATCAGTCAAACGATCAATCCACCAACCAATCAGTGTATGTAAATAGCATCACTAAATGTATGGTGTAGAGTGGTGATAGAGTGAAGCAGAGGTGGACTTACGTCTAGCTGGTGCAGCCAGACACATGTCTATGTTGAGAAACGTGTCATAATACTGTGGAACCACGTCTGTCTGACATGCCAATGAAGCCCAAAGCCACATGCCACTAGCATAACCAGGTTTCACATGGAATTTCACTTTTGGAAATAAACACAGCTGGATGAAAACTGAAAAGTTTGACTCCTCAACTGTGATGTGATAATCATTCTCTTTCAGTATCAAACCTTTTGCACCGTCTCCATACACAACTCTACCAGGCCCTCCCCTTCCCCCTATATCAAGTGAGTATGGAGTCAAAGTCAGTTAGCATTCATACAGTACATCCTCATTCATGATCCCTAAAAGAGGGAACTGTCCAATGATGACAGTAATGATACACTGGAGCTTAACATTAATACAGAAATTGAACATCAACTTTGGAGACCTCAGCCTGAGTGCTTCTCTCTCTCTCTCTCTCTCTCTTTTTTTTCTCTCTCTCTCTCTCTCTCTCTCTCTCTCTCTCTCTCTCTCTCTCTCTGTCTCTCTGTCTGTCTGTCTGTCTGTCTGTCTGTCTGTCAGACTATGAGCCTTTGGCACCCCCCCTCCCCCCGGCTGCTACAGCGGTGCCCGTGTGGCAGGACCGGACCATCGCCTCCTCCAAGCTGCGGATGCTAGAGTACTCTGCCTTCATGGAGGTGCAGAGGGACCCCGACAACGTGAGTCACCAAACCAACTACACCACCAAACCACATTAACCAAATACATTAACCAACCACACTAATCAACCACACTAATCAAAGTTGTCGATAAAGGCCTTTGTTTTACAGTCCACATAGTCACCCGAGCCAGACTCAATTTCTAACTCAGTATGACCAAGCTAGACTTCTGTCATGGCGGCTGGTCTGACCATCTTCCTCTCTCTCCCCCCTACAGTACAGCAAACACCTGTTTGTCCACATTGGCCAGACCAACCCGTCCTACAGCGACCCACTGCTGGAGGCAGTGGACATCAGGCAAATCTACGACAAGTTCCCAGAGAAGAAGGGCGGACTCAAAGAGCTTTATGAGAAAGGCCCACAGAACGCCTTTTTCCTAGTCAAATTTTGGGTGGGTGACAAATCACTTTTATTATTGTGTAATCCTCACCTTTTTACTGGGCAGTGTATGGATTTTAAACATGGTTGAAAGCAGAAAAATACATCTTCACACAGTCCCTTTTGGTAGTTTGAGTATTCTCTCATTTAGAGTAGAATGAAAAGGGTTTAAGCCTGTTAGTCTAGCGTTAATCTGATTTGTCCTGTGTGTGTCCTCTCTCTGCAGGCGGATCTGAATAGCAGTGGCATGCAGGACGGTCCAGGCTCCTTCTACGGAGTCAGCAGCCAGTACAGCAGCTCTGAGAACATGACCATCACCGTCTCCACCAAAGTCTGCTCCTTCGGCAAACAGGTGGTCGAGAAAGTAGAGGTGAGCCCATTATCCACTGGGTCTGCTTTATAGTCACAAAACAGCTGACTTACCAGGTTAGATAAAGGTCAAATCAAATTTACTGTCAGACACTATAATTGCATTTCATGCAATCACAATGTTTACCTCAAGTCAGATGTTGTTTTGCTTTTTTTGCCGAGTTTTAAAATCCCTCCTTTTGTGAGTTTCAGACGGAGTACGCCCGGATGGAGGGAGGGAAGTGTGTCTACAGGATCCACCGCTCTCCCATGTGCGAGTACATGATCAACTTCATCCACAAGCTCAAACACCTGCCAGAAAAATACATGATGAACAGTGTTCTGGAAAACTTCACTATACTTCAGGTAACATTATGCTTTATTACAAGATAATAAGATAGTAACTCATTTACTATTTGGGAATACACTGTCACTGTATTTCAACCTAGAACAATAGGTTATATGTTTTTGACCTCGTTGTTTTGCTTCATTGTTCCTCCTTTTGTTGTGAATTGATTGATATTTCACCTTCTGTATAGGACTACAGTTGGATGATATGTATTTGACCTCCTACTGTCCCTTCCCCAGGTGGTGACAGACCGTGACACTCAGGAGACCTTGCTGTGTATAGCGTTTGTGTTCGAGGTCTCAACGAGTGAACACGGGGCACAGTACCACGTCTACAGGCTCGTAAAAGACTGACCCACCCACCGCTCTACCACGTCTACAGGCTCGTCGAAGACTGACCCACCCACCGTTCTGCAGGGAGGTTTGGGAATCAGCTGACGAAGCACTGAGTGACAATATGTACAGTACAGACTGCTCAACTGCCAAGTAACATTCAAAACGAAGTTAGGATGAACTGACATGAAAACATTTTAAACTTCCACACATTTATGTGAAATAGGAAAAAGGAGGAAGTCTCTCAATAGACAAGAAAGGAAATTAGGAGAATTCATTGTTTTGTTTTAAAGGCAACTTTTTAACCCATATAGTTAAATGTGCTGAGACAAGTGGGTGGAATTGGTAATGACAGTAAATGTACAGTAGGTTGAGATTCACTGAGGGCATGAGAAAGTGAACAAGGTTAAGAGCGTTGTCTCCCAAGGGAACACACTCTAAGCAATATAAGAAGAAGTGGATAGATTGGAATGGTACAGGTACATCCATGGAAGAAGAGCAAACACAAAATAATCCAAAGGTAGAAGGGTCCTACCGAGGGGTGTTTATAAATTAGATAGGATGGCAACCAAGTGCCTTTCTCCAAAGACAAGTAATGATCAGTTGCCAGCCACTCTGGAATGCCTTATTTACTACCTCTTGTCTTTAAATCTTTAAACAGAAAGAAACCGGACAGATGTAAATGCATCATTGAATAGGAGAATAGGAAACTGAACATGACTATGCAGTTCATCCTTTCTCATCTTGATCCCTGAAGCGCACTTCTGATACAGGAACATTATGTTATGGATTAAACTATTATTCATTTTTCTTGTGATGTGTTGTCATGAATGGTTACAAGTTTAGCTGCAGTCCACGTGTACAGCAAGGGCATAGCATGATCAGATCACTCAGTTTCCAATCCCTGGGCTTTTACGGGTCTCTAGACAACAACACATCAATGTGCTGTGGTGCACTTAAAAGATCAAGAAGGGGTGAAGCAACAAATGTTTTTTCAGCCTTTAGTTATGTTATTGAAATGAACCGTTTCTGTACTGGGTGTCAGTGGATGCTACAGGAATATGTGTTACATAGGATTCTTTTGGGGACGTGTTTATACTTGTGATTAACATTAACACTGTTTTATAAAAAAAATGGCTTGAGAATCAAATACAATTTAATTTTATTTGTCACGTGTGCCGAATACAACAGGTGTAGACCTTACCGTGAAATGTTCACTAGATTCGAATTTGCCAAATTGGAACTGACCAAATTTTACAGTGTTTGAAGTAATGTAAGAACTCAAGGTATTCTAATCCAATCTCCCCATTGAAGAGATCCCAATTGATGGATATCACTTTCAATCTGGCAGGGCGGCAGGTAGCCTAGCGGTTAAGGGCGTTGAGACAGTAACCGAAGGTTTGCTGGTTTGAATTCCTGAGCCGGCACAGTGGAAAAATCTTCTGTTCTGCCGATGATGTTGCTTAAGGCAGCCCCCCCACACCTCTCTAATTCAGAGGGTTTGGGTTAAATGCAGAAGACACATTTCGGTTGATTGCATTCAGTTGTACAACTGACTAGGTATGCCCTTTCCCTAACCCTACATGGTGTAAGATAAGTTTCTCTTTCCTAAATTGAATTAATAAAAACAAAAGCTATCTCTTATTTTATGAGCGAACCTTAAAGAAATTAATCTTAATTTTACCAATGCCATCAGCCAATGAAAAACAGCTTTTATGTTTTGAAAGAGAGCTATCCTCTGTGCTGTGGTGTGTGACCATTGATTGTTATTTATATTGAAAAGAATGGTGGGAGGGCAGGGCTGGGCTGGGATATGGGCCATGTGTTTATCCTTTGCCAATGAAATGGTGGTGTTACAAGTATTGCTGAGCTGAACTTTATACTAAAGACACAATAACTGTCATCCCCTAGCTAGGGGATGGTCTCTGCCTTGGACGGTTCACTGGACTTCTGTCATAAGAATTCATACATCAGACTTTGTATGGTGGATTTAGTACACCAGGCTTTGAATGTCGTACTTCAAGAGCTAGACTTAAAACAACTGCTAAATCTTTACTAGTGGATTTCTCAATTTTATCTTTTTTTACAGGCCCATGTTTTTTATTATCATTATCATAATTAATTGTTTTCTGTTAGATTTTGTGACTTTCAGCATCCGTTGAAAACGTTGTGTGTTTTTGTTGACATTGATGATGAGATACTGTATCTTATGTATCATAATCTGAATGGTATGGGCAAGTTTGTTTGGTTAAAAGGTGGTTTATTGTGGCCTTGGTTACCAATTGTGCATTGCATTTTAGTATTTTCTGTTATCTTCAAACTAAGGGGGTTGTATTATATAATCAAATCAAAATGTATAATCCAAAAATAAAAGACGCATGGTGCCTTTGGGGCCATTTTCCCCTGAAAACTCATTAAAACAGGTTTGTTCATTTTATTGGTCAATACAGTTTCCTTCACAGATTAAATACATTGTAAACTACCGTAGATGGCAGTGTTATACTGTTCAAACAGTATTGCATAAACAGTAGGCCTATGTTGTACTGTACACTTTCCTTGGTCCTCTGTTACATTTCTACTGAGGACAAGGAGACCACAAGAGTAGGCCTAGTAGGCCCAAGCAGGCTTATGATATGAGTACACTCTTAGAAAAAAGGGTTCCAATAGGGTTCTTCGGCTGTCCCCATAGGAGAAGCCTTTTTAAAAAGGTTTCTACATGGAACCCAAAAGGGTTCTTCAAAGGGTTCTCCTATGGGGATAGCCGAAGAACCCTTTAACGTTCAAGATAGCACTTTTTTAAAGAATGTAGGCTTTATTCAGATATTTTGTCAAGCTACACTATATTTTTTGAAAAATGAATGTCCCCAGATTCTTAAAGGCTCAAGCACAGACACATACAGTGCATTCGGAAAGTATTCAGACCCCTTGGGACGACATTGGACGACATTGTTCCCCCTCGTCAATCTACACACAATACCCCATAATGACAAAGCAAAAACAGGTTTTCAGAAATGATTGCAAATGTATATATTTTTTTTATATTACATTTACATACAATAACAGTCAAAAGTTTGAACACACCTACTCATTCAAAGGTTTTTCTTTATTTTTACTATTTTCTACATTGTAGAATAATAGTGAAGACATCAAAACTATGAAATAACACATATGGAATCATGTAGTAACCAAAAAAGTGTTGAGGCTGGTAACTAATGAATGGGTCTTCCTTTCCTTTTCCATGATTCCATAGAAAAGTACTCCAGGTGAAGTTAGTTGAGAGAATTCCAAGAGTGTGCAAAGCTGTCATCAAGGCAAAGGGTGGCTACTTTGAAGAATCTCAAATATAAAATATATTTTGTTATGTTTAACACTTTTTTGTTTACTACATGATTCCATATGTGTTATTTCATAGTTCTGATGTCTTCACTATTATTCTACAATGTAGAAAATAGTAAAAATAAAGAAAAAACCTTGAATGGGGTTTTGATTTTGACTGGCACTGTAAGTATTCAGACCCTTTACTCAGTACTTTGTTGAAGCACCTTTGACAACGATTACAGCCTCGAGTCTTCTTTGGTATGACGCTACAAGCTTGGCACATCTGTATTTGGGGAGTTTCCCCATCCTTCTCTGTAGATCCTCTCAAGCTCTATCAGGTTGGATGGGGAGCGTTGCTGCACAGCTATTTTCAGGTCTCTCCAGAGATGTTTGATCGGGTTCGAGTTCGGGCTCTGGCTGGGCCACTCAAGGACATTCAGAGACTTGTCCCAAAGCCACTCCTGCGTTGTCTTGGCTGTGTGCTTAGGGTCGTTGTCCTGTTGGAAGGTTGACTTTCGCCCCAGTCTGAGGTCCTGAGCGATCTGGAGCAGGTTTTCATCAAGGATCTTTCTGTACTTTGTTCCATTCATCTTTCTCAATCCTGACGAGTCTCCCAGGCCCTGGCGCTGAAAAACATCCCCACAGCATGATGCTGCCACCTCCATGCGTCACCGTAGGGATGGTGCCTGGTTTCTTCCAGACGTGACGCTTGGCATTCAGGCCAAAGAGTTCAATCTTGGTTTCATCAGACCAGAGAATCTTGTTTCTCATGGTCTGATAGTCCTTTAGGTACCTTTTGGCAAACTCCAAGCGGGCTGTCTTGTGTCTTTTAATGAGGAGTGGCTTCCTTCTGGCCACTCTACCATAAAGGCCTGATTGGTGGAGTGCTGCAAAGATGGTTGTCCTTCTGGACGGTTCTCCCGTCTCCACAGAGGAACTCTGGAGCACTGTCAGGGTGACCATCGGGTTCTTGGTCACCTCCCTGACCAAGGCCCTTCTCCCCCGATTGCTCAGTTTGGCTGGGTGAACAGCTCTAGGAAGAGTCTTGGTGGTTCCAAACTTCTTCCAATTAAAAAGGATGGAGGCCACTGGGTTCTTGGGGACCTTCAATGCTGCAGACATTTTTTGGTATCCTTCCCCAGATCTGTGCCTCGAAACAATCCTGTCTTGGAGCTCTATGGACATTTCCTTCAACCTGGTTTTTGCTCTGACATGCACTGTCAATTGTGGGACCTTATATAGGCAGGTGTGTGCCTTTCTAAATCATGTCCAATCAATTTAATTTACCACAGGTGGACTCCAATCAAGTTGTAGAAACATCTCAAGAGCTAGACTTAAAACAACTGCTAAATCTTTACTAGTGGATTTCTCAATTTTATCTTTTTTTACAGGCCCATGTTTTTTATTATCATTATCATAATTAATTGTTTTCTGTTAGATTTTGTGACTTTCAGCATCCGTTGAAAACGTTGTGTGTTTTTGTTGACATTGATGATGAGATACTGTATCTTATGTATCATAATCTGAATGGTATGGGCAAGTTTGTTTGGTTAAAAGGTGGTTTATTGTGGCCTTGGTTACCAATTGTGCATTGCATTTTAGTATTTTCTGTTATCTTCAAACTAAGGGGGTTGTATTATATAATCAAATCAAAATGTATAATCCAAAAATAAAAGACGCATGGTGCCTTTGGGGCCATTTTCCCCTGAAAACTCATTAAAACAGGTTTGTTCATTTTATTGGTCAATACAGTTTCCTTCACAGATTAAATACATTGTAAACTACCGTAGATGGCAGTGTTATACTGTTCAAACAGTATTGCATAAACAGTAGGCCTATGTTGTACTGTACACTTTCCTTGGTCCTCTGTTACATTTCTACTGAGGACAAGGAGACCACAAGAGTAGGCCTAGTAGGCCCAAGCAGGCTTATGATATGAGTACACTCTTAGAAAAAAGGGTTCCAATAGGGTTCTTCGGCTGTCCCCATAGGAGAAGCCTTTTTAAAAAGGTTTCTACATGGAACCCAAAAGGGTTCTTCAAAGGGTTCTCCTATGGGGATAGCCGAAGAACCCTTTAACGTTCAAGATAGCACTTTTTTAAAGAATGTAGGCTTTATTCAGATATTTTGTCAAGCTACACTATATTTTTTGAAAAAACGTTGTCCTGTTGGAAGGTTGACTTTCGCCCCAGTCTGAGGTCCTGAGCGATCTGGAGCAGGTTTTCATCAAGGATCTTTCTGTACTTTGTTCCATTCATCTTTCTCAATCCTGACGAGTCTCCCAGGCCCTGGCGCTGAAAAACATCCCCACAGCATGATGCTGCCACCTCCATGCGTCACCGTAGGGATGGTGCCTGGTTTCTTCCAGACGTGACGCTTGGCATTCAGGCCAAAGAGTTCAATCTTGGTTTCATCAGACCAGAGAATCTTGTTTCTCATGGTCTGATAGTCCTTTAGGTACCTTTTGGCAAACTCCAAGCGGGCTGTCTTGTGTCTTTTAATGAGGAGTGGCTTCCTTCTGGCCACTCTACCATAAAGGCCTGATTGGTGGAGTGCTGCAAAGATGGTTGTCCTTCTGGACGGTTCTCCCCGTCTCCACAGAGGAACTCTGGAGCACTGTCAGGGTGACCATCGGGTTCTTGGTCACCTCCCTGACCAAGGCCCTTCTCCCCCGATTGCTCAGTTTGGCTGGGTGAACAGCTCTAGGAAGAGTCTTGGTGGTTCCAAACTTCTTCCAATTAAAAAGGATGGAGGCCACTGGGTTCTTGGGGACCTTCAATGCTGCAGACATTTTTTTGGTATCCTTCCCCAGATCTGTGCCTCGAAACAATCCTGTCTTGGAGCTCTATGGACATTTCCTTCAACCTGGTTTTTGCTCTGACATGCACTGTCAATTGTGGGACCTTATATAGGCAGGTGTGTGCCTTTCTAAATCATGTCCAATCAATTTAATTTACCACAGGTGGACTCCAATCAAGTTGTAGAAACACTTCAAGGCGATCAATGGAAACAGGATGCACCTGAGCTTAATTTCGAGTATCATCGCAAAGGGTCTGAATACTTATGTAAATAAGGTATTTCAGTTTTTATTTTATACATTTGCAAAAAATTCTAAAAACCTATTTTCACCTTGTCATTATGGGGTATTTTGTGTAGATTGATGACGAAATACATAAATTTGATCCATTATAGAATAAGGCTGTAACGTATTAAAATATGGAAAAAGGGAAGGGGTCTGAATACTTTCCGAATGCACTGTATATATAGACAACAAATATAAATTATTGTTATTATTGACTTGACTAATTTGTGATATGTCTATGCATTTTTGTTTTGACACAAATCCTCAAATGCACACACGGGCAAACACATTTCCATTGAAACTTCAAGTCCCACAATGCAAAGCGAGCGAGGGTCCTTGGTGTCACCACCACCACAGATTATCCTTTATATTGACCAAATACTCAAGTGGCCGCTCTAACAATGAAAATAAATGTCTTAAAAAAATAATCTTTGAAAATGGACGGCAGTCAGGAGGAGGCAAGGTCAGGTGGGACCATTCTATCCAATGAGAGGGTAGATACATGTGTGAATCACAGCTATAAAATGAACAACAGGCACAACTCCGATATAAAGTGTTTTTTCTCAAAGTTGCCAGGATGTCACTTGTCCTACTTATATCTACAGAAGTCCAGAGAGAACCTATAAATAAAAAATATATAATTCCCTAGATATGTCACGATCACAACTTATTTATCTCATGATCACTACATAACAAAAGTTGTTTTGTCGAGATCAGGAGATAAACAAAAGTACCAGGTATCATGCATTCATTTGTTCAGCTGCATGATACCACCTAGTGTGACCACATTTAAAATTCCAAAATGCGGGACAAAGAGATGATTTTGCTGGACATTCACAGTACAGTGAATAATTTTTTTGTGGCAGCACCCCCCTGCCTCCCACTACAAAAAAAAACATCCCGCTGCACCGAAGTAACTACTTGAAGCGCGCATATAGGTTACTCCTTTGCATTGCGCAAAATTTGGTCATGCAGAAACAAGATACAAAATGTGTGGCTGTTTTATGAAAATCTGGGAATTCTCGGCCAATTAAAACTTTTTGGTTGGTCTGTAAAATAGTTAGGAAGGGAGAATTTGAAAACCAGATTGAGTTAAGTAGAAGCAAATGATGTTGAATGAGCAACTAATGAGCATGGAGAGCCTCACATGTATTAAACCATAGGTCAAATGTGGATATCGACATGTATTAAACCATAGGTCAAATGTGGATATCGACAATGCCAGAACAGTTTGGGGTTTTCACCTGATGTTTGTATGGCCTACCTGTAAACAAAAGGCCTCTTTTAGGAATGTGTTTTGCTTTTGTTGACTAAGGCAATAAGTATTGACACTGGGTAAAGCTTAGGCCCACCCTTTGTATTCGGGGGAAGGCCCCTCATTCTGACTGTAACCCTCCTTGTCTTTCCACCGGCCCCCATTCCTCTGTCCTGTGTCAGTGTGTGTCCTATGTCAGCAGTGTGTTAGTAGGTTCAGTCTGCTATGGCCCACTGCAAGAGAGGAGATAGACAGTGTGGTGGCCCTCTGCATTGTTAGTCTGTGTGGATTCAGGATTCATAGTGCTGCCAGGTGACAGGCAGGCACCTTCATAGTTGTTTTTTTGAACCTCTGTATAATGTTCTCACCTCTATCTCACATAGGACTTTGACTGTGACCATAAAAGTTGCTTAGGCTGGCTATAGACAGTGGTGAGCATTCAGCCTCAAAGTTGACTCTCATCCTGCTCTGTGAATGTCTTGTTGAAGGAGTTCCAGTCATAGTTTTCAGTTCTCACTGCTGATCCTAACCAGGAACGTGGCTCCATCCTTACACAGCAGGGACTATAACCTCCGCTGCCACAGAGGCTAGTCTAACCACGCTGGGTCTAGTCTGTCCACACTGGGTCTAGTCTAACCACACTTGGTCTAGTCTAACCACACAGGGACTATTCTAACCACCCAGGCAGCTACTGACCTCTGTCTGCCATCAGCTCATTCATTCCTATAAGCATGGCTGACAGCAACACCACCAGGCCTTCTTCCTCAACTGCTAGGGAGTATTGTTTTGAGAGTATGCATCTCATGTTGCATGGCACACATAGGCTTTTAGGCTTAGAATGTGGTGATGTCTGGCCTTCACAGGGGTATCCGTTACCTCAGCAAGCACTGTCTGCAGCGCTACGCCATGATCGGAGAGATGTTGAGCACACACACACACACACTGGTCTGTTGTATTCATATTTTGGTGAGGGAGGTCCACTATGTTACACCCCATTCCACTAATCTCACAGCTGTCTCCAATGTCTGGACATTCTGCCAAAGATGTAGAATCACCCTTACATTCATACCATATACTGTATACATGTACATACCACATCCATACCGCAAACTCACCCCAGAGCAATCCCTTTCTATTGAGCAAGCTTTTCAACACTTCATGTTTTAATCATTATTAAGTTGCTTGATGCTCATCTTCTCGTTTTAAAACAAAAACTGTTTCACCTCCCAGCTTTAAGGCCCTATGTCAGAACCCAGCATACACACAGTGATCTCTGCTCTGTATTGTACACTGCATTCTAATGTCAACGACAAGAAACATGACTATTCATTTGTGAGGTAATTATTTTGTAATAGAATGACCTCAAAGCAGGAAGAATAGCTAGGATATTTTTTTTGAATACTTGTTTGACCTCTATACCAAGGCACAAGATTTAGATTAGTTCAAAGGCCTTGCATTTCTAATCCGCTCAGTTATTCACTAAAAGAGTGGCGCAAATGTTAAAGTCAGCAGATTTTAGTCAGTTCGTTCTTACAGTTTATTCAGAAGTCACATACACTTTGCAGCGCATTGACTATATCTGGACTGGTGTAGTTTGCAGTCTTATTATCACTAGCGGTCTGCAGCTGTAAAACATGATATATGACTTGCCTAAACTCTTTACTTGAACGATACCTACATTAGGACATTATGACTCATACCACATTCATAAACAGTACATAGGTATATCCGTTATGAATGTGTTGTAAAGTCCTGTAGGTAGCCTACCCTAAAGTTGCACTATGCAGAAATCTCTCCGACATTTCCTGGTTACTAAAATTCGAATAGTTTGCCTAATTTCAGTTTCAGTTTATCTGACAAAACAAGCAAGTATAGTATAGAGAATCATTGTACCATCTAAACCAGTGGTCGCCAACCGGTCGATCTTCAAGGGATTCCTAGCCAAAGAACGATAAAGGCTTGCGCTCCTTTTTTTAAATCGTGTTGAGCTGTTGTCGGTAGGTGCACTTGATTCAAACGTCCTGTGACTACATCGCGTGCACCTACTGTGCTGCCCAATCGGATAGCTCGAATCACCGTGGCTACAGAGCTTCCATGACCCTGGCCACAGATTTACAAACATGACCACAGAGAGACTGTCAACGAATACAGCAAAGAGATGCTGTTTTTATGAGTGAGTTCATGTTTATATTCAGCACTGTCACTGTTTTTATTTAACACTATTACAAAAAGCGCTTCTCCGTACTTTTGCTCGGGCTGCAGCTGCAATGAATGAGTAGCCAAGTATCAGTAGCCCTGCGTTTTGTTATTATTAGCATCTCGTCGTGTAGATTTTAATATAAAGGAATATTTAACTTTCTCTGCTCATAGGAACAACATGAATTTGTGCATGAGGCAGATGCGTTGCGACTCGAGTTTCGCCAACAGGTGGAAGACGGTGTTCCCTCTCCCTGGCCAGCCTCACCGGAGGAAAGGAAGGAGAGAGTAGGGACCGTGAGAGGAGGTTGGGAAAAATATATTATCATCCAACTCGGAATTCCAAGTCGGAAACTCTGGCATCTTTCTATAGCTCCGACTTTTCGACCTGAAGATCACTGACGTCGTGATTTGACCTCGTTGACCATCAGATCCAGGTACCATCAGTCCAGTAAAATAAAAAGTCTAATTATTTCAATTCATGCTCCACAGTGTCTCACAAGTGCTAAACCAACTGATCTATTTTGTTATCAAAGCTCGAGTTTTGAAATATAATATGATCTGGTTAACAATATTGGCAAGCCAATCATATAGCCAATATGCTGTGATAATGTATTAGGCCTTACTGCCCAAACCTCATTCCTACAAAACTGTTTGTGTGAGGTTAATGTAAAAACAATCATCTGAGCAGTAGATCTCAGCTTCATTTTTCACTGCGAAAGTGATCTTGACTCAGAAAAGGTTGGTGACCACTGATCTAAACCACTGTGAAATGTATTTTCCATAACCCAGAATATTTTATTTTCAGATGTTTGAAGCTGGTGTACAAAACCCCAAATAAAAGGAAAAACTAAATGTAAGAATGGGAAACCTAGAAATAGCGCACATAGAACATATCTACCACTTCTTAGACTTGGGTTCAATGAGAATTACAGATGTATAACTCACATTTCAATGTGAATTTGGTCGTATCTCCCCCCAAAAGTTACATATTGCGGCTTTAAAGTAAAGTGTGATAAAACACTCTACTATAGTAACATGTGGTAGCCTACACGTGTATCCCAATATGCTATTCATTAAACAGCTATCCGTACATGGTAATTCGTCTTTAGACATTTGTGTATACAGCTTGATGGTTGGATCTTTGTTAGTTAGACATTCTCTTCAGTCCTGACTATGTATCCTGTCCTCTGATTCCAGGTCTACCATGCAGAATGGTTTGGAGGCAAAGCTGTGGGATAATAATGGTTAGGGTTAGGATTTTGGGGAGTTTACTGATCCTAGATCTGTGACTAAGGGCAGCCTCTAACTGGTGCCGACGCATGTATATGAGATGTATCTATCACTGATGTGATGTCCTCTTCCTGTTTTGTCCAGCTGCATGCAGAGTACTGTAAATCAAATCCCATTTTATTGGTCACATACACATATTCAGCAGATGTTATTGCAGGTGTAGTGAAATGCTTGTGTTCCTAGCTCTGACAATGTAGTAGTATCTAACAATTCACAACAATACACACAAATCTAAAAGTAAAAGAATGGAATTAAGAAATATATAAATATTAGGATGAGCAATGTTGGAGTGACATTGACTAAAATACAGTAGAATAGAATACAGTATATAGATATGAAATTAGTAACGCAGTATGTAAACATTATTAAAGTGACTAGTGTTCCATTATTAAAGTGACCAGTGATTCCATGTGTATGTGTATAGGGCAGCAGCCTCTAAAAGGTGTAGAATTGAGTAACCGCAGGGAGAAGGACTCCTACCGACCTCATAGAGTGGTACAGGCCTGGGAGCTACAGCAGTTTATATTGTAAGGAGGCTTAAACTCAATGCACACTGCCTCTCTTGACATTTTAATTGCAATGTAATTTGAACAGGTGTTGTTTTTATTTATTGTGTTAGTCATACCTACAGTGGAGCAGACCTGGTGATTTTTGGCAAAGATCTGAACATGCATCCCCAGGACCTTGGCAACCAGTTGCTATTTTTTATTACCTTTATTTAACTAGGCAAATCAGTTAAGAACAAATTCTTATTTACAATGACGGCCTAAGCCTAGGAACAGTGGGTTAACTGCCTTGTTCAGGGGTAGAACGGCAGATTTGTACCTTGTCAGCTCAGGGATTCCGAGGATAGGCTACCCTGCCGCTATGGATGTACAACGACCTCTGGGACAGTTACACAGAGACTCCTAAGTTTGATGTATGATAATCACACTAATAATGTCCAGTGTCATAATTTTTGTTGTTGTTGAAATGTACAGTAACTGAAATGTCTTGAGGTGAATCGGGAATGATATTTGTATGAATTAGTTCAGCTCATTAAGCCAAGCCTTCTAATGCAGGGGGGCTCCCGAATGCTGCAGCGGTCTAAGGCACTGCATCTCAGTGCAAAAGGCTTCACTACAGTCCCTGGTTCAAATCCAGGCTGTATCACATCCAGCCATGATTTGGAGTCCCATAGGCCGTCATTGTAAATAAGAATTAGTTTTTAACTGACTTGCCTAGTTAAATAAACAATTGTGGACATGCTTCTAATACTCATTATAATATTGTGTTAGAATGAAAAGCTGTTAATTATCCTTTCTCCATAGGACTGTGAAGATGGCATCACTCATATAGCAGATAACACTTTCATGAATCCCAAAGAGCTCTGTCCCTTTAAGAAAGGACTTCCAAATAGACTACAGATTTTTTTAAATGTGTAACTAACTTTCATATTTGACTAACAGCCTGCCAATGTGTACTGAACAATAAATGTGCCTACTTTTTACAAAATAAAATAGACATTGATCATTGTGTTGGTCGTAAATCTAATACACTAAAATGTGTGCTGTATCATCCCCAGGTATCAAGTAGCGTGTCTATCCAGTGTAAGTCTCTTTCCACCACCAAGGGTTCTGTCCCTGACCATCCCCTCCCTTACTCTGACCACGAGGCACTCAGCTGCAGCTGCAGACCCTGTCACAGACGCTGCAGGCTGGAGGGATGACACAGGGGAGAGCAGGAATTTGCTGCAGGTACTCATTGTAAATCCAGATGTGGTCCATAACGATTTGATATGGAACTTTTCGGTTTTTTTTATATTGTCATTTTGATTCTAACAGCTTCAAGATAATCGATATTCACCACACTACTTTCTAAAATTCTCTATGGACAACACACCATTCCAGTGTGTGTGTTGCTCTTTGTCCTTCCCTGGTGTGGGGGGACAAAACCGATTTGCGCACGATGGCGCACACGCGCGTCCAGTCTGAGCATGGTGTAAGCGTTAGGGATTCAGCATCAGAGTGCCCTGCAGGACAAGAGATCCTGTGACATTGCCAGTTTCAAATGGACAAAACATCTGGGGACAATGCAGTTCCTCTCTTAACCTGTACAGAAGGCTTTTATTTCATAGACGTGTTGGAGGAGACAATCAGATCGCTGACTGGTGCACTGTCCCAAAGGGAGAGATTTGGATGTATTTGCTTGTTTTATGTATTGTTTAGAAACCATTGATTTATCAAGTCACTTGCTCTAATCATTATTTATGAAATGAACAGATTTTAGGGTAACCAATCAATGCACACTTATATAAAGATTCACAATATCTGAAAAGATCAAGTTGTTTGTGTACATGCACTTCTTTAAGAAGATAACACTTTTAATGTACCTACAGTGAGGGAAAAAAGTATTTGATCCCCTGCTGATTTTGTACGTTTGCCCACTGACAAAGAAATGATCAGTATATAATTTTAATGGTAGGTTTATTTGAACAGTGAGAGACAGAAGAACAACAAAATAATCCAGAAAAACGCATGTGAAAAATTCTATAAATTGATTTGCATTTTAATGAGGGAAATAAGTATTTGACCCCCTCTCAGTCAGAAAGATTTCTGGCTCCCAGGTGTCTTTTATACAGGTAACGAGCTGAGATTAGGAGCACACTCTTAAAGGGAGTGCTCCTAATCTCAGTTTGTTACCTGTATAAAAGACACCTGTCCACAGAAGCAATCAATCAATCAGATTCCAAACTCTCCACCATGGCCAAGACCAAAGAGCTCTCCAAGGATGTCAGGGACAAGATTATAGACCTACACAAGGCTGGAATGGGCTACAAGACCATCGCCAAGCAGCTTGGTGAGAAGGTGACAACAGTTGGTGCGATTATTCGCAAATGGAAGAAACACAAAAGAACTGTCAATCTCCTTCGGCCTGGGGCTCCATGCAAGATCTCACCTCGTCGAGTTGAAATGATCATGAGAACAGTGAGGAATCAGCCCAGAACTACACGGGAGGATCTTGTCAATGATCTCAAGGCAGCTGGGACCATAGTCACCAAGAAAGCAATTGGTAACACACTACGCCGTGAAGGACTGAAATCCTGCAGCGCCCGCAAGGTCCCCCTGCTCAAGAAAGCACATATACATGCCCGTCTGAAGCTTGCCAATGAACATCTGAATGATTCAGTGGACAACTGGGTGAAAGTATTGTGGTCAAATGAGACCAAAATGGAGCTCTTTGGCATCAACTCAACTCACCATGTTTGGAGGAGGAGGAATGCTGCCTATGACCCCAAGAACACCATCCCCACCGTCAAACATGGAGGTGGAAACATTATGCTTTGGGGGTGTTTTTCTGCTGAGGGGACAGGACAACTTCACTGCATCAAAGGAACGATGGACAGGGCCATGTACCGTCAAATCTTGGGTGAGAACCTCCTTCCCTTAGCCAGGGCATTGAAAATGGCTCGTGGATGGGTATTCCAGCATGACAATGACCCAAAACACACGGCCAAGGCAACAAAGGAGTGGCTCAAGAAGAAGCACATTAAGGTCCTGGAGTGGCCTAGCCAGTCTCCAGACCTTAATCCCATAGAAAATCTGTGGAGGGAGCTGAAGGTTTGAGTTGCCAAACGTCAGCCTCGAAACCTTAATGACTTGGAGAAGATCTGGAAAGAGGAGTGGGACAAAATCCCTCCTGAGATGTGTGCAAACCTGGTGGCCAACTACAAGAAATGTCTGACCTCTGTGATTGCCAACAAGGGTTTTGCCACCAAGTACTAAATCATGTTTTGCAGAGGGGTCAAATACTTATTTCCCTCATTAAAATGCAAATCAACTTATAAAATTTTTCACATGCTTTTTTCTGGATTATTTTGCTGTTATTCTGTCTCTCACCATTCAAATAGACCTACCATTAAAATTATAGACTGATCCTTTCTTTGTCAGTGGGCAAACGTACAAAATCAGCCGTGGATCAAATACTTTTTTCCCTCACTGTACCTTGTAATTGAATGTACTGTAAAATGAAGACTAGTGCAACCATTGCTGCATATGCAAATATAATATGCAATTTTAAAAAGAACAGAACTAACCCTGTCATGCTTTTGTCAGGGGTTCAGTTTAGTGCAAAGAATGATGGAAAAAGACTGAATATTTTTTAATTTTTTTTTGTATGTTACATTCCTAAATTAATGACGGAAAAAGACTAAGTGATATACGTTTTATATATATATACAGTACCAGTCAAAAGTTTGGACACCTTAACGTCTGCTTCCAACTCACACTCTCAAACACGTAGATCCCCAGAACGCAGCTCACTCTCCAGATCCCAATCACCTGAATTCTGATCACCTGTTCACACACCTGTATGTCATTATCACACACTATTTAGGTCAGTTCTTTGCACCCCATCATTGTGAGGTATTGCTTGTTCTGTGACACACTTCTATTCGGAGCGCTGGTTTTTATTTTTTTTATAATAAATATACCGTAATTTTATCCTCCCGTGTGTGATAGTTTTTGCCTGCCTCACTAAAGACGCATTTTGCCGATTCCCTGCCTGTACTTTTGCCCTTTTGGACCCCCTGTGTATGACCTTCTGCCTGCCCCTGGACCCAGCTACCTGCCTCCTCCTGTGGTCCTTTACAAATAAACACCTGCTGCGCCCTGCGCTTGAAACCAGCTCAACACAGACACACCTACTCATTCAAGGGTTATAATTTATTTGTACTATTTTCTACATTGTAGAATATTGAAGACAAAAAAAACTATGAAATAGCACATATGGAATCGTGTAGTAACGAAAAAACGTTGAACTGCCAAAGGAAAGGAAGACCTATAGTTACCTCTGCTGCAGAAGATAGTTACCAGCCTCAGAAATTGCAGCCCAAATAAATGCTTCACAGAGTTCAAGTAACAGACACATCTCAACATCACGGTCACCTAATCATCCCCAGCTTACAATTGGCTCATTCATCCCCCTCCTCTCCCCTGTAACTATTCCCCAGGTCGTTGCTGTAAATGAGAACGTGTTCTCTGTTAACCTACCTGGTAAAATAACGGTAAAATAAATAAATAAATACAAATAAAACATCAACTGTTCATAGGAGACTGCTTGAATCAGGCCTTCATGGTCGAATTGCTGCAATGAAACCACTACTAATAAGAAGAAGAGACTTGCTTGGGCCAAGAAACACGAGCAATGGACATTAGACCGGTGGAAATCTGATAATGGGCATAATGCCAATCCAGAGATGGCGCTAGTGGGGCACCTATCTAGGATATATAAACAGGTGCGTTATGAGTGTCTGATTAGGATGTCGGGGCCTGTAACATGTAATGCCTAAGTAAAGGATTATGCTTGAACTTTAACAAACTCTCCGATGTGAGTTATTCACATACACATAAAAACATGGTGTCAGAGCAATGAACCCAAAGCCAAGCTCTACTGAAAAGAGGATAAGATATGTGGATAATGAAATTGCTGTCGGATAAACGCAAACAAGTGGAAAAGAGTGAGGACGAAGAGCCTGCAATGTCAGTCAAATTCCGGTGCCTAGCGCCATGGACATGAAAGGCGATAGAGAATCAAAACGGGTTGTTTTTCCGTCATCAGTGGGAGAATTATGAAATCGCTATAGGCTTAGATAAAAACTGCATGTGCGATTGCAACACTGCTCGGTGTTATCGGAAAAGATGCCATATGCTGCAGCGTCACCCAGATCTGGGGGAAGAGGATAGGAACAATTCAAACAAAACCCTTGACTCGTAATGTGATTTATGAAAGATTCATTTTTAACACGTGAACGAACTCAAGCAGAGACGTCTGGTCAATATGTTGTGAGGCTGCGTCAATTGTCTGATTCATGTGATTTCAGGGAAATGAGAGATGAAATGATCAGAGACAGACTTGTGATTGGCTGTGAAGATAACAGAGTAAGAGCAAGTATGCTGCGCGAACCACAATTTATGCTGACTAAAGCTATAGATGTATGCAGAGCAAGCGAATAGACGCAGATCCAATTAAAACATATTAACACTGTCCCTGAAAAGGTCAGAATCTGTCACAGCACAAAAACACAGACCATGTCGATAGAAAATGGAAACATAATTCATCGGACAGTGATGCAAGGCGGAAAAATACTAAAGATGGGTGCATGTACTGTGGATCAACACACACGAGTCAAATTCACAGCATATGGGGTTATATGCAAATTCTGTGGAAAAAATAACAATTTTGTTAAAGTGTTCAGACAAAGTAAGTCTGTCAATCTGCTAGAACAGGATACATGCAGTGATCAAAATTATGTTGAAGAAGTGGGCATTCTATACATGACAGAAGTGGAAAATATAAATGGTTAACAAACGTAAAGCTTGCCCCACTGACATGTGATAACTGTGATTATGATCCAAGCAACACTATCAAATGCCAGCTAGACAGTGACTCAATTGTTAATATACTCGGCTACAGAGACTTTATGCAAGTAATGCAGGATGGAGATGCAAAGCCACAACGAAGCAAAGCAAGGCTAAGGCTGTACGATGGCCTAGTTAATACACCAGTAGGGGAGTGAACTACAAGCCGATCATGATGGGGAAACGTGCTAAAGTTCCAAGTGGTGAAATCCTTGCAAAAGCCTCTTCTTTCAGCAGAAACGTGTGAAAAGCTTAAGTTGCTACAGCTCAACCACCAACATGTTTTTCATCATCTCAGCACTAAAGAAAATCTAAAGGTCCCATCAGACTTGAACACCTGATGCAATTCTGAAACAGTTTGAAGATGATTTTGAAAGGATGGGTGCTCTGCCAGGTAAGCTCCACCTGGTGGTGGATGAGTCTGTTAGACCAATTCAACAGCTTCCCCGCCGAATCCCCATTCCATTGAAGGAAAATATATTAAAGACTGTTGATTCAATGGAGAAACAGGGTGTCATTAGGAAGGTCACCAAACCTACTAAGTGGATAAGCAACATAGTTGTGGTGGAAAAGTCTGGCATAATAAGAGTCTGCCTCGATCCAAGTGCCCTAAACAAAGTCTTATGTGGGGCACATTACCAAATTCCTACTATTGAAGAGGTACTGCCAAGCTTGGAAAAAGTTTAAATATTTTCGGTTATGGATGCAAAAAATGGGTACTGGCAGGTACGTTTGGATGAAGAGAGTAGTTACCTCACCACATTTTGGACACCTAATGGTAGATACCGGTGGACAAGGTTACCTTTTGGAGTGAAACCAGTTGCAGAGAAATATCAGCAAAGGCAACATGAGGCACTTCAGGGACTGCTAGGAATAAGCGTCATAGCTGATGACATCCTGGTATACGGCTGTGGTGCTACAATGGAAGAAGCAGTGCAGGACCATGACCACAACCTGACTCAGTTCTTACAAAGAACAAGGGAGATGAAATGTAAAGCTGAATGAAGACAAAGTTAAGCTCAGGCTCACAAGTATTACATACATGGGACATCTTTTGACACCTTAAGGCCTGAAGCCAGACCCCAAGAAGGTGGAGTCAGTACAGCAAATGCAGCCACCTACAGACACGCAAAAGCAGTGCAGCGACTGCTTGGTTTTGTAAATTACTTAGCCAAATTCTTACCTCACCTGTCTGACGTATGTGAGTGTAGGGGGGGTAGGGTCCCAAAGACCCTCCCCATTATTGATTAAGGGGACCTTAAGATTCATAGGTTTTGCTGCAAGACTTAAAATAGATACTGTTGCTAATGTGTCTAAAACTCTGCCACTATACGTTGCACAAGCCATCTATATTAGTCTTTGTGGTTAGGCTCTAGCTGTTGCAAGAACGTGCCTGCAGGCTAGGTGTGAGTCAGACCGGAACTAAGTAAAGAGCTGAGAAGTAAACACTGTCTGGTTTTGACATTTTGATCTTGTGTGACAGTGGACAATGCTAATGAATTCAGAGAAGCTACTGTACTAGGCTATTACTAGGCTACTAGCTACTATACTAGGCTATTACTAGGCTACTAGCTACTGCACTAGGCTATTACCTTATAAGGTAACCTCAGCTTATTGCTGCACATATACACTGACGTAGATGATCACACCATCAGGGAAGTGATCACATGTATATAATCAGCTGCACCCTTTGATTGGTTGCAGAACTTACTCTGAAACATTCATGCTGTGTTTCCATTGTTAACTTCTGTCTGCAATTGCATTAATAAAGGCTTGATTGATTTACTTAAAGAAGATATTGTCTGACTGCTGATTTCACCAATAAGCCAATGATTGACAAGGAACAAGGAACCTACCCGGACATGAGCCATTGCGTCAGCTGACCAATAAAGATGTGCTGTGAGCATGGCTTCCTCAACATGATGATGCATTGGAGAATATCAAGAAATTGGTAAACAACCAAACCAATACTGAGGAACTATGACCTTTCTGAGGAAGTGACCCTACAATGTACAGGTCTCTCCTATCATTCCTGCAGAAGGGGCAGCCCATTGCATTTGCTTCAAGGACATTGACACTCATGGATCAAGGATATGCCCAAATTGAAAAGGAGTGCCTAACCATAGTGTTCGTCTGTGACCGTTTTGATCAATACCTTCATGGTAGGGACTTTATCACGGTGCACACTGATCACAAACCGCTTGAGGTTAAAAAAAACGATTCTGTCTGCCCCGAAGCCACTTCAAAGGATAATGCTAAAGCTTCAGCGTTATCAACTACAGGTAGTATACAAGAAAGGAGTAGAGCTTCACAGTGCAGATTTCTTGTCTACAGCAGCACTTCCAACAACTATTCAGCCGCAATATCGGCAAATGAGACTGTACATGCTCTACAGGCTGAGGTTGAAGATGTGAACCATGCTACTGATAAAAACATCTCCCCGCAGACACGGGATGCTAGCAAAGCTCATTCAGCAGAGGACAAGACTTCAGACTTCACTCTTTTATCCTGAGAGGCTGGCCGGACACAAGATAGAGTACGCCCATCCTGGTAAGGGACTACTGGACATACAGAGACAAACTCACAATGCAGGAAGAGGTTGTCTACAAAAGTGACAGGCTGGTAGTGCCAGAAACTCTATGCCCCGATGATTCTCTTGTATCCATGCAGGGCACTCGGGCCAAAGCCAGTCTCAGTATTCTGGCCCAACATGACCCAAGAAATCAAACATTTTGTGACCTATGCAGCATATGTAATGCTAATCTACCTAAACAGCAAAAGGAAACGCTGCACCCACATGACGTACCAGCACATCCTTGGTCTAAAGTGGGAATGGATCTGTTTACAGTCAAGAATGTTCCTTTTCTGATTGTGGTAGACTACTATTCAGATTTTTGGGAAGTGGAGAAAGTGATTGACACAACAGCCGATTGCATCATTGACTGTTGTAAGCAGCAGTTTAGCGGATATGGCATACCTGACAGTGCTGTAGTTACGGATAATGGGCCCTGTTTCACGAGTCAAGACTTTGCTTTGTTTGCAAAAGCCTGGGAGTTCCATCATGTGACCTCACCCTACCACAGTCAGAGTAATGGTAAGGCGGAGTCAGCAGTGAAAATAGCAAAGACTCTCATCACAAAGGCTATGCAGGAAGGCACATATGTGTGGCAAGCCATTTTGGCATGGAGAAATACTCCCACAGGGTTTCGGCAGCAGTCCTATACAGCGCCTAATGTATAGGCGCACCCGCTCTCTGTTGCCAACAGCTCCCAAGCTCCTCGCACTAAAGGTCATTAGGGATGTTCAGGTACACAAGCGTGCACGTCAGGACAAGACAAAACATTACTATGACCAACATGCAAAAAATCTGCCTGTAATAAAACAAGGCCAAGCTGTCAGAGTGCTCCTGTCACTTCACGCCAGGGATGCCACATGGAGTCTTGGCACATGCATAGGGCACATCAGCGCAAGGTCATATGAAGTGGATGTAAAGGGCCGAAAGTATCAAAGGAACCGGAAGGACATACGCCCAGTTCAGGAGAGCATAGGGCACAGGAGGGCCACAAGGGAAGACTATCCTCTGGATGGTGTGGGCAGGACACATAATGAGGAGACGGGGTAGACCCCACCAGGGCAGTTATCTCTGCAGACTGTGCCTCCACAATTTCAGGAGGCTGTGGAAGAGGAAGGAGAGGCCCTAAGGCTCCCAGAGGTGCCAAATATGCTACCAGTGCGACACACTAGGACACGGGATAACATTAGACCATGTCCCTTAAGAGATGGACAATTCCTTTTTTTATCTTACAAAAAAAACATGTTAATAATGTAAATAAGTATTTTCACTGTGGTATTAAAATGGTATGAAGAGCTCAAACTAATTATAAAAAGATGTTAAAATAATGGGCATAATGCTAATCCAGAGATGGCGCTAGTGGGCACCCATCTAGGATATATAAACAGGTGCATTATGAATGTAAAGGATTATGCTTGCATTTTACCGAACTCTCCGACGTGAGTTATTCACATACACATAATAACACTTAGTCTGATGAGTCCAAATTTGAGATTTTTGGTTGCAACCGCCATGTATGTTTTTCAACAGGACAATGACCCAACACACTTCCAGGCTGTGTAGGGGCTATTTGATCAAGAAAGAGAGTGATGGAGTGCTGCATCAGATGACCTGGCCTCCACAATCACCTGACCTCAACCCAAATGAGATGGTTTGGGATGAGTTGACTGCAGAGTGAAGGAAAAGCAGCCAACAAGTGCTCAGCATATGTTGGAACTCCTTCAAGACTGTGACCTAAATGTAAAGTCATGCATCTGCATTGCTTGCTGTTTGGGGTTTTAGGCTGGGTTTCCGTATATAGCAATTTTGTGACCTCTGCTTTCTGAATAAATTTGATTGATTGATTGATCATGCAGTATGAAGATCTCTCCATTTCTACATGTGCCTCTTGTTCACCACTAGAGAGCAATGTTGCACATGTACAGTAGCCAACAGATACTGACCATCTGTGGATTGCAATCACGTTCAAATGGCAAACAAAACTAAACAAACTAGGAATGTAAGGTGATCCATATTTAAAATATGAACCATGTGATGTATCCTATCTATGGTGTAGTATTTGGAGGAAATGCACTTAAACAGGACATTTAAATGTCAAGAGAAATCTAGATTATGAATGCTATTGTTAAGTTTGTACATTCACTTACATTATTGAAATAGTATTTGTTGTCTGTCCTTGTTTACATTATCATTGGGTTTTGATTGTAAAGTAGTAGTAATGTAGCCTAGGCCTACTGCTGCCTTTTGGAAACTACAAACTGTTAGTCTGTATCGAAAGCATGATGAATGACAGAAGTGCTGTGACTTCAACACAAAAGTAAAACTTTGCTCTAACGAATCTTTAAACATGCCTGAACATCAACACCTAATTCCATCCAAGGGTTCACCAAAGTGGGAAATGAATGCTTGGTGTAGATTGCCAAGTGTAGGTTGGACACCACCAAAAGCTAACTTCGACTGTGGTGCCAAGCTATGCCAATACCCATGGGTGTGGTGCTTGCTGTTTTTGTCTACACTAGTGCATTTTGACAATGAGGATGAGTGGCCGGGTTAACACAATCAAATCTGACAGTTTAATTAAACCGTCTTCGTATTTTCCCAGGGTATTCTTACGGCTATTGTTCTTCAAAATTGAGTATGTTTAATCAACTGCCCTAAATAAATAAAAATCATTAGACAAAGTTGGTTATCCACAACTCTGGCAAATAGGTTCACCCTATTCAATAATTGCTTTTAAAAACACTCAGTGAAGGCTGAAATTAAATGTTATTCATTTGCATATGATTACTCCTGTCTGAACTCTCTCTCTCACGCATGCCTCATAAAAGTTTTTCTCACTGTGATGATTGCAGTCAAGTTGTTAAATACAAATATATACAAATACAATCAGTGGGAATAGGGGCCTGGTGTGCGCAATGAAAGTTCCAGAGGGATTTGTGACCGTTGTCTATCTCACCTTTATAATAGCAGTCCAGTTGTTGTCTACCTCTCCTTTATAATAGCAGTCCAGTTGTTGTCTACCTCTCCTTTATAATAGCAGTCCAGTTGTTGTCTACCTCTCCTTTATAATAGCAGTCCAGTTGTTGTCTGTCTCACTTTTATAATAGCAGTCCAGTTGTTGTCTGTCTCACCTTTATAATAGCAGTCCAGTTGTTGTCTACCTCTCCTTTATAATAGCAGTCCAGTTGTTTCTCTGAGGCTTTATTAGAAATGTGTCACAGGCTTGAGAGAGAGTGGATAATACAGTACAGAATGTTCTCTTCATTAACATCTTGAGGGACAAAAAAGTGAAGGGTTGTCACAGTACAGGCAAGTGTGTGAAGTTGCATAATTATAAAAAAAACTATAACAAATTCGTATTTACAATGACGGCCTACAGTGGGTTAACTGCCTTGTTCAGGGCAAAATTACAGAGATTTTTACCTTATCAGCTCAGGGATTCGATCCAGCAACCTTTCAATTACTGGCCCAATGCTCTAACCACTTGGCTACCTGCACATGGTGACTCAGCTGTCTAGCGTCTGGTCTGGTGTGGAGATCACATTTTGTCATGGATGTTGGTATTATGATGAATGTAGTGATCACCATGGTGAATTCAGTAATTGTATTTATCAAATGTTATTATTGAGCATATTGTTATTATCACAACAACAGATCCCAGGGCCTAGTCTGGCAGCCCCCCGCTGCCAGACTAGAAATAATACGAACATAATACGAACATGTATGTGTATACAATGCCTTCAGACAGTATTCATACCCCTTGACTTATTCCACATTTTGAGTTACAGCCTGAATTCAAAGTGGATTAAATAGATTTGTTTTCTCACCCATCTACACACAATACCCCTTAATGACAAAGTGAAAACATTTTAGAAATATCTAATTTACATATATATTCCCAACCCTGGGTCAATACATTTTAGAATTTGGCAGTGATTACAGCTGTGGGTCTTTCTGGGTAAGACTAAGAGCTATGCACACTTGATTTGTACAATATTTGCACATTTTTTTTTTGAATTCTTCAAGCTCTGTCAAGTTTGTTGTTGATCATTGCTAGACAGACATTTTCATGTCTTGCCATAGATTTTCAAGCCGGTTTAAGTCAAAACTCTAACGAGACCGCTCAAGAACATTGCATGTTGTATTGGTAATCAACTGCAGTGTATATTTGGACTTTAGGTTATTGTCCTGCTGAAATGGGAATTTGTCTCCTAGTGTCTGGTAGAAAGCAGACTGAACCAGGTTTTCCTCTAGGATTTTGCCTGTGCTTAGCTCTATTTAGTTTATTTTTATCCTAAAAAACTCCCTAGTCCATGTCGATGCCAAGCATACCCATAATATGATGCAGCCACCACCATGCTTGAATTTGAATTGGGGTTTTCAGCGATGTGTTGTGTAGGATTTTCCCCAACCCTACCACTTTGTACTCAGGACATGAAGCACATTTCTTTGCCACATTTTTTTCAGTTTTAATTTTGTGACTTGCAAACAGGATGCATGTTTTGGAATATTTTTTATTCTGTACAAGCTTCCTTCTTTTCAATCGTCATTTAGGTTAGTATTGTAGAGTTACTTCAAAGTTGTTGATCCATCCTCAGTTTTCTCCTATCACAGTCATTAAACTCTGTAACTGTTTTAAAGTCACCATTGGCCTCAGGGTGAAATCCCTGAGCAGTTTATTTCCTCTCCGGCAACTGAGTTAGGAAGGATGACTGTATCTTTGAAGTGACTGGGTGTATTCATACACCATTAAAGTGTAATAAATAACTTCACCATGCTCAAAGGGATATTCAATGTCTTCCAATACCAATTGGTGCCCTTCTTTGGGAGGCATTGGAAAACATCCCTGGTCTTTGTGGTTGAATCTGTGTTTGAAATTGACTGCTCGACTGAGGGACCTTACAATTATCTGTATGTGTCGGGTACAGAGATGAGGTAGTCATTCCAAAATCATATTAAACACTGTTATTGCACACAGAGTGAGTCCATGCAACTTCTTATGTGACTTGTTAAGCACATTTTTACTCCTGAACTTATTTAGGCTTTCCATAACATAAGGGTTGAATACTTATTGACTCAAGACATTTCAGTTTTACATTTTTTATTAATTTGTAAACATTTCTAAAATCATAATTCCACATTGACATTATGGGGAATTGTATGTAGGCCAGTGACACATAATCAAAATGTTATCCATTTTAAATTCAGGCTGCGACACAACAAAATGGGGAAAGAGTCAAGGGATGTGAATACTTTCTGAAGGCACTGTATTGAAGGCACTGTATTTAAGGCCCTGTATTGAAGGCCCTGTATTGAAGGCACTGTATTGAAGGCCCTGTACTGAAGGCACTGTACTGAAGGCACTGGGTTAAAAGTGGAAGTTACACTTCAGTTGGACCTTGTATGAATTCACCAATAAAGTGATCTTAATCTCAACATTTTATTATTGTTCAACATTTGCAACAGTGCTGTCGGATAAAATATATAAAAAAACATTTTGCACACAACAAATTACAAAACAATAGGCCTATGATCATCAGAGTTTAACATTTTACTGCAGTGAGCTAAATCAAGTTCACACAGAGTGATTCTTGGCAGTCTTAAACAAATCTATTTTGAAACAAAAATATACTCCTCACACACATGGTTATGGGCTTAAAAAGTAAGTTGAAATGTATTACATTTTGAGTTTACATCCAAATATTTCACTTTATATACATCACAGAAGACTGAAATATTACAAAACCATTTGACTCGGCAGCTTTTAATTTTTTCAAAATTAATTATGACATTCTTTAAAATATGAATAACATTCCACCCATGAGGCCACTGGGTCAAAAAGGTCAACAAAAAAAATAGAGCATGTGCCAGAGAGGTAGACAATCCCAAAGAGGTTTTGAAAGGGATTCAGCAGCTCCCTCAGTGGTTACATGACATGAGCTCAGCTGGAATGTCTGAGGAGAAGTAGGGTACCTGTCAGAGCAGGCTTTGATGGGTTTGAGCACTGACTTCATATGGGTTTGAGTCATTTATATTTTATAGTCTTCCACAAACTCACTGGACAGTAGCTGCACAGGAAGACCAATCATTACTAGTAATATGAACATTCATATCAGACACACCAGACACAGACAACTGTGTATATTATTTATAATGGGCGTGGTTCATTGTTGAGGGCAGGGCAAAGTGCGCATTTCATATATTAGATTGCCTGTACAAACGCCACCTGTACGGAGCAAGGTACTGTAGGCTACGAACCATAACACTTTGGATTTACAACTGGAAACAGACCTTCATGATGACAATGGACCCGTTGAAATCGGCCATGTCCATTGGGAATGTGGAGGAGACATCTCTTGCTTTGCCGTCTGATAATAAACTTCGGTCCAAACAGCAGCGTGTCTTGGATCAGGTGCAAACCATTAAGAGGGGCAAGTCGAAGTACAGTAAAAATGGATCTTTGTCGTCGCCAACGAAATCGCCAACGAGTAAGCATCATTATTAGAATAAAAACGTATTACGTTATTTGTATGCTATTTTCTTTGACCTAAAGCCTAATCAGGTTTGGTCTAATATGTTTTGACTTACCTCCATTAGATTTGCATTGTTGATAATGATTTATTCATGAGTAAATTAATAACCCCCATACATTAGATATCAGCAACTCCACTCTTGTTATTAAGTCAGTTAAGTAAACAAAGTGCAACATGTGCCATTTTAATATCAAGTAAACATAGGCTAAAGGAAAGTCTATAATCTCATAATTATGTTTAAGCCTATTGATGCCAAAAATATTAATTTGTTTGTCACCACTCAGTCCTGTTCTAAATGTTCAAAAGGAAATGTAATCAATTGCCATAACGAGATAATAATCATTAGACAAATACGATTTATCAGTTGGTTATCCACAACTCTGGTAAAAACATGTTTAGGTAATAAGAAGTTTACATTGGAAATCTTACTCAATTGTATTTATCATATGCAATAAGTAGCCAACATTGAAGAAAAAATACTCACCAGAGCTCTCACAATAAAACATCATTAAAGAAAGCAGGTACAGGACAAATATATATAAACATACAACAAATAACCAATTATATGACTGAACTATTATAGCTAAATAATTTTATTAGCCTTGTAGCAAACACTTATCCAGAGCGACAATACATATTTCGCTACAAAGCATAGTTCCCTTTTCATTATCTAAAAGCTGCATAAAACACTGTGGATTGCATGACAATGACGTCAGGAGTACAATACCAATCAATTGATCTTGTCAAAACAGCAAATAGGTAGAATACTTAGTTGCCAGGCTCATATGGAACATATTCGACTATGCATTTTGCCCCTCCAAAGCAAAACACATTTGATGTTTAAATAGGAGTCTATTGACGCACCCGTGCATAAATCTAAGTAATTTACACAAAAAATCGCCATCAAAACCGGTCAATTTAAACTAGAGATATGTTTTTTTTGCATTGGCTATGTCGGACTTCTGCATTTGCTGTCACATCTCGAAAATCTGTCTTCTTGTGAAAATGTCTCTAGCATCTGAACGGTTTGGCCTACAAAATATGATCCCACTATGGAAAGGAGAGTGTCACACTAGTGTAACGGGGCTCATACAACCCATACAAATTAAACAAAAATATTTCCTGAGCTTTCTTATAACTCCTAGATATAGCACAGACACTTCAAAACCTTATTCCTTATGATACATTCTTTTTACTCTGTTTTGCTATTTATTAATGTGATATTTAATGCGTTTCTATGAGATATAGTAGTAAAGGCCAAATTAAATATTTTATAAAAAAATATATACAGTACCAGTCAAAAGTATGGAAACCTACTCATTCAAGGGTTTTTCTTCATTTTTACTATTTTCTACATTGTAGAATAATAGTGAAGACATCAAAACTTTGAAATAACACACATGGAATCATGTAGTAACCAAAAAAGTGTTAAACAAATCAAAATATATTTTATATTTTAGATACTTCAAAGTAACCCCCCCTTTGCCTTGATGACAGCGGTCTAAGGCACTGCATCTCAGTGTAAGAGGCGTCACTGCAGTCCCTGGTTTGAATCCAGGGACTGGAACATCACATCCGGCCGTGATTGGGAGTCCCATAGGGCGGCGCACAATTGGCCTAGTTTAGTCCGGGTTTGGCCGGGGTAGGCCGTCATTGTAAATAAGAATTTGTTCTTAACTGACTTGCCTAGTGAAATAAAGGTTACATTAAAAATAATAATAATAATACTGTAGATATACTTCAATGTGTCCTAAAATTCAAAATCAAATAGCTAAACGATCTATGGTATGACCATCTTAAAACAATTCCATTTGTTAGCTTTTAGAACCCGCCCCTCAACGGAGGGTTAACAGTTGACACATCACACAGACAATTTAAGATTTCACATGCATTAACATGAATCATTATGGCTTGGAGACTTGCTTCTTGCCGTCTATTCAATCACGTAAAAAATAGAATTAATTAACAGTGTTACGCCTAATATTTTACTGTGCTAACTCATATATTTACACAGATATTAAGAGTCATTTACGATCTCTCATGTTTCTCTCCACAGGTCCTATGTACATCAACGTATTCACTGACTCCATTAAGTCACCCACCAGTCCCAATGGAATTGCCTTCTCGAATGGTACAAATGGCCTATCAAGAACGGTATGAAGCTTTTCATTTTCATTTTCACATCACATACGTACGAAGAACATTGGCCCGTGTTTTTGATAACTGTGCTAGGTTTATCAGTTGTATTTAGCAGTATACAGTTTGGAGACTAGTGAGTATCAGTGTTAATCTCATGAAATGATTTCCTAATGAGTGATGGCTTGAAAGCAATGCCATGGTGGTGGGGTAGTCTGTCTGAGACTAATCTCGGAACCCAGAACTATATCCACTGTGACCAGCTACTAGATTTATGTGAACATTCTGTTATGAGAGTAGTCAGGTAGAAGCAAGTGTTGCAGATGACTGACTAACCACAGGACTGGGAGTCAACATGTGAGTTTCTGCCCAGTCACCAGAAGTATGGGGAATGTTGCTCTTTCCAAGCAGCTCTCCCTCCAGCACAACTCCAGAGAGAGGCATCCTCTCATAGTGGCATCTGACTCATTGTTGTAACACACACCTCTGTCTTAATCATGTACTTTCACATATATGAGGCATTATGAGTACTCTGAACTGAAATCTGGTCTAAGCCAAGTTTCCAACTAGCTTTGGAGTTTCTGTTTTGCCACTGCCCTCTGCCAATTAGACAAGTCAATAGTTATCAATAACAATAGATTGATTAAATGCAGTACACAATATTTATCCTCACTCACAGTGGGCCGCCTTGTGTATATTATGATTTTCGAATTTATTTATTTATTTATTTTTATTTTTTTAATCTTTATTTTAACAGGGAAAAACAGACTGAGACCTGGATCTCTTTTATGGCTGTGCCCTGTGTAAACATGTTGACATGTACAGTTCTAGGCATACAGACAAGAACATTTCAAAACATACAAAACACAGACACAATTCAACAGAAACAGTCACAGACAACATCATATTGATCCTCCATCACATTTTTAAAATGGGCAAGGGACACCAGAGTGGCTATCTTAAGTTTGATCTGCAGTTTGT
This sequence comes from Brachymystax lenok tsinlingensis, assembly GCA_030435695.1. Lineage (NCBI taxonomy): Eukaryota > Metazoa > Chordata > Actinopteri > Salmoniformes > Salmonidae > Brachymystax > Brachymystax lenok. The sequence continues at coordinate 12,197,680 of CM059797.1, read as the reverse complement.
TCCATAAATAAGGTGCAAAGGAACTGAAGGCAGTCCTTCCCAACTCTGTGGAGACCGCAGGAGTTTCTAATGTAATCCACATCTGTGATCTGGTCATAAAATTTGTATACCTAATTAAAATTAATGATGATATATATGGAGGTAGTTTTAAAAGAAGTGCTTTATAAATAAACAGGATATAGGATACAGTGATGAGTTTTGTAACTATCACCTGTGATAAACCTGAGTGCACAATGGTAAATAGCATCCAGTGGTTTTAATGTGTTTGCCGATGCATGCATATAAATAATATCACCATAATCTAAAACGGACATAAAAGTAGCCTGCACAATTTGTTTCCTATTTACGGAGGACAGACAAGCCCTGTTTCTGTAAAGGAACCCTATCTTGAATTTGAGCTTTTTTTCCCAATTCAGTAACATGTTTTTTAAAAGAGAGCCTATCATCTAACCATACCCCTAAATATTTATATGCAGAGACCTGTTTGATTTGAGTACCATCCAAGCTAGTGATTACAAAAGTGTTTCTAACTGAGAGGTTAGACCTAGAAAAAAGCATGACATTTGTTTTCTTAGCGTTTAAAACAAGTTTAAGCTGTGAAGTTGAAGTGCTACATTTACGTTGTAGTCATTTAGCAGACACTCTTACCCATAGCAATTAGGGTTAAGTGCCTTGCTCAAGGGCACATCAATGGTACTGGTCCAACGGTCTTAACCGCTGGGCTACTTGCTGCCAGGTGCTGGTGAAAGTGTCGCAATATTCCTGATTCCAAAGTGTCTGCTAGCATTTACTAAAATGACTTCGTTCTGCAGCTCATCCATGAGCAGAGCACCAAGCGAATGGTACTGTCCTCCAAGGGATCTACGGTTCAGAGAAACAGGAGCAGCTCCAGCCAGTGGGATAGACGATTACCTCTTAGTCCCCCCGTAGCCAGGGGTCAGCGCAACAGCAGCCGCAGTGTGCCTGACATGGACCCTTTCCCCTTCACCACCACTACACAGCGCCCTGCCCCGGCCACGGCTTCAGCCCGGCAGCTTCAATCCAACAGGTCCAGCTTCTTCCTTACTGAGAGGGGCAACAGCCAGTTCACCTCCAACGGCAACGGCCCCTCTCAGGTCATTGTCAACAACAACGATGTGCAGAAAAAGAACAGCCAGTTGATTGGCATGCGTCAGACGAAAAGCAGCGGCCAGATTACCAGCGGCCAAACTCGTATTGAGAGGGCACCATCGAACCCCTCCATGGCTGAGCCCAAGATACCAGTGGTCAAGAGCAAAATTGAAGCAGGGTGAGTGGAATGAGTGAATGTGAGATATTGTGGAAATGCTGCTTTAGGGTTTGATGATGAGGTGATTTTCAAATGTATCTGAACAGCTGTTGATACACTATACAGAGCATTCAGAAAGTATTCAGACCCCTTTACTTTTCCACATTTTGTTACATTACAGCCTTATTCTAAAATGGATTAAATAGTTTTTCCCCCCTCATCAATCTACAAACAATACCCCATAATGACAAAGCAAAAACAGGTTTTTAGAAATATCACATTTGCTGATGCACCTTTGATTACAACCTTGAGTCTTCTTGGGTATGACGCTACAAGCTTGGCACACCTGTATTTGGGGAGTTTCTCCCATTCTTCTCTGCAGATCCTTTCAAGCTCTGTTGGATGGGGAGCATCGCTGCACAGCTATTTTCAGGTCTCTCCAGTGATGTTCGATCGGATTGAAGTCCAGGCTCTGGCTGGACCACTCAAGGATATTCAGAGACTTGTCCCGAAGCCACTCCTGTATTGTCTTGGCTGTGTGCTTAGGGTCGTTGTCCTGTTGGAAGGTGAATCTCCGCTCTGGAGCAGGTTTTCATCACGGATTTCTCTGTACTTTGCTCCATTGATCTTTCCCTCGATCCTGGCTAGTCTCTCAGTCCCTGCAACTGAAAAACATCCCTTTGGCAAACTCCAAGTGGGCTGTCATGTGCCTTTTACTGAGGAGTGGCTTCCGTCTGGCCACTTTACCATAAATGCCTGATTGGTGGAATGCTGCAGAGATGGTTATCCTTCTGGAAGGTTCTCCCGTCTCCACAGAGGAACTCTGGAGCTCTGTCAGAGTGACCATCGGGTTCTTGGTTACCTCCCTGACCAAGACCCTTCTCTGCCGATTGCTCAGTTTGGACTAGCGTCCAGCTTTAGGAAGTGTCTTGGTGGTTCCAAACTTCTTCCATTTAAGCATGATGGAGGCCACTGTGTTCGTGGGGAACTTCAATGCTGCAGAAATGTTTTGATACCCTTCCCCAGGTCTGTGCCTCAATACAATCCTGTCTCGGAGCTCTATGGACAGTTTCTTCAACCTCATGGCTTGGTTTTTGCTCTGACATGCACTGTCAACTATGGGACCTTATATAGACAGGTGTATGCCTGATGATCAATGGAAACAGGATGCGCCTGAGCTCAGTTTCGAGTCTCATAGCAAAAGGTCTGAATAATTAAATAAATAAAGTCTTTTTTTATACATTTGAAAAAAAATCTAAAAACCTCTTCGCTTTTTCGTTATGGGGTATTCTGTGTGGATTGGTGAGGTAAACAATTTATTTAAGAATTTTTAGAATAAGGCTGTAACGTAACAAAATGTGGAAAAAGGGAAGAGGTCTAAATACTTTCAAATGCACTGTATATACACAAGTATGTGGACACCCCTTCAAATGAGTTGATTTGGCTATTTCAACCACACCGTTTGCTGACAGGTGTATAAAATCAAGCACAATCTCCATAGACAAACATTGGCAGTAGAATGAGCTCATTGACTTTCAACGTTGCACCGTCATAGGATGTCACCTTTCCAACAAGTCAGTTCATAAGATTTCTGCCCTGTTAGAGCTGCCCCATTCAACTGTAAGAGCTGTTACTTTGAAGTGGAAACGTCTAGGAGCAACTACGGCTCAGTCGTGAAGTGGTAGGCCACACAAGTTCACAGAACAGGACCGCCGGTAGCTAAAGCGTGTAGCACATAGAAATCGTCTGTCCTCAATTGCAAAGCTCACTACAGAGTTCCAAACTGCTTCTGGCAGCCACATAAGCAAGATAACTGTCCGTCAGGAGGATCATGAAATAGGTTTCCATTGCCGAGCAGCCACACACAATCCTAAGATCACCATGTGCAATTCCAAGCATCGGCTGGAGTAGTGTAAAGCTCACCGCCATTTGACTCTGGAGAAGTGGAAACACGTTCTCTGGAGTGATGAATCACGCTTCACCATCTGACACACGCTACAGCATACATTGACATTCTAGATGATTATGTACTTCCAACTTTGTGGCAACCGTTTGGGGAAGGCCCGTTCCTGTTTCAGCATGACAATGCCCCAGTGCCCAAAGCGAGGACCATACAGAAATGGTTTGTCGAGATCGGTGTGGAAGAACTTGACTGGCCTGCACAGAGCCCTGACCTCAATCCCATCTAACACCTTTGGGTTGAACTGGAACGCTGACTGCGAGCCAGGTCTAATTGCCCAACATCAGTGTCTGATCCTCACTAATGCAGGTAGCATTCTCCTGGCATCCGCTAAAGCCAGATTAGTTTGTTGGAATGGAAGCAAGTCCCCGCAGCAATCTTCTAACGTCTAGTGGAAAGCCTTCCCAGAAGAGTGGAGGCTGTTATAGCAGCAAGGGGGGGACCAACTCCATATTAATGACCATGATTTTGGAATTAGATGTTCGACGAACAGGTGTCCACATACTTTTGGTCATGTAGTGTACCTATATGGGGTTTCCCAACAGGATGAATGATGATGGTCAGCTTGCTGATATTACCATGGCGGAGGCGGTGCAGTACCTGTCCAGTGGAGATGTGAACTACCAGCACTATGGCGCCTCATTCATCCAACACTCTACCTACGCAGAGGACAAGGCCAAGCAGGAGGTGAGGACACAGACGTGGGTCGCCAGGACCCGGACTAAACAACACTGTCCTGTTAGGACGTCTAACAGCTTTACCTGTCTCTCAGGTGTTGCGGCTCAAAGGGATCCCTCCTCTGGTGAACCTGCTGAGGAGCACCAGTCCCCAGGTCCAACAGACAGCCTCGGCCGCCCTGCGGAACCTGGCCTTTAAAGATGCGGGCAACAAGGAGGAGGTCCAGCGCTGTGGGGGCATCACTGAGGCCCTCGCCCTGCTCCGGGACACAGACTCTACTGAGACACAGAAACAACTCACAGGTACCGACAACTGTTCTATTTCTATACACAACACTTCTCTGTAGACAGTAGACAGTTGGCAGACGTGCAGAAGTGTGGGAATGCAAGCTGTTATGAAACATGCTTGTGTTGCTTTCTGATTCCAAAATGTGCATATTTAAATTAAAGGGGCAATCTGTATTTTCTACATCAATTTTTGGACTGATTCATGAAGAATATAACTTATAAATGCGTCATGAGCTTAGTTCAACTGTCGTACCCTATCATAACCAAAAATGCATGCTTGTTTTACTCCAGTGTTTGTAAACAAAGTAAACAAGCACTATATAGCCTCAAAACATGGTTAAAACTGTCCTTGTATCCATAGCTCTAGTAGCTCTATTATTTTGGTTAGAGTTTCCCAGCCCATCCCTCTGCTTTTTACCGAAACAGGGGCGGGGGAGTACGCTTTGTTATTGTTTCAACTGCTAATATCACAGGGAAACACTCACTAAACCCTGTCACCTTAATCCTAATCAGTTCTTGCTGTCAGTCACACAAATGATATATGGTACGCTGTTGTGCCAGGGAAACTTGATATGTGACATGTCTCACAGTAGGCTGTTCTAGAGGATAGAGCATCCTGCTCTCACTATTGTTCTGTCTTCCTGAGGCCGTGCTCTATCAATTGGCTCTAATGTTATCAAATATTTACCCTGGTTCTTGACTAGCAACAGTATGTAGCTACAGTGTCTGTACAGTGACAATGACAGAGACGTAGTAGATTGAAGCACTGAAACACCTCATATTGCCTGTCAACCCTGGTCCTGGAGACTCACAGGGATTGCTTGTTTTTGTTCTCTCTCCTAGTTATGCTTTGGAAAGTACATGCCATGCCCGTGTGGCTATCTAGTCTTGCTTTTGTTGAATTTTTGTGTTTGAGTTGAGCTGGCTAAGATCCATGATCATGTCACAGTAGTAGCATTAGAGGTCATCAGTTATTTGAACAACTGCTGTTTCTACTGCCACTGAACTCAGAAGTTCAGAACTTTGTCCTGTCTCTCCAGGTCTCCTTTGGAACCTGTCGTCTGCAGACAGTCTGAAGCCAGAGCTTGTGCGTAGCGCTCTGCCTGTTCTGACTGAGACTGTGGTAGTACCTTACACAGGAGGAGTAGATGAGACCAACAAGAACCTGGACCCAGAGGTCTTCTACCATGCTACAGCATGTCTACGGTGAGCCACATCAATCAATACTGTAGACCAGGGGTGCACACTGCACAGATCTACTGTATACTATCTGTTAGCCCAGAGGTTACAAATACAGACTTATGAACTGGCAATGGGAGGAGTATCTACTATCTACTGCTGTTGCGCCTTTGAGCAAGGTACTTAACCAAAATTGCTCCAGGGGCACTGCACTGACTGAACCAGTAGTCTACTCTAGACTGCTCCCAGCTGACAACTTGTCAGTGCTGTCTCAGAGGATTGGGTGAATGGCACAAATGGATAATAAAGTACTGTTTTGTTCTAATCTGTCATGTCCTCCACTGTCAGACTACACAATGCTGATCTGCCTTTACCTGATGCATGACAAGACTAGGTAAATTTTTCCAACAGAAATCTGAGCTGTGCGAAGCAAAGCAACAGGCAGGCCATGCGTAACTGTCGAGGCCTCATCGACTCTCTGGCCAGTTACGTCCAGGATTGTGTGGCTGCAGAGAGGCCAGATGACAAGGTGGGCGTGCAATATTAAATATCTTAAAATAACATTGAAACAAGTGATGATGCATTTATGGAATGCCATTCTTCAGAGTTACAAATAATACAAGTTCTACCTGCATGTGAAAATATCATGGGATACATTTTCTCCATTGCTTACATTTTTCTTGATACCTACTTTTTAACTTGGTGTTTGAAGAATCATACTATGGACATGTGTATGGTATGGTAGGTACAGATTAATGCAAACTAACCAAACCAGTTATTTTGCCTCTGTTTGTGCCAGTCTGTGGAGAACTGTGTCTGTGTCCTGCACAACCTGAGCTTCCAGCTGGAGAGTGAGGCCCCGGCCCTGTTCAGCCGAATCACTGCCCTGGCCGGGACCATCAGCCGGGCCAACGCCTCCGCTGAGACCGGTCCCATCGGCTGTTTCAGCCCACAGAGCAGCAAGGTCCAGGAGCAGGAGGTGAGACAGGCATATAGGTCTAATGAGATCAAGGGAGAGAGGGGAGGGATGGGTGGAAACCGTACATAGATACACAATGACATCATCATGTACTGCACAGTATTGAATGTTTTAAAACACACAGCAATTTTGTGTACATCAACTTCCATCATTGATCTGAAGAAATCCACACCTAAAAAAACGTTCACTCCTGTAGAGTCACTTTGATTACCCCGTGATGGAGGAGCAGCATCCTAAAGGAGCAGGCTGGCTCTTCCACTCCAAGACTATGCAGAGTTACCTGTCTCTGCTGAGGTCCAGCCAGAGAGAAGACACCCTGGAGGCATGCTGTGGTGCCCTGCAGAACCTCACCGCTAACCAAGGCATTGTACGAACGACACAGCATTTTACTATTTATTTAATTCTTTATTTTCACACAAAAATGATTTTAAATTCACCAAATGTATAGAGAAAAGCACGCACCAAATGTGTGTAGAAAAACAGCGATTAAAATCATGGTCCCACTTCAAACACATAGACCCATTATAAGACCCTCATCTCTGTGTTCACAGGTTTCTAGTGTGATGAGCCAGAGCATTGTCCAGAAGCTGAACGGCCTGCCTGAAATCTCTCCCCTGCTGCAGTCCTCCAACCCCAGCCTCCAGAAGACTGCTGTGGCTTTGGTGGGAAACCTAGCCAAGAACCAACGCCTTCAGAGCGTCATGGGTGAGCATGGACACCAATCTTAATTAACCCTGTTCATAGTGAAATGGATGGAACCTAGAATGTTAGGCTACCTTGTTTCAATAATGGTTTAGTTTCCATTGAGAGCTAACATCCAGCAGGCTCAGGTTAGCTAAACAATTTTGACACTTCTATTTTCAGAGAGGATTTAACAAGAAAAGAAAACATTTCATTTAAACCTGATCTGAGTTTGTGTTAGTTTTAACATTTTGTGCTTGTTGTCGAGTTAGCAACACTTCATAGAGTGTGTTTGCAGGAAGTGAATGACCTAATGGGATGTGTCTTGAAGCCCGACAGACCTTCCCAGAGCTGGTTGGCATCCTCAGCTCATGGACCAAGGAAGGGACGGAGTCTGACGACACCCTGGCCATGGCGTGCCAAACCAGCCACAGTCTTCTGATGAAGGAACCTGAGCTGGGGAAACGCCTGCTGAGCAACAACCTGGTCAACTCACTCAACGACTTGAGCAAGAACAGGTAAGGCCTGCTCATTATATTTTATTACAAAAAACTACAAGATTTGCTCTAGGTAAAGAAAACATGTGCAAAATCTAACAATTGTGGGCAGCCTGTTTGGGGACTTTCCAAAGAAGCCAAATAACAGAGCTTTGACTTTGAGAGTAATGGCTCAGAATACTCCAGCCTTACAGGGATTGTTCTTTCTCTTGGTAGGCTTTTCCCAAAGGCAAGCAAAGCTGCAGGTGTGCTCCTCTACAGCCTCTGGTCAGAGAAGGACATACAGAGTTTCCTAAAAAAGGTAAGAATTTAGAGCCGATATTTCAAACACATTATGTCGTAGTAATATGGGATATCCCTGTTGCAGATATTTACCTTTTTTTGTCAAGAGCTATTGCATTTTATCTATCAGTTTACGCTTCAATGCATTTGAAAAATGACATTGAAGACAACGTTATTAGGTTGCAGAGTTTTTGCAACTCTTGTAGGAAAGGAGGATCTGAATAGGCTGGCACAGTCAGGACAAAGACAGGTATCTTTATGATCACTCTTCACCCCTTTCTTCCCCAGAGGTGGATGACTCAGTGTGGCTGGCTGATGTTGTCTCTACTTGCTGTTTCTATAGCTGTAGAGATCCCCGGTATCTGTCTGTCTTAGGCGAGGTGTGTCATTTGTTTCCTCAGTAGTAAGAACCTAGTCCACGCCCCGATCAGGCATTTGTTTATAACAGTGGAGAATGACTGGAGGGATTATGTTCTGTCTGGTGGGAGAATACAGTATACAGTACACCTGAACAATGGTATATAAACAGGAGCTGTAGAGCTGCTGCAATGGTACAGCCAAGGAATCTAAGGATACAGGTCCACACCACAGTGTTAGACTCTTATCTGTACACGCAGGACATCTTATCCCTTGTCTTTTAATGCTCACCTGATACTGAACATAGTTTTGCCTAGATCTCTTACCTCAGTTGCTTGACATTTCAGTTTCATTTAGTGAGAAACCTGCTGTGAGCTACAAACTGTTACCATGACATTATTTAGGAAAACAATCAGTATCAAGGGGGGGATTCTAATGTCTATTTAATAATTTGTCCTACAGCAAGGGATGAATAAGGGTTCCTTTGTGAATGACATCACCAGCGTGGCTCACAGGTCTGTGCAGGTCGTTGATTAACAAGAAGACAGCTGACATGGATCTCACAGCACCTCCTCCCAATGTACTTATGGACTACTCACCTACTACAGTACATTTCTGACTGGGTCCAGTTGATATGGTTACTAAATGTTTACTTTAGATTTCAAAACACATTAAACTTAGTCAGATTGTCCGTCTGTTATGTTAAATTGTGTTATCCATCTTACGTCCATATAAAGGTTTGTAATCTTGTATTTCTGGGGGGTTTCGGGGCTCTTTTGTTTTTACTGGAAATAATTTGATTTTATTTTGCACTGTAAACATTTTGTTTTGGTAATGGCTGGTTACTGGGATTGCTTGAATAGGCCCCCTTAGCTTGCATGACAGTTATGGTTGATTACCCAAAAGCTACTGAAAGCTAATGATCAGATTTTGTAACTAATTTCATTAAATGTATTAAGCCAGAATAGTCCACTAAGTAACAGTTGCCACTGTTTGCCAGGGATTAATGGGTTCCATATAATCAATTAAAACATACACAAAATATTGTGATTGTCACCAATGTTTCACCTACTATGTTATTCTGTACAGTATAGCCATACTGTAAGCATTTTTGATACATGTATTATTTTGTCCATGTCTGTATGGTTTACATCTCCCAATATAAATTGTTATTTTTTCAATTGTTGTCCATAAAATACTGTACCATTTTTTTTATTCGTTTATTTTGGAAATCTGTTCCAAAGTATTCCCATGAGTAATACAGAGACATACAGTATTTGATTGTATACAAACATAAGCAAGGTATGAAATGATGATGTTTTTATTTGATCTGTTTTGGCTTATTGCGGTCAATGTTCTGTCTATGGCTGAATGGATTGTTTTTGTTTTAGTCACCTCTGTGTATTGTATGTATCGCCAAAGATCATTGCTATTTTTCTGTTTGTACAAACTCATTGGATAATGGATAAAGAATATTTTCAAAACATTTGTTCATGAGAACTATTTATGCTTGTTTGCTTTTCTGTGTTGTTTTCTAAGATGATACCGGTAAGTAGCCTTACATGAGTCTTGGGTCATAGGAGCAGGAACCTATGATCATAGGAGCCTATGATCTCCTGTTTCTGTTGCGTGTTGCAGCCTGATGTACAAGTACACCCCTGGACATGCACTAGTATATCACAGGGCCTTCTGATGTTACCAGTGCCAATGCCAGTACTGTGTGAATGCATGCTTTACTTAACACAACTATAACAACCATTGGCAGATCAGATCAGTAAATGGGGAATGCAACTCTGTGAGGGCTGAAGACAAATTATGTTTGAAATATGAGGACGGTTAAGCTACACCTGAATAACAGCCAGTGGTGCAGCAGCAGACACACCCTGTGCCCTAGTCTACTCCCATTACCTCACTGTGATTTGTTTTGCTTACCCTGCCTGTCTTGTCTCATGCTGTGGTTGGTCTGGGCATAGGATGCAAACTGTTCTGTGGGCACAATACCAGCTTATGTCTTTCCCCCAGTATTTACTGTACCTTACTGATTCATGGCTCTGGGTTTAGCAAGATGTATTAGTACATTAACAACAAACAATGGTGTGCAATGAAGCCAAGCAAAAACTTGATAAAAATAATTTCACAAGAATGCTATAATTGCTCAGTGGGAAATGAATATCCAACTGGTCAGAGGCAACTGTTTGGAGTTTATGACAGCAACTATCTGAGCTAATTACAGTATTATAGACACTATGTCCTGGGATTTCCTATGCTCTTCTATGCAGAAGAACCCATTGTCTTATAACAACTCTTATGTTGTTTGAGAGCGTCATAGAGATTACATCTGCGTGTTCCTGAGAGTCTCAGCTTTTCATAGATAGTTTGTAGCGCAAACAATTTGGTCTCTACAGACGCTTTTGTCAAAAGACCTGGCCCTTTGGGATCCACCCATGTCTCACAAACACCGCTCTAGCTCCGCCGCCATTAATTACACAGACTAATGGTTGGTATCTATGGATGCAGAAGAAATTGAATAATCTGTAGCTAAAACACACATGGTTTAAAGGGGCTTTGAAGAACTAAATCACGCTGGTGTGATTGTGGGACTCAAATAATAACCATGGCATTAATTTTCAATAAAGTAGATACTTTATTAAAGTAAATACAGGTTCCCACCAACACAGCCATGGGTATAGAGCCATGGACAGAGTCAAGAGCATCGTACTGTCTGGATCTTGTGAAGCACCACCCTGTGACATCATTCTTCTACATCCACAGTGTTCATTGTCTAATTATGAACTGGGCAGTCTATTTAACTGTCAGGAAAATTAATGGCGGAGTACAGCGGTACTCTAATCCAATGGTAACTTTTATGCTTTTCCCTGACCTTAACCTCACTAAAGACATACCTAACCTTAACCTTAACTTAACTAAACCCAACCTTGCTGAAGTGTTATATTGTTATATTGTATGAATGATCTGGTTATGTCATAAGGATGTATGACTTTTGTGCTCTGATACCCAATAGTCTTTATTTGCCGTTGGGTGATATTGTGTATCAGGGGTGAATGTTCAGAATATCATATCTTTACTGAAAGGATAAGGGATTTGCTTGAAAAGGGCACCTCAGCTTGCATGAAAATTATGGTTTATTACAGTCCCCATGAACACGGAAACGTTGCCTTTAAATATCAACAGTACTATAACATGGATATTCCGCGGTCCGGACTGAATCTAGGCTACTGAAATGATCAGATGTTGTCACTGACATATTGTGTTTTTCACCAATGTTTAACCTTGACATTTTAGTCACTTATGTGTATTTAACCCTTGTGTGGTGTACACGTCTTTGTTATTGCCCCAATGTTCTCGGGTCGGATGGACCCACAACATTATCGGGTTTTTAAAACAATACAGCCATAAGAATATACGTAAAAATACCGTCCGTCATTGTAAATAATAATTTGTTCTTAACTGACTTTCCTGGTTAAATATTTTTTTTTTTGAGATTTGCCATTTGCCTCTGCTAGATCACATTCATCAATAAAAGCTCTATTCATTTTATAAATAAAATGTGATTTTTGGAAACAAAAATCAATTATAATCATGACATGGGGTGGAATAAATCATGATTATCTTGAACAAATATAAGTGAAACAGGTTTTCATTACTATTGATGTTTATTGCTTTGAACGGAACAAATTGGAATGACAAGAATTATTTTAAAAAATTATGGAAATTATAAATTAGCCCCATTGAACACAAATGAAGGCCAGTCTACACACCACATGAGGGACAGAGTTTTACTGTGTGAGTGTTGCAAACTCATTCATTGCACTTGATGCATGTGTACTGTGTCTTCCTGTCCTTCTTGGGTCCACACACATCGCAGCGCTTCTTGTTGCTACCAGCTGCAATCTAGATTGATGAAAACACTTAGTTCAGGAATTTTACTAACATCTAACTCACTCACTCACTCACTCACTCACTCACTCACTCACATATATAGTTACAGCAGGCCAAGGTAGGAGAGTCAGACACACACACAAGCAACAACATCACTCACACTTACTTCCGGTATTGGAGTTGTTGGTTTTGTGGGTCAGGAGGATGGGGTACCAGCATCCTCCTCCTGAATACTTTTCACGTTGGCTGCAGAAGCTGGGGTCCTTGGAATATGTTGCCCCCTCTGGATTTGAGGTCTTACCAATGCCTTTCCCAGCTCCTCAAGAAAGAGCCGTCTCCTCTGGTGCTTCCCTCTGTTCCAATCTGTGTTCAACGCCATCCAGCTGACAAATGCGTTGTAAGCCGAGATGTCGAAGATGTTGAATAATATCACAAGTGGCCAGCGTAGGGTTCTTCTTTTGCAGCTGTAGCCAGTCACCAGCTTGTCTAAATTGTCCCCTTCTCCTTTTGTGGCATTGTAATCCATTAAGATTTCTGTATTTTGATGTTCCTAGCCACATTCTCCCATCCCTATGAAGCGTACTCATGAGTACAACATTTATGCTTTTCTATGGCACATAGGACACTAGGCACGTGTCAGCCGTGAACACAAACTAAGAGGAATTGACAGGCCTGTTCCATGTATTCAACAGCTGAGGTGGGAGCTCTGGCTTGTTTTTTGTACTGTTCCTATCATCGTCAGCTTCCTCTTGAGGAGCTCCTGTCCCAGCTTGTATGAAGTAAATAAGTTATTGCATGTGATGTTGTGGCCACGGAGTCCCTGTGTCACATCCAGGACAACCCGCATCCCTAGGTTCTTCTCAGGGGATCCTCCATCTGGCTTCCCCACACTGACCTGATTGCAGCTAGCTTGTCTCTCGCCTTCTGTAAAAAGAAGGCGACTCAATTACCACCTCATCGACGAGGGGATTGCGTGATAAATCTCCAGGTAAGCGTGGCTATGGAGACATTTGTGAAGAAAAAGGAGGGAGGTCTGCGTCCGTGCATTGATTATAGAGGTCTAAATTCCATAACAGTGGGAATTTAGACCTCTATAATCAATGCCCGGACGCAGACCTCCCTCCTTTTTCTTCACAAATGTCTCCATAGCCACAGTCTCCTCCTGTGACAACGGGTACACGTGACTCCTAGGAAGTGCTGCGTTTACCTGGAGATTTATCACGCAATCCCCTCGTCGATGAGGTGGTAATTGAGTCGCCTTCTTTTTACAGAAACTGGACCTCAGGAGCGCATATAATTTGGTGCGTATCCGGGAGGGAGATAAGTGGAAAACTGCGTTCAGTACCACATCTGGCCATTATGAGTACCTCGTCATGCCGTATGGGTTGAAGAATGCGCCAGCAGTCTTTCAATCTTTCGTAGACGAGATTCTCAGAGACCTGCACTGGCAGGGTGTGGTGGTGTATATCGATGATATCCTGATCTATTCCGCCACACGCGCCGTTCATGTGTCTCTGGTGCGTAAGGTACTTGGACGACTGCTGGAGCATGACCTATATGTCAAGGCGGAGAAATGTGAGTTTTTCAAACAAGCCATTTCCTTCCTGGGTTATCGTATTTCCACGTCTGGGGTGAGGATGGAGTGTGACCGCGTTACAGCCATGCGTAATTGGCCGACTCCGACCACGGTAAAGGAGGTGCGGTTTTTAGGGTTTGCCAATTATTACCGGAGGTTTATCCGGGGTTTTGGTCAGGTGGCTGCTCCCATTACCTCACTGCTGAAGGGGGCCCCAGTGCGGTTGCGATGGTCGGCGGAGGTGGACAGAGCCTTCAGTCGCCTGAAGGAGCTGTTCACCAAGGCTCCCGTGCTGGCTCATCTGGACCCTTCTTTGGTGTTCATAGTGGAGGTGGACGCGTCCGAGGCTGGTGTTGGAGCCGTGCTATCGCAGCGCTCGGGGGCGCCACTGAAGCTCCGCCCGTGCGCTTTCTTTTCGAGGAAGCTCAGTCCAGCAGAACGAAACTATGATGTGGGGGACCGGGAGTTGCTCGCTGTGGTTAAGGCTCTGAAAGTGTGGAGACATTGGCTTGAGGGGGCTAGGCATTCTTTTCTCATCTGGACTGACCACCGTAATCTGGAGTATATCCGGGCAGCGAGGAGACTGAATCCGCGACAGGCTAGGTGTTTTTCACTAGATTTCAGTTGACTATTTCTTATAGACCTGGTTCCCTTAATACGAAGGCTGACGCACTGTCCCGTCTCTATGACACTGAGGAGCTGTCAATCGAGCCTACCCCCATCCTTCCAGCTTCATGTCTGGTAGCACCGGTGGTATGGGAGGTGGACGCGGACATTGAGCGGGCGGTTCCACTTCGTCACTCCTCCACTAACATATCACCGTTTTAGTGCGTGTTGGGCTACCAGCCGGTCCTGGCACCGTGGCATCAGAGCCAGACTAACGCTCCTGCGGTGGAGGAGTGGGTGCAGAGCTCAAAGGAAAACTGGAAAGCCATCCAGGAAAATATCAAACAAGCTGGTGGGCGGCAGAAGAGGAGCGCTGACCGTCACCGCAGTGAGGCCCCCGTGTTTGCTCCGGGGGACCGGGTCTGGCTCTCGACCCGGAACCTGCCTCTTCGCCTGCCCTGCCGGAAGCTGGGGCCGCAGTATGTAGGGCCATTTAAAGTCCTGAGGAGGATAAACGAGGTGTGTTATAGGTTACAGCTTCCTTCTTACTACCGTATTAACCCCTCGTTTCATGTGTCTCTCCTCAGGCCGGTGGTAGCTGGTCCCCTGCAGGAAGGTGAGGTGCTGGGGGTCCCTCCGCCCCCTCTAGACATCGAGGGGTCCCCGGCGTACGCAGTCCGCTCCATTCTGGACTCTAGGTGCCGGGTGAGGGGTCTGCAGTACCTCGTGGACTGGGAGGGGTACGGTCCGGAGGAGAGGCGCTGGGTACCGGTGGAGGACATCTTAGATCCATCACTGCTGAGAGAATTCCACCGCCTTCATCCGGGTTGCCCTGCGCCTCGTCCTCCGGGCCGCCCTCGAGGCTGGTGTCGGCGCGCTGCGGGAGCCGCGCGTCGGGGGGCACTGTCACGACTTCCACCGGGGGTGCCTCCTCTGCCAGTTCGTCTTAACAGTGCCAATGTCAATACCATCAAATAACGCTTCCCAAACTCTGTCCTCGGGACTGCGAGGGGTACACATTTTGGTTTTTGCCCTAACACTACACAGCTGATTCAAATTACCAAAGCTTGATGATTAGTAGATTTTTTTTTATCAGCTGTGTATGTCACGACTTCCACTGGGGGTGCCTCCTCTGCCTGTTCGGGCGGCATTCGTCGGTCGTCGTCACCGGCCTACTAGCTGCTACCAATCCCTTTTCCCTCATTGTCTATTGTATTGGTTTCACCTGTGTCTTGTTTAGTTTATTGGCTAGGGCTTTTTAAGTTGGTTAGGCCCACCTCCTTTTGTGCGGGCTTGTTTTCTGTTTGTTGGTAGACGTTTAGTTTTATTCTCATTCTCGTTAAATGAGTATTCGGTTTTGTTGGCCGTCTTTGTTAAGTGCGCCTGTTTGGTGTATTTCGTGATTGTTTCATTTTCGCACCTTATTAACAGACGGTTCTGCATTTAAACCTCTGCTCTCTGCGCCTGACTCCACACCTTACCAGCCTGCCTTGTGACAGTGTAGTGCTATGGCAAAAACCAAAACGTGCACCCCTCGGGTCCTAAGAACCGAGTTTGGGAAACCCTGATTAACACAACCATATCAACCAGAGGCAGCAGATCAGTAAATGTGGAATGCCACTCTGGGGCTGCGTGTAGACAGGCAGCCCAATTGTGATATGTTTTGGTCTTTTGACCCATTGGCAAAGCCTATGTAGGACAAACGAAGAGACAATTAAAGCAGCGCATAGCTGAACACCGTAGCTCAATCAGTTGTAAGAACATTGACTATCCAGTAGCAGCTCACTTTGTTGAGGCTAACCATCCTGTCTCCTCCCTGAGATACACAGGCATTGAGCATGTTGCTCTACCGAGAAGAGGAGGTAACATTGAGATCCTACTACTACAAAGAGAGGCCTACTGGATATTCTATCTAAAAACACTGACCCCTAATGGTCTGAATATTGATTTTGATCTCAGGCCCTTCCTATGAATTTTTTTCTCCATCATGAACAAGTCTTATATATTTAAAAAAAATATTGTTTACAGATTATTAAGTATATATCTAATATGTTCCCCCTGTTGATGATGTTCGTTATATATCAAGGTTGAACCATTATTATATGTAACAAAAATGGAATACAAAATTGTGAAATTGAATGAAACAATGTATGTTAATGCCAATATGATGTACAATATTCCATTATGTTTCTATATGATAACAATAGAATAATATATCAATACGACACACCTCTCACCACTGTCATTGATTACACTAATTGCACTGTTTGTCTATATAACCTGGTTCAAATATTTATGACATTACCCTGAGGAAGGCACAGTGATGCCAAAACGTTGGTAAATACCCATTAAACTGTTGGGAGAGTATGTAGTGTGCGACTTTCTTTATTTTGATGGTCTTTTGACCAATAACATCAGCTCTTTTTGCATGCAACCTTTTTCAGAGCTAATTTCGATTGATTAAAAGACCAATTATAGTGAAAAATAATCAGAAATGGACTGCCTGTCTAACACAGACAGTGTCTAACGCTGCAGAAACACAGACGACTCCTGATAGCCACTTGGTCATACATGGACGGTTAAGCTACACCGGAATAACAGCAGGTGGTGGAGCAGCAGACACACCCTGTGCCCTGGTCTACTCCCATTACCTCACTGTGATTTGTTTTGCATACCCTGCCTGTCTTGTCTCATGGGGTGTCAGGTAGCCCAGTGGTTAGAGCATTGGGCCAGTGACCAAAAATAATCCCAGAGCTGACAAGTAAAAATCTGTTGTTCTGCCCCTGAACAAGGCAGTTAACCCACTGTTCCTAGGCCGTAAATGTTAACAAGATTTTCTTCTTGCCTGGTTAAATAAAGGTTAAATAAAAAATGCTGTGTCTGGGCAAAGGGCACAAACTGTTCTGTGGGCACAATACCAGTTTATGTCTTTCACCCAGTATTTACTCTACTTTACTGATTTATGGCTCTGGGATTAGCAAGTAACAACAAACAATGGTGTGTACAGATTTGTTGGCCCGTTTGAATATTATAATTGTTTTAATATATACAGTATAAAAAAGGGTTCCAAAAGGGTTCTTCGACTGTCCTCATAGGATAACCCTTTTTAGGTCCATGTAGAACCGTTTTTGGTTTCAGGTAGAACTATTTTGGGTTCCATGTAGAACCCTCTGTGAAAAGGGTCCTACATGGAATGCGAAAGGGTTCTACTTGGAACCAAAAGGGTTCGTCAAAGGGCTCTCATATGGGGACAGCCGAAGAACCCTTTTAAGTTCCAGATAGCACCTTTTTTTCTAAGTGTATACAAGGAATGTAATGGGAATGGAGTTGGGTAATGTTTGACCTTTTAACTTGAGATATATTCTTTGCATACAACTCATTTTGAGGATGACTACACCCACCAAAGAACACAATATCTACTCTGTCACATGGTACAGAAGCACAGTGTGAAACAATCCCAGATAATTGGCACTACTGAGACTTGGCACTTAGCCAGGTAGGCATATTAGTGGTTTTCAAGGAAGGTGTGGTTGTTTTTTTAATGACCATATCATTACTCATCATTAACGTAGATACTTCAGGTTCCCACCAACACAGCCATGGGTATAGAGCCAATGATACTGTACATCAGGAAGAGGCAGAGCATTGTACTGTTTGGATCTTGTGAAGCACCACCCTGTTACATCATTATTCTACCTCCACAGTGTTTCATTATCTAATTATGGAAGTGTGTATTTAACTGGCAGAAAAGGAATGGTGTTAGAAAGCGATATGCCAACCCAATGTTAAAAGCCCATCTGGGTTAACTTGGTTGAGTTTACGCTAACAAATGTAATACGAGTGTAATCCCAGATGAGGAATAAAACATGACTTCAAAGCATATGTAACGCTTGCCTAAGTACAATATAATTACTAGTTGTTACACAGAATTTAGCTAGTTAAAAGGAATTGTATCTTGAGTAGTACTTGTAATGAATGTGTACTTATACAGTACATTACCCATCCTGACAAGCTGGCCCTCAATTTACCCCCCCACCCCCAAAATGTAACATTGTTCAATCATTTAACGGTGTATTTAACAATTAAATTCCATGAAATATTTTTTGACAAATTAATAAACAGTTATGGTTAAAATTGTGAGATAAAGATTTGTTACCAAGTTATAAGTTTGGTTGAATAATGGTTTATAAATGCACTTGAAATGGTCCTGAAACAAACTCTTCTTCCATTATGTACATTGCACTGTTGAAGAACATTCTCACTTGTGAACGTGATGCATTGATGCAATTATTTATTTATCCCAGGAATTAAGGCATATCAAGGAATTAAGTCAATGGCTGTTTTTCAAAAAACATACATACCACCGTGCTCCGAGAACGCAAATTGGAGTATGTGAGGGTTGGAGTGTATGTCCAAATCAAAGTATGCGAAACGGAGCACGGAGGGCACTTCTCGAAATGCATACTCTGTTTGTATGTATTTTGAAGCATGCATTGCTGCAAGCTTTAATGGAAAGTATGGAATGAAATATGACGCAACCACGCTAAAATGACCCTAATTTTCTTGAAAACAAATACACTCCGACTTCAAAATGAAATGTTGCCTATTCACATTTTATACAGTGTGTTGCCTGACTAAAATGTGTCATCTTGGTACGTTAATAAATACATGCTGTGTTAATTTTGCCATGGTTACCTGCCTACTGTACTGTGTGTAGATCGCAAGCCCATAGTATGTCAATAGAGCTAACTGGCTAGCTACTACTGTTAGTTAGCCAGATAGCCACAAAGAATTGTTAACTAGCTACCCAAGAATAAATAGGATTTCCTCTCATACTATCTGGTTAGCTACATTATTACCATTCACATATAGCTAGCTGATAGTTATGAAGTAAAACGTTTACCTTGTGTATATCTTTTTTTGTCTCTATTGCCATTGTCCTAGAAGAAGGAAGGTTAAGTGAATGGATGAATCCATAATAAGTCAATATGGCTAACTGGCTAGCTAGCTAGCCACAAAGATTTGTTACGTTACAAAAAGTTCTCATAAATCTACACACAATACCCCATAATAAACAAGGCAAAAACAGGTTTTTATAAATCTTCGCAAATGTATATATTTTTTAAAACTGAAATATCACATTTACATAAGTATTCAGACCCTCTACTCAGTACTTTGTTGAAGCAGCTTTGGCAGCGATAACAGCCTTGAGTCTTCTTGGGTATGACACTACATGCTTGGCAGACCTGTATTTGGGGAGTTTCTCCCATTCTGCTCTGCAGATCCTCTCAAGCTCTGTGAGGTTGGATGGGGAGCATCACCGCACAGCCATTTTCAGGTCTCTCCAGAGTTATTAGATCGGTTCAAGTCCGGGCTCTGGCTGGGCCACTCAAGAACATTCAAAGACTTGTCCCGAAGCCACTCCGGCGTTGTCTTGACTGTGTGCTTAGGGTCGTTGTCCTGTTGGAAGGTGAACCTTCGCCCCAGTCGGAGGTCCTGAGTGCTCTGGAGAACGTTTTCATCAAGGGTCTCTCTGTACTTTTCTCTGTTGATTTTTCCCTGGATCCCAAGTAGTCTCCCAGTCCCTGCCCCTGAAAACATCCCCACAGCATGATGCTGCCACCACCATGCTTCATCGTAGGGATGATAGGTTTCCTCCAGACGTGACGCTTGACATTCAGGCCAAAGAGTTCAATCTTGGTTTCATCAGACCAGAGAATCTTGTTTCTCATGGTCTGAGAGTCCTTTAGGTGCCTTTTGGCAAACTCCAAAAGGCTGTCATGTGGCTTCCGTCTTGCCACTATACCACAAAGGCCTGATTGATGGGGTGCTGCAGAGATGGTTGTCCTTCTAGAAGGTTCTCCCATCTCCATAAAGGAACTCTGGATCTCTGGCAGAGTGATCATCGAGTTCTTTGTCACCTCCCTGACCAAGGCCCTTCTACCCCGATTGCTCAGTTTGGCCAGGCGGCTAAACTGCTGGTTCCAAACTTCTTCCATTTAAGAATGATGGAGGCCACTGTGCTATTGGGGACCTTCAATGCTACAGAATTTTTTGGTACCCTTCCCCAGATCTGTGCCTCGACACAATCCTTTCCCAGAGCTCAACGGATAATTTCTTCGACCTCTTGGCTTGGTTTTTGCTCTGCCATGCTCTGTCAACTGTGGGACCTTATTTAGATGGGTGTGAGCCTTTCCAAATCATGTCCAATCAATTGAATTCACCACAGGTGGACTCCAATCAAGTTGTAGAAACATCTCAAGGATGATCAATGGAAACAAGAGGTACCTGAGCTCAATTCCGAGTCTCATAGTAAAGGGTCTGAAAACGTATGTAAATAAGGTATTTCTGATTTTTTAAAACCTGTCTTTGCTTTGTTGTTATGGGTCATTGTGTGTATATTGATGATAATATATATATATATATACACAGTACACTAACAATCAAATGAATAACAATTCACACAATTAAGTTATGAAACAATGAATGTGCACAAATTGGCGGGAGAGAGCGCATTCTTGAGAGAGAAGTGCATTGTGCATCTGAGAGCATGGTTAATCCGACGTCTGCATTGGCCATGCAACATTTATGGTGACATTCATACTTCTTACGCTTTGTGGAGCAGTGCAGAGCTATTGTCAAGGAAGTGAGGTTGTGTTTTCTACAGGATGTACCGCCCCCATCTCCCGTCAACCAATCATGTCAATGAGGAGCATTGTTACAACAAAATTTGTGAGGATCATGGCGATGTGATACGGAGCTCAATTTGGCTTCTGCACGCCTTTGGAGGCTCCGCAATTGCGTCACACCCTCCATATGGAGCCTCTGACCACATTTTCAGATCAAGCATAGATTGGCTTTTAGTATAGGCCTCCGCAATGGATTAGTTCACTGAGATGGGCGCAAATGTATATATCGACAAAAAAATCTCAATCGACCAACAACTTAACGACCAAACAATTGACCAGTCGACTAATTGGGGTCAGCCGTAGGGCTCTGTGGAGGCCAGTCAAGTTTTTCCACACCGATCTCGACAAAGCATTTCTTTATGGCCCTCGCTTTGTGCACTGGGGCATTGTCATGCTGAAACAGGAACGGGCCTTCCCCAAACGGTTGCCACAAAGTTGGAAGCACAGAATCATTTAGAATGTCAATGTATGCTGTAGCGTTAAGATTTCCCTTCACTGGAACTAACGGTCCTCTCCCGAACCATGAAAAACAGCCCCAGACCATTATTCCTCCTCCAGCAAACTTTACAGTTGGCACAATGCATTGGCTCTCCTAGGAGCTAGTGAAGGCTGTAGAGAGAAGCTAGTGAAGGCTGCAGAGCGAAGCTAGTGAAGGCTGTAGAGAGAAGCTATTGAAGGCTGTAGAGAGAAGCTAGTGAAGGCTGCAGAGAGAAGCTAGTGAAGGCTGTAGAGAGAAGCTATTGAAGGCTGTAGAGAGAAGCTAGTGAAGGCTGTAGAGAGAAGCTATTGAAGGCTGTAGAGAGAAGCTAGTGAAGGCTGCAGAGAGAAGCTAGTGAAGGCTGTAGAGAGAAGCTATTGAAGGCTGTAGAGAGAAGCTAGTGAAGGCTGTAGAGAGAAGCTATTGAAGGCTGTAGAGAGAAGCTAGTGAAGGCTGCAGAGAGAAGCTAGTGAAGGCTGTAGAGAGAAGCTATTGAAGGCTGTAGAGAGAAGCTAGTGAAGGCTGTAGAGAGAAGCTAGTGAAGGCTGCAGAGAGAAGCTAGTGAAGGCTGTTGAAAGAAATGTGCCATGGGACAGGGATTAGGAAAATTCCTAGTGCTTGACTCTGCCTGTGAGAATAACTACGTAGTTATTTTATGTAGCTAATCTGGTGAGTTATCCTGTAGCTAAATTCTGACTACCAGCCAGTCCATTATGCCACATGTGATATGCTACAATATGCTACACCTCCCCAGATATTTGCTACACACTGATGTTTTAGGTAATATTGATAGTATTGATGTGGTCAGTGAGACTGAGTCCGAAATGTTTGTGCAAGTCTGAAACCAGTGAATAATAATTACTTTGATGTATAAGTTTTGAGGGAGTGTGCAATTGACATGAATGTCCACCGGAGCTGTTGCCAGAGAACTGAATGTTAATTTCTCTACCTTAAGCCGCCTCCAATGTCGTTTTAGAGAATATAGAAGTGCGTCCAACCGGCCTCACAACAACAGACCACATGTAACCACTCCAGCCCAGGACCTCCACATCCGGCTTTTTCACCTGCGGGATCAACTGAGACCAGCCACCCGGACAGCTGAGGAAACTGAGAAGTATTTCTGTCTGTAATAAACACATTTTGTTGGGAAAACTCATTTTGATTGTCTGGGCCTGGCTCCCTAGTGGGTGGCCCTGTCTCCCAAGTGGGTGGGCCTATCCCCACCCATGGCTGCACATGCCCAGTCATGTGAAATCCATAGATTATGGCCTGATTAAATGATTTATATTGATTGATTTCCTTATATGAACTGAAACTCAGTAAAAGTGTTGAAATTGTGACATGTTCGTTTATATTTTTGTTCAGTGTAGGCCATACAGTATCTTTGTACTTAGAGGCTCTTTCAAAGTCACTGAGATCTAGCCATGGTAGCCAAAATAATGTTCTGTGGTATCCTTGGGATGTCCTTACACCATTGAAGTTTAAATTTAAAACGGTTAAGGTTAGGGTTAGGTAAGGGTTAAGGTTAGGGTTACGATTTTGCGTAGGGATGTCCCAAGAATCTCAGATAGCACTGACCCCAAAATAATGGGCCACTGGGCATTTATATAAATTACCCTAAGAATGATCTGATGTTAATTGCTTAGTGAACAACACCTGTGTGGAAGCACCTGCTTTCAATATGCTTTATATACCTAATTTAATCAAGTTTCCTTTGTTTTGTGAGTTAACTTAAATCTAGGTTATGTATTTGTACTCTCACTTTCTGATGATCACTGACTTCGATTCCTCCGCACAGTAAATTATATAAAGAGTTTTGACAGTGAATACATACATCTACCATATTTATAACATACAGTGCATTTGGAAAGAATTCAGACCCTTTGACTTTTTCCACAATTGTTACGTTACAGCCTTACTCTAAAATTGATTAAATACATACAAATCCTCATCAATCAACACCCAAAACCCCATAATGACAAAGCAAAAACAGGTTTCTAAAAATTTTAGCAAATGTTTTAAAAATATAAAACGTAAATACTTTATTTCCATAAGTTTTCAATCCTTTTGCTATGAGACTCAAAATCGAGCTCAGGTGCATCCTGTTTCCATTGATCATCCTTGAGATGTTTCTACAACTTGAGTCCACCTGTGGTAAATTAAATTGATTGGACATGATTTGGAAAGGCACACACCTGTCTAAATAAGGTCCCATGGTTGACAGTGCATGTCAGAGCAAAAACCAAGCCATGATGTCAGGGGATTGTCCGTAGAGCTCCGAGACAGGATTGTGTCGAGGCACAGATCTGGGGAAGGGTACCAAAAAAAATCTGCAGCATTGAAGGTCCCCAAGGACACAGTGGGCTCCATCATTCTTAAATGGAAGAAGTTTGGAACCACCATGACTCTTCCTAGAGCTGGCCGCACGGCCAAACTGAGCAATTGGGGGAGAAGGGCCTTGGCCATGGAGGTGACCAAGAACCCAGTGGTTACTCTGACAGAGCTCAGGAGTTCTACTGTGGAGATGGGAGAACCTTCCAGAAGGACAACCCTCTCTGCAGCACTCCATCAATCAGACCTTTATGGTACAGTAGCAAGACGGAAGCCACTCCTAAGTAAAAGGCACATGACAGCCTTTTGGAGTTTGTCAAAAGGAACCTAAATACTCTCAGACAATGAGAAACAAGATTATCTGGTCTGATGAAACCAAGATTGAACTCCTTGATGAAAACCTGCTCCAGAGGACTCAGGACCTCACACCTTGCAAAAAGACAACGACCCATAGGCAAGACAGCGCAGGAGCGGCTTTGGGACAAGTCTCTGAATGTCCTTGACTGGCCCAGCTAGAGCCCAGACTTGAACCCGATCTAACATCTCTGGAGAGACCTGAAAATAGCTGTGCAGCAACACTCCCCATCCAACCAGACAGAGCTTGAGAGGATCTGCACAGAACAATTGGTTAGGGTTAGGGTTAGGGTTATAAGCATGGCACACCCAAATACAGGTGTGCCATGCTTGTAGCGTCATACCCAAGAAGGCTCAAGGTTGAATTGCTGCCAAAGGTGCTTCATCAAAGTACTGAGGAAAGGGTCTGAATACTTATGTAAATGTGATATTTTGTAAATATTTTTTGATACATTTGCAAAAAATTATAAAAAACAGTTTTTGCTTTGTCATTATGGGGTGTTGTGTTTTAGAATAGGGCTGTAACGTAACAAAATGTGGAAAAAGCAAGGAGTCTGAATACTTTCCAAATGCACTGTATGTCTGTATGTCTATTTTTCTCTTGGGGAGGCAGGTAGCCTAGTGGTTAGAGCGTTGCACTTGTAACCAGAAGGTTGCAAAGTCAAATCCCTGAACTCACAAGGTAAAAATCTGTTGTTCTGCCCCTGAACAAGGCAGTTAAGTCACTGTTCCTAGGCTGTCATTGAAAATAAGAATTTATTCTTAACTGACTTCCCTAGATAAAAAAAAAAGATATTGTATCACAGCCAACAGACTATGTCTCCCTGTCAAGTCCATTCAAGTGAGATACACAGTAGTTCCAGTAATGAAGTGGGTGTGGTATTGTGTAAGAGTGTTCATTTTACGAGAAAGCAGTATATACATCTATGTACTCACTTTATAGTACATGTGTTAGCAATGCTGTTGTTAAAAAAAACTGGCCTAGATCCCCACTTTCTCCTTCATGTGAATCGTGTGCACATACTGTTTACTCAGTTTGACACTGTGGCCTAAAGTCTTGAAAGAAAAGTAAGTGTCAACCTTACATCATATTTCTGCCGTAAGAGTTGGTACTGCAGATCAATTTTCTCTGCCTCAAGTTGATATATCTACTTCCACAGTTCAGTAGCCTTCTCTCTATATGAGGGAGAGAGTGGAAAAAATAGAAATGGGAAATTAAGAAGACCCTATAATTCTGCTCAGTGGTTAACTTAACATTTGTGGCATAAAAATAATAACAATAATAATAATAACAATTTGGTGGGAGGATTATATTTGTCCTATTTCACACATATACAAGTGTGTATAATTAATCATGAGAGAGTAGTCTTTCATCTGGTTCAATATTCAGCTCCTTTCGTTGTTCACTTTAAGATCGTTCTCTTCTTCTCTTGCTCTGTTTTTTTTGGGGCGTGACATTCTTTTCTGTCTTTAGTTATAATAAAAAGAACATACATTAGCTCTGATAACACTTCATAAAAACTGCCACTGTAATGGTGTTCGAAATGTGCTCCTGAACCTTTTTTGAGTTCAATTTATCCATTATAATTTTGGTTCAGTATACTTACTTTGGTTTAGGTTTTGCTCCATCTTCTTCCCAGGTGGGAAAAGGGAGAATTCAGTTATTGACACAATAACATTTAGGCAGAACATTGCAAAACTGGTTTCCACAACCAAACAATCTGTTTAATTTTCACACGAAAATACCCCCCCACCCATAACCAGGTATTGATTAACAACTCTTCCAGTCCTACTACCCACCTCCCCCAGTCAGTCCTACTACCCCCCCAATTAGCCCTACTACCCCCAGACAGTCCTACTACCCACCCCCAGCCAGTCCTTCTACCCCTCCCCACGTAGCCCTATTACACCCCAGCCAGTCCTACTACCCCCAGTCAGCCCTACTATCCCCCAGTCAGTCCTACTATCTCTCCAGCCAGCCCTACTGCCCCCCCAGCCAGTACTACTATCCACCTAGTCAGTAATACCACCCCCAACAGCCAGTCCTACTTTGCCCTCCCTAACTAGTCCTTCTACCCCCAGCCAGTCCTACTACGCCCCAGCCAGTCCTACTCCACCCCTTGCCAGTCCTACTACCCCCAGCCAGTCTTACTACCCCCAGCCAGTCCTACTACCCCCAGCCAGTCCTACTACCCCCAGCCAGTTCTACTACCCCCAGCCAGTCCTACTACCCCCAGCCAGTCCTACTACCCCCAGCCAGTCCTACTACCCCCAGCCAGTTCTACTACCCCCAGCCAGTCCTACTACCCACCCCCCAGCCAGTCCTACTACCCCCAGCCAGTCACACTATCCCAGCTCACATCTCTCCTCTTCTGGGTGTTCTGTCCCTTGTACATATACAGGCCTTTCGAACACAGGCTCTGTCATGCATGTCAAGCAGTTCCTGTCAATAGTGATGGAGTTAGCCAGTGAGGCATTTAACCCACGGGTCATAGACATATGACTCGCCATGTTGTTTTAGATAACCAGTTGAGATGAGACAGTGGTATTGAACAACACTGCATTGTCTGGTTCAGCCTGAATCTGTGTGAGTCATACTAAACAAGAAAGGTGTCAGGTGTGGTTTAGGTGTGTCCATACCTGCATCCCTTGTACCTTCCTGAGCCCCTAGGGACAGAAACAGATTCTCCAGTCTTTTACCACTCTGCTTAAACACTCTCTTCCACACTGTATACACTCTCTCTTTCAACCCAGGGCAGATTCAATTAATATAGGGACACACTCGCCTGACAAACAAGTTAAACTTTTAATAACACATAACATACAGTAGCTTCCATTTTCTGGTTTTGGCGCTCACTTTGTCATGTTGAATTTAACCAGACCTTTTTTTATTGTCGCTCAGATCAGAAGCATTTAAGGCAATTTGTCTTGAACAGGTTTCAAGAGTCACATAGAGGATTGAATTCTACTGTCATATATCCTGTTATACTGTCCTATATCATATTCTACTGTCCTATATCCTATTCTACTGTCCCTATTCTACTGGTCCATTCCAGCTTTAGAATATACGGAATTGCATTTCACTGAAACAGCCACACATGTTCTCATGATCAACACACATGGGTGCATGAAAAGAGTGTGTGTGTGTGTGTGAATACGAAGTGAACAAAACATTAGGAACACCTGATCTTTCCATGACATGGACTGACCAGGTGAATCTAGGTGAAAACTCCCTTATTGATGTAATTTGTTAAATCCACTTCAATCAGTGTAGATGAAGGGGAGGAGACAGGTTAATGAAGGATTTTTAAGCCTTGAGACAATTGAGACATGGATTGTGTTTGTGTCCATTTCAGAAGGTGAATGGGAAAGACAAAAGATTGAAGTTTCTTGTGTGTATCAAGAACGGTCCTCTACCCAAAAGATATCCAGCCAACTTGACACAACTGTGGGAAGCGTTGGAGTCAACATGGGTCAGCATCCCTGTGGAACGCTTTCGACACCTCGTAGAGTCCATGTACCAACGGACTGTGGCTGTTCGGATGGCAAAAGGGGGTGCAACTCAACATTAAGAAGGTCAAATCAAATAAACTGTTATGTCACTTGTGCCGAATACAACAGGTGTAGACCTAACCGTGAAATGCTTCTTACAAGCCCTTAACCAACAATGCAGTTCAAGAAATAAGAGTTAAGAAAATATTTACAAAATAAATAAAATAAAGTACAAATAAAAAGTAACTCAGTAGAATTACATAACAATAACGAGAATACTGTATATACAGGGGGCACCAGTACCGAGTAAATGTGCGGGGGTACAGGTTAGTCGAGGTAATTTGTACATGTAGGTAGGGGTAAAGTGGCTATGAATAGATGATAAACAGCAAGTAGCAGCAGTGTAAAAACAAGGTAGGGGGTCAATGTAAATAGTCCGGGTGGCCATTTGATTAATTGTTCAGCAGTCTTATAGCTTAGGGGTAGAAGCTGTTAAGGAGCCTTTTGGACCTAGACTTGCCGCTTGCCATGCGGTAGCAGAGAGAACAATCTTGGGTGACTTGGGTGACTGGAGTCTTTGACAATTTTGACAATGCCTGGTACAGTTGAAGTCGGAAGTTTACATAGACCTTGGCCAAATACATTTAAACTCAGTTTTTCACAATTCCTGACATTTAATCCTAGTACAAATTCCCTGTCTTAGGTCAGTTAGGATCACCACTTCATTTTAAGAATGTGAAATATCAGAATAATAGTAGAGAGAATGATTTATTTCAGCTTTTATTTCTTTCATCACATTCCCAGTGGGTCAGACTTTAACATACACTCAATTAGTATTTGGTAGCATTGCCTTTAAATAGTTTAACTTGGGTCAAACCTTTCGGGGAGCCTTCCACACGCTTCCCACAATAAGTTGGGTGAATTTGGGCCGATTCCTCCTGAGAGAGCTGGTGTAACTGAGTCAGGTTTGTAAGCCTCCTTGCTCGCACATGCTTTTTCAGTTCTGCCCACAAACGTTCTATAGGATTGAGGTCAGGGCTTTGTGATGGCCAGTCCAATACCTTGACTTTGTTGTCCTTAAGCCATTTTGCCACAACTTTGGATGTATGCTTGGGGTCATTGTCCATTTGGAAGACCCATTTGCGACCAAGAGTTACCTTCCTGACTGATATATTGAAGAAACATCTCAGGACATCCACATATTTTTCCTTCCTCATGATGCCATCTATTTTGTGAAGTGCCCTAGTCCATCCTGCAGCAAAGCACCCCCACAACATGATGCTGCCTCCCCCGTGCTTCACGATTGGGATGGTGTTGTTCGGCTTGCAAGCATCCCCCTTTTTCCTCCAAACATAATGATGGTCATTATGGCCAAACAGATCTATTTTTGTTGCATCAGACCAGAGGACATTTCTCCAAAAGGTCCGATATTTGTCCCCATGTGCAGTTGCAAACTAGCTTGTTTATGGCAGTTTTGGAGCAGTGGCTTCTTCCTTGCTGAGCGGCCTTTCAGGTTATGTTGATATAGGACTCATTTTACTGTGGATATAGAACATTTTGTACCTGTTTCCTCCAGCATCTTCACAAGGTCCTTTGCTGTTGTTCTGGGATTGATTTGCACTTTTCGCACCAAAGTACGTTCATCTCTAGGAGACATGTGGAGGTCTACAATTTTGTTTCTGAGGTCTTGGCTGATTCCTTTTGATTTTCCCATGATGTCAATTAAAGAGGCACTGTGTTTGAAGGTAGACCTTGAAATACATCCACAGGTACACCTCCAATTGACTCAAATGATGTCAATTAGCCTATCAGAAGCTTCTAAAACCATGACATAATTTTCTGGAATTTTCCAAGCTATTTAAAGGCACAGTCAACTTAGTGTATGTAAACTTCTGACCCACTGGAATTGTGATACAGTGAATTATAAGTGAAATAATCTGACTGTAAACAATTGTTGGAAAAATTACTTGTGTCATGCACAAAGTAGATGTCCTAACCGACTTGCCAAAACTATAGTTTGTTAACAAGAAATTTGTGGAGTGGTTGAAAAACAGGTTTTAATAACTCCAACCTAAGTGTATGTAAACTTCCGACTTCAATTGTACATTACCAGTCAAATGTTGTAGAACACCCACTCATTCAATGGTTTTTCTTTATTTTTACTATTTTCTACATTGTAGAATAATAGTGAAGACATCAAAACTATGAAATAACACAAATGGAATCATGTAGTAACCAAAAAAGTGTTAAACAAATCAAAATACATTTAATATTTGATATTCTT
The DNA here is from genome assembly GCA_030435695.1 of Brachymystax lenok tsinlingensis. Classification (NCBI taxonomy): domain Eukaryota; kingdom Metazoa; phylum Chordata; class Actinopteri; order Salmoniformes; family Salmonidae; genus Brachymystax; species Brachymystax lenok. The sequence continues at coordinate 12,167,803 of CM059797.1, read as the reverse complement.
CAAAGTAGCCACCCTTTGCCTTGATGACAGCTTTGCACAGTCTTGGCATTCTCTCAATCAGCTTCACTTGGAATGCTTTTCCAACAGTGTTGAAGGAGTTCCCATATATGCTGAGCACTTGTTGACTGCTTTTCCCTCACTCTGCGGTCTGACTCATCAGTTTGGTTGAGGTCGGGGGATTGTGGAGGCCATCTGATGCATCACTACATCACTCTCCTTCTTGGTCAAATAGCCTTTATACAACCTGGAGGTGTGTTGGGACATTGTCCTGTTGAAGAATAAATTATAGACCCACTAATCCCAAACCAGATGTGATGGCGTATCGCTACAGAATGCTGTGGTAGCCATGCTAGTTAAGTGTGCCTTGAAATATAAATAAATCACAGACCGTGTCACCAGCAAAACAGACCAAATGTCAAATTTCCACCTGACTAATGTTCATTGCTCGTGTTTCTTGGCCCAAGAAAGTCTCTTCTTATTATTGGTGCCCTTTAGTAGTGGGTTCTTTGCAGAAATTTGACCATGAAGGCCTGATTCACACTGTCTCCTCTGAACAGTTGATGTTGAGATGTGTCTGTTACTTGAACTCTGTGAAACATTTAACTGGGCTGCAATTTCTGAAGCTGGTAACTCTAATGAACTTATCCTTTGCAGCAGAGGTAACTCTGGGTCTTCCATTCCTGTGGCGGTCCTCATGAGAGCCAGTTTCATCAAAGCTCTTGATGGTTTTTGAAACTGTGCTTGAAGAAACTTTTAACGTTTTTGACATTTTCGGTATTGACTGACCTTCATGTCTTAAAGTAGTGATGGACTGTCGTTTTTCTTTGCTTATTTGAGCTGTTCTTGCCATAATATGGACTTGGTCTTTTACCAAATAGGGCTATCTTCTGTTTTTAAACCCCTACCTTGTCACAACACAACTGATTGGCTCAAACGCATTAAGAAGGAAAGCAATTCCACAAATTCACTTTTAAGAAGGCACATCTGTTTCTCTCTGATCTGTGATCTCTTCGCTATTATTCCACAATGTGGAAAATAGTGAAAATAAATAAAAACCCTTGAAGTGTTCTAAAACCTTTGACCGGTAGTGTATATTTGAACACACAACATGCAGGGTTACCCAGAGGGGTGCAGTGTGGGCTTGAGATAAGGACTCAATGTAGGATTGTATTGCAAGATTGTATTATATGCCAGGCTCTGTTGGAGCCATATGTTTTTAAACCCTGTTGAGGATCGCATGGCCCTCTCTGAATGTGTCTACAGCCTGTGGGCACCAACCCGCTAACAGGAGAACCTGACTGGGACTGGACAAGTCTAGATGCTCCCAAAAAGGGATGGATGTCAGGTTTGGCAGGGAAAGGGGAGGATTATGTTCACGCCCCTCTTAATACTGTACATGCAGACCCTTCCACAAACACAGAAAAGCATTTGCACAGGAACATTTTAACACCTTACCCCAGAACGAAGTCTGACGTCACTTTAAATCAAATCACATTGTATTGGTCACATACACATATTTAGCAGATGTTATCGCAGGTGTAGTAAAATGCTTGTGTTCCTAGCTCCAACAGTGCAGTAATATCTAACAATTCACAGCAATACACACACATCTAAAAGTAAAAGAATGGAATTAAGAAATATATAAATATTAGGATGAGCAATGTCGGAGTGGCATTGACTAAATACAGTACAATAGAAGACAGTATATACATATGAGATGAGTAACGCAGTATGTAAACAGGTGACTAGGGTTCCATTATTAAAGTGATTCCATAGTCGGCTAGTGATGGCTATTTAACAGTCTGATGGTCTTGAGATAGAACCTGTTTTTCAGTGTCTCGGTCCCAGCTTTGATGCACCTGTACTGACCTCACCTTCCGGATGATTGCGGGGTGAACAGGCCGTGGCTCGGGTGGTTTATGTCCTTAATTATCTTTTTTGCCTTCCTGTGACATCAGGTCCAGTAGGTGTCCTGGAGGGCAGGCAGTCTGCCCCTGGTGATGCGTTGGGCAGACAGCACCACCCTCTGGAGAGCCCTGCGGTCGTGGGCAGTGCAGTTGCCGTACCAGGTGGTGATACAGCTCGACAGGATGCTCTCAATTGTGCATCTGTAAAGGTTTCTGAGGGTTTTAGGGGCCAAGCCAAATTTCTTCAGACTCCTGAGGTTGAAGAGGCGCTGTTGCGCCATCTTCACCACACTGCCTGTGTGGGTGGACCATTTCAAATTGTCAGTGATGTGTACACCGAGGAACTTGAATCTTTCCACCTTCTTCACTGCGGTCCTGTGGTTATGGGCGTTCTCCCTCTGCTGTTTCCTGAAGTCCACGATCAGCTCCTTCGTTTTGTTGACATTGAGGGAGAGGTTAATTTTCTGGCACCACTCCGCCAGGAAGAACTCTGCCAGGCACCTCTCCGCCAAAGAACAAAAGAGCACTGTTCAACATTAGGCTACCTCTGACTTGTGACATCTGACCTGAGTTATTGCAGGTCCAGTCTCTTCCAAGTTGTGGTCACCAGATAGCATGAGGGACAGCACAGCATAGCCCTGATACACGTCACATGCAGTAGAGAACTAACTGGACATATCTAGATGTGTGGGTCATTCTACTGTTGTTTCTGATTATGAAATGTGACCCTCATTGAATGGATATTATTGATCTGCTTAATCTGCTAATCTGTAATTAATTGGCACCAATTATTGTATATAATATTTTCCAATTAGGAACAGCAGTAAGAAAAAATCTACTGTCAGATTAGGAAATAAATGTGCAGACGTGATCTTAATTTGACCACCCTGTTGCAGGAACACTTGCAGTGTATTTGAGGTTTAAAAAGGCTTCTAAAGTTTGGAATTTCCACTTTGAAATGTCCGATTTTCCCTTACGGAAACCCCTACCAACCCCTACAAAAATGTTCATTAATTATAATCCATATAATAAATCACATTTCCTGTTGCTACAGGATTATTTCCCTTCTGGAGCAAACTGTCTCAAATTCCAAATCAAATAAAATAAAAACGTATTGGTCAAAAACACACGTTTATAATATGTTATTGCGGGTGTAGAAAAATGCTTGTGTTTCTAGCTCTGACAGTGCGGTAATGTCTAACAAGTAATATCTAACAATTTTACAACAATACACACAAATCTAAGTAAAGGAATGAAATTAAGAATATATAAATATATGGACGAACAATGTCAGAGGGGCATAGACTAAGATACAGTAGAATAGAATAGAATACAGTATATACATATGAGATGAGTAATGTAAAATATGTAAACATTATTAAAGTGACTAGTGTTCCATTATTAAAGTAGCCAATGATTTAAAGTCTACATATATAGGCAGCATCCTCTAATGTGCTAGTGATGGCAAATTAAAATCCTACATCCGTATATTCCCATTGGATATAAAAGTATTGTTACACTACAGTTGAAGGGTATACAGTGAGGGAAAAAAGTATTTGATCCCCTGCTGATTTTGTATGTTTGCCCACTGACAAAGAAATGATCAGTCTATCATTTTAATGGTAGGTTGATTTGAACAGTGAGAGACAGAATAACAACAAAAAATCCAGAAAAACGCATGTGAAAAATGTTATAAATCGATTTATGGACAGGTGTCTTTTATACAGGTAACAAACTGAGATTAGGAGCACTCCCTTTAAAAGTGTGTTCCTAATCTCAGCTCGTTACCTGTATAAAATACACCTGGGAGCCAGAAATCTTTCTGATTGAGAGGGGGTCAAATACTTATTTCCCTCATTAAAATGCAAATCAATTTATAGCATTTTTTACATGCGTTTTTCTGGATTTTTTGTTGTTATTCTGTCTCTCACTGTTCAAATAAACCTACCATTAAAATTATTTACTTTTAATGCTGCTAAATTATTTATGGATGCCATGATTGTCACGATATTCTGAAGGGACAGACCAAGACGCATCGATGCTTCCAGTATACATATTTAATTTAATCACGTAACTGGGAAAATAATAAACAGAACGAACGAAGATCGTAACGATGGAACAGTCCATGGGGGGGTCTCGGGTGGGTCTTTCTTGTCCAAGGTGGCGGCTCCGGTGCCGGCCGTGCTGGGCCGAGATCACGCACTGGCCCTGGGCTAGAAACCGTAACAGTTCTGGACTCACAAAGCGCACAGGGGACCTGGTGCGGGGAGCAGGGTCAGGCTGTGCTGGACTCGCGATGCGCACAGGGGACCTGGTGCGGGGAGCAGGAACAGGCTGTGCTGGACTCGCGATGCGCACAGGAACTCTGGTGCGGGGAGCAGGAACGGGCCGTGTAGGACTCACGATGTGCACTGGGACTCTGGTGCGGGGAGCAGGAACGGGCCGTGTTGGACTCACGATGCGCACTGGGACTCTGGTGCGGGGAGCAGGAACGGGCCGTGTTGGACTCACGATGCGCACTGGAACTCTGGTGCAGGGAGCAGGAACGGGCCATGCTGGACTCTCTATGCGCACTGGAACTCTGGTGCGGGGAGCAGGAACGGGCCGTGCTGGGTTCACGACGCGCACAGGGATCCTGGAGCGTGGAACAGGGACAGGACGTGCTGGGTCCACGACGCGCACAGGGATCCTGGAGCGTGGAACAGGATGTGCTGGGTCCACGACACGCACAGGGATCCTGGAGCGTGGAACAGGGACTGGACGTACTGGGCTCTCTATGCGTACAGGGGGCCTGGTGCACTGAGCCGACACCCTTCTCCCCGGCTGTTCACTCACCCTCGTCTCACAGATGGTGGGAGCTGGAATGTCACGCACCGGGCTGTGGGCGCGAACCGTACGCAGGATATCTCGGTCCAAGAAGGTGCACTGGAGATTTAGCACGCAGAGCCGGCACCACTCTACCAGGCAGCACACTCACCCTAGCCTGACAGATGAGTGGAGCTGGAATGTCGCGCACCGGGCTGTGGACACGCACCGGAGACACTGCACGCAGAACCGGTGCAGGATATCCTGGTCCAAGAAGGTGCACGGGAGACTTCGCGCGCAGAGCCGGCACCACTCTTCCAGGCTGCACACTCACCCTAGCCTGACAGATGAGTGGAGCTGGAATGTCGCGCACCGGCCTATGAATGCGCACTGGAGACACCGTGCGCAATACTGCATAGCACGGCGTCTTACCAGTGCGACGCTCCTCCAACGCTCCTCCAAAGAGCACGAGGAGTTGCCTCAGGAGTCCACCCTGAACCGCCAAACTCCCGTGTGCCCCCAATTTCTTTGGGGGCTGCCTCGGGCTTTCTAGCCAGGCGTGTTCCAGCATATCTCTCCTTATTAACGCTCCATGCTCCGTACTTCTCCTCGTAATATCGCCGCTCCACCGCCGCTGCTTCCAGCTCCTCTCTTGGACGGCGATACTCCCCAGGCTGGGTCCAGGGTCCCTCTCCAAACAGTTCCTCCTCCCAGGTCCAGAACTCCCGGTTCTCTCGCTGCTTGGTCCTTTGTTGGTTGGGTTATTCTGTCACGATCTTCTGAAGGGACAGACCAAGACGCAGCGATGCTTCCAGTATACATATTTAATTTAATCATGTAACTGGGAAAATAATAAACAGAACGAACGAAGATCGTAACGATGGAACATAACAATGACTAAACACAAAAGCTATGACCAAACAAACAATAACCCACAAAACCCCTCTGAAAACTACAAACATATATATGGTTCCCAATTAGAGGTAACGACACTCAGCTGCCTCTAATTGGGAACCATTAACCCAACATAGAAAGCAACAACCTAGAACAGAAAAAACCCTACACCAAAACCGAAACTAAACTCGCCAGCCTGTCAACTCAGGCCTGGACGTGACAATGATTGTGTCACATCTAACATATTGTTTGACAAGCTGGGGACAAACTAACAGCTTATCACTAAATTAGCAACTCTTTATAAAAAAGCTTTGGACCAGAAGCCTAACAGTTTACATCATTGTATTATCCTTAATAATCATAAACTGCTAAGCTGGGAAGATGTAATCAAATATAAAAACATCTGTTTGGTCTACAAAATTCGGCATAATACCGCTCATGCTCCTTTTAATTCATTTATAATCCAACGTAATAATAGCAGGCAGATCACCAGTAGCACCACACGAGGTGACCTTCTAATCCCATTTAGAAAAAGCACATTTGGTCAATTATCATTTTCTGTTACAGCAATACAAAACTGGAACTCACTGCCCACTACAATTAAAGACATACATAAATATTCCACCTTTACTATACACCTTAAAAACTGGCTGTCCGACAATTATAACTGCACACATTAATTTCACAGATGTGATGTGTATTTGATGTGACATGGTCATGCTGCTGCCACTTGATCCTTGCTGCCTGCCTCAATGTTATGTCCTGTATGTGCTTTAATGTGGTCTTTAATGTGTGATTATTCTTTATGTCGATTTGTACTGTTTTATTGCATGAACTGTTTTTATGTCTTTGCAATCTGTGCTTGCTTGTTTCTTGCTTGCCTCAATTGTGTCACACGTTTAGTATGTCTACTCCCTCTTGTTTAGTCCTGCTGTAAATATAATTGTAATGTACTGTATTTTATTTGATGTATGCCTATTGACAAATGGCCGGGGACTACAGCTGGAAATTAGCCGTAGAGGCTAAAGCTGCTCTTTGTCTCAAAAGGGACTGTCCACGTCATTATAAACTAAACTAAACCTCAACACTTTATGATAGGCACACCCCGTGTGTCACTCCTCTTTGAACTATCCTCTGTCCGACGAACAGAATAGCACAGTGTTTTTGTAACAATAAATCCATAGCACTTATAGTACAATGAAACATATAAAAATGCATAGCTCTTTATGAACTCTTGAAACAATCCAAACAATTTAATTCACACACTAATGTTAATTTCGTGTTATGTATGCAACAACACACAACCCGTTATCAGGGAACCAGTGTCCAAAGGGTATTTTCGAGAATACTGTCACACCTTTACAGAGAATTGTTACACTTTTTATGGTGGAATTGATCTGTGGTAATGGACATGACAGACATGAGGTTCAATGCTAATGTGGTTATAGAAAAACAATCCCCTTGCCTTTGTAACTGAACTGGGTAACACTTTATAATAACCTTCATGAATTAAACTGCCCTCATTCATGCATACCTGGCCTTATCATGACAGACATGAGGTTAAATGCTAAATTAGATACAAGTGATATTACAGTATCTAGTGATACTGTATATCCCTTCATACTTGTACTGAAGGACTTGAGAACTCCAGGGACAAAGCCTGACTGGGAAGCCTTGTACTCTTCACAGAAATATCCCATTGAATGAAAAAGTCCAAGTTACAAATGAGTCAAGTTAGGATGCCATCCACAGTTAATAAATTCCTTTCAGCTACTAATGCAACATTGTCAGGCATACTACAAGTTTAAATGGAAATCTGAACACAGACCATCCTACAGGATTGATCGTCCGTTCCGCACTTAGGTTACACTGCCCTCTACCTTCACTACAGTTACTGCTCTGAGACTGAGGTGGGCCCTGTCGAGACATAACCCCTTAACCCTAATCAATCTCCCTCTGCACTTGTGTAGAGATCTGAGAGGAGTGGATGGGTTTAAGCAATATTCCACAAGTAATTACCAGGGTTGGTAAATAGGTTAATACCTGGTAACAATAACTGTAACAAAGCACACCCTGTCATGACGGCCATTTTCATGTTATGACTATGTTTCTGTTATTTGGGTGTTTTTGGAGCCTTTGTTAATGTGTTTTTTTCCAGAGTACCCATACTGCACAACAAGGATGAGGAATCGCTCATTGGGGTAAGTCTGGACCCTTCTATAAAACCCCATTTACATGAAAAAGATTGGGTTCTGAAAAAGCTACCTTCTTTATTGTTCCACATAGCCTATCAAAAGGAAAGGCAGAGCTACTACCATATTGCTTATACCTATCAAATTATTTCAGATCTAAACCTGGGGTTGTTTCCAGACAGGGCCAACGTTTAGTACCTTGCCTACAAAATAAATTCTCAGTAGCCAAAGAGCTATGATAATATTTTTCATTTTCTATTTGACTCTGATACAAAGGAGTACCATCTGTCTATTGAAAATAATGATGCCATGTTTGAGTCCATGTTTGAGTCCATGTTTGTTCATGTATGTATAATGTCCTACATAATTGCTTTCTGATGACTGGAGTAAGGTTTTGAAATATTTAGTTACATTTTTTACATCAGTCATTTCATCATAATTTACCCACAGGTTCCCATTAATGTTTTCTTTCTGATCTGGTTGATACTTTTGTAAGGACACCACCAGGAGAGTGTAGTTGCATAAATAATCATATTTTTATTGTAGTACAAGGATATGCCACGATGAATGTAGAGCAAGCAAAACATCTACAGCATCTAGAGCTTTAAAGTAAAACTAGCTTACTTTATCATTTATTCTCAGTCCAATATTATCGGTAAGGAGCAGAAATTGTCTTCATGCCCTTTTTCACCCATAACAAAATGACATAAAATTGTGATTAGCTTACAGCTTGTGCTGTATAAACCATGCTAAGCAAAGAATAAATACATGTTATTAATGGCACTGAAAGATGAAGTAGATACACTCACAAGAGATAAAAAGGACAACCATTCGTACATTTTGAATGTCCGGGACTAATAAAAATGAAAGAAACACAGAACAAGGTAACCAAATGTTTAGTATTCTCTTCTGCGCCTATGGGGCGGGGCCTTTGGCTGCGTCAAACATCTTCTTTCTGCCCTCCATGCCAGACATGGCCTCCACGTTCTTCCTCCAGTCACTGACCTCTACTGTCTTCTCCTGCAGGCGCACAAACAATGGCAGTCACTATTATGACTGTAGGATTTCAGTTTATCAGCCCTAAGGCTGTTCAGCTTCAAGATACAAATCAAACTGTTAGATCGTGTCATTTATGTACAGACTCAGGGAAACATTGACCTGACATTTTAAACAAAACTCCAGACAGTATATTATAAAAAAACAAGAAACAAAAGTCATTGTTGCATCACACTATTTGTAAAAATGGCTAGCAGGATCTCTTTTGAGCGGTCGGCTGTGAATGACCTTACCCATTATTAACTTATGCTGATTGCTTAGGTTCTGCTCACTACAGTGTTGTCCGGTTAGAACACCATGTTGAGGCCCATTACTCTCTTGATAGTCACCAGCACACACACACGTGTGCACACACACACGTGCACACACACACACACACGTGGACACAGCTGCTTCCATTGAAGGTAGTTCTTTATGTGTGATAATCCAAATGACTTGAAATCTTATTTTTGTGGTTGTATAAGGCAAAGATATGCACACATGTAAACAATATTAGTTAACTATGCAATATATATGTACATGAATAAATGGCAAATGGCAATACACTTTAAGACGTCTATGAAGGGCTATAAACACAGCTCCACTATAAACATAAAACTAAACATTCACCTCTTGGAGAGAGAGGAACTAATTGCTTGGCTTAAGAAGGGGACACTATTTATGGCTCTCTCTCTCCAGCCTGGTGTGAAAATCTCCAGGGCTGAGATCTTATCTGATCTGCCCCCACAGGGCTGTAAATTACTCTGCGCATAAGCAAGCTTCAAGAACCGTCTGGGATGACTCTGGATCAAATCAAATCAAATCAAATTTTATTTGTCACATACACATGGTTAGCAGATGTTAATGCGAGTGTAGCGAAATGCTTGTGCTTCTAGTTCCGACCATGCAGTAGTATCTAACAAGTAATCTAACAAATTCACAACAACTACCTTATACACACAAGAGTAAAGGAATGAATACGAGTATGTACATATAAATATATGGATGAGCGATGGCTGACCGGCATAGGCAAGATGCAGTAGATGGTATGGAGTACAGTATATACACATATATATGAGATGAGTAATGTAGGATATGTAAACATTATATAAATGGCATTGTTTAAAGTGGCTAGTGATACATTATTTCATCCAGTTATAATTATTAAGTGGCTAGAGATTTGGTTCGATGGTAGAACGGCATAGGCAAGATACAGTAGATGGTTTAGAATACAGTGTATACATTTGATATGAGTATGTTGGATACGTAAATCTTATATACAAAATTGTTTAAAGTGGCTAGTGATACATTTGTTACATCCAATTCCTATGTTTAAAGTGGCTAGAGATTTAAGTCAGTATGTTGGCAGCAGCCACTCAATGTTAGTGATGGCTGTTTAACAGTCTGATGGCCTTGAGGTAGAAGCTGTTTTTCAGTCTCTCGGTCCCAGCTTTGATGCACCTGTACTGACCTCGCCTTCTGGATGATAGCGGGGTGAACAGGCAGTGGCTCGGGTGGTTGTTGTCCTTGATGATCTTTTTGGCCTTTCTGTGACATCGGGTGGTGTAGGTGTCCTGGAGGGCAGGTAGGTTTCCCCCGGTGATGCGCTGTGCAGTCCTCACTACCCTCTGGAGAGCCTTACGGTTGTGGGTGGCAGTTGCCGTACCAGGCGGTGGTACAGCCCGACAGGATGCTCTCAATTGTGCATCTGTAAAAGTTTGTGAGTGATTTTGGTGACAAGCCGAATTTCTTCAGCCTCCTGAGGTTGAAGAGGCGCTGCTTGCGCCTTCTTCACCACGCTGTCTGTGTGGGTGGACCAATTCAGTTTGTCCGTGATGTGTACACCGAGGAACTTAAAACTTTCCACCCTCTCCACTACTGTCCCCTCGATGTGGATAGGGGGGTGCTCCCTCTGCTGTTTCCTGAAGTCCACGATCATCTCCTTTGTTTTGCTGACATTGAGTGAGAGGTTATTTTCCTGACACCACACTCCGAGGGCCCTCACCTCTTCTCTGTAGGCCGCCTCGTCGTTGTTGGTAATCAAGCCTACCACTGTAGTGTCGCCAGCAAACTTGATGATTGAGTTGGATGCGTGCTTGGCCACGCAGTCATGGGTAAACAGGGAGTACAGGAGAGGGCTGAGAACGCACCCTTGTGGGGCCCCAGTGTTGAGGATCAGCGGAGTGGAGATGTTGTTTCCTACCCTCACCATCTGGGACCGCCCGTCAGGAAGTCCAGGACCCAGTTGCACAGGGCTGGGTCGAGACCCAGGGTCTCGAGCTTAATGACGAGCTTGGAGGGAACTATGGTGTTAAATGCTGAGCTGTAGTCGATGAACAGCATTCTTACATAAGTATTCCTCTTGTCCAGATGGGTTAGGGCAGTATGCAGTGTGATTGCGATTAAGGCTGCCTGTGGACCTATTGGGACGGTAAGCAAATTGGAGTGGGTCCAGGGTGTCTGGCAGGATGGAGGTGATATGATCCTTGACTAATCTCTCAAAGCACTTCATGATGACGGAAGTGAGTGCTACAGGGCGATAGTCCTTTAGCTCAGTCACCTTAGCTTTCTTGGGAACAGGAACAATGGTGGCCCTCTTGAAGCATGTGGGAACAGCAGACTGGGATAGGGACTGATTGAATATGTCCGTGAACACACCAGAGAGCTGGTCTGCGCATGCTCTGAGAACACGGCCAGGGATGCCATCTGGGCCGGCAGCCTTGCGAGGGTTAACACATTTAAATGTTTTTCTCACATTGGCTTCGACGAAGGTGAGCCCGCAGGTTTTGGTAGCGGGCCGTGTCGGTGGCACTGCATTGTCCTCAAAGCGAGCAAAGAAGTTGTTTAGTTGGTCTGGGAGCAGGACGTCATGGTCCGCGACGGGCTGGTTTTCTTTTGTAGTCCGTGATTGACTGTAGACCCTGCCACATTCCTCTTGTGTCTGAGCCGTTGAATTGTGACTCTACTTTGTCTCTATATTGACGCTAGCTTGTTTGATTGCCTTGGCGGAGGGAATAGCTACACTGTTTGTATTCAGTCATGTTTCGGTAGCCTTACCCTGGTTAAAAGCAGTGGTTCGCGCTTTCAGTTTTGCGCTAATGCTGCCATCAATCCACGGTTTCTGGTTGGGGAAGGTTTTAATATTTTCTATGGGTACAACATCACCAATGCACTTGCTAATAAACTCGCTCACCGAATCAGCGTATACATCAATGTTGTTGTCAGATGCTATCCGAACATATCCCAGTCCACGTGCTCAAGCAATCTTGCAGCATGGAATCAGATTGGTCGGACCAGCGTTGAACAGACCTGAGAACGGGCGCTTTCCTGTTTTAGTTTCTGTTTGTAGGCTGGGAGCAACAAAATGGAGTCATGGTCAGACTTGCCGAAAGGAGGGCGGAGAATAGCCTTGTATGCATCACGGAAGTTGGAATAACAGTGATCCAGGATTTTACCAGCCCGGTGGCACATTCGATATGCTGCTAAAATTTCGGGAGCCTTGTTCTTAAATTAGCCTTATTAAAATCCCCAGCCACAATAAATGCAGCCTCAGGATATGTGGTTTCCAGTTTACATAGAGTCCGATGAATTTCTTTCAGTGCCGTCGATGTATCAGCTTGAGGGGGGATGTACACGGCTGTGATTATAATCGAGGAGAATTCTCTTGGTAGATAATGCGGTCTGCATTTGATTGTAATGAATTCTATGTCAGGTGAACAAAAGGACTTGAGTTCCTGTATGTTGTTATGATCACACCACGTCTCGTTAGTCATAAGACACACACCCCCACCCTTCTTCTTACCAGATAGAAGTTTGTTTCTGTCGGCGCGATGCGTGGAGAAACCAGGTGGCTGTACCGACTCTGATAACGTGTCCTGAGTGAGCCATGTTTCCGTGAAGCAAAGAACGTTGCAGTCTCGGATGTCTCTCTGAAAGGCAACCCTCGATCGGATTTCGTCTACTTTGTTGTCAAGAGACTGTACATTGGCGATTAAAATACTCGGGAGAGGTGCACGATGCGCCCGCCGACGTAGCTTGACCAAAAGACCGGCGCTGCTTCCCTCTTCTCCGGCGCCGCCGTTGTTTTGAGTAGCCACGTGCTATCCAGTCTGTTGTTGTGTTTGGGTTAACAAACCGAGAATCCTCTTTGGGAAAGTCGTATTCCTGGTCGTAATGTTGGTAAGTTGACGTTGTTCTTATATCCAATAGTTCCTCCCGGTTGTATGTAATAAAACTTAATATTTCGGGTAACAATGTAAGAAGTAATACATAAAAAAACAAAATACTGCATGGTTTCCTGAGAACGTGAAGCGAGGCTGCCATCTCTGTCGGCGCCGGAAGTACACGGATGTTCACCCATGACAGAGAAATAAAACACCTTAATAAAGGCCACTATGGAAAACACTGCTGTAGCATTTTCACGCAAAATGCTATGTTTACCAATACAACAATTAAACAATTCCTGTAAAAGTACTTGTGAAACCAATAATTACACTGATGGCAGTACGGAATAATACTATGTACGATAAATAATACACAAAGCAGTATTGGCAACTCTAACATTAAATAATAGTTACAGCCATACAGTAAAACATATGGCTGAAACTTATCAAAATATATTTAAGTAATTAGTGGTAATTACCTACTTTACACAGCATGTAAAACCACCAATGAACTCCAACACAACTTACATTTCGATACACGCACAACATTCAGACATTGGTGTTACTGTCGACAATAAAAAGTCAGAAAACGTGTCTTTGCTTCAGACGACGATAACACTCTGACCTCTGTGGACGGGTGCAGTGTCCAGATGCACATTTCCAAGTGCTCTGATTGGTTGGGAATGGCAGGGCTATGATGGGTGATGGATAACTAAGGTAGGGTGAACAGCCAAACTAACGGGACTTAAGGGAAACTGATGGGAATGTGAGGGAAACTTCGGTAGAGAGGAAAGGAGCAGGATAGCCTTCTTTTTTTTTTACAGCCACCACAATATTTCTTATGGAAATATGTGACCCGATTCAGGAAACTAAGCGTATGTCGCAAGTCATGACTTTACAGGAGAGACGTTTGAACGTAAAAAATATATTATCAAAATGCGTTTTCTTTGGCAGAAATTCCTTCTCGAAAATGTTAACTTTCATGTACCTTAATAACAAATGTTTATGCAATCTGTAAATACGAATAAAGTTGTTAAATTGCGAGCCTAGTTGGTTTAGGCAATGAAAAAGTCAGGAACCTTCCCGCTTGCCATGATAATAAGTTGGCTGGACATGCCGAGAGATTAGTTTCAAATTGTTCTGAGTACATACAATTAACTGTTAGTTATGTGCAGATAATCCTTTCTACTGCTGTTTTTTTCTAAAGATATAACTTAGCCATGGAGAACTGCAAATATGTTGCCACTGCTCTCAACATTGCTGCCCTGAATTTATCTGGCGCTATCGACAAAGGTCAGTGGGAAAAAGTTGTGATGGACTACTTTCTGGAGGACGATCGTGCCATGCTGACTGAAAATGAATCAGACGATGAGGAAATCCCTGATTTAGGTAAAAGCATTTTAATTGATGAAGCCAATGTAGAGTCTTCTGATGACGGTGATGGAGAAGAAACGACGATCAACAGTGTTGTTGTCACGGAAGAAGTTGACCGAGTTCTGAAATCAGTGGAACACAACGTGCCTAACAAGCTGTGCAAACTAAACGGAAATGACACAGGACGTCTTATTTCATGAATGGGGTTGCAGTCTTCGGTGAAGCTTTTATCCATGCTTACGGGTAAGAATCTAGCTAAAGTTTCAGATATTATATGTTTCTAATTTGGTCAGAAAGTTGTTTTCATTGCAAATTAAGGCTTGCTGTTAGCTAGCCAGCTGGAGTTTGATGGCTGGCTTGCTAGCTAACGTTAACATAGAACCTAATTTATTTGGTTAACTTTAGCTATGACAATCAGCTTGTATGGCTAGTAACGTTACTCTATGGATTGGGAATATAGTAGATTTTTTAGCTAGCTAATGTTAACGTGACATGTCTGAACAAAAGACCCCAAGTTAAAACTTGCTGTTAGCTAGCTGAGGCTAGATGGCTGGCTTGCTAACTAACGTTAACAATGAACCTAATTTATTTGGTTAACATTATCTATGACAATCGGTTTGTATTGCTAGTAACGTTACTATATGGATTGGGATTATAGTTCATTTTTTAGCTAGCTAACGTTAACGTGACAAAATACCTCAAGTTAAAGCTTGCTGTTAGCTAGCTAACATTAGCTGAGGTTAGATGGCTGCTTGCTAGATAACATTAATTCACGTTTAGGAATTGTGTGTAACTTTAGTGATGTTTTCTCAGAATGCCATTTTGCATTGCTAGTTATAGTCTAATGTTAGCTAGCTAACATTGAACCTATTTGGTTAACTTTAGGTAGCTATGACAATCAGTTTGTATTGCTAGTTAAAGCTTGCTGCTAGCTAGCCAGCTGACGTTAGATGGCTGGCTAGCTAACATTACGTGTATGAAGTGTGTGTAGTGATGTTATCTCAGAATGCCATTTCACATCTATGGTACAATAATGCTAAAATATTTGTATCTGGAATTTGTCTTTCAGCATCAGTAGAACACTCTCCTCCATGAGTAATACAAGGAGAATGGTCTAATGCCTCCCATCAAAAAGAAAGCTTGCCAAAGCAAGCAAAGGCAGCAGCACAGTCATCAACTACATGCACGATTTCTTCACCAACTACGGAGTTGGGGAAACACGTGTGGACCTGAATTGTAATAACTGCAGTGGCCAAAACAAGAACAAGTTTGTGCTCTGGTATTGTGCCTGGCGAACCATGCACAAGCTCCACCACAGTCTGGACCTTCACTTCCTGATCACAGGCCACACCAGTGCTTCTCAAATAGTGGGGCGCGACCCCTTGGGGGGGCTCGGAGCAATGCCAGGGGGGGCGCGCGAGACCCCGGGGAACATGCTTTTTCAAGAAGGTTTTTTGGCACCGAACAAGAGCTCACAGCACATAGCAGGAGATATGAAGTGCAGATAACAAACCCTTAAGAGACACCATGGAACAATATTTAACAGGGATGAAAAGAAAGGCGGAGAGAGGCGGAGATAATGAGACAAACGTAAGTCTCCCGAAAGCTAAGACGAGGAAATATGACGAAGCGTATGTTGCGCTTGGCTTCACTGTGACTACGATGGGAGACGAAGAGAGACCGGTATGTTTACTGTGTCTAAAAATGTTGGCAGCGGACAGCATGAAGCCAAATAAATTAAGGCGTCACTTAAAGACATTACACCCCAATCACGCTGATAAGCCGCTGAGTTTTTCAGCTAAAACGCGTGCGAATATTGCCAACAATCGTCTCGCTTTGTGAATGCTACTTCAGTAAACCAGCGAGCACTGTTAGCATCATATAAGGTGGCGTACCAAATTGGTCAGTGCAAACAACCCCACTCCATAGCAGAGGAGCTGATACTTATTGATTATATTTTATTTTATTTTTCAGTATCAAATGTTCAAAAAAATGTACACTTTAAATAAGGATTTAATTGTATTTATTTTTTTCAGGCAAATTTATGCACTTTAAGTCTTTTCTGTTACAGACTAAAAAACAATGTTAATAAAGTTATTCTTTGTTGTAAGTTGATCTATATTGATTTCTTTTTTCTTTTTTTGTTTTCTTTAATGTTAATAAGGATACAATGTTATGCAGAGGTGAACTTATAACAATTTTATAGACAAATGATACTATTTACAGTCGCGGCGGAGAGTTGGGGGGCGCGAAATGTTTACTTCTTCCTAGGGGGGGCGTAACAGAAAATAATTGAGAAGCACTGGGCCACACCAAGTTTGCCCCTGACTGGTCCTTCAGCCTCATCAAGCAGCGCTTCAGAAAGACCAGAGTGAACACTTTGTCTGAGATTGCTGGTGTTGTGAAGGACAGAACTGTGACAGGGGGTCAACATCCCACAGATGTTTGGATTTGAGGATGGTACGGTGCTGGTGGAAAGCTATGGCTGGCAACAACACCCGACTCCGTACTTCAGGCCGCTGCCACAGATCAAGCAGTACCAGCACTTCAGGTGAATTTTTTTTTCATTGCATTGCATGACATTGTTTTTCTTATCTAAACTTGGGAGGTGAATTAAAGTTGTGCAGGGATGTAATGTCTTCTGACAGCTTCTGACAGTTTTACTGCTAACCTACAAAGCATTACATGGGCTTGTTCCTTCCTATCTTTCTGATTTGGTCCTGATGTACATACCTACACGTACGCTACGGTCACAAGACGCAGGCCTCCTTACTGTCCCTAGAATTTCTAAGCAGGGCTTTCTCCTGTAGAGCTCCATTTTTATGGAATCGTCTGCCTATCCATGTGAGAGACGCAGACTCGGCCTAGACCTTTAAGTCTTTAATGAAGACTCATCTCTTCAGTAGGTCCTATGATTGAGTGTAGTCTGGCCCAGGAGTGTGAAGGTGAACGGAAAGGCACTGGAGCAACAAACCACACTTGCTGTCTCTGCCTGGCCAGTTCCCCTCTCTCCACTGGGATTCTCTGCCTCAAACCCTATTACTTGTGCTGAGTCACTGGCTTACCGGTGCTCTTCCATGCCGTCCCTAGGAGGGGTGCGTCACTTGAGTGGGTTGAGTCACCCCCCTCCCTCGGGTTCGTGCTGTGTGGGAGATCTTCATGGGCTATACTCGGCCTAAGTTGGTGGTTGAAGATATCCCTCTAGTGGTGTGGGGGCTGTGCTTTGGCAAAGTGGGTGGGGTTACACCCTGCCTGTTTGGCCCTGTCCGGGGGTATCTTCGGACGGGGCCACAGTGTCTCCCAACCCCTCCTGTCTCAGCCTCCAGTATTTATGCTGCAATAGTTTATGTGTCGGGGGGCTAGGGTCAATCTGTTATATCTGGAGTATTTCTCCTGTCTTATCCGGTGTCCTGTGTGAATTTAAGTATGCTCTCTCTAATTCTCTCTCTCTCTTTTTCTCTCTCTCTCTCTCTCTTTCTCTTGGAGGACCTAAGCCCTAAGACCATGCCTCAGGACTACCTGGCCTGATGACTCCTTGCTGTCCCCAGTCCACCTGGTTGTGCTGCTGCTCCACTTTCAACTGTTCTGCCTGCGGCTATGGAATCCTTACCTGTTCACTGGATGTGCTACCTTGTCCCAGACCTGCTGTTTTCAACTCTCTAGAGACAGCAGGTGCGGTAGAGATTATGAAAAGCCAACTGACATTTACTCCTGAGGTACTGACCTGTTGCACCCTATTCAACCACTGTGATTATTATTATCTGACCCTGTTGGTCATCTATGAACATTTGAACATCTTGGCCATGTTCTGTTATAATCTCCGGCACAGCCAGAAGAGAACTGGCCACCCCTCATAGCCTGGTTCCTCTCTAGGTTTCTTCCTAGGTTTCTGCCTTTCTATGGAGTTTTTCCTAGCCACCGTCCTTCTACACCTGCATTGCTTGCTGTTTGGGGTTTTGGGCTGGGTTTCTGTACAGCACTTTGTGACATCAGCTGATGTAAGAAGGGCTTTATAAATGCAATTGATTGATTGATTGACCAAAGTTAAGTGCAGGACAGAAACATGCTCTGAATTTAGATTCCCTTGAGTGGTTCGGACGGACCAGTAATCAATACTATCTGCAGTGCCTTTATTCAAATGACTCTGTCCTAACCCACACGCCATACATTGCTGCTACTATTTTTTTTTTATCCTGCTGCTCAGTCACTTTACCCCTGATTGTATGCACATAACTACCTCGTGTATTACTGATATCTTTATTGATATTGTTCTTGTACATACTGAATATTATTTCATTTTGACACTATCTACTTCTGATGTTGCTACTATGCAAGTAACCATTTGGCTGAACCATTTACACCTTCTGTAGAGACCCATTCACTTAGCAAAATATTGATATATAAAATGAATATTGATATGTGTGGTTGTAACATGATTTTGTGACATACTACAACAATATCATGTGACCGTATCAAGTGTCCACCATATACATATATGGCTGCCTGGCCTTAACTTATGTTTGGAATTCTATGTGATAAGTGCACATGTAACAGTATATAAAGTATGCTAATGTACTGGTGTGAAGGCATTTGGGCAGTGGTCAAAAGTACTTTAGTAAAACTACTTTAAAGTACTACTTAAGTATTTTTGGGGGGTATCTGTACATTACTTTACTTTTTATATTTTTGGCAACTTTTACTTTTACTTCACTACATTCCTAAAGAAAATTATGTCGTTTTTACTCCATGCATTTTCCCTGACACCCAAAAGTACTCGTTACATTTTGGCAGGAAAATTGTCCAATTCACACACTTATCAAAAGAACATCCCTACTGCATCTGATCTGGCAGACTCACTAAACAAAAATGTTTTGTTTGTAAATTTTGTCTAAGTGTTGGAGTGTGCCCCCTCATCTTTCTCAGGTGCGTGGCGTTTTTTGTGGCGGTCTGGGCAGAGGTGGGTAGTGACAGGCGTCTCTTGGCAGGAAACACAGACTCCTCTTAGGGGCATCTCAACATCTCAAATATAGCAGGTCAGAATCCGGTGATTCGAAGGGCCATGTTAAAACGTCTAACTGGAGCCGTCTGCGTCTGGGCGGTTGGCTGTAGATGCCCTCACCCACTGGTGACTTAATGCTACTTTGGTAAAACCCCACTACACGCGGTCTGGAAAGAACAGTCAGATGTTCCAAATCCATAGTTTTATTCTATAGTTCACCAGCACACATTAGCACATACAAAGATCACTTCTTTAAAATAGACATTGAAAACTTGGTCGCGAGCCAAACTTGCATGACTTAAGGGAAACTGAAGGGAGTGAGGGAAAGTTAGGTAGAGAGGAGAGGAGCAAGACAGACTTTATTTTACACTATTGCTTGCTACCTTTGGTCTGATGAGGACACACTAAATATACCACAGCAAACAAAACATACCTTCTCTGTGTCCTCCTTCTTGACTGACTTGAGGTTTGTCCGGAGGTCCATGGAGACCTTGTGTTTGGAGCCCAGAAGGGAGCGCAGGATGGCATCAGCAGAGACCCTCACCCTCCTCAGGTTGGGCCGCTTGAACTTCCCCCTCAGGTCCAGAACCTTTATGTTCAGGTCCTTGATCTGTGGGACAGAAGAGGTGGACCATCATAGAGATAAAACTAAAGTTGCTTCAATCTTTATGGGCTACACAACATGCATCTGGGACCACAATGGAAATAAGTATCAGACGTTGTTGTGCAATCTCTGTGATTTTTATCTTATTTACATAAGTGTTCAGACCCTTTGCTATGAGATACGAAATTGAGCTCAGGTGCATTCTGTTTCAATTGAACATACTTGAAATGTTTCTACAACTTGATTGGAGTCCACCTGTAGTAAATTAAATTGATTGGACATGAATTGGAAAGGCATACACCTTTCTATATAAGGTCCCACAGTTGACAGTGCATGTCAGAGAAAAAACCAAGCCATGAGATCAAAGGAATTGTTCGTAGAGCTCTGAGACAAGATTGTGTCAAGGCACAGATCTGGGGGAAAGGTACCAAAAAGTGTCTGCAGCATTGAAGGTCCATTAGAACACAGTGGATTCCATAATTTTTAAATGGAAGAAGCCACCAAGACTCTTCCTAGGGCTGAGCAATTGGGGGAGAAGAGCCTTATAAGGGAGGCGACCAAGAACCCGATGGTCACTCTGAAAGAGCTCTAGAGTTCCTCTGTGGAGATGAAAGAACCTTCTAGAAGGACAACCTTCTCTGCAGCACTCAACCAATCATTCCTTGATGGTAGAGCAGCCAGATGGAAGCCACTACTCAGTAAAAGGCATATGACAACCCGCTTTGATTTTGCAAAAAGGCACCTAAAGACTCTCAGACCATGAGAAACAAAATTCTGTGCTCCGGTGAAACCAAGATTGAACTAAATGCCAAGCGTCACGTCTGGCGGATACCTGGCACCATCCCTACGGTGAAGCATGGTGGTGGCAGCATTATGCTGTGGGGATGTTTTTCAGAGGCAGGGACTGGCAGACTAGCCAGGATCAAGGCAAAGATGAACGTACAGAGAGATCCTTGGTGAAAAGCTGCTGCAGAGCACTCAGGACCTCAGACTGGGGTGAAGGTTCACCTTCCAACAGGTCAACGATCCTAAGCACATAGCCAAGACAACGCAGGAGTGGCTTCGGTACAAGTCTCTGAATATCCTTGAGTGGCCCAGCCAGTGCTCGGACTTGAACCCGATCGAACATCTCTAGAGAGACCTGAAAATAGCTGTGCAGCGACACTACCCATCCAACCTGACAGAGCTTGAGAGGATCTGCAGAGAAGAATGAAAGAAACTCCCCAAATACAGGTGTGCCAAGCTTGTAGCGTCATACCCAAGAAGACTCAAGGCTGTAATCACTGACAAAGGTGCTTCAACAAAGTACTGAGTAAATTGAAATGTCATATTTTTTATTTTTTTATACATTTGCAAAAATGTGTAAATACCTGTTTTGGATTTGTCATTATGGGGTATTGTGTAGATTGATGAGGGAAAAAAATCTATTTCATGGGGGTCTGGATACTTGCATATGCACTGAACAAAAATTTCAATGCAACAAAAGTTTTGGTCCATGTTTCATGAACTGAAAGAAAAGATCCCAGAAATGTTCCATCTGCACAAAAAGCTTATTTCTCTAAAATTCTCACAAATGTGTTTACATCCCTGTTAGTGAGCATTTTTCCTTTCCCAAGTTAATCTATCCACCTGACAGCTGTGGCATATCAAGAAGCTGATTAAAAAGCATGATTATTACACAGGTGCACCTTGTGCTGAGAACAATAAAAGACCACTAAAATGTACAGATTTGTCACACAACACAATGCCACAGATGTCTCAAGTTTTGAGGCAGCGTGTAATTGGCATGCTGACTGCAGTAATGTCCACCAGAGCTGTTGTCAGATAATTTAATGTTAATTTCTCTACCATAAGCTGCCTCCAACGTCATTTTAGAGAATTTGGCAGTACGTCCAATCGGCCTCATGACTGCAGACCACGTGTAAGGCGTTGTGTGGGTGAGCAGTTTGCTAATGTCAACTTTTTCAACAGAGTGCCCCATGGTGGTGGGGTTGTAGTATTGGATCCTGAGGCCCATTGTTGTGCCATACATCCGCCGCCATCACCTCATGTTTCAGCATGATAATGCACAGCCCCATGTCACAAGGATCTGTACACAATTCCTATAAGCTGAAAATCTCCCAGTTCTTCCATGGCCTGGATACTCATCAGCCATGTCACCCATTGAACATGTTTGGGATGCTCTGGATCGACGTGTACGACAGTGTCTTACAGTTTCCGCCAATATCCAGCAAACTTTGCACAGACATTGAAGAGGGGTAGGACAACATTCCACAGGTCACAATCAACAGCCTACTCAACTCTATGTGAAAGAGATGTGTCGTGCTGCATCTGACAAATAGTGGTCATACACCACGCCCCAACTTTTTTTTAAGGTATCTGTGACCAGCAGATGCATATCTGTATTCCCAGTCATGTGAAATCCATAGATTACGGCCTAATTAATTTATTCCAATTGACTGATTTCCTTATATGAACTGTAACTCAGTAAAATCTTTGAAATTGTTGCATGTTGCGTTCATATTGTTGTTCAGTGTACAAAAGTATGTGGACACCCCTTCAAATGAATAATTCGGCTATTTTAGCCACACCCATTGCTGACAGGTGTATCAAATCAAGCACACAACCATGCAGTCTCCATAGACAAACATTGGCCTTACTGAAGAGCTCAGGGACTTTCAACAAGTCAGTTTGTCAAATTTCTGACCTGCGTGAGCTTCCCCGGTCAAAAGTAAGTGCTGTTATTGTGAAGTGGAAATGTCTAGGAGCAAAAATGTCTCAGCCGCGAAGTGGTAGGCCACACAAGCTCACAGAATGGGAACGCTGAGTGCTGAAGTGCTTAGCGAGTAAAAATTGTCTGTCCTCGGTTGCAACACTCACAACAGTTCCAAACTGCCTCTGGACGCAACATCAGCACAACAACTGTTGGTCCGGAGCTTCATGAAATGGGTTTCCATAGCCGAGCAGCCACACAAAAACCTAAGATCACCATGCGCAATGCCAAGTGTGGCTGGAGGGGTGTAAAGCTCACTGCCATTGGACTCTGGAGCAGTGGAAATGCGTTCTCTGGAGTGATGAATCACGCTTCACCATCTGGCAGTACAACGGACGAATCTGGGTTGCCAGGTGAACGCTACCTGCCTGAATTCACAATTCCAACTGTAAAGTTTGGTGAAGGAAGAATAATGGTCTGAGGCTGTTTTTCAATGGTTCTGTCTAGGCCCCTTAGTTCATTTGAAGGGAAATCTACAGCATACAATGAGATTTAAGATGATTCTGTGCTTCCAACCTTGTGGGAACAGTTTGGGGAAGGCCCTTTCCTGTTTCAGAATGACAATGTCCGTGCACAAAGCGAGGTCCATACAGAAATGGTATGTCAAGATTGGAGTGGAAGAGCTTGACTGGACTGAGCCCTGACCTCAACCCCAGCGAACACCTTTGGGATGAATTGGAACGCCGACTGAGAGCCATGCCTAATCGCCCAACATCAGTGCCCCCGACCTAACTAATGCTCTTGTGGCTGAATGGAAGCAAGTTCCCGCAGAAATGTACCAACATCTAGTGGAAAGTCTTCCCAGAAGAGTGGAGGCTGTTATAGCAGCAAAGGGGGGGACCAACTCCACATTATTGCCCCTGATTTTTTTGAAATGAGATATTCGACGAGCAGGTGTCCACATAGTTTTGGTCATGTAGTGTATGTTTCAAGCAGAACCATGTAGGCTACCTTACCTCTCTGGTGTTGTGCATGACTTTGGCTTCAATGTCGTATCGCTCCTCATCCACCACATCAACCTTGGCATGTAACTCCTGACATAACTCCTGTTGGGGAAATTAGAATTAGCAATGAGCTACCCAGCACCCAGGACCATAAACATGTTTATTGAACGTATGTATGGATGGGAGTACCTGGAGCTCAGCAAAGGACATGCCACCAGTTTGTAAGGGAGGAGCTCTCTCTGCCAGATACCTCTCCTTCTCCTCTTCTCTATCCACTATCTCCTGCTCGATCTCCTCCTTCGCCTTGGCCACCATTAAGCTCTGAAAACACATTTAAGTTTTTAAAATGTATTGCCTCATATGACAGGTAGTTGCCAAACAGTCAAGTGTTATTGCTGTAGTCATAGTGTGGCTATAGACTCACCTTTAGCATGAGCTTACGGGAGGCAGAGATCTTCGACTTTTGCTTCAAAAATATTAAATACATTTGATTAATTTAGTTATAGTTAAATTATGATTGACAGTATAATAATGTCAAAATTAATCAGAGTTTATCAGCATTTATGTAATACAATTAGAGATCTTACCTCTTGTCTGTAAAGAAAAAACACACATCTTAGTGTTAACATAATTTAGCATTAGAGATAAAGTATCTGAAATACTTCCCGATGTGGCAGACAGAATTTATCAGGCAGTCATTGCTAGTGTTTCTTAAGATAACTGCTATGTGATGTCTGACCCTTCTCTTAAAGGGGACTTCTGGAAAAGAAAACAGAAACATGATATACTTACACTTGATCCGGCATCTTGGCAATGTAGATTCCCCTAGAAGACAAAAATAAAACCTCTTGTTTCTGAAGTGCTTGATGACAGAGACCATTAATCTACAGCAGTGGTTCCCAAACTTTTTACAGTTCCGTACCCCTTCAAACATTCAACCTCCAGCTGTGTTCCCCCTCTAGCACCAGGGTCAGCGCACTCTCTAATTTTGTTCTTTGCCATCATTGTAAGCCTGCCAAACACACACACTATACGATACATATATTACATAAGAATGAGTGAGTTTTTGTCACATCCTGGCTCGTGGGAAGTGACAAAGAGCTCTTATAGGACCAGGGCACAAATAATAATATAATAAAAGTCAATATTTGTGCTCTTTATTTAGCCATATTACATATAAAACCTTATTTGTTCATCAAAAATTGTGAATAACTCACCACAGGTTAATGAGAAGAGTGTGCTTGAAAGGATGCACATAACTCTGCAATGTTGGGTTGTATTGGAGAGAGTCTCAGTCTTAAATAATTTTCCACACACCTGCCTGTATTTAGTTTTAATGCTTGTGAGGGCCGAGAATCCACTCTCACATAGGTATGTGGTTGCAAAGGGCATCAGTGTCTCTCAGCCCAATTTGCCAAGGCAGGAAACTCTGAGCGCAGCCCTGTACAGAAATCTGGCAGTTTATTCTGATTAAATACAATGTTCACTGAACAGTTTGTTGCAATTTCGATGAGGCTCTCTTGCTCAGATATTGGTAAGTGGACTGGAGGCAGGGCATGAAAGAGATAACAAAACCAGTAGTTTGTGGTTTCTGTTTCAGGAAAGTACCTACGTAATTGCGCACCCAGCTCACTCAGGTGCTTCGCTATATCACACTTGACATATCGTCCGTAAGCTTGAGTTCATTTGCACACAAAAAATCATACAATGATGGAAAGACCTGTGTGTTGTCCTTGTTAATGCAGACAGAGAAGAGCTCCAACTTCCTAATCATAGCCTCAGTTTTGTCCAGCACATTAAATATAGTTGCGGAGAGTCCCTGTAATCCTAGATTCAGATCATTCAGGTGAGAAAAACATCACCCAGATAGGCCAGTCGTGTGAGAAACTCATCATCATGCAAGCATTCAGACAAGTGAAAATGATGGTCAGCAAAGAAACTTTAAGCTTGTTTCTTAATTTAAAAAAAAAACGTGTCAATACTTTGCTCCTTGATAACCAGCGCACTTCTGTATGTTGTAAAAGCGTTACATGGTAGCTGCCCATATTGCATGATGCAGAAAATACACAAGAGTTTAGGGGCCTTGCTTTAACAAAGTTAAGCATTTTCACTGTAGTGTCCAAAACGTCGTTCAAGCTGTCAGGCATTCCTTTGGCAGCAAGAGCCTCTCGGTGGATGCTGCAGTGTACCCAAGTGGGGTCGGGAGCAACCGCTTGCACGCCAGTTACCACTCCACTATGTCTCCCTGTCATGGGTTTTGCGCCATCAGTACAGATACCAACACATCTTGACCACCAAAGTCCATTTGATGTCACAAAGCTATTCAGTACTTTAAAAATATCCTCTCCTGTTGTGTTGTTTTCCAGTGGTTTGCAGAAGAGGATGTCTTCCTTAATTGTCCCCCCTTAAACGTAACAGACATATACCAGGAGCTTTGCCAAGCCCGCCTCGTCTGTTGACTCATCCAGCTGTAACGCATAGAATTCACTGGCTTGTATGTGAAGCAGTAATTGTTTCAAAACATCTCCTGCCATGTCACTGATGCGTCGTGAAACAGTGTTGTTTGATGAAGTAATTGTCTGTATCGTTTTTTGGGGGCCATTTCCCCAGCATTGCCCCAGCCATATCTGCGGCAGCAGGAAGAATTACGTCCTCCACAATAGTATGGGGCTTGCCTGTCTTAGCCACTCGGTAGCTCACCATATAAGATGCTTCTAGCCCCTTCTTATTAATGGTATCTGTTGCTTTTATACATGTCTTACTACTTGAGAGCCTTCTTAATTTTCACTCAAAAAACTCCTGTGGCTTATTTTCAAATTGGGATGTTTTATTTCTAATTGTCTGCAGAAGAGTGAAGGTTTCATCGAGTTTTGAGATAGTACTTTTGCACATATAACACACTGTGGCTGAGGAAAGGCACTACTCCCAATATAAGTCAACCCCAAATCAATGTAGTTGTAATCATATTTGCGCCTCTTCGGTCCAACGTCCCTGTCTGTTGTTCGGTGCTTTCCCGGGTAAGGGGCAGTAGCTCTTCGGCTGCATCAGATTCACAACTGTCAGTGTCCATGCTAGCTGGGCTAACAACAAATGCAGAATTACTGATGTAAGCATTGGATGTGCTCGTGGAAGCAGAACAACTTGTGTCGTTGGCAGGTAGCAGTACTACCAGTAGAGCTGGTATGTGTCTCTATTTTTGACCATTCATCAATTTTAGAGCAAACGGAATGAGCAGCAGCTACATTTGGCTACATACGGACCATTAGTGGAATTCCCACAAGAGAGTAACAGTTAATGTGATTGGATGTTCATTATTTGACTAGGCTACCTGTATTTGACATTGTGTTGTTATTTCGCTGAACACTAGATGATGGTTTAATTTTATTTTTGGCAGTGAAACGAGGCTACTCAGGCGAGAAAAAAACATCACTCAAATGTATAGCCCCATTGGAAAATCTAAATGGACTGTTTGAAAATGTGAATCACATTTCTATTTGGCGTACCCCTGACGGCATTGCACGTACCCCTGGGGGTAGCCGGTCTACAGTAATTCGGCCTCCCATTTCAATTCCATTGATACATCATAATAGCTTTCAATGGACTGATATACAAAGCAATTGGATGATCTACAGTATATTGTCAACTTTATGAAAATGATCTATCATACCTATGTAGTATGACTGAAAAATAACTAAAGTTTAACAGATGTTTGGTTTTTCATTCCTTTGGCTAAATGAACAACAGTGACCCATTTGTACATAGTTGTTTACTATCTAGCCATGGATTGTTATTCTCCACCTACTACAGTACATTCTCATGGTTGTTATTCTTCACCTACTACAATACATTATCATGGTTGTTATTCTCCACCAACTACAGTACATTATCATGGTTTTTCTTCTCCACCTACTACATAACATTATCATGGTTGTTACTCTCCACGTACTACAGTACATTATCATGGTTGTTATTCAAGAACCTACTAAAGTACATTATCATGGTTGTTATTCTCCACCTATTACAGTACATTATCATGATTGTTATTCTCCACCAATTACAGTACATTATCAGCAGCTTGTTATTATCCACCTACTACAGTATATTATCATGGTTGTTACTCTCCACCAACTACAGTATATTATCATGGTTGTTATTCTCCACGTACTATAGTACATTATCAACAGGTTAAAGTGGTCACTCAGGGCTCCAAGTGGTTTACATCACCAGACCCTACTACTAGGGCTCACCCTCTGCCCTGGGGTCTGGGGTCTGGAGCCTGGGTTATGGAGCCATGGTGTCTGGAGCCTGGTGTCTGGAGCCTGATGCCTGGGGTCTGGATCCTGGAGACCATGGCCCGTCCCCCTTCTGCTGACAATGGCTCTCCCCCAGAAAATAAAGTGATGGCAGACAGGGAAAGAGGCGTGCATTGGCTCTGGCATGGTAACTATTCCAGACAGATAACAATCCCAGCTTTCTCCTGCTCATTTCCACTGGATAACGCTCCACAAATAGACCTGTCAGGCTGCCTTCTCCTTAAAGGGACCAGGAGGTTGGGATTAAGAGGTTCTTTTTTAGAATTTCCAATTCCATAAGGAATGTCGCAGTGTCCAGATTAGATGGGAACCCAGTGTGAATGATTAGTAATATGAAACGATGTGAAATAATTAGAGGATATGGGAATAACTGTTAAACATTAAAAACCTGTACAACTTCTTTAATTTTGTTGGAATTTATTGTCTGAGTCAAATCTTTAATGTCACAGTCAAATCCCACAAGGAATATACAATTAATTGGAACAAAAGATACATTGGAAAACTCAAATCAGTTGGAAACCTGAAAGTCAAAAATGATTTTCCCAAACATGTTAATTGTAAAAAGAAAATAAGGAAAACCTTTAATTTAATTCCAGATTTTTCTAATAGGCCTATCCTTTAAATGTGATTTCTTTAGATTTGCTTCTGATTTACAGTTTAATTTTGCCCTCATGTAAATAGTGTGTAATATCTAAAAAGTAAAATAAATAGTAAATTACTCAATAATGGACGATTTTCTACATACTGAAATACACAGATAATTATGATAATACAATTAATAATGTTCTGCAATTATACCTGCACCTCAAATTCAAAGAATACAGAAAAGCTCTAAGTATTAATATCAGAATGAGAGAGGAGTCCTGTCTTACCTTCCTGTGCTGAGGTGGGAGATGTTCCGTAGAGGCTCAGAGTGCTGGGGAGTAGAATGCACCAGAGTATTTAGCTGTCTCCTATTTTCCTTCCTGCCCGTCACTGGAACCCCAGAATAGAACACACCCTAGGGCTGTTCTCTCTTGTCCACTGCTTATAATGCTGAACTTTCCAGTCATACCTTTGGTTAGGGATGTTGGGGGTTGAACATTGTTATCTTATCTCAGTCACGGTGACTGACAAGCCAGTAATGAAAAGTATGTAAAGGAAGTTGTCCAAATAAACGTAGCTCTGTGTTTTATTCTCTTCAGACTATATGATGGAGTTTTGCTAAGTGATCCAATAGGTTGGTTCTGCACGCAGTTTGGTTGCTGTGTTCTCTGTTGGCTGGTAATGAGAGAGGTTTTGCAGGCAGTGTGTTGCTGTGTTCTCTGTTGGCTGGTAATGAGAGAGATTCTGCTGGCAGTTTGGTTACTTAGTTTTTTTGTTGGCTGGGAATGAGAGAGATTCTGCTGGCAGTTTGATTACTGTGTTCTCTGTTGGCTGGTAATGAAAGAGATTCTGCTGGAAGTTTGGTTACTGTGTTCTCTGTTGGCTGGTAATGAAAGACATTCTGATGGCAGTTTGGTTGCTGTGTTCTCTGTTGGCTGGTAATGAGAGAGGTTTTGCAGGCAGTTTGGTTGCTGTCAGTGCTTAATATGTAAATTGGGAGGTGCCGGAACAAAAAAATGAGCCCGGGAGGGTGATGACCTGTGGGGCTCTGATGTACAAGAAATCTGAAAAACAAATCAGCTTTATAATAAAGTATTGAAAGCATTGTCATCGCTTTTGCGTACAGGCAAGGAGCAGTAGAGTAGAGGCGCTTGCAGAAGTTGCACACATGGGGAAACATTTTTGTAGCCTAGGGTTCGGGGAAATGTTGGCCTTTTATAAATTCATTTCATACAATTCTACATCAATTTAGATGACTGCAGACTTAAGCAGAATCTTTTTTAATACCTCACAAATGATTGAAATGACAGGATACTTTGACACTGACAAACTGACAAT
This sequence comes from Brachymystax lenok tsinlingensis, assembly GCA_030435695.1. Lineage (NCBI taxonomy): Eukaryota > Metazoa > Chordata > Actinopteri > Salmoniformes > Salmonidae > Brachymystax > Brachymystax lenok. The sequence continues at coordinate 12,137,877 of CM059797.1, read as the reverse complement.
CTAAGATTAGTAAAAATGACCTTGTCTTGAATACATCAGTAGCCCGGGCCTAGGTGTGTGGAGACACACATATTGTACAATATGAGGAGGAAATTATAGTTCTAAAGAAAGCTTTCCAGTTTTACTGATTCACCAAATGATGTGCAGCTCACTCACCGGCAATTGGCCGATGCGCCAGTACCAAAAACATATCTCTCTCGTTTTAATATTCCAAAGGTCTATTTTGGCTTCATGCTGTTCGCTGACAGATTTGCTGCGCGTTCCTGACTGTAGGAATGCCTTGTCAAATCAAATCAAATCAAATTGTATTTGTCACATTCACATGGTTAGCAGATGTTAATGCGAGTGTAGCGAAATGCTTGTGCTTATAGTTCCGACCATGCAGTAGTATCTAACAAGTAATCTAACAATTTCACAACAACTACCTTATACACACAAGTGTAAAGGAATCAATACGAGTATGTACATATAAATATATGGATGAGCGATGGCCGAACGTCATAGGCAAGATGCAGTAGATGGTATAGAGTACAGAATATACATATGAGATGAGTAATGTAGGATATGTAAACATTATATAAAGTGGCAATGTTTAAAGTGGCTAGTGATACATTTATTACATCAAATGTTTTATTATTATAGTGGCTAGAGATTAGAGTCAGTATGTTGGCAGCAGCCACTCAGTGTTAGTGATGGCTGGTTAACAGTCTGATGGCCTTGAGATAGAAGCTGTTTTTCAGTCTCTCGGTCCCAGCTTTGATGCACCTGTACTGACCTCGCCTTCTGAATGATAACGGGGTGAACAGGCAGTGGCTCGGGTGGTTGTTGTTCTTGATGAACTTTTTGGCCTTCCTGTGACATCGGGTGTCCTGGAGGGCAGGTAGTTTACCCCAGGTGATGCATTGTGCTTACCTCACTACCCCCTGGAGAGCCTTACGGTTGTGGGCGGAGCAGTTGCCATACCAGGCGGTGATACAGCCCGACAGAATGCTCTCGATTGTGCATCTGTAGAAGTTTGTGAGTGTTTTTGGTGACAAGCCAAATTTCTTCAGCCTCCTGAGGTTGAAGAGGCGCTGTTGCGCCTTCTACACCACGCTGTCTGTGTGGGTGGACCATTTCAGTTTGTCCGTGATGTGTATGCCGAGGAACTTAAAACTTTCCACCTTCTCCACTACTGTCCTGTCGATGTGGATAGGGGGCTGCTCCCTCTGCTGTTTCCTGAAGTCCACGATCATCTCCTTAGTTTTGTTGACGTTGAGTGAGAGTTTTTTTCCTGACACCACACTCCGAGGGCTCTCAACTCCTCCCTGTAGGCCGTCTCATTGTTGTTTGTAATCAAGCCTACCACTGTAGTGTCATCTGCAAACTTGATGATTGAGTTGGAGGCGTGCTTGGCCATGCAGTCATGGGTGAACAGTGAGTACAGGAGAGGGCTGAGAACGCACCCAGTGTTGAGGATCAGCGGGGTGGGGATGTTGTTTCCTACCCCCACCACCTGGGGGCGGCCCGTCAGGAAGTCCAGGACCCAGTTGCACAGGGCGGGTTCGAGACCTAGGATCCCGAGCTTAATGACGAGTTTAGAGGGTACTATGGTGTTAAATGCTGAGCTGTAGTCGATGAACAGCATTCTTACATAGGTATTCCTCTTGTCCAGATGGGTTAGGGCAGGGTGCAGTGTGATTGCGATTGCGTCGTCTGTGGACCTATTGGGACGGAAGCAAATTGGAGTGGGTCTAGGGTGTCAGGTAGGATGGAGGTGATATGATCCTTGACGTCTCTCAAAGCACTTCATGATGACGGAAGTGAGTGCTACGGGGGCAAAAGTCATTTAGCTCAGTTACCTTAGCTTTCTTGTTAACAGGAACAATGGTGGCCCTCTTGAAGCATGTGGGAACAGCAGACTGGGATAAGGATTGACTGAATATGTCCGTAAACACACCAGCCAGCTGGTCTGCGCATGCTCTGAGGACGCGGGCCAGAGATGCCATCTTGGCCAGCTACCTTGCGAGGGTTAACACATTTAAATGTTTTACTCACGTTGGCTGCGGTGAAAGAGAGCCTGCAGGTTTTGGTAGCGGGCCGTGTCGGGGGCACTGTATTGTCCTCAAAGCGAACAAAGAAATTGTTTAGATTAAAAGCAGTGGATCGTGGTGTCAGTTTTGCGCAAATGCTGCCATCAATCCACAGATTCTGATTGGGGTAGGTTTTAATGGTCGCTGTGGGTACAACATCACCGATGTACTTGTTGATAAACTCACTCACCGAATCAGCGTATTCATCAATGTTATTGTCCGACGCTATGTGGAACATATCCCAGTCCACGTGATAGAAGCATTCTTGAAGCATGGAATCAGATTGGTCGGACCAGCGTTGAACAGACCTGAGCACGGGAGTTTCCTGTTTTAGTTTCTGTCTATAGGCTAGGAGCAACAAAATGGAGTTGTGGTCAGATTTGCCCGAAAGGGGGACGGGGAATGACTTTGTATGCGTCGCGGAAGTTAGAATAACCATGTGATTGGGCTACACACAATCCACAGCTAGGCTATAAACTCTTGATCCTCTGTGGCTAAATTACAGGCCTACTCCTGGTATAGTATTCAGAATTATTTCATTTATTTCTGAACAGACAGCAGTATTTCTATTACTTTGACAAATGTATTTCAATTTATCAGAGGTTCTGCAGTCTGGTGCGGGGAGCAGGAACCGGCCGTACTGGGCTCACTAAGCGCACTGGCACTCTGGTGCGGGGAGCAGGAACCGGCCGTACTGGGCTCATTACGCGCACTGGCACTCTGGTGCGGGGAGCAGGAACCGGCCGTACTGGGTCCACGACGGGCACAGGGATCCTGGAGCATGGAGCAGGGACAGGACTTGCTGGGTCCACGACGGGCACAGGGATCCTGGAGCGTGGAGCAGGGACAGGACGTGCTGGGTCCACGACGGGCACAGGGATCCTGGAGCGTGGAGCAGGGACTGGATGTACTGGACTCTCTAAGCGTACAGGGGACCTGGTGCAAGGAGCCAGTACTTCTCTCCCCGGCTGTTCACTCACCCTTGCCTCATGGATGATGGGAGCTGGAATGTCACGCACTTGGCTGTGGATGCGAACCGGAGACCCCACACTCAGAACCGGTGGAGGATATCTCGGTCCCAGAAGGTGTACTGGCGACCTAGCGCGCAGAGCCGGCACCACTCTACCAGGTAGCACACTCACCGTAGCCTGACAGATGAGTGGAGCTGGAATCTCTCGCACAGGGCTGTGGACACGCACCGGAGACACAGTACGCAGAACCGGTGCAGGATATCCTGGTCCAAGGAGGCGCACCGGAGACCAGGAGCGCTGAGCCGGCACCACTCTTCCAGGCTGCACACTCACCCTCCCCTGACAGATGAGTAGCGCTGGAATCTCTCGCACCGGGCTGTGAACGCGCACCGGAGACACCGTGCGCAAAACTGCATAGCACGGCGTCTTACCAGTGCAACGCTCCCTCCGACGCTCCCTCCAGAGAGCACGAGGAGTTGGCTCAGGAGTCCATCCTGAACCTGCCAAACTCCCCGTGTGCCCCCCCAAAAAAGTTTTTGGGGGCTGCCTTTCGGGCTTCCTAGCCAGGCGAGTCCCAACAAACTTCTCTCTCTCTGGACTCCATGCTCCGTAATATTCCTCACACCTGCTCCGCTCAGTCCCCGCTACTTTTTCCTCCCTGGGGTGACGATGCTCCGCCGTCTTCTCCCAAGGTCCCTTTCCAGCCAAAATCTCATCCCATGACCAGGACCCCTTTCCACCCAAAATCTCCTCCCAAGTCCAGAACTCCCGGGTCTCTCGCTGCTTGGTCTTTTTATGGTGGGTTATTCTGTCACAATCTCCTTTAGGGACAGACCAAGGCGCAGCGAGGCATCCAGTATACATCTTTATTTAAATGCGTAACTGGGACAAAACAATAAACAAAACGAACGAAGATCGTAACATGACCATAACACGTGAAAACCGCTAAAGCTTTGCACAAACAATAACCCACAAAACCTATATGAAAACCCCAAACATATATATGGTTCCCAATTAGAGACAACGACACACAGCTGCCTCTAATTGGGAACCATTACCCCAACATAGAAATATAACACCTAGAACATAAAAAACCCTACACCAAAACCAAAACTAAACACACCAGCCTGTCTTAGGCCTGGACGTGACAGTTAATATTCTAATCAGGCTGTGGGGGGCTGATTAAAATATTAACTGCAGACAATGTTAAGCCCAGGACTTGATTAAAGGAATGCGATCATATCCACCATACAACAGCAAGGGACTGTACCACCATCTGATCCTGCTACTCTTTGATCGGGTTATTGCATGCATATGCTTGTTTGTGTGTGTGGTCGTGTCTGTGTGTGCAAGCATGCACGCGCGTGTGTGTGTGTGTGTGTCTTGCCACTTGAATCAGTGGCCATTGCTGTGATTCAATTCACAGTTGAGCTCTTGTTCTCATGAACCAAATTCTAAACCATGATGCCCCCCATGGTTACTGTCCAGAGTCAATAAATAATCAGGCCTGTTGTCACTGGCCCACCCTGCCATATGAAACAGGTGCTGACATTCTGGTCTATAGTGTCACCATGTCAACTATGGGTGCGTTTGTAAATTCACTCTGCCGATCTAAGCCGATTTCAGAGCACTCTCGCCTGAGTGTGCCAGAGCGCAGAATAACTGATGAATTTACGAACTCACAACACCCCTTGAATATGACTGGTGTCAGTAAACGTTGGTAAAAAAAATGTAATTAAATTGTTGCCAGCAGCACAGTTACAGTCACTAACGTCCTAAATAAAATGAAAACAGCCTGACCAGCTCTGCTAGCGCGAGTAAAATGGTCAGAGTGAGGTGTTTTCTCAGTTGTGTCTGGAAGTAGCAAGCTTGCTAGCCAACTTTAGCACGTTAGCTTGGGTGCTTGACAGCGGTCAGAATGCTCAGATCAGCCTTTTTTGGTCTATTTTTGTTTTATTTGTGCAGATAAGAAGCAAGAGTCACAGCTTATTTGGATAGTCCGGATAGTCCATCTGTAGATGCTCTACAGATATGCTCTACAGATGGTCATACTATCAACAAACTATCTTTTGACAAGCAACTGCTTGCTAAGGTTACAGTTAGGTTTAGAATAAGGGTTAGGGGTGAAGGTTAATGTTAGGCTTAGGGCTAGGGCTAAGGCTAGGGTTAGGGTAAGGGTTAAGTTTAGGGTTAGGATAAGGGTTAAGGTTAGGGCTAGGTTTAGTAGATAGCTAGTTGAAATGTTACTGATAGTCTGTAGAGCAGGGCTCTCCAACCCTGTTCCTGGAGAGCTACCCTTCTGAAGGTTTTCAATCCAACCCTGTTCCTGGAGAGCTACCCTGTAGTGGATGACCGGAGATTACTCTCTATGGTGAAGAAAACCCTCCTGACAACAGCCCAATAGATCAAAAACACTCTCCTGGATGCAGGTGTAGATGTGTCTACCATACGTAGAAGACAACACCAGCAGGACTACAGAGGGTACACTACAAGATGCAAACCACTGATCAGCCTGAAAAACAGAAAGGTGAGGTTACAGTTTGCTAAAAAGCACCTAAAAGAGCCCCAAGAGTTCTGGAAAAAAGTATTGTGGACAGATGAGACAAAGATTAACATGTACCAGAGTGATGGAAAGAGGAATGTGTGGAGAAAAAAAAGAAATGCCCATGATCCAAAGCATTCCACCTCATCCATGAAACATGGTGGAGGGGGTGTTATGGCTTGGGCCTGTATGGCTGCCAGTGGAACAGGCTCACTTGTCTTCATCGATGATGTGACGCAGACAGAAGTAGAACAATGAAGTCTACAGAAATATTTTATCTGCTCAGATAAAACCAAATGCCTCCAAACTCATTGGATGGCACTTCATCATGCAACAAGACAATGACCCTAAACATACTGCTAGAGCAACGAAGGGGGATTTTGATGTCCAAAAAGTGGAAAATCCTTGACTGGCTGAGTTAATCACCGGATCTGAAACCAATTGAACATGCATTTTACATGCTGAAGAGGAGACTGAAGGCAATACGTCCCCGAAACAAGCAGGAACTGAAGATGGCTGCAGTACAGGCCTGGCAGAGCATCACCAGGGAAGATACCCAGCGTCTGGTGATGTCGATGCATCGCAGACTTCAAGCAGTCATTGCATGCAAAGGATACACAACCAAATATTAACAGTGACTGCTTTATTCTACATTATGTTAAACTGTCCAATGTTTTTTTATCCCCAAAAATGGGGGGGACTATGTACAAAAGCTTCTATAATTTCTAAACGGTTCATCCGATACGCATGAAAATACCCTCTAATTAAAGCTGACTAACTGCACTTCACCCTCATTGTCCTTTTAAACTCAAAGTGCTAGAGTACAGATCCAAAAAAACAAAACAAAAATCACTCTCCAATGAATTATGGTGCTCACTGTATTAATGGCAGGAGGATCAGTTAATTCCCACTTATATATGGCATGAGGATCAGATAATTTCCACTTATATATGGCAGGAGGATCAGTTCATTCCCACTTATATATGGCAGGAGGATCAGTTCATTCCCACTTTTATATGGCAGGAGGATCAGTTCATTCCCACTTATATATGGCAGGAGGATCAGTTAATTCCCACTTATATATGGCAGGAGGATCAGTTAATTCCTACTTATATATGGCAGGAGGATCAGTTAATTCCCACTTATATATGGCAGGAGGATCAGTTAATTCCCACTTATATATGGCAGCAGGATCAGTTAATTCCCACGTATATATGGCAGGAGGATCAATTAATTCCCACTTATATATGGCAGGAGGATAAGTTAATTCCCACTTATATACGGCAGGAGGATCATTTAATTCCCACTTATATATGGCAGGAGGATCAGTTAATTCCCACTTATATACGGCAGGAGGATCAGTTCATTCCCACTTATATGTGGCAGCAGGATCAGTTAATTCTCACTTATATATGGCAGGAGGATCAGTTAATTCCCACGTATATATGGCAGGAGGATCAGTTAATTCCCACTTATACATGGCAGGAGGATCAGTTAATTCCCCCTTCTATATGGCAGGAGGATAAGTTAATTCCCACTTATATAAGGCAGGAGGATCCGTTTATTACCACTTATAAATGTCAGCAGGATCAGTTAATTCCCACTTATATATGGCAGCAGGATCATGTAATTCACACTTTTATATGGCAGGAGGATCAGTTAATTACCCTTTATCTTATGAATGGCAGGAGGATCAGTTAGTTCCCACTAATATTTGGCAGGAGGATCAGTTAATCCCACTTATATATGGCATCATAATCCATTAATTCCCACTTATATATGGCAGGAGGATCAGTTAATTCCCACTTATATATATATAGAAGGAGGATCAGTTAATTCCCACTTATATATGGCAGGAGGATCAGTTAATTCCCACTTATATATATGGCAGGAGGATCTTTTAATTCCCACACATATATGGCAGGAGGATCAGTTAATTCCCACACATATATGGCAGGAGGATCAGTTAATTATTTTTTAGATATTGTATCTAGCTCTGTCAGTATGGATGGGAGAGTTCAGAGTGAGATGCAAGACTAATACTGTTTAGCTAAAAAACTGTTAAACAGATTTTTGTTGAATCAATGGAATTCTCTAGTGCCCTCTTGTGGCATTCTGCAGTGGGTGAAGAAAAAAAAATCTAATCAAATAAAGAATAATTTTGGATACTGTAAAAACACTACTACCTGACTGACTCTCCTCATGGTTGCTTGCTGATTCCGTACCAGCATGTGTGTGAGCAGTAGTTTGTATACAAACACTAATTAACATCCCAGTAACCAGATCACACACCACCTACTGGCCATTGAGATGAGATGGTGTGTGCATGGCATTGTTTTGAGATACAGTCCTACCCCCAGCCCCATTCCAGCTGCCCGGTGTGCCAACCCCCGGGAGAGGGCAGTGCCAGGGCTGTGCTTTAGGACCATGCATGGTCGGGTAAGCTGTTTGGAGTGTTTATCCGACCGGATAAAATATTAAATATATATATATATATATTATGCCCCCCCCCATTTCTAAAACCAAAGTTGGGGATGTTAGTTTCCATGTGTTTCCATGTGCTGTTGTCATTAAAGCCTATGTCTCAAACACATAATTCCCTCACATTACCAAAATGTAATTAAATACAATGTTTTTTTGTCTGCGAGTTTTTTTATTTGGTGTTTAAATGTGCACAGTATTTGATACAGTACATCCACTGTGTTGTAAATATCATAGGATAAGATCAGTGCCAGTTTTCTCCAGAATTCATAGCCTTGGACTATAATTGTACATTATGACTTTGTTCTTCCCTTCTGCCGCTGATCATTTGCTCTGTTAAGTAAACTCACCAACTGCCAAACAACTCTACAAAACCAGGGTGTGTCCATCTGACTGTACATATCACTGACTCACTTTGTGTACATTCAAAATTCTAAAAAGAACGCTCTTGTGAATGGAGTTTATTAGGTCAAAATGAACACGCTAATAAGTCATTTTTTTCTTTCTCATAGTGCTTAGGAAACATTTCTCATGCAGAGTATTAACCTCATCAATACCAGAGCTTAGATAGAAAACATCAGCAACAAACTCTTCTGGCAAGATAAGCATTTAGGTAAGCTGTGCACTGTGTGTTGCTGTTGGGCCTCTGTGACTGTAGCAGTAGTGAAATGGCACTATTAAATAGAGGTTGACTTGGGAATCCTGGGATTTGCAGTCCAAATGTCTAGGTGTCTATCAGAGGAGGCCATTGTTCTACTGAGCATGTGCCAGAGCCCCTGCCCCCTGGCCGAACCCAAAGCCCTTGGGACCAAAGGATTTGGCATAACATGCTGTGGATGAAAAGGTGGTATACTTTATATAAGAATGTATTTACATACAAAGGGATATACATTGATAACAGATGCTACAGTATTGCTTTTTCTCCAGTATATTTACATTCCGTTTTGGGGAATTTCTTTAGCTAGGCAATTCACGAGTTGTCTACACATTTGTTTTTCAATAAACAAGTAGAAGTTCAGAACAGAGTATTTACACACCTTTAAAAAGACACTACAGTATGTGCAATTCTCACGTTTACTCTACAATCTAATTGAATGCATTTAGGCAATTGTGTCTTTGCTATTTATTGTACACATTTGTTTTACATGAATAGAGTATACACACCTTTACAGTAGATTTCTCCATCTTTGTCGGCCACAGTGGTTGACTCCAGCCCCTTGCCGCATTTGGCACAGCGGAAGCAGCTCTTGTGCCAGGACTGAAGGAGAGAGATAAGGAGAAGTATATGTTGTTCTCTTTTAGAACACAGACAGCATATCCCCCTGCATCTATTTCAGTTGACATGAACTCTACAGCAGCCAAAGATACATGTAGTTATTTAGTACTTTTACATACGGTATACAACGTTTAGCAGAAGCAGGGCTTTGAGACAACTCATAATCTTGCCATTTCCTCTCAAAACAACCTGATCAGCCCAAAACTCGGACTTACATTTCCACCTCCGAGCACCTTCTCGGCAGAGTACACAGCCTTGGCACAGCGCGGGCACACGTCTGAACTGCCAAACTTGGTGGCCAACTTGGAGGCGTTGGGGTTGTTGGTGGGGCGGTGGGCTGCTGGCCTGTGGATGACAAGACAGGTTTGTTATGATTACTCTACATATTCAGGCCTTGATGTCTGGAGTACTGCTGTTTTTCCCTGGTAGACCTATGTCATTGACCAGATTCCCAGGTCTGATTAGATGGGAAGTATGAATATCAGCAGTGAAAGCCATGGGGTGTAATCATTAATCGAAACACTACTAAAACAAGAGTTTCTATTGGACAAATTCAAGTAGGTCCCTTCCAGTCTCATTCCATTTGCTTTTGTTTAAGAAACGTTTTGCAACAGAATTGACGTAATGAATAGGCCCCTGGTATAGAGTGTATACAATATTAAACTCTCTGAGATTCCTTCCTTACTCTTCAGGTCTGATTCCAAGATGTGCCCCCGTGTCCATGCTCAGGGTGCCTGCTCCTCCGCCAAAGCCATAGCCTTTTGGCCCATACTTCTTGCCATAGCAGGACTTGCAGTAGATCTCGTCCACATGACAGGCCACCGTTGTGCTGTCCAGGTTCTTCTTACATGCCACTAAGAATAGAGTAGAAGGTAATATAATTAGAAATATAGCTAAGAGCAGCAATGAACAGGGTTCAAACTATGACAGAAAGGACACAAGATCAGTTGGATAACAAAGCAATCACTATCACGTAGGAACTATCTTCCTGCAATCAGTGCATTATAAGAAGAAGATTTGTAAATTATTTTTAGCATTAGCATTAGTGCTAACGTGCATCTATAGGTGCAGCAATGAACGTATTTGAATACATATTTGATTAGTTACTTTCATTGATCGTGTCTTAGTGTTAAACAAGGCTTTACGTATTTCATAGCTTGACATTTTTATCCACTTAAGCAGGAATTGTTGAGCGTAGTGCTCATTCCACTAGCACTAACTGGAGATGAAGCTGCAAACATTGTAGCTTGATGTATTTGGCTCTGTCAAGAGTGGCACGCGTGATCTTACTAATTGTGAGAATGGGTGGTCTCATCATTGAACGTCAATTTATCCAACGGTTTAGATATCTGTTCATCATGATCCTTACACCTCATAGCATACCAAACTGTTTGATACTAAAATACTTCGTTCTTCAAAACATGCATACATTGTGTAAAATTTATCGTAAAGTAAAAAATACCCACAATCCTCTGAAAATGGAGTAAGTTAAACATAATTTTCCTTTTAGTTGTTTTTAAACACAAATCGTTGTTTAGATTAGATTACGCATTTATCTTAAATTGAATTTTTAAAAAATGGGGGTTGGTTGAAAAAGTAAAGTACTAATTATATTCAAGTAAAGATGACAACTACATTTTTTATGTCAAAATAATTATACTTTCGAGTTTAATTTACTAACAACCTGAATAATTTCTGACAGTGTGTTTGTAAGCTTTCAAATGACATGAAACTCAACCATTTATCTTCTCCTGGGGTGGCAGGTAGCCTAGTGGTTAGAGCGGTGGGCCAGTAACCGAAAGCTGACAAGGTAAAAATCTATAGTCCTGCCCCTGAACAAGGCAGTTAACCGACTGTTCCCTGCTGAGCTGTCATTGTAAATAAGAATTTGTTCTTTACTGACTTGCCTCGTAAAGGTTCAATTCCAGTGATGAAGACATGGATGTGTCATGGTGCGGTATGCAAAACACCTTTTACTCCTGAATGTTTTGGCCTTCACTTTCTGACCACTAATTCCAAACGTGTATGGAACGTTTTGGTTAAACCAAAAGGGATGCTGCCAAAATAATTTTGTTAGGACTGTCTGGGAGTGGTCTGGGGTGGGAAGGGGAACACTGAAAACTAGCTGTTATTGGCAGAGAGGTTTGTAACTCTTTCTTATTGGTCTATTAATTAAGGGCTCCTGAGTGGCGCAGTGCTAGAGGCGTCCCAACAGACACCCTGGTTTGAATCCAGGCTGTATCACAACCGGCTGTGATTGGGAGTCCCATAGGGCGGCGCACAATTGGCCCAGCGTCGTCCGGGTTTGGCCGGTGTAGGCCGTCATTGTAAATAAGAATTTGTTCTTAACTGACTTGCCTAGTTAAATAAAGGTTACATAATTAATTTACCACCTGGTGATGTAACAAGGCAGGATGAAACTCCATCCCACCAAAACAAGCAGAAATGTCAGGTTGTCATTTCAAACAGCTTTTTATTCCAAATGTATTTAAAACACAGGCAAATCACGTTTTGGACTGCGCTTGGCCTTTAAGTGGTCAATGCTGTGCCATATCAGCAGCAACACCAGCAGTTTAGAGGCTACAGTACAATACTAACAGTCTTAGGCCATTTTGTAGGTAACCAGACCTTGCTGTTTAATGTTTCAGTCCTTTTATGACACTGAAATGATACTGTGACATCACCACAGTATGTGCTAGTTTAACATTTGGTCTTCTGACTCTAGGGGTGAGAGATGAGCCTAGTTAACTCATACAAACACATGCTGTGTACCTTTTCTCCCATATAAGGGCTACAAGGCCTGTGACACATCCATTTCTCTCTCTCCAAATAAGGGCACACAAACGAGAACCGAGAACCTTTGGATGCTCCGCTTCCTCTCTAGGTGCCGGAATACTTAACATTCCATCCTGAGCTCTGAATGTCAGTTGAGAGTAATTGGTGCAGTGATAGTCACAGTGTGGTTAATGAGAGAACGGGATGACCTCACACCGTTCACTTACTGCATAGAAAGCAGCACTTGTGGAAATATTTCCCTTCACACTGCACTTCCTCAGCAAAGTACACCGTCTTCTGGCAGCAGCCACACTTATTTCCTCCTCCCAAAGGCATCCTGCGGAGTCACAGTGGAGACTTAGTTCCATACATAGAAATAAAGCTGCAGGTCTGTACTTCCTGTTGTTTGACACTCACTCAATGGGAATAGATCCTTACATAGAAAATAAGTCTACATCTACAGTCCCTGACACGAATTGGATGGGAGGAGACCTACAGACCTCGTGATTTGAAACAAAAAACCCGTTATAGACTATACAGTACCTAGGGCTTTTCTGGTCAGGTGATCAAGAACTCTTCAAATGAGAGAACATACAGTATTTACACAACAGAGCCTGATTATCCATTGTAGAGACCCTTTCTAAATGTACAGTATCTTAGGAATTTACTCAGAAAATGAACTCCTCTGAGTTAAATACAAAGCATGAGCTGGCGCACACCCAGATAAAACTATTTAGTGTATACTAGGTGCTGACTAATGGTGAATAAACTGACTGGGAGTTTAAATATTGAGTGTGCTACTCTATTTTTATAGTTTACTCCTCTGAGTCAAAACTGCTGCAGGGCTTGACTACAGTACTTTATCTTTTATCAGGAAATGCAAAGTTCCTCCTGATGTTTTACAACTGCTAGGGAGGTTCCAGGCCACTCATACAGAACACTCATTGTATCAGCTAATTGGAGGACGGCTCATAATAATGGCCAGAACAGATCAAAAGGAATGGAAACCATGGGTTTGATTTATTTGATACCATTCCACCAATTCTGCTACAGCCATTACCACGAGCCTGTCATTCCCAAATAAGGTGCCACCAACCTCCTGTGCTTTAAGTAGAGAACTACTGCTGAATTTAAATAATACATTGCTGTTGAGTGTATTGTACTAGACTCCATCTTGTTGAAATATGAATCCTATGATGTCACCCAGACAGGCTCTAATCTGCCATTTGGGTAAACAGGAAATGGTCTGCATTTCATTTTGTAATTACACCACCATGTTAGTAGTCACTTGATGGCCTTAGACAGTCACTGACCCGGGCAGGCATTAGACAACAGAGATTAATGCAATATAACAATTCAAATGATGAAAAATGTCTATTGTAAAGCATTTGACAATTTAGAGTATTAACCGACATCACCTCTATCACAGTAATCGCCTGGTTACCACAATCACAAGGTAATTTATTGTAACATCAGTTTTCCTGTATAAAGGGTTGAAAGTGAAACTTGAGTACTGAGAAACAGAGATCATTTTGATCAACACATTGCATAGGAAGCTGGTCTTGCGACATACAGATGTAGGATCCTAATTTGAGCCAGTTTGCTACAGGAGGAAAGTGATCCTGCAGCAATAGGAAATATAAATTATTATGTGGATTATAATTAATGGAAATGTTTTGAAGGGGTTGATACATTTTTCATTAGGGCAAATCAAGTCTGACATTTTTAAGTGGAAATTACAAACTTTAGAAGCCTTTTTAAACCTTGAATACACTACAAGTTTACATTTCCTGCTGTGCATAAACACTCAGCAACTATAGTGTGATCAAATTAAGATCTTACATCTGTATTGTACCTACAGTACAGTACTCTACACGAATGTTACTCATCAAATCATATCCTGAGTTCTGAGACTCCTTTCCTGCGGATGCTCAGGAAATAGAACCCTTAAGTCACCATGCCAAACCGCTACCCAGTTTGGTGTTTTTACATCTACTGGCCTTGTGTGCTGCTGTCATCCATCATGTTCTAAAACCTGCTGTCATCACTCCTCAGATTACATATACACTACCATACAGTATATAGCAGTCATGGAATTATGATCAAGCTAATATGTCATTACATTTACAATAAGTAACATAACACTTATATTCTTTCCCTACTGACCATAGCTTCTTTACCCTGTGTTGGACAAGTCTTTTTGAGAAAATTCTGTTTTTAGAGCAACAGATGTGATCTACCCTTCAAACTTCCAACTCACATAGATACAGTTCTCAAAGTTATACTCTTGGCAGAAACTCAGCAGTCTAAAAAGGTTTTAGAATACACTCACTGCTCACACACCCACACTTCAGGCTTTGAAAGTGAAAAAGCAGAAGAATGTGCAGTCCTGGTTAGGAATAAAAGTTTTGAATGTGTTTTCTGAGAAACTGTAACTGTATTCTATACATCATGAAAGCAGTGCTTACAGCAGCCGGTAGACGTTGAAGACGGTCCCATCTTACCTGTTGTTTTTTTGTGTGTCTGTGTGGCCTGGCAGATACTCCTTGGTCGTAGAGTGATCTCTGATGAGTGGAGTTCAGACGAGTTCAGGACAGGCTTATGTCTAAGACAGCAGCAGAGAAAAAAGCCAGGCTGGGACTGAGGGAGGAGGAGTCTGCTGGATACACAAGTAGACTAAAAGAGAGACATTGAGAGCGGGAGGAGAAAGAGAGGTTGAAGGAAAAGAGGAAGAGACATGAGAGATAGGCAGGTTTGTGAGAGAGATGGGGAGAGAGGTAGAGAGATGCAGAAACAGGGTTAGAGATTGAGTGAAAGAAAGAGAGAGAGAGAGAGAGAGAGAGAGAGAGAGAGAGAGAGAGAGAGAGAGAGAGAAGCCCCGTTTATATCTGGTGCTGACATGCAGCCCTTTGTCCTGATCTTGTCCACATTCTGATTGTGCCCACATTTTTAGACAGGAGTAGTTGATTAAAAGACACATTGTGGTCTAATTGTGACTTTCTGACTAACTCCAGAGGTAGTCAGGCACGCATTGTGTCTGGATATCAATCAAGTGTAAACAGACCTGGATGGTTAAACCATTTAAATCATTATCCTGGCCTCTAAAATCATTGAGAGTAGGCACCATTGACTTATGGCATCAGTAATAGCCTTAAAATAAATACATTCATATTATTTTGAAAGAATGTCTGTCAAAAAATATGCATACAGGGAGGCATCAGCTAATCTGGTCACAATGAGGACACAGCGGACGAATGAGACACATTTTAATACAATGTGTAGGCACGTCAAACCTTATTGATTAGATCACGAAAGTCACATTAGGGCAAGGTGTAAATGAGGCAAGAGAGAGAGGGAAAGAGGCAGAAAGAGAGGGAAGGAAAGGGGATGGTATGATAGAAAGAGGAGATTAGACATAACATACCAGCAGGCCAGTGAAGCCAAGACAGCCTCCTTCTAAAATCTGGTTTTACTGCCCTCTTCCTTTGATGGGTAGCGGCACAATTAAATTACCTAACTACTGTATCTTCTTCAAATCCAATAACCTCCAATCAGTCACATCCACAATGGCCTGGTACCATTTACTGAGGTATAACAGGCAGCATGTGAGACTCATGCTGTAAGGACTTCTTCTTACCAAGAGCGAGCTATGATATGCAAAGCAAAACATTGTATTTTATGGCTTGAAGATAAAACAGCTTCTCCAGTACTAGATTGGTTAGTGGAGTTCTCCAGTCAGTGAAGTGCTGAGTGCTGGCCACTGCCTTACAAGGTGTTTGTTATGATGATTGCAGACTGCAGGCATGTTTGCTGAAAGGATTACTCACTTTCTCCAGGGGCGGGGCCATTAGGTAAAGCTCAAATTTAAAAGTCTAGGCCTACAATTATTTGGTAATTTTGGAGCATGAAGATAAATAATGTTACCTAGCCTAAATACGTCTGTTGGGACAAACGTGCTATGAGAGAGACATTTTGAGAGAGCGAGAGAGAAGTTAATTTGATTCGATAACTCTGTGAAAAGGGCATGACACAGTAGGAGGCAAAATGAAAGGAGGGATATTGATGTGAAGGTTGACTAAATAAAAGGTGATACAAAATTAAGCAAAATCGGCAAAAATATTTACAAATATGAACAAAAACAATGTAGAAACACTGAAAACCCTAAGCAGGCATTCCTGCCAATATAACTAACAGGTAGTGTCTTCCTGGCTCTGTCCAGCCTCCCCATGAGCAAACTCAGACAACAGCCTGAACAAAATATAGTCACCTCCCCCATAGCATGCGTTTAGACAGGCAGCCCAATTTAGATTTTTTTTCTCCACTCATTGGTCTTTTGAACTGTCACATCAGATCTTTTCACACCAGATCTGATCTGATTGGAACAAAGACCAATTAGTGAAAAAAAGGTAATAATTGTTGGGCTGCCTGTCTAAACGCAGGCATAGCAGCGCACACCTTTGAGCATACCAGGGCCGGACTGGGGCCAGAAATCGGCATTTGGCATTTCTAAAGGCGTTTTCACACATAGTTCTGAGCTATAGTCAAAATCAGAGTTAGAGTATTTGTTACATTATATTTACATTTTTTTTTGTCCAGTTGGTTTCAAATGGCCAAATGTCAAACAAACTAAATGCCTAAACAAAACTACGTGTTCATGCAAGTGATTTGGTTATTGAAGAAGAATGCTCACGTTAAATCCATCTATGATTATCAACACCAATTTGGTATGAAAGCCCCCTAACACATTGGCCCATTTTTTCCCTTGAGGCACTCAGTATTATCCAGATAATTGCAATTGCCCAAAATGCCAGATGGCCAGTCCGCCCCTTGAGCATACCAATGTCAGTGGCCCACAATCTAGTCAGGGGACAAATCGAATTATTTAAAAAGACACAGGAACAATACCTCAATAAAAACAATGACAACCATATGCCTACAGCAGACCACATACCAGGTAAACACCCTTTCAACATACTTGTGAGTACTCTTATCAACAATTTATTCGCTAGTTACATACAAGAGGCTCAAACCAAACAACACAATGTACCAATACCAATAATGTGATTGCGGACAGCAATTTGGGGCGTTCCTGCATGTGGGCATTCCTGCATCTGCCTCACTTATAATTTGTGCAAATAAATACAATTAATTAGAATCTATAGAGCAGCTTGAAGTGATACAGTTTACAGTGTGCTCAACCCACCTCGTTCTCTCTCCATCTGCCCTTTTCTGTCACTTTCTCTGTGTCTTGTCTCTTGCTGTCTTAGGTTCTTGTTTGTTACTGTCTCTATCCTCTTCTGTTATGGCCTGTTCTGTTCTTCTGGTGTCTCTCTCCATCATATCCTACTCTTCTGTTGCTGTCTCTGTGTCTTGTCTGTGTCTCTCTCCATCATATTCTGAGTCGCTCAGCGGTTTAAGGCATTGCAGTTCAGTGCTAGAGGTGTCACTACAGACACCCTGGTTTGAATCCAGGCTGGGTGTTGCACAATTGGGTGTTGCACAATTGGCCTAGGTTTGGCTGGTGTAGGCCTTCATTGTAAATAAGAATTTGTTCTTAACTGACTTGCCTAGTTAAATATCCTATTCCTTGGTGTCTTGTCTCTCTCTACTCTTCTGTTGCTGTGTCTTGTGTGTATTTTTAGTTTTGCAATCCAGAACGGTCAAGGGCATACTAGGGTAGCTTAACTTGTTTTGGGCCTGTGTCACCTAAATCATCATCTTCCCTACCAGTTGCCCCTGCCTGCTGCTGTTCTAAGTGCCCCACTGGCCTGTTGTTCTTATCTGTCCTCCTTGGCTCATCTGAAAGGTAGAATGGTATTTTATTTATTTTACCAGGTAAGTTGCCTGAGAAGACATTCTCATTTACAGTAACGTCCTGGGGAATAGTTACAGGGGAGAGGAGAGGGGATGAATGAGCCAATTGTAAGCTGAGGATGATTAGGTGAACTTGATGGTATGAGGGCCGGATTGGGAATTTAGCCAGGACACCAGGGTTAACACCCCTACTCTTACAATAAGTGCCATGGGATCTTTAGTGACCACAGAGAGTCAGGACACCCATTTAACATCCCATCCAAAAGACAGTACCCTGGGGCTTTATATCTTAATTTATTTTTAGACCAGAAGAAAGGGTGACTCATACTGGCCCTCCAACACCACTTCCAGCAGCATCTGGTCTCCCATCCAGGGACCAACCCTGCTTAGCTTCAGAAGCAAGCCAGTAGTGGGATGCAGGGTGATATGCTGCTGGTCAGAGCTGCAACATGTCATTAGTTTGTTTTAAAGGGTGACTGAACTTCCTGATTTGGCCTAGTTTTAGATTTGGTTCATTAAGAAATGCTAGTGGCCATGACTGAATTCAAACATCAGTTGGTTTCAGCGTGTGGTTTGGTGTGGGTGTCTTGTGTGTGTGTTTGCAGGTGGGAAGAGAGTTAGCCAAATTATTTAGCCAATCAGCTTCAGACGGTTGGTTTGCAACCTGACTTTGGATAGCTGTTCTCCATATGTAAATGAGACAATATTTTCATGTTGTACACCTTTTAGTTTTCTCATTAAATGATTTCAACATTTGTATATGAATTTCCACAATTTATAGTTGGAGGTTTTCAAGTAATAGAAATGTGGATCTATGTACATTGTGTGATTTACCAATGGTCCCTGACTAGCCCCATAGGTATTTCCAAAGCCGACACACATTTATCAGGCATTATGATCAGGTCACATGAAGCTTACTTGTGTGCTGCCAGCTGTGGGCAGTATTGAAACAAACCCAACCTTAATTTACGTTGTAATGCAGTCACGACCACAAATCTTACAAAAACACAGTTTTGGACGAGACTGACTTTTTGACCAAAATTATCCTATTTACACTTTGTAGTCAAATGTTTCTGACTCATATCGATGCCACACAGGCTGTTTTTAAATCAGGGGCAGTTGCTCTTTAAAGTTATCATATACTGACATGACCAGGGCAACTCAACTGAAAATAAAAATTTAAGTCTCTGTTTAACAGCGCAACACAACTCCAAACATGACCGATAGGAAGCTGCATAGCCCCTAGGCTGAATGAATATAGCCCAAAAATATAACCTGTAGAATGGAATAAGTTATTAGACCTCTAGGATTAATTTAATCAGTTCTACCAGCAAATGTGAGATTTTTAGATGACATAATATTTGAAGACTCATAAATTCAGGGCCTATGTACTTTCAATGTTTGTTCACCTACAAACTAACCACAAAGCTGGCCATCAATCCCCCTCTTTCTGGCTGCCCTCCCCTTCTAAGATGAAGTTTGAGTACACAGGGCAAGAAAATGCTTTCTTGCAGGTTAACCTCTCGACAACGCAACAACAAAAGAACAACTAAGTAGCTAAGTGAATAAAAACAATACAAATGAAGGCCCAATGAAATAACTTCACCAATTTAATAATGGGCGTGTTTTTATATATAGTTACATAGCCAATATGGAAATAACAGCCATGAGTTAAGCAGGTTTACCTGTAGAATGGAATAGGTTATAAGACCTCTATGATTTATTCGACTTTGTCAGTTCTACCACCTCAACGTTGCTAATTTTAAAAAGCGTTAAACATAATGTTGAAATAAGGTTCCGCTTCAGTCCACAGGGGGGGGCACTGTGTCACAGTCAGAAAAATGTTCTCAACTCTTCGGTCTGAGCTAGCTATCCAGCCAGTAGCTAACGAAGATGCCAGCCAGCCAAGCTAGCTACAGAAACAAAATCCATCAAATACACTCTATGGAAATAAACACTTTTCCAAATATCAACATCCTTAGCTTGCCCATTCACTAAATATACTGTTATATAACTCTGACTGACACCCAATAGTTTAAGGATGCTGAGCACTAACACTAGCTAACTTATTAGCTAGCATTTGCCAACCCGTATGCTGAGGGAGACTAGCTAGTTAGGTACCACGCTCTGCACAAACCTGTGGCTAACTGTTCTGCTGTACTTTGACTTTCTGGCTGTTCTGCCCTCACCACCTCATTCACTGCTGCCTCAACCAAATCACTTTTTTTTGCCACTCTTTCGGAAGAAGTTCCGAATATCCAGACAGTTTTTTTAATGTTTCATTAACAAATATCAACAAAAGAGGAATAGTCACATGCAAACAAGCATACATACAAACTATTTACATTGCCAGGAATCCTAAACAAACAAATCATATTCATTAATAAGTTTTAATTGCCTTTTTGTTTTTCATTTTAGTTAAAGTAGTGCCATATTGTTAAAATTTATTTATAAAGTGAAAAACGTTAGGTTTTGAATTAGACAATTTGCATTTGTGAATATGAAATTTACCTAATATTATTAGCAGTTGAATTAAATATACCACGTCTTTATCAAAGTATTTTCTGAAATAAATCATTATATCAAAACCATTAAATTGTACAACCTGTCCTGTTTTCTTTGTAACAAAGTTCTGTATGTGAATCCAAAAAATTATACTATAAATACAGGTAAAAAAACAAATGGTCTCCTTCTCCATTCCACAGAAATCCCAATTATTGTCAATATTCAGCTTGAATCTTTCCAAAACATGTTTAACAGGACAAATGATATGTAATATTTTAAATTAAACTTCCTTTACCTTGTTACTGATAGAATATTTGTTAGGAATTTTCCATGCTTTTCCCCGTTGTATATCACCATAGATATTTGACCCAAAAAATCTTGCTGAGGGAAATGTAGTATCACAAACAATATTCCAAATCTGTTTATTATTACATTTATCTTTGAGGATGTTAATATTGCCAAATAATATATGTACATGTACAGTTGAAGTCGGAAGTTTACATACACCTTAGCAAAATCCATTTAATCTCAGTTTTTCACAATTCCTGACATTTAATCCTAGTACAAATTCCCTGTCTTTGGTCAGTTAGGATCACCACTTTATTTTAAGAATGTGAAATGTCAGAATAGTAGTAGAGAGAATGATTTATTTCAGCTTTTATTTCTTTCATCACATTCCCAGTGGGTCAGAAGTTGGCATACACTCAATTAGTATTTGAAAGCATTGCCTTTAAATTGTATAACTTGGGTCAAATGTCTCGGGTAGCCTTCCACAAGCTTCCCACAATAAGTTGGGTGAATTTTGGCCCATTCCTCCTGACAGAGCTTGTGTAACTGAGTCAGGTTTGTAGGCCTCCTTGCTCGCACACCCTTTTTCAGTTCCGCCCACAAAGTTTCTATAGGAATGAGGTCAGGGCTTTGTGACGGACACTCCAATACCTTGACTTTCTTGTCCTTAAGCCATTTTGCCACAACTTTGGAAGTATGCTTGGGGTCATTGTCCATTTGGAAGACCCATTTGTGACCAAGCTTTAACTTCCTGACTGATGTCTTGAGACATCAATATATCCACATAATGTTCCTTTCTCATGATGCCATCTATTTTGTGAAGTTCACCAGTCCCTCCTGCAGCAAAGCACCACCACAACATGATGCTGCCACCCCTGTGCTTCACGGTTGGGATGGTGTTCTTCGGCTTGCAAGCCTCCCCCTTTTTCCTCTAAACATAACGATGGTCATTGTGGGCAAACAGTTCTATTTTTGTTTCATCAGACCAGAAGACATTTCTCCAAAAGGTACAATCTTTGTCCCCATGTGCAGTTGCAAACCGTAGTATGGAGTTTTGGAGCATGTCTTCTTCCTTGCTGAGTGGCCTTTCAGGTTATGTCGATATAGGACTCGTTTTAGTGTGGATATAGATACTTTTGTACCTGTTTCCTCCAGCATCTAAACATGGTCCTTTGCTGTTGTTCTGGGATTGATTTGCACTTTTCGCACCAAAGTACGTTAATCTCTAGGAGACAGAACGCGTCTCCATCCTGATGGCTGCGTGGTCCCATTGTGTTAATACTTGCGTACTATTATTTGTACAGATGAACGTGGTACCTTCAGGCGTTTGGAAATTGATGAACCAGACTTGTGGAGGTCTACTATTTTTTTCTGAGGTCTTGGCTGACATCTTTAGATTTTCCCATGATGTCAAGCAAAGAGGCACTAAGTTTGAAAGTAGGCCTTGAAATACATCCACAGGTACACCTCCAAATCAAATTCCAAGCTGTTTAAAGGCAAAGTCAACTTAGTGTATGTAAACTTCTGACCCACTTGAATTGTGATACAGTGAATTATAAGTGAAATAATCTATCAGTAAACAATTGTTGGAAAAATTACTTTTGCCATGCACAAAGTAGATGTCCTAACCGACTTGCCAAAACAATAGTTTGTTAACAAGTAATTTGTGGAGTGGTTGAAAAACAAGTTTTTAATGACTCCAACCTAAGTGTATGTAAACTTCCGACTTCAACTGTATGTTTCTTACATCAGCCACAGAGGAATTTAAAAGAAATACAACACCCCTTGGAATTGCATCAAAAACAATTGCATATTCTTTCTGTTTTTGGAATTCTAAACTTTTCAAGAAATTCCCCATACGTATTAGAGTAGATATCCGTCCTCATTCAGTAACTGACCAACCAAGATAATTGTATTATCAAACCAGTTACGAAAAAAAAGAGACTTATTTTTAAATCGTTTATCTTTGTTGTTCCATAGAAAGTATCTGTGAGGGGAAAAATTACTAACATTTAATAATGGGCGTGTGTACTTTCAAATTAACATCCAAGCTAAATGTGCCTGCTTATGGAATTTGGTCAATTTTACTGGGATTTTATCAACATCAAAATTACACAGAAATTCTTGAAATTCTAAATTACCAACAGAGTCAAATAAATACTTAGGGAAGACATTCCAAATACTGTTCTGGTTCTTAATATACTTCAGAATCCAACATACTGAGAATATCTTTCCGTAGATAGTGAGGCTTGTTCCTCCAAATAAAATTATAAAGAATCTTATTTATGTCCTTTACAATTTTAGGGGGTAAGTCAAGTAATAACAAAACATAAACTGATCTGGATAACCCTGCAGCTTTGGACAATAACACCCAACTATATAATGAAATATCTCTCAGCAACCAGAGGTTCAATTTCTTAAAGTTTAATTTACTCCTTTGTTTTTCATCCTTGCATTTAACAATTCCAAGATAAGTTGACTTTAATTGGGATACCATATATAGTGCCTTGCAAAAGTATTCACCCCCTTGGCATTTTTCCTACTGTGTTGCATTACAACCTGTAACTTAATGGATTGGATTTCATGTAATGGACATACATAAAATAGTCCAAATTGGTGAAGTGAAATGAAAAAAATTATTTGTTTTAAAAATGTATTAAAAAAAATATCAGAAAAATGGTGCGTGCATATGTATTCACCCAATATGCTACGAAGCCCCTAAATAAGATCTGGTGCAACCAATTACCTTCAGAAGTCACATAATTAGTTAAATAAAGTCCACCTGTGTGCAATTTAAGTGTCACATGATCTGTCACATGATCTCAGTATATATACACCTGTTCTGAAAGGCACCAGAGACTGCAACACCACTAAGCAAGGGGCACCACCAAGAAAGCAGCACTATGAAGACCAAGGAACGCTCCAAACAGGTCAGGGACAATGTTGTGGAGAAGTACCGAACAGGGTTGTTCTTCCAAGATGGTGTAGCAGTGCAGACGTGCTTTTGTTCGTCCCCTCGTGTACTTTTGTATTTCTTTGTATTTTTCGTGTTTTTTGTATATATTTCAAATTTATTTTCAATCTCTTTTCCATTTTATATTAAATATACATTCCGGTACATGCCTCACCCAATGTGCTACGGAACCGCTATTTTTTCTGACCTATTAGACAACTCCATCAGAAGCTTGCCAGCAAAATTAGCTACTAGCTATTTAGTCACTGTTAGCCACTGCTAGCGGCCTTTACCTTCTGCACAGACAGCAGCCCTTTTTAGCCTGGATAATATTCCCCAGCCTACCACCATCGGACTGTTTCTCCACTACAACGCCGGATCCCTGCCATAAACCCTGGACCACTACACCTGATCTCCACAGCTAGCTAGCTGCCACCGAATGACCCAGCCCTGAGCCAGACCCACCTCCCGGCCTCAGTGTTCACCCGGGCTCCACCCAAACACGGCTAGAACCCACTACTCCACCGGTTCCTTTCCGTAAGCTCTTGACCCTAGCACCGGATTCATTGCTGCTACCGAGTGGCTATAGTGGCTAACGCCCCTGCCCCGAAGCTAGCACCAGTTAGTCGCGAGCCAGGCGCATCTCCCAGCTAGCAAAGGAAAGTACCACAACAACAATACCTCTCTCGCCATCTGGCTTGGACCCCTTCTCGACACAACGCCCCATCGTACCACCTCGACTGGTCTGCCAACGAATACTCCATCCGCTGTGCCTGCAACCGGCCTCTGTCGGATGTCGGAGCAGATGGTTCTACCAACCCCGGCCGGCTAACTCTAACTTTAAACACAGTCTCCTGCGTGCCGGCGTAGTAACAAATACTTTGCGGCTTCCCTGTCCCATCTATTGCTGTTCACTGGACCCTATGATCACTACATAGCTGATGCCTGCTGGACTATTCATTAATCACGGTACTCCATTCTGTTTATTTTTGTTTATCTGTCGGCCCCAGCCGTGTACTCAGGCCCTGTGTGTAGCTAACCAACCCTTTTTGCCCATTCATCGCCAGTTTACCTGTTGTTGTCTTAACTGATTAGCTGTTGTGGTCTTACCCATGGTTGTCTTAGCTAGCTCTCCCAATCAACACCTGTGTTTGCTTTATGCCTCGCTTTATGTCTCTCTCAAATGTCAATATGCCATGTTTACTGTTATTTAGGATAGTTATCAGGATAGTTAGTTTTAGTTTAGTTTTAGTTAGGATAGTTAGTTTTAGTTTACAGTGGAGCCCCTAGGCTCACTCTACATGCCTCAGATTCCTCCTTTGTCCCACCTCCCACACATGCGATAACCTCACCCAGTATTACCAGCACCTCCAGAGATGCAACCACTCTTATCATCACTCGGTGCCTGGGCTTACCTCCACTGTACTCTCACTCCACCATACCCCTGTCTGCACACTATGCCCTGAATCTATTCTACCACACCCAGAAATCTGCTCCTTTTATTCTCTGTCCCCAACACACTATTCAACCTGTTCTGATAGCCTTTAGCCATACCCTCATCCTACTCCTCCTCTGTTCCTCGGGTGATGTGGAGGTAAACCCAGGCCCTGCGTGTCCCCAGGCACTCTCATTTGTTGACTTCTGTAATCGTAAAACCATTGGTTTCATGCATGTTAACATCAGAAGCCTCCTCCCTAAGTTTGTTTTACTCACTGCTTTAGCACACTCCGCCAACCCTGATGTCCTTGCCGTGTCTGAATCCTGGCTTAGGAAGGCCACCAAAAAATCTGATTTCCATACCCAACTACAACATTTTCTGCAAAGATAGAACTGCCGAAGGGGGAGGAGTTAGCCTGCAAAGTTCTGTCATGCTTTCCAGGTCTATGGCCAAACAGTTATAACTTCTAATTCTAAAAATGCATCTCTCCAGAAATAAGTCTCTCACTGTTGCCACCTGCTATAGACCCCCCTCAGCTCCCAGCTGTGCCCTGGACACCATATGTGAATTGATTGCCCCCCATCTATCTTCAGAGTTCGTTCTGTTAGGTGACCTAAACTGGGATATGCTTAACACCCCGGCAGTCCTGCAATCTAAGCTAGATGCCCTGAATCTCACACAAATCTTTAAGGAACCCACCAGGTACAATCCTAAATATGTAGCATGGGCACCCTCATAGATATTATCCTGACCAACTTGCCCTCCAAATACATCTCTGCTGTTTTCAATCAGGATCTCAGTGACCACTGCCTCATTGCCTGCATCCGCTATGGGCCCGCGGTCAAACGACAACCCCTTATCACTGTCAAACGCTCCCTAAAACACTTCTGCAAGCAGGCCTTTCTAATTAACCTGGCCCAGGTATCCTGGCAGGATATTGACCTCATCCCGTCAGTCGAGGATGCCTGGTCGTTCTTTAAAAGCAACTTCCTCACCATCTTAAATAAGCATGCCCCTTTCAAAAAATGTTGAACTAAGAACAGATACAACCCTTAGTTCACTCCAGACCTGACTGCCCTTGACCAGCACAAAAACATTATTTGGCGGACTGCTATAGCATTGAATAGTCCCCGCGATATGCAACTGTTCAGGGAAGTCAGGAATAAATACACGCAGTCAGTCAGGAAAGCAAAGGCTAGCTTTTTCAAACAGAAATGTGCATCCTTTAGCTCTAACTCTAAAAAGTTCCTCCTCCCAGCTGACCACTGCGGTCATGGTCACCACCGATAAATCCATGATAATCGAAAATTTCAACAAGCATTTCTCTACAGCTGGCCATGCTTTCCTCCTGGCTACCCCAACCCTGGCCAACAGCCCCGCAGCTACTTGTCCGAGCCAGCAGATGTTCTGAAAGAGCTGCAAAACCTGGACCCGTACAAAACAGCTGGGCTAGACAATCTGGACCCTCTCTTTCTAAAACGATTCGCCGCCATTGTTGCAACTCCTATTACCAGTCTGCTCAACCTCTCTTTCGTGTCGTCCAAGATCCCTAAAGATTGGAAAGCTGCCGCGGTCAGCCCCCTCTTCAAAGGGTGGCTGACCCAAATTGCTATAGACCTATATCCATCCTGCCCTGCCTCTCTAAAGTCTTCGAAAGCCTAGTTAATAAACAGATCATTGACCACCTCGAATCCCACCGTACCTTCTCCGCTGTGCAATCCGGTTTCCGAGCTGGTCACGGGTGCACCTCAGCCACGCTCAAGGTATATTTAAACGATATCATAACCGCCATCAATAAAAGACAGTACTGTGCAGCTGTCTTCATCGACCTGGCCAAGGCTTTCGACTCTGTCAATCACTGTATTCTTATCGGCAGACTCAATAGTCTTGGTTTCTCAGATGACTGCCTTGCCTGGTTCACCAACTACTTTGCAGACAGAGTTCAGTGTGTTAAATCGGAGGGCCTGTTGTCCGGACATCTGGCAGTCTCTATGGGGGTTCCACAGGGTTCAATTCTCGGGCCGACTCTTTTCTCTGTATATATCAATGGTGTCTCTCTTGCTGCGGGTGATTCCCTGATCCACCTCTATGCAGATGACACCATTCTGTATACTTCTGGCCCTTTTTTGGACACTGTGTTAACCTGTTAGGGAGCGGCAGCAGTAGTGTCGGTTTTGGAGAGTCTGGCGTGCCCAAAGTAAAATGCCTGCCACTCAGGCCCAGAAACTAGGATATACAAATTTGTACTTTTGGATAGAAAACACTCTGAAGTTTCTAAAACTGTTAAAATAATGTCTGTGAGTATAACAGAACTGATATTGCAACCCAAGGAATTTCAGTCCGGAAAAATGATTTTTTTTTGTGACATGCCCTCTTTTCCAATGGTTGTCTATGGGATCTGCTGTGAACTAGAACCCAGGTTGCAGTACCTGGCTTCCACTAGATGTCAACCTCCAAACGAGCTTCAATGCCATACAACACTCCTTCCGTGGCCTTCAACTGCTCTTAAACGCTAGTAAAACCAAATGCATGCTTTTCAACCGTTCGCTGCCTGCACCCGCCCGCCCGACTAGCATCACTAGCCTGGACGGCTCTGACCTAGAATATGTGGACAACTACAAATACCTAGGTGTCTGGCTAGACTGTAAACTCTCCTTCCAGACTCACATTAAACATCTCCAATCCAAAATCACATCTAGAATCGGCTTTCTATTTCGCAACAAAGCCTCCTTCACTCACGCCGTCCAACTTGCCCTAGTAAAACTGACAATCCTACCGATCCTTGACTTTGGCGATGTCATCTACAAAACAGCTTCCAATACTCTACTCAGCAAACTGGATGCAGTCTATCACAGTGCCATCTGCTTTGTCACCAAAGCCCCTTATAGCACCCACCACTGCGACCTGTACGCTCTAGTCCGCTGGCCCTCACTACATACTCATTGCCAGACCCACTGGCTCCAGGTCATCTACAAGTCCCTGCTAGGTAAAGCCCCGCTTTATCTCAGCTTGCTGGTAACCATAGCAGCACCCCCCGTAGCACGCGCTCCAGCAGGTATATCTCACTGGTCACCCCCAAAGCCAATTCCTCCTTTGGCCGCCTTTCCTTCCAGTTCTCTGCTGCCAATGACTGGAACGAACTACAAAAATCACTGAAACTGGAGACACTTATCTCCCTCACCAGATTTAAGCACTAGCTGTCAGAGCAGCTCACAGATCACTGCACCTGTACATGGCCCATATGTTAATAGCCCAACCAACTACCTCATCCCCTTCCGTATTCATTTATTTATCTTGCTCCTTTGCACCCCAGTATTTATACTTTGCACATTCATCTACTGCACATCTACCATTCCAGTGTTTAATTGCTATATTGTAATTACTTCGCCAAGATGGCCTATTTATTGCCTTACGTTCCTTATCTTACCTCATTTGCACACATTGAATATAGATTTGTTTTTCTACTGTATTATTGACTGTATGTTTGTTTACTCCATGTGTTGTTGTATGTGTCGAACTGCTTTCCTTTATCTTGGCCAGGTCGCAGTTGTAAATGTGAAATTGTTCTCAACTTGTCTACCGGGTTAAATAAAGGTAAAATAAAAAATATAATGAACTAAAAATTTCAGAAACTTTGAACATCCCGCGGAGCACCATTAAATCCATTATACATTTTTTTTAAAGAATATGGCAACACAACAAACCTGCCAAGAGAGGGCCGGCAACCAAAACTCACGGACCAGGCAAGGAGGGCATTTATCAGAGAGGAAACAAAGAGACCAAAGATAACCCTGAAGTAGCTGCAAAGCTCCACAGCGGAGATTGGAGTATCTGTCCATAGGACCACTAAGTCGTACACTCCACAGAGCTGGGCTTTACGGAAGAGTGTCCATAAAAAAATAAGCAGACATGTTTGTTGTTTGCCAAAAGGCATGTGGGAGACTCCCCAAACTTATGGAAGAAGGTACTCTAGTCAGATGAGACTAAAATTAATATTTTTGGCCATCAAGGAAAACGCTATGTCTGGCACAAACCCAACACCTCTTATCACCGAGAACACCACAGTGAAGCATGGGGGTGGCAGCATCATGCTGTGGGGAGGTTTCTAATCGGCAGGGACTGGGAAACTGGTCAGAATTGAAGGAATGATGGATGGCGCTAAATAAAGGGGAAATTCTTGAGGGAAACCTCTTTTCAGTCTTCCAGAGATTTGAGACAGGGATGGAGGTTCACCTTCCAGCAGGACAATGAGCCTAAGCTTTCTGCTAAAGCAACACTCGAGTGGTTTAAGGGGAAACATTTAAATGGCTTGGAATGGCCTAGTCAAAGCCCAGACTTTAATCCAATTGAGAATCTGTGGTATAACTTAAAGATTGCTGTACATCATCGGAACCCATCCAACTTGAAGGAGCTGGAGCAGTTTTGCTATGAAGAATGGGAAAAAATCCCAGTGGCTAGATGTGCCAAGCTTATAGAGACATACCACAAGAGACTTGCAGCTGTAATTGCTGCAAAAGGTGTCTCTACAAAGTATTGACTTTGGCGTGGTGAATAGTTATGCACGCTCAAGTTCAGTTTTTTATTTTTTATTGTTTGTTTCACAAAAAATATTTTGCATCTTCAAAGTGGTAGGCATGTTGTGTAAATCAAATGATACAAACCCGCCAAAAATATATTTTAATTCCGGGTTGTAAGGCAACAAAATAGGAAAAATACCAAGGGGGGTGAATACTTTCGCAAGCCACTGTACTTCCTGTAAAACACAGTCCTTGAGTGGAAATAAGACTGACTTATTGATATTAATTTTCAAACCTGAAACTAAGGAAAAGTCTTCAATACAGAAAACTGCTTTAGAAAGTCATTCCTGTCTCTCAAAAATATGGTGGTATCATCAGCCCGTTGACATAGTTTAAATTCCTTGCCAAGTGCCAAAATACCTTGAAAATTCTCTTTCTTGATATGAAGAGTCATAATTTGAGTAACAAATAAAAATGGACTAGTTGGGCAGCCCTGTCTAATGGCCAATATCAAATATTTGGGACACCCCGTGAGCTAATTTCACAGAGCTAGTACAACCACTATATAAAGTTTGGACTGCTTTAAAAAACAAGACACCAAACCCCCCAAAACGTAATGCTTTAAACATAAATTCATGTTCTACAGTGTCAAAAGCTTTATAAAAATCAACAAACATAAGAACTAGCATCAAGGATGCGGTTATTATAGTCAGTCATATCTAAGATCAATCTGATGTTATTAACAATGTGTCGACCATGCATAAAACCAGATTGTTCTTCATCAATCATATTATGTAAGCCTTGTTTCAACCTCTTAGCAAATACAAGGGCAAATAACTTTCCATTATTCAACAGGCTAATGGGCCTCCAGTTGTCTGTATAAAGACTATCCTTATTAGGGTTGGAATCAAAATAATTACACTTTGCTTTAAGGAAGTCGGTAACTCCCCTTTTTCTATTGATTCTTGGAACATAGCAAGAATGATTCCTTTCAATCGATCATTGAACTTTGTATATAACTCGCTTGTTAAACAATAATTTCCAGGGGATCTATTGCATTAAAAGCCTTAAGGACAATCTTTTATCTCAATTTCATCAACTCATCATCACAGAAATCCCTGAAATCATTATCTATCTTTTTAGTAATGTTTGCTACATTGTCTAAGAAATAATCCAATTTGGAAGTTGACTGGGCCGATGTATACAGATTCTGATAAAACTGGGTAACATGCTGAGAGATTTCTTTTGGGTTTTCATTGGGAGTATTATTGATCATACATTTACATACTGAAGTAATTTCGCCTGCCCTTTTTTCTAAATTAAATATTTTGTATTTTTCTCTCCCTCTTCCTTCCATTTTCATTTTGATCTTACAAACGCTCGCCGGGCCTAATCCTGGTAGATACAGTCTAACTGCATTTGCAGTGATGATACCTCCAGTAATTACTGATTAGCTAGATCAGTTTTATTGTTTTTGTATAATCCATTATTCCCTTTATGATGTCATATTCTTACTCTCTCTTGGCACAAGCAATTTCTTTCCTCATTGAAATAGCAAAAAGCCTTATATCAAATTGCATTAGTTCCCAGTAACTTCCAAACGTATTCATAACACACGCACGGTTCCAATATTTATCAATAATTCCTGCTACTTCCTTCTTAAATACTTCATTCTCTAGTAAAGTCGTATTCAATTTCCAGTAACCTTTACTAACTTTTTTTGTTGACAAACCAAGCATATTTATCTTTACTGAAATCCCTTTGTGGTCTGTTAAAATCGATGGTTCAATTGAGACTGTACCAACCTTGTCAGCCATATCTTCAGATATCAGCCAGAAATCAATAGGGAATTGTATAGATACATCTTTGGTACTCCATGTAAACATAATCTTATCTGGGTTCTTATGTCTCCAAATATCTAGATTGGTACCAAATGAAAGCCAAATATCATTCCCCCATTGACACTTCCAAACGCAGTATCTGTGGAACAGGCATGAGTTTCAAAAATACAAAAATTAAGATTTCCTTTTCAAAATATTACGGAATCCCCTGGCATTAATAGAAAAAAATATAAATTGACATTTACTATCACAGTGACTATATGATGAATATTAAGCTTGTATACGTTCACATTAACCAGGTTCTCACAAAATGAAACATTCTTGCTAGTTGCAAATAAAAACAGTCCTTTGCACCACACAGGTGGTAGACTTAAAGTGATTCTTTTTTCTTCATACAATTGCAAATAACATTGCACTATGCACTGTAAAAACAAACAGCTATCGAGCTAACATTAAGTGTCAGTGCGAATTTCCCTGCCCCCAAAAAAGCAACCAAAAAAAGCTTGGCTCACACAAATAATGCTCTTTCGTCAAGACATAAAATGTTTTATCAGATAAAAATAAAAATCAGTCTTGCACCACTCACTTGTAGCCATCAAGCCAGGTATCAGCACGGATTTCCCTTCCATTAACAAAAGCCTTGGCTCCCGCAAAGTATGCACTTTTACCCTCATTCCTTGCTCTCTCAATCATAGGCCACAGATGATTCCGAGCTTCTTTATCAAAGCTGGCAGGTCCTCCTTGAACCTCAGGTTGTTCTTTAAATAGTAATTTTTCTTTTCACTTTTCCATGTCAGATCCCTCGCTGTCCAGGAGATGAATCTCATGATCACTGGTTGTGGTGGCTGGTTGTTCTCCCCATCTCTCAGCCTACCCAGGCGGTGCACTACATCCAGAGAACCTGCAACAACATTTTGCTCGTCCTCTGGGACTATTGCCTTGCAAATGTCCTTGACTTTGGCTTTGATGTTCTCGTCAGATCTTTCTGCGATTCCGTAAATTCGAAGATTCCTTCTCCGACTGTACCGGTCAGTCTCGTTTAACTTTGACTCCATTTCAGTGAGTTTCTTCTCCTGCTTTGCAACCTGAGTTTTCAATGTTGCGTTATGCTGCTTCATAGTATTTACTTCAGCAGAATTGAAATCAATCGCTTTCTTCAGTGTTCTTTTCACCAAGTCCATGATGTCATCTGCTCTCTCTTTGATTTTAGCCGTAAGGATGTGGACTATGTTGTCCTGTACTTGGCTCAGTGATGGTTCGCTTCTCAGCCTCTTTGGAAGTTGCTCCTTGTTTAATGTATTTAGGTATGAATCTCATTCACCACCATTTTCTACACTGCAAGCATATGAATGAGTTTCAGAAATGCCTCTTTCCTTTTTGGACGTCTCAACATCCATTATCTCAGCAACAGTTTTATTATGTCCTGACTCCATACTGCTAGCTAAACTCAGCAAAAAAAGAAACGCCCTTTTTCAGGACCCTGTCTTTCAAAGATAATTCGTAAAAATCCAAATAACTTCACAGATCTTCATTGTAAAGGGATTAAACACTGTTTCCCATGCTTGTTCAATGAACCATAAACAATTAATGAACATGCACCTGTGGAACGGTCGTTAAGACACTAACAGCTTACAGACGGTAGGAAATTAAGGTCAGAGTTATGAAAACTTAGGACACTAAAGAGGCCTTTTTACTGACTCTGAAAAACACCAAAAGAAAGATGCCCAGAAAGATGCTCATCTGCGTGAATGTGCCTTAGGCATGCTGCAAGGAGGCATGAGGACTGCAGATGTGGCCAGGGCAATAAATTGTAATGTCTGTATTGTGAGACAGCGCTACAGGGAGACAGGACAGCGCTACAGGGAGACAGGATGGACAGCTGATCATCCTCGCAGTGGCAGACCACGTAACAACACCTACACAGGATCGGTACATCCGAACATCACACCTGCGGGACAGATACAGGATGGCAACAACAACTGCCCGAGTTACACCAGGAACGCACAATCCATCCATCAGTGCTCAGACAGATGCTAAACTACAGGACTGTTTTGCTATCACAGACTGGAACATGTTCCGGGATTCTTCCGATGGCATTGAGGAGCACACCACATCAGTCACTGGCTTTATCAATAAGTGCATTGAGGACGTCGTCCCCACAGTGACTGTATGTACATACCCCAACCAGAAGCCATAGATTACAGGCAACATTCGCACTGAGCTAAAGGATAGAGCTGCCGCTTTCAATGTGCGGGACTCTAACCTGGAAGCTTACAAGAAATTCTGCTATGCCCTGCGATGAACCATCAAACAGGCAAAGCGTCAATACAGGGCTAAGATTCAATCATACTACACCTTCTTGGACGCTTGTCTTATGTGGCAGGGCTTGCAAACTATTACAGACTACAAAGGGAAGCACAGCCACAAGCTGCCCAGTGACACGAGCCTACCAGATGAGCTAAATCACTTCTATGCTCACTTCGAGGCAAGCAACACTGAGGCATGCATGAGAGCATCAGCTGTTCCGGATGACTGTGTGATCACGCTCTCCGTAGCCAACGTGAGTAAGACCTTTAAACAGGTCAACATACACAAGGCTGCGGGGCTAGACGGATTACCAGGACGTGTGCTCCAGGCATGTGCTGACCAACTGGCAGGTGTCTTCACTGACATTTTCAACATGTCCCTGATTTTAGTCTGTAATACCAACATGTTTCAAGCACACCACCATAGTCCCTGTGCCCAAGAACACAAAGGCAACCTGCCTAAATGACTACAGACCCGTAGCACTCACGTCCGTAGCCATAAAGTGCTTTGAAAGGCTGGTAATGGCTCACATCAACACCATTATCCCAGAAACCCTAGACCCCCTCCAATTTGCATACCGCCCAAACAGATCCACCGATGATGCAATCTCTATTGCACTCCACAGTACCCTTTCCCACCTGGACAAAATGAACACTTATGTGAGAATACCATAGTACTCTCAAAGCTCATCACTAAGCTAAGGATCCTGGGACTAAACACATCCCTCTGTAACTGGATCCTGGACTTCCTGATGGGCCGCCCCCAGGTGGTGAGGGTATTTAACAACACATCTGCCACGCTGATCCTCAACACTGGAGCCCCCGAGGGGTGCGTGCTCAGTACCCTCCTGTACTCCCTGTACACCCACGACTGCATGGCCAGGCACAACTCCAACACCATCATTAAGTTTGCAGACGACACAACAGTGGTAGGCCTGATCAACGGCCGACAACGACGAGACAGCCTTTAGGGAGGAGGTCAGAGACCTGGCCGAGTGGTGCCAGAATAACAACCTAACCAAGACTAAAGAGATGATTGTGGACTACAGGAAAAGGAGGACCGAGCATTCCCCCATTCTCATCGACAGGGCTGTAGTGGAGCAGGTTGAGAGCTTCAAGTTCCTTGGTGTCCACATCACCAACAAACTAGAATGGTCCAAACACACCAAGACCAGTCGTTAAGAGGGCACGACAAAGCCTATTCCCCCTCAGTAAACTAAAAAGATTTGGTATGGGTCCTGAGATCCTCAAAAGGTTTTACAGCTGCAACATCGAGAGCATCCTGACTGGTTGCATCACTGCCTGGTACGGCAATTGCTCGGCCTCCAACCGCAAGGCACTACAGAGGGTAGTGCGTACAGCCCAGTACATCACTGGGGCTAAGCTGCCTGCCATCCAAGACCTCTACACCAGGCCGGTGTCAGAGGAAGGCCCTAAAAATTGTCAAAGACCCCAGCCACCCCAGTCATAGACTGTTCCCTCTACTATCGCATGGCAAGCGGTACCGGAGTGCCAAGTCAAAAAGGCTTCTCAACAGTTTTTACCACCAAGCCAGGTAATCAAATGGCTACCCAGACTTTTTGCATTGTGTGCCCCCCACCCCTGCTGCTACTCTCTCTTTATCATATATGCATAGTCACTTTAACTATATCTACACGTACATACTACCTTAATTGGCCCGACCAACCAGTGCTCCCGCACATTGGCTAACCGGGCTATCTGCAATTGTGTCCTGCCACCCACCACCCGCCAACCCCTCTTTTACACTACTGCTACTCTCTGTTCATCATATATGCATAGTCACTTTAACCATATCTACATGTACATACTACCTGATCAGCTTGACTAACCAGTGTCTGTATGTAGCCTCGCTACTTTTATAGCCTCGCTACTGTTTATAGCCTCGCTACTGTTCTTTTTCACTGTCTTTTTACTGGTGTTTTAATTTCTTTACTTACCTGTTGTTCACCTAATACTTTTTTTTGCATTGCAGTAAGCATTTCACTGACAAACGTGACAAATAAACTTTGATTTGATTTGAGACTGTCCGCAATAGGCTGAGAGAGGCTGGACTGAGGGCTTGTAGGCCTGTTGTAAGGCAGGTCTTCACCAGACATCACCGGCAACAACGTCGCCTATGGGCACAAACCCACTGTCGCTGGACCAGACAGGACTGGCCAAAAGTGCTCTTCACTGACGAGTCACAGTTTTGTCTCACCAGGGGTGATGGTCGGATTCGCATTTATCATCAAAGGAATGAGCGTTACACCGAGGCATGTACTCTGGAGCGGAATCGATTTGGAGGTGGAGGGTCCATCATTGTGTGTCACAGCATCATCGGACTGAGCTTGTTGTCATTGCAGGCAATCTCAACGCTGTGCGTTACAGGGAAGACATCCTCCTCCCTCATGTGGTACCCTTCCTGCATGCTCATCCTGACATGACCCTCGGGCATGACAATGCCACCAGCCATACTGCTCGTGATTTCCTGCAAGACAAGAATGTCAGTGTTCTGCCATGGCAGCGAAGAGAACAGATCTCAATCCCATTGAGCATGTCAGGGACCTGTTGGATCAGAGGGTGCGGGCCATTCCCCCCAGAAATGTCTGGAACGTCTCACAGCAAGAACTGGCAAATCGGGTGCTGTCCATGAGGAGGAGATGCAGTGCAGTACTTAATGCATGTTACTTTTGACCCTCCCCCTTTGTTCAGTGACACATTATTCAATTTCTGTTAGCCACATTTTTTTAACCTTTATTTTACTAGGCAAGTCAGTTAAGAATAAAAGACAGCCAAGCAACAGTGGGTTAACTGCCTGTTCAGGGCAGAACGACAGATTTGTACCTTGTCAGCACAGCAATTTGATCTTGCAACCTCTCAGTTACTAGTCCAACGCTCGAACCAATAAGCTACCCTGCCACCCCATATGTCTGTGGAACCTGTTCAGTTTATGTCTGTGGAATCTTGTTATGTTCATACAAATACTTACACATGTTAAGTTTGATGAAAATAAACTCAGTTGACAGTGAGAGGACGTTTCTTTTTTTGCTGAGTTTATATGAAGATGTTAGCTAGCTAATGTTAGCTAAACATCCTGAAACTTTTCGATAGCTAGGTTGTTGGTTGGAAATCGTAAAAAACTATTCAAAATGGCTACATTGTATGGCTAAATAGTTTTTGTTGTTGTTGCAACTACAGCCTAAAATTTTTCCTCAGCTAGAAATGTTACAACCTCTCATGCCGCCGTCTTGAGCCCCCCCAAATATCCAGACTGAGTGACAGATTTTTTGCAGAGTAATAAGAAAGACATCTAACCGGTGGGGGAGGGGTCTAGGGGAAGTGAGTGGTCCACTGCGTTGTGAAATCTCGACCAATCACAGCAGGCACGCGTCACTCTGCCTAGCTTTGTATTTATATTGTTTATTTTTGTCATAAATTGTTTAGTAAAACATTATTTTTATATACTGCGTAGCGCAAGTGACGTGTGGTTATGGAAACTCATATCAGACTGAAATGGCTGGACCATCAAAAGGTTCGGGGCTGGATCAAAAACATCTGTAAGCTAGAGCTCCAGGCCTAATGACACCACTGGTGTTTTACTTATTTGATTTAACTAGGCAAGTCAGTTAAGAACAAATTCTTATTTACAATAGCCTACACCAGCCAAATCTAGGCCAATTGTAAACCACCCTATGGGACTCCCAATCACAGCCAGTTGTGATGCAGCCTAGAATCAAACCAGGGTGTCTGTAGTGACACCTACAAGCACTGAGATGTAGTGCCCTTAGACCACTGCGCCACTTGGGAGGCCTAGATACACATGGTGTATACCATGTGTATCTAGTACATAGGACTAATAACACTTGAAAAGGAATTGTATTTAACTTTTGGCTTCCCACGGACAGTTTTTGTGCAACCCAATACAATTGAAGCAATGCTAGTGTATGTAAGACTGCTAAATAGTTCATTACATGGCTACATTGACTTTCTGCATTGACCCTTTCTTGCACTGACTCTGTGCACACTCACAACACTATACTGTAGACAGTAAATGTGATATTTAAGTTTTTTTTAATTTTTATAAATATGTAAACATTTCTAAAACCTGTTTTTGCTTTGTCATTATGGGGTATTGTGTATAGATTGATGAGGGTAAAACACATTTTAATCCATTTTAAAATAAGGCTGTAAAGTAACAATGTGTAAAGTGTCCCACACACATACACTACATACGCTTACACATAACACATGCAAACATACTGACACACACACACACACACACACACATACTGTATACACACACACTTTCACACTCATCATATGCTCCTGCTACTCTGTTATTTATTTTACCCTTATTATGATATATTCTGATGCCTAGTCACTTTACTCTTCCTTCATATACATATCTACCTCAAATATATTGTACCTATGCACATTGATCTGGTACTCCCTGTATATAGATTAATTATTGTGTATTGTATTCCTCTTGTGTTACTATATATCAATTTGTTTTTACTCTGTATCTTTGGGAAGGGCTCCTAAGCAAGCATTTCATGGTAAAGTCTACACCCGTTGTATTTGGCGCATGTGACATAAAACGTTATTTGATTTTGAATTTGTATTGCGGGATGGAGGAGCACAAACTAAATATGTTAGTGAAGTACGCCTAGGCCAACTGTTATGCTACTTTCTTACCAGCAGACAGCGCTCTCATCACAGAAATTGCTTCAGTATGGACCATGATTATCTAGCTATATGAGTTAACAACCCAGGTCACACTTTATTTGGATAGTCCGGATAGTCCATTTGTAGATGCACTATAGATATGCTCTACAGATGGTCATACTATCTGTTGATAAGCAACTGCTTGCTAATTAATTCCTACTTAGATTTGGGTGTATTGGGTATATGTTATGTCATTTGTTAGATATTACTTGTTAGATATTCCTGCACTGTCGGAGGTAGAAGCACAAACATTTCGCTACACCCGCAATAACATCTGCTAATCACGTGTATGTGACCAATACAATTTGATTTGATTTTAGGTTACGTTTAGAGTTATATTTAGATTAAGGGTAAGGGTTAAAGTTAGGGTAAGGGTTAGAGCTAGGGTTAGTAGATAGTTAGTTGAAATGTTACTGATAAGTTTGTAGATAGTCTGTAGAGCATCTACAGATGTAAAATCTTACCGCCGCAACCCATGTCTTTATAGGCACCTCTCAATGGCCAGCTTCCTCCTTCATGTGTTTTAAAGCAGTTATACAATAAAGCAACACATAATGCTGGGAACTTTGAATCACTGTATCCAATAGCATAAATCAATAGCAATGACATGGGTCCATGCAGCCATGTCTGATTCTCACTCCCCTTATTGTATTTCTGCTTAGTCATACATATAAAGGTAGATGGGATGCCAGTTCTGCCCGTAAGGCTTGCATACTATACTGATCACTTTCCTCCCATCGAAGACGCTGAGAGGTGAAACTGATAGGAAGGATGGCTGATAAAAAAATAAATATTTAACCTTTATTTAACTAGGCAAGTCAGAACAAATTCTTATTTACAATGTCGGCCTAAACCGGCCAAACCCGGACGACGTTGGGACAATTGTGCGCTGCCCTATGGGACTCCCAATCACGGCCGGTTGTGATACAGCCTGGATCAGGCTGGAGAGAGCGATGCTTGGTCTGCCAGGCTCCTCCAGCCTCCATGCTCCTTACTCTCATAGGAGGAGACATTCTACACCGAAGAAACCTATTTATAGCTAGGCCCCTGGACATCCGCTCCGACTTGTACTGTAGTAGGCTATGGGATTGTCTGTGTGTATGTCGGGAGGTGGCAGAGACTGAGAGACCAAGAGACTGAGGGACAGAGAGAGAGAGTTCAGTGGATTAAGACAGAGGAAGGAACTGCATGGTCTGAGGGCCATTGTTACATTGTTACATTGTGAAGAAGAGGAAGAGTTGTGATTAATCATTGGATTCCTTTTTTTAACCCATTGAGATCAGAAGACCTTTTTGGAATGGAGACCTAGAGTGGGTGTGTTGGCCCAATCCAGTCAATTTACATGGAGCCCAGAAGATCTTGAGTGGTAGCCAGAAGTCTTCTTTCTGGTGAGTGTTTCCTTTTGGCACTGTTCTGTAATACAGCTTTGCCAAGATTCCCTCTCAGGTGTGGAAGGCAGAGCTTAGAGCTCAGGGAGGTTCTGACCTCCTAATAACAATGTGCTTGGCACTGGATTGCAGTGTCTTTTGTGATGCTTTTGAAGTAGTTTGGATTATATATTATATAGCGATTTTAAAGTAAGCAATTGATTGAGGTTTAAATTGGACTAGTTTTGCTATAGGATATTTTGACATTTAAGGTGGTCTAAAAATTACATGGAGAATATGTAAATGATCTGAACGTCAACGCACACAGACCAAATACTTTCTGAGATAGCTACAATTGCCATGTTTTCTAATAATAATGATGAACTGGGTGGTTCGAGCCCTGAATGCTGATTGGCAGAAAGCTGTGGAATATCACACCGTTTACTACGGGTATGACAAAACATTTATTTTTACTCTTGTATTATGTTGGTAAACAGTTTATAATAGCAATAAGTCACCTTTGGGGTTTGTGGCATATGGCCAATATACCACGGCGAAGAGCTGTATGCAGGCACTACGCGTTGCGTCGAGCATAGAACAACCGTTAGCCGAGCTACTGCATATTGGCTATACCACACTGTACCCCAGGCCGTATTGCTTAATAATAATAATACCTAGTCTAATAATAATATAACATAGAATTAACTATGTGTTCCAGTGTCATAGATATTTTGTTAAAATATTTAACTAGGCCTTAATTCTAATATTACCACACACATAAATATTACCACAAACACAAATTACGGCTGGTAGGTGCTAAGAGGTGCTAAGTACTCTCGGCCGGAAAACGCTATAGAGCAATGGTATATAATTTTATGATTACTGACAACTCCACTGGAAAAAGTGATTATGATGTGGATGGGCTGTTTTGTCAGAAGGGTATAATGCCTAGTCTTTGTCTGTTGTTAGGACGTCTCTGCAATCAGCTGACCATTCCTCCCAACACACGGTACTTTTAAAACAGTACTGCTTTTGTTCCCTCGAGAATATATGGTCTGCTTTAACTAAGGTTTAAACTCAGCCTTTCCAGTGTTGAATTTCAATGTTCGGTGGTTAAAACAATAAACAAACAAATTAACAAATTATTGAAATATTTATACATTTATTAAATGCTCACATCGGCTATTTGTGATGATGTCATGTCACATAATTGGTCTAAATAAGGATATCCATTTTAAGATCCATTTCCTTCAATGAAAACAGTTGTCCTCT
Organism: Brachymystax lenok tsinlingensis; assembly: GCA_030435695.1. Lineage (NCBI taxonomy): Eukaryota > Metazoa > Chordata > Actinopteri > Salmoniformes > Salmonidae > Brachymystax > Brachymystax lenok. Next base: position 12,096,734 of record CM059797.1, on the reverse strand, counting down.
ATCTTCTGGGCCAATAATACGCCAATAGTTGAATTTCTGGGGTGAAATTAGATAATTGAGTTGATTCCAGAAGGGGTCGTTGGCAGGTCTGTAGAGTGCTGCATGGAGGACCCTCTCTCATGACAGAATAGAGCTGCTGGCCTATTGAATATCTCAGCCTCCTGTTCAAGGGGATATTCATTAGTGCACTCCGTAGCGAAACGTTTTGAAACGGAAAAGGTTTTGCAATTAAAATAGTTTCTTATTTGACAATTTTAGGTAGTCGCTCCCGTTTTCTTTCCGTTTGGTTCCTAGTGAATACACACACTCCAACTGAATAGAGGATATGATGATGGCTGTTGTGTTGTGGTGAGGTGTGCCAGATGTGGAGGAAAGCAGTTTCACTAACATACCAGTAGAGGGCCCCATCTACTGTGTGAGAGGACACAAGATCCAGTTTGAACAGAACTGCCTCTTGAGACACACCCTTCTCTCTCTCTCTCTCTCTCTCTAGGAGTTATCATCGAAGTCAGATATGTTATTTTACTCTTAACCTTAATCTTGATGGACAGTAATGACCCCACTTCCAGTATATTGTGACTATTGTCTGTGACTATTGTCTGTTTAAGTTAGTTGTTTTAATTGCTCAAAATTGCAGCTCCAGATTGAAATGTGTCTTATTTTACAGCCAGTGTCAGCGGGTGAAGCTGTGGCAGGGATGAAACCCCTCCTTGGGTCTCAGCTCATCAGGGGGTTTTGACAATTGTCGGTTATGGAGCCTCTGGTAGCCTACCAAGTCTTAGTTTCCTCCCGTGCTGTACCTGTAAACACAGCTTGACTTGATCAAGGCAACTCATTAGCCATGCAATTGGAAGTGTGAATGAGTGTGTGTGTGTGTGTGGCTGCGTGTGCACGTGTGTGTAGGTACCAGGCCTATACAGCGCATTCAGAAAGTATTCAGACCTCTTGACTTTTTCCACATTTTGTAACATTACAGCTTTCTTCAAAAATGATTTAAATAGATTATCTACACACAATAACCCATGGTGACAAAGCAAAAACTGTTTTTTATAAATCTTGGCAAATCTTGGCAAAAGTCATAGGTTTGGATACACCTACTCATTCAAGGGTTTGTCTTTATTTTGTCTATTTTCTACATTGTAGAATAATAGTGAAGACATCAAAACTATGAAATAACACATATGGAATCATGTAAAACACCCCAAAGTGTTAAACAAATCTAAGCACATGTGAACCGAATCAAGATACTAGGCGTATGTCGCAAGTCACGACTTCACAGGAGAGCCGTTTGAACGTCACAAATGTGTTTTTTGGCAAAAATGCCTTCTCGAATATGTGAACTTTCTTGTGCCTTAAACACAAACGTGTATGCCACCTGTAAATACGAATAAAATTGTTACATTTCGTAAGCATCTGCCAAAAAGAGTAATGACATTTTTGCCATCAGAGCTGGTTAGGCTGTTTTCATGTTATCCAGAAGTAAACAAATCATTGAATAGAGCGTCAAGTGTGTGCTCAGAGACCGAAACAAGACGTGTGGGGCTTAAGAGGTTGTGAACAATGCTGAATGGGTGTAGACAAAGAAGAGTTCCTCACCAGATACCAAAATATTCAAAGGCGATTTTCTCAAAAGTGAGTGTACAAGTTGATCAACTTTCAAAGCAGAACTACTTTCCCATTGTTCCTCAAATGCAGTGTATGATATACCATTTTGTAGTCTCTACTTTTATCTAATGTAAAAAACACCATTTCACATTTTGCTATATAAGACCAAATCCAGATGATGAGTCACATATTTTTTTTTATTTTAGATTCTTCAAAGTAGTCACTCTTTGCTTTGACAGCTTTGCACACTCTTGGCATTCTCTCAACCAGCTTCATGAGGAAAGCTTTTCCAACAGTCTTGAAAAAGTTCCCACAAATGCTGAGCACTTGTTAGCTGCTTTTCCTTCACTCTGCGGTCCAACTCATCCCAAACCATCTCAATTGGCTTGAGGTCGGGTGATTGTGGAGGCCAGGTCATCTGGTATATCACTTCATCACTCTCCTTGCTCAAATACCCCTTACACAGCCTGGTGTGTTTTGGATCATTGCCCTGTTGATAACACTTAGATTCAAGATGGTGTAGCAGTGCAGATGTTGTTTGTCGTTCTCTTGTATATATTTCAATTTCTTTTCAATCTTTCAATTTTTTTATTAAATATACCTTCCGGTAACCCACCTCACCCAATGTGATACGGATCCGCTATATTTTTTAGACCTTATAGCCAGAACCTCCATCAGAAGCTAGCCATGAGAAGATAACCAGCTAATTAGCTACTAGCTATTTAGTCATTGTCAGCCACTGCTAGCTGCCTTTGCCTACTGCACAGACACCAGCCACATTTAGCCTGGATAATACTTGCCAGCCTGCCAGTATCGGCCTTTTCTCCACTACAATGCCAGATTCCTGCCGTAAGCCCTGGACCATTACTCCTGATCATCACAGCTAGCTAGCTGCCACCGAGTGGCCCAGCCCCGAAGCTAGCTCTGAGCCAGGCCCACCTCCCGGCCTGCTCAGTGATCACTCGGCTACACAGCTGATGCCTCCCGGACTCTACCCCAACACGGCTAGAATCCACTACTCCACCGGATCCTTGCTGTAAGCTCTGGACCTTTGCATCGGATCATCGCTGCTAGCTAGCTGCTACCGAGTGGCTATAGTGGCTAACGCCCCTGTCCCGAAGCTAGCACCAGTTAGCCACGAGCCAGGCGCATCTCCCGGCTAGCAAACAAAGTTACTACAACAACAATACCTCTTTCGCCAACTGGCCTGCACCCTTTGTCAACACAGCGCCCCGCCATACCACCATGACTGGTCTGCTGACCTAATTCCATCCGCTGTGCCCTCAACCGGCCTTTGCCGAACGTCGGAGCAGACGCTTCTACTAACCCCGGGCTGCTGACTTTAAACGCTGTGTCTCCTGCTTGCTTTCGTAGTAACGACTACCCCACAGCTTCCTTGTTCCATCTATTGCTGTTCACTGGACCATATGATCACTCGGCTACATAGCTGATGCCTGCTGGACTGTTCATTAATCATTAACTCCATTTTGTTTATTTTTTTGTTTATCTGTCGGCCCCAGCCTCGAACTCAGGCCCTGTGTGTAGTTAACCAACCCTCCCTGCCCATTCATCGTCATTTTACCTGTTGTTGTTGCCATAGCTGATTAGCTGTTGTTGTCTTACCCGTTGTTGTCTTAGCTAGCTCTCCCAATCAACATCTGTGATTGCTTTATGCCTCGCTTTATGTCTCTCAAATGTCAATACGCCTTGTATACTGTTGTTTAGGATAGTTATCACTGTTTTAGTTTACTGCAGAGCCCCTAGTACTACTCAACATGCCTCCTTTGTCCCACCTCCCACACATGCGGTGACCTCACCCAGCATAACTAGCGCGTCTAAAGTTGAAACCTCTCTTATCACTCAATGCCTGGGTTTACCTCCACTGTACCCTCACTCCACCATACCACTGTCTGTAAATTATGCCCTGAATCTATTCTACCATGGCCAGAAATCTGCTCCTTTTATTCTCTGTCCCCAACGCACTAGACGACCAGTTTTGACAGCAGATGTTCTGAAAGAGCTGCTGAACCTGGACCCGTACAAAACTGACGGGCTAGACAATCTGGACCCTCTCTTTCTAAAACTATCCACTGCCGTTGTTGCAACCCCTATTACCGAGATCCCTAAGGATTGGAAATCTGCCGCGGTCATCCCCCTCTTCAAAGGGAGACACTCTAGACCCAACTGTTATAGACCTATATCCATCCTGCCCTGCCTTTCTAAAGTCTTCGAAAGCCTAGTTAATAAACAGATCACTGACCATTTCGAATCCCACCGTACCTTCTCCGCTGTGCAATCTGGTTTCCGAGCTGGTCACGGGTGCACCTCAGGGCTCAAGGTACTAAACGATATCATAAACGCCATCGATAAAAGACAGTACTGTGCAGCCGTCTTCATCGACCTGGCCAAGGCTTTCGACTCTGTCAATCACCATATTCTTATCGGCAGACTCAACAGCCTTGGTTTCTCAAGTGACTGCCTCGCCTGGTTCACCAACTACTTCTCAGACAGAGTGCAGTGTGTCAAATCGGAGGGCCTGTTGTCCGGACCTCTGGAATTCTCAATGGGGTACCACAGGGTTCAATTCTCGGGCCGACACTTTTCTCTGTATATATTAACGATGTCGCTCTTGCTGCGGGTGATTCCCTGATCCACCTCTAAGCAGACGACACCATTCTGTATACATCTTGCCCTTCTTTGGACACTGTGTTAACAAACCTCCAAATGAGCTTCAATGCCTTACAACACTCCTTCCGTGGACTTAAACACAAATAAAACCAAATGCATGCTTTCAACCGTTCGCTGCCCGCACCTGCCCGCCCGACTAGCATCACTACTCTGGACAGTTCTGACTTAGAATATGTGGACAACTACAAATACCTAGGTGTCTGGCTAGACTGTAAACTCTCCTTCCAGACTCATATTAAACCTCTCCAATCCTATATTAAATCTAGAATCTGCTTCCTATTTCACTACAAGCCTCCTTTACTAACACCGCCAAACATAACCTTGTGAAACTGACTATCCTACCGATCCTCGACTTCGGCGATGTCATTTACAAAATAGCTTACAATACTCTACTCAGCAAACTGGATGCAGTCTATCACAGTGCCATCCGTTTTGTCACCAAAGCCCCATACACCACCCACCACTGCGACCTGTATGCTCCAGTCGGCTGGCTTTCGCTACATATCTGTCGCCAGACCCACTGGCTCCAGGTCATCTATAAGTCTATGCTAGGTAAAGCTCCACCTTATCTTAGCTCACTGATCACAATAACAGCACCCACCCGTAGCACATGCTCCAGCAGATTAATCTCACTGGTCATCCTCAAAGCCAACACCCCCTTTGGCCGCTTTTCCTTCCAGTTCTCTGCTGCCAATGGAACGAGTTGCAAAAATCGCTGAAGCTGGAGACTTATATTTCCCTCACTAACTTTAAACATCAGATATCTGAGCAGCCAACCGATCACTGCAGCTGTACATAAACCATCTGTAAATAGCCCATCCAATCTACCTACCTCATCTCCATATTGTTTTTATTTGCTTTTCTGCTCTTTTGCACACCAGCATTTCTACTTAAACATCATCATCTGCACATCTATCACTCCAGTGTTAATTTGCTAAATTGTAATTACTTCGCTACTATGGCCTATCTATTGCCTTACCACCTCACACCATTTGCACACACTGCATATAGACTTTCTTTTTTTTCAATTGTGTTATTGACTGTATGCTTCTTTATTCCATGTGTAACTCTGTGTTGTTGTTTGTGTCGCACTGCTTTGCTTTATCTTTGCCAGGTCACAGTTGTAAAAGAGAACTTATTCTCAACTAGCCTAGCTGGTTAAATAAAGGTGAAATAAAAAATAAATTAACAAATGATAGTCCCACAAAGCGCAAACCAGATGGGATGGTGTATCGATGGTTAAGTGGGTGTTACGATCGTGGTTCCGTATGAAAAAAGGAATCAGGCGCAGAAGGTATAACCCGTGTGAGGATACTTTTTAATAGTGTCACCAGTCCAAAACCATAACACTCTGGCAAATAAAAGTACTCACACGACTTTCAAGACAAACCGGGCGCAACAAGCGAACCGGCACATACAGGAACCAAAATACAATATCCCTCAGTGAAAGCACTGGGAACGTAACACAACGAACAAACGGTAACATCAAACAATCACGCACAATGGGAAGAAGGGAAGGAAGGAATATATACAGGTGCGTGATTGGGAGAAATTAACAACAGGTGTGGCAATTAGACAAAACCTAAACAACTAAGGGGAGCGATGATGGTCAGAAAACCGGTGACGTCGACCGCCGAACACCGCCCGAACAAGAAGAGGGACCGACTTCGGCGGAAGTGTTGACAGTGGGAGATGGGATGGTAGCCATGCTGGTTAAGTGTGCCTTGAATTCTAAATAAATCACAGACAGTGTCACCAGAAAAGCACTCTCACACCATCACACCTCCTCCTCCATGCTTCACGGTGGGAACCACACATGCAGAGATCATCCATTCACCTACTCTGCATCTCACAAAGACACTGAGGTTGGAACCAAAGATCTCAGATTTGTAGTCATCAGACCAAAGGACAGATTTCCACCGGTCTAAGGTCCATTGGCCCAAGCTAGTCTCTTCTTCTTATTGGTGTCCTTTTGTAGTGTTTTTTTGCACCAATTTGACCACGAAGGCCTGATTCACGCAGTCTCCTCTGAACAGTTGATGTGTCTGTTACTTGAACTCTGTGAAGCATTTATTTGGGCTGCAATCTGAGGTGCAACTCTAATGAACGTATCCTCTGCAGTAGAGGTAACTCTGGGTCTTCCTGTGTCTGTCCTCATGAGAGACAGTTTTATCCTAGCGCTTGATCGTTTTTGCACTGCACTTGAAACTTTCAAAGTTCTTGAAACTTTCCAGGTTGACTGAAATTCATGTCTTAAATTGACGGCCATTTCTCTTTGCTTATTTGAGCTGTTCTTGCCATTATACGGACTTGGTCTTTTACCAAATAGGACTATCTTCTGTATACCACCCCTACCTTGTCACAACACAACTGATTGTCTCAAATGTATTTAGAATGTGTGCCTATTTTAACAAGACACACCTGTCAATTGAATTGCATTCCAGGTGAATACATCATGAGGCTGGTTGAGAGAATGCCAACAGTGTTTATTCAGAAAGATGGCGCCGACAGAGATGGTCGCCTCGCTTCAGGTCCTTAGAAAACTATGCTGTTATTAGTTTTTTTAATGTAATTTTCCTTACATTGTTAACCCAGAAAATATCAAGTGTTATTACACACAGCTGGGAAGAACTATTGGATTTAAAAGCAATGTCAATTTCCCATCATTACGACCAGGAATATGCCTTTCCCGAAGCGGATCCTTTGTTCGGACCTCCACCCTGGACATGCGATCCCAGAGGCCAACCCAAAACAAAGCGGTCACCGCAGGAGAGGCAGACGGAGCGGCCTACTGGTCAGACTCAGAAGGTGAGCACACCATCCGCCGCTTCCGAGCATATTGCTGGCCAACGTCCAATCTCTAGATAACAAGGTGGACGAAATTAGGGCACGAGTTGCCTTCCAGAGAGACATCAGAGATTGTAACATTCTCTGTTTCACGGAAACATGGCTCACTCGGGATATGTTGTCAGAGTCGGTACAGCCACCCGGTTTCTTCACGCATCGCACTGACCGCAAGCATCTCTCGGGTAAGAAGAAGGGCGGGGGTGTATGCCTTATGATTAACGACTCATGGTGTAATCACAACAACATACAGGAACTCAACTCCTTTTGTTCACCAAACCTAGAATTCCTTACAATCAAATGCCGACCGCATTATCTTCCAAAAGATTTCTCTTCGACTATAGTCACAGCCGTGTATATCCCCCCCAAGCAGATCCCTCATTGGCCCTGAAAGAACTTCACTAGACTCTATGTAAACTGGAAACCATACATCCTGAGGCTGCATTTATTGTAGCTGGGGATTTTAACAAAGCTAACCTAAGAACCATACTGGATCATTGCTTCTCGAAATTCAGCGACGCATACAAAACCCTCCCCCGCCCTGCATTCGGCAAATCTGACCATGACTCCATTTTGTTGCTCCCAGCCTATAGACAGAAACTGTCACGTCCAGGCCTGGAAAGACAGGCTGGCGTGTTTTGTTTTGGTTTTGGGTGTAGGGTTTTTATGTTCTAGGTGATATATTTCTATGTTGGGGTAATGGTTCCCAATTAGAGGCAGCTGTGTGTCGTTGTCTCTAATTGGGAACCATATATATGTTTGGGGTTTTCATTTAGGTTTGGTGGGTTATTGTTTATGCATAGCGTTGTTGGTTTATGTAAGTCTATGTTAAGTTACGATCTTCGTTTGATTGTTGTTTTGCCCAGTTACGTGTGTTTCGTTCGTTTTAATAAACATGTATACTGGATGCCTCGCTGCGCCTTGGTCTGTCCCGTTTGAAGATCGTGACAGAATAACCCACCATAAAAAGACCAAGCGGCGAGAGACCCGGGAGTTCAGGACGTGGGAGGAAGAACTGGAGGATGATGGACCATGGGATCAGCCTGGAGAATATCGCCGTCCAAGAGAGGAGCTGGAAGCAGCGATAGCGGAGCGGCGATATTATGAGGATCGTTATGGAATATGGAACCCGGAGAGAGAAAAGTTCATTGGAACTCGCCTGGCACGGAAGCCCGAAAGGCAGCCCCAAAAAACTTTTGGGGGGGGGCACACGAGGAGGTTGGCCGGTTCTGGAGGGACTCCTGAGCCAACTCCTCGTGCTTTGTGGAGAGAGCGTTGGGGAGAGCGTCGCACGGAAAGGACACCGTGCTATGCAGTTTTGCGCACGGTTTCTCCTGTGCGCGTTCACAGCCCGGTGCGAGAGATTCCAGCGCCACTCATCTGTCAGGCTACGATGAGTGTGCAGCCTGGTAGAGTGGTGCCGGCTCAGCGTCACGAGCCCAGTACGGCCGGTTCCTGCTCCCCGCACCAGAGTGCGCGTCACGAGCCCAGTACGGACGGTTCCTGCTCCCCGCACCAGAGTGCGCGTCACGAGCCCAGTACGGCCGGTTCCTGCTCCCCGCACCAGAGGGCCAGTGAGGGTCCCCAGTCCTGAGCCACCAGTGAGGGTCCCCAGTCCTGAGCCGCCAGTGAGGGTCCCCAGTCCTGAGCCGCCAGTGAGGGTCCCCTGTCCTGAGCCGCCAGTGAGGGTCCCCTGTCCTGAGCCGCCAGTGAGGGTCCCCTGTCCTGGGCCGCCAGTGAGGGTCCCCAGCCCGGGGCCGCCAGTGAGGGTCCCCAGCCCGGGGCCGCCAGTGAGGGTCCCCAGCCCGGGGCCGCCAGTGAGGGTCCCCAGCCCGGGGCCGCCAGAGAGGGTCCCCAGTCCTGCAAATTGCCCAGGGCCTCCGGTGCGTGACCTCGGACCAGCACGGCCGGCACCGGAGCCGCCACCTGGGACTAAGAAACCCACCCGAAGACCCCCCCATGGACTTTTTGGCGCGGTCAGAGTCCGCGCCTTTGGGGGGGTACTGTCATGTCCAGGTCTGGAAAGACAGGCTGGCGTGTTTTGTTTTGGGTGTAGGGTTTTTATGTTCTAGGTGATATATTTCTATGTTGGGGTAATGGTTCCCAATTAGAGGCAGCTGTGTGTCGTTGTCTCTAATTAGGAACCATATATATGTTTGGGGTTTTCATTTAGGTTTGGTGGGTTATTGTTTATGCATAGTGTTGTTGGTTTATGTAAGTCTATGTTAAGTTACGATCTTCGTTTGTTTGTTGTTTTGCCCAGTTACGTGTGTTTCGTTCGTTTTAATAAACATGTATACTGGATGCCTCACTGCGCCTTGGTCTGTCCCGTTTGAAGATCGTGACAGAAACTAAAACAGGAAACGCCCGTGCTCAGGTCAATACAACGCTGGTCTGAACATTTGGATTCCACGCTTCAAGATTGCTTAGATCACGTGGACTGTGATATGTTCCGGATAGCCTCAGACAATAACATTGATGTATACGCTGAATCAGTGAGACAATTTACTAGCAAGTGCATCGGAGATGTCATACCCTCTGTGACCATTAAAACCGTGGATTGATGGCAGTATTTGTGCGAAACTGAAAGCGTGAACCACAGCTTTTAATCATGGCAAGGCGACCGGAAACATGATCGAATACAAACAGTGATTGGGTTGTGGGCTCTCCTTCTCCGTGGCCAGCCTGAGTAAAACATTTAAACTTGATAACCCTTGCAAAGCTGCCGGCCCAGATGCCATCCATAGCCGCATCCTCAGAGCATGCGCAGACCAGCTGGCTGGTGTGTTTACGGACATATTCAACCAATCCTTATCCCAGTCTTTTGTCCCCACATGCTTCAAGATGGCCACCATTGTTCCTCTTCCAAAGAAAGCTAAGGTAACTGAAATAAATGACTATTGCACTCACTTCTGTCATCATGAAGTGCTTTGAGAGAATAGTCAAGGACCATATCACCGCCATCCTACCTGATACCCTATACCCACTCCAATTTGCTTACCGCCCCAATAGGTCCACGAACGATGCAATTGCCATCACACTGCACACTGCCCTATCCCATCTGGACAAGAGGAATACCTATGTTAGAATGCTGTTCATTGACTACAGCTCAGTATTTAACGCCATATTACCCTCCAAACTCATCATTAGACTCGAGACCCTGGGTCTCGACCCCGCCCTGTGAAACTGGGTCCTGGACTTTCTGACGGGCCACCCCTGGTGGTGAAGGTATGAAACAACATCTCCACCCCACTGATCCTCAACACTGGGGCCCCACAAGGGTGCATTCTCAGCCCTCTCCTGTACTTCCTGTTCACCCATGACTGGGTGGCCATGCATGCTTCCAACTCAAGCCTTAAGTTTGCAGACAACACTGCAGTGGTAGGCCTGGTACCAACAACAACGAGACAGCCTACAGTGAGGAGGTGATGACCCTTGGAGAGTGGTGTCAGGAAAATAACCTCTCACTCACTGTCAGCAGAACAGGGGAGATGATCTTGGGAGCCCCGTCAACACTGAGAGGACAGTAATGGAGAAGGTGGAAGGTTTTAAGTTCCTTGGCGTACACGTCACGGACAGACTGAGGTGGTCCACCTACACAGACAGCATGGTGAAGAAGGCGCAACAGTGCCTCTTCAACCTAAGGAGGCTGAAGAGATTTGGCTTGTCATCTAAAACACTCACCAGCTTTTGCAGATGCACAATCGAGAGCATCCTGTCGGGCCATTTCGTCGCCTGGTGCGGCAAAGGCTCTCCAGAGGGTGGTGCAGCCTGCACAGCGCCTCGCCGGGGGCACACTGCCTGCCCTCCAGGACACCTACAGCATCCAATGTCACAGGAATGCTAAGGAAATTGTCTGGGACAACAACCACCCGAGCCATTGTCTGTTCACCTGGCAATCATCCAGAGGGCAAGGTCAGTGCAGGTGCATCAAGGCTTGGACCGAGAGGCTGGGGAACAGCTTCTATCTCAAGGCCATCAGACTGTTAAACAGCCATCCCTGGCATAGAGAGGCTGCTGCCAACATACAGACTAAAATCTCTAGCCACTTAAAAAAGGTGTCAGTAGTCACGTTAAATAATGGCACTTTAATCATGTTTACATGGAGGTATCACTAGTCACTTTAACATTTGTGTGTATTTGTGTGTATAAGGTAGTTGTTGTGAATTTGTCAGATTTTACTGCATAGTCTGTACTAGAAGCACAAGCATTTTGCTACACTTGCATTAACATCTGCTAACCATGTGTATGTGACCAATAACATTTTATTTTATTTGAAGCTGTCATCAAAGCAAAGGCTGGCTACTTTGAGAATCTAAAATATAACATGTATTTTGATTTGTTTAACACTTTTTGGGTTACTACCTGATTCCATATGTGTATTCAGACTCTTACTCAGTACTTTGTTGAAGCAGCTTTGGCAGTGATTACAGCCTCAAGCTTTTGTGGGTATGACGCTACAAGCTTGATACACTTTCAGATCCTCTCAAGCTCTGTAAGGTTGGATGGGGAGCGTCGCTGCACAGCTATTTTCAGGTCTCTCCAGAGACGTTCAATTGGGTTGAAGTCCGGGCTCTGGCTGGGTCACTCAAGGACATTGAGACTTGTCCCGAAGCCACTCATGCTTTGTCTCGTCTGTGTGCTTAGGGTCGCTGTCCTGTTGGAAGGTGAACCTTTGCCCCAGTCTGAAGTCCTGACCTCTCTGGAGCAGGTTTTCATCAAAGATCTCGCTGTACTTTGCTCCATTAATCTTTCCCTCAATACTTACTAGTCTCCCATTCCCTGTCTCTGAAAAACATCCCCACAGCATGATGCTGCCACCACCATGCTTCACCGTAGGGATGGTAGCAGGTTTCCTCCAGACGTGACGCTTGGTATTCAGGCCAAAGAGCTCAATCTTGGTTTCATTAGACCAGAGAATCTTGTTTCTCATGGTCTGATAGTCTATAGGTGCCTTTTGGTAAACTCCAGGCGGTCTGTCATGTGCCTTTTACTAAAGAGTTTTTTTTGTCTGCCCACTCTACCATAAAGGCCTGATTGGTTGAGTGCTGCAGAGATGGTTGTCTTTCTGGAAGATTCTCCCATCTCCACAGAGGAACTCTGGAGCTCTGTCTGAGTGACTCAAGGCCCTTCTCCCCCGATTGCTCATTTTAGCCTGGCGGCCAGCTCTAGACAGAGTCTTAGTGGTTTCAAACTTCTTCCATTTAAGAATGATGGAGGCCACTGTGTTCTTGGGGACCTTCAATGCTGCAGCAATGTTTTGGTACCCTTCCCCATATCTGTGCCTCGACACAGTTCTGTCTCAGAGCTCTATGAACAATTCCTTCGACCTCATGGCATGGTTTTTGCTCGTACTGTCAATCAATCAATGTATTTATAAACCACTTTTTACATCAGCCGATGTCACAAAGTGCTATACAGAAACCCAGCCTAAAACCCCAAACAGCAAACAATGCAGATGGAAAGTAAACTGTGGGACCTTATATAGACATGTCCAATCAATTTATTTTACCACAGTCAAGTTGTAGAAATATCTCAAAGCATGATCAATGAGAACAGGATGTACCTGACCTCAATTTCGAGTGTCATAGCTAAGGATCTGAATACTTATGTAAATAAAGTATTTCTGTTATTTATTTTTAATACATTTGCAAAAACGTCTAAAAACCTGTTTTGTTTTGTCATTATGGCGTATTGTGTGTATATTGATGAGGAAATGTTTTTATTTAATCAGTTTTAGAATAAGGCCGTAACATAACAAAATGTGGAAGAAGTCAAGGGATCAGAATACATTCCGAATGCTCTGTATGTGTGTATGCTCATGTGTGTCTGTTTTGTGTCCTCCCCTTTGACATAGCTTTGACTCTAATCACTGCTCTTGTCCTGACTCACTTCTTCTCCAATGCAGAGAAGAGGAAGAAGACCACAGTAATTACCACAGCATCTCTATGTCTGACATTTATCACCGTTCAATGTTAGTCAATCCACAAACCAGTTGATTTTTAAGGAGACCAGCCCTGGTGTCTCTCCAGTGAAGGAAACATATTTAGCCTTTAACTATCCAACTCAACGTCTAATAACTTTCACCACAATATGTCTGTTCTGTTATTGCTCACAATTACACCTGTGATACTGAGTTTATTATGTGGTCCATAACATCCTCCTCATTCATGTGACAGAATCTGCTCTGTATCGTGATTCGTGGATTCTGGGAAACTGGGATTCTAGGATTCCGTGATTCCGTGATCCCCCCTTCAACATCCCCCCTCTGAGACACAGTGTGGCATGTAGATCCTCCCTTCAAGGCTGAATATGACATGGTGTGTGCAGTACATCCTTGTTGGCGCCATATCACTGACATCATAGTCGCCCTGTTTGGCCCGAATTCAAAGTGAGGGCCATGATGATGAGTGTGTGACCCTCGGGCAGAAAACTAAAAGCACACAGTGACAATGAGAATCAGCCCTATTCTCTCCGCTACGCCGGCTCAGTCAGCACCTCAGGATTAAGAGCAGAGAGCAGAGAGGAAAGGTGTGCTACTTCCTGAGTAAGTGCCTCTATAGCGGACAGGGCTTTCAGTCACAGGTCAAAATGGAGTCTATGAGCATCTTTCCCAGAAGGTAAAACTTTACATTCCTTTGCTGTAGGCTACTGTACTGTATGTTAGAGAGTAGATGCCTAGATGCTGGACCTGTGCCAGCGGGTCCATTTGCAGGGAGATTACAGAAGCCTTGCTGCAGAGTGTACTGTAGCAGGATAATATTTGGAATGGAGCATTGCTACGCAAGCAGAACGCAGAAGTCCTCGTAGAACCAGGCATCGAACAGAGGGCAAACAGGACTGTTCCAGACTACCGGACCACTCTGGGTCGAGACCACCACAGTTTTTTCAGATGACCATACTGACTGAGGTGTTAGCGTAGTAACAGGGTCGTTAGCGAGGACACTCTGGATCAAAGTGTGGTGTTAGATTATTCATTATTAGGGGCTGCTTTTCCATTAACTTGAGATGATGAAGAGACATGAGTTGGTGAGGCACACCTGAATAAGAGTTTTTCTTCCTTGTGTTGTCAACTGTCCGAAGCACCTCTGATGCTCAAAGCTTCTTTGCAGCTGACTGACAACAGGTTAGTTCAGACCAATATTTCTTGCTTCAGTGGAGTGGAGGCAAGTTGTAGCTGTTGTTTTGTCAACTGATTAATGATATTACTAGTACATAATGGGTGTTTCTCAATATGCATGCTACCCTTCTCCACACTCTCATGCTCCGAGTGCATTCTCCAAGGGCCTTGTCTTGAGTACTTTCTTGTGATGACGAGACTGTGGAGAATGCATAAAACATTACATTTGGAAAGCACTCGCACTCCCCCTACTGTATTACCTCACGCTGCACCTCTTCATTCAAGGGACATTCTTCCAGCAAAGGACACTGGCAACAATAGAGACGAAACAAGATACACAAAGCAAACGTTTTACTTCATAATTTTCAGCTAGCTATATGTGAATCGTAATAATCTAGCTAGCCGGCTAGTTAAACAGGCAAAAATGAACTAAACTAATGTTTTGCAAGGTAGATGTACAGCCAGTTAGCCCCATTGACTTACTATGGGCTTGTAGACAGGTGAACATGTCAAAATTAGCACAGCATGTTTTTATTCATGTATCAAGTTAAAATATTGTAGTCAGGCAGCATATGAGATGTGAATAGACAACCTTTCATTCTGAAGTCAGAGTGTATTTTCTCTCGCTTCAGCTCAAATAATGTCCGCCATTGGTTTTGAAGAAATCTTGCAGAATTTTTTACGTGGTTGCCTCATATTTCTGTGCACACTTTTCTTTGAAGCTTGCTTCAAAACATGTACAAACGGAGTACACATTAGATAAGTGTCCTCCGTTTGAGCAGACCTTCCCGTGCCCCAATTTGTGTGCTCGGAGTGCAGTAGTATGCATTTCATGGGTGCAGTGTCAGACAAAGAGGGATCATGGGTGCAGCGTCAGACAGAGAGGGATCATGGGTGCAGCGTCAGACAGAGAGGGATCATGGGTGCAGCGTCAGACAGAGAGGGATCATGGGTGCAGCTGTAGACAGAAAGAGGGCTGAAAGGGCTGAGAACATGGCCGAGCAGAACTAATTCCTCTGGAGAAAGTCTGGTCCCATGCTAGGCGCCTGTTGTGCTGGCTGCTGGGAATCATAAGGCTTGTGTAGCCTGGGACGTACACACATGTTGTTATTTTTTGTGTAGCCTGGGACATACGCATGTTGTGGGTTTTTGTGTAGCCTGGGACGTACACACATGTTGTTGGTTTTTGTGTAGCCTGGGACGTACACACATGCTGTTGGTTTTTGTGTAGTCTGGGACGTACACATGTTGTTGGTTTTTGTGTAGCCTGGGACATACACATGCTGTTGGTTTTTGTGTAGCCTGGGAAGTACACATGTTGTTGGTTTTTGTGTAGCCTGGGACGTACACACGTTGTTGGTTTTTGTGTAGCCTGGGACGTACACATGTTGTTGGTTTTTGTGTAGCCTGGGACATACACATGTTGTTGGTTTTTGTGTAGCCTGGGACGTACACATGTTGGTTTTTGTGTAGCCTGGGACATACACATGTACAGAAACAAGTAGTGATGAAGTCAATCTCTCCTCTACTTTGAGCCATGAAAGATGTACATGCATATTATTAATGCACATTTAAGTGCCAGCCGTGCTGCCCTGTTCTGAGGCAATTGTAATTTTCACGACTGAACAGTGATTGTCCAAGTGTGACAAAACAAGAGTCTATAGGACCATCCTTGTTGATACTTTTGTCAAAAAGAAAGAGCAGCACTTTATTATGGACATACTTCTCTCCATTTTAGCTACTGCTGTATCAACAGGTTTTGACCATGACAGTTTACAATCCAGGGTTACTCCAAGCAGTTTAGTCACCTCAACTTGCTCAATTTCCACATAATTTTTTACAAGATTTAGTTGAGATTTAGGGTTTAGTGAGTGATTTGTCCCAAATACAATGCTTTTCATTTTTGAAAAATTTAGGACTAACTTATTCCTTGCCACCCATTCTGAAACTAACTGCAGCTCTTAAGTGTTGCAGTGATTTCACTCAATGTAGGAGCTGGCGTGTATAGTGTTGAGTCATCCACATACATAGACACACTGGCTTTACTCAAGGAATGTCATTAGTAAAGATTTTAAAAAGTAAGGGGCCTAGACAGCTGCCCTGGGGAATTCTTGATTCTACCTGGATTATTATGTTGGAGAGGCTTCTGTTAAAAAACAAAGTCTGTGTTTTGTTAGACAGGTAACTCTTTATCCAAAATATAGCAGGGGGGTGTAAAGCCATAACACATACGTTTTTCCATGAGCAGACAATGATCCATAATGTCAAAAGCCATGCCGAAGTAACAAAACAGCCCCCACAATCTTTATCATAAATTTCTCTCAACCAATCATCAGTCATTTGTGTAAGTGCCGTGTGTTTCTATGGGCTGTAGTAGTAAAGGACAAATTAAATATATTGTTTTGATACCTAAAGGGATCCTACATTTCAAATAGCTAAATGACCTATGGTATGACCATATTAAAACGGCTTAGAATTTTACCCAAATCCACTGACATTCAACAAATTCAAGAGGTAATGGTAGAGGTGGGCTATTAAAGCTTATAGTAACATCAGTCATGTTTTTGTATGACCCCATGAGATGTATTACGCCTTTTGTTTTCATTGGTTGTGGCTCTTATTGGGCAACCCCATTGCGGAGCTGAGTGAGGGAGTGAAATATAGCTATGACATTTTCTAAACCCCAATGTTAAGTGGGAATCAGAGCTGGGCTGTTACAAAAACAAATGTGGTCATTCTCTGTCTGTTGTAAATCTTGCATCCATTGGGGAGTCTGATCTGCTGTGAAATTCTGTCATTCTTTTCACTCAGGAGAATGTCTGACTCCAAACGGAAGCCAGGCGTATAAACTCTCTGCTATGTTAAGCTAAATGTAATCATATCACAAATGTAAAACGGATCAGTTAGACACATCAGGAAGGGAGATGTACTGTATGATGTGCAGGATTGGTCAGATCCATGTAAAATGGCCTGAGAGTGTACTTGATGTAAGTAAGCGTATGTTTGGTCGTGTGCGTGTGCGTGTGCGTGTGCTTGTGCATGCCTGCGTCTGTGTGTATCCCTGCGTGTCTGTGTGCGTGTCTTGGATGTTGTGATTAATTTGTCATGAATCAGACGCACCTTTCCTCACGCACCCACGTAATTCAATACCATGTGATGTGATGTGAAGAGTCTGGCCCTGGAATGCATTGGGAATATCACTAATGACTGGTGATGTCATCCCCAGTGGAACAGACTGAACACACACACAGACAGACCAATATCTCACTGCACTTGTACTGAACTTCAGAAATAATGTCAATGTCAACTCTGATTATGGGATGGATGGACTGAAATAGTAACCTGTAGTATTACAGCATCTAGAGCAGTGGTTTTCAAACTTTTTCAGCGGCGACCCCATTTATTTCGCCAGAATTTCTGAGGACTCAAAAAACATTTGTGTGTTGTCACATACAATAATCAGTATTTTTTTTATTGTTTGTCGTTGTCCCCTGCCCAAAAGGTATTTGACCCCGACTTTGAATACCACTGATCTAGAGTATTCCAGAGGCAAGCAATGATGCTTCAAGCATAGAAGATGTATCCTCAAAAGCAAACTAGACTGTATTTCTTATGCACTTATGTCTGAATACAAATAAAAAAAATTGCCTGTGCTACTGAGTGTATTATTCTTATAACCGAGTAAGGAAATCACCATAAGCCTCTCTGTCTGCCACGTCTCAGTGGTGTGTGTGTCCTGGCCAATGTGGACTCTGGTTTGGGCCATCTGGTCCACAGACATGCTCCAGTGGTAGTCTTTCCAGTCTGACAAACCCAGAGTCTGGACACGTGTTTGCCTTGGAACCCTGCATCCATTTGGCATGTGGTGTTTTTATTTTTACTCTCACATTATGCGTTCCAAATGGTGCCTTATGCACTGCCTTTGACCAGGACACATATAGGGCTTTGGTCAAATGTAGTGCACTATACAGGGAATAGGCATCATTTGGGACGCATCCATACTCCCAGTCGGTATTAGATAGAACGTCTTGGTCCCACCCGTCTGGAAGGAAACCAACCTATGGTCACCTTGGTTACCCCATTGGGTCACAGCAAAACCTTTTTTCAAATGCAATTTTCTTGTTGTCTGCTTGTTTTAGTCAATAACAAAACTACGTTTAAGAAAAGTACAACATGTCTAAAGATAACTTTTCAACATTGTCTGCTCTCGGGCATTCTCACTACTTAAACGTAATATGATAGGGCTTCCCTCATGTCCCTTTTCATGACGGTGCTAGCAGCCATGTGATGGAGTGAGTGTTAGCTAGCTACCGACCAGAACATTAAGACCAAGAGCACAAACAAACAGACTATAAAACTGCAAGTAGTGAGTGGATTTACAAATGGACAATACTAAACAAGTTAAATGTCTTACCTGTGATTAAATGTTTTCCACACACATAGCTACGTGTAGCCTACTTGGACACCGGCTCCCCATAATTTCCCACTTTCCCACAGCGAAAATCCTGAAGCCACAGGGCTCTTCTCGCAGGCCCTATTTCCCTAAGTGGAAGCATAGTGAACCGTAGATTGTGATTTTTAACCTGGTTGTACATTGAATAACACAGCAGCTTTTCGGCACATTTTGTTATTTCTGTATAATAAAAATGCATGACTAAGTTTTACAATGTGGATCAATAGGATTTAAAAAATATATATTTTACCCTTATTTTACCAGGTCTGTTGACTGAGAATACATTCTCACTTACAGAATCAACCTGGGGAATAGTTACAGTTACAGGGGAGAGGAAGAGCGATGATTTTCTGTGACCTCAGAGAGTCAGGACGCCTGTTTAATGTCCCATCAGAAAGACGGCTCCCTACGCAGGGCATAGCATGTTTCCCCAATTTTTGTGGTCGTGGTCGAGAGGAATTCCTTCTTTTGACGTGAATATTAACTTGGGGTATAGACTTCTCATTGACCGTCTAGAATTGCTTGGGCTATAAATCATAATTTGTGGTGGTGAGGTCAAATAAAGGATGTTTCTGTGTAACTTGGTGTCTTGGACATTACCCTTAAATAAACTACCATAGAAGTAGGCTATACTAAACAGCTGTTGCAGAAGAGACAATAGATGGGGGATGGAGGTGTGGATAAATCAAAGATATCTCTTCTGTGGTGTGTTCTATCAATTTATAGATATATCTCCTGGGATCTGTTCTATCAATCTATTGATATCTCCCCTGTGGTGTGTCCTATCAATCTGTAGTTATCTCCTCTGTGGTGTGTTCTATCAATATATAGATATCCCCCTGTGGTGTGTTCTATCAATCTATAGTTATCTCCCCTGTGGTGTGTTCTATCAATCTATAGTTATATCCTTTGTCTGTTCTATACATCTATAGATATCTCATCTGTGGTGTATTCAATCAAAATATATATATATATCTCCCCTGTGGTGTTTTCAATCCATGTATAGATATCTCCCCTGTGGTGTTTTCAATCGGTATATAGATATCGCCCCTGTGGTGTGTTCTATCAATCTATATAAATCCGTCTGATTATGGGCTTGAGATGAGCCGGCTCAGTTCCACAGGCACCCCTTCGGATGGGGCATGTTATGTCCATAACACAAAATGACAGTTGATCTGAACTGCAGTGATCTTGACAGCATGAAGATAAAGAGGAAGACATGGTAGTTAACCCAATGAGTCCCACTGTCGCGCCGGCTTGATTTAGGGCTGCTAACCCCTTTTAAACATTGTCTGTTTGAGCTGTAGACTTTTGATGTTGATTAACCGGGGCAAAGCTAGAGCAGTGTTTGTGAGATAAGGGCACATCCCGAAGGGGCCCGGGGCCTGGGGCCGAGTCTTATTTTACAAAAGGTCTGTATAGACAGAATGGTTTTAGCTACAAAATATTAAAATGTATCTATTAAATGCTGAGACTCTCACAAAGACACACGTGTAACATGTTTTGCTCTATGATGCTCACAAGCAACACATGTGCCGTTAGAAGGTAAGGGGTTCTTCTACATAGAAGATAATCAGAAATCCCAGGACATAGTGTCTATAATACTGTAATAAGCTCACATAGTTGCTGTCACAAACTCCAAACTTCACACAACTGTCACTGACTAGTTGGATATTAATCTCCCACTGAGCAAACAATTTATGAACTTACAGCATTAATATAAATTCATTCTTATCAGGTTTTTACACTGGGGACCTTATTTTTTTAAATGGCATATGCCATTTTTTTTATTTTTTATAATAGCACTCATTAATACAACTGATTATGTCAAATTTGTATTCTACTTGTAGCTTTGGTTGTCCTGAAAAGAAAATGGTAAAGCATTTAATAGTGAGGCTAAATATAAGGGCTGGGTACGCAGATAAATGAAAGATTTTTGACTGATAGGGTTTTAAGGATTACTGAATGCATTAACTCTGTATGAACTGTCGCATTACGTATGTGGACAATGCAAAGATAATCTCCAGGTAAATGATTCTGGACAACAATGAAGAGTCTCATCCATCTCTACCTGCACCAGGAGGATACAAATATAAATTAATGTTTTGATTTCATATGCACGAACTGAATATCACTTCTACTGCGCCATATAAGGTAAATTAGCTGAAGAACGGCAGTTATTCAATATCCAGTGCTTCTTCCTGCACTTTTATACCATTCTGTATTCTACTGACCTACTTGTCAGCCCACATACAGTAACAGATCTGTAGGCTAAGCAGCTCAGAATGATGGCCCCACGCCTACGCTCTCAGCAGCATCAATGCTCTTTGCATTACAGCCTCATCCTTCTATTTTTGCAGTAATAGTCAGAGTTCAATTGAGAAAACTGTGTCAGTTACATAACTCTTTGACTGCAGGGGTCCTGCTTGTTTGTGTGGGATGGTACAGGGTTGATTGGCGCTGGCAGGGTGTACTTTCCCTGCTGTGACGACTGCCTTCGAGGTTTGGCCATTTTGGATTTGGCAAGTCTGTTCTTTTAAATAGGCTGTTTGTGACTAAGCAGAAAATAAATGTGTAAAAGGAGTCAACTGACAAAAAATCAAGATCATTGGTGGCTCTAAAGAAAAAATAACATCATGCTTCTTGGAGGGAGAGATACTCAGTTGAGAGATTTCATGCTACGTAATATCCTCTTTAGGAGTGACCTCTGAAAGTCTGTGTCATTGGCAGTGGTTGACTTGGGTAGGAGCTCAACAGAGCAGAGTACCGGCACCTCAAAGTTTCCACTGCTTGAGCTCATGTTTCTCATCTAGAATATTAGATCAAAAGTATTGTGAAGCTCCTGCACCTAAATATAAACAGTGCCGGCCCCCAAAATGAGTACCGACAACTATTTCAGTCCAAGTCGAGCACTGGTCATTGGAAATGTGTTTCTGTAAACTGCCCTGCAGCATGTGCTCAGCTGGGGGGCAGTGATATCATCACCGTGGCCCAGGCCTGGATGGATTAGACCTTTAATGGGACTAATATGCGCCAAACTTGTAACTCACCCTCCCAAAACCTACAGTGGCTGTGGCAGAGAAATACAAAAGTTCAGGAATAATCCTATGTATACTGTGGGAGTTTAGCATTTCACTCAGAATTTAGTGTTTAAATTGCTGTTTTTCCTGTGTTTTGTATCATATTGTACAACATCTGATAAAACTAACACTGTAAACGTGTGAAGAAATGTGATCAGTGTTATTCCCTGGTAGTTGCTGGTTAAAATAATATCTACACAGGACTTTCTAAGCAGCAGGTTTGCATGGGCGGGAGTTTCGGCTTTCCATGGTGACATCACCATGGACATCACTATTGGTTAATGTTATAGAAATTTTGTTCTCAATGTTCACAAACTGAACTTTAATTGACCTACTCTGTCTGTAACCCAAAGGTCGTAAAGCTATGGTTAAAATGAAACAGACAGAGACCCAGCTACAGAGATCATTATGTCAAAGGTTTATTCACCGAGAATTCTCAAATCACAATAAGAACACAGTCCTTTATATGTACATACAATTTAACTCCACCCCACTTTAGACGGGCTGTGTTTTACATATAACATCTTATCACTTCTAACAGCTTTCTAACCGTTTCTCCCCTCCCTGGGTGAAGAAACCGTTTTCCTGTTATAGGGTCCAGTTATAAATCGTCTGTCGACAGTTCTCCTGTTATCTCAACTCCATCCTGCTTAGGTTGCAAAATAGTAACACGATGTCTTAGTCTTTTAAAAAGTTCTAGACCTATTCCTCTAACACCTATTACATATATTTTCAGGATTGAATATTCTTAGTAATTACTTAAACATATTATTTTAAACATATAATAATTTAGTCATTAAACATAAATCATATGAATTTATTCATAACAGTTAATAGATGGGTTAGTTGACAACGTCACAAAAATGATGCGCACGCTTTGCTGGGGCAGAAGCCCTTGAGTTGTTGTGATTCCGGATGACCAGATAGCTACCAACAATGACAACAAACTGTATTGTAGGGAATCTCTCAAGCTCTCACAGTCTCACTTCAAAATTAAATGTTCATCCATGTTTCTCAAACGTCAAATTTCAGTGTGTGTTTAAGGTTCAGTTTAGGCATTGGCTCAGAATTCTGCATTAACTCCGAATGGTTAAGGTAAGAGTTAAATTATTTATTTAACTAGGAAAGTCAGTTAATAAAAAATTCTTAATTTACAATGATGTCCTAAAGTTTGGGATAGGCTTAAACAAAAATTGTAAAAACAGCTTTCTATTACAGGATTTGAACATGTAACCTTTGGCACCAGCGGCAGGTGCATACACCCATCCTCCATAACCAATGCAAAATCAAAACCTACTTGAAGGTAACAGCACTTACTGTTGCCCCTAGTGGCCGGCTTCCATGTCGTCTCCGAAGTCCTCAGACATGAATGGATGTCGAATACTGACTTGTATCATTGGTGACCTGGAGGTTTTAATCAATAGCTAATTTGATAACTGCTTACACAGACGTGCTTCTACAGTATATGGCTCAGTAGTGGGAGACAATGGTAAAACAGCTAAATGGATGACAAGTGGGGAAAGTATAGCTGCAACCCTCACTTTTATGATTGACTCCTCTTGCTTTCACAAGATAGCAATTTCAGCCAACCTATTGTATCCCACACATGCACGCATACTGTGTACACACACAACCACACACACGAGCACACACACACACACACACACACATTCCTTCAGCAGAGTGGTTGCTGCATAGCTGCCGTAATTGTATTAGATTGTATGACGGATTGAGGAGTGAGCTTGACTAGCTTGAGTGAATGAGGAACAATGTGATTAGTAGCGATCTGTTCTGGGAAACGGAAGGTCTGGCTCCCAGGCTTATCCCAGGCTGTTATCCAGGTGGCTGTGATGCTAACACTGGGACCCAGCTTTGGACGGGTGACCTTGTGATACACTTTGTCCTGTCCTGTCTAAAACACTGACCTCTGAGTCTGTAGGCATGTCACCTCTTCCCCTCTGTGGACATGGCTGTCTCATCAGGTTTGTCTAGTCCACAGCCCAGGGAACAAAGACAGGGAGTTTTTTGAATGTTCTATTTACAGTTTTGTGAATAATTCAGAAAATAACCTATACAGATCATACGTGCAATCATATGCACAATACACTCCATTGCCTCCAAGTTTGTGCAGGTAAAAAGACGAAGATAATTATTGTATTAATCCCATTATAGCCATTTTCGGTTGGTGAACATATGGAATTTTAAACAGAACCTAGATCCAGTTTCATCATTTTGAGCTTTATCTGTAAATCCTCATCATGGTAATTAAACAGCATAACAAAGGATTACAATTATCCTATTGCAATAATATTAAACCATAAATAACATGACTATTTCTAGATAAAAATATAATATTGATGGAAAACATTCAAGATATGTGAAACATACCATAGGTGTTTCTTTCTTGTCAGCCAGCTCATTTTGCAATCACTCAAGATAGTGATCATCATGAGACAGAGATGTTAAAGGGAAAGAGGAAGCTGATGGCTCTGCTGGAGGCCATGTTATAAGATAAATCAGAGCTGTGAGCTTTCTGTCATGGAGACACTCTCAAACCACTGTCTTCTCACTGGGGGCCTTCGGTCATGTGGAAGACGAGCCACAGTGTTGTGTTGCTGCTCCCTCTTGTCCCCACACGCCTGCCTGTCTGTCTGTGTTTGTGTGTGTGTGTGTGGGGCTGTCTGTTTCTCTGTCTGTTTCTGTGTGTGTGCGTGTGTGTGACTGCCTGTTTCTGTTTCTGTGTCTGTGTGTGTGACTGTGTCTGACTGTGCATCTGTGAGTGTGTTTGCGCCCCCTGTCTCTGCCCCCTGTTTCTGTCCCACTGTCTCTGCCCCCTGTTTCTGTCCCACTGTCTCTGCCCCCTGTTTCTGTCCCCTGTCTCTTCCCCCTGTTTCTGTCCCACTGTCTCTGCCCCCTGTTTCTGTCCCCCTGTCTCTGCCCCCTGTTTCTGTCCCACTGTCTCTGCCCCCTGTTTCTGTCCCCCTGTCTCTGCCCCCCTGTTTCTGTCCCACTGTCTCTGCACCCCTGTTTCTGTCCCACTGTCTCTGCCCCCCTGTTTCTGTCCCTGTCTGATAAGCTCCCATCTGACAGACCCAGGACACACAGCACAGGAAGTGGCAGTGGAAATGTGGAATCTGGGACTCTGATCTAAATTTAACAGATGTATGAGGACAAGACTGTTATATAAAGCTTGTTCTCTTTCCTCCTACACTCTTTGAAAAAAGAGTTCCTTCAGCTGTCCCCATATAAGAAACCTTTTTGCTTCCAGGAAAAACCCTTTTTGGTTCCAGGTAGAACCATTTTGGGTTCCATGTAGAACCCTCTGTGGAAAGGGTTCTACATGGAACCTAAAACAGTTATACTTGGAAACAAAAGGGATCGACCTGGAACCAACAAGTGTTCTTCAAAGGGTTCTCCTATGGGGACAGCCGGAGAACTATTAAGTTCTAGACAGTACTATATTTTCTAAGAGTGTAGTGGTCAGCTGTAGTGCAGTGGTTCTCAAATAGTTTGACTTCGGGACACAAATTTGACCATGGTTGTTTTAGTCGCCACCCAATATTTGCATCACGGATGCCATCTGGAAGCTTTTTTTAATGCTATATTGAAAGTAAATGTAGAAATGTATATGACAAGGGAACAACATTCCCACCTTTTCCATTGTCAACAATTCATTTTGCCCATATTGTTGATGAAGAATGTTAGTAAGCGCATTGATTTGAGACCACAAAATCTGTTAATTGCTCTAAATAAGGAGCTATTTGTAATTACACAACGTTCAATCCAGTTTAACTTAAAGATGATTGATTGTTTGGAAATCCAGCACAATAAAACCGCAATCTGAATATCCACTAATAGCAGTTTTTTTTTCACATTCGACTTTTCAGTTAAGTTTTTCCCTCGGAATTGAAACAAGAGTGAATCAATGGCATTACAAGACTCAGGTTCAACATAAAGAGATAATGCATAAGCGTGCAGGCTATACTAAACTTGAAATGCCCTCAACTTTGGATAGTAAGACTCAGCCCTGAATAGTAAGGGCTCTGCAACTAGCAATTAAAAATGAATTTAGCCTTTTGTTTTTTTGGCAGAACATTTAGAATAGACCGAAAAGGGCTTCTTGGTAGCTAGTTATGAGGTCGGGAGATAGGTTCCCAATCTGGACTAGCTAAAGACAACTTCATGCAATTGCTAAGTGTCTAGTTGTATTACAGAGAAAAACAACAATGACAAAAATCTCAAATAAATAGTATATTTTTACATGACAAATCTGAGGGGGCACGTGCCCCTGTACACCTTATGGGCACAGCTTGGCATGATGTCACACAAACAATATGAGTCACTCTGTGTGTGTGTGTGTGTGTGTGTGTGTGTGTGTGTGTGTGTGTGTGTGTGTGTGTGTGTGTGTGTGTGTGTGTGTGTGTGTGTGTGTGTGTGTGTGCGTGCGTGTGTGTGTGCGTGCATGTATGTGTTTATGTGCATGTACGCTTGTGTGTGAGCACAAGCATGTGTGTGTGTGCATGTCAGTGTGTGTGTGTGCGTTGGATGACATGTGTGTGGAATGTGTGTGTGACAAAGAGATTAAATAAGAGAAAAAAAGAGAGAGGGGACAAACATCCTGTGACAATACATTCAATCCTCCATTTTAGCTCTTCCATTGGCTCGTTTTGTGTACAGCATCCTCTGACCCCCACTCACACAGTCTCTCAAACGCAGCTTGTGGGTCTTAAATTGTATTCTTCATCATAGGTTTATCCCATTGCAGTGGTTAGCAGTTGGTATGGAACACTGACATATGCACGACTGCTTAGGACTTACAGTGGAATTATCCTGGCTTTGCGTGAAAGAGGAAGTCTGCAGTTCGGTAAGAAAATAACCGTCCTCTCTATTTAAGTCTGTCTTGCCTTTTTCAGAACAGATTCATAGTACTGTTTTACAATTTGACATATGTAATTCTAGTATTATGGCAAAAATAGTCCTTTCTCTTTTTACTCCACTCCTGTCTGGTTCTAGGTCTCTGTGTGTCATAACAGGAGACGTCTCTATGCTTTCCTTGTCAATCTAACATCTTGGTGTGTGGTGTGCTCTGTAGATGGGCTGCCTTCTACTGGATGTCATAATAATCTGTGGCAAGGTTCAGAGGTACAATGGGTTCGTAAATGTTGATTAACAAACACTGTCACATTGACTACTTTAGACCAAATCAGCAGACTATAGGCTAGCAGTGTATGTTTAAGCAATAAGGCCCAAGGAGGTGTGGTATATGGCCAATGTTCTCTACCACGGCTAAGGGCTGTTCTTATGCACGATGCAATCTGGAGTGCCTTTGTATACAACCCTTAGCCGTGATATATTAGCCATATATCACAAACCCTTGAGGTGCCTTATTGCTATTATAAACTGGTTACCAATGTAATTATAACAGTAAAAATAAATGTTTTGTCATACCTGTGGTATACCACGGCTTTTAGCCAATAAGCATTCAGGGCTCAAACCACCCAGTTTTTAAAGAAGTCTGTATGGGCCCTGTGTAGGAGGAGACTTGTCACTCCATTGTCATTAATGTCAAATAGATTTATGTTCATCAATGTGTGTGTTTGTGTGGTGTGTGTGTGAGTGTGTGTGTGTGTGTGTGTGTGTGTGTGTGTGTGTACATGTGCAGATGAGTGTGTGAGTTTCTGTGTGTGTGTGTCTGTTTCTATGAGTTTGTGTGTGTGCATGTCCACATGTATTAGTTCATACTGTGTGTGTGTGTGTGTGTGTGTGTGTGTGTGTGTGGCAACATCTGCTGCTCTCCTACTATGCCTACATTACATGTGTAAATGCAGGCCTTACTAGCCATACCTCCAGGTTGTTCAAGGCACTGGCCTGTTGTGTTCATCTCCATTCCGATGATTACTGAATGGGTAATCTGGACCAGAGACATAGAGCCATGTGTTGTGCAGGAGGGCAAATAGGACTAAATCAACTACAGGTCCAATTATATATTACATTGAGTATCTTATGGTGATTGCCTCTGGCCATCTAATGTGCAGCTGCAGCAGAACACGTCAACAAGTCCCCCACGACACAGATATCTGCTGCTGTTTTTTTGTTGTGATATGAGGGTGGTAGACAGGGGCTGGGTGTTGATGGGGAGGCCATGGTTACTGTAGCACAGTATGGAGTCCATAATGTCTATAATGTCTATACATCCCTTCACATATATATTTTTATACTCCGGACTCTGACATTGGTCGTCCTAATATTTATATATTTCTTAATTCCATTATTTTACTTTTAGATAAGTGTGTGTTGTTGCGAATTGTTAGATATTACTGCACTGCTGGAGCTAAGAACACAAGCATTTCGCTACATGCGCAATAACATCTGATAAATATGTGTACGCGACCAATACAATTTGATTTTAAGATGTAGCATGAACCAGGGACATGACCAGACAGTGAGTTGGGGAGGGGTGGGGTGCTGCTGGCAACACCTTAAAGGGCCAGCAGTTCTGATGCGTGTGCCAAACTATGTCAGTCTGTCACTGACTCTCACAGCATGCAGTTCAATGGAGGGAAAAGGGGAATGATGGAATATGTTTGTGGCAAAGCTGCTCCAACCCGAAATGATGAGAATTATAATATTAATACAATTCAATTTTATTTGACGTGACTTTCATGACACTCAATTCAAGTACCCACGTCCCCACGCATTCCCAAACCTCTGTTGAAATCATCTTTGAAAGGACATACAGTGAATCTATAGACAGTAACCCACTCTCTTTCTCTGTGTGTCAGATAGACAGCCTGGTAGGTACACCTGGTGTCCAGTATAGCGTAGAACAAATGTTACAAGAAGCATGCCGTTTTCCGTCTCCTACGGCTTGCAAGAATCTGATCCACAATATATTTTGTATGAGACAGACACATGCACGTGTTCTCCCAAGTCTCCCACGAAGCAGGACCACACACATGGAGCTCTACAACACCCCTCAATTTGTTTCTGATTGATTACATATGATATGTTCAGTAACCTAACTACTGATATTTTCTGTTCAGGAAGGACAGATGTTGGATCTTAACTTAATCACTCTGTTGTCACAGAGAATATACCTGCTGCATCAGGAAATTCAAATGAGCCTTGTGAGTTCCTGAAAATTAGCAGTTCTCTACCTCTCCACACGGAGGCAGTCAAGTCATTGCGATCTGGGTTTGCTATCAAAATAATGTTCTCTCTCGCTCAAACGCTATAGGCCTAGGTTCACCTACTACACCCTTCAAATGCTCAAAAATGTATCTGAAATGCAGCCATACACATCAACAACCATGGTTTTATATAGCTTAATAACACAAGATTGATATTGGTCTCCACTAGGCTTTGACAAGTGTCAAGTGTATACTAAGGTCAAAATGTAGTTCAATAGTGGCCTGGGGTCGGTCTAGCAGTTAGGACCACTGCCTTTAGAATGCACATATAGGCCTACCATGTCGGTGTGACTTACATTCTGACCGATGCCCTTCTGTAACAAATAACTCAATCCCCCGATTGACCTGATTCATTTACACATTTCAAATATGGACAATCCAGGGATATTTTACCCCCGATCCTGATAAGAAATGACCATACCATACCATACTTTTGGATAGCATAAATAGGAAACAAATAAAATAATAACAGTAGGCTACACCAACATTAGTTTCCACTCATACAAAGTGTCTAGTAAATTGCCAGAGTAGATTTGCCGTGGTAAACAAGGAAATATTTGATTTCTACTGTACAGAATGCTTGTCTCTTAGCCTGTTATAAAAGGACTAAGTTGTTCCGATTGCAATACCAACCAGAGGGCGAACATATCTTGAAATACTTTGGTTGCAAGCAGGACTAATGTTAATATTTCATTTCGTGAAGTTGTCAAGATGTTAATGCATTTGTGACTGTCCAAAGACAATTTTGTTGCGCTGAGACACTTTCCCTGATGTATAAATTATCAGACTTTTCGGTTTACTTCTTGAAAACATTTAAATAATTGCAATTAGCTTGTTGGGCATAATGTCGGCTCAGTCTGGATACTAGATCACCCAGCATTCACTCAGAGCTGGAGCGCGCTGCTAAGATCACTGCGCTACAACAGTTCACAATGCTCTAGAAAGCACAAAGAGTACAAATGATATATAGGCATGTTGTTTTTTATTATTTTGTTTTAACCCTTCCCCAAACAATAACCCTAACGTTAAGTACTGGGAATTAATGCCAAAACTGTTAACCTTTGACTTGTTTCTGTTTTAACCCTGTAACCACGCAGAATTAACCCTGTAACCACGCGAAATTAACCCTGTAACCACGCAGAATTAACCCCGTAACCACGCAGAATTAACCCCGTAACCACGCAGAATGAATGTGTCAAAAATAGACATTCTTCCATGAGTCAAAGGGCAGGGGGACGAATTCGAAGCTATGTCAACTCTGGTATTTGTGTGCTGGGGTCGGTGGCTTTTAACTGCATGACCACACAGGCACTGAGGCAACCAAAGTAATTGATTCTGCCTATTTCTTGCCTTCAACATATAATAAAACAATTGATTTAAAAAATACGGATTTTCCCTAACGAAAAATATATCTACCCCCTTCAAATATGTCCATTTATTGTAATCCACATAAGAATTCGCACGGGACACTGTAGCTTGCATGTAGTTCTTAACTGACTTGCCTAGTTAAATAAAGGTTAAATTGAAAAAATAACTAAAATAAAATAAAAACTGCTTAGTATACAAACACCTGCTGCAGGATTATTTTCCTCCTGTGACGAAATTCTATATTATCTATCACTTTATTCTTAGTTATATGCACATATCTAGCTCAATTTCCTCGTAACCCTGCATATCGACTCGGTACTTGTCCCGCTTGTATATAGCCAAGATATAGTTACTCATTGAGAAATTAATTATTACTTTTATTAATTTACTTTTCTATTATTTCTTGATTTTCTTTCTCTCTGCATTGTTGGGAATGGCCCGTAAGTAAACATTTCACTGTTAGTCTACACCTGTTATTTACAAAGCATGTATCAACAAAATTGCTATGATTTGAAGGGGTCAAATTAAGATCCGACATTTGTAGTCAATAAAAAACCATGAAAAAGGCAACCATTTAGAATCAATCAATTGTAGCATGGTAATTGTTTGGAGACTTTCACTTGGTCTTATCCACATGTTAACAAATGCTGAAATATGAAATATGAAGAGCATTATGTATTTTTTTAAATTATTTTTCTTTCAGAGAACCATGAGCGGCGGTGTGAAGATCAAAACCATATCCCAGGCCCAACCAGGTTCAGGTCTGGTCTCTGGTATCCCCCTTCCCCGGAGGATGACCCCCCTCTCCAAACTGGACCCCAAACAAAGCAGCGCCCTATCTAACCCCACAGCACAGTTTCAACTCAGCACCAAAATGCATCCCTCCTACTCTTCTTCTTCCTCCTTTTCAAACGAGCTGCTGAGTGGTGCAGCTTTGAGGGGTTGTATCTGTCCCACTGGCTCCTCCTCCAGAGTCTCCTATGCACCAGAGAGAGGCACCATCAGCCGGTCAGCCTACAGCAGCCCCCAAGTCCCCAAGAGACAGACACCACCACCACGCTCCAAGGACACCCTGGAAATTCACTCCGGGAGAAACGGGAACTGGGCCTCAGGCAGGGTTCGCCACAGCCGTCTGGACGACAATGGAGACGCGCAGGAAGCCCTGTCGAAGCTCTCTAGTGGTGATCTCCACTCAGGCCAAAGCAGGCTCTCCAGCACTAAAGCAGGGAACGGGAATCTGATCAGCGCTGTGTTGATGACCACCTGTCAGGAGCAGAGGGAGCCGGGGAACCTCTCTTGCCAAGGCATGGTCGCATCTAAAAAAGATACGCCCACCAACAAACCCAGAGCGTCCCATCTGAGCCAAGGTGGTGGTGGTGGTACCAGGCAGACAGTCGGTGTGCCACGCAGAGGGAGTGAGCCAGCCCGTAGTAACATGGCCACTGTGGCACCTTTCAGGTTCAGGTGAGGGCAGTGTTTACCCTTTTACACTGATAGCATCAGCTCTACATTAATGTACACTCACTGGGAGTATGTCTGGTATACATTTAAGACAATCCACTGGGCACAGATGTCAATTCAACATCTGTTCCACTTTGGTTCAACATTATTTCATTGAAATGACATGGAAACAACGTTTAGTCAACCAGTGTGTGCCTAGTGGGAATACATGATTATATAGGCTATTCAATACATAGCAAAAATATTGTAATATTGTAGTGTAAAAATGTATTATATGAATGTCCCTGTTCTGTCAGTTAGCTCTTTTTCCCTCACAATTGTGTGGTGTTGTAAATTGATGGTCATGCTGTGCGTGTAGGTTGAATGTCCAGGATGATGATGCCTCTTCTCTGGAGGACCTGAGTGACTGCTCCTCTGACTCCATGGAGGTGTGCTGTGACGACCTGGGTGAGTCACATTCACTCGTTGTCTCACCACGTTCACTGTAAATCAAATCAAATCAAATTTTATTTGTCACATACACATGGTTAGCAGATGTTAATGCGAGTGTAGCGAAATGCTTGTGCTTCTAGTTCCAACCATGCAGTAGTATCTAACAAGTAATCTAACAAATTCACAACAACTACCTTATACACACAAGAGTAAAGGAATGAATACGAGTATGTACATATAAATATATGGATGAGCGATGGCTGACCGGCATAGGCAAGATGCAGTAGATGGTATGGAGTACAGTATATATATATATATGACATGAGTAATGTAGGATATGTAAACATTATATAAATGGCATTGTTTAAAGTGGCTAGTGATACATTATTTCATCCAGTTATAATTATTAAAGTGGCTAGAGATTTGGGTCGATGGCAAGCGGCATAGGCAAGATACAGTAGATGGTTTAGAGTACAGTGTATACATTTGATATGAGTATGTCGGATACGTAAACATTATATACAAAATTGTTTAAAGTGGCTAGTGATAGTCAGTAAGTCAGTATGTTGGCAGCAGCCACACAATGTTAGTGATGGCTGTTTAACAGTCTGATGGCCTTGAGGTAGAACGAGACGGCCTACAGAGAGGAGGTGAGGGCCCTCGGAGTGTGGTGTCAGGAAAATAACCTCTCACTCAATGTCAGCAAAACAAAGGAGATGAACGTGGACTTCAGGAAACAGGAGAGGGAGCACCCCCCTATCCACATCGAGGGGACAGTAGTGGAGAGGGTGGAAAGTTTTAAGTTCCTCGGCGTACACATCACGGACAAACTGGATTGGTCCACCCACACAGACAGCGTGGTGAAGAAGGCGCAACAGCGCCTCTTCAACCTCAGGAGGCTGAAGAAATTCGGCTTGTCACCAAAATCACTTACAAACTTTTACAGATGCACAATCGAGAGCATCCTGTCGGGCTGTATCACCGCCTGGTACGGCAACTGCTCCGCCCACAACCGTAAGGCTCTCCAGAGGGTAGTGAGGACTGCACAGCGCATCACCGGGGGAAACCTACCTGCCCTCCAGGACACCTACACCTCCCGATGTCACAGAAAGGCCAAAAAGATCATCAAGGACAACAACCACCCGAGCCACTGCCTGTTCACCCCGCTATCATCCAGAAGGCGAGGTCAGTACAGGTGCGTCAAAGCTGGGACCGAGAGACTGAAAAGAGACTGACTCCTTTGTTTTGCTGACATTGAGTGAGAGGTTATTTTCCTGACACCACACTCCGAGGGCCCTCACCTCCTCTCTGTAGGCTGTCTCGTCGTTGTTGGTAATCAAGCCTACCACTGTAGTGTCGTCAGCAAACTTGATGATTGAGTTGGATGCGTGGCCACGCAGTCATGGGTAAACAGGGAGTACAGGAGAGGGCTGAGAACGCACCCTTGTGGGGCCCCAGTGTTGAGGATCAGCGGAGTGGAGATGTTGTTTCCTACCCTCACCACCTGGGACCGGCCCGTCAGGAAGTCCAGGACCCAGTTGCACAGGGCTGGGTCGAGACCCAGGGTCTCGAGCTTAATGACGAGCTTGGAGGGAACTATGGTGTTAAATGCTGAGCTGTAGTCGATGAACAGCATTCTTACATAAGTATTCCTCTTGTCCAGATGGGTTAGGGCAGTATGCAGTGTGATTGCGATTGCGTCGTCTGTGGACCTATTGGGACGGTAAGCAAATTGGAGTGGGTCCAGGGTGTCTGGCAGGATGGAGGTGATATGATCCTTGACTAATCTCTCAAAGCACTTCATGATGACAGAAGTGAGTGCTACGTGGCGATAGTCATTTAGCTCAGTCACCTTAGCTTTCTTGGGAACAGGAACAATGGTGGCCCTCTTGAAGCATGTGGGAACAGCAGACTGGGATAGGGACTGATTGAATATGTCCGTGAACACACCAGCCAGCTGGTCTGCGCATGCTCTGAGGACACGGCCAGGGATGCCATCTGGGCCGGCAGCCTTGCGAGGGTTAACACATTTAAATGTTTTTCTCACATTGGCTGCGGTGAAGGTGAGCCCGCAGGTTTTGGTAGCGGGCGTGTCGGTGGCACTGCATTGTCCTCAAAGCGAGCAAAGAAGTTGTTTAGTTGGTCTGGGAGCAGGACGTCATGGTCGCGCGACGGGCTGGTTTTCTTTTTGTAGTCCGTGATTGACTGTAGACCCTGCCACATTCCTCTTGTGTCTGAGCCGTTGAATTGTGACTCTACTTTGTCTCTATATTGATGCTTAGCTTGTTTGATTGCCTTGCGGAGGGAATAGCTACACTGTTTGTATTCAGTCATGTTTCCGGTAGCCTTACCCTGGTTAAAAGCAGTGGTTCGCGCTTTCAGCTTTGCGCGAATGCTGCCATCAATCCACGGTTTCTGGTTGGGGAAGGTTTTAATATTTGCTATGGGTACAACATCACCAATGCACTTGCTAATAAACTCGCTCACCGAATCAGCGTATACATCAATGTTGTTGTCAGATGCTATCCGAACATATCCCAGTCCACGTGCTCGAAGCAATCTTGCAGCATGGAATCAGATTGGTCGGACCAGCGTTGAACAGACCTGAGAACGGGCGTTTCCTGTTTTAGTTTCTGTTTGTAGGCTGGGAGCAACAAAATGGAGTCATGGTCAGACTTGCCGAAAGGAGGGCGGAGAATAGCCTTGTATGCATCACGGAAGTTGGAATAACAGTGGTCCAGGATTTTACCAGCCCGGTGGCACATTCGATATGCTGGTAAAATTTTGGGAGCCTTGTTCTTAAATTAGCCTTATTAAAATCCCCAGCCACAATAAATGCAGCCTCAGGATATGTGGTTTCCAGTTTACATAGAGTCCGATGAATTTCTTTCAGTGCCGTCGATGTATCAGCTTGAGGGGGGATGTACACGGCTGTGATTATAATCGAGGAGAATTCTCTTGGTAGATAATGCGGTCTGCATTTGATTGTAATGAATTCTATGTCAGGTGAACAAAAGGACTTGAGTTCCTGTATGTTGTTATGATCACACCACGCCTCGTTAATCATAAGACACACACCCCCACCCTTCTTCTTACCAGATAGAAGTTTGTTTCTGTCGGCGCGATGCGTGGAGAAACCAGGTGGCTTTACCGACTCTGATAACGTGTCCTGAGTGAGCCATGATTCCGTGAAGCAAAGAACGTTGCAGTCTCGGATGTCTCTCTGAAAGGCAACCCTCGATCGGATTTCGTCTACTTTGTTGTCAAGAGACTGTACATTGGCGATTAAAATACTTGGGAGAGGTGCACGATGCGCCCGTCGACGTAGCTTGACCAAAAGACCGGCGCGTTTCCCTCTTCTCCGGCGCCGCCGTTGTTTTGAGTCGCCGGGTGCTATCCAGTCTATTGTTGTGTTTGGGTTAGCAAACCGAGAATCCTCTTTGGGAAAGTCGTATTCCTGGTCGTAATGTTGGTAAGTTGACGTTGCTCTTATATCCAATAGTTCCTCCCGGTTGTATGTAATAAAACTTAATATTTCCCGGGGTAACAATGTAAGAAGTAATACATAAAAAAACAAAATACTGCATGGTTTCCTGAGAACGTGAAGCGAGGCTGCCATCTCTGTCGGCGCCGGAATTTCTAGTATTAGGGTTGGCCTATTTAACTCAAGAACAAAGTATACTGCTGCTTGAGGATTGAAGAACAAACTGGTTTTGGAGACTACATTCGATTCGACTTCCATTAAACATCTTGTAGACATGCTTTTTAACCAATTTAATGAAAAGTCGTTGTAGTCGTTTTCAGCCACTTATCTGTGTCTAAATCCGTCCTGACATACTGGCCAAAAGTATGTAGACATCTGATAGTCGAACATCTCATTCCAAAATCATGGCCATTAATATGGAGTTGGTCACCACTTTGCTGCTATAACAGCCTCCACTCTTCTGAGAAGAGTGTGGCTGAAGAAACCAAATCTACAAATTTGAAGGGGTATCCACATACTTTTGTATATATACAGTCTATGTATCCGCTCTGATCTGGAGCTCTCATCTGAGCCTTCAAGGCCACATGTATGAAGAAACAGCCTTACATTTGGACATGATTTTGCATATACCTGGAAAAGCAGAAAGTATGGTCAATTGTACTCTGGTATCCTTGAGGAAATATAAAACCATTGGAAAATGTTTCTAGACTATCTTCTTTTTTTTTTGCTTGTGATCACAGGTTGAATTGGGATTTTGCAGGATGCAGGTGGTGGGATTGTTTCCAACTATGCTGTCCATTAATGTTGTTTTTCCATGTTCATTTTCAACAGAAATCTATTAAAATTTCACTCTATGGTTTGGATCAATTCTATCCCCTGACCATGTTTTAAACTTCTTCAGGATTGGTTGAGCTAACGTAGGCTAATGCGATAAGCATGAGGTTGTGTAACCGATGTGAAATGGCTAGCTAGTTAGCGAGGTGTGCGCTAATAGCGTTTCAATCGGTGAGAGTTTTTAACAGATGATTTAACCATGATAAGCCACTTTATATCACAAATGACACCATATCATTTATTTTACTAACAGATCACACCCTATCTTTTATTTTGCTAACAGATCACACCCTATCATTTATTTTAGTAACAGATCACACCCTATCATTTATTTTACTAACAGATCACACCCTATCTTTTTGTCAGTTATGGCAACACAGAAAATTAGGACAAATTGACAAGCAGTTGTTTTTCAGTAAACAGGACAGCATGCCAGGCAAATATGTACTGGTTGTTATAGTAATCCAGTGTTAATAGGCACCGCCCCTTTCACTAGTTCTTACTACAGTGACTGCCAACACACAGTACAGTAAACACTTCATTACTCCCCACCTGCTTTGTACATCAGGACCTAGGATCTCCTCCAGAAGTTTGTCACAACTGGATCTCACTGCTGCTGTTATGTAAATACCGTTTTTCATAAACGCACATGTGGGAAAATATGTTTTCCCACGGTCAAAATCTCTCTTAAATCCCATTCAGCAGATTACTCTTTCCAAAATGTGTCTACATCTCGGGAGTACAGTTGCTGTGAAATGTATGTCAAAACTATTTAAAAAGCCATTAGAAGATCTTAACTTTAAACTCCATTGTCTGTTTTATTCTTACTGGAGAATGTGTTTGTTTTACATCTTAAAATGTTGAATAGGAACATAGCGATTAATTTCACAGTGACATGTCTGTGAAAATGTTTAGTACCAAGTTTTCAGACTGCTGGGGACATGAGGATTGGACATTGGAATAGTCATTCTGCCAAAAATATTGATTTGCAAACATCCCTGTCTACAACAAACCACAATGTCAACCTACAGTATAACTAACATGGACCTACAGTGAGAATATGAAAGGAGAATGCGAAAGTCACTCTGAACCTGTAATGGAGAGAGAGGGGTCTATGTGTTGCCCTGATTAGTACTGTTTAGGAACACCCAGCGTGCAGATAATGAGACAAGGAACTCAGAAAACCACATTCACTATAAAAGCCTTCTAAGTAGTTATAAAAGCCTTCTAAGTAGTTATAAAGTCTTTGAAGTAGTCTCTTAATTATGGTGATGACTGAGAGAGGTTGTGGTGGCCGCCCCTCACTATATTCTTTTGGGAGAGGCTGTGGTGGCCGCTCACTGTATTCCTCTGAGAGAGGCTGTGGGTGGCCCCTCACTATATCCTCTGTGAGAGGCTGTGGTGGCCCCTCACTGTATTCCTCTGAGAGAGGCTGTGGGTGTCCCCTCACTATATTCCTCTGTGAGAGGCTGTGGTGGCCCCTCACTGTATTCCTCTGAGAGAGGCTGTGGTGGTCCTTCACTGTATTCCTCTGAGAGAGGCTGTGGGTGGCCCCTCACTATATTCATCAGAGAGAGGCTGTGGTGGCCCCTCACTGTAATCCTGAGAGAGGCTGTGGGTGGCCCCTCACTATGTTCCTCTGCGAGAGGCTGCGGTGGCCCCTCACTTATTCCTCTGAGAGAGGGTGATTGCCCCTCACTGTATTCCACTGATAGAGGGTGGTGGGAGGTTGAGAGGTTGAGTGGTCTTCAGGACCAAACGGACAGATGCAGGACTGAGGGACCCAGTGATTTGATCTGGAATGCACTTTCGCCTCCTGTCAGAGAGTGCCTCTCGTCCCCTCAGGACAGCCCTGGGGGTCTCTTCCAACCCGCCACTGTGTCTTAGTATTGATAAAGGGGTAAAGAGAGGTCCGCTCTCTATTGAGTGGTTATATGTTTATTCCATATTGAGAATGTTCTCTGTGTGTCTTCATCAGTGTAATCAGTATGTGGTTTCATAAGTGTGTCGTGTCATCAAATCAAATTTTATTTGTCACGTGCCGAATACAACAGGTGTAGACCTTACCGTGAAATGCTTACTTACAAGCCCTTAACCAACAATGCAGTTCAAGAAATAGAGTAGAACAAATATTTACTAAATAAACCCTAAGGTAAAAAAAATTAAGTAACACAATAAAATTAGATAACAATAATGAGGCTATATAAACGGGGTACCGGTACCAAGTAACTTGAAACTCTCGACACGCTCCACTACATCCCCGTCAATGTTAATGGGGGATTGTTTGGCCCTCCTTTTCCTGTAGTCCTCGATCATCTCCTTTGTCTTGCTCACATTGAGGGAGAGGTTGTTGTCCTGGCACCACACTGCCAGGTCTCTGACCTCCTCCCTATAGGCCGTCTCATCGTTGTCGTGGGTGAACAGGGAGTACAGGAGGGGACTAAGCACGCTCCGCTGAGGGGCCCAGGTGTTGAGGATCAGTGAGGCAGATGTGTTGTTGCCTACCCTTACCACCTGGTTAAACAAGCTGATCTATGGCAGCCATATTGGAAAAAACACCTGTAAACAATTTGGCATTGATGGCGGTATGTCCAGGAACAATATATTAGTATTATTTCTATGACAGCACACAAAACACTTAACACAGGTTAACAAAAGGAAGTAATATAATCATTTTGGTGAGACTTGAAACGAGCAAGGTGACTTAGCAGTTTTCATCTGCCTTCCTCTACAGGTCTCCAGCACATTGAGCTCAGCAGGAATATACTAATATTCAGCATATGGGGAAAGTTGGGAGAAGAAAATGCACTCACATTACTATTCAGGTTTTTACAATATCCTGGACCCTGGGGCTCACATTCCACTCAGCACAAGGGTTTCATTAATGTTTGAAAGGAGCTCTATTTTTATGGTAAGACATCAAGGATCCTTCTGCTTTTCTTTGACACCACACACACACAAACACACACATTGGGCAAGAACGTTCCTTTGTATCTTTGATATGTTGCAACATCATCATGGTTGTGCCACAGCAGCTGAGCCGTCACAGAATAATTACACAGACTTTCCAGTTCACTGGCAGCTGTGGAGCTGTCCACCCCATAGCCTCTTTCCTCACACACACACACACACACACACACACACAAACACACACACACACACACACACACACAGCTGGTCAATCGTAGAGTCAGATTAGTCTCCAGATGTTTGGGAAAGCAGTGGCAGGAGGCTGGATGCTGGTCCACCCTGGCCTCTCCTGAGGAAGGGTGTCTCCCTCCTAGCACTCAGATATGTTACAATGTCCTATTTCATTAACCCAGCACTCAGATATGTCACAACGTCCTCGTTCATTAACCCAGCACTCAGATATGTTACAATGTCCTCTTAAGGATCGGCCCCTTTTTTTCAATTATTGCCTAAAATGACATACCCAAATCTAACTGCCTGTAACTCAGGCCCTGAAGCAAGGATATGCATATTCTTTGTACCATTTGAATGGAAACACGTTAAAGTTTGTGGAAATGTGAAAGTAATTTAGGATAATATAACACAACAGATCTGGTAAAAGAAAATACAAAGAAAAAAAAAAACATTTCTGTATTTTTTTTGTACCATCTTTGAAATTTGAAGAGAAAGGCCATAATGTATTATTCCAGCCAAGCTGCAATTTAGATTTTGGCCACAAGATGGCAGCAGTGCATGTGCAAAGTTTTAGACTGATCCAATTAACCATTGCATTTCTGTTCAAAATGTTGTATCAAGACTACCCAAATGTGCCTCATTTGTTTGTTAATAACTTTTTTTCCCCGAAGAAGGTTGACCCTGCATTCAGATATGTTACAATGTCCTCGTTCATTAACCCAGCATTCCGATATGTTACAATGTCCTAGTGCATTCACTTCTTTAGGAGCAGCAAGGTTCGCTGGGGCACTAGCGCCCCACTCCCGACACTACCCGGTGAAATGCAAGGCGCCAAATTCAAAATCCAAAAGTTGAATTATTAAACATTCATCAATATACAAGTGTTTCATAGTCATCAAAAGCTCTGCTTCTTGGCAATATCACAGTGTTGTCAGATTTCAAAAAGGCTTGACGGCGAAAGCACCACATTTGATTGTTTGAGGATAGCACCTCACATATTTTTCCCATTACCATAAATTCACAAGCCTTCACGCTTCACAGAAAACACATTTCACAGCGAAAACAAATCAATTACCTTTTGAAGAACTTCTGCTGAGGGCTTCCCAAGTGTCCAACGAAGACAATCCATTGTTCTTTTGTTAGAAAAAGTAATGTATTATATCCATAAATCTCCGTTTGGTTGGCTTGTTATAATGAGAAAATACAGCCTCCACTCGTCCATTGAAACGTGAAGAGAACTCGTTCAACTTATACCTATAAACTTGTCTAAGAACAATCAAACATAATTGATATTGTATCCTTAGGAACACTTTTATGTATATATAGTATAATATTTCAACCGGAATATAAACTGGGCGTTAAGAAAGGAAAAAACCACAGAGCGAGCCAGCCGGGAACGCGCATTTTCTTCTATTGACATCTGTGTGGCCACTTCCTAAATACAGTGGGGCAAAAAAGTATTTAGTCAGCCACCAATTGTGCAAGTTCTCTCACTTAAAAAGATGAGAGAGGCCTGTAATTTTCATCATAGGTACACTTCAACTATGACAGACAAAATGAGGAAAAAAAATCCAGAAAATGACATTGTAAGATTTTTAATGAATTTATTTGCAAATGATGGTGGAAAATAAGTATTTGGTCACATACAAACAAGCAAGATTTCTGGCTCTCACAGACCTGTAACTTCTTCTTTAAGAGGCTCCTCTGTCCTCCACTCGTTACCTGTATTAATGGCACCTGTTTGAACTTGTTATCAGTATAAAAGACACCTGTCCACAACCTCAAACAGTCACACTCCAAACTCCACTATGGCCAAGACCAAAGAGCTGTCAAAGGACACCAGAAACAGAATTGTAGACCTGCACCAGGTTGGGAAGACTGAATCTGCAATAGGTAAGCAGCTTGGTTTGAAGAAATCAACTGTGGGAGCAATTATTAGGAAATGGAAGACATACAAGACCACTGATAATCTTCCTCGATCTGGGGCTCCACGCAAGATCTCACCCGTGGGGTCAAAATGATCACAAGAACGGTGAGCAAAAATCCCAGAACCACACGGGGGGACCTAGTGAATGACCTGCAGAGAGCTGGGACCAAAGTAACAAAGCCTACCATCAGTAACACACTATGCCGCCAGGGATCCAAATCCTGCAGTGCCAGACGTGTCCCACTGCTTAAGCCAGTACATGTTCAGGCCCGTCTGAAGTTTGCTAGAGAGCATTTGGATGATCCAGATGAGGATTGAGAGAATGTCATATGGTCAGATGAAACCAAAATAGAACTTTTTGGTAAAAACTCAACTCGTCGTGTTTGGAGGACAAAGAATGCTGAGTTGCATCCAAAGAACACCATACCTACTGTGAAGCATGGGGGTGGAAACATCATGCTTTGGGGCTGTTTTTCTGCAAAGGGACCAGGACGACTGATCCGTGTAAAGGAAAGAATGAATGGGGCCATGTATCGTGAGATTTTGAGTGAAAACCTCCTTCCATCAGCAAGGGCATTGAAGATGAAACGTGGCTGGGTCTTTCAGCATGACAATGATCCCAAACACACCGCCGGCAACGCGAAGGAGTGGCTTCGTAGAAGCATTTCAAGGTCCTGGAGTGGCCTAGCCAGTCTCCAGATCTCAACCCCATAGAAAATCTTTGGAGGGAGTTGAAAGTCCGTGTTGCCCAGCGACAGCCCCAAAACATCACTGCTCTAGAGGAGATCTGCATGGAGGAATGGGCCAAAATACCAGCAACAGTGTGTGAAAACCTTGTGAAGACTTACAGAAAACGTTTGACCTCTGTCATTGCCAACAAAGGGTATATAACAAAGTATTGAGATAAACTTTTGTTATTGACCAAATACTTATTTTCCACCATAATTTGCAAATAAATAAATTTAAAATCCTACAATGTGATTTTCTGGATTTCCTTTCCTCATTTTGTCTGTCATAGTTGAAGTGTACCTATGATGAAAATTACAGGCCTCTCTCATCTTATTAAGTTGGAGAACTTGCACAATTGGTGGCTGACTAAATACTTTTTTGCCCCACTGTATTTTTCTTCTATCCTCTAAAGCAGCTAAAAAGAATCAGAACACTTTCTCGAGACTGTTGACATCCAGAGGAAGCAATAGGTACTGCATTCATATGCCCTGATATGGGCATTTTAATAAGGGAGGGGTTCCAAATGAGGCAATGTGTCAAAACCACTTTTTCCAGGACAGAAATTCCTCGGGTTTTTGCCTGCCATATCCGTTCTGTTATACTCACAGACAAAATGTTAACACTTTTAGAAACTTCAGAGTGTTTTCTATCCAATGGTACTACATATGTGCACATCCTATTTTCTGGGCCTGAATGTGACGCATTTTACTTTGGGCACGCCAGGCTCTCCAAAACTGTCAC
The DNA here is from genome assembly GCA_030435695.1 of Brachymystax lenok tsinlingensis. Classification (NCBI taxonomy): domain Eukaryota; kingdom Metazoa; phylum Chordata; class Actinopteri; order Salmoniformes; family Salmonidae; genus Brachymystax; species Brachymystax lenok. The sequence goes on along the minus strand of CM059797.1, from coordinate 12,053,634 downwards.
CTCGTGCGCTGCTCCCTAAGAAGTTAACCCAGCACACAGGTACAGTGGCTGGCGAAAGTATTCACCCCCCTTGGCATTTTTCCTATTTTGTTGCCTTTCAACCTGGAATTCAAATTTAATTTTGGGGGGTTTGTATAATTTTATTTACACAACATGCCTACCCCTTTGAAGATGCAAAATATTTTTTATTGTGAAGCAAACAAGAAATAAGACAAAAAAAACTGAAAACTTGAGCGTGCATAACTATTCACCCCCCCTCCCAAAATCAATACTTTGCAGAGCCACCTTTTGCAGCAATTACAGCTGAAAGTCTCTTGTGGTATGTCTCTATAAGCTTGGCACATCCAGCCTCTGGGATTGTTGCCCATTCTTCAAGGCAAAACTGCACCGGCTCCTTCAAGTTGCTTGGGTTCCGCTGGTGTACAGCAATCTTTAAGTCATACCACAGATTCTCAATTGGATTGAGGTCTGGGCTTTGACTAGGCCATTCCAAGACATTTAAATGTTTCCCCTTAAACCACTCGAGTGTTGAATTAGCAGAAAGCTTAGGCTCATTGTCCTGCTGGATGGTGAACCTCCATCCCAGTCTCAAATCTCTGGAAGACTGAAACAGGTTTTCTCAAGAATTTCCTTGTATTTAGCACCATCCATCATTCCTTCAATTCTGACGAGTTTCCTAGTCCCTTCCGATGAAAAACATCCCCACAGCATAATGCTGCCACCACCATGCTTCACTGTGTGGATGATGTTCTCGGGGTGATGCGAGGTGTTGGGTTTGTGCCAGACATAGCATTTTCCTTGATGGACAAAAAGCACAATTTTTGTCTCATCTGACCAGAGTACCTTCTTCCATATGTTTGGGGAGTCTCCCAAATGCCTTTTGGCGAACACCAAACGTGTTTGCTTATTTTTTTCCCGGACACTCTTCTGTAAAGCCCAGCTCTGTGGAGTGTACGGCTTAAAGTGGTCCTATGGACAGATACTCCATTCTCCGCTTTGGAGCTTTGCAGGTCCTTCAGGGTTATCTTTGGTCTCTTGGTTGCTTCTCTGATTAATGCCTTCCTTGCCTGTTTCATGAGTTTTGGTGGGCAGCCCTCTCCTGGCAGGTTTGTTGTGGTGCAATATTCTTAAAAAAAATTATAATGGATTTAATGGTGCTCAGTGGGATGTTCAAAGTTTCTGATATTTTTTTATAACCCAACCCTGATCTGTACTTCTCCACAACTTTGTCCCTGACCTGTTTGGAGAGCTCCTTGGTCTTCATGGTGCCCCTTGCTTGGTGGTGTCCCTTGCTTGGTGGTGTTGCAGACTTTGGGGCCGTTTGGAACAGGTGTGTATATATACTGAGATCCTGTGACAGATCATGTGACACTTAGATTGCACACAGGTGGACTTTATTTAACTAATTATGTGACTTATGAAGGTAATTGGTTGTACCAGATCTTATTTAGGGGCTTCATAGCAAAGGGTGTGAATACATATGCAAGCATATTTTTTGAAACAAGTAATTTTTTTTTATTTCACTTCACCAATTTGGACTATTTGTGTATGTCCATTACATGAAATCCAAATAAAAATCTATTTAAATTGCAGGTTGTAATGCAACAAAATAGGAGAAACGCCAAGGTGGATGAATACTGAATACTGTATGTTACAATGTCCAAGTACATTAACCCACACTTTACAATGTCCTAGTATATTAACACAGCACTCAGATATGTTACAATGTCATAGTTCAGGTATTCCCAAACTGGGGTACACGTAGCCCCAGGGGTAAGCGCAATGCCGTTGGGGGTACGCCAAATAAAAATGTGATTCACATAAAAAAAAAATCATAATTATAATATATAAACAGACATTTAGAAACGAAACATGACAATTGGAAGAATAAGACACGGGAGTTTTTTGAGTGAGAATAAAGATGGCTTTCGGGTAGTAAGACATGTATAAAAGCAACAGATTACCATTAATAAAAGAAGGGGCTAGAAGCATCTTATATGGTGAGCTACCGAGTGGCCAGTAAGCCCCATACTATTGTGAAGCACTTCATTCTTCCTGCTGCCACGGACATGGTGGCTGGGACAATGCTGGGGGAAAAGGCCAAAAAAAATATACAGACAATGACTTCATCAAACAACACTGTTTCACGACGCATCAGTGACATGGCAGGAGATGTTTTGAATCAATTACTGCTTTGCATACAAGCCAGTGAATTCTATGCGTTACAGCTGGAGGAGTCAACAGACATGGCGGGCCTGGCACAGCTCCTGGTATATGTCCATTACGTTTATGGGGGTCAATTAAAGAAGACATCCTCTTCTGAAAACCAGGACAACATGAGAGGATATTTTTTAAGTACTGGACAGCTTTGTGACATCAAATGGACTTTGGTGGTCAAGATGTGTTGGTATCTGTACTGATAGCGCAAAAGCCATGACAGGGAGACCTAGTGGAGTGGTAACATGCGTGCAAGCAGAAAATTGTTAACTTTGATATAGCAAGGCCCCTGAACTCTCGTGTATTTTCTGCATTAGACTTTTACAACATACAGAAGTGTCTGTATGTTGTCTGACCGCTTGCATGATGACGAGTTTCTCACACGACTGGCCTATCTGGGCGATGTTTTTTCTCGCCTGAATGATCTGAATCTAGGATTACAGGGACTCTCCGCAACTATATTCAATGTGCAGGACAAAATTGAGGCTATGATTTTTTGTGTGCAAATGAACTCAAGCTTACGGACAATGTCAAATGTGATATAGCGAAGCACCTGAGTGAGCTGGGTGCGCAATTACACAGGTACTTTCCCGAAAAGGACGACACAAACAAGTGGATTCGTTACCCCTTTCATGCCCTGCCTCCAGTCCACTTATTGATATCTGAACAAGAGAGCCTCATTGAAATTGCAACAAGCGGTTCTGTGAAAATGTAATTTAATCAGAAGTTACTGACAGATTTCGGGATAGGGTTGCGCTCAGAGTTGCCTTGGAAAATAGCGATGTTAAGACACTGATGCCCTTTGCAACCACGTACCTATGTGAGAGTGGATTCTCGGCCCTCACTAGCATGAAAACTAAATACAGGCACAGACTGTGTGGAAAATGATTTAAGACTGAGACTCTCTCCAATACAACCCAACATTGTAGAATTATGTGCATCCTTTCAAGCACACCCTTCTCATTAACCTGTTGTGAGTTATTCACAATTTTTTATTAACAAATAAGGTTTTATATGTAAGATGGCAAAAGAAGAGCTCTTGTCACTTCCCACGAGCCTGGTTGTGATAAATGTATCTTATAGTGTGTGTGTGGCAGGCTTCCAATGATGGCAGAAAACAACATTTGAGAGTGCGCTGACCCTGGTGCTAGAGGGGGTACACAGCTGGAAGTTGAATGTTTGAAGGGGTATGGGACTATAAAAAGTTTGGGAACCACTGTCCTAGTTCATTAACTCAGCACTCAGATATGTTACAATGTCTTAGTTCATTAACCCAGCAATCAGATATGATACAATGTCTAGAACAATCAGGAAATGACTTAGCCATATAATTAGCTGACTGTGTCGTAATCGTTTTTGTGGTCTTTTGTAAGGTACTTTTGAGTGCTAACATTCCCTTGACAAGGACACATGTACAGTTCATATGTTGGTTATGCACGAGTGTTGGTGAGGCAGAAAGGACTTAATTGCAATGTCTTCAGCTACATATCATAAATATACTCACACAAAAAATACTTTCAAAATGTTGTAATCAACTTAGTCCCATCCACAATGTCTACACAACAGGAACCAAGCTTGTCAGAGCAGCTAGGGAGTGAGGAGTGAGGTCATCATCAATGGACTCAGCATGGGGGTATTGCTTTTGACGAGCCAGAACAAAACGTTACATTGTTTTCAGACCCCTCACTAAGACCCATCAAATGACTTCATGGGTCTCAGAAGAACCCCAGGCACCCCGGGACCCACATATCAGGCCAGTGGAGCGTGTAGGCACAGTGGGAGAGCGGAGTGGGAAAGGGCCCTCAAGGCATTGTAACAAACTGGTCAGTCGCATCAAGGCAAAGAGAACCAAGTCATGCCGTGTTTTTTACCAGTAGTTTATTGGTTATCCTGGATAAGAACAATTGAGCACAACCTAGAAATGCTTCCTTGATTTCTCAAACACTAGAAGCACAATTGTGAAGAATCATCATACACACATACTGTAGACATACATAAGTTAGCAAAAATAATCGTGAGTATGTATGCCGAATATATTGTACTATTTTACTGTTATAGAACGTGGAGATGCTAATGAATGGGGGCATGTGTGATCATAAAGCCTCCTGGCTGGTGAAGCGGCCCTCATGCAGGAGATGTTTCCATGGTGCATACATGTGCTGTGGAGCATTACAGAGTTCTCTTGAGAGATATGTGTGCGTGTGGAATATCATAAAAAATGCTGCCGTAAGGGAGGGTCTTAAAAGAGATCATCACTCCGTGTTATTTTATTTATTCGCTATTCATACAAATGATGATATTCAGAATATCTGTTAGACTTGTCTCAAGACAAAATAAATACATATTTTAAATAATTGAGAAGCACAGGTAGTGGAGCTGAAATAGCATTCAGAGTAAATTAAAGTACACATGATCTAAGGGGAGGGGATGAAACAGACAGTAATTATGCTGGTTGAGTAATTGCAGTGCTATACTTAACTTACATACTAAGAGAGTCTGGGTTGGATGCTGTTCCCTGGGTTTAGTGCTTATGCTGCCTGCATTTCTTTCCCAAGTGTGCTAACACATCTTATAGTATTACCTCTAGTATGTACCTGATATTCAATTGGATATTGTCGAATCAGATTGTGCCGAGTAGTTTTGCTTAGTTTATTGAATCCCGGAGAAACAAACAGGTAATTAACAGGTTAACTGTGTAATTACCATTTCACCATGCCATTACCTAGTTATTTCTGTAGTGTAAAATAAAGTGCTACCTCGTGGTATAGGGTGTGTCCTCTTTCACACTGCTGGTACGTGGGACCCAGTTACACTCATCCAGGCGGATACTGTATAGTGAAAGAGGACCTGACCTGAAAACCTCCATACTGTATACAGCTGCCAAAATATCAGCACGTTGTTTTGTTTGTTTACCGTAAAACATTTTTTATACACGTGTAATATTATCATTCTATTTATTCAATTTGTTTTCTGAATAAGCAGTTAATGTCCATATTAGACGACTACTTCCAGATGATGTTGGTACAGTATGGGACATACTGATGTGGTATTGATGTGCTGTGAAACCTATCGGACAGCATTGCTATTATATCATAGAAACATCATTAGACTAGTGTTCCATTTAAGTAAAAAGCTGATAACACTCAGTAGATTTGAATATATTATTTATTTTGATTAAGACAAGGGTTAGGCAATAAGGCAGCTCAGACAGGATAAACAGATAAGCTGGTTGTTCCAGTTGTTGAAAGCTTTTGGACACAGCTTTCCTAACCATTTCCACATTTCCACACCAGCAAATCATGCATAATTGTGTGTGCGAAGAACGTGCCTGAAGAAGGGGAGGTGGGAAGAACAAAGGCTTAGAGAGAAAGACGAGAACATGTGAAAACAAGCCTGTGATCAAAATAATGCTGTCCAGTTTAAAAAAAAACGCCATGTTTATCATTTTTCATCGCCCCCTTACATTTCACACATTCTGCTGAGGCAGAGCGAAGCATCTTTAAATGCAACAGAGGAGGAGAGAGGGAGGAGGGATGGAGAAAGGGAGGAGGAGGAGAGACGACAGGCAGGGGGAGGGATTGTGGTTGCGTCTGGTGCTATTGTCATTCTGCTGTTGTGCGCTTCAGCGGCAGGAGGCTCTGCTGAAAGGAGGAGTAGAAAACAGAGCCAGGGAGGAGGGAGGGAGAGAGAGAGAGAGAGAGAGAGAGGGGACAGGGAAAGAAAGAAGAGAAAAGAGAGCCTGGGCAGCACTGCAACAGCTGCTGCAGCAGTCTGTCAGGAAGACAGAGAGAGGCAGAGGGAATGAGGAGAGGAAAAAATGAATAATCTGTCTGCAAAGAAGAGCAAAGATCCAAGGACTGTGCCTTGTTAGCCTTTCTCCTGAAAGGATAAGGGGACTGAAAGGAAGACTATTTTTCTCTCCTTGCTGATGCTTTTCTAAATGCTCTCATGCAGGAGGAATGCTCAGAAGTAGCGTGAAAGGAGGCAGAGAAGGAGATTTAAAGATGGAAAGAGCGGAAAGCACCAAAACATACGGCCAAGCCGAGGGCAAAGCTGTTGGCATGGCAGCCAAGAGGGGCAAGTCCGGGGTGCCCCAGAGCGCCCAGCGAGGGGAACTGAGGGTGTACCGTGCAGGTAGCTCTGAGGGGCGGCTGCCAGTGTCCTCCAACCTCCGCAAGCAGAGGTCCATGACCAACCTGGCCGTGCTCACCGATGCAGAGAAGAAGATACACCTCTACGAGCCCAAGTGGTGTGATGACATGGCCAAGCCTGGAGCAGGACCCCTCAAGGCAGGCAGGACCAAGCTGGCAGGAGGGGCTGGCGATGGCGGACGAGGGGGTGCGCCGCTCTCACGCAACCTCTCCAAGTCAGAGCACTCTCTCTTCCAGGGCAAACCCAAAACCTTCAGCCCATTGGCGGCTCCTTCTGGTCTGGTCAGACCAAGTCAGAGCCGGATCCCCCGGGCGCCGTATGCAGAGGTGAAGCCCCTGAGTAAAGCCCCTGAGGACGGCAAATCTGATGATGAGATTCTCTCCAGCAAGGCCAAGGCAGCCAGCAAGAAGCAGGCAGTGGGAGCTTCTGTGGAGTCCGAGGCCAAGAGCCAAGGGGATGGGAGCCAATCCTCCTTCCTCAAGGTGGATCCAGAGTTGGTAGTGACTGTCCTGGGTGACCTGGAGCAGCTTCTCTTCAGCCAGATGCTGGGTGAGTAAAACCAACTATTTTCCCTCCTGCAGACCTCAACCTGCCTGTCGAGCCTGGCTGTGTGTCTGTTGCTCTCTACAGCACAAAACAAAAACGCCCCTCTCTCCTCTCGATGCCTCTCCCCATCAGCACGCCCCCTTACTACAACTGTCACTAACACCTGCTTGCTACTGCAGTCCTCATTGTCCCTGAATGGAGCTAATCTTGCTGGGCATCGATTGAGATGAACTCCAGGGGTTGTATACCATCTCTCAGTGTCCATATTGCATGCACTTGAAAAGCTTTCTCTTGAATGCTGCCCCAGATTTGGCATTTTGTTTTAAAGCTGTATCCTGATTATTGTGAAGCATGAGGTTTTGATCAGTCACTGCAGGTGGTGGTGGACAATACCTCCATTGTTTGCAATGCATTTATGTTATTGTTTCTAATATCCTACGAGCTGCTCTCTGGGGTGTGAAGCATGATGTCATTGATTGTGTGTATAAGGTTGTTTCCTGAGTTCTATTCCATCTCGGCTCTAGTCTGCTGCAGTGGGTTGACCAACCAGCTAGGCCCTCAGTGATCCTGCAGCTCTTTATGCTCCATGCAGAGATATCTGTGAATGGTTCCAGAAAATAGGACCTGGGAAATAAACTGAGCCATATTGATTTGATTTTAAGCTCACTGTGAGACATATTTAGCCTCCTTCCAGACCCATTCATCCATGGCCATTGACAGATGGTGCCCACACTGTCTACAAGGGGAAGTAAAATGGCCAGGAGTGGCTGGGCTTCTCTAGTACTCTAGGCATCTAAGTAAAACTATAAGCTCTTGGTTTCCAACCAGGTGGATAAAGAAGATAGAGTAGCACGATATAATGTGTAAATGTCATTGACTGAATACAGCACATTTTGAACAGAATAACTTTATTTTTCTGAAACATACAGTACAGTGTAATGTTTCTGACAGTTCTGACATGTTTTACACTGAAGAGGTATAGGTTGATCACTGGATTGCTTCCAGTGAAATATATTTATTGGCCTCTGGCTATGCATCTCATTATCCCAAATGAGTACATTAGATTAGTGTGTTGGGTTAATTGGTTAATTGATTTTGACGTTGATCAGAAACAAGAGCACATCAGTTTTAGATTAAGACCAAGAACCAAATATCCAACCCAAACCTTGTTGGCTTTCTCTGACTGTCATACATCCCACTGTACTCCAGTTTGTGAATCAGCTGCTGAATTGTTGACCTCAATTTAAATTGCGCCCCTGGCTTTATTAGATTGCCAATTTCAAGTCCCAGACCCCAAGGGACCAGGGATCCAGTCTAGAAGTACGGTTTCTACTGCTCCTGCAGTCTTGCTTCGATACTGCAGTTTAACTGACACAAGGCCCAGAATGACATTTTCTATAGACGGCCACATAGAGTACCACAGTATGAGTCATAATACCCATAAAGCAGTCAAACAGGGAAATGGTTCCAATAATTTTTCCAACATACATTTTTCACCTAAGGGATTTTAGAAACACTTAAAATATGGACTGTGTTTTGTGTAGACTTACCCCGGCGGCGTAACGTTTTGATAACCGTGTAAATCCCTCTAGGACAAGGTGAGTTTTATCAATATATTTGCTTGTATTTACTCCCCAAAAATGAAATACTAATTAGCTGCTAAGGTGGCTATCATAAAGAACTACAAATGCCATGATGATCTGACGAGACTGCCAAATCGAGGCAAAGGTAAGAATCTCTGGATTAACTATCTAATGTTAGCTAAATGTAGTAATTAATAAATTGGCTAAGTTTCTCAAAATTGACAATTCTGTGAACTGTCTTGTGCAAGTTTTAAATTTGCATAATACAGTGGTTTCTACTTTAAAAGTTGTGCCATACTGCAGCACACCTTGTGTGCTGCTGCAGCATTCTGTGGCACATCATTTAATTGTCAGCCATTTTTTCTGTTACTGCAAGTTATTGCTAGTTCTTTGAGAAGCATTTGATAGTATTCCGTATTGGCATTAGCAGAGAATTTAAAACCTTTTTGTAATAACATAGTTTATGGGATTTATTTGAAGAAATTTGGCTTAATTAATTTGATTAATATTATGGTGTTTCTATGCCGAGAAAAATTATGGAATGGAAAATATGGCACTGTACATCGTGACTTGTCGGGAGTAGGCTACAGGATTGGAGGATTCTAAATTGTTTGCCTTCATTAGACAACTTTGTTACAATATTTCTGTAAATCAGTGATATTTATTCCCAGAGTAATTTGTTATGGAACTAAATAAACATCTGCATTTTGAAAGAATATTTTTTATAATTATTTTATTAACGAAATGTGTTTATTTGTTTATTAGGCTACTGTGCAGTCTACAATACATGGGAAAGTGCCTAATTCCTTAAATAATGGAGAGAAGGCCATGTCTGTACTACAGAATGCAGGGCATGCGGGAGACAAGTGTTATTTCATAGTTGTGATGTCTTCACTATTATTCTACAGTGTAGTAAATAGTAAATACAGAAAAATCCTGGAATGAGTAAGTGTGTGTCCAAACCTTTGACTGGTACTTGCTTAATTAATTTGATTAATATTATGGTGCTTCTATTCCATGAAAAACGGAAAACCCTCTGGGTTTCTATTAGGATGGAACGGAAAATATGGCGGTGTACCACGTGACAGTCAGCAGTACAGTACTGGGCTGTTTAGCTAAAGAATCCTTGTGTTGTGCGGACGAGAGACCAGGGTTCAAATCCCCAGCGGGGAGGAAGGAATAGGCTTGTCTCAGTGTCCCCATGCTTGTCTCAGAGCAACGCGCGAAAGGGTGCTAAAGTAGTTGTAGGCTTTTGCTTCTAACTTCAATTGATAAAGTGTTTTTAGCCACAGTCGGCCCCAACCACAAATAATACATTTGGGCACAGTTGATAGCGTGCTGGACTTCAAGCTAGAATGTTGAGTGTTCGAAACCTGCTCCCTGCTTGTTTCATTACATTATTATGCCGGTTTCAGAGCAAATAGCCTGGATTGTTACTCCCATCTCGTTCCTCGCTCTCTTCCACGCGTCATTCAGCACGCTTGTGGGCATTCTGGCAGGATGTACTGTTTTTTTATTCTGTATATATGAATTACAAATCAGCCTTTACTTAAATCATGTTTCTAGTCTATTGCATAGTTACAATGTGTAATTATTGATGTCCCAGGAGCAGGAGTGGTAAACACTGTTGAAATGTATAATTGTAATACATACATGCAGACACAGCATCATTCAAATAATGGAGTTTTATACACCTGGTATTTGATATGACTGAAAAACAACTTGCTAAATAGCGATTTTTGCAAATTAACTTTATGACAAATAAATATGCACAATCGTTTGTTTCTACATTAACTAACATATTCCTCTCAATTGTACATTTTTTGCTTGACTCGTTATGACATTTTAACTACTTACATTTGCTTTCCCCGTAATGTTTTGTCAGCCATCTTTGCTGAATAAAGTCACCAGGGACGGGTGGCTCGCGTCAAATTCGTCATTGGAACCACTTGTTATGTTTGGTCGTATAAAAACCTTGGGACCCAAATGCATAATGAGTGCTTTAACTCCCCCTTGTGGTGGTCTAGAGCAATGAAGCCGTGACGCTGGGTACCTCTAAGTCCCGCAGTGTAAGCTCACAACTTTTAAAGGAGGAACCACTGTACCTGTTAGCAAAGGTGTCAGCAAGAGATGGCATGCAGAAACTAGCAGGGATTTGTAGTTTTGCATGATGTCTACTTTGATGCTAATTAGCATTTTCAAATCTGAGAGTAAATAGAGACAAATATATTAAAGTCACCTTGTCCGAGAGAGATTTACACAGTTTTCAAAACGTCACGCCAGGGTAAGCCTACATGAAACACAGCCCTTATTTTAAGTGTTTCTAAAATCCCCTATGGGAAAAATTATTGGAACCATTTCCCTGACCGCTAGATTTTATGGGTATTATGACACCTCCACTGAGAGGTTCTATAGAGAAGTTAGATTAGAAAATTCCTAACTAATAAGAAAGACACTCTAGTCATCACCTTAATGCACAAAACATCCATTGAATTATTCAAATAATTGGCGCTGAGGCAGATTTTTTCAATCACTCACAGCTGATTATATTAACATTTATATTCATTCAAAGCCTGCCATGTTTTTGGATGGCGTGATGACATCGTCGCTGCTCACGCTGATCCCTGTAAGCACTGAGTGCTAATGCTCATGTGAAGTTGGGCCATGTAAACCGGATGTAACCCGGATATAGACGGTCCATGAATCGGCTTTTGCGAACGTGAGTACTGTAGATTACGTTGAAAACAATGGTCGGACATCTTGGACGTAGATACCTCAGTGCCAGACCCTCACTGTTGTTTCATAGGATTCTAATTTTGGGGTGTATTTTTCTCTGCAGGCCTCTGAAAGGGTCAGCTCTTCTCTGGACAGTAATTGAAGATGGTACTGGATGGTTTGAGAACATTAGGCCATTACTTTGACTGGATCTTCAGATTGCTCCCAGGGCGTTAAAGGCTAATGTTAGTGAGCTCTGTCCTGAATCATATAGCCTAGAGATTGATTCAAACAAGACAATTGTTGATTCCAATAATCATACTTGCTGTTTAGAATCGCTTCATTTTTATAGCATTTCAATATGCACCTGAATGGCTGTTATTGAGATCAAGAGATTTTATGAACAAGCCAGTCAATGAAAATTCCAGCAAGCCAATTTAAATGAAGTCTGTATTTTGTTGACATCCCAGCTAGGCAATATAGGGTGCGTTCGTAAATTCACTCTGGCTATCTATTCTGACTTCAGAGCACTCTCGTCTGAATGTGCCAGAGCGCAGAATAACTTAATAATTTATGAACGCCCAGAGCACACTCTGGCACTCCAGATTGAATTTACGAACACACCCATAGAGATATATTTTGTTGACGTCCCCTATCTCAATGGATACAAACTTAATGGATACATATTTACTGATTCTACTTCATGGCCATGCTTCATTAGTTTATATGACGGGAGGTTAACCTCTCATGCTTGTCACACTTAGAGCCAAGTAAACAGTGTCAGTAAACAATCACATTGTGAACATTGTGTGTGTATGTGTGTTTACATGCTTGCATTTGGTTGCATAGCAACCACAGAAATGTTCTAAATTCTCACTCTGGAGATTTTAGTTTAAATACATTGAAGTATTTTTTTTAAAATGAGGAAATGTCATTTAAAACATCTGCATAATTAATTATTTATTATTTGACAGGATAGTCCCTCATGAGACAGCATTGCAATGAATGAACAGCTTTGTTTTATGAATGGTAAAACCAGGCAGAATTTCAGACAGGATGAACAATCATATACGAGTCATAACTCACCTCCCCATGTATTATAAAACAGCAAATATTAAAACATACACACACAAAACTATTTCTCTTTGCGGCACTGGGAATTAAAGCTACGGGCGATTACCTCTGCATGTTTACAGTAAAGGGCAGCTTGACTGAAACGTCAACAAATAACTGTGCAGAGGCAAGCTGTTTGCAGGAGTCATTTTCCTCATTGATGTAACAGACAGCCCATATAAGGGGTAGCCAATCGTCTATGAGTGTCCAGCACATACAGATAGCACAGAACATGTCTTTCTTTGAGAGAATTCCCCTTCCCTACTGCGTGGTATACTACAATAGCCATCCTTATTGGACAGATACATTTATTCATGGACTTGTGCATTCATAGTCTGCATAATGCAGCAGTAACCCACTTTTCATTAATTTTTTGGCTCATTACAGGATTAATAAAAGGACTTTTATTCGTTAATATAGAGTCTCTATTTGTGGCACACATCCTATGACTTCATTCTGATTCGGTGGTACAATAGTGCTCTGGATGTCATAATAGAGTTATTTATGAAGTCAGTTTGTGTAATGCAACCTCGCTCAATTACCGGAACAACTCATCATAAGAGCTGGAGATAGACTTTGGTTCTCCCACTATATTACCTCTATTGTACAGTAGAGTGCAGCTGTAATGGACAAGCATGCGGAAGGAACCTCAATAGCAATCGACAATTGGCAGGATTCAACTTATTCAAGAGGAATATAGTAATGTGGACATACTGTTACACAGTGCATAAAGGGGATGGAGAATAAGTGCACGTGAACATAACTAAGGGAGATTCGACTCATTCTGTATGGCAGATTCAATATGAATTCCTCCAAGTCCACGAGCACAGCAGGTCAGGTTGGTAAGCAGAGCTCTGGGTTACTACGACTTTGCGAAAGAACTAGCTGACGGGGCGGAGGCAGCATCCATGAATTACTGCAGTAATTGGCTTGTTGCAGAACGTTACTTCCGTATTTACTAAAAGTGCTTCTCTCTTAGAATTTTGCACGTCTTCGCCAGAAGTAAACAATTAAGTTGTGCGGTTTCGCTACGTCACGGTCGCCATAGAGCAGGGTTTCCCCGACTTGGTCCTCGGGGTGGGTACACAGCTGATTCACAGCTGATTCAAATAATCAACTAATCATCAAGCTTTGATCATTTGAACCAAAATGTGTTCTCCTTGGGGTCCCGAGGACCGAGAAACGCTGCCATAGAGCCTATTGGATGTGAACAGTCATGCAAGCCCTCCATGACTGTGACAATAGAATTCACTGCCATAGAGTAGTGGTGAAATAGGTATGTAGGATAAAATGGGTGCGGCAAACCCAGTGGTGTTAAGTAATAAAGTAAAAATACTTTAAAGTACTACTACTACTTTTACTTCACTACATTCCTAAAGACAATAATGTACTTTTTACTCCATACATTTTACCTGACACCCAAAAGTACTAATTTAAAAGTTACATTTTGAATGCTTAGCAGGACAGGAAAATGGTCCAATTCACACACATCAAGAGAACATCCCTGGTCATCCCTACTGCCTCTGATATGGTGGATTCACTATACATACATGCTTCGTTTGTAAGTTAAGTCTGAGTGTTGGAGTGCACCCCTGAATATCTATTGATAAAAAAAACAAGAAAATGGTGCCGTCTGGTTTGCTTCATATAAGGAATTTGAAATGACTTATACATTTAATTCTGATACTTAAGTATATTTAAGACCAAATACTTTTAGACTTTTACTCAAGTAGTATTTTATTGGCTGCCTTTGACTCATTTTCTATTTCTACAATTGGGTACTTTTCCCACCACTGGGCAAACCTATCTGGTCATGCTGCTCCATTAGGATAATATCTTAAACTCTCTCCTCATGGCACTGGAGATAATTGATCATGGAAGAGGGTGTACACACAGATGAAATAGATGAAAGTGATGGGATTTTTTTTACTGTAAGATTTCTCAACCCTTGCTCTCATCGAGTTTGGAAGAAGGTACCATTATATTGTGCGATAGGAGACTAGCATTCTCCTATCCTCTGGGCTGTTTGTACAGTGGGGTGTTTGGAGTGGGGTGTTTGCTGTGGGAAACAATATAAAGGCCTTTCACTGCCATTCTATCTTCTTCTCAGTGAACAGGCTAATCTATTGAGTGGACCTTAAAGGGACGAACTGTCAAATCAGTCTTGATTAACTAATCTATACACCTTTACCCTGTCTGTCTTAGACCTGAGAGCACTGAACAGATGCATTTAGCAATCTGTCAATTATTCTGCTCCATCATTTTCTTTTAGAAAAAGTAATCATTTAAACAGTAGGTGAAGAGTTGTGGAGATTTATATGGCATTCATAATGTCCGTGATCTTTCCATTGTGATCTGCTTTAGCGTTGTATCTGTCTGTGTGTGTGTGAGGAGGATTGCTGTCCCTCTCACAGATCACTGCAATGCAGGGCACCAGGGACCTGTCAATCACTTTAGCATGTATTTCCTCAGTAGCACATGTGGTGCGTAGCCTGCCTGCATGCATGTCTGCTATTTGCTCTGCTGGGATCCCCAGCTTCCTGTTTTGGGCCTAAATGAAGGTCGCTAGCATCCACCCCCGTTGGTGTCTGCCACTACAAAGAGATGGATGTTTTCCTTATAGCTCTATGATGGAGGCACTGACAGTAGATCACATCTTGTCAATAGGTCCATGGCACTGGTGCTCTGAGTTTGTGGAAAGTTTTATGGTTAGGAGGATATTAAATCAAATGGCATCATAGATAAAACTGACGAATACATTTCGATGTTACTTTGTTTGACTATGCATGCCATGAGTGGGAATAATATCAAAACTATAAGGTTAGCTAGAATGAACCAATAAGGGTGTGATATATGGCCAATATACCACAAACTCCCGAGGTGCCTTATTGCTATTATAAACTGATTACCACATAATTAGAGCAGTAAATAGCATTTTTTTGTCATACCCATGGTATACAGTCTGATACACCATGGCGTTCAGCCAATCAGCATTCAGGGCTCGAACCACCCGGTTTATAATCTCCTTTAGATCCCATTCACCATTTCCATAAACATATTTGTTATTGTAAAGATCCAATATATCAGCAGGCTTTATAGAATTAAGTAAATAAATAACTCTTCGTGCTCTGTCAGACTAATGGAGCCTTCTTAAAGGGTGTGTCTGTTGTGAGGCTGAATACTAAGGAGGATGGATGCACGCTATGGAAAGGTGCTTGTCACAGCTATTTGCAAAATGGAGGTGAAGTCCATCTACACTGGTTTCAAAAGGAGATAGCTAGACTATATCAGCTCGAGCTGATGTAAGCTGATATGAACCCAGGTGTAACCTTAAATTGTTTGAAATACTGAGTGCTGCAGAGATGCTTATTTTCAATTCAGTGATGCTGAAAAGGATCAGACAGTGTAATTGCACAAGCTTAAAACAGCTGAATGAGAGCATACATTTAGCTTACAATAGCACTTCTCAGAACATTAACATGACATGTTTCTGTATCCACTCTTTCATCATAGTGAAAGAGGTGTGAAAGGCCATGTATTTCTATTTAATGCTGCACACTAATTTACAGCCTCTTCAAGTTCTACTGCCTTGCCTCAGAGTCAGGGTGCAAGGCAGGAGGGGGCCAGGGGGATCAGCTCCCCTAAATGCAACAAAATATCAAACTTTGGGGGGTGTCTAAATCATGCTAATTTAACTATTCTCCTATTTCTTTAAAACGCAGTGCTAAATATGTTTTACAGTGGTAAATGTTTTTTTTAAGGCTTCCAAATGAACTGAACACCCCCCACCTCTCTATCGTTGTTTAAACCATGTATTTCCACGTGGCTGCACAAATCGTCACCCTGTTCAGGAATGGTTTAGGGTGCTGAATTTCGGCCTCAGCTGAGTTACCTTAAAAGGATAGATTTTACTTTGTACTTCCACATGTTCGTAATTTGTTTGCCATGCGTCCTTGATTAAAAAAATGCCTTTATTCCAATGCATTATATTTATTGGTTGATTTATCATTGTTTGCTTTTGTCAGTCAGCTGTGTAGAGCGCTCATTGTTTTGTTTTTCAGGTGCGTCCTTATTGGTATTGGTATTCTCCATGCTTTCTGTCGCCACAAGAAGTAGACTATTTATTTAGCTTTTTTATTTTCTATCGATATTTGTTTTACATTACATTTTCTGTGATCTCCAAGATCCAGGATTCCTACAGAGTTTAATTAAGTTCAATGTTCTAATGCAATTGTTAATGCTTCACTTGACAAATAATGTGGCCATACATGTCATTAATGTAAGGAAATAAAGGTAGTGTTTTATGACACACGATCTGTGAAGACTCCAAGCATATTTTACTGTTTACACTGCCTTTATCAATTCATTGTCTCTGTTTCTAAATGGTGATTGTGTGATGACAGGATACAACCTCTAACAATGTGATATCTTAATGGAGCTTTCAAGACAACTGGGAATCATTACAGTACATCAGTGATCTTCAGGTCGGAAAGTTGGAGTTCTAGAAAGATGCCCAAGTTTCCGATTTGGAATTCCAAATTGGATGATTATTTAAAACGTAGCTCTTTTTATCGGTCGTCTTGAACGCACTGAAGTCTGAGATTTCTGCGTTCCCAGTTGTTTTGAACTCAGCATAAGCAGCTTTATATGAAGCCTGCGTGTGTGTAGCATTGCCTCGGCTGATAGGGTAGGCTACCGCCAGTGGTGCAGGACCCACCTTTTTCTGAAAATGCATTGAAACCGCGACCGACAATCTGAGTTTACCCACCATTTTTTATTTTAGCACACTAGGCTACATGACTGGATACAGGTAGGCCTGTTTGTATTATCCATGATAATACACATTGTCATGTAGCCTAGTCTATTACAGTGACTGTGTGTGTTATGGTGACCATACCGTTTTTCCTTGGACAGTTTCAGCCCCATTTCACGAGTCACTACTTTTCAGGCTACAAAAAGGGCAATTTTTCAGCAAGACGCATCAATTAATGTAGGCCTAATCAATGGCATTCGATGAATGTCATGAAGCACACATTTTGGTGTTTTGTAACAGTTGATATTATCCATTAATTTGAATGCTGGAATTATTTTGTTGTAGACAAACATGCACCGGCAGCCTACTTTTTGAAGGGATTTGTTTGACAATCAGATAATAAAAGGTAATACATTTTTACCGTTAAATGACATCATTATTAGGCCTATAAAGAAAATTGTGCATGCGTGCAATCACAGTGTAATTAGCCCTCTTCTCAGAATGAAGAACTAATGAATACGGTATATGGCCCATTTTATGAGATGCGTTTCCTCTGCTATGGTTGACACTGAGCCAACACCTCCAATTAATTCAATAGATGATAATTTTTTTTAACTATCGTGGGGTTTTGCCTGTAGCTATTTTACTGTATAGTAGAAAACGACATGTCTCCTCTTCACTATCTTAGTCAAAGACAAATCCAGTCATTACTTTAAAAAATGAGACATCTCCATGTTATGGATTTAGGATAGGATGATAATGTCTTGTCCACTGGCCATGCAGTGCCGGGTTCCCAATCTCCCTTTGTTTTGCTATAATTTACTATGGATTATTGTTAGCGTGTGTGAGTGCGTGCGTCTGTAGATGTGCAGCGGGGGTGACTGAACACGTGTGTGAAATGTTTGTTTTATGATGCAAGAATTGCCTTAATGTATGTAGAAACATGCACAAAAATCCGGGAGAATGCGTTTTTCCTTTTGGGAGGCTATAGAGCAGGGATATGAAACTCATTCAATGGAGGGCCTAGTGTCTCTAGGTTTTTGGGAAACCCTGCTATAGAGGTTGGAGTTCACCCAAAATGTCAGATGAATCCCCCCTGGTAGCCACTCCCAGTCATC
Source organism: Brachymystax lenok tsinlingensis (assembly GCA_030435695.1). Classification (NCBI taxonomy): domain Eukaryota; kingdom Metazoa; phylum Chordata; class Actinopteri; order Salmoniformes; family Salmonidae; genus Brachymystax; species Brachymystax lenok. The sequence continues at coordinate 12,035,437 of CM059797.1, read as the reverse complement.
AGTGTTTCACAGTTAGGGCTGTACCATACAGGATCCAATAGAGGGGTGTTCCACATTTGGGGCTCTACCATGTCAGGATCCCGTAGGGGGGTTAGAGCAGTGTTGCCATGGTGAGAATGACGACGGAGGTGAAGGCTGCCGTTTTATGGGCTCCTAACCAACTGTGCTATTTTTTTTCCCGCAATGTTTTTCGCATTGTTTGTAACTCATTTTGTACATAATGTTGCTGCTTATGACCGAAAATACCTTATGGACAAAGATCTTTTCTTTAATGAGTCTGATGCGAAGGATATACTGCTTGTCAAGACAAGACCCAAATCCCCGTCATCTGCGTGAAAAAAAGACAGAAAAAGGGGGAGGAGTGTTGGGTGCCTTGTGAGAATTTGCAGGCGAGTAGGTAAACCACCACTACCCTCCATATTATTGGCCAACGTGCATTAATTGGAAAATAAACTGGACGATCTACAATTAAGACTATCCTACCAACAGGACATTACAAACTGTAATATCTTCTGTTTCACCGAGACGTGGCTAAACGACGAGATAGATAATATAGACCTGGCTGGGTTTTCCATGCATCAACTGCTGGTGCCCGATGTCTAATATTAATGAAGTCTCGAGGTATTGCTCGCCTGAGGTAGAATACCTTATGATAAGCTGTAGACCACACGATCTACCAAGAAAGTTCACATCAATATTATTCTTAGCCTTCTATTTACCACCACAAAGTGATGCTGGCACTAAGACCGCACTAAACGAGCTGTATAAGGCCATAAGCAAACAAGAAAATGCTCATCCAGAAGCGACGCTCTAACTGGCCGGGGGACTTAAATCCATTTAACCTCATTGCTACCAGCATGTCACATGTGCAACCAGATGGAAAAAAAACTCTAGACCATCTTTACTCCACACACAAACGTATACAAAGCTCTCCCTCGCCCTCCATTTGGCAAATCTGACCTATTTAATTTGTAATATAACCTTTATTTAACTAGGCAAGTCTGTTAAGAAAAAATTCTTATTTACAATGACGGCCTACACCGGCCAAACCCGGACGACGCTGGGCCAATTGTGCGCTGCCCTATGGGACTCCCAATCATGGCCGGTTAGTATCTGTAGTGACGCATCCGAACTGAGATTGGATCAGGGGTAGGGGGACCCTGGTACCCTTGAGAAGGGTACCAAAACATGTCTGCGTCATTGAAGGTCCCCAAGAACACAGTGGCCTCCATCATTCTTAAATGGAAGAAGTTTGGAACCACCAAGACTCTTCCTAGAGCTGGCCGTCCTGCCAAACTGAGCAATCGGGGGGAGAAGGGCCTTGGTCATGGAGGTGACCAAGAACCTGATGGTCACTCTGACAGAGCTCCAGAGTTCCTCTGTGGAGATGTGAGAACCTTCCAGAAGTACAACCATCTCTGTAGCACTCCACCAATCAGGCCTTTATGGTGGAGTGGCCAGATGGAAGCCACTCCTCAGTAAAAGGCACATGCCAGCCCACTTGGAGTTTGCCCAAAAAACCTAAGGGTCTCTCAGACCATGAGAAACAAGATTCTCTGGTCTGATGAAACCAAGATTGAACTCTTTGGCCTGAATGCCAAGAGTCACGTCTGGAGGAAACCTGGCACCATCCCTACGGTGAAGCATAGTGGTGGCAGCATCATGCTGTGGCGATGTTTTCAGCGGCAGCGACTGGGAGTCTAGTCAGGATCAATGGAAAGATGAATGGAGCAAAGTACAGAGAGATCCTTGATGAAAACCTACTCCAGAGCGCTCATGGCCTCAAACTGTGGCGAAGGTTCGCATTCCAACAGGACAACGACCGTAAGCACACAGCCAAGACAATGCAGGAGTGGCTTCAGGACAAGTCTCTGAATGTCATTGAGTGACCCAGCCAGAGCCCGTACTTGAACCCGATCTAACATCTCTGGAGAGATCTGTAAATAGCTGTGCAGCGACGCTCCCAATCCAACCTGTCAGAGCTTGTGCAGATCTGGGATGAATGGGAGAAACTCCCCAAATACAGGTGTGCCAAGCTTGTAGCGTCATACCCAAGAAGACTTGAGGCTGTAATCGCTTCCAAAATGTGGAAAAAGTCAATGGGTCTGAATACTTTCCAAATGCACTGTATGATACTTTTTATTTATTGCAAAAAAATGTGGGGTTAAATACATTTCAGATATAGGACAGACACTTCAGAACAAACTTAATTTTTATATTTTGGGGGGGACTATCTGTTGTTACATGTAGTGAATCTGTTATTCAATGCATTTGAATTGGCTAATAGCAGGATAGCCAAAAATTGTTTTTCATCAGAGAAATTCTTTATATGTATTTTTTTTATACTTCAAGGGGTCTTCAAATTCTAAATCAAATAGCTAAATTATCATTGGTAGGACCTTCTTAAATCAATTCCATATAGCTTAGTAGAACCCTACCCTTCCCCCGGCTAAGACAGGGCTTAGACTCTGATGGGTTATGCTTTTAATGACTGCCATTTATTCAGTACAGTCTAATTCAATCTTTGGGAAATCAAATTTATCTTTAATATATTCAATAACTGGAACTCGAATATTTGGGATATCTTTGGGATATCTCAAGGTATAAAGACACAACAGTTTAACAGTGATACATGGAATGTGTGAATTCATTTTGTATCTGACCATAGTGACTGGTGTTATGCCCGCACAGACCAAGAGTCTCAGCATAGTGACTGGTGTGATGTCCCCACAGACCCAGAGTCTCACCATAGTGAATGATGTAATGTCCCCACAGACCCAGAGTCTCAGAGGAAACGTACGGTGCAGAACGTCCTTGACCTCAGACAGAACCTGGAAGATACCATGTCCAGTCTACGGGGAGCCCAACTCAGCCATGGGTGAGTACATTACCATACACTAAGTTCTTAGATTATAGCTAAGCAATAAGGTCCAAGGGGGTGTGGTATATGGCCAGTATACCATGGCTAGGGGCTGTTCTTATGCACAATGCTACGCAGAGTTCCTGGATACAGCCCTTAGCGGTGGTATATATACCACAAACCCCCGAGCTGCCTTATTGCTATTATAAACTGTTTACCAACGTAATTAGAGCAGTAAAATACATGTTTTGTCATACCTGTGGTATACTATCTGATATACCACAGCTTTCAGCCAATCAGCATTGAGGGCTCCAACCACCCAGTTTATAATAGACAATAAATACTGGGGTGTTTCTGATGTTATGTACTGGTATGAGTGGGGCATAATGTTAAAGGGCATTCTCTTTCTTTTAAAGTTCCATTTGCTCAAACGTTACTTCCTACCCACACAGTACCTGTCAGTCAGCGGTGTATATATATATATATAACAGTTTCATTGATCACAAGTAGATATGTGTGTAAACTTAGAAGAAAGTTGTGGATTTGTTTGAGACATGTAATATACTCATACAAACATGAAACACAATGGGCAGATTGATGGAGTACAATGTTTACACTCAATGTTAACTCTCATCCTCTGTCGTCTTGGAAACCTGCCACCCGGTAAACATGTTCTGTCAATCCCTCTCAAACAGACTTTATTTTTCAAGACCATCATGTTCGGTATGCGTTTCAGACTGTCTCTATCACAATGAGACACAAACATTAAAAAAGCCCCACAGAATACTGAAAAACTGGCAGAAACCGAAACATTCGTTAACAAAAAGTCATTCTGCATTCAAAGCCTGTATGCCTGCCATTTTGGCTGCTGCTTATCCCCAGCTCAACAGTATGTGCTCTGCCTACCAATGTTCCTTGCCTTTAGGTCTCTCTGTGAGGTGTGTACTGTTGATGTCCTAGGGGATTCCATGCCAGACATGAGCTCTGAATTTCCATAGCCCTGGCCTCTGGAGACTGACAGACAGTTCAGTAACTTTACACAAAAACTTTGACCTTGGCCACTGAACTTCTAGGCACTTATCAAAATCTACTATAGGTAACATCCACATTCAGTGCTACTAGTCAATCCTCATCTTTAAACCTTATCTTCTAATGACTTTAATAGTTCTGCTCCCTATCATAACTCCCAAACATATACCCTAATGTATGGAATCGTTTGATGTGCATCTACACGTTTAAACTACCTCAATTTAAGTTACATTTCAAAACTCTCAAGGAACTACCGTACTACTGTGAGAGAGTGTATCATTCCACTGAAGCATTGTGAGAGTTGGGCTGTATTCCTGAGGCAGAAACAACTCTTTTTTAAACCTTACGCTTTGTGTAGTTCATACATGCATAATCTATGAGCAGAATTACTGTTTTTCCTCAATTAGCCATGAAATCCCTAGTTTGAAAGTAGTTGTTTTTCTGGAAACTGCGCCATTTTCCAAAATTGTTCTCCCCACGTGGGCCAGCCCCATAGCAATTAGAGTTCTAGCCAATGAGCTTCAGCCCCTCGCCATTTAAGTGACAGCTAGCAAGATGCACAAACAGCAGAACAAAAGAGAGAGAGAGCCAAGACGTGCGTCACATATCTGCACATACAGTATGTAACGTAGTTTGCAATTTTCGGGGACCACTTTTGTCTCGTGGGCACTACTTTCAGAACTACTAGGTAAAAAGTATACAAATGTAGCGGGAATATCTTTAACCGCCTAGAGTCGATTGATGCACCGGTTCGTCAATCTAAGTTACATAACAAAAAAATATTTATACAAATCTGTTAGTTTATTATGGAAAGGGGAGACTCTCATGAACACGATGGCATTGTCTGTTTTGCTCTACGACCCCCACAAGTGTCAGGAGACTCGTCTGAAGTCGGTACCGTCGATGTGCCAGCTTCTGTTTGGTAGCGTCCGAACCGTTTGGGCTACACACTAATGGGACCCCACTGTGGAAAGGATCGATTCTCATGAACACTATGGTGTCCTCCGGTTTGATCTACGACCAAAAGTGTCAGGAGACTTGTCTGATGTTAACCGCTACCGGTTTACAAAAAACTATGGAAGTACGAAGGTAGTTTTGTGCCTACACAAAAAAAGGGGCTAAATATGTGTAAATTACAATATCATTAAAATAATGCCCTGAGTTTTTTCATATCTCCTAGATTTAGAACAGACACTTCAAAACCTTAGTTTCTTATGATTCTTAAAAAAAAAAACTTTTATCCATGTGTTATTCAATGCATTTCTATAGGCTTTAGTAGTAAAGGCCAAAATGTAATATTTATCAAATAATGATGTAATATTTTTTGGGTTACCTAAAGGGGTCCTAAAAATATAATAGCTAAATGATCCATAGTTTGACAGTCTTAAAATGATTACATACAGTGCATTCGACTTTTTCCACATTTAGTTAGTTACAGCCTTCTTCTAAAATGTATGATTTTTAAAAAATATATCTGCACACAATACCCCGTAATGATAAAGCAAAAACAGGTTTTTAGAATTTTTTGCAAATGTATTAACAATAAAAACGTTATATTACATTTACATAAGTATTCAGACCTTTTACTGAGCACTTTGTTGAATCACCTTTGGCAGCGATTACAGCCTCGAGTCTTCTTGGGTATGACGCTACAAGCTTGGCACACCTGTATTTGGGGAGTTTCACCCATTCTTTTCTGGAGATCCTCTCAAGATCTGTCAGGTTGGATGGGGAGTGTTGCTGCACAGCTATTTTCAGGCCCTGTCTGAGCTCCTGAACGCTCTGGAGCAGGTTTCCATCAAAGATCTCTCTGTACATTACTTTGTTCATCTTTCCCTTGATCCTGACTAGTCTCCCAGTCCCTGAAAAACATCCCCACAGCATGATGCTGCCACCACCATGCTTCACCGTAGGGATGGTGCCAGGTTTCCTCCAGACATGACGCTTGGCATTCAGGCCAGAGAATCTTGTATCTCATGGTCTGAGAGTCCTTTAGGTGCCTTTTGGCAAACTCCAAGTGGGCAAACTCTAAGTGGGCTGTCATGTGCCTTTTACTGAGGAGTTGCTTCCGTCTGGCCACTACCATAAAGGCCGGATTGGTGGAGTGCTGCAGAGCTGGTTGTCCTTCTGGAAAGTTCTCCCATCTCCACAGAGGAACTCTGGAGGTCTATCAGAGTGACCATCTGGCTCTCGGTCACCTCACTGACCAAGGCCCTTCTCCCCTGACTGCTCAGTTTGACCGGGCGGCCAGCTCTTGAAAGAATCTCAGTGGTTCTCAACTTCTTCCATTTAAGAATGATGGAGGCCAATGTGTTCTTGGTGACCTTCAATGCTGCAGACATGTTTTGGTACCCTTCCCCAGGGTACCAGGGTCCCCCTTCCCCAGATCCAATCAATTGAATTTAGCTTCAGTGCTGCAGAAATGTTTTGGTACCCTTCCCAGATCTGTCCCTTGCCACAATCCTGTCTATGATCACTACGGACAATTCCTTCGACCTCATGTCTTGGTTTTTGCTCTGACATGCACTGTCAACTGTGGGACCTTATATAGACAGGTGTCTGCCTTTCCAAATCATGTCCAATCAATTGATTTTAACACACGTGGACTCCAATCAAGTTTTAAAAACATCTCTAGGATGAACAATGGAAACAGGATGCACCTGAGCTAAATATTTAGTCTTATATCAAAGTGTCTGAATATTTATGTAAGTAAGGTATTCCTGTTCATGTGTCGTTTATACATTTGCAAACATTTCTTAAAACATTGATGGCAATTGATGGGGAAAACATTTAATTGAATACATTTTAGAATAAGGCTGTAACGTAACACAAGTTTTGAATCCCCCCTCCCTCCCTTAGACTCTGAAGAATTAACAGTGTCTATTGATTAATTAACCATCTACAGAAGTACAGAAATAGCAGGAGGAAAAAACCCCCACATGGTCTCAGGCAGGCATTGCATTATTCATCTGGGCTGGTTGGTGCATATGGTTATGTAATGGCCAGATTCAGCAGAAACTACTCTCTAGTCTAGACTATAACTACTTTTTAATCTAAACTAGAACTAGTCTCTAATCTAAACTAGAGCTACTCTCTAATCTAAACTAGAGCTACTCTCTAATCTAAACTAGAGCTACTCTCTAATCTAAACTAGAGCTAGTCTCTAATCTAAACTAGAGCTAGTCTCTAATCTAAACTGGAGCTAGTCTCTAATTTAAACTAGAGCTAGTCTCTAATCTAAACTATAGCTAGTCTCTAATCTAAACTGGAGCTAGTCTCTAATCTAAACTATAACTAGTATCTAATCTACAGTCAACCAGAATAAGTCTCTAATCTAGAACTACTGTCTAGTCTGAGCCCTCTCTCTACATGTACACATTGGCTCACCTTTCACTAGCTGACACTGGTCCAAAGTAGTCAAGAAAAAGTCCTGGCCCGCTTGAGCAATCATACATTTTTTCAGTTGGGGTGTGTGATTATGCGCTGATTGCCTTAGGTCTGTAAATCCCAGCTGGTAATGATGTTGTGAACATATGCTGAGGGTTATGAATGATCATGTCAAAGGGAGAGAAGGGAGAAACTAGACTCTTCTCTGTTCACGCAATGATGCTATATCCTTACACTGTAGCTAGTGACTTTCCCCTGAGTTCTAACATGTCACACATATTTGCTGTAGTGGCTGAAGGCTGAGAGTGAACGTTACAGTCGTATCTAGGTCAGCAGAGACTATATGGCTGGAAAAGTCACTTTTTTCTCTCTAGAATTCTTTCTCTCTATTATAATATAATAATAATAATAATAATAATAATAATAATTTCATAGTCCCTCAAACTCTACATATTCCCTCCCTTTCTGTCCTCTCACATCCATTCCATTTCTACAATACTATAACCTCTCTCTCACCTTCTCTCCCCAGCTGTCTGGACAGCAGTACAGTTTGCTACGATAGTGACGAGACAAACGGCCGCAGCATGTCCAGTCAGTCCAACCGCTCCTCTCCTCTCTCCTGGCGCCACGGCCAATCCAGCCCCCGGATGCAGGCTGGAGACGCTCCTTCTTCCACGGGCAGCGTTGGGTACCAGGGGGGCAAGGCCGGGTCCCAGTATACGGCCCACACCATGCCTGCCCGAGTCTCCAGCCGTTTCAGCCACTCCTCCCGAATGCAGCTCATCGAAGGGCTGGACGTGGATGATGCGGACCTCAAGTCTGGTTACCTGAGCGACACCGACCTGCTGGGCAAGAGCATGCCAGAGGATGACGACGACAACCTGGCAAATGGGTAAGGGTCTATACCAGGGGTGTCAACTCATTCCATAGATGGCCGAGTGTCCAATTAAGACATAGAAAAAACAGAAGAGGGGAGTTCCTAACAAATTAGTGAACCTTATTGATCAATTAAATACTTGGACCTCCATGGAATGAGTTCACCACCTGTGGTCTATTCTGTCTAACTCAGGGTTCTCCTATTCTGGTTGTGGGGGGTTCTCCTACTCTGGTCATGGTGGGGGTTCTTCTACTCTGGTCATGGTGGGGGTTCTTCTACTCTGGTCATGGTGGGGGTTCTTCTACTCTGGTCATGGTGGGGGTTCTCCTACTCTGGTCATGGTGGGGGTTCTTCTACTCTGGTCATGGTGGGGGTTCTTATACTCTGGTCATGGTGGGGGTTCTCCTACTCTGGTCGCGGTCAAGGTTCTCCTACTCGGGTCATGGTGGAGGTTCTTCTACTCTGGTCATGGTGGGGGTTCTCCTACTCTGGTCGCGGTCAAGGTTCTCCTACTCGGGTCATGGTGGAGGTTCTCCTAAACTGGTTGTGGGCGGGTTCTCCTACTCTGGTCATGGTGGGGCATATCCTTCTCTGGTCGTGGGGGGGTTCTCCTACTCTGGTCGTTTGTGAAGGCTTTGGATCCAGTTCTGCAGTAACACTCGCTTTGCATCCTACTGTTAAATGATCTTTAATGTAGTCCTTGTGAATACTACAGATAGTTGTGGTCACTTGTTCTTTGGACCAAATCGGTCCTACAACATACTGTATGTCATAAAGCAATCATTAATCAAGCATACATTTGGATGAGACACTTTTTTGTGGGTAAAAAATGGCTTTGAGTTGGCACTTGGAGTAGCCCTCTCATAGTGCTGTCCCCAGCAGTCTGTCTAGTGTAACTTTTGTTCCTGGATGGGTCTGTTAGGACTGGATGGGTCTGTCAGGGCTTCATGGGTCTGTCAGGGCTTTATGGGTCTGTCAGGGCTTCATGCTTCATGCAGCAACCATCTCAGGCTGATTCTGCTGAGACGTATCTGGATTTTGTTAAAACCTTTCTGCTGAGTAGAGAGTACCCTGACAATAAAGTCCTGCAGTATTCCTTTAGGGTAGCTGTGATGAGTAGCGACTTGCATGTGAATCATCTGCTATTATTCTCAGATGAGTTATCTGGTATTACTAATGTGGATCCCCCTCTGGCTGAAACTCATTGTTCTATGAAATATGTTGTGGTTGTGTTTGTTTTTTGGTGGGTATGGCAACTAGTGAATAAACACATGTGCAAACACAAGGCTTAAAAAATAGTCTAGAATCCAGAGTAGTTCCAAAGTCGCAGCTTCACTATTTCATCTCTGTTCTTAGCCATTCCAAGAACTAGGGAAATTATGTGCTGAAACAAGACATTTTGCCTGACCTGTTTTTGAACGGAATCTTCCATTTTGTAGCGATAGTAAACCAAGATGGCCGATTGGCAGGAAACCAGGGCTGGATCTCTAAATGGGTCTAAATGAGTGCAAATCACATCTGAGTTGTGCATTAATGACATTCATTACATGCCTCCTGCAGAGCTGGCCGTGTCACAGACAGCTGTGGGCATTCATTCATTCACACCCACATCTCACTGCAGAAACCGAGGACGGTGTGACTGACACAAACACACACACAAAGCCAATCACTGCCTGCCCCTTCACTAAATGTGTTTTATCAAGTCCCTTGGTGCTACCAAAACACATAAGCAAAAAGTACTGACATAGAGTATGACATTGGTTTAAAGTACTCCCCTACATTGTTAACAGAGTCATAACCCACTAACTAACTGCCCATTAGTAACAGTAGCCTAACGATCAATGCCATGGTACGGCTTCAGTCAGATCCTAGGTCAGGGTGTGTCACGATGTCAAGGTATGTGAAGATGTGTCGTCAAGGTGTGTCAGGCTGTGTCAGGCTGTCAGGTGTTCTGTCTGCCAGGTGTTCTGTCTGCCAGGTGTTCTGTCTGCCAGGAGTTCTGTCTGCCAGGTGTTCTGTCTGTCAGGTGTTCTGTCTGCCAGCTGCATCTCTCTCTCTCTCTCTCTCTCTCTCTCTCTTAGAATTCCCCCTCTTACTCCCCCATCCATCTCTATCTCTCACTTTCCCCCATCCATCTCTCTCTCTCTCTCCTCATTCCCTTTGTGTCACATCCTCTCTTTAATTCCCTCTCCCTAGTTGACAGTCAGTAGGCAGGGAAAGGAAAGGCTGAGAGAGGCTGAGGGAATCCAGGCCAGTTCTCTGGTGTGATGTGAGCAGCTTTATATCTGCTCCACATGCACTGGGATTTAATCTGCAGCTTCTTGGGCAGATTGAAGTTAAAGAGAGTGTGAGAGTGAGATAGTTTGTCTGATGATTTTAGAAATACTTGCTAGTGAGTGCTCAGCACTGGGCCACCCATGTCCTCAATCACTAAATAAAGGTTCAACAAAAATTTAATAATAATGACTAGGTGAGTATTTCAAGGTGACTATAATGAGAAACCCTATACCTCCTATGTTGTGCCACCTATTCCGAGGTCAGTCCATACCCAGAGACAGGACTATGGGCATTTTAGTTATTTTGCAGACAGTCTTATCCAGTGCACCTTACAATAGTGAGTGTATACATTTCCCAACTTTTTTCATACTGGTCCCCCATGGGAACCGAACCTACAACCCTGTCCTCTCTCTCTCTCTCTCTCTCTCTCTCTCTCTCTCTCTCTCTCTCTCTCTCTCTCTCTCTCTCTCTCTCTCTCTCTCTCTCTCTCTCTCTCTCTCTCTCTCTCTCTCTCTCTCTCTCTCTCTCTCTCTCTCTCTCTCTCTCTCTCTCTCTCGCTCTCTCGCTCTCTCGCTCTCTCGCTCTCTCTCTCTCTCTCTCTCTCTCTCTCTCTCTCTCTCTCTCTCTCTCTCTCTCTCTCTCTCTCTCACGTCCACACACCTTTTATCTGTCAGAATAAAATGAAGGGAGAGACTGTACTCTAAACCATCTACTGTATCTTGCCTATGCCGTTCGGCCATCGACCCAAATCTCTAGCCACTTTAATAATTATAACTGGATGAAATAATGTATCACTAGCCACTTTAAACAATGCCATTTATATAATGTTTACATATCCTACATTACTCATCTCATATATATGTGTATATACTGTACTCCATACCATCTACTGCATCTTGCCTATGCCGGTCAGCCATCGCTCATCCATATATTTATATGTACATACTCGTATTCATTCCTTTACTCTTGTGTGTATAAGGTAGTTGTTAATTTGTTAGATTACTTGTTAGATACTACTGCATGGTCGGAACTAGAAGCACAAGCATTTCGCTACACTCGCATTAACATCTGCTAACCATGTGTATGTGACAAATAAAATTTGATTTGATTTGATTTAATCTACCAGGAGAGAAGCTAATCCAGGTCTGAAAAATGAAAGAGATGACTCGTGCTTTAGTTTCCCTCTATAATACATAGCTCAGCATACTTCTGAACACATTTGCATTTTTGGTAACACTACTGTCCTTGTTGGCAACCATTAATTAATTTAATCTGAGTGCTACTGTACACTCAAATGCAAAAATAATCCACAATGCTGACAGCACTCTAAACACACACACAACCAAACACACACACAGTTGAGCTCATTGAAAACCATTAGCCTCTACCCATCTCTTGAAAATACATCATTTCTGCAAGCCCCTCTTGCGTCGCCATAGCAACCAGCTCCAATGTGATGGTGGGGAGAGGGAACATTTCTCCAGCTCTTCCACCATCATCCCTGATACAGTCTTCTTCATATGAATGGAAGCTATAGTAATAATGTCAATCATATCCAAAGGGAAGTTTGACTTTCATGGGTAACATGGGAATGTTGAGCTAAAATGGTTCCTGTAATTAAATATAATTTTCACATCTATTATTCTGGTGGTTCTGTATTCTGATTCCTGGTTGGCTGTAAGGATGTTAACCTTTTACTGCAATGGGCTAAATCAGGATCACACAGTGTTTCTTGTTAGTCTTAAACAAATCTACTTTGAAAGAAAAGTATACACCTCACACACATGGTTATGAGCTTAAAAAAGAAGACAGCTGTACCATATCAGATATAGAGTTGAAATGTGTTACGTTTTCAGTTTGCATCCCAATTTTACACCTTATATACATCACAGAAGATCACAGAAGACTGAAATATAACAAAACTGCTTGAATAAATACATAAATAATAATAATAATGAAGTTAAGAAAATATAAATAACTTTCCACCCTTAAGTCCAAAGAGAGAGCTTTTGGTCATTGACTGCAGGAGAGGGCTACATCGTTGACTCCATTGAGGCACTTTGTCATACACTACATGAACAAAAGGTATGTGGACACCAGCTCGTCGAACATCTCATTCCAAAATCGTGGGCATTAATATGGAGTTGGTCCCTCATTTACTGCTATAACAGCCTCCACTCTTCTGGGAAGGTTTTCCACTAGATGTTGGAACATTGCTGCAGGGATTTGCTTCCATTCAGCCACAAAAGCATTAGTGAGGTCGGGCACTGATGTTGGGCGAAAATACCTGGCTCGCAGTCGGCGTTCCACACATCCCAAAGGTGTTTGATGGGGTTGAGGTCAGGCCAGTCAAGTTCTTTTACACCGATCTTGACAAACCATTTTTGTATGGACCTCGCTTTTTGCACGGGGGGCATTGTCATGCTGAAACAGGAAAGGGCCTTCTCCAAACTGTTGCCACAAAGTTGGAAGCACAGAATGATCTAGAATGTCATTGTCTGCTGTAATGTTGGGCCTTGCCCAAACCATGAAAAACAGCCCCAGACCATTACTCCTCCACCAAACTTTACAGTTGGCACTATGCATTGAGGCAGGTAGCGTTCTCCTGGCATCCCCCAAACCCAGATTCGTCTGTCAGACAGCCAGATGGTGAAGCATGATTCATCACTCCAAAGAATGCGTTTCCACTGCTCCAGAGTCCAATGGCGGCGAGCTTTACACCTCTCCAGTCGACGCTGGATCTTAGGCTTGTTGGCTTGTGTGCGGCTGTTCGGCCATGGAATCCCCATTCATGAAGCTCCTGACGGACAGTTTTTGTGCTGAAGTTGCTTCCAGAGGCAGTTTGGAACTTGGTAGTGAGTGTTGCAACCGAGGACAGACAATTTTTGGTGCTATGCACTTCAGCACTCTGTGGTCCCGGTTCTGTGAACTTGTGTGGCCTACCACTTCTTGACTGAGTCGTTGTTGCTCCTAGACATTTCCACTTCACAATAACAGCACTTGCAGCTCTAGCAGGGCTGAAATTTCACAAACTGACTTGTTGGAAAGGTGACGTCCCATGATGGTGCCACGTTGAAAGTCACTGAGCTCTTCAGTAAGGCCATTCTACTGCTAATGTTTGTCTATAGAAATTGCTTGGCTGTGTGCTCAATTTTTTTTTAATGTCAGCAAAGATTGTGGCTGAAATAGCCAAATCCACTAATTTGATGGTGTGTATAGTTTTGTATCTATGGTTTACATGCTATCAAACAAGATGGTCTAATCATACATTCAGAGCAAGCGGCTGTGGATGGTCTCTCTGGGGTTTGGGTTCTAAGGAGCGCACTGGACCTACAGCACATTGCTGGTGGCCTAATGTCTAGTGATTACTGCTACACTAACTACTGTACCCTTAATGTACTGACTGATGGCTGTGTGATATCTACAGCTGGTATACACTTTCATGATTTATGGCTGTGTGATATCTACAGCTGGTCTACACTTTACTGATTGATGGCTGTGTGATATCTACAGCTGGTCTACACTTTACTGAATGATGTTCCTCTGAGTGATGAGGACAGAGAGAGATGGAGGAGAAGGGTGAAACGTTCAGATAGAAATATGATGCATAGAGCTGACAGGCTCTTATTCCCTGTTACGAATCCCTTTTACCCCGTGGTCTAGGGGGAATGGAATAGAGACCCGCAACATATCTTGTGCAAATTACTATGGTGAAAAGGGAACAGTGAGAACAAAAACACAGACAACTTAAATCTACCGTCAAACACAAAAGGTTTATTTTAAACACACGGTAAAGTGGTTTGGGGAAAAGGGGCTGAGCTGGACCCAAGGAAAGAAATAATATATATATATATATATACACACACACACACACACACACACACACACAAAAACCCCTAAACTAATCTCCCTGCGTCACGAACAACTAGCTGACTAACCAAGTAAATACAGTGGGTGGTCCGCCCAGTTCTAACTAATGTATTTAACACAGGGTTTCCTACGGGTAATGTATGCCCAAGGGCGACTTGTCTGGTTATCCCCTTTTCCACCAACAAACACACAGCAATACAACACAACTATACAAACTCACAGTTAATGTGAGATGTTGGCACCTACACAAAAGCGATAGCGCACACAACCAAACCAACATCAACTAGGCTTCACCCAGATACTACACCGAGCTAAAGCTCTGTAGCTACAAAATAAGCCAACTACTAAACAACAATAGAGAGCAATGCATACACAAAAGTCAGTTACAAAGCAAGAGTGCTACATACCAAAAACAAGCTAGAGAGAGAGAGATAACTGACTGGGGTTTTAAACCAAGGAAAGGGATGTGATTGGGTAAGGGAAAAGGAGCAGGTGTGTCTTCTGATTGGGACTGATTGGGGGATTGATGACGGCTGATGAGGGACACCTGTGAGTAGGGCAGAAGGAGAGAAAACAAACACACACACAGGATACCTGTATCCGTAACATTCCCCATGACAGGGAAGGTACTGTATGTTCTACAAAATACATTTCCATCTGAACTAGGCTCCAATGTGATGCCTTCTCTTTACTAAGTCTGTAGGAATCTGTATTGTACAATCATAATGTCTTCATAATGACAGAATAGTTATCCTCTTCACACCACATAATAATGTTGTGTTATGATGGTTTAACCATTACCAGTATCGTATTATAGTATTAGCAGCCATTTGAAACACTTTCTACATGTTTTGGTCTCCGTGAATCATATTCCACTCATTGGGTTACACATAAATAATGACATTATTACTGAATATGTGTTTATTTTTATTTTCCAAACCCGAAGTGATCAATGTCCCACTATTCAATGCCATCTTTACAAACATAGAGTTACGTGGTGCACCCCTTCGTCAATTATGGTTACACACTTGGACCCACCAAGTAGCGCCATCAGCGTTCTGTTGCAACCTGATGGGTACTTTCTCATGTCCAATCGCTTCGTTTAAAAGGAGAATAATCTGTTTGGTCATTCGTTCTTTGATTGATGGAGCGAATGGTTTAATGCTTTAAAGAGGACATGCAAACATGGAGATTTTCTAAAGGAGGCCCACCCAGAATGCTCTCTGTTTATCACGACCAAGGGATTTACTCTCTTTTCCTGGCGGACGTTGATTAACTCAAAACATTACTGAAAGCTTATTTAGACTTTCAGACAGAAAATGAATGACTGTCAGCATTTTATTTGGATTCAGATTCTGCCCTGTTTACAGAACCGTCTGTAAAGCACTTGACTGCACGGCAAGGTATCGATTATGGCAGTGCCTACCGGCATCAATGAGTAGCCTAGATTATTGTGTGGAATGGGAGTACTGTGTTAGTCTAAATATAAGGCTATCTATGCCCCCCCCACCACAATCTTTCCATTGTGTGGTAAGGTTAGGTAATGTAATGTGTGTGGGAACGTCATGGTGCAGGGCTGGTGTACTGTAGCCAGCTAGATGTGTGTGTAGCTGTGTGTGTGTGTGTGTGTGTAGCTGTGTGTGTGTGTGTGTATGTAGCTGTGTGTGTAGCTGTGTGTGTGTGTGTGTGTGTGTGTGTGTGTAGCTGTGTGTGTAGCTGTGTGTGTGTGTGTGTGTGTAGCTGTGTGTGTAGCTGTGTGTGTGTGTGTGTGTGTGTGAAAGCAGTTCAGGAAAGATAAGGGGAAAGGAAGGCTAATGCAGCAACACGCCTCTCATCATGCGGCACATGGATCAGGATGTGCTGCCATGGTAACCCTCCTCCTCTGACCCACTGTTTGGCTGTGCATTGTGTATCAGTGTGCAGTAGTGAGCGTGTGTGCATACGTGTGTGTGTAGCTCTGTGTGTGTGTGTAGCTGTGTGTGTCTAGCTCTGTGTGTGTGTGTGTGTGTGTGTGTGTGTGTGTGTGTGTAGCTGTGTGTGTAGCTGTGTGTAGCTGTATGTGGCTATTACGCAGATTGTTCCGCATGCAAACATGAAACGATGTAACGGGCGACTGGGAGCAGGATGTCTCCGGTTCGTACCTATTGATAGAAATCCTCTCTGAATCCCTCTATGGCAGACATGTTTGATGGTTTCCGAGCTGCTATCAATAATCGCGGCACAAAGACTTGCAGGAGGTCATTACAATTTAAATTGATTGAGGTCATTAGAATGCAATCAGTCTTTCCATAATGAATGGTGTTTGTTTCTGATGAACAACGAACACAATGCTCACTTAGATTACCACACAGAATGCATATATAATGCTGTTTAAAATGCAGTACTATTCAGAAACTGCCCAGAGAGATTCATTTAAAGTATGTGCTAACCAGTTAACCATGTTAGCTAATCCATTGTTTCAGTTTGCTCTTCTGGCAATGTAATTTTCATGGCAACGGTGAAAAATATTTGCACATGCTAGGAAATAGACCTCCCCCCTTAAGCATCTACACACCCGTAAGGGCACGCGTTTAGTACAGTAGGTGGATTTGCCTTTAGTCATCTAATACTGGTCCTCTTAGAAGGGAACAGCCTGCCTTCAATTTATCTTTCCTTCATACATTGGACACTTCTCCACAGTCAGTCCCTGCTTTCCTTGGCTTTCCTGACCAGCCTAGTGCAATGCCTTCCTGACCCACATAAAGCATGTGCAGAGTGATTGGGTCTGGGCCTGGTTGGCCGGGCCTTCCAAAAGCCCTGCAGGGATTATAGTTTAGCAGGACCACTGCTCGGGGTCAACACTTATGGGCCACGGCTCAGTGAAGAGGGAGGGGTCACTCTACTCTATATATCCTCACGAAGGCCAGGACGAGTCTGGGGCCACATGTGAACAGAGGAGGCCCTCCCCTCATACACACACACACACACACACCATCTCTTGAAAATAGATAATTTCTGCAAGCTGTGGAAAATATGGGAGGCCTCCATCACTGGAGGGGTCACTAGTAAAGGCATATTTGACAGGATCAAGAAGACAACCCCTAAAGTATTACCTCTACATGCATGACTGATAAACAGACCAGTAAATAATTATATAACTGTAGCCCTGGGGGTATGTCTGATAAACAGACCAGTTTTTCATTTAACTAGGCAAGTCAGTTAAGAACAAATTCTTATTTTCAATGACAGACTAGAAACAGTGGGTTAACTGCCTTGTTCAGGTGTAGAACAACAGATTTTTACCTTGTCAGCTCAGGGATTCAATCTTGCAACCTTTCGGTTACTAGTCCAACACTGTAACCACTAGGCTACCTGCCACCCCACAAATTGTATGACTAGCCCGGGGGGTGGTCAGATATAAAGATCAGTAACTAATTATATGACTGTAGCCTTGGTGGCATGTCTGATAAACAGACCAGTAACTAATGATATGACTGTAGCCCTGGGGGCATGTCTGATAAACAGACCAGTAACTAATGATATGACTGTAGCCCTGGGGGCATGTCTGATAAACAGACCAGTAACTAATTATATGACTGTAGACCTGGGGGCATGTCTGATAAACAGACCAGTAACTAATGATATGACTGTAGCCCTGGGGGCATGTCTGATAAACAGACCAGTAACTAATGATATGACTGTAGCCCTGGGGGCATGTCTGATAAACAGACCAGTAACTAATGATATGACTGTAGACCTGGGGGCATGTCTGATAAACAGATCAGTAACTAATGATAAGACTGTAGCCCTGGGGGCATGTTAACCGTGTCTGTATCATGTCAATTATGTCATGACATCTCTCAATTCCCACTGGGGCCACCCATACGTAAACTGTATGCTTTGGAATCAAAGAGTCTACTAAATGATGTATATCACTCACAGAAGGGGGCGGCAGGTAGCCTAAAGGTTAGAGTGTTGGGCCAGTAACCGAAAGGTTGCTAGATAGAATCCCCGAGCTGACGAAGTAAACATCTGTCATTCTGCCCCTGAACAAGGCAGTTAACCTACTGTTCCTAGGCCGTCATTGTAAATAAGAATTTGTTCTTAACTGATTTGCCTAGTTAAATAAAAAATAAAGAAGGCAGGCAGCCTCCATTAGCCATTTCAGGGCTAGGTATATTTATTTTATATATTTTTAAATGTATTTTAACAGGGACATCCCATTGAGACCAATACCTATTTTGCAAGGAAGCCCTGCATGTACACCAATCATACAACATTTACAAATACAATGTAACAAAAACATAAAAACCCAATATTTACAAGCCATGTGCCCCTGTGATGTGGATGTTAGGTAAGGGAACTCTCCTGTACTGTCTGAGGTCTAGTCTGACTCATGGAGACTGCTGTGTTGCTCTTGTTTTCCAGCCCAGTGGTCGGACAGAGGACATTTCCACAGGATATAGCTACAGGGTTACAGTTTCAGATGGACTCACTGATGCATTTCAGAACCATTACTGTTTTACTGCTACTGTAAATGGAGCTGCTGTGCTGTACCGCCTTGCCTTGCCTTGACTTGCTGATACCAACACAATCCTGTTAGCTATGAGAGGGTCACTGTAAGATCAGTGCTCTACTGGTGCAGTGCATCACTGTCTTTCTCATTCGTCTATTGATTGAATAAGAGGATAAAATGGACATAATACACTAACTGAACAGCAGGGTGAGCCACTGGACACTGACGCGCTGCTTAGACACTTTTATGCCTTTTCTAATGCATTAAATTATGCCACTCCTCATGATAAAGTTCTTGAATATAAACTGATTAATTAAAGTATGTGGACAAATTGTGCACAAATAGAATACAATATAGAAAGACTGTACTGGCTAGACACCATCTGCAGACAAATACAGCAATGTACAGCAATACCCAGGTCATTGTGCCAATCCGTGCCATTGTCCACGCCATATCAAGCCCCCTCACTCTGGACTCATTGTGCCGTCTGCTGGAATGATTGTGTCGTTGCACCATTAGGCTTGGGAGTCATTATGGAGTAGAGATGTCAACAATGCTATTATTTAGGAAAATGGATTGAGCTCATATGATCTTTATTCAGGTTGTTGAGTCAAACCTTTATAAGTAGCAGGCGCTTCCTGGATGCATGAATGGTGCTCCACAGGGTAATAAAATCAAAGTGTTGTCAAAGAGCAGTGAATATAGCTTTCTATGGCGTTCTACAACAGCGTCTGGATACCTGGTTTTTACTCTGGACTGGGCTGAAGATTAAAGGTTTTTTTCCATAGTACTGTACAGTGTAGATGAAGAGGCTCAGCTGCCTCCTATCAATATTTTAGCTGCATTTTAATGCACTATCTCAGCCAATGCCAATTCTAGATTAATATTTAAGAATTATTCTGAGGGAAGGAAGTACAGAGCTCTATCTCTTGTACCCTTGTACATCTCTCCCTCCCACCCACCCACCCACCCACTCACCATCCCTCCACCTCTTTCATTTATAACATTTTTTAATTCTGTCTTTTTAGACTATAAAAGGCAGGGGGTATATCTACTAATTTCAACTAAACATCAAACTTGGATTTGCAAACATGTTAAGTAGAGCAGACAGCTTTTCTCTTTACCTTTGAACTGGTCCAGCAGGAAGAGCTGACAGACACAGATAGATATGAAGGTCAGGATATGAAAGCAGCTTCCTGTCTGCTCTCATGCAACCTACAGAGAACAGCAGTTAACCAAAGCAAAGAGAGAACAGCACATGTTATGTGTTACGGCCGTTGCCTACACGGTCATTCTCACTGACAGTGGAAATCAATGTTTAAACAGCTTGTACATATCCCAGTCAGTACTGCTATGTTATTGAATAGTGAGTCGTGACCTAAGCAAACATTTTGGAGAGGTTATTTCAGACACAAGCCATTTGGTCAAGAGGTAATGGCAATATTAGTAGTTACACGTACACCTTAGTAAAGGTTACGTAGAGGATAGTTGACAGTTTGTTTAACAGCACTCTGAAATGATCAGATAAACAGGAGACATAAAGCATGTATAGTACTTGTATTAATGCCTGTTATACTGCAGCACCTTTCAAAGGAAGCAGGAAATACGTCTCCTGGGAAGGGCTTTCCGTATGAGCTTAATGTTTGAAAAGCACTTCACAAATACAGTTATTATCTTTATTACGATACACATTCAATTTGATTCAATTACAGGCATTATGGATAAGGAAGGGATGAGGGTCGCTGACTGAATAAACAAAAACAGCAACAGGGAAACAGATTTTATTTTTATCAGACAATTTGTACTAAAATATCAGGGTATGAGTATCAGGAGATACAGGGAGATAACAGTCTTCTATTCTACTATCATCACCACAGTTCATCTGTTTGGGGCACATCTTTTGTTTTCTCTTTGGGCAGACATCTTCCCATTGCCAGTTGTGTGGCTGCTGCTAGCTGATAACAGATCTGTTGTGTGGCTGGTGCTAGCTGATTACAGATCTGTTGTGTGGCTGGTGCTAGCTGATAACAGATCTGTTGTGTGGCTGGTGCTAGTAGATAACAGATATGTTGTGTGGCTGGTGCTAGCTGATAACAGATCTGTTGTGTGGCTGGTGCTAGCTGATAAAAGATCTGTTGTGTGGCTGGTGCTAGCTGATAACAGATCTGTTGTGCTGCTGGTGCTAGCTGATAACAGATCTGTTGTGCGGCTGGTGCTAGCTGATAACATATCTGTTGTGCGGCTGGTGCTAGCTGATAACAGATCTGTTGTGTGGCTGGTGCTAGCTGATAACAGATCTGTTGTGTGGCTGGTGCTAGCTGATAACAGATCTGTTGTGTGGCTGGTGCTAGCTGATAACAGATCTGTTGTGCGGCTGGTGCTAGCTGATAACATATCTGTTGTGTGGCTGGTGCTAGCTGATAACAGATCACTGACTGTTTAAGTCTGTCCCAACTCAGGAACTACCATGGCAGATACCCTGTGTACCTACTGTGTACCCATTGCATTTATTTACACACTCTCGCTCCTTCTGTGTAAAAGGTTGTCACAATGAAAAAAAACATGTAGAAATAGGTTGCATGCAAACATATGTAGCTAGCTTGGTTAATGTGATGATGATCCCCGAGACCGTATTCATATTTTTGTATTTAAAAAAAATGGGGAGGAGGGGGTAAATTGATCCCGGCCCTCGGGCCGCCAGTTTCCCATGCCTAGATTAAAGCCTGAACAAATAAGAAATTAATCTTTTTTGTTCAGTGCTCCAACTTATTTCTGTCTCGAATTAGTCATTTTGGAAGTTTTTCTTGGTAAGCCCTTTTGTTGGGGAGGAAACTTCTTGGCCCACTCAGTGCACCTCCCAAAGTCGTTGGCCCGTTGCTTCTCTGACCTGATGACATCACGTTGAGAATGCTCTGTTACGAATGAGGGGAGGGACCAGGATAACGTTTTCCGAGGTACCTCATGCCCTGCTGGAGGTTAGATTATGTTGTGGTTGACTTAGCCTTGTGAGTCATTCAGTACACAGAGTTACTGGATGCTAGTCTACCTGGCCCATGCCTGGACTTTCCACCCTGGTCTCAGCAAGTGAATAATGTTTTAAAATAGGTTAAAAAGAATAGGCCAGGGCTCTCCAACCCTGTTTATAGAGAGCAACCCTCGTGTAGGTTTACTATCCAACCCTGTTTCTGGAGAGCTACCCTCCTGTACAGTTACTCTGTCCAACCCCAGTTGTAACGAACCTGATTCAGTTCATCAACCAGTTAATTCTTAGAATCAGGTGCACTAGATTAGGGTTGGAGTGAAACCCTACAGTGCCCGGTTTCCCAAAAGCATTTTAAGTTCATCATAAGAACCTTCGTATGAGCATCTTTAAATATCCAAGCTGTTTCACTTCAAAATGCTTGTTATTTATCGAGGGGCTCAGACCACTTGTAGAACAGCTAAGTGCATCGTTAGATAATTGTTTGCCCACCCACATCCATTTATACACAGACAATCTCCGCTAAACATACAGTAGAATCAAGATGTTTATCTGTTTCTCTGTGACCAACGATAATTTCAGAACGAAGTTGCAAATGTCTTTGCAATTGCCCTGTGTGGCTCAGTTGGTAGACCATGGCACTTGCAATGCTAGGGTTGTGGGTTCCATTCCCATGGGGGGGAGACTGAAAATGTATGCACTCCCAACTTTAAGACGCTCTGGATAAGATAATCTGCTAATTGTCTAAAATGAAAATTGTTACAAGCAGAGGATAAAATTATCCTTTAAATGAATACCAAGATGATTGCATTAAAAGGTAAACACAGTAGGCTACATAGTCCTATATATTTCAATAATATTGATAGCACTTTCATGTTCATTCAATCGAGTTCTATTTTGCTAATTGTAGGCTACTGTCTGTAATTGTTGCCTCAAAATATTTCATGATGAGTAGGGTGCTCAATGATGTGCCAAATCTAATTTTCTGTATTATTATAGGGTAGGCTAAGCATTGAAATAAGCCGCCTCAATATTTGCAGACATATAGATGATAATATCTCTCTAGAAGCTGATCCGTCATCAGTATTGAGGAATAATTATAATGTTAAGAGCAGCCATGCCAGTTTCTTTCGATCCTATCACTATTGACACTTGCTCCAACGACGCATTTGAACGTTCGGTAACGCTTCATTTGAAGAGGTCTTCATTACAGCGTGTGATTACACTGTAACAAGTATTGTAGTTAACTGTAACAACCAATAGTTACACTGTAATAACAACATGTAACTGGTAGTAATGAGGTCTGTAATTACAAAGGTGTTACCAGGCTTGTTACAAATGGGCAGGTTTCCACTACATTCACCAACTTACTGTTTTGTTTCTTCTCAGATGCATTCGATTCAGTCACAACTGTCACAAAGGTTGTGACCCCTCGTGGACACGCTCGGTGTCCGATAGATTTTGTTCAATAGGCTGTCATTACTGACCTATGAATGTGCATCTTTGAAAATATATCTCCACTCAATGTTATTGCTAGCACTTGCCACCAAAATAAAGGGTACGATCTGGTTTAACTTGGTCATAAAAAAAACACAATGTTTCAAAGCATAGTGCATGTCATGTTTGCCTAAGTACAATATAATTACTAGGTGTTACACAGAATGTAGCTAGTTACAATGAAGTGTACCTTGAGGGGTACTTACTTGTTATTAATGTGTACTCATACAGTACATTACCCACCCTGACAACTTGGCCTTCAATTTAAAGCTTCTGGAAGTTTCACTTAATTTCTGTACCTTATTGTGAAATGAAGATAATATATCTCTAGAAGCTGATCCGTCGTCAGTATTGAGGAATAATTATAATGGTAAGGTTTTTAATTTTTTTATTTCACCTTTATTTAACCAGGTAGGCAAGTTGAGAACAAGTTCTCATTTACAACTGCGACCTGGCCAAGATAAAGCAAAGCAGTTCAACACATACAACAACACATAGTTACACATTGGAGTAAACAAACACTCAGTCAATAATACAGTAGGGAAAAAAACAAATCTATATACAATGTGTGCAAATGAGGTAGGATAAGGAACATAAGGCAATAAATAGGCCATGGTGGCAAAGTAACTACAGTATAGCAATTTAACACTGGAATGGTAAATGTGCAGTAGATGAATGTGCAAAGTAAGAATACTGGGGTGCAAAGGAGCAAGATAAATAAATGACTACGGTAGGGGATGAGGTAGTTGGTTGGGCTATGTACAGGTGCAGTGATCTGTGAGCTTCTCTGACAGCTGGTGCTTAAAACTAGTGAGGGAGATAAGTGTCTCCAGTTTCAATGATTTTTGTAGTTCGTTCCAGTCATTGGCAGCAGAGAACTGGAAGGAATGGCGGCCAAAATGGGAATTGGCTTTGGGGGTGACAAGTGAGCTATACCTGCTGGAGCAAGTGCTACGGGTGGGTGCTGCTATGGTTACCAGCGAGCTGAGATAAGGCGGGGCTTTACCTAGCAGGGACTTGTAGATGACCTGGAGCCAGTGGGTCTGGCGACGAGTATGTAGCGAGGGCCAGCCGACTAGAGCATACAGATCACAGTGGTGGGTGGTATAGGGGGCTTTGGTGACAAAGGGGATGGCACTGTGATAGACTGCATCCGGTTTGCTGAGTAGAGTATTGGAAGCTGTTTTGTAGATGACATCGCCGAAGTCGAGGATCGGTAGGATAGTCTGTTTTACTAGTGCAAGTTTGGCAGCATGAGTGAAGGAGGCTTTGTTGCGAAGTAGAAAGCCGATTCCAAATTTAATTTTGGATTGGAGATGTTTAATGTGAGTCTGGAAGGAGAGTTTACAGTCTAGCCAGACACCTAGGTATTTGTAGTTGTCCACGTATTCTAGGTCAGAGCCGTCCAGGGTAGTGATGCTAGTCGGGCGGGCGGGTGCAGGCAGCGAACGGTTGAAAAGCATGCATTTGGTTTTACTAGCGTTTAAGAGCAGTTGGAGGCCACGGAAGGAGTGTTGTATGGCATTGAAGCTCGTTTGGAGGTCAGTTAACACAGTGTCCAAAGAAGGGCCAGAAGTATACAGAATGGTGTCGTCTGCATAGAGGTGGATCAGAGAATCACCAGCAGCAAGAGCGACATCATTGATGTATACAGAGAAGAGAGTCGGCCCAAGAATTGAACCCTGTGGCACGCCCATAGAGACTGCCAGAGGCCCGGACAACAGGCCCTCTGATTTAACACACTGAACTCTGTCGGCAAAGTAGTTGGTAGTTGGTGAAGTAAAGTAGTTGGTGAAGTAAAGTAGTTGGTGAACCAGGCGAGGCAATCATTAGAGAAACCAAGGCTGTTGAGTCTGCCGATAAGGATGTGGTGATTGACAGAGTCGAAAGCCTTGGCCAGGTCAATAAATACGGCTGCACAGTAATGTCTCTTATCGATGGCGGTTATGATATCATTTAGTACCTTGAGCGTGGCTGAGGTGCACCCGTGACCAGCTCGGAAACCGGATTGCACAGCGAAGAAGGTACGGTGGGATTCGAAGTGGTTAATGATCTGTTTATTAACTAGGCTTTCAAAGACTTTAGAGAGGCAGGGCAGGATTGATATAGGTCTATAGCAATTTGGGTCTAGGGTGTCACCCCCTTTGAAGAGAGGGATGACCGCGGCAGCTTTACAATCTTTTGGGATCTCAGACGACACCAAAGAGAGGTTGAGCAGACTGGTAATAGGAGTTGCAACAATGGCAGCAGATATCTAGTCCAGCTGATTTGTACGGGTCCAGATTTTGCAGCTCTTTCAGAACATCTGCTATCTGGATTTTGGTGAAGGAGAAGCTGGGAAGGCTTGGACAAGTAGCTGCGGGCGGAGCTGTTGGCGGGGTTGGGGTAGCCAGGAGGAAAGCATGGCCAGCCAGTGAGAAATGCTTGATGAAATTTTCGATTATCATGGATTTGTCGGTGGTGACCGTGTTACCTAGCCTCAGTGCAGTGGGCAGCTGGGAGGAGGTGCTATTGTTCTCCATGGACTTGACAGTGTCCCAAAACTTTTTGGAGTTAGAGCTACAGGATGCAAATTTCTGTTTGAAAAAGCTAGCCTTTGCTTTCCTGACTGATTGCGTGTATTAGTTCCTGACTTCCCTGAACAGTTGCATGTCGTGGGGACTATTCGATGCAATAGCAGTCCGCCACAGGATGTTCTTGTGCTGGTCAAGGGCAGTCAGGTCTGGAGTGAACCAAGGGCTGTATCTGTTCTTAGTCCTACATCTTTTGAAAGGGGCATGCTTATTTAAGATGGAGCGGAAGTTGCTTTTAAAGAACGTCCAGGCATCCTCGACTGACGGAATGAGGTCAATATCCTGCCAGGATACCCGGGCCAGGTCGATTAGAAAGGCTTGTTCGCAGAAGTGTTTTAGGGAACGTTTGACAGTGATAAGGGGTGGTCGTTTGACCGTGGGCCCATAGCGGATGCAGGCGATGAGGCAGTGGTCGCTGAGATCCTGATTGAAAACAGCAGAGGTGTATTTGGAGGGCAAGTTGGTCAGGATAATGTCTATGAGGGTGCCCATGCTACAGATTTAGGATTGTACCTGGTGGGTTCCTTGATGATTTGTGTGAGATTGAGGGCATCTAGCCTAGATTGTAGGACTGCCGGGGTGTTAAGCATATCCCAGTTTAGGTCACCTAACAGAACGAACTCTGAAGATAGATGGGGGGCAATCAATTCACATATGGTGTCCAGGGCACAGCTGGGAGCTGAGGGGGGTCTATAGCAGGCGGCAACAGTGAGAGACTTATTTCTGGAGAGATTAATTTTTAGAATTAGAAGTTCTAACTGTTTGGGCATAGATCTGGAAAGTATGACAGAACTTTGCAGGCTATCTCTGCAATAGATTGCAACTCCTCCCCCTTTGGCAGTTCTATCTTGGCGGAAAATGTTGTAGTTGGGTATGGAAATCTCAGAATTTTTGGTGGCCTTCCTAAGCCAGGATTCAGACACGGCCAGGACATCAGGGTTGGCGGAGTGTGCTAAAGCAGTGAGTAAAACAACCTTAGGGAGGAGGCTTCTGATGTTAACATGCATGAAACCGAGGCTTTTACGGTTACAGAAGTCAACAAAAGAGAGTGCATGGGGCCTGGGAATAGGTGTGGTGCTGGGGGCTACAGGGCCTGGGTTTACCTCCACATTACCCGAGGAACAGAGGAGAAGCAGGGTGACGCCTCCGACGGAGGCCGGTTGCAGGCAGAGCGGATGGAGTAATCTTCGGCAGACCAGTCGAGGTGGTACGACGGGGCGTCGTGACGAGAGGGATCCGAGCCAGATGGTGAGAGAGGTATTGTTGTTGCTAGCCGGGAGATGCGCCTGGCTCACAGCTAGCTGGAGCTAGCTCCGGGGCAGGGGCGTTAGCCACTAGAGCCACTCGGTCACTCAGTGGCAGCTAGCTAGCTGTGGAGATCAGGTGTAGTGGTCCAGGGTTTACGGCAGGGATCCGGCTTTGTGGTGGAGAAACAGTCCGATTGTGGTAGGCTGGCAAGTATTATCCGGGCTAAAAAAGGCTGGTGTCTGTGCAGTAGGTTAAAGGCCGCTAGCGGTGGCTAACAGTGACTGAAAAGCTAGTAGCTGGTTAGCTCGCTAGCTCCAAATGGAATTCAGTCTAAAAAAGTAAAAAAAATAGCGGTTCCGTAACACAATGGATGAGGCAGGTTACCGGAGGGTTATTTAATATAAAAACGGAAAAGAGATTGAAAATAAATTTGAAATATATACAAAAAAAACGAAAAATACAAAGTACACGAGGGGACGAACAAAAACACGTCTGCACTGCTACGCCATCTTGGACCAAGATAAGATGTGAACGCCATCTTGGACCAAGGTAAGATGTGAATGGAGAAAGCTGATCCAAGAGCAGCCCTGACAATTAGGCACTGCATCTCAGTGCAAGAGGCATCACTACAGACCCTGGTTTGATTCCAGGCTGTATCACAACCGGCCGTGATTGGGAGTCCCATAGGGCGGTGCACAATTGGCCCAGTGGATAGGCTGTCTTTGTAAATAAGAATTTGTTCTTAACTGGCTTGCCTAGTTAAATAATGGTTAAATAAAATAAATAAAAAATTAAGTGGAACTTCCAGAAGCTTTGAAACTAGTAATTACATGTACTATGCTTTAAAACAGTGTATTTTTCCACATCTGGGATGACACTCTTATTAGATCCCAGTCAGTGAGGTTGACCTACTGATCATTTTTTTACCAGCCAAACTAAGTTAACCCAGATGGTAGACTTTAAAGTGTTACAGAACTGTCTTTCTGCGTGGTGTTTTGGGAAACACATGTTCCATCTTTGGCCGTTGTAGGAATGATGCATCCTCAAAACACTCATAACCCCAAGTTCCAATGCTATCTGGAAACTGGATCCGGGATGTTATCTCTCCAGGAACACAGTAGAGCCTTGGAACAGGCTGTGGAGCAATAAGTATTTAGCTACAGTAACACAATGGGTGTATTTATTGTAGCCTACTAGTGTAGTGGTCTATTCTAAGTCTAAGTGAACATTAGCCTCTTCTCTATGTTCTCATGCCTAGTTAAAGAAAGGTTAAATAAATGTAACAAAAACAACATATATATATATATATGGTCTCATCTCTCCTTCCTGGTGGTCCTCTGACTGAAGGTCGAGCAGGGAGGATACTCAGTCAAGCTGTCCTCCTGGAAGATGTCCCTTACCGCTCCAGTGTTCCAGCTTAGCAGGAGGGGGAGCAGAGAGAACAAAACGTAGCCCAGAGAGAGCATATACAGAGCTTATAGTTGGTTATATTGATTAGCTTGATATCCTCTGAATGTTTTAAGCGTATGTAATGTTGACATATATAGCCTACAGCAAAGCAAGGCTCCCCCCTAACTTCCAGATTCATTCTGTAGAATGTTTTCTCTGTACATTTAACCTATTGTCATCTTAAACATAATAGCCCAATGTCATATGCCATGTTATGTAATATCCATGTTAACCCTAAAGAGGGCAATATTCAAGGGTTATTGAACAATTCGTTTATTCAAGTAGCTATAATGGTGGTGTTGATGATATGATGTTGGTTTACATGTGGCAGTTTGGGAACAGCTGTTAGCCATCAGGAGAGGGAGAGTAGGGAGGTCACTTTTTAGTCTCTTACTTGGGGGTGTTTCCCAACTGGTTCGCAGTCCTTACTGTATGGGGAACAGGGAATAGGAGGTTGCTTCAAAGAATATTTGAATGGAGCATTGAGCCTTCCTTGAGGCTTCATGACGTAACGTGATTTTTCTAAATGCTTTTTTATGTCAGAATTGCGCGAAAATGAGCGGACGTGTGCTAATTGGGAAAGTGCCGCCAATGCGGCAGCGGACTGCGCCCGGTGCGAAAAGGACAATGCATTTTACTTCGGGTCCAAGGTAGGCACTAAGCAGTGACGATTAAAACAATACAGAACAGCTTGTAACACCATCAGACGATGTACTGTAGCTCTGTAAATTATTCTCAATACTGTGAATGCATGGAATTTGAAAGGAGTTTGTATGACTCAAGAGTTGACCAATGAACTGTTTAGAATGTAGCATTGTGCCCATTGTAGCTTGTTTACCTGATGAAATTATGGGAATTAGGCTGGCTACTGTTGAAAAACAAACTAAAGGATTGAAAACATTTAAATAGTTTTTTTTCTGATTGAAAAAAAGACAATTATGTGAATTTAATTATGTTATTGAAATCAATCAACTGAAATGCGTAGTTGGAGTTTAAAAGAAAAAATCACTCATCAGTTTATTTTATCTATCCACAGAAGCTTTCCCATCGGACATTTCGAATCTAGATTTTTTTTACCTGCTAATGTAATAGAGTTTTGATAAAATTACTAGTTTATAGATATTTTCTAAAAATGATATATCTGTATATAGGCTACCTGCTGGGTCAATTGTTCAAATGGATCTATAGCAAGTGACTCAGAGACAGACAGTCAACATTTTGCTAATCAAGCAAAGTTCTATACTTTGGCAAGTAAACACAGGTCTTGTTAGATGGAGAGTTGGCACTTGTTTTTCACAAGCAATTATGGGATTGGTTAAAAGAACACCCTCCGTGGTGGAATTGTGGCACAGTACCACAGCTACAGTATCTGTGTAATTGAAGATTCATTGAGCGTTCAGCCACAGGTATGCGCTCCCAAGAGTCATGAATTGTATTTTTGCCTAGCTGTACTGTCTGCCGTCCTTCTTTCAGTCCTGTAGTTGTCACCAGACCAGGGACAAATGCATACAGTGCATTCAGAACATGTTCACACCCCTTTAATTTAGCAAATTTTGTTTTGTTACGAAGTGGGACTCAAATGGATTTATTGTCATTTTTGTCAACGATCTACAAAATACTCTTTAATGTCAAAGTGGAAGAAAAATTCTAACATTTGTCAAAAATAAATTAAACACTGATGTATTTTGATTAGAGAAGTATTCAATACATTTTAGAATCACCTTTGGTAGTGATTACACCAGTGAGTCTTTCTGGGTAAGTCTCTAAGAGCTTTGCACACCTGGATTGTACAATATTTGATTGATTGAATCAAGTGAAATCCTTGTTAGGTTTAGTATCCCTACAGTATGGAGAAAGTTGTCTTCTAGCAGTCAGATCATCTAGTAGTCTAGCCATGAACATCTAGTGCATTACCAATGACAAGCTTTTGGTATCCAATAAGAGTCCTCTTGTTGCACACAGCTGGTCCCAGTTTGTGCTCCCTTAGGGAGGAGGGGAGAATGTAGATCATATTGTTCCCCCTCCCTCCCTCCCTCCCTCCCTCCCTCCCTCCCTCCCTCCCTCCCTCCCTCCCTCCCTCCCTCCCTCCCTCCCTCCCTCCCTCCCTCACCCACCACACAACCCTCCCTCACCCACCACACAACCCTCCCTCCCTCACCCACCACACAACCCTCCCTCCTTCACCCACCACACAACCCTCCCTCCTTCACCCACCACACAACCCTCCCTCCTTCACCCACCACACAACCTCCCCTCCTTCACCCACCACACAATCCCTCCCTCAATCTTTCAAACCAAAACATTTTCTCAACTACAGAAATTCAAATAATAGCACTAACGCATGAATCAGCCGGTAAGCTTGGAGCAGTGCCATGGAAAACAAAAAGCTGATTTCCACCCCAATGTATGAAGTATGTACAGTACGTGGTTATGTTCCTCCCACCCTCCCTGTCTGAGTTTCAACTCTGAAATGCAAGCTCCAAAGTAGACACATGTTGCAATATCAACAGACTACAGGCTATACAAAGTTGCAGACCCTCCCGGTCTCTCCTGGATTTGCCACCCCCTTGGGGACATACTGGACACGCCAGGGTCATTCCATTGTAACAAACCACTGGCTAAAAACTACTGCATAAGTGCCGACTGTTCAAATATAAAATAAACGGGGTGAGTACCTGTGGGGGGCGGCAGGTAGCCTAGTGGTTAGAGCGTTGGACTTGTAACTGGAGGGTTGCAAGTTCGAATCCCCAAGCTGACAAGGAAAAAAAATCTGTCGTTCTGCCCCTGAACAAGGCAGTTAACCCACTGTTCCCCGGGCGCCGAAGATGTGGATGTCGATTTAAGGCAGCCCCCCGCACCTCTCTGATTCAGAGGGGTTGGGTTAAATGCGGAAGAAACATTTCGGTTGAAGGCATTTGGCTGTACAACTGACTAATAATGGTGACTTTGACTTTGGATCTCTGTTAATCAGTTCAATAATGCCAGAACACTGAATGACTGGCCTTAAAGAACAGGCTCTCCCTCAATGTGATCTTTATCAAGTAACGAACATGCTGGTTTCACCAGTGTGTATGAGGATAACATTTTCAAATCACATTGTAGAAGATGGAACCTTTCCTTGGACATCAACTCATCACACATTTAGGCCAAGTTGTAGTATTACTGTGAGCTGAGTTCCCTGCTGTTCAGCCTAGTCCCTCGATAAATCCTTGCTGGTCTGTGGTTGTTCCAAGACTACTGTTTATAGCATTTCTGCTTAGAGTGGCGACAAATGCGGCTCACCTCTGTACAAAGTTTATAGACCAATAAGTACATTTCAACCATTGCACATCACAAAACTCGCTTAGCATTCAATATATAAACCCCCAATCTTGCCATCTTCAATATCTATTTTCTCCAAGCCAGCTAGACATAAAGCTAACAGATCAGACTGATGCAATATTCCTACTATTCTTGAAAGGATATTAAAAGGATATTTAGAGGTTTGGAAAGGATATTAACTCATAATTGCCACTAATTTCTGTGAACTATCTGTATGTGTACAGGACTTATTTAATGAGATGGTTGTGTTTGACAACCACCTACGGAGAGCACTGCAGTGCAGCAACACAGATCAGTCTTAGAACTCTTAGCTCCACAACCGCAAATTAAAACATCACTCAACACCCTGTCTCTGTGTTGGCCAACAGTTCTGTGTGTGTCTGTTTTATATGTCTACCTGATGAGGGATGGGAAGTAAATAAACCCCCCTAGTTTATAAACTTATTTTTAGATTGATGTATCCACTTAAGGTGATTGGT
The DNA here is from genome assembly GCA_030435695.1 of Brachymystax lenok tsinlingensis. Lineage (NCBI taxonomy): Eukaryota > Metazoa > Chordata > Actinopteri > Salmoniformes > Salmonidae > Brachymystax > Brachymystax lenok. The sequence goes on along the minus strand of CM059797.1, from coordinate 12,003,095 downwards.
GCTTTGGAGAAATGCAAGATTAAGGGACGTTATACAATTTTGTGACCGACACCAACATATGCTTTTTGTCCTGTACATTTATGGTAGCAGTTCACTTCAGTGCGCAAGATTATATGCTGAAGTGTTCCAGTGACTGGTAGATTCTAGGTTTTACCCAATGCCCTTTTTTTGGGGGGACTCACTTCTCCGTAGCCATGTGATTAAGTCCAATTGCCTCCTCTGCTTCAGACTTTCTATAGATCGTTTTTTTTTCTCCCAGTGTTTTCTACATATGCAATTCCATGTTCCATCACCCTGCTAATTGCAGAGTAGAAACCCACAAAGAGCCATTTCAACTCAGCCGGGCAGGAAAGCACAGACAGAGAAGAGACGTCAGGAATGACTCGGCTTTCTAAGGGTCTTATTACGGTATCTACCTTTTGCTATCTGACACGTTTGTGAGAGAGCATAACAGTTACATACATCTAAGAGGTACTTAACATTACAGCACTCTTGAGATGTTTCTATTGAAACAATAAAGGCATACAAAGCTAGCTTCAGAACACGGGTCTCCGTTTAAAAAGTCTCTGCTTTAAATTCGACACTGTTTTGTCCTGTTCTGAGCCTTACACGACAATAATCATCTCAACTACATCCTCCACCCCTTCTCACATTCAGTTGCATTCAATGACCTGTATTTTCAGTGTGGAATTCAATTAACTGTATTTTTAGTGTGTGAAATTCAATTACCTGTATTTTCAGAGTATTAAATTCAAATTCACTTCTACTCAGATTCATTCAGAGATCCATTTGGTCCAAGTATTAGTTGCTGTCTTGTGAGCGAGCAACAGATTTTTGGGTTACTGTACCACACTGTAACTGCTCATCTGTGTGTCCAGCTCCCTCCCTCCTCTCACGTATGGGCCTCTCCAGCATGATCTGTCCCAGGACAACCCAGGCCAGGCCAGGTCAGGCAGGCGGGTGGCGGGATGACAGCCCAGACCCACAGGCAGCTGTCACTGGGATTTCCCCTTCTTCTCTAACTCCCCTGTTCAATCGCTCCTTGGAGCACGCCATCCCTGAGCTACTTGTCAACCCACCGCCACCCTCGGCCTCGCCCAGTCAACTTGATTTAACAGAAACGTCCCGTGCTGAGGAAACTTCAGTCAAAGTGCCACTCGTGGAGCTGTAGTTTGTCACTGAGAGGATAAAGAGAGTTCCTAGTTGTGTTAGAATCAAAGCAGCTGTGTGGTGTAACCTAGGCATCCCTTGTCTGATCGAACAGCTTGTAGCTGGCCGTTACCATGGTATCCCTTCAGGAGGACAGATGGACAGTCAAAGCTGTTGCCAATTTAGACCTACCTTTGTCTTCTCCTTTGATAACCTCCTCTTTAACTATGAGGGATTGGGTTAAATGTGGAAGACACATTACAGTTGAATGCATTCAGTTGTACACTTGACTAGGTATCCCCTATTCCTTTACTGTTATATAGCTTTATAACTGTTAATACACAGTAACTGTATATTCCCTTCTAAACAGTACCATATTCTCTGCTTTATTATAACCTTTGACCCCTTCTCTTTTCAGCTGGGAAGAGAGCAGCTCCATCAGCAGTGGGCTCAGTGATGGCTCTGTAGACAACCTCAGCTCCGAGGAGTTCAACGCCAGCTCCTCCCTCAACTCCCTGCCCACCACACCCCTTGGATCCAGACGCAACTCCTCTGCCATGGTGAGTGAAGGGCACATTCAACCACAACAGCCTTAGCTATGTTTCTGTTGTATCTCTGTAAACTATATAGGCTACTGCCTGCACACACACAAATCTTACTGGGGAAACTGTAAGCAGATACCCTGTGAGGGCAGAGCAGTATACCTGGTATTTGACAGGACCTGAAAGCATACTCCAGCAGATAAAAAGGAACATCTTTATCAGTGTGAGTTATGGAAAAACACAGTTTTTCCTCTATAGGTTTAGGTCAGTATTTCATGACTGACAATCTATTTCCCTGTCTACCTGCTTTATTTGACAAACTACTGAATGCACACGCACACACACACACTGTCTCACTGCTATAATTGGGAACAGATGAGAGGAGTCTACCTTGTGAGGGCAGTGTATGACTCTTGCTAAGTTATTTATATAAGACTACAATTACCTAAGTTCTTTGTCCTCAAAGTTCAGGTTTGTATTTCATGATTTACATTGCACCCATTGCCCTGTCTCAATGTGATATTTTACATTTCATTTAACACTGCAAAATCATTCATCCAACTTAGTCGGTGGACATCTAAATTGGATTGAAAGTCAATTTGGTTGAAGGTGACACTTTTAGTAGGTGATCTCTCAGGTGGAAAAACAGTCACTGATATCGCTTCATAAGGCTCTTCTTTTAGCCCATTAGTGACCCCTTTGCTTATCCTTACACCACAAATGATCAAGTCAACTTTCAGTAATAAATTATGTTTTGAGAATTCAGATTTTCTTCTGTATCAGCATGGCGTGGTAAGTACAGAGGTCCTCTGTCCACAGGTGAAAAATGCTTTGCAGACATCTTGTCACTCCTGGTGTTACTGTGACAGCACTGCTTCTTCCTGCTGTCCTTGTCCTCGTCTCAGAGAGAGAAGAGTGATGAATCATGGGGATTAGTATAGCTGACTGAGCCATCTGTGACTATATCACATTAAGTAAGAGTGCTGCCAAGACATACTGTGCCCAATTTTTTATCCTCGCAGCCCCCCAATTCACAACAGGATACCCCGTTAGATACAGTATGGTGCTCTCAAAGCAGCTACATAGTACCTACAATCAATTGGTCATATTTCGGGATGATAGTCTGGTACAGTATTTCCCTCTTATGGCTTGGTATAATGTTGTAGCTACTTAAAAGCAAATCAAATCAAATTTTATTGGTCACATACACATGGTTAGCAGATGTTAATGCGAGTGTAGCGAAATGCTTGTGCTTCTAGTTCCAACCGTGCAGTAATATCTCACAAGTAATCTAACAATTTCACAATAACTACCTTACACTTGTATGTATAAAGGAATTAATAAGAATATGTTCATATAAATATATGGATGAACGATGGCCGTGCGGCATAGGCAAGATGCAGTAGATGGTATAGAGTACAGTATATACATATGAGATGAGTAGTGTAGGGTATGTAAACATTATGTGCCATTGTTTAAAGTGACTAGTGATACATGTATTACATTCAATTTTTAATGATTAAAGTGGCTAGAGATTTGAGTCAGTATGTTGGCAGCAACCACTCAATGTTGGGGATGGCTGTCTAACAGTCTGATGGCCTTGAGATAGAAGCTGTTTTTCAGTCTCTCGGTCCCAGCTTTGATGCACCTGTACTGACCTCACTTTCTGGATGATAGCGGGGTGAACAGGCAGTGGCTCGGGTGGTTATTGTCCTTGATGATCTTTTTGGCCTTCCTGTGACATAGGGTGCTGTAGGTGTCCTGGAGGGCAGGTAGTTTGCCCTCGGTAATGCGTTGTGCAGACCTCACCACCCTCTGGAGAGCCTTACGGTTGTGGGCGGAGCAGTTGTCGTACCAGGCGGTGATACAGCCCGACTGTAAACGTTTTTGAGTGTTTTCGGTGACAAGCCAAATTTCTTCAGCCTCCTGAGGTTGAAGAGGCGCTGTTGCGCCTTCTTCACCACCCTGTCGGTGTGGGTGGACCATTTCAGTTTGTCCATGATGTGTACGCCGAGGAACTTAAAACTTTCCACCTTCTCCACTACTGTCCCGTCAATGTGGATAGGGGGATGCTCCATCCGCTGTTTCTTGAAGTCCACGATCATCTCCTTGTTTTGTTGACATTGAGTGTGAGGTTATTTTCCTGACACCACACTCCGAGGGCCCTCACCTCCTCCCTGTAGGCCGTCTCGTCATTGTTGGTAATCAAGCCTACCACTGTAGTGTCGTCTGCAAACTTGTTGATTGAGTTGGAGGCGTGCTTGGCCACGCAGTCATGGGTGAACAGGGAGTACAGGAGAGGGCTAAGAACGCACCTTTGTGGGGCCCCAGTGTTGAGGATCAGCGGGTTGGAGATGTTGTTTCCTACCTTCACCACCTGGTGGCGGCCCGTCAGAAAGTCCAGGACCCAGTTGCACAGGGCGGGGTCGAGAACCAGGGTATCGAGCTTAATGATGAGTTTAGAGGGTACTATGGTGTTAAATGCTGAGCTGTAACCGATGAACAGCATTCTTACATAGGTATTCCTCTTGTCCAGATGGGTTAGCGCAGTGTGCAGTGTGATTGCGATTGCGTCTGTGGACCTATTGGGGCAGAAGCAAATTGGAGTGGGCCTAGGGTGTTAGGTAGGGTGGAGTTGATATGATCCTTGACTGGTCTCTCAAAGCACTTCATGATGACGGAAGTGAGTGCTACGGGGCGATAGTTGTTTAGGTCAGTTACCTTAGCTTTCTTGGGAACAGGAACAATGATGGCCCTCTTGAAGCATGTGGGAACAGCAGACCGGGATAGGGATTGATTGAATATGTCCGTAAACACACCAGCCAGCTGTTCTGCACATGCTCTGAGGACGTGGCTAGGTTAGCACGTTTAAATGTTTTACTCACTGAATCAGCGTATACATCAATGTTGTTGTCTGAGGCTATCCGGAACATATCCCAGTCCACGTGATCGGTCGGATCACAGACCTGAGCATGTGCGTTTCCTGTTTTAGTTTCTGTCTATAGACCAACCCACTAAACCAGTATCCACTTTGTATTAACAGACTTCTGCTCAAGGACGCATTAGGTGAAACAGCATTGTGTCCATGTTATTTTGATGAATGAGTCTTGCGCTGCTCAACAAAGAGGAGAGCAGAGGTGATTCAATAGAGTTGAGGTGAATTGTGTCCTACAGGAAGGTACTATATTGTTTCGGCCACTCCCAGCCTTGGCCACCGTGCTGAACGTTATTGTAAGGAAAGGTCAGAGTGAATCATTCTCAGCTGGTTCTAGTTTAATTGGACAGTTAATATTGTGCCTGCCCCGCAGACCACGAAAGAGCAGTCATTACGTAATATGGTAGGAACCGCTTAGAAAAGGGAGGGCATTGAACAACATTGTGAAAATAGCGGAGGCAAAACTGGGGCATTTGGAATCGAGTACACTGTTGCATCTCATGAGTATGTAATGTGGATTCAGAACGCCAAGTCAAAAAGACCGATCATCCATGATGCACCAGAATTTATGGGATTTAAAGGAGAACATGATTCATCCTTGATTCATCCTTTCAATTAGTTACTACTGCAGTGAAAGACTCCGCAGATCATAACATAGTGACAGCAGTGAATCTCTGATGTTAAACTGTACAGGCTTATCAGTTCCTGCTCTCTCTCTGAAATGCAGAAAGAGACTCAGACGGGACATCAGAGATTACTGAGTGTAAACTGAGGTTCTGGCACAGATAACAAACACACACACACACACACACACACCTGGCTGCCTCTCACATGACCCCAACAATTCCATTTTTTAGTTCAGAAAATTCAAGAATTCCTCATTGATTGAACTGAAATGGAATTGACTCCAACACTGGGTTTACCATTGTGACCATACAAATATAATATGAATATTTCCATTTGCAGAATTCTTCATATCTCAATGGTTATGTCCCTATGTCCTTATGCAGCTCCGCACCGATGCTGAGAAGCGCTCCCTGGTGGAGAGTGGCCTGTCCTGGTACAGTGAGGATGCCAAGGCCGCACGCAAGATGGACGGGGGCAGCTACGAGACGGGGAGCCTCAAGACCGAGACCCCCAGCAAGTGGAGGAAGTCCTCCAGAACCATGGAGGGTGCTAGTGAGGACGTGGGGGTCAAAGGGGAACTGAGGAAGCCCCAGATCCTGGGTCAACCTGGGAACTTTAATAAGAAGGGGCGCTACCCACCTGTGGGCGTGACCTCACCCATTACCCACACCTCTCAGAGCGTGCTCAAAGTGGCAGGTTAGATTGAATAACATGTGTTATCTCTCTCTATCTCAGTCTCTCTCTCGCTCTGACCCTCCGCTCTGTCTCTCTCTATCGAGGTCTTTCTCCCCTCTCTCTCAATTCAATTCAGTTTGCTTCATTGGCATGACGTAACAATGTACATATTGCCAAAGCTTACTTTGAAGATTTACAATATTAACATAACTAATAATAATAATCAATATTGTCAACGGGACAACAGTAACAACAATAACCAAGGATCAAAATATCCATACATTGAACAATAACAATAAGCATAAAGGACATGTCCAGGTTGTTTGGTCTGTCATACACTGTCCCTTATCTTATGGCAGGCAGCAATGTAGTGTGCTGCCAACCCACAGCTCTCTGCGTCCTCCACCAATAGGACGGATAGCCTATCCTCATCAGAGAGGTCTTTGAAACATTGAAAAAGGGGAAATTAAACTCTGTCTCGGGTTCTGCTGTGGTGCAGTGCTCACTGAGCCTGTACTATCTCAAGGTTGTTTTTTAAACATTATTTTATTTAAATATATTAAAATATATCTCCCTAATTTGTGATATCCAATTAGTAGTTACAGTCTTGTTCCATCGCTGCAACTCCCGTACGGACTCGGGAGAGTCAAAGGTCGAGAGCCATGTGTCCTCCAAAACATGACCCAGCCAAACCGCCCGGTTGCGGCCGGCTGCAACAGAGCCTGGACTCAAACCAGGATCTCTAGAGGCACAGCAAGCACTTTGATGCAGTGCCTAAGACCACTGCCCCACTTGGGAGGCCCCCCTCAAGGTTTTTCCTAAGGTTTTGATCAGTAACAATGGTCAAATACTTTGCCACAGTGTACTGTCGATCTAGGGCCAGATGGCACAGCATTTTACTTCGTGCTTGTGTTTCCCAATAAATAATGTAGTTTTGTTTTGACTGTGTTGTAATTTGTTTTGATCTGATTGATTGGATGTTCTGGTCCTCAGGCTTAAGTGTGTTAGTAGAACAGGTTTGTGAACTCAGCCCCAGGACCAGCTAAATGAGGGGACTCTATTTTTTCCTCAGCTCTTGGTATTGCAGGGCTTGGTAATGATATGAGAGGGGGTCACTGTATTTTAGATGTTTCCAAAACTTTTTTTTAGATGTTTCCAAAAATGTCTCTTTTTGGAGTTTTTTTTATCTGCCCTGCATGTATTGTTTGTCGTTTTCCTCTGGACACGTAGGAGAATCTTATAGAACTCTGCATGCAGGGTTTCAATGGGGTGTTTGTCCCATTGGTTGAAATCTTGTTTTGCAAGTGGACCCCACACCTCGCTGCCATAAAGTGCAGTTGGTTCAATGACCCATTCAATTTGAGTTTGTTTTTTAATGGCGTACAGTGCCCTGCGTGTTTTGTCTCTCAGTTCATTCACTGAATCATTAAGGTGCCCAGTTGAGCTTATTTTTAAACCTAAGTAATTGTAGTGTGTGCAGTACTCTATATATGTTGTACCAATTGAGAATGTTGGTCTAATTCCCTGAGATCTGGATCTTCTCTGGAAAATTTTTGGGGTTTTTGGGGTTTACTGCCAGGGCCCACGTCTCTCTCTCTCTCTACACTATACACCTTGTTGTTGGTCGAGTCCTGTTGAGTTGGGAGTAACTTAGCAATTTGATGATTTAATATGAAATCATTATTCCAAGTGACTGCTATACAGGAAAGGGTTTTACCTGTTTTCATTCATAAAGAGCGTGTTTGTGTTAAAGTAGAAGTATGAATGGCGTGACATCTTCGGGGCAGGAAACATGATTGTTAACTTGTTTTGCAAGATATCTTTGTCGTCCATAACCTCCCCTAAATGGGGACCACATGGAGAGTAGCCACAGCCAGCGGATATCTGCTTGATATCAAATGAAATGTTGAAAGTCTGTGCCAGAGTTTTATTGGAAGGCCTAGTACTGTACAGGAACACTGAGAAGAAATGCCAGTGTATTCCATGCTGAACAAGGTTCTCTGTGGGTTTCTCTCTTCCCATGCTTCTTATCAAAGACAAACTCAAACGTGTAAAACACTGTCTGTGAAGCATTATTTGTCTTATATCTCCCTCTCTAACTTTAAGCATCAGCTGTCAGAGCAGCTTACCGATTACTGTACCTGTACACAGCCAATCTGTAAATAGCACACCCAACTACCTCATCCCCATATTGTTTTTTATCTTCTTGCTCTTTTGCACCCTAGTATCTCTACTTGCACATCATCATCTGCACATCTATCACTCCAGTGTTAATGCTAAATTGTAATTATTTTGCCTTTATGGCCTATTTATTGCCTTACCTCCCTACTCTTCTTGCACACACTGTACATATATTTTTTCTATTGTGTTATTGACTGTACGTTTGTTTATGTGTAACTCTGTGTTGTTGTATGTGTTGAACTGCTGTGCTTTATCTTGGCCATGTCGCAGTTGTAAATGAGAACTTGTTCTCAACTGGCCTACCTGGTTAAATAAAGGTGCATTTTTGTATTTTTATATATACATTTGAACATATGTTCACTCCATACCTGAGTTTGAGGACTACGGATACCTCATTAACCTTTATGGGCAGTATCAGTAGGAAAATTACATTTAAACAGCAACAAAAGGTTGCCTTTCCATCAGTGCAAAGTGCAGTATGGCATTTCAAATGGCGGGTGTGTAACTTGTTTCTTAATGAACTGTGTTTTTTTTTTATAATATTTTTATCTGCTTCATAGTTCAAGTAAAAATGTATATTTTTCAGACTAAGACGTAGTAGCAAGAGTGTGCAGCAGTGAAGGCTGCTGAGGGGAGGATGGCTCCTAATAATGGCTGGAATGGAGTACAAATGGCTGGAATTGAGTGAATGGAATGGTATCACACACGTTCGATACTATTCGATTCACTCCATTTCAGCCATTTTTATGAGCCGTCCTCCCCTCAGCAGCCTCCACTGGTGTGCAATGTAGTGCATTACCTTTTATTCAGCCTAAAGCCAGTTCTATGGATCTATTGTTTGCTAGTAATGAAATGGAGTGGATTACAATGATGTGTAGTGACTCATCTATCTGATCACAGCAATAATGTTGTGTTTAGGGGTTCTTTAATTCCTCGCAATCTAATTATGATTGAACAATAGAGGAAACGATCAAACTGCAGTTCAATTTCCTGACTGATGCAATTTATTGTAATGCCCTCGACCACTTATTCGTCTGATTAATGTGGCTGATTAGGAGGCTCTATGTTTTTTTGGCATCATTCTCTGGGCTAAAAATGCAGTCTTGTGATATTCCCACACAGACACTATTTTCTTTTTACTTTCCCCAATCAGTTATGCTGCTTTACATGTCTGATTGTGTCTTGAATTCCATTTACAGTGTCCAATTGAGGCTATTGCACATGGGAAAGACTGGCAGCTATTTTATTGGTCTTTGTTTTTGCTTTCTCAACTCACCTTCACCTTTTCTCCCTGACTGAGTGACATGCACTGTTACTTTATAGCGCCTGTGTTAATCCTTACGAGTCTATTGACGCGCCCGTGCGTCAATCTAAGTAACATTTTAAAAATCCCAATCAAAATCTGTCAGTTTAAGCTAGAAATATCATTTTCCATGGGTCTCAATACACCGCATCCGCCCATATCGGCCTTCCGCATCTGCGGTGGAAGGTGGCCGGGATACAGCGATGTTTGTAAGACCATGAGACATCCCGAAAATTGGCCTTCTCATAAAAATGTCTGTAACGTCCGAACAGTTTGGCCTACAAACTAATATGACCGCTCTATGGAAAGATGAGACCCACACGATCACGGTGGGAAGTCGGTTCAGCCGATGTGCCAACAACTGTCTGCAGGGACCGAACCGTTTGGGCTACAAACCAATATGATCCCACTATGGAAAGGGGATATTCTGTTTTACAACCCTCACAAATGTCATTGGACTCATCTGAAGGAAACCCAGGACCAGTTTAAAAAGTGAATGGGAGTATGAAGTTAGTGTTGTAACAACAGAAAAAGGGGTTAAATATGTGTCTAAATAACAAAAATATTTCCTGAGCTTTATTATAACTCCTAGATATAGGACAGACACTTCAAAACCTTATTCCTTATGATAATTTTTTTTTACAGTCTGTTTTGCCATTTATGAATGTGTTTGTTATTCAATGTGTTTCTATGGGATATAGTAATAAAGGCCAAATTCAAGAAAACAAATGTACACCTACAGGGGTCCTAAAATGATCCATGGTATGACCATCTTAAAACCCTTTCATATGTTAGCTAAGTAAGCCCCCCCCCCAATAATGCATGCATTTATAAATGTGTCTGAAAAACATACTGTAAGCATGTCCGTTTTTGTGACTTGTCCATGTCAAGTTGCCAGAATAATATGTATGCACATGTTACAGAGTGCGATTAATAAAAACGAAGCCTTTCCCTAATTTTGTCAGTCACCAAACTATTTGCCCGTTGCATTTCATTACGTTTTGGCCAAGGGCCCAGTTTGTCACACAGACATGTCTGCAGTACCTCTGATATGTTTGTGGCTGTATGTTGGTGACTAGTCGTCTTCATCTAGGGAACATAAACCATCTCTAAGTAAATACACATGTTTCTTGTTATATACAGCTGCTTTCATGTGACCACATGTAGCCATTTAGCCATAGGGTATGGTTCTGGTCGTCCAACAATAGTCATGATGATGTCATCCACATCCAGCCAGTTGACTGATGCTTTCTTTCACTCTTTTGATCTATTTGCAACGGTCCACTTTCAGCCCCGCTCATTATTACAGCTGGGAGCTAACTAATCATGACTAATGATAATGGTATGATTGAATCTAATCTCTCTCAATTCAATTCAATTTAAGGGCTTTATTGGCATGGGAAACGTATGTTAACATTGCCAATGCAAGTGAAGTAGATAATAAACAAAAGTGAAATAAACATTACACTCACAAAAGTTCCAAAAGAATGAAGTCATTTATCTCTCTCTCTCTCTCTCTCTCTCTCTCTCTCTCTCTCTCTCTCTCTCTCTCTCTCTCTCTCTCTCTCTCTCTCTCTCTCTCTCTCTCTCTCTTTCTCTCTCTCTGCAGCACCAAAGAGTGACCACAGGGCAGTGGACAAGACAAAGATGTCTGTGAAGGCTGCTGGGCTGCAACGATCTCGTTCTGACGCCGGGAGGGATCATCTTCCGCAGCACCGGGAACTCCGCAAGCCCCCATCCGGCCTGGTCAAGCCCTCCGCCGGGGCCTCGTTTGGCTACAAGAGGCTCCCGACCACCAGCACCGCCACCGTTATGACAGCAGGGGGCAGTACCATCTCTAGTGGCTCTGCCACCTTGGGCAAGATGCCCAAGTCTTCTGGCATCCCTGTGAAGCCTCTGGGAGTTGGAGGAGGAGGAGGAGGAAGAGGGGGACGTAAGAATAGCTTTGACGCCACCGGCAGTGAGGAGGGGGGCTTCCTGGGTCCCAGTGCCCGTAACAGCCTCCAGTACCGCAGCCTGCCACGTCCCGCCAAGTCCAGCACCCTCAGCCTGATCGGCCGCCCTGGGTCGGCACGGCCCGCCAGCAGCATGGACCCCGGCCTGCTCAGCCTGAAGCCTGTCTCCTTGGCCAGCCCCGGCCCCAGGGGGAAAGAGCCTGGCAGTGGAAGCACTAAGGGGGCCAGTCGAGGAGGGAGCACAGGCCCTGTCAACCAGACAGACAGGGAGAAGGAGAAGGAGAGGGCTAAGGCCAAGGCAGTGGCATCTGATATGGACTCCCTGTGTGGCTCCCTGAAGATGGCAGACTGTCAAGGTGATTCCACTGGGGAGGCTAGCGCCAAACTGCATGGGCTGCGGAGGGCCAGCAGCAGCAAATACCCCGAGCTCTCCTCACCCACCACTCAGAGGTAAAGTCACCATCCAGATACATTCCTCTAGTACATTACAATTGTGCAATTTTTTGTTACAATACTCCTTTTGCGGTGGTATGGGGTTTATAGAACCAGATACATATATTACTCTGTTAGGATCGACCCAGTTTGCTCAGCTGAATGTTGTAAGATATTTTAGGAGGAGTTACTGTGTAATTTTTTTAACTACTCAAACCGCTTTATAGACATAAGAGAACAACACAGCAAGAAAACAAGTCACTGCCATTTTCCCTGCCGTGTTTTTATTCCTTTTTCATGCCAGGCCTGAGAACAAGACCAGAAAAGCAGGGTCTCTGGAAAAGCAGGGTCTCTGGAGCCGGTTCTGGATGGTTCTGGATCTGACATTCTGTGTCTCATGTCTAATTCATAGGATGCTGAGCGGCAAATCTCTGGGTCGGCCTCCCAGCCTGGCACACCTGGACAAGGTTAACTCCAACAGCCTGGACTCGTGCGTGACCATCCAGGACCTCCCTCCCAAAGTGCCCCCCTACTCCAAGCTCCAGGACCTGGCTGGGTCCGGGTCACGCAGCACCATTCCCCGGGGCCTCACCCCCAGCCCAGCCCCCATCCTCCACCTCGACTCCCCCAGCTGCTACCCCAGCCAGACCCTGTCCATGGGCGGCTCTCCGCTGCTCTACCCCAAACTGTCTGGCCTGCACCGCAGCATGGAGTCACTGCCTCTCACAATGAGTGTTCCTCCCAGTGGAGGATATATCCGGGCAGAGTCCAGAGACAGGGACAGCTACAGAGACAGGGACAGGGAGGAGACGAGGAGCACGGGGACCTGGGGTGCTGGGAGCAGGACCTCCCTCAATCTCCCAGACAGGTGGGTCTCGACAGGAGCAAGACCCTGATGATGGGGTGGAATAGGTTTGGGAACCCTGTACTTCACCAGTCAGTATCTGTATGTAGGAACATACTATGATCAAACTGTGTCCATCTTTCTACTGCATCTGAGATATTATTAATAACAAGATGTTCTACTATCATTGATTGTTTGATAGCAGAAAGGTAATTATTGTTGTCTTGTTCTTTCTCTACAAGTTTGCAAACAGACAGGAACACCTTACCCAAGAAAGGATTAGGGTATGTCAAGTAAGTTTTTCATTGTTTTATGACACATTTGCTGTATCCAATATAGTATATTTTTCGTCCGAGGCACATGTTTAATTGTTGCTTTCTTCTCCATGCCCGGCTCCAGTCGCTACAGCTCTGGTCTGTCAGAGGATCAGTCGGAGGGGAAGGAGAGGCGCCACTCTCACACCGCAGTGAGCCTGATGGAGAGCGAGAGCCCCCCTCAGCTGCCATCGCCCACCCACATGCCCCACCTCTCCTCTGGCAAGGCTGTCCTCACTAACGTTGGTGAGTCTCAGTCTACTGCACCTTTATCCATCCACAGCGTCTCTGAAGGCTGACTGGCAAACTCTGTGCATCTCTAAACTCTCATTCAGACTAATTGCCCTGCTGGTCTGTATTTCAACACAGATACATTTGAAAGGTTTAAGGCACAGGTTGAAAGCTACAGTAACAGCCCGGCAGCAGGGGATGCATTTACTTTGAGTATAGACCAGTCCGTGTGACGTTGGTCGTGTTGAATTATAGAAACACGTAATGTTCTTTTAGAATGAACCTGTGAATACAGTAAATGTGTATCCACTGAAGTACATTAACACCCTGTTGACGTTATAGTTCAGAAATTGTTCTAATCATATTCATAACTAATCAAGTTACATAGTTAAATATATATTTTATAGCTAAGATTTGGCTGTGTCAGGAAGATATGATGATCTCTTGTCTGTGTACTGATGAAGCGTGAATATGCAGGAGATATAAAAGACGCTCTGAGTAAAGCAATGCTATGTGTGTATATACATGCTGTATATCACTTGGACTGTTTGTGGAACCTGAGTGTCTCCTTACACTGAGTCATCAGGGTGAAGTTCCCCTTGGGAGTGTGTGTGTGTGTCGGTCTCTAAGTGTCGGTGTGTGCGTATGAGTGACTGTGTGAGTGTGTGAGTGAGTGCAGGTATGTTTGTGTGAGTGAGTGCAGGCATGTGTGAGTGCAGGAATGTGTGAGTGCAGGTATGTGTGTGTGAGTGAGTGCAGGTATGTGTGAGTGTGTGGGTATGTAGTGTACGTGCGTGCCTCATACAGTTTCTGTACCAGTCTGCCTCTTACCCATGCCAACCTTCCTGCCCTCCCAGTTGCCCCCATCCCGAGCGGTGCCCCCAGGATAACCCGCTCCAACAGTATCCCCACCAACGACGTGGCCTTCAACCTGTACGGCTCCTCTCCACTGGGCAGCACCATGTCACTGGCTGACCGGCCCAAGAGCATGATGCGCTCTGGATCCTTCCGCGAGCCTGGGGATGACTGTGAGACAGCTAGCCCATGTAAGTAATCTGTATACAAATATATCATTCCATTTCTAAAGCTGGACCCTGTGGCTCCTATTCTATGGCTAGCCAAATGGCTCCATGTCTAAAGCTGGACCCTATGGCTCCATTTCTATGGCTGGCCCATATTGGCTTGTCCTTCTTCTACTGCGGCCCTCAGTAGATAAAGAAACCAGTTTTGAGGTCAGCTCCATTTCAATTTAGGAAATTAATTGAAATTCCAATGGTGAAGGTGCACAAAGATGGAAGAAATGATAATATGACGTTTTCGTTTGAGCACTATACACAAATCAGCAGATTCTACTTTTAGTTTTTTTTCAAATTGCGCCCGTGTTGGAGCTAGAATTGGGATTATGTATATTGTGCTAATGAACATACACAATTGTTTTAACGGAGAGCACTGTACAGTACGGCGAACTTAGAAAATGAGGCGTTTGTGGTAGGTACATGGGGACCGCCATCTTTATGCACCTTTGCATTTCCATTTGAGTGACTGTGTTGAGTTTTCATGACTTGAAATTTCTATTTATTCACTCACTTGAATACACTAAAGGGAAACTGATCAACCCTGTGGAACACATTCCCCTGATGTTGCAGGCAACCCTCTAATGGTCTCCTTGAGGCTGTGTTCTCAATACAGAGAGAGGAAGCGAGAGAAAGAGAGAGTGCCTCCACGTTAGATGTGCTTTATGTAAAGGTGTAATGAGGTGACCCAGTTTGTCTGTGTCACTCCTCTAAAATCATTAATCTCTTCTTCAACATTGTCAGCGTTGGGTTATGTTTTATGTTGTTTTCTATGAAGTACTTATATACTTCCAAAGGTCAACTGTAATTCATACCTTGTTGTATATCTACACTCACAGTAGCAGGTTTACTGGCTATAAAATATTTTTTTACAAATCTGAATACAATAGATTAATCACATTGTAGCATATTCTGTGAAGTCTTGAGGTGGCATATGTCAGTATTAAACCATGTTGAATGTTTTTGCTCTCTCTGTCTCTCTGTGTTTTTTTTCTCTACCTATTTCAGTCCATGGCTCTGTTCTCTCCTTGGCATCAAACACTTCATCCAACTATTCCTCAGTGAGTACTATAATTATTAAATAATCCAGAAATAGTTATTGGGCTTAGCTGTTGTGTGCCCACAGGATATACGTTCACGATTAAAACAGTTGGTTCCTTCACAATGACATGATAGGCCTGGCCTGCCAACTGTAGAAATTACAACCATGTAGCTTTTCTCTGTTGGGTTGAAAACATGCATGAAGTGAGGTGAGATGTTGTGCCAAATGTCATTGATGAGTTCCAGAGCTGTCAACAATGACTTTTTACCTCAAAACATGGACTTTTCTCTCCTTTTCCAACTTTGTCAATGGTTTATAGATTACTTTATTGTTTACCCAGGTCTTTACCATTATGTATACATTATATATATGATTATATAAACACATGCCAGATAACGTTTCACAATTGGTGTCCTTTTATAATTCCTATAGGGTAGGGGTCCCCAATATAGACCAGGGGTCCCCATTATAGGGTAGGGGTCCCCAATATAGACCAGGGGTCCCCATTATAGGGTAGGGGTCCCCAATATAGACCAGGGCTCCCCATTATAGGGTAGGGGTCCCCAATATAGTCCAGGGGTCCCAATTATATGGTAGGGGTCCCCAATGTAGACCAGGGGTCCCCATTATAGGGTAGGGGTCCCCAATATAGACCAGGGTTCCCCAATATAGTCCAGGGGTCCCCAATATAGGGTAGGGATCCCCAATATAGGGTAGGGATCCCCAATATAGGCCATGGGTCCCCAATTAAATTCCGCCACGGGCCGATTTTTCCTTGAATGGACGGTCCGGGGGGCAGAACATAGTTTTAAATAATTTTTTGTACACTGAAAATTGACCGCAAGACACCCAAATAGATATCGTATTATAGAAAAACAGAATAATTTCAAATCTTGATTACATTGGGATACGATCACATATGCCTATCTATTTATGCATAGGAATAATTGGGAACACATTTCCTAAATTAAAATCACTTTAACCTGATATCCTGGTGATTTTACGGTCTTTCATGTCCAACAACGAAAAGTATTTAAAAATAATAATAATTCCCACTGGCTGAATTTGGGGAACCCTGCTATAGGGTGTATTCTACCCTGCTTTTACCTTGGTGAACTCCTACAAGATGCAGTCTGAACCCACTGCCCTCTGTAAACCCAGGATAGTGCCTTCAACCTAAGGCAAGACTTACAGAGCTACCGTGAAACTACCTCAACCCACCGTATCCTCCACTGCCCCCAAATTCACTCTCCCATGTTCACTCTCCCAAGTTCACTCTCCCAAGTTCACTCTCTCTCTTTCTTGTTGTTTCTTCTTTCCGTCATACAATGCTCTTTAAGACCGAGGAGCGGATACAAGGAGAGGTAAGGCTGTTCCGATGTTCCACTCTCGCCTTGTCTTCATCTTCCAAATATCATCTCATTAGCTTTCGTCCATCCGTACTGTTCCCGTCCATTCATTCAGCGGTGCTTTAGGATCTGAAACATTGTTGTTTTCCAGTGTTTTTAATTGATTTATTTCGCATTTTCAGAGTTACTTGACATGCAGTGATATTGCTGTCCAGCAACCATGTGTCTATTGTTTTTCATCAAGTTTCCTACTTTATAATCTCATCTTCTCCCATCCGTAAACTGTATTAAAATAAATCTATAAGCTTACTTTGTGTCATGCACCTTACCCAGCCAATACCTAATGCCATATATCACCATACAGTATAAGGCGCTTTGAGGTGTGGAGAAAAGCACAGTATGGAGTTATGTTAAATTTTATGTTTTCCTGCACTGCCTGTCTAAAGGACCTTGTTGTTGTCGTTTTCTTCACAGCAAATTCGCAAGCTGAGACGTGAGCTGGAGAACTCCCAGGAAAAAGTGGCCAACCTGACTACCCAGCTGTCTGCCAACGTATGTAGAACATGCTTCTCACGTTTCAACCTCTGAGCCTCTATATGGTGGCCATATTTGTTTCTTGCGTTATCTAGTCTTGAGTTGCTAGGCGCAAGTTGCACTGTTATGTAGCCTAAGTCTGGCCAAATCAAAACTATGGTACTCTATGCTATTATTTTATTGTTGGCTAAATGACAATGGAGTTGGCTAAAGCAGCAACCGGTCTGGCTAGAATGGACATGAACCTTCTTATGATGGGATTAAGGGCAAGCATTTTGGTCAGGGAGTTGGTCAACCCTGGTTTGCCTGTGCTGTGATAAGAATTTCAGTAAAATCATGAATTTGAAGAATTTATCTGCGCTGTATGTTTGTTAGCTAGCAAGCCAGAGAGTTTGAGGAATAATTCCATACATTTTTTTAATTAACTGCCAATATGCCAACATTCCATTCAAACAATGCAGTCAATCCACAGCCATTTACTGACTGAAATCAGTTGATGATAGGACAGACTTAGGACTTGGGAGGCAGATAGCCTAGTGGTTAGAGCGTTTGGCCAGTAACTGAAAGGTTGCTAGATTGAATCCCCGAGCTGACAAGGTAAAAATCTGTCGTTCTGCCCCTGAACAAGGCAGTTAGCCCACTGTTCCTAGGCTGTCATTGTAAATATGAATTTGTTCTTAACTGACTTGTCTCATTAAATAAAGGTTAAAAAAATAAAAATAGACAAGTTGTAAATGCAACAAGTACTGCTATTGTATTATATAATAGCACTCACCTCTTTCCAAGAAAACAAAATGTTGGACATTTATTGCCTTTTTAAATATATTTAAGAGCCTATTTATACAGAAAATGTGTATAAAACACATTTAAACTGTATAATTATATGACAATATTTTAGGTTGACAATAATTATATTACACAATTTCTGATATATCACATGCCTTTTATTTTCCTGCATAAATCAAATCTGGATTATGCCTCTAATGCTCTTAATTTCTATAAGACTGGTTTTGGATTTCTCACTAGCTGTCTGTCATTTTCACCTCATCCATTATGTGCCTATGACACACCTTTGTTCTACCATGATTCCATGATGTTCTACCATGATTATATTATGATTGATTGTGAGAGTCTCCGTCAACAGCAGCCTCACAACTTAACCCGTACTATGGTAGAAGGGTCCATAACAAACACATTTCTTAATGTCTGTGTTGGGACATACAGTATAATGGATGGAAGCTGTCTCTTGGTGCCAGACATTATTAATTGTGAAACATGAGAGTTGATGATGGGGTTTTTGCCACACAAGCCAACACAAAAACCATGTCTGAAAAATTCTGATATATTGATAAAGATATTATGAAGCTATTTAGAGTGCCTGGATCGTCAGGCGTTGATTACACTGATGTTGAGCTACGATAGGAAAACATGCTGTAGAGGGTGAGATCAGATATGGTGCTGGCTATGATAGAGGCATAAATCTATCTGTGACTTTATTGCCCAGTGTTGAAAGCATAGAACGCAATCTAACTTGCTGACCAAAATCCACTCAATGAAAATGTTAATGATGCTATAGTTGTGTATTGGTTAGTTAGAGTTTGGGTCAAGACTTTTCCCTGGCCATGTGACCTTACTAGGACAAATCCCCCCTGGCCATAGTTGTAGTCACTGTGCAGGTATGTAACCATAACCTCTCCTGGACGGGCTATTCCCGCGATGGTGGTTGAGATTTATGAACCCTAGGCACCACAGGGGGGTAAATTAGCAACGCTGCACCCCCACCACGTTATCAAGCCCTTCTCTCCCCTGTACTGCCACAACCTCTTCTACTCTTTCTGTACTCCACCTCCACACCCCATCCGCCCCTCACCTCTATCCCCCTCCTCCCCCGCCCCTCTCCTCACCTCTCTTTACCTCAACCTGACACTCTTGCTATCAGATGCTTCATACAGTATATTACATGTGTTAAGAGAGTGAGTGAAATTCTGCCGTCATCATGCACTGTATTTGTTGGAAGAGACCGTTTTCTCAAAGCTGTGGAGATACCAGTCTAAAACCAAAACTTTCTTTTCAGGAACTGCACTTGATTTCTATGTGTTGCATGTTGTTTTAGCAAGTCAAAGTCCACTACAGTACTAACACTGTCTATTGGCATTACCCTTTAACATGCTCCAACCCTCTGACCTGAGTGTGTTACTGATACGGTGTGATTGAGTGTGAGATGAACACAGACCTTGGTTCAGTAATAATACATTAATAAACTGTATTTATAATCAACTAATAAAAAAATATAGTATCATATTATTTTAATATTTTTGCTTAAGCCTTTACCCACTGGGTTGTTGTCTTTATCATGTGTTAAATTGTATGATGTTGCTCTTAACTGTAGTTGATTATTACTGTAATTTGTAATACTTGATATTGAATAGCCCAATGTCTGTGTGTGTCTAGGTTGTGCGTGCGTGTGAATGTGTGCGTGTGAATGTGTGCAAATAGTGTGACACCGGCCTAATGCCACTGTCCCTCTCTCCTCCACTGTTGGCTGTATTGACCGCTGGTTCTGGAATCTCTGCTGCCCCCTGCCTGCTGGCCGCTGATCCACACCTCTGGATGCTGGGTGTAGCAGCTAGGACAGGTTTGTTGGAATGTCTGTTGCTTCCAGATCCCTCCTCTGTTCTTCGCTGTCACATGACTCTTTCTTTGATCGCCCATCCCGTCCCGCAGACCGACAGGCTAACCTGGTGATAAGGTTCCTGTCTGAGTCACCGTGTGGTGCCCCCAGCTAGGTCTCGGCACCTACCTTGAAGCATTAGGATAATAACATAAAAAAAAAGCAAACATTGAATATCCCCTTGAGCATGGTGAAGTTATTAATTACACTTTGGATGGTGTATCGATACACCCAGTTACTATAAATGTACAGGCGTCCTTCTTAACTCAGTTGCCGGAGAGGAAGGAAACTGCTCAGGCATTTCTCCATGAGGCCCATGGTGACTTTAAAACAGTTAGAGAGTTTAATGGCTGTGATAGGAGAAAACTGTGGATGGAACAACAACATTGTAGGTACTCCACAATACTAACCTAAATGACAGTGAAAAGAAGGTAGCTTGTACAGAATACAAATATTCTGAAACATGCATCTTGTTTGCAATAAGGCACTAAAATAAAAAATTGTGGCAAAGAAATGAAATATATGTCCTGAATATAAAATGTTTGGGGCAGGTCCAACACAACACGTAACTGAGTACCACTCTTCATATTTTAAAGCATGGTGGGGGCTGCATCATGCTATGGGTATGCTTTTCATTGGCAAGGACTAGAGAGTTTTTAAAGATAAAAATAAATGGAATAGAGTTAAGCACAGGCAAAATCCTAGACGAAAACCTGGTTCACTCTGCTTTCCAACACACACTGGGAGATGAATTCACCTTTCAGCAGGACAATAACCTAAAACAAAAGGCCAAATATATACTGGAGTTGCTTACCAAGATGACATTGAATGTTCCTGAGTGGTCTAGTTACAGTTTTGACTTAAATTGTCTTAAAAAATCTATGGCAAGACTTGAAAATGTCTGTCTAGCAATGATCAACAACCATCTTGACAGAGCTTCAAGCTTTAAAAAATAATAATGAGCAAATATTGTAAAGTCCAGGTGTGAAAGGCTCTTACAAACTACTCAGAGCTGTAATCGCTGCCAAAGGTGATTCTAACATGTATTGACTCAGGGGTGTGAATACTTGTTTAAATGAGATATTTCTGTACTTCATTTGCAAAACATTCTAAAAACGTGTTTTCACTTTGTTATTATGGGTTATTGTGTGCAGATGGGTGAGAAAATATATCAATTTAATCCATTTTGATTTCAGGCTGTAACACAACAAAATGTGGAATAAGTCAAGGTGTATGAGTACTTTCTGAAGCCACTGTATCCACATAAGTGAAAACATCTGGCTGTAGATATTGTTACCATATTAAATTACAGCCACACACACCACTATGCGAGTTCATTTTAGTCACTAAGCAGACAATTAACTGGAGCAATTAAGGTTAAGTGCCTTGTTTAAGGGCACACCAACAGATTGTTCACCTAGTCAGCTCAGGGATTCCAACAAACAACCCTTCGGTTACTGGCCCAACGCTCTTAACCGCTAGGCTTTCTGCCACCGTTCAGAAAGGTCTCCCATGCTACTGTACACAAGGTTAGAGAGGCCTGTGCCCCAGTGCTATACTCCAGTCACCCCTCACTCACTCACTCACTCACTCACTCACTCACTCACTCACTCACTCACTCACTCACTCACGCCCCCTCTCCTCTCCTCCATTTCTTTCATTTTCCTCACCTTCCACAGCTGTCCATCCCTTCACCCCTCCCGCTTCTCCTGGAGAAAGCAATTTGCTTGATGTGTAGTGAGCCTGTGGTGCAGTGACTCATCTCTGTGCTCTCTCTCTCCCTCTCTACCACCTCTCTCTTCACCCCCTCTCTATATCTATCTTGACCCCACCCCTTCTCTTTTTCTCTCTCTCTCTCTCTCTCTCTCTCTCTCTCTCTCTCTCTCTCTGAAGGCTAATTTGGTAGCAGCGTTCGAGCAGAGCCTGCAACTGATGACGTCACGTCTACAGACCCTGTCAGTCAGCCAGGAGCAGAAGGTACCGGTAATTGCAGCTGCATTATGCTACCTTCGCTTACATCCTTCTATTTTGTTTACTTTCAGAAACTCAGTGGAGCTGAGTTTTGTTCTATTCATTTGCTATCCAGCTATTCCAATCAATGTAAAATGAAACTATTTCTAGTTTACTATAATTAGTTATAGAAAACCTTCAGTATCTTCTAGTTGCGTGGGGAATTCATATTAACCTATAGTTTTTCAAACAAATGAACCAATTGACTTTTGTTCAATGAAAAGTCTGAGAGCAAAGTGAGCCTAGAGTGTAGACAGTCCGATCTCATGAGTGTGCGTTGACAGTATAATGTACCACAAAATCCCCTGAGCCTGATCCACCAACTAACATTTTGTGTGTTTATCTATTGATCCTGTTTCCCCGTAGGACTCTGAGCTGACTGATCTGAAGGAGACCATAGAGATCCTGAAGACAAAGAACACAGAGGCCCAAGATATAATCCATGTGGCCCTTAGCAACCCTGACATCCCTCCTAAAGGTACAGAGCCAACCAAGGGCCTAACGTTCTTTTACCATAATCACTCCCCACATACCTTCTCTCTCCTCTTTTCTCTCCAGAACCATTTTGTTCTCTCTCTTCTCTACCTTCACCAGTAAATAATCACGGGATGTTTTTTTAATACCGTCAAAACATATTCCCATAGCTGAGGAGTGCTCAACTCCGTTCTCTTATATCGAGGCGGAGTTGAGTTTTGACAACTGGTCATACGATTTGCAAGCATCAAATTCAGTCACCATCTGTCAATATTTGTCATTCTGAAAACGCTTACAATATTTGTACCTATGTTTGAGCGTTCCTCAGCTAGCAGGCCGGTTTCCTTAGTGACTCTATACAGACACAACACATGCTGCTCCAGAGCCAGTGCTCATATTCCCTCAGACAAGCATGCATCAAAACGTTGTTCATCTGCACAATGTCTCTCGATTACTTTTCGCTTGTAAATGTACAAACTCACCATTAAATGATATTCGGTAGCTACTACCTATACTTGTATAGCTTTATGAGCTAGATTGCCTGTCTTTGCAATTAGTTTATTTTCGTTTGCGCTCGTTAGCATATTTAGCCAGCAGCCTCTATGAAAATGACTTGTGATAATTTTGTTAGCATTCTGGTAATAGATGGCCAATAGGCTTTTTGTTGCGTT
Source organism: Brachymystax lenok tsinlingensis (assembly GCA_030435695.1). Lineage (NCBI taxonomy): Eukaryota > Metazoa > Chordata > Actinopteri > Salmoniformes > Salmonidae > Brachymystax > Brachymystax lenok. The sequence goes on along the minus strand of CM059797.1, from coordinate 11,980,083 downwards.
TTTAGCGCCCCTTTGTCTACCAAGACTGTAATACCGTAAATTTCCGGGAAATTCTATTCACCATCCTCACTAGCTCTTCTCCTCTCTCCTGAACAGTTCTTCTCACTAGCTCCTCTCCTCTCTCCAGAACAGTTCTTCTCACTAGCTCCTCCCCTCTCTCCAGAACAGTTCTTCTCACTAGCTACTCTCCTCTCTCCAGAACAGTTCTTCTCACTAGCTCCTCCCCTCTCTCCAGAACAGTTCTTCTCACAATCTCCTCTCCTCTCTCCTGAACAGTTCTTCTCACTAGCTACTCTCCTCTCTCCAGAACAGTTCTTCTCACTAGCTCCTCTCCTCTCTCCTGAACAGTTCTTCTCACTAGCTCCTCTCCTCTCTCCAGAACAGTTCTTCTCACTAGCTCCTCTCCTCTATCCAGAACAGTTCTTCTCACTAGCTCCTCTCCTCTCTCCAGAACAGTTCTTCTCACTAGCTCCTCCCCTCTCTCCAGAACAGTTCTTCTCACAATCTCCTCTCCTCTCTCCTGAACAGTTCTTCTCACTAGCTCCTCTCCTCCTCTCTCCAGAACAGTTCTTCTCACTAGCTCATCTCCACTCTCCTGAACAGTTCTTCTCACTAGCTCCTCTCCTCTCTCCAGAACAGTTCGTCTCACTAGCTCCTCCCTCTCTCCAGAACAGTTCTTCTCACTAGCTCCTCCCCTCTATCCAGAACAGTTCTTCTCACTAGCTCCTCTTGTCTCTCCAGAGCTTCAGATGAAGAGGCAGAACTCGTCCGAGAGCATCTCCAGCCTGAACAGCATCACCAGCCACTGCAGCGTGGGCAGTCTGAAGGAGCAGGAGGCCAAGAAGAAGAAGAAGAGCTGGGTGAGTGCACAGAACCACCTGCTGAAAATAGAATAGATCATTAGAATTAGGATTCTAATTGAGATCCTGGTTCTATGAGAGAGCCCACTCACTGGGGCCAGGGCAGTGGTACTGTCTTGCCGAATTCAGTCCGAGTACCAGAAACGGTATTTTTCTCTCTCTCTCTCTTTGTATGTATGTATGTATTTTATTCAGGTCTTTGAGGTGAGTAGTAGATATTGTGAGAGCTGCAAGTCCTCCCTCCCTCCGTACACTGATGAGTCATACTTGTTAAGATATTTGGAAGCTGTCTAATTTCTAATCTGATATTAAACGTAGCTAACTCCACTTCCTTCACTAACTCTACGTTACGTAAGCATACCATTTACGTTCAATATATGCCAGATAAATTATTCATAAATCACAAGTAAATAAATCATTAACAAATTGAATGCAAATGTTCTCAAAATCTGTAGTTAAATTCTGTTTGGTTCAGTGTCAGAGAAGTGATATCGAGATTTCTGATTTCCTGCAAAGCCAGTGTTAGTGAATGAAGCGGATATTTTTTCTGTCAGATGACAATATAAACCTTTCGTGATTGATTTATTGTCAACCCAACCATTGTGTTGTTTTGTTGAGTGGTCGTCCTTGTGTTTATGTTGGGTTTGTTGACAGTAAAACCCTATATGAGGAATTCTCCACATTTCCTAAGTGTCTGTACCTTCTGTAAAGTAAAACATAAGTGAGCTTTATGATTCGACAATAAATAAAATCATTATTCTTGCAGCAACTCAAATCTGTACATTCTGTGCAGCATTCAAGGCTCATCAATGCAATTTCCATCTGCCCTTCCCACCATTGGACAGTGCTCTTCTCTATTCCTTCCCCCTCATTGGACAGTGCTCTTCTCTATTCCTTCCCCCTCATTGGACAGTGCTCTTCTCTATTCCTTCCCCCTCATTGGACAGTGCTCTTCTCTATTCCTTCCCACCTCATTGAAAAGTGCTCTTCTCTATTCCTTCCCCCTCATTGGGCAGTGCTCTTCTCTGTTCCTTCCCCCTCATTGGACAGTGCTCATCTCTATTCCTTCCCCCTCTTTGGACCATACTTACAAAGTGTAATGAACATCTCTGTCTCATTATCGGTGCTAATTTCTACAGTTTCCCTACAGACTAAGCTGTTATTTCCATGTTGTGCGTACTGCAGCCCATGACTATTGTTGTTTCATTCTGCCAGATTAGCCTTGGGTTCTCACATTGTCCTGCTTCACCTCAGAAGGAACAACACCAGTATAGGGATGGCGAGATTTGGGGATTTTGAGGACAATATTGTTTTCCTACTGGTTATATTCAAGTCTAGAAAATCAGAGGCAGTAGTTACTGCTGTGATTTTTGTATTCATTTATTTTTTTTGTAGAATATTAAAACATACAATCTACTTGCAGTGAAGCCGCTCAACATCTACATCACATTAGTCAACTAACAGACTCCCATCCAGAGCGACCCACAGTGCAACCAGGGTCAACGCGCTGCTCAAGGGCACGTAGGTCCCACAAAACGGGGACCCGAACCAGCGAACTATCAGCCACCGGCCAAAGCTCCCAAACGCCAGGCCAACAGTTCCCCTGCTGTGATATTTTGATGAAGCATAGGAGTGTGTCTCAAATGGCACCATTAACCCTAAATAGTGCACTATGCAGGGAATAGGGTGCCATTTGAGACACATCAACAAGTACGGGATGGTTACTGGGGTCAGACTGAGGAAGTGTTCACTGTGGTTCTCTCTGGGTGCTTACAACTTTAATTCTAGTACAGAAGGGGATCCTCACTCTTTCTCTCTATTATCTATGTACTCCTGTTGTACAGCTGAGGAGTTCCTTCAACAAGGCATTCAGTAAGAAGGGTTCAAAGCTCTCTGCTTCGTACGCTGACATCGAGGAGATCGCCACTCCAGATTCCTCTGCACCCTCCTCTCCTAAGATCACCATCCACCACGGGGACAGGGACGGGGACAGGGATGGGGATGGGGACAACCCTCCCTCCATGATGGGGTCCTCTGTCTCTGCATCCTCCTCTAGGTAAGGCCTCACACATCCTGATCCCCCTTGGTGCTCCTCTAGTCTGAACCATGTTTTGAATCCATAAAATATATATATGAAACATTGAGGGGCACCAAATGGTATGTATGACTTTAATGTATCAGTATATAGCTCTATTTTAATGTATCCGTATCTAGCTCTATTTTAATGTTTCAGTATCTATCTCTATTTCGTGTCTCAGTATATATCTCTATTTCATGTATCAGTATCTATCTCTTTTTCATGTGTCAGTATCTATCTCTCTTTCATGTATCAGTATCTATCTCTATTTCATGTATCAGTATCTATCTCTATTTCATGTATCAGTATTTATCTCTAATTTCATGTATCAGTATCTATCTCTATTTTAATGTATCAGTATCTATCTATTTTAATGTATCAGTATCTATCTCTATTTCATGTTTCAGTATCTATCTCTATTTCGTGTATCAGTATCTATCTCTATTTCATGTATCAGTATCTATCTCTAATTTAATGTATCAGTATGGATCTCTATTTCCTGACTGATGAGATGTTGCTTCAATATATCCACATAATTTTCCTTCCTCATGATGCCATCTATTTTGTGAAGTGCACCAGTCCCTCCTGCAGCAAAGCTCCCCCACAACATGATGCTGCCACCCCCGTACTTCACGGTTGGGATGGTGTTCTTCGGCTTGCAAGCCTTCCCCTTTTTCCTCCAAACATAACGATGGTCATAATGGCCAAACAGTTCTATTTTTGTTTCATCAGACCAGAGGACATTTCTCCCAAAAGTACGATCTTTGTCCCCATGTGCAGTTGCAAACCGTAGTATAGCTTTTTTATGGTAGTTTTGGAGCAGTGGCTTCTTCCTTGCTGACCGGCCTTTCAGGTTGTGTCGATATAGGACTCGTTTTACTGTGGATATAGATGCTTTTGTACCTGTTTCCTCGAGCATCTTTACAAGGTCCTTTGCTGTTGTTCTGGGATTGATTTGCACTTTTCGCACCAAAGTACTTCCATCTCTAGGAGACGGAACGTGTCTCCTTCCTGAGCGGTTTGATGGCTGCGTGGTCCTATGGTGTTTATACTTGCGTACTATTGTTTGTACAGATGAATTTTGGACCTTAAAGTGTTTGGCAATTTCTTCCAAGGATGAAACAGACTTGTGGAGGATTGGATGATTTCTTTTGATTTTCCCATGATGTCAAGCAAAGAGGCAGTGAGTTTGAAGGTAGGCCTTGAAATACATCCACAGGTACACATCCAATTGACTCAAATTGTGTCAATTAGCCCATCAGAAGCTTCTAAAGCCATGACATTATTTTCTGGAATTTTCCAAGCTATTTAAAGGCACAGTCAACTTAGTGTATGTAAACTTCTGACCCACTGGAATTGTGATACAGTGAATTATAAGTGAAATAATCTGCCTGTAAACAATTGTTGGAAAAATTGCTTGTGTCATGCATAGAGTACATGTTCTAACCGACTTGCCAAAACTATAGTTTGTTAACAAGAAATTTGTGGAGTGGTTAAAAAAAAAGTATTAATGACTCCAACCTCAGTGGATGTAAACATCCGACTTCAACTGTATATCTCTATTTTAATGTATCAGTATCTATCTCTAATTTAATGTATTAGTTTCTATCTCTATTCTAATGTATCGGTTTCTATCTCTATTTCATGTATCAGTATCTATCTCCAATTTAATGTATTAGTATCTATCTCTATTTCATGTATCAGTATCTATCTCTATTTCATGTATCAGTATCTATCTCTATGTCATGTATCAGTATCTATCTCTATTTCATGTATCAGTATCTATCTATAATTTAATGTATTAGTATCTATCTCTATTTTAATGTATCAGTATCAATCTCTAATTTAATGTATTAGTATCTATCTCTATTTCATGTATCAGTATCAATCTCTATTTAATGTATCAGTATCTATCTATATTTTAATGTATTAGTGTCTATCTCTATTTTCATGTATCAGTATCTACCTCTATTTCATGTATCAGTATCTACCTCTTTTTCATGTATCAGTATCTATCTCTATTTTAATGTATTAGTATATATCTCTAATTTAATCTATCAGTATCTAGCTCTATTTTATTTATGTGTCTCTTATTTATCTCTATCAGTTTAACTACTTAGGGAGTGGTGGGGCGCTACCTGGTGAAATGCAAGGTGCCAAATTCTAAATCCAAAAGTTGAATTTTTAAACATTCATCAATATACAAGTGTTGCATAGTCATCAAAAGCTCTGCTTCTTGGCAATATTACAGCTTTGTCAGATTTCAAAAAGGCTTTACGGCAAAAGCACAACATTTGATTGTTTGAGGGTAGCACCTCCAATATTTTCCTTTAGCATAAATTCATAAACCATCGCGGTTCACACAAAACACATTTCACAGCAAAAACAGAAGAACTTCTGCTGAGGGCTTCCCAAGTGTCCAACGAAGACATCCAATGGTTCTTTTGTTGGATAAAGTAATTTATTATATCCATAAATCTCTGTTTGGTTGGCGCCATTATGTTCATAAAATACAGCGTCCACTCGCCCATTGAACCGTGAAGAGAACTCGTTCAACCTATACCTATACACTTGTCCAAGAACAATCAAACATCATTGATAATGTATCCTTGGGAACACTTTTCTGTATATTTACTATAATATTTCAACCGGATTATAAACTGGACGATAGGAAAGGAAAAAAACACAGCGCGCGCGAACCCGTGAACGCGCATCCTCTTCTGTTTACATCTGATGACCACTTTGAAATTCTTCTGCTATTACCATCCAGAGCAACTAAACATCATCAAACACTGTCTAGAGACTGTTGACATCCAGTGGAAGCAATAGGTACTGTGGAAGCAAAAAACACTTTTTTCCAGGACAGAAATTCCTTGGGTTTTCGCCTGTTATATCAGTTCTGTTATACTCACAGACAATACAGACAGAAACTTTAGAGTGTTTCCTATCCAATAGTACTAATTTTGTGCATATCCTATTTTCTGGGCCTGAGTGGGAGGCATTTTACTTTGGGAACGCCAGACTCTCCAAAACCGTCACCTCGGGAGCCGCTCCCTAAGAAGTTAATGGAATAGATTGGATATGTGCCACCTCAGTTTCAATGGACATGATGCCTCTGTTCAGTGTTTGTGTCGTGTGTTTTTCTCCCTCAGGCTGTGTGAAGGAGGCGAGGATCCCCCGGAGGATGAGAAGGTTGTGTCTACGCTGCGCTCGGCCCTCTGGGAGAAGGAGAGGAAGCTGACGGACATCCGCCTGGAAGCCCTTAGCTCCGCCCACCAGCTGGAGCAACTGCAGGAGGCCATGAACAACATGCAGGTGAGTGTGTGTGTGCCTGCCTGTGTGTATGTGTGTGTGTCTGCCTGTGTGTATGTGTGTTTTTGTGTTACCTAATGATGTCTACTGTAACGTAGATATGGTTTGACCCCTGAACCTGACCTCATTAGGGCCCTACAGGACTCTCCTCACTAAGTAGCTAGCTGTGTTAGTATCCCCCTTAATGCTACACTGTGTGTCCCTGCCTGCAGATGACAGTGGAGAACCTGAAGGCAGAGAATGACCAGTTGAAGACAGGCGGTCCCTCCACCTCCACCTCCCAGTCCTCCAGCTTGGCATCACTGGGCACCGCCTCACCACGTCAATCTGTTGCCATGTCTCTGACCAATACCTTAAGCATGAGTCTGGGAGAGGGCAGCTCCGCTGGTGAGGCCTGGCATCAGTAACAGTACCTACAGGAACACAGTCATCACTAAACAAGTCTAAGACTGAATGACTTCCATGAATTAGCTTTAAATTTAAATCTGAAACTAGAGATAATTATCACAAAACATGTCAGCTAAATAACCCTCCTTAAAGCGTGTATATGAAACCTTCTAACAGTTGTTACAAAACAACCCAACAACCAACCAGGAGTCTATTCACAACCAGTAGTGATCTCACTTCACCTCATTTTAACTGTACAAATTAACACAAGGACATTGTGTACCTACGTTTATGTGTTTGATATGTTAAAGTAGTCATGACAAGCATGTAGGACACTCATTAGATTGTTCCTTGACCTCTCTCTCTCTCTCTCTCTCTCTCTGTTTCCCCCTTTCTCTCTCTCTCCATTTATCTCTTTCTCTCTCTGCCTCCCTCTCTCTGAACAGACCTGTTCCAGACAGAAGCCATCAGTCTCCCCTCTCACAGGGACGACACACGTGTCAGAGTGGTGGTTCGTGTAGCCAACCTGCGCATCTTCAAAGATGTTAGCCTTTTTATTACAATTCATGATGAATGTGGCAGACTTATTCAGTTCAGTGGACCTCAATAATAAGAGTGATGGTTAACCTTTTAACCTATCCAGTACTGCTTAACCTTGTTCAACAGGAGGTGAAACAGCAGGACTTCTTCATCGGTACTGTGAGGGTTAACGGCAGAATGGACTGGCCTATGTTGGATTCGGCTGTCGGCCAGGCTTTTAAGGTGAGTCTCAACAGGCACCTCGACTGAGGGAAAAACCCTGCTCTTCCTTCACAAGTGGATACATTGTTGCTGTAATTGTAACCTAAAAATGCTAAATGTTTAACCTTCAACGGCAACACAAAGGTAGGGTGTGGGGTTCTGTGTAGGATCTTAATGTCAACAAACTGTAAACACATAAATACGGGAGCACTTTTATTCTCCATGTGGACATGGTTTTGGCAAGGGTCTGTACTTAACCTTCACATCTTATACTGTATCTGTAAGTTCTCAGTCTGCTTTCCCCTCCGCCACTAATGTTCCCCTCCGCCACTAATGTTCCCCTCCGCCACTAATGTTCACCTCCGCCACTAATGTTCACCTCCGCCACTAATGTTCCCCTCCGCCACTAATGTTCCCCTCCGCCACTAATGTTCACCTCCGCCACTAATGTTCACCTCCGCCACTAATGTTCCCCTCCGCCACTAATGTTCCCCTTCACCACTAATGTTCCCCTCCACCACTAATGTTCCCCTCCACCACTAATGTTCCCCTCCACCACTAATGTTCCTCACCACCACTAATGTTCCCCTTCACCACTAATGTTCCCCTTCACCACTAATGTTCACCTCCACCACTAATGTTCACCTCCACCACTAATGTTCCCCTCCACCACTAATGTTCCTCACCACCACTAATGTTCCCCTTCACCACTAATGTTCCCCTCCACCACTAATGTTCCCCTCCACCACTAATGTTCCTCACCACCACTAATGTTCCCCTCCACCACTAATGTTCCCCTCCACCACTAATGTTCCCCTTCACCACTAATGTTCCCCTTCACCACTAATGTTCCCCTCCACCACTAATGTTCCCCTTCACCACTAATGTTCCCCTCCACCACTAATGTTCCCCTCCACCACTAATGTACCTCTCCTCTATTCTCATCTCACCTTCTCTCCTCCCCCTAGGTGTACATAGCCAAGGTGGACCCCACCTCCAGCCTGGGCCTGTCTACAGACTCTATCTACAGCTACAGTATGAACCACATCAGGAGGGTGCTGGGAGGGGAGCTGCCAGAGAGCCAACCCTCACACTGTGTATCCAAGGGGCCCAGCGGCGTCACTGTTACACTCAAAGGTAACCAGGATTATAATGGTACAATTATCAATAATGGCCTAATCCATTTTAATTCAATCACCATTGTAGAAGTTAACCTATTTTGCATACCCAACCATACCATGAGACATCCAACGGTTGAGATTGGTATAATTTAAAAGCTTACAAGCAGGGTTGTCATTTTTATAAAATGTGTCAGTTTTATATCGTCTGAGGTTTTGGTGTTCGACATCGGTTGTCATGTTTTGACTGATATATGTAATAAAATGGGAATAAAATATACATTCTACTTTCAAATGGTACAACAAAGATGGTTGGAGGTCCACAGACAATTTTGACTTGAATGGGAATATCTGTTGTTTTAAATTGCGCTGTCAATCCTCCATAGGAAACCTATTGAAATCGTAGTAATATAGACAATAGAATCTAAATTACCATTTAAGTTGACATTCGACGCTGGGTGAACTGGCAGCCATCCTTGTGGTAGTAATTATTTATGATAAGGGTTACATGGAGAAAATTGGACCTCTCTAAAATGAAAATGGATGGCCCTTCCTTCATAGTAATTATTTATGATAAGGGTTACATGGAGAAAATTGGACCTCTCTAAAATGAAAATGGATGGCCCTCCCTTCATCAAAATATATTTTACCTATTCCTTCCCTGAACTAGTGAAAAAACAACAACAAGTGACCCTCACCTATACCCAAAATAATAATTAAAACATGAAGTGGGTAGCAGAGAAAATCTTTACCCTCACCTCTTGGACAGACCAGAGCCTTGATATGCAGTTGTAGAAACTGTTCTTCGTCCTGTAAGCATTACATGCCAACGCAGGAATTTTGATAGCGCACTTGGCTGCGGGCCAGAAGGTTGTGGGTTCACAGACAACCGTGAAAAGGAGTAGGGGTGGAAAGATCTCCTTCATAGTAAAAGCATTGGATGAAGTTATCATTGTATTTGCAAGTTAGAGAAAAAAATGGCCTTTAAACATTTCATGCAATTCTACGTCATTTTACATAATAGCAGAATCTTTTTTAATACCACACAATTACTGAAATTACAGGCTAAGAATGGACAGAGATATAGGCCCGTGTTCATCTTATCATATTTCTCCAATGCCAAATCAGTGTGTCTTGTTTGCAACTAAACTGTCCCTGTTTGCAAATAATTAAATCTGAGACGTTATTAGGAACCTGAGCATGGTACTTTCCAAAGTCAGGCCTACCTTTCCACTCCAGACAGAGTAGGCCTACCGACGGTGACAAATGTAAGCTTTAACTGCTGGCCGCTCTCCTTCTGTGGCTTAACCCAATGAGAGAAGATTACAAGTGTTTCCCTAAAAGCTGTCTGGGTTTAAGCATCTACTGTACTGTACAGAAAGTCAATAGCTTAATCAAATGATAGTGACAGAATTAGATTACTTCCCAAGCAAAGTCAACGTTTTCTGAATGTCAAAGAAACAACACAATGATACTACTTCTGCATCGGAGTCACATCTTCTCCAGGTATTTTACAGCTTGTTTCTAGCATAAATCACTGCTGACCAAAGCGCTGTTATAGCTTCCCGTGCGTTTCAAGAATGTTCTACCACCCAAAGGACATCCAGCCAACTTCAGACAACTGCGGGAAGCAATGGAGTCAACATGGGCCAGCATCCCTGTGGAATGCTTTTGATACCTTGTAGAGTCCATGCCCTGACGAATTGAGGCTGTTCTGAGGGCAAAAGGGGGTGCAACTTAACATCAGGAAGGTGTTCCTAATGTGTGGTATACTCAGTGTACAGGCTAATAAGCAACTCATTCTAAAACCCTGAGAAATATTGACATTTCATCAATTACAAATTACATGACCCTCCCCTTGACTGAACTTTGAAAACCATGACCCTGCAACTTTCAATGGTGTACCAGCTAAAATGCAGTGGTCTGAAGGGATAGGTCTGTTCTATTAATTATATTTCTATGATTCAAATGACACCCACCCTGTATACAAGAGCATGTTGTGTCTCAACCAATTACGGGCACAAGACAAAGATTTTAGATGATGTAAAATGTGAAACAAATGTTTTCAAGAAATTCTAAAGTAGTTTGACAACCCTCTTTCATTTAAATGATATCACACTCAACCATTCATCTTTTCCAGTGATGATGTCTCATGGTATGGTGGGGTATGCAAAATGGGTCAACTTTGAGCACCTTTATCTCCTGAAAGTTTGGGCATTCATGATTCAGGTCCAGGTCTTTCTGACTGCTTCTTGGGCAAACATGTATGGACAGCACAGGAGGCTGCTGAAGGGAGAACGGCTCATAATAATTTCCGTAACGGAGCAAATGGAATGGCATGAAACATCTGGAAACCATGTCATTAATTCAAACACGTTCTCCCCAACGTGCCACCAACTTCCTGTGATGGAAAGGTTTTTTTTTTGGTATCAAAAGGGAGGCTGTCAAAGTGATTGACCTCAAATAGATTTACCCAATGTTTATATTTCTTGGAACAAAACATTAGTTATGCATTGGTAGGTAAGAAAAGGGTGCCCTTTATCACTCTTTCTATTTAATGTGGCGATCAAAATAATTGTTAGAAAGGTAAACTGCAATCTGAGGAACAATATCACTGTGAGGAACACTATCACTGTGTTTTCTTTGAACAACGATTGTTTGTAAAGGGCAAATATATAGCAGCTTGTGCATAGCCTGTGTTAGATCCATTTGGGTTCAGCAAACAGTCAACAGACTTAATGTTCACCCATTTCAACACATATTTTATGTTCTGAGTCTGTCTATATCTGGTCTAATGGACATTCACCTCCTTTACTCCGCTCTGGAATTTCTGTCCACTCTCTTCAGATCTCCTGTTATGTTTGGAAGTTTCCCATTGCACTTTCAAAGCATGCCCTTTGTTTCAGAAACCAAACAGTATCCACATCATTCCACACGGAACAATGATGAAAGGGAGGTTTTCTTAAGATCCAGAATTATTTATGGCCAGGGTGCTCACACTATCCAGACATTTGGACTGCTTGTCATGTTTAATACTAACATGTCATGTTAAATATCAAGTGGGATGGATGTTTGGCTGTGAAGTGTCATAATTCATTTTGTCTGCCTCGTTATCGCCTCAACTCTATCTCCCCCTGTCTCTGACCCCTGGTACCCTGTAGCGTCGGGGGCTCAGTCTGAGCCAGACTAAGACTGATTTGTGGTGTCTATCTCTCCCTACCTCTCCCGTATCGCTATGTTCCAGATGACCTTATTATTGAAATAAGAGAATGTGTGGCTTCCCTCCGTCCCCCAGGAGACCCAGAGGAAAACATAAGCTCAGACAGGCATTTGGCAATTAGATTTTCTTGGACCGATTAGTTTTCTTGGAGCGCATTTTCCTAGAACAGTAGTGTACATAAATCCATTCCACTATAATATATGTGTATCAGTTAGAGCCCATTAGTGATTTTAAACCAATGTTGAGGTGCAGGGGTAGGCAGTATGTTCCTCATGGCTAGGAAAGAATGCAGTAGGGACGGGTGGGATAGAAGGAGGGGTTCAGAGAAATATCCTGTTGCAGCTTGTGTGTCAGGCAGCTCAGGCATTTCGACCCAGCTGGCCTACGCCTCAGACACACACACACACACACACACACACACACACACACACACACACACACAATAGCCTATACATGTGGGTTGGTATGTCACACTGTAGGGTGCAGCCATGGAGGAGGGGGAGAAGGAATGAGGGAGGAAAAGGTATTAAGGAGGGGGAGAAGGCATGAGGGAGGGGGGAGAAGGCATGAGGGAGGGGGGAGAAGGAATGGAGGAGGGGGAGAAGAAATGAGGGAGGAGGAGAGGGCATGAGGGAGGAGGAGAGGGCATGAGGAACAAGGAAAAGTCATGAGGGAGGAGGAGAGGGCATGAGGGAGGAGGAGAAGTCAGGAGGGAGGAGGAGAAGGCAGGAGGGAGGAGGGAGGATGAGGGCATGACGGAGGAGAAGGAGGAGCACTACTTGCTTCTGATCTGGTAGTTATCTTCAGAACATTATTTCTGCACTCCTAGATGTTTATGAAGGGTGACATGACATTTGATGTGGTAAATCTTGAGCAGAACATTTTCTTGCACATGGATGGACTTCTTGTTTTAACTACAAACATTCAACCTCTGGTTCATTATATTCTCTCAATGTTAGGAGAAATGGCTTGATAGTTTGTGTTTCTCTTGAATTACGGTATGTCTCTGTGAGCAGCTGAATGGAGGGCTGTTTGGAATGCCGTACACCCAACCAATCGTTGTACCTGTGTTGTCATACACTTTATTTGTCATGTTGCTAGGATGCCAATGTCCATGTTTGTTCTATTTAATACTGTGTGTTTAAACTAAACAGACAATAGATCTTTTCAACATTAAACTTTTGAACTTTGACCTCTGCTTCCTTCAGGTCTGAAGGAGAAGTGTGTGGACAGCCTGGTGTTTGAGACGCTCATCCCCAAGCCCATGAGCCAGCACTACATCAGCCTGCTGCTCAAGCACCGCCGCCTCATCCTGTCTGGGCCCAGCGGCACCGGCAAGACCTACCTCACTTCCCACCTGGCAGAGTACCTGGTGGACCGCAGTGGCCGAGACCTCACTGACGGCATCGTGGTCACCTTCAACATGCACCGCCAGTCATGCAAGGTGGGGACAGGACAGTGTGTGTCATACACACGCCAACCGGGTTCCTCACTCCTAGTTCTAGAGAGGAGCTATGGGATGTGCAGGGTTTTGTTTCAACCCAGTACTAGTAACTGACCTGACCCAGCTCATTATGAACTAATCATTTAGGCTATCACTAATCATCAGATGTGTTATTGCTGGGCTGGCACAAAAGCCTGTACACCTTACAGCTAAGGAACATTAGAAAACAGTCAACTGTCATTGGGTTTGTGATTTAACACAATAGCATGACTTCTTTCCCTCCCCTACCTCTCAACAGGATCTCCAACTCTACCTGTCCAACCTGGCCAATCAGATCGATCGGGAAACCAGCACTGCTGAAATCCCATTGGTGGTTATCCTGGATGATATACATGATGCCACTTCCATCAGTGAGCTTGTCAATGGGGCCCTCACCTGCAAATACCACAAATGGTGAGCGGACTAACACACTGAACAGAAGCTGAAATGGAACCTTATATCAAACATCTATAGCGACATTTATGGTACATGATTGTTTCTAGACTGATCTGTGATGATTCTGTGTCTATTTCAGTCCTTACATCATTGGAACTACCAACCAGCCAGTGAAGATGACCCCCAACCACGGCCTGCACCTCAGCTTCAGGTAATTGAACAGACAAATCATGTTTTGTTATTGTTTTGACCCAGTCTTAAAACACTTAATTGAAGGCTATATCCCTGCCATGAATCTATGCTTTGATACATATTTAATTTGGTATATTGGCCATCTAATATATAGGTACATTAAATAATGTGTCTTAGGATATGTACTGCATGACCTGACTTTGACCTTGACCCTCCCCTGACACCCAGGATGGTGACCTTCTCCAATAACGTGGAGCCAGCCAATGGCTTCCTGGTGCGTTACCTGCACAGGAAGTTGATGGAGGCGGAGGATGAGAAGAGCCTGGCCAACGAAGACCTCCTCAGGGTGCTGGACTGGGTGCCCAAGCTGTGGTACCACCTGCACACCTTCCTGGAGAAACACAGCACCTCTGACTTCCTCATCGGTAGGAAAACATTCTGTTTTAAGGGAGAAATAATACAGGAATATAAAGGTAGGTCATACTTAATTTGGATAGTCCCCTATGGATGGTCTACAGGTCTAAATCTACATATTATACAAATCAAGTGATGCCTAAAGTTAGTTAGATATTTCTCTGTCGCTCTCTTTTCTCTCCGTCTCTCTAGGCCCGTGCTTCTTCCTGTCCTGTCCTGTGACGGTGGAGGAGTTCCGCTCCTGGTTCATTGACCTGTGGAACCTCTCCATTATCCCCTACCTGCAGGAAGGAGCCAAGGATGGCATTAAGGTCAGACAGGTTTTACTATCCTGGTAGATCAATTATAGCCTGGTCCCAGATCTGTGCTGTATTGCCAATTCCCATTGTCATTGCCATGTCAAACATTTAGCGTAATGGCACAACCAGATCTGGGTCCAGGCAAGATGAATTACAGGTATGTCCTGAACAAAAGTGGATACGACAGTGGTTGGGTCAGTGTATGACGGTGTTGTGGCTTTGTGCCACAGGTGCATGGTCAGAAGGCAGTGTGGGAGGACCCAGTGGAGTGGGTGAGGGGCACCCTACCCTGGCCCTCAGCCCAACAAGACCAGGCCAAGCTGTTCCACCTGCCTCCCCCCAGCATGACCTCTGGAGGCCCCGGCCAGCCCAGCGAGGCCTCAGCCAGGCCTCTTAATAAGGAGATCCCCCCCAGCTCCATGGACACCCTGGACCCTCTGGTGAGACACTCTGGGGATAGGCAACTGTGGTCATGGAGGTACCACAGTGTGTGTAGGATTTGGTTGTAGTTGTAGCAACGATACACCTGATTCACCTAATAGTGGTCAAATTTGAGGAGCATTTTTTGTTGATTAGTTGAGTCTGGTGAATGCAGCACGAGCAGGGCTGGAACAAAACTCTGAAACACGCTGTGGGTCGCCTGTTTCCCAGCCCTGCTGTAAGGCCTTCTCTGGCCTCGTCTGTGTCACAATTCTATTACAGTATGGGCTTGGAAGGTATCTTTGTCACCATACTGAACATAGTATAGAGTTAAGTTGAAATGATTAATCTTTCCTGACCCTTCTCTCCTCTGTCTTTTTATTCAGATGGCGATGTTGTTGAAGTTGCAAGAGGCAGCCAACTACATTGAATCTCCGGACAGAGAAACAATGGACCCCAGCCTCCCTACAATTTGAACATCAACTTCAACTGTAGACTCAAAATCTAGCACTTCAAATAGCCCTACATCTTTTCCCCTATGTGAGCTTCAGTGTATAATATTCAGGAACAAAAACTTTCCAATATAGTTTTCTGCTAATTTTGTAACTTATCTTGAACCTTAGCAAAAAACAATCATACTCCATATGGTTGATTGAGAAGCCATTTTGTTTTGTTATGTTGTTTTGAAACTTTATTCAATCATGCCAAGTCATTCCAAAATACATTATAGCGATGTTTAGATTTTCTATTTCTGCCGATTTTTCTTGAACTAGAGGTTATATTCACAGTATAAAGTCTCTCTTCTTTACGGAAGACGTATCTCTATCACTTCTGCCCTCAATAGAAACAGGTGCTAATTATCTAGATAATAAGTATTACTCTTTAGAAATTCATCCTCATCTCTCATTGGTCTAAGCAGGTGATTCTTCCAACAGCACATTTAAAAGACAAAAAAGCACATTCTTGCTTATCCACTTTTGCTCAACAACAGCAACATGGCCTGCAATGTGCCTGTAAAATCAAGTCAGTTTGAAACCTGTTTTCGGCTTATTGGAAAGAGTATGATGGCATGTTGTTGGCATGTCAGGTTGTATAGTGTCCTGGTCCTGAATACATATCTATCTTTCACTCTTTGAAGGCCAAATCTTAGACATATGCAACTCTTATACATAACCAGGTGAACTGTTTTGCATCTGTGCTCTAACAAACTGAATGCCTTAATACATATATTCCTGATGGTCACCTCGAGATGGACAGCAGTATTCAATCGTGGTGCTTTGCTTTCATAACCATCGCCTCTGAGCAGAGTAGTGCCAGGACATTCACTTGTCCCTCCCTCACATGGTTCCGGAGTCACATGGTTCCGGGGTGATTTTAAAGGTCATCTAACTATATTTGACAGATAACAATATGTTGCAGGTAGGGTAGATGGTGATGATCAGGGTTTCTTTGTCAAGTGAGAAAATAGAGGGTTGAACAGAGCAGAACACAGACACATGATTATTTCTTATGGTTAATATCTTTCATTATCATTCACGGCAAAATCTGTGCAAAATTACAAACGCTGTCATACTCATTACTAAAACATGGGGAAAAATAATCCGTACATACTAATCGCAGCTTCTGTGGTACTAGTTCATCGGTTTGTTGCAGGCAGCATACATTTTATTTATTTGACTGAACATATATTTCAAATCTACCTGTTTTGAAGAAACAAGGCCATGACAGTACTACTTTCATATGAATCAGGTATTACTAAGAAAGTTATTTTGTATGAATAATGCTTGAGCAACTGCTATTTGCTTATAGCTTAGATATTTCTCAACTTCTATTTTTAAGATGGCGAGGTATCATCTAATATATTCCACGCAATTATCCAGTATAGTTACTGTGCTCAATTCTTTATGTAGATATTGATTTCAGTTTTATCTACACTAGTTGCATGGTGCAAATATCTTATATGCTGAACCAAATATTTTACTGTAATCTTGCATATTGACTGTCTGGTTAGGGGTCAGAGCATAAAAGTGCTTAAATAATTAACATGTAGATATTTTCTTCAATGTGTTGGCCATGTAACATTGCAGATCATTTAGGTGCTTTTGAATGTAGCTTTTTTACAAAGCTACTGTGTCATTCCTTGAAGAAACATGTATTTAGGCCTATACCAAGACGGGTGAGTGAACGGGTGAGTTCTCTATTGCACCCCACAAACCATTGTAATCAGACACAGGTTAACAATCTTACATCTATTGTAGCTACCAATGGTGCTGTCCACTTTTTGACTGGTAATATTGCTTTTCTCATCTTCGGTTTAGTTAATGACCATTCAGACACAGCATAAAATGGAAGAAAAATCTATTTACTCATCAGCAACAATCAAGGGCCATTTCCCACTTCATACAGGCCATTTCTCAGAGTCCTACATATAGGAAGATAAACGTATCAAAACAAGATATAAAAAAAAATATATTGTAAAGTAGAGTGGGTTACATTAGTGTTTTCAAAAGATACGTCTGGCCATACTGACTGATGCTGAAACAATGTAGGAGAATCAGTCTCTGTTTTGTTCTCTCCACACTAACGATGTATAATCCCTTGATCATAAGTCACTTGTATATAAACTGTCAAATGAATGTTGAATTGCTTTCTTTGTACAATGGTTATGTCACGTTTCACTTCTGAGGGGACAGACCAAGACGCAGCGATGTAGCCAGAATACATGATTTAATAAATCCACGGGAACAAGACGGAACAAAACAAAGAACGGAGAACGTAACGATGAACATAACTGAACAAACAAACACAGCTATGAACATACACAACCTACTAACCCAGAGTGAAACTCTACTAGTTTAATATGGTTCCCACCAGAGACAACGACACACAGTTGCCTCTAATTGGGAACCATTACCCAACATAGAAATACGACACCTAGAATGAACAAACCCTACACAAAGATTAAAAACCAAAACGCTCCAGCCTGAAACTCGGGATCAAGGCAGTACAGCCTCAAAGGCGCCGGACTCGGACGCGCCAAAAGTCTGTGGGGTCTTCGGTGGGTCGCTTGTCCCAGGTGGAGGCCCGTGCTGGCCGTGCTGGTCTGACATCCAGAACCGAGGCCCTGGGCCTCTCCTGAAACTCTGCGCGTGAGTTGGAACTGGCCGCATCGGACCTCGTGATGCTCACTGGAACGCTGGTGCGTGGAGCAGGAACTGGCAGTACTGGACCTCGTGATGCTCACTGGGACTCTGGTGCGTGGAGCAGGAATCAGTACTGGACTCTGATGCTCACTGGGACTCTGCGCGTGGGAGCAGGAACTGGTCGCACGGACCTCGTGATGCTCACTGGAACCTGCGCGTGAGCAGGAACCGGCAGTACTGGACTTGTGGATGCTCACTGGAACTCTGCGCGTGAGCAGGAACTGGCAGTACTGGACTTGTGATGCTCACTGAACTCTGCGCGTGAGCAGGAACCGGCAGTACCGACTAGTGATGCTCACTGGTACTCTGCGCGTGGAGCAGGAACTGGCAGTACTGGACTTGTGATGCTCACTGAACTCTGGTGCGTGGAGCAGAACTGGTCGCACTGACTTGTGATGCTCACTGGGACGCTGGTGCGTGGAGCAGGAACTGGCAGTACTGGACTGGATGCTCACTGGGACTCTGCGCGTGGAGCAGGAACTGGTCGCACTGGACTCGTGATGCTCACTGGGACTCTGGTGCGCGGAGCAGGAACTGGTCGCATTGACCTCGTGATGCTCACTGGAACCTGGCGCGTGGAGCAGGAACTGGCAGTACTGACTTGTGATGCTCACTGGAACCTGCGCGTGGAGCAGGAACTGGCAGTACTGGACTTGTGATGCTCACTGGTACTCTGCGCGTGAGCAGGAACTGGCAGTACTGACTTGTGATGCTCACTGGAACCTGGTGCGTGGAGCAGAACTGGTCGCACTGACCTGTGATGCTCACTGGGACGCTGGTGCGTGGGAGCAGGAACTGGCAGTACTGACCCGTGATGCTCACTGGGACTCTGGTGCGTGGAGCAGGAACTGGTCGCATTGACTCTCTGAACGCACGGGAGCTTGCGCGCCGGAGCCGACAGGACGTGCTGGACTCTCTGAACGCACGGGGAGCTTGCGCGCGGAGCCGACAGGACGTGTTGACTCTCGGAGCGCACGCGGAGCTGGGTGCGCCGGAGTCGAACAGGACGCGTTGACTCTCGAGCGCACGGGAGCTTGCGCGCGGAGCCGAACAGGACGTGGTTGACTCTGGAGCGCACGGGAGCTTGCGCGCGGGCCGAGCAGGACGTGTTGGACTCTCTGAACGCACGGGAGCTTGGTGCGCCGGAGCCGAGCAGGACGCGGTTGGACTCTCGAGCGCGACGGGAGCTGCGCGGGGCCGGAGCAGGACGGTTGGACTCTCGAGCGCACGGGAGCTGGGTGCGCGGGCCGGAGCAGGACGTGCTGGACTCTCGAGCGCACGGGAGCTGGGTGCGGAACAGGGACTGACGGTAGACACCACTACACGGACTGGGATCTGGAACACGGAACAGGGATCTTGGAACGCGGAACAGGGATCTCGGAACGCTGAACAGGGATCTTGGAACGGGAACAGGGATTCGGAACGTGAACAGGGATCTTGGAACGTGGAACAGGGATCTTGGAACGTGGAACAGGGATCTCGGGCGTGAACGGGACTGGACGGTAGAAACTCCGCCCGGACCTGGGACCTGATACGGAGAGCCGACACCATACCTCCAGCTAGCTCACTAACCCTGGCCTCATGGGTGAGTGGAGCTGGAATCTCTCGGACTGGGCTGTGGATTCTGCATCGAGATTCTGCCCAGAGGACCACAGGATAACATGGACCCAAAAGGCGACTGGAGGCCTGGCTCGCAGAGCTGGCACCACTCTCCCAGGTAGCACACAGACCTCGGCCCGACCAATGAGTGGCGCTGGGATCTTCGCACTGGGCTGCGGACACGCATCGGAGACACCGCACACGGAACTGGAGCAGGATATCCGGTCCCAGGAGACGTACCGGGGACTTAGTGCGCAGCGATGGCACCACTCTTTCTGGCTGCACCCTTATATTTTCCCCGACTGATGAGTGGAGCGGGAATCACTGTACCGGCCTTCTGAATCTATAGGAAACCAGTGCGCAACACTGCATAGCACGGCCTCCCTCGCTGCGACGCTCTCCCCTACGCTCTTCTCCATAAAGCACGAGGAGCTTGGCCCAGAGTCCTCCTGAACCGGCCAACCCCTCGTGTGCCCCCCCAAAAGTTTCTTGGGGCTGCCTTACGGGCTTCGTGCCAGGCGAGTTCCAATGAACTTTTCTCTCTCGGGGTCCATACGCCATATAAGTCCTCATAGCCCCCACGCTCAGTCCCGCACACCTGCGCTGCTCCTTTTCCCAAGAGCTAAGCTCCCGGGTCTCTCGCTGCTTGGTCTTTGTTGGTGGGTTATTCTGTCACGTTTCACTCTCTGAGGGACAGACCAAGACGCAGCGATGTAGCCAGAATACATGATTTAATAAATCCACGGAACAAGACGGAACAAAACAAAGAACGGAGAACGTAACGATGAACATAACTGAACAAACAAACACAGCTATGAACATACAATAACCCACGAACCCAGAGTGAAACCTACTAGCCTAAATATGGTTCCCAATTAGAGACAACGACACACAGCTGCCTCTAATTGGGAACCATTACCCAACATAGAAATACGACACCTAGAATGAACAAACCCTACACAAAGACAAAACCAAAACGCTCCAGCCTGAAACTCGGGACTGGGCGTTACAGGTTATCACAACAGAAAGAAATGTTGCACACTATTAAAGGTCATTATTAAGCAAATTGGAACTAAACCACCAGGATTACGTTAAAACATGGTACTTTTTTGTTGTTTTGCTTTTGCATCAAACTGTTAATCAAATCAATGACATCAAACCATTAATAAGTACATCTGATGACATCAAACTATTAATAAGTCCATCTTATGACATCAAACGATTAATAAGTCCATCTGATGACATCAAACTATTAATAAGTCCATCTGATGACATCAAACTATTAATGAGTCCAAAGTCCATTTGATGACATCAAACTGTTAATTAGTCCAAAGTCCATCTGATGACATCAAACTGTTAATTAGTCCAAAGTCCATTGGATGACATCAAACTATTAATCAGTTCAAAGTCCACCTGATGACATCAAACTATTAATGATTCCAAAGTCCATCAGATGACATCAAACTATTGATGAGTCCAAAGTCCATCTGATGGCATCAAACTATTAATGAGTCCAAAGTCCGTCTGATGACATCAAACTATTAATCAGTTCAAAGTCCACCTGATGACATCAAACTATTAATGATTCCAAAGTCCATCAGATGACATCAAACTATGAATGAGTCCAAAGTCCATCTGATGGCATCAAACTATTAATGAGTCCAAAGTCCGTCTGATGACATCAAACTGTTAATGAGTCCAAAGTCCATCTGATGACATCAAACTGTTAATGAGTCCAAAGTCCATCTGATGACATCAAACTGTTAATGAGTCCAAAGTCCATCTGATGACATCAAACTATTAATGAGTCCAAAGTCCGTCTGATGACATCAAACTGTTTATGAGTCCAAAGTCCATCTGATGACATCAAACTATTAATGACTTGAAGTGAATGGCTTTTGCTTCCCTGTGTATTCACATTATTGCAGGTTTGCGTTTTTTGTCATGAATCTTGTTCTGGTGGCAGCTGTGCAGAGTGGTCACTAGCTAGCACAGCCACAAAGTCATTAACTCTCATGTTAAACGTAACCCCTAACATTAACCACACTACTAACCTAATGTCCTAACCCTAACCTTAATAAATTAAATCCAAAAGGTATTTTGTATTTGTAAATTAATTTTTATAATGTAGCTGGCCCATCTAGTGGAAATCTCTCAGTTCTGCCTCAAAGACAATACTTTTTTTTTTGAAAGAAATCTGTGATTAATCATATGTGGGGAAAAATGCCTCTTTGACCTATCCATTTCACAATGACACCATGAGACCCATCTGGACGTTCTATAATCTTAATAATTAGCCTCGTTAACTTAAACAAAACGATCATGTAGGCTCCCCATTTGCCATTCTACAAATACTGCATTGTTTTACTATTCAGAAGAGTATGAGAGTATAGTATAGTATACCCTGGATCTATGTATGCAGGTAAACAAATGCCATTCTGTTTGTTCTTCATCTCACTCACTGGTTGTTGTGGCTGTTGCTCTGTAGTGGCTGTGCTGTGTGTTTGATAACAATCTTGTGTATCAGGACTATGCAGCAACTTTTACTGGTTTTGGCATTCAGAAGAAAGAAAAAAATGGTTTAAATTTGTTTTGAAAGCTAACAAACACTGTTTACTTCTGATTTGCATTGCCCCAGTCTTGCAGTAAGTTGGACTAAACGATATGTTACCAGACAGGATTGACTATGCCTTAATGGGAATTGTGATGCAAGTGTTGCATTATGAGAGAGAGTGAGTATGTGACCTTCAAAAATGGAAGGGATGCCTTGTGTTATGAGTAGACTATATGTCTGAAGGTTGTTAGAATATGTGTGATGAAATCATTGGTCCCACAAGACACCACTTGACTGAATTGGAAGTGGTAGAACCTCTGCTATAGATCACTGGGCTATACCTTTGTGGTACACAGAAGATCTGGATTTGAACATAGGTCGGTCAAGAGGGATATGACAGTGTAAGCCTAGGTTCTAGAGGTTCTACAGCTTGTTGTCAAAATGGATTAGGCCCTAATTGCAGTTCGGCACAATTTAACTATTATTCAAGAACAAAGAACAACGTTCATAGTTCAAAATAAAAACTAGATTTTCAAAAAAACTAATATAAATCAATGTTTTCTATATAATCAGGTTCCTCGTAAAAACTTTACGAATATGAATTTATTCTAAATGAAGTATTTCCACTTGATGAAGGCCAATACAGGTTGCTGAATAGTCATAATTATTTTGCAAAGCTTGTTATTGACTCAAAATAAAAATGGTAATAATGGTCTTTAATGTCATTGATGTGCAATTGTGATCGATTTCTAAATGTTGTAAATGCCATGTGAAATGAGTGTGTGAACAGAACATGTAATAGCATTACGTTATCGTTAGGGGTTCACTATATAGATTAAGCTTTTCCTTTACAATACGCTGATATTTGAGATTTCTTTTTCTAACGAATCCTTTGTAAATCTCGTTTATCTATTTTGTACCTGACATCATAATTGTAAACCTTGTAAATACTTCAGCATACTGTAAGCGACAACAATCATTCAGGAAAAAAATACTCCATATAGGCCTACTACAAGATGAATAATTTGATCTTTCCAGAATTGAGTAGAATATAGGCATGCTTCTGAAACCACATTTCCATACACCTATCACTGTTTGTCGGAGTCAATAAAATCATGTCATGTATATGATTTGTCTCATAATTGCGAATACATTTTATTTGCTCTTCATAAAACAGTATGCATACAAATGCGTAATGAATATCAGTGTTTATAAGCGTGGTTTATCAGAACAAACACATCAGTGAACAAGAAACTGGGTGAAACACGGAGGCTAAACCCCTCTGACCACATAGGCAACTGTATATAGGCGTCCCTATTCATACTAGGCCTATAATAAGATCCAAGATTCAGTCAAGTATGCATCTGTTACATAAAATGCATTAGGGGGTGGAGTCCGCTACCACCGACTATATAGCCTGCCACTTCCTCTAGAGTAATGACTCTTTGAGGACTTAATGACTTTGGGAGTAGCAGCAGAAACCGGCACCATGTCTAACGCTGCACCCGCTGAAGCCGCACCTGCTGAGGCTACTTCCACTGCCGAGGGCGAAGTTCCAACGGCAGAGACTGCACCTGCCGAGGGAGAGGTCCCAGCGAAGGCTCCCGCAGAACCCGCGCCTGAGGAGCCCAAAGTTCCAACACCCCCTCCTGCAGATGGTAATGCGATAATGATCCATTAAATGAGTTTCGGTTGGGCTTTTTGCAGAAACACATGTGGGCTACAATATCATTGATCTCCTATCTGGATTGGATGGATGATCCATGGCTACGTTTGCTTGGTGCGCAAGGGGCATAAGTATGTTTTCATAATAAGACAGGAAAACTTTTATATTGTTTGTTAATGGGTCTTTATACATCAAATATTTCAATGGAGATCATGGATCTTATGTTGGTCCCTTTGTCACTGGATCTCTTCAAGGGCCGCTTTCTATAAATAGCCTCTCCATTTTTGGTCCAAAATTTCACTTGCATCCATTGCGCGCCGCCAAACCCTGTGAAGTATACCTTTTCGTGTATTTCGAGAGAATCATTTTGTTCAACACCATTTGCAAAGAAAATAAGCAACATTCGTCTAAGATCAGTTCATATGAGATAACAGTAAAGCACTGAAGCCCCTACTTTTGAGATAGGCCAATGCTAAAACAGTAATTGCGGGCTCCATGCTCCAACTACAAGCATACAACGTGTCGTGTAAGGGGTTGTGTAAGGCACTCGATAGCCTGACTACAGGTTCAAGTATCCCATGCTTGCTTATTCTACCCAATTGCATGCTGATTGTTCGATATCTCATTGTATATAAGAGCTATTGATTAACCCGCTTCAGTTTATATTAATGTTCCATCCTTTGCGCATCCTTCCTCGCCCTGATTCCCTGGATTAACTATTGTGCTCGGGAGTAGACTCCTCTTTAATGGTAACTTTAAGGAACAGAGGAGGCTGATGGGATGAGCTGTGGGAGAACAGACTCACTGTGATGGCTTGAATGGAATCAATGGGGCACGTGAGATGGCTGGAATGGAATCAATGGGGCAATGGAGCTAATTACCAGCACCTCACATTGTCTACTGCTTGAGCTCCTGTTCCTCTTATAGAATATTAGCTCAAAAGTACTGTGAAGCTCCTGCACCTAAATATAAACAGTGCCGGCACTCAAAATGAGCACGACACCTATTTCAGTCCAAGTCGAGCACTGAATAGAATCAACCACCTCAAACATATGGAAACCCTATTAATGACTCTGTTCCATTTATTCCATTCAAGCCATGACAATGAACCTGTCCTCCTATAGCTTCGCCCACCAGGCTCCCCCATGGAAGTTACAAATAAGTATAACTAAATTCTAAATAGTAAATATTTCAATCTTATGCTACATGGTTTTGGTAACCACATATGATGTCATTTTTTTTTTTGAGTGTGATGTGTAGAATAATAAATAAGCCATTTTAATTTAATTCAATTCTACTTCCTTTATTTCAAATTCAATTCAAATTTAGCTTCCTGTGGGGTGTGGCCAATTCAAATTAAATTCACAACTCAGTTCAGAATTGAGTACAGCCCTGTTAACTCTGTCATATATTTTGTCTATAGGCTAGTAATCAATCTAATATCAAATCGAATACCGCCCGCTACAGAGGAAGCTGCGGCTCCTGCCGCCACAAAGGCGCAAGCATGCATCACAATGCTGACAAGCAATACTTCATTTACATATCATTAACTACATCATATATGTTGCCAATAAGCTTGTAATCAAACTAATTCCTAAAAAAATTTAATACCAGCCGTTGCTGAGCCTGCCGACCGCAGAGGCGCCTGCTGAGCCAGATGGTAATCCATGCATTGCAATATACAGAAGTCATAATTTACAGCGCATATTAACTACATTATATCAGTTGCCTATAGGCTAGAAATCAAACTAATATCGTGGAAGGTGCAGCTTCAGCCGTCGCTGAGGCACCTGTCGAGGGTAAAGCCAAGATGAAGAGATGTTTTGTCTTGATTAGGCTACTTAACCTCTTCACTGTAACATATTTATCTCTTTACTCACGTGACGGTACTTTCTATCCACATACTTTAAGCTTGTCATTTTGTAACATCTAGTAAGATATTTTGAAACCTTTAAAATCATCTTTTGTTCTAACATCTCTCTAACATTTAATGAATATCAGCTGCTTCTGATGCTGCTGCTGAGGGCGAAGCCCCCGCTGGTGGTAATAGTCTCACTACCAATCCACAGGGCACCAGGTGACATCTTCATTATCATATGCCGCTCAATATGGATATACTGTACCTATTTAAGAGTATCGCAAATCACTTTTGGCTAACAACACGAAGAGCTTTATTCAATCCGCATCGCGAAGTTCAGCTTTACACAGTGATACAGGATCGTCCCCCCACAGGACGGTTTGCGCTAACGTGCGCTGATGTGATTAGCGTGAGGTTGTAAGTCACAAGAACATTTCCCAGGACATAGACATATCTGATATGGGCAGAAAGCTTAAATTCGTGTTAATCTAACTGCGCTGTCCAATTTACAGTAGCTATTACAGTGAAAGAATACCATGCTATTGTTTGAGGAGAGTGCACAGTTATGAACTTGAAAATGTATTAATAAACCAATTAGGCACATTTGGGCAGACTTGATACAACATTTTGATCAGAAATACAAGGGCTCATTGGATCAGTCTAAAACTTTGCACATACACTGCTGCCATCTAGTGGCCAACATCTAAATTGTGCCTAAACTGGAATAATACATTGTGGCTTTTCCCTTGCATTTCAAAGATGATGGAAATGTTTTTTGCTTTTGTATTATCTTTTACCAGATCTAATGTGTTATATTATTCTACATTAATTTCACATTTACACAAACTTCAAAGTGTTTCCTTTCAAATGGTATCAAGAATATGCATATCCTTGCTTCAGGTCCTGAGCTACAGGCAGTTAGATTTGGGTATGTCATTTTAGGCGAAAATTTAAAAAAGCTTCTGATCCTTAAGTTAAAGGCAATGTTCAACTGCATATGTCGGCTCAATTGGAAATTACCTTTAAAATGATTTTGTAACGCTTCAGCTTTACAGATTGAATAGAGCCCTAACTTAATAGCGCTAAAAGATCTCAATGATATTTGAGCATTTTCACCATCATGGTAGGCCCTTATTAGCCTGGTCCCAGATATGTTTTGTGCGGTCTTTCTTGAAAATTGCTATGCTCATTTTTATATGAGTTGACATAAAAGACAGCACAAGCAGATCTGGGACCAGGCTCTTATGTCATTTGAACTAATACATTAGATGAATCTCTAACATTTAACACTAGCTGATGCTGCTGCTGCCGAAAGGTAGACCCTGCATTGTGAAATGGATCACTGATATCTTCACAGCTGAATATGTCCAATTCATTCCTATATGGGATCATGTTAAGGTGTATGTAGTTTGGTATACATACAGGGATAACGTTTTTCCTGACCCCGTGACCTGACCAGGGAACACTTTCGGCCCTAGTTAAAGATTACAGTGCACCAGGAAACCCTCTGGGCCCTATTTAAAGACTATAGTGTACCATAGAGCATTGGATAGTTGTAGACTGTTTTCATCTCTCAACTGGACAACTGGATTGGAATGGACGGAAGTGATTCTAGAACACTGCTCTCATACCTGCCGCCTCTAACCTTTAAATAAATGCACATTTAACATCATCTGCTGCTGCCGACGTGGCCCCCGCAGAGGAACCCCCCAAAGACCCCCCCACTCCACCCCCAAAGGTAAACCAACCCGAAGGTCTGAGGAAAGATTGGTCAAATCATTATGGAGCTCTTCACACATTCTCCTATTACCATTTTTGTAAGTCATATGATAACCCAATATCATGTCCTCAAGTTGTACGTTGTCTGAATTGTGTTTGCGTTTCCAAACTGTAGAGCCCTATTGCCATGTTTCCTTTGAAATGCATATCCAATAAGGCTAATTATTTCCTGTTGCGTCTCGAGTTGTACATTGTCTGAATTGTGTTTACGTTTCCAAACTGCAGAGCCCACCAGCGAGCCCCTGGAAGTGACAGTGGAGGATAAGAATGACACTTCAGTGACCATCACCTGGAGGCCTCCAAAGAACGTTCCGGCCAACTCTGGCCTGGATGGATACACTGTGGAAATCACCAAGGAGGGAAGTAAGTCCTTAAAGCCCACTTCAGCCCTTAACTAGCCTGGTCTCAGATCTGTTTATGCAGTCTTGCCAACTCCTACGGTCATGGGCATGACCAATCTGGGACCAGGCTACCTTTTAACTACTAAGTTCTTGAATGTTGTTATGTTGTCCCATTGGATTTTGTACATATCTGATGTAAAATAGAGAATTATCTAAGGTAAAATGGAGAATTAATCACAACCTTATGAAAATGTTTATTGATTGTTTTACCTAACACTCTACGATGAGGCTCCGTTCCACTTTAAGCCGGTACAATTGTAAATTATATTTTATTGGTTGGTCAGACCTATCAGTTGCTCCTCTTCCCTGCATGTCACTAGTTGATTTATACCGTACCTAACCTCTCCCTATAAGGAGAGAGGCATTCTGGCGGTGTCATGAACTAGCTGGTGCCTGCTTTTAGATCCCAACCTAATGCTAATGTCAGTAACAGACTCAAGTCAAATGACAGAGAAGAGAAGATACCTCAAGTTATACAACTACACGGTTGGCCTTGCAAATGTAGTAATGCACCCTGAAAACACAACATAATATATTTTTATTCATGAATCTTCTTGATTCGTCCATTTAAAAATATTGTTTTGGGCCCAGATAGGAAAATAAGTACTGCATGTATGGTACAAATGGCTTGCTGAATGACAGGACTCAAACTTCTGGGCTCCCGAGTGGCACAGCGGTCGAAGGCACTGCATCTCAGTTCAAGAGATGTCATACAGTCCCTGGTTTGAATCCAGGCTGTATCACATCTGGCCGTGATTGGGAGTCCCATAGGGCGGTGCACAATTGGCCTGGGTTTGACTGTGGTAGGCCGTCATTGTAAATAAGAATTTGTTTTTAACTGACTTGCCTAGTTAAATAAAATATTTAAAAATAATAATAATCAGCTGTTAGCTGCTGCTTATTGTCCTCACTGAGTTCATTCTCCTGCCACTGTTCCGTATTGTCCTCAGTGTGTTAACTGTTCTGTCACTGTTCTATATTGTCCTCACAGTGTTCTCTTTCCTGTCACAGCTGATGACTGGAAAGCAGTCAACGAGGATCTGACCGTGTCCTGTCGTTATGTTATCAAGAACCAGACTACCGGCGACCGTCTGCTGATCCGGGTGGTGGCTGTGAACTCTGGTGGCCGCAGCGCCCCTGCTACCATCGCCGATCCCATTCTGGTCAAGGAGGTTGGGGGTAAGCAAAGCATGGACAATACAGTAGATTCGGGAAAAGATTCAGACCCCTTGACTTCTTCCACATTTTGTTACGTTACAACCCTATTCTAAAATTGATTAAATTATTTTTTCTTCTTCATCAATCTACACACAATACCCCATAATGACCATGCAAAAACAGTTTTTTAGAAATGTTTGCAACTTTATAAAAAAAACTGAAATATAACATTTCCGTAAGTACTCAGACCCTTTATTCAGTACTTTGTGGAAGCACCTTTGGCACGGATTACAGCCTCGAGTCTTCTTGGGTACGACGCTACAAGCTTGGCACACCTGCATTTGGGGAGTTTCTCCCATTCTTCTCTGCACATCCTCTCAAGCTATGTCAATGACATTCAGTGACTTGTCCCGAAGCCGCTCCTGCATTGTCTTGGCTGTGTGCTTAGGGTAATTGTCCTGTTGGAAAGTGAACCTTCGCCCCAGTCTGAGTGCTCTGGAGCAGGTTTTCATCAAGGATCTTTCTGTACTTTTCTCCGTTCATCTTTCCCTTGATCCTGACTAGTCTCACAGTCCCTGCAGCTGAAAAACATCCCCACAGAATCATGCTGCCACCACCATTTTTTATTTTATTGAACCTTTATTTAACTAGGCAAGTCAATTAAGAACACATTCTTATTTACAATGGCGGCCTAGGAACAGTGAGTTAACTGCCTTGTTCAGGAGCATGCTTCATCATAGGGATGATTCCAGGTTTCCTCCGGACGTGACGCTTGGCATTCAGGCCAAAGAGTTCAATCTTAGTTTCATCAGACCAAATAATCTTGTTTCGGATAGTCTGAAAGTCCTTTAGGTGCCTTTTGGCAAACTCCAAGTGGGCTGTCATGTGCCTTTTACTGAGGAGTGGCTTCTGTCTGGCCACTCTACCATAAAGCCCTGATTGGTGAAGTGCTGCAGAGATGGTTGTCCTTCTGGAAGGTTCTCCCATCTCCACAGAGGATCTCTGGTGGTCTCAGAGTGACCATCAGGTTTTTGGTCACCTCCATGACCAAGACCCTTTCCCCCCGATTGCTTAGTTTGGCCGGGTGGCCAGCACTAGGAAGAGTCTTGGTGGTTCCAAACTTCTTCCATTAAGAATGATGGAGGCCACTGTGTTCTTGGTGAACTTCAATGCTGCAGAAATATTTTGGTACCCTTCCCCTAGATCTGGGCCTCGACACAGTTCTGTCCCAGAGGTCTACGGACAATTCCTTAGACTTCATAGCTAGCGAACAGTAAGCTTTAACTTGCAATGAAAACAACTTTCTGACAAAATTAAATGTATAATATCTGAAAATGTAGCTAGACTCTTACCCGTGTACATGGATGAAAGCTTCACGGCAGACTGGAACCATTTAATTACATTTTGTTTGTAGCTACATCTTATTTGGCCAGCGTTGTGTCAAGTCACTCTGGTTCACACTGACTGTGGCGTGTGCAGAAAGTAGTCATCACAACTTTTTCCAACTGATTTGTCGATAGCGCCTGCTGAATTCAGGGAATGAATGTTGTTGAGAAAAGTAGTACAACTTTTGTAGTTCTTGATGGCTAATGTTATATCTTTCAAAAAAGCTGCAGTAGAAAGAATGATCAACATATACTGAGCAGCTCACATTAAAGACAGAAGCATGCTACATGGCAGACCAATCCAAACTCATCTCCTGGCAAGTCCAGCCCAGCCATTATCTCAGCCAATCATGGGTAGCGGGGAGGTTCCTGTCTTTTTCCGTGGCTATATCAACTAGGCTCGTAATTAACCATTTTATTCGTATTTACAGATGGAATACAAGTTTGTTACTAAGGCACAAGAAAGTTCACATGTTCCAGAATACATTTCTGCAGTAAAACTCACAAAAAAATATATATACTTTCAAATGGCTCCCCTGTGAAATAATAATGTGCAACATACGCCTAGCTTCCTGAAATGGGTCACATATGTACTCACACACACACAGCCCTTAGCTTCTGTACTTATGTCTACCAAACAGAAGATGTGGGGGTTTTCTTACAGTAATACAATACAACAGTATTGTATTACCGGGTGGCCATAGCAGCAAGTCCCAACTGTTTGTGGTGGGCGTTGTCCGTCTTTATTGTTGAAATAGCTTTTCAAAACAGCAGACGTTTAAACACCTAGGGAGAACCAGCTCAGCATATTTTCCATCTCAGATATCGAAATGCCGTTGGCTTGGCACGTCCCTGGCCTGCTAGAGTAATGCAACGGTGGTCTTCTCAGATTATTCCCACCAAGCGGGTGGTAGAACTCCTCAGGCCAAGCATGGAGCAGCTCCCCAGTTGTTAAGTTCCTAAAGTATTACCTTTGACACCTTTTGGATGCATGTTTTCACCGGTGTCTTCTTACTGTGCATTCAGGAGAAGTAATTTTTAGTCTTCCTCAATGATAACTGTTAGTGGTTAGTCAAGCGTCTTATTTGACCAACAAGCTCTTATAGTCTCATTGCGGAATTACATTGTTTTTTGCACTTTTCTCCAAATGTCAAATTGTAAAGTTTTTTTGACATGCTGGGTTGCTTCTCCTGCGCCGCATTGTTCCATTAGTTAAGGGTTAAGGTTTGGCATATGGTAAAAAACACCTATCCCAAACAATCTGGAGTCATGGGATAACATTAATCTGCCACCCCTCATCCACAATGCCCAAGCCTACTTGATGGTAATAGCACTCCCTGTTGCCTCTAGTGACTGGTTTTGAAGGCATTTCCCTACATCCTCAGGACATGGACAGACGTCCAATTCCGAAGTCAATCTTGTGCGATCTGGCTGAATTTACAGCAATCATCATGGAATCAAGTTAATTGACTGTATACAGTGGTAGGCCCTGGATTTTGTGTTTTATTCAGAGTAAAAAATGTTGAACATACAGTAAAATCGTAAATAATTGGTAGACCTACAACAACAAAAAAAGACTGAGTCGATTCAAAAGTAATTTGTGTAAAGAGAGATCATCAAATATGTAATGGAGAGTTTTAGTGGAGAGGGATGAAACCTGAACCCCAAGGACTGTCACAGTCCAAGTCCCACTGTCAAACTTAGCCATTGGTCCACCAATAGATGCATCTGTTTTCCCACACAATGGAAAAACCTCTAACTTTCCAACAAATACCTAGAAAAATTGTTAGGATGTGTCTGCTAATTAACACAGATTAAATTTGGAAAGTTTGGCATTGGGTTGACTCCACAGTCAGAATGCGTGCTGAAGAGGTGTCAAGCCAGCAATGGTGCGATGGTGACAAGTGTAATCGTTGGGGGTTGGGGACATTCCAAAGTGTCCAGTCTACACAGAGGGGGTGGGGACAGGGGAGGGATCTAATGTCTTGTATGCCTTCTAAGTCCTTTGAGACGACCAGGGACCCAGGGTTTATTTTTAAATATGCCACAGACTCGGACAGGGACAGGGCAGTTCTCTTTTGACCTGATCCCTCCATAAGGAGTGCTGGGACGCTCCACAGAGAAACACACCTAACTCTACTATGACCGTTCCCCAATGAGTTGGTTGTTTTTTTCATCCATTTTCTGATAGCAGCACATATTTCTGCCTGTAGCACTGGACATCCCATGGCACTAGTGCATAGATTTTTTTAGGAGTGGGTTTGCAATTATAGTTTCTATGTACTGCTATTAGTTAGTTACAATATCAATCGTTCTGTCCATGTTTTAACACATTCAGCAAGCCATTTGCTGTGACTGATGTATTTGTGGGGAACCCTACGGTCGAGGAGAATCTACAGTACAGTATCAAGTTGAGTGTGATTCTTAATGCAGCCTGTTTAACAGTGTAAGCTGGGGTAACTATAGATCTCCATCATGTGTTCTACTTATATTTCTGATGCGATGGTGTGAGTTCAGATTGGACCTATTTAGAGATCTGATGCGATGGTGTGAGTTCAGATTGGACCTATTTAGAGTTCTGATGCGATGGTGTGAGTTCAGATTGGACCTATTTAGAGATCTGATGCAGTGGTGTGAGTTCATATTGGACCTATTTAGAGTTCTGATGCGATGGTGTGAGTTCAGATTGGACCTATTTAGAGATCTGATGCAGTGGTGTGAGTTCAGATTGGACCTATTTAGAGTTCTGATGCGATGGTGTGAGTTTAGATGCTCTGAGTTCAGATGGGATCAATTTAGAGCTCTGATGAGTGTAACTCAGCAAGTGGTTGGTTCCCAACTAGATATGGTCTGGAGTACAGGATAATCTGTCTCCAAGGTAAAGAGTAGGTTTTGAGGATTTGTTTTTTTATTCTTTCTGATACATATTCAAATGGTTGTTCTGAAGTGTCCTATCCATAAAGTGTTTCAGTAATTTTACTTATTTGAACAGGTTGATTATTATTATTTGTAAACTATTTTTGTTCTGTCTGTAGCTCGCCCCAAAGTCCGCCTGCCTCGTTTCCTGAGGCAGAGGTATGTCAAGAAAGTCGGTGAGAAGATCAACATTGTCATCCCCTACTCTGTGAGTTTGCATTATGAGATGATGAGTAGGCCTGGGAGTTTGTCTAGACAACATGACCTGAGCAGTATAACAAAAAAAATGGATCCTAGCAATAGGCACATTTGCTACTTAATGTTACCAGGGGCTATAGTTTTATCACGTTGTCAGGAAAGACTCCTGGCCATGATGATGTAAAATGATTTGATGTTATAGCATGTGTCCATACATATGGAAGTTAGACTATTGATTGAGCCCAACCTTATGTTCTTTACTGTCCTAGGGCAAGCCTAAGCCAGTGGTTAGCTGGTTAAAGGATGGAGAGCCCCTTGACCCAAAGAGGGCCAACATCCGTACATCTGACACAGACAGCATCCTGTTCGTCCGTCAAGCAGAGAGAGCAGACTCTGGCTCATACGAGATGTGCGTGAAGGTGGATGACTTTGAAGACAAAGCTGCTATCATCATCCAGATTATTGGTAAGTCAAATTGTATTAGACTATCCAACCTTGTTTTCATTTCCAAACAGATCATGACGAAGCATTAGCCTCTGACTGTCATCGTATATTTTGATAATAACTAGGGTCAGGGGTTGTTCCTGGTCAGGTCATGTGATCAGGAAGAAGTCCTGGACCTAGTCCTAACTGATCTGGAGAGCAATTGAGTTGTTGTGAGTTGATTGATACTAATGATGCGACCCATATTGAACCTTATATCTCTGTGTCTGCTCACCCACAGAGCTGCCTGGGCCACCAGCCAGCATTAAGGTTGCGGATGTCTGGGGATTCAATGTTGCCCTTGAGTGGACCGCACCTAAAGATAATGGAAACACAGAGATCACAGGCTACACCGTCCAGAAGGCTGACAAGAAAACCGGGGTGAGAACCCGTCACTTACGCTATAATGTCAAAGTGAATAACTTCTGTAGCCAACTCGTTTACACAATTCCCATTGATTCAGCAGCAAATAGTATCCCTGTAATTTTAAGTCAGTTAAGAACAAATTGTTATTTACAATGACAGACTAGGAACAGTGGGTTAACTGCCTTGTTCAGGAGCAGAAGGACAGATTTTTACTTTGTCACCTCGGGGATTCAATCAAGCAACCTTTCGGTTGCTTGCCCAATGCTCTAACCGCTAGGCTACCTGCCGCCCGTAATCACATCCAATCCAAACAAACTTCATTTAAAGGTACATCTCAGTACACTTTACACAAAAAATAGACCCCAAAAGAAAAGACAATTCCTGTAATAAGACTTTAAAATGTAATTTTGCCCAGGACTGGTTCAACATTCTGGAGCACTACACCAGACTAAACGCCACCATCTCAGACCTCATCATGGGCAACACCTACACCTTCAGGATCTTTGCAGAGAACAAGTGTGGACTCAGTGAGGAATGTGCCAGGACCAAGGAAGAAGCCACCATTGTGAAGGAGGGTGAGACGTTCTCCACCCCATTCTAAAAACATCCCCCTGCAACGTTGAATGTTGGAGAATGTTAGAAGAAGTGGGACAGTAAAGTCTCCTTGTAGCTAGATGCCCCTATTTAAGATCTAATCCATGCTTGTGTCTCATTATTTTTCAGTTATTGACTACAAACCTACCCCGTTCGTGGAGCGTGACTTTACAGAGGCTCCCAAGTTCACCACTGTTCTGAACGACAGGTCCACCACTGTTGGATACAGCACCAAGCTGCTGTGCTCTGTGAGGGGATCCCCTAAGGTAAACCTTCCCTCTCTCAAACTCTCTTACCAGCCCAGTACTGGAGGTTCTTCATGGAACTTGTAGGCTAGGATAGCAAAACTGCTATGATTCTAACACACCCACTCATTGTTTGTTGGGTGAGACTGTAATGCCGATGGCTCCACGTGCCAGGCCCATGCACACAGCTGCCAGTTGCGCCTTCAATTCACCTACACACTGAAGAAGGCTGTAAAGCCGAAACGTCTGTGTACGCTGATCCCTGATGCAGTGAAAATACTTAAAAACATTGAATAATGGAGAAAGCTTTCTGCACCACTTTTTGAGTGTGGACCGATTACACCTTTTTGTGCGCCTTCACTTTTTCCCTGGAAAATATTAATGGATGGGGATACACATATATGTCACATGCGCACACACACACACGCATACTCCTGTCCGTCCGTCCCTGTCAATATATTTACTCATAGCAGAGCTGTTAATAGAGGGATCTTTAGTCTCTTTGTCAGCTTGCTGTCTGAACCTCCGGCTTCCAGCCTGTCCCCTCCCCTCCCACCAGATACACTGGGTTGCCAGTTGTCACAGCGAAGCAGCATTTGGCATAGGGGGGTTGGGAATTTAGCTCCGTACAGGATTAGGTTCTGAGTCTCTGAGCGGAGCCCCAGACCCCTGGCCAACTGGGTGGGTGTATGACAGAGAGGTGGGGATTGAGGGGTCAAATGTGTGACATTCCTGCCCTGAGGGGACCATGGGGGTCATTTACACTGAGCCACACAGTGCCGCTGTCACTGGACTCTGTCTCATGCACCTTAGAGAGAGTGTCTTCCGAATGGCTGTTACCATCAAAGAAAAGGGCTTAGAAACCAATATAGCTGAGCCTATGTGAGTGTGTGTGGCTCAGTTGGTAGAGCATGGCACTTGCAACGCTAGGGTTATGGGTTCCATTCCCATGGGGATTAGTATGCAATCACTACTGTAAGTCGCTCTGGCGGCTGCTAAATTACTAAAATTTGATGTTCCTTTATTGGGGAATTAGATTTTTCATAGAGGTATGTCCCCTTTACAATGCGCGGATCAGTTTTAGTAGGGTGCATGGTAAAATACTCCAAGTACACAAAAACTGAAGTAAACAATTGTGACTGTAATCATGTTTCCATCCACAGTTTTTATGAGTAAAGTCATACCATATAAAAAATTTAATAAAGACATCTGGGATGGAAACAAAGTTTCGGTGCAATTTTATAAATGCTGACAGATAATTTGTTTGTTTGACATGGTGGGATCTTTTTGTGCCGGTAAAATTAATTATGTGAGAAATGGCTGTGGAAATGCCTTTATGCTCAAATACTGATATAATAACCATTGACTTCCGGCGCCGACAGAGATGGCCGCCTCGCTTCACGTTCTCAGGAAACTATGCAGTATTTCGTTTTTTTTTATGTATTACTTCTTACATTGTTACCCCGGGAAATATAAAGTTTTATTACATACAACGGGAGGAACTATTGGATATAAGAGCAACGTCAATTTATCAACATTACGACCAGGAATACGACTTTTCCGAAGCGGATCCTCTGTTTGGTCCACCAACCAGGACATTAGACTGGATCCCAGCCGGCGACTCAAAACAACGACGGCGCAGGAGAAGGGGGAAACGCGGCGGTCTTTTGGTCAGGCTACGTAGACGGGCACATCGTGCACCTCTCCCAAGTATTTTACTTGCCAATGTCCAGTCTCTGGACAACAAGGTGGATGAAATACGAGCAAGAGTTGCCTTCCAGAGAGACATCGGCGACTGCAACGTTCTTTGCTTCACGGAAACATGGCTCACTCAGGACATGTTATCTGAGTCGGTACAGCGACCTGGTTTCTCCACGCATCGCGCCGACAGAAACAAACATCTATCTGGTAAGAAGAAGGGCGGGGGGTGTGTATCTTATGATTAACGAGATGTGGTGTGATCATAACAACATACAGGAACTCAAGTCCTTTTGTTCACCTGACAAAGAATTCCTTACAATCAAATGCCGACCGCATTATCTACCAAGAGAATTCTCCTCGATTATAATCACAGCCATCTACATCCCCCTCAAGCTGACACATCGACGGCACTGAAAGAAATCCATTGGACTCTATGTAAACTGGAAACCACATATCCTGAGGCTGCATTTATTGTGGCTGGGGATTTTAATAAGGCTAATTTGAAAACAAGGCTCCCTAAATTTTATCAGCATATCGAATGTGCCACCCAGGCTGGTAAAATCCTGGATCATTGGAATACCTATGTAAGAATGCTGTTCATCGACTACAGCTCAGCATTTAACACCATAGTACCCTCTAAGCTCGTCATTAAGCTCGAGACCCTAGGTCTCGACCCAGCCCTATGCAACTGGGTCCTGGACTTCTTGACGGGCCGGGCCCAGGTGGTGAGAGTAGGAAACAACATCTCCACCCCGCTGATCCTCAACACTGGGGCCCCACAAGGGTGCATTCTCAGCCCTCGGCCAAGCACGTATCCAACTCAATCATCAAGTTTGCTGACGACACTACAGTGGTAGGCTTGATTACCAACAACGACGAGACGGCCTACAGGGAGGAGGTGAGGGCCCTCGCAGTGTGGTGTCAGGAAAATAACCTCTCACTCAACATCAACAAAACAAAGGAGATGATCGTGGACTTCAGGAAACAGGAGAGGAAGCACCCCCCTATCCACATCGACGGGACAGTAGGGGAGAAGGTGGAAAGTTTAAAGTTCCTCGGCGTGCACATCACGGACAAACTGAAATGGTCCACCCACACAGACAGCGTGGTGAAGAAGGCGCAACAGCGCCTCTTCAACCTCAGGAGGCTGAAGAAATTTGGCTTGTCACCAAAAACACTCACAAACTTCTACAGATGCACAATCGAGAGCATCCTGTCTGGCTGTATCACCGCCTGGTACGGCAACTGCTCCGCCCACAACCGTAAGGCTCTCCAGAGGGTAGTGAGGACTGCACCATCGCTCATCCATATATTTATATGTACATACTCGTATTCATTCCTTTACTCTTGTGTGTATAAGGTAGTTGTTGTGAATTTGTTAGATTACTTGTTAGATACTACTGCATGTTCGGAACTAGAAGCACAAGCATTTCGCTACACTCGCATTAACATCTGCTAACCATATGTATGTGACAAATAAAATTTGATTTGATTTGAATTTGATTTGATCATATCAAATCAAACTGGGAGTCACATGATGGTCCTCCCACTATGTCTCAGGAAAGCCTGCAGTTGATTAGGCTACAGATTAAATAAGTTATGATGAACTTCATAGGGTGGGGAAAGTGCACAGTAATGAGCTTGATGCTCCTTTCCAATAAATGTTGATGGTTTACTCTGGTGACATGATGATCGATGCATGACTGCCATTTGACAAATAAAAATATTCGTATCTGTAATAATCTCATCATATAGACTAACTTACCCGCAGAACCTACCCGCACTGTATCTGCAAGCTGTTGGCTAGAGCTCACGTGCCAAAACCAGAGTAGGCATATTATCTATTTAACGCAACAGTTTGTAACAAAACTATCGGTAGAGTTGAAAATGTGATGGAAACACATTGAACATTAGATTGTTATTCAGTACATGAAAACTTAATGCACACAAAATTATTTGTTTTGCCTATGTCATTGCACACTGATTTCTATCCGAAACAGTTCAGGTGGGAAAATCTGCATATTTTTTATGCATATTTTAGATATTTGTGTGATTGGATGGAAACCTAGCTGCTGACAATAAAACGTGAAACTTCAAACAATTGATCTGAAACATAGTACGTTATTTCTATGTCATTGCAGCCTAAGATTATGTGGATGAAGAACAAGATGATCCTCAACAACATGGATAACCCAAAGTACAGGATGATCAGCACAGGGGGCATCTGCACCCTGGAGATCCGTAAGCCTGGCCAATATGACGGTGGAGAGTATGTCTGCAGAGCTGAGAACCAACTGGGGAAGGTCGACACCGGCTGCAAGCTGGAGGTCAAAAGTAAGTAGTAGTGGTGGTAACAAGAGAAATAATAATAAAAATAATTATATATTTTTCCTACTAGTACTGACTTTGCTGATAACCTCTGTACTATTGAGAAAAATGTACTTACTACGACTGTGGTATGTGGTTGTCTCTAGGGTCTAACATTAACACCCGCCACCCACCGAATGCGGGTAGATTTTGGTATTGGCGGGTAGAATGTATATTCAAGCAGCCACGTTGGCCGGTGGTCACACAGATCAAAATTAAGAATATTCATTCATTTGCATAAGTTTCATAAAACATGAACAGAATACATCAATGATTCTCATTTCCTGCAATTTTCTGAAGAAGCAACGACATGCTGCTGAAATAAGCATTCTGTAAAATTCTGAATTTCTGTAAATCAAATCAAAGTTTATTGGTCGCATACACAAATGTACAGGTGTTATGGCAGGTGCAGTGAAATGCTTGTGTTATTAACTCCAAAAGTGCAGTAAAATGTCTCACAAATACACAATATTGAAAAAAATCTAAACAAGAAATCAAGAACTAACAATCCAAGTATATTTATTAGAGTGAGAATATAAATACTTGGTGTGTATAGACAGAATATAATTTGAAAAATAAAATGGTAAAGTATGTACAGTGAAAGGAATATTTAGATGAGCTATGTGGAGAATACAGTACATTCATACACAGCGAGTAAACAACAGTATATTAACAGAATATGAGGTAACCAGCGTTCAATGACTATCTAGATACATGGGTCATACTGTAAGTCTCAAGGTGCAGGGCTGAGTACCGGGCAGTTAGCCGGCTGGTGATAGCTGTTCAACATTTTGATGTTCTGGTGATAGAAGCTGTTCAGCAGTCTGATGGCCTGACAATAGAAGCTGTTTAACAGTCTGATGGCCTGGTGATAGAAGCTGTTTAACAGTATGATGGCCTGGTGATAGAAGCTGTTCAACAGTCTGATGGCCTGGTGATAGAAGCTGCTTCTCAGTCTGATGCACCTGTATTGTCTCAGTCTGCTGGATGGTAGCAGAGTGATCTCAGGTGCTCGGGTGGCTGAGGTCCTTGATGATCTTCTTGGCCTTCATTTGACATCAAGTACTGTAAATGTCCTGGAGGGCAGGCAGCGTAACTCCAGTGATGCGCTGAGCTGGAGATGTGCGTAGCCGTGCAGTCATGGGTGAACAGGGAGTACAGGAGGGAGTTGAGCACGCATGCACGATGGTGTTGAAGCAAAGCTGTTGTCAATGATCAGCATTCTCACATAGGTATTCCTCTTGTCCAGGTGGGATAGGGCAGTGCATTGGCAATTGCGTTGTCCGCAGATCTGTTGGGGCGGTATGCAAATTGTATTGGGTCTAGGGTGTCGGGCAAGGTGGAGGTGATATGGCCCTTGACTAGCCTGTTAAAGCACTTCATGATGACAGAAGTGAGTGTACTGGGCGATAGTCATTGAGTTCAGTTACCTTTGTTTTCTTGCGTGCAGGAACAATAGTGGACATCTTGAAGCAAGTGGGGACAACAGACTATGATAGGGAGAGATTGAATTTGTCCGTAAACACTCCAGCCAGCTGGTCTGCGCCTGCACTGAGGATGCAGCTTGGGATGCCATCTGGGCCAGAAGCCTGCGAGGGTTAACATGTTTAAAAGTTCTACTCCCGTCAGCAACAGAGATCGGGAGCCTGCAGTCCTTGTGAGCAGCGGGGCTCCCGATGGAGGCTCTTTGTTCATTTCCTGGAAGCAGGCGAAAAAGGTGTTAAGCTTGTCTTGGAGTGAGGCATCGGTATCCGCGACCTGGCTGGTTTTCCCTTTATAATCCTGAGATTTTTTAACATTCATTCATTAATTAAGACTCAGGTCACAAAACATTTAATGAAACCCTGCAATATACCACATTTCTTCTTACTAGTGATACATTTTCTGTTTTAGAAACATTACAAAGCATGCTTTTCCGTTAATTTATTTTGTGTGTATAATTATGGCAACTACAACAAAAATAGTCTGGTAAAATATCTGAGTGGCTGATATATTTTTTTGAATCTACCTTCCGCTGTGGCTGGTGGACCAAAAAGTCAATTTTAGGCCCTGGTTGTCTCACCTTGTTATCTTAAGACGAATGCACTAACTGTAAGCAACTCTGGATAAGAGTGTCTGCTAAATGACTACAATGTCAAATGTAATAGTAATTTAAGTGCTTTCTTATACATGGGTTTATCCGAGGAAGAAGCCACACCAAAGTATGAACCGAGTTCAGCTATAATATAGACAGTGCTTTTGCAATCAAACGTATTTCTGCTTTAGCGTTTGTTTCTGTGATGTTTTTACATTTTGCATTATCCATGCAAATTTAGATCTCGTTATTTGTTGTATTTGAATCAGACTGTGTGGAAATATTGCCATTGGTTCATGATCACTAAAATAATGATATTTACCTCAACAGAGCCTGTTTATGCAGATGCTGACAAAGACAAGGAGGCAGAGTGAATGCACATGCATACAGGTCAGTCACTCTTGTTGACATATTTTAAGGTTTCATATGGAAAATGGGCTTCAATTTACAAAATTGGCCTGAATTCAGAAGTTGAGTGTGAATCAACAAATATAGGCTGTTTGTTACAAACTACACTTCTTTAAATACCTGTCTATAACCATGTCTTTGCTTTTAAAAAATGTAATCCATATTGGCATTTAATTTTCTTTGACTTTGGTCTTATTTTTTTATTTGTTTTTATTTATTTCACCTTTATTTAACCAGGTAGGCCAGTTGAGAACAAGTTCTCATTTACAACTGTGACCTGGCCAAGATAAAGCAAAGCAGTGCGACAAAAACCAACAACACAGAGTTACACATAAACAAACGTACAGTCAATAACACAATAGAAACATCCATGTACAGTGTGTGCAAATGTAGAATAGTAGGGAGGTAAGGAGAGAGTTTATATTATTGGAGAGAAAGTTTATATTTAAACATCATATTGTCACTTAGTAATAAAAAAAATACCTATGAAACCTGAGAATTTAGCACCAAAGTTTATTTTAATATGTATCAGAGTCTATTTGTGTCCTGGTACATCTTCTCCAAGGCTGGACTTACATGGAGAGCCCTAAACAGAGGCCACCTCCCAGGGGAGGTGGCCTCTGCCATTGCAAGGGTCTGAGTGCCAGTACTAGCTGCTGCTCATAAATTACTCCTGTAATGGCTCCACATGCGCTCAGTTGGGGGACTAAATCACATTTCCTTGACTCAGCAGCAGGGGGGCCATTAGGGACCAGCGAGACGGCGTGATTTACTGCCAGGATCCACTGTAATGCAAGCAGCTTGTCACCCCCCAGGGTTTTGAATTTCCACAGTGAACACTACAAAAAACAATTTATGTGTGATATCATTAATATTTATACTGGCTGTAGTCTTAAAAAATATATATAGTTTGTCATACAGATGTAGGCTCTTAATTTGATCACTATTGTTGCTGTTGTAGTGTATTTTCTGTTTTAAAAAGGCTTCTAATGTTTGTTTTTTCCAATAATTATAATCTACATAATAATTCACATTTCCTGTTGCTGTAAGATTATTTAACCGTTGTAGGAATCGGGCTCAAATTAAGATCCTTCATCTGTACACTGTTTATCTATTAGTAGCCTACTTAAGGTCTTGGAAAAAATGCCTTTTGTGGGCCTGCTACTGCAGTTCTAGCCACCTCAGTTGGCTAAATATGGCATGTGAATTGACAGCTGTTCTGTTATTTACACCTGTTACAGTCCCAAGTTAGAAGCAAGCTGAATGAGGCCTTTACAAGAAAAGGTGAGGCCCACTTTATGTGCTCTAAAACTGTACTCTCTCTCTCCTTTTGATGTGAAATATGTCTTTGGTAAGATTGAGTGAGTTTGAAAGTTATAAATGCCACTTGTTTTTCTACAGGACGGTGCTGGATGCTGGAAAAAATGTACATATAACTGGAAAGAACATACAATCAAATTGTTATTACCTACAATCCTAACCTATCCCACCCTATATTTTCCTTAGTACTCTCTGAAATAGTTAATATCCATGTCCACAACTCAGATGTCAACAACTGTCTGTGTCACAATGTCATTCTGAATAGGTCTCCATTATATAGAACGAATCGATTGTTCCTGATTAGAGATTAAAGCTGTGAAACCTCAGAATGTTTGTTACAATAAAGATTTTGATTCTTGTTTTTGTTTTGTTGAATAAACCTTCTCTAATCTGGAGTGAAATGACAATGTTGTCGACGGAAACCTACCGTACTTACTGATGTGAGAGAGGACTAGGGCTGGTTGTGACATGACATTAGAGTGGCATTTGAAAGGGTGAATCCAAGATGATCAGATATCAGTCTACACAGTCCTGGCACATGAGAGTAACAAACAGACAGTAGAACTGAGAGAAATGAAAGAACCAGGGCAATAGAACCGCTGAATCAAGAGGCAGAAGAACTTGTCCAGCCTTTGGGCGCTGTCTGGCTCACACACAAAAGAATACAAGGGAAACAACAGTATGTAGTATAACTGACCCTCCTGTAACTGTCTTATCACACAGTCATGGAGTTATTGGCATAGTGATAAGAGGCTGTGTTGCCAGAGATATGTGGATTGTTGCCAACGATAACAATATGAAGAGTTTGGATGTCAGTCCACACAGTGGCCAGATGACAATGTGTCTTTAGGAGATTTGGAGAGAGAGGATGCAGTTGCAGTGTCTTTATTCACAACCGGACTAACCTAACGTAGCAGGCGTAAAAGGAACCAGACCAAAGGCATGGTAGGCACAAGAGCACCGCTATTACAACAGCTCTCTCTAGTGTCCTTACTTGCAAATTACAAGATGCATAGAGG
Source organism: Brachymystax lenok tsinlingensis (assembly GCA_030435695.1). Taxonomy (NCBI): domain Eukaryota; kingdom Metazoa; phylum Chordata; class Actinopteri; order Salmoniformes; family Salmonidae; genus Brachymystax; species Brachymystax lenok. The sequence goes on along the minus strand of CM059797.1, from coordinate 11,935,870 downwards.
TTATTTCTATTACAGTGAGGTAGCTATAAGGCACAGGAGGATGGTGCCACCTTAATTTGGGAGAACGGGCTCGTAGTAATGGCTGGAGCCGGAATGGGTGGAATGGTAAACACATGGTTTCCATGTGTTTGATGCCATTCAATTTACTCTGCTCCAGCCATTATTGTGAGCCGTTCTCCCCTCAGCAGCCTCAACTGCTATAAGGAGGTTCTCTCTCTTTCTTGCTCTCTCTCTCTTGCTCTCTCTCGCCATGTGTCTCTCTCTCTCTTTCTTTCTCTCTCTCTTTCTTGCTCTCTCTCTCTTGCCCGCTCCCTCTCGCCATGTCTCTCTCTCGCTCTCTTTCTTGCTCTCTCTCTTGCTCGCTCTCTCGCTGTGTCTCTCTCTCTCTCTTTCTCTTTCTTGCTCTCTCTCTCTTGCCCACTCTCTCTCACCATCTCTCTCTCTGTATCCCATGTCAACAGAAAAACCATAAACCATGCGATTGGTTAACAAATGGTTTCATCTATCAAATGTCTGTGGATAATCTTAATACTGATTGATTACAGTCCAGTCAATGTCTTACAGGCTACATTATTTATTAAAGTGCTGCATGATTGACTGGTAAGGAACGGACCTTGACGCACACACACTTAAATGCTTTTGTACTAGTGCTCCCTCTTCCCTAAACGAGGTCGCTTACTTTACCTTTAGAAACAAGTTAGTTCAAGACACAAAATGTACTATGGCGATGCCTGTGGAATGGGAGCTACATTTTCTTTCAAATGTAGCTATGTAACACAGTGTTGCGTAGTTTTAATCACTGGTAATGCAGTAGGCCAGAGCTGATGGCTGCTGCATCAAGGGTATCTTTAAAGGCAATGAAATGGCCTGGTCCGTCCTGGACCTAGAAGGCTGCCTTCCTGCCTGACATTTGCTTAAGGCTCTGGCATTGTGCCCAGACAGTGCAATAAGTCTAATGGTGAAGCTGGCGGTCACACCAGTGCCCCTGTATTCATCTTCCATAAAAAAAAGTACTGTAGCTTGAACACTGGCTGCTAAATCAAGAGCAGAAGCACGTAGGGCACTCTATTTGAGTTATTTTCCATGCGTTGTTGTCAATACATTGATGAAGATCAGCCTGTTAGCTCCCTTATGACAACATTTTCAAGTTGGTTGCCAGCTCTTGAAACACCTTGTAGCTCTAAACCATTCAATGCCTTTTACTCTTTTTTGGTCAGTGTATCCTAGAGGACAGTAATTATTTGCAAACATTAGACATTTATAAAACCATAACCTTATAACTGTTCATGTGAGAGGAGAGCTTTTGTACTGAATGTTTTGTGCAGAGTATGTTTGCGGTGGCATTGCTTTACCAGTCTATTTTAGGTGAGGACCATACATGCTGTCTTAAACAATTGTTTGGGGAGAGGTCAAATGTGTTGAGACGATATGTTGGTTTATCTGAATCAGTGTTTGTTTAAAGCACCGAAGCACTTATTTCAGTGGAAGTAAGACCAAAGAAGCCTTTTGTGTACTAAAAAAGTTATCCTTTTTAGATAAAAGTATACTAAATATGTTCACGTCACCAAATAATTGATTTAAACACACTGTTTTACAATGAAGGTCTGCAGTACCGTCAACAGCACTCTGTAGGGTAGCACCATGGTGTAGCCGGAGGACAGCTAGTTTCCGTCCTCCTCTGGGTACAATGACTTCAATACAAAACCTAGGAGGCTTGTGGTTCTCACCACCTTTCATAGATTTACACAGTAATTATGATAAGTTCTGGAGGACGTCCTCCAACCTATCAGAGCTCTTGCAGCATGAACTGACATGTTGTCCACCCAATCAAAGGATCAGATAATTAATATACAACTGAAAGCATAAACTACCGCTAGCTAGCACTACAGTGCATCAAATGTTGTGAGTAGTTGACTCAAAGAGAAAGACAATAGTTGAACAGTTTTTAACAAATTGATTTCTTCAAAAAAATGAAGGAGAAGCAAAAGAGAGAGATATTTCGTATTTTTTCACTTTCACTTACTTAACTAGCGAATGCAGCTAGCTAGTTTAGCGTACTCGAACACCAGGCTCAAACAGAAAGGGATGCTATGTTACCTACCTGGCTATGGCTATCCAACACTGGAACTCTTTCAAATCAAGGTAAACTTTGGTGATATTAATTTATTGCCACCAGAGCCCGCCGGTGTAACTGCTAAACTGCTTGCTAACTGTACACTGTACTGCATGATTATGCGGTTTTACTAACGCGTTAGTTCTAGTAGCTATGTTGACTTGACGTTAGCTAATATGGTGGCAATGATGTAGACTGTGTGTAGCTCTTAGCGGTTCTGATATGAAGCTTTGGATTGGATTTTTTTTTTGCCTGGTCACAGACTGATGTGTTGTGCACTGAAGTCCACACGCGAAGGAAAAAGGTAAGAGGAGGAGAGCATGTAGATGCAAGAAGGAATTATCCAACGATCAAAGGGCTCATGCTGTTAGAATGTGGGTGAAATGGAAGTGAAATGTGTTTGCGTGTGATCAGGGGTGTATTCATTCTGTAAATTCTGTTGAAAAACATTTTTATAAACGTAAGCAAACAGAATGAAATGGGGATATAAATATACCTGAATTTGTCCAATAGAAACTCTCATTATTAACTAATGAGACTAATGATTGCACCCTAGATCAGCTAGATGCAGGCAAAATTGTGCAAGGCAGTGTTGAATATGTCAATGTCTGTCACCTTTGACATGTTGTAGCCTGAACCTATCGATGTTACATTGAGCTGGGTGAATGGAATATGAATGACAGTCATCCAATGTGCTGTAATAGAATAAGGCCATGCTCATAAAAATAAGTTGCCCTCCCTAATCTTAAAAGGCACCGGCCACCACTGTTGTATACTGTATATAGCTGCCTCCGACTGTTCCCTATCAATGGGCCGAGAACCTGTGACGTCAGAAAGTCTATAGGACAAACTGGATAAGTGAGCGAACTAATAAAGAAGAGCCAATAGTGGCAGACTTGGTTGATTTGAATGATGTTGTTGTTGTTGTCTGTAAACAGAAAGTTGTATGATGATGTCATATTGCTGAGTCCATTCAATTAGTTTCATGTTACACATTAGTACAATTCCCCAAAATGTGATAAATGGAAATGTGAATATTCTAACCAAGAATGTGAAGAAACGTGTCAGTTACCATTCTGAATCTGTTTTACAGTACCCCTGCCGCACTATTGGCTGTTGAACTGTGTGATGGCAGACAGGCCAGGCCTGAGAAGGGATCTCTCTTCCAGACTTCCAGAAACACTGCAGTGCATGTGATCAGGGATAGCCCTGCCCAGCCTGCCGTCTTTCCAGCCAGCCAGGGTAGGAACAAACATAACTCATTGTTTTCAGAATTGGACTTCCATCAAGTCCATTTAATTAGCACTAAGGTGAAGAGCAAAGCAAGTAGAGAGAAGCAAGGAGGAGGTGAGGAGCACGTAGCGTACTGCATGCTTGAACGGAATACAGTGTGATGCTATGCATGCCCACAAGTCTGCCATATGCCTTTCTATAAGGCATATGAAGAAATTAATTATAGATGGAGAATATGACCATTATTCACAATTGTACACAACGCAAACGGTTTAGAAGCCATGGGGTGGCAGGTAGCCTAGTGGTTAGAGTGTTGGACTTGGACCGAAAGGTTGCAAGATCTAATCCCTGAGCTGACAAGGTAAAGATCTGTCGTTTTTCCCCCTGAACAAGGCAGTTAACCCACTGTAGCTAGGTCTTCATTGAAAATAAGAATTTATTCTTAACTGACTTGCCTACTTAATTAAAGGTAAAAGAAACAAAATATGTAGCCCTGTCATTGTGTATCCTTGCAGTCACCTTAGGACTCAAATTACTATTTCTATTGTCATACTATTACTGCGTATAGCTCATTGGTTTATAGCTAATAGTCTTGTGAACACAGGCAGTCAGTCAGTCAGTCAGTCAGTCCTACAGGCTGTGCATCTCCCCTGAGGCATCAGGATGCAGTGAGCTGTGGTACCCATGTAGCTTAAACCACCCTCCTTCCCTCTGGCATCTTAAATAATTCACTCGGTGCATATTAGCTATGTGAATAAGGATAAAAAGAGACACAGATCAGAGCCTTTTTTACTGTTTGCTGTAGCGTCATGGCAACCGCTGCTGGAAGAACCCCCCTCCTCTCGCTTCACACACCTCACTGCACTCTGGTCCTGCATAGAGACAGCGTTTCCGAGAGAAGAGAGCAGCACCTACGGCCAGACTCTCTGAGCCTCTGCATTGTGCCAAGCTCAGCGTCTGCATCGATTCTCCCAGCCTTTGCTCCTCCCTCCCTCCCTCGCTCCCTCTCCCTCCTTCTTCGCTCCTCCCTCGCTCCCTCTCCCTCCCTCTCCTTCGCTCTACCTTCGCTCCCTTACTCTCTCTCCCTCTCCTTCTCCCTCTCTCCCTCTCTCTCTCTCTCTCTCTCTCTCTCTCTCTCTCTCTCTCTCTCTCTCTCTCTCTCTCTCTCCACTCCAGCCCTCCTTCCTTCCTTCCACCCTCCCTTTCACCCTGCGTCTAATTTTCAAAGCTCAGCATTCCCCTCTGCGTGTACTGTAAAGAGCGAACAAATGAATGAGAAGAGGAGGAGCAGAGTCCAGAGTACGCCATAACCCCACACACACACCCAATTGATGACAAGTAGGATTTTTATTGAGTAGCTCTTCAGCCAATGAGGCTGCAGTGCCGGGAAATACAGCAGTGAAACGGCACAAAGCTTTGATGCTGGTGCTGATTTGCAGTGTGAGAGAATGTTAATGTGCGCGTGTATTTCATTTCATTTTCCCCAGATCTGATTAACTCCTCACCATAGGCAACTGTTTTGTGTTAGTGTGTGTGAAGAGGGCTTTCGTGAAGAGACCCCCGGGGATGACTGCGGGGACTGAGCAGTTACAAGAGGCTTATCTTCTTCAGAGTGGGATAAACCCAAAAAACTATTCATCTCAAACATTTCTTCTCCTAAGACCTTATCTCAAGTGTCCTGTAGGTACTACAGACAGAAGTATCCTCCTTCTCTCTCTTTTTTTCCAGGAGACAACAGCTCTCCGATACAGGTAAGGTGTCACTCCTTACTGTATGTACATGTTTGTTTATCAGTGATGAGTGCCGTGGTCATGTATCATTTAGTCATGGCAGTAACCTTCCTTATTACACTGCCCATCTACCTAGAGGACTGCAGTGGGAGAGGAAAGGCTCAAGGTAATTATAGCAGACAATGATATCTTCCCCAGTTTCAATTTCCTCTGGTTTAATGTAGAGACACTGCAGGGAAAGGGAGGCTGCCAGTGGAACTTTCTCTCTCAGCATTGAGTCAAGTCCTCATGCGTAGCTTCATACAGTGCTGCAGTATCATGTTACATAATAGTAGAAAATGTGTGTAAGAGAGTAGAACTTGGGATGGGGCTGTTTTTCACATTAGAAAACATTGAAACAACATATTTCACAGTCCTCTACTTATTATGTATACCATTCACTTCAAGTATGCCGATTCAACTATAACTGAAGTGATCAGTGGAGTGTGTTTTAGTCCCAATTCAATGTTTGATCAAATGCCTTTTACATTTATTTTTTTTACCCTGAACCAAAATCTGAGAGAAATTGACAAACAATTTTCTATTGATCTGTTGATATCAAGTTTATATATAGTTATCAGGTTGATATAAGTCCATTTGTTTTCTATCTTTAAATTTAGACTAAAAGGAAGGTAAATGGTTGATAAAATGACATGATGACAGTTTTGAAGTAATCATGAGAGGAACAGCCCCGTTCCCCTATACATTCTGCTGCGCTGGGGGGTGCATGCAAGGTCAATTCTGCTGAACAAGCTATTCTGAAAGAGCCCGTGCACGCATTGAAGAGGTGCTACCCTGTACTGGAATGGATTAAAAGTAATGATATTAACTGTCAAAGCTAGGTTTCTCATACCAATTAACCACATCGCCCCTTTCCACCATGTGTAGCTTGTACCTAAGGTTATTGCATCATCATTGACTACGTTGACTGCGTATCTTTTCTTGGGTTGATTTCAAAGTCTATCACACCACTCTGAAGGGTACAGTTTACCAGATAAAAGTGGACCTCGGTGAAAATGCAGCAGTTTATATCAGGTTATAAAACTTGATCTACTGAGCAATTCCATATTCCTCATACGCATACTTTAGTCATGAGTCATTAGCATAATGATGGAACCTCTATATTATCCACATCAGGATGTAGACGATGGTGTTGAGAGGCAGAATTATCCAAGGTGACAAGTGAGTGTCTTTCTATGGGGCTGTTGTGTTCTCAGGTGGTGTTTCAGGCCGGTCGGTCTTTAGGGCCACTATGTGTACAGGACTGGGACTCTCCTGGTTAAGATCCTCCTATAGCTCTTCCCACCAGATTCCTCCGGTGTACAGGACTGCCTGTACTGGGACTCTCCTGGTTAAGATGCACATGGGTCCGCCTCCTCTGGCACAGCAGAGGTGATTCAGAGGAGCCACAGCCGCAGCACTCTCTCTCTTTCTCTCTCTCTCGCTTGCACAAACATGCACACTCGCGCACACACACACAGTTGTCCAGGGAATAGTGCTGAGCTGGCCATGTCAAGGGGGAGGATACTGGGTACGTACCAGTGCTGATGGTGATGCGACCACTCTAGTTCATAAATCATGAAATGGAGTCAGGGCTATTTTGGGTCGTAGGGGTAAGAGGGAGAGACATTTCTGCGGTTTTACTGCTTGGTTAAAATGGATGGGCTTTCAAAGGAATGAGGCAACACTACAGTAACTCTAACACTAACCCTTATTTGTAAGTTGAGGAGGTTAACTGCTGTTTTCTGTCCTGGTCAACATAAAATCCTAAGAGTTAAGAAATATTCCTGTACATCGATAAGTCTTCTACTCTTCACGTTGGAGTGGTTGGGCAGTTGAAATGGAAAGGCCTTCATGCTTCACCATGATCTATCTCTCTCTCTCTCTCTCTCTCTCTCTCTCTCTCTCTCTCTCTCTCTCTCTCTCTCTCTCTCTCTCTACTCTCTCTAGGATAGATTTTGTGCAGTAATAAATGCTTATATGATCTCTCCCAGAAGTAGTTTCATTGGTATTGACACGCCAGGTGCACGTTGAGATGATACTGAGATTATATTTTTCATTGTGAGTCAAACTGTATATAAGCCAGGGAAGTCTTCATGTGTCCATGGTAGACATTTCGGTAACACATTCTGGGAAGTACATACGTATGTTTTATAATGTGCTTTGTAAACTGACTAAAGGGAAGTATGTTTTTGTAAGACTGAAGCAAATTTTGGAAATGCAATGATCTGTTGTAATTCTCTAGCATGGCCTTTGTACCGTAAAGACTGCAGAGGGGATGTTTAGCCATGTTACAGCCATCTGAGCCAATGGTGTATTATGAATTAATTTGTAGCCTACTTTTATAGTGAGCTTGGACTTCCTTCTAAAAGTTACTGACTTGCTGTCTTTGTTTCATTGTGAACTGCAGGCAAACACTGTCAGTTTACGCTTTACTGCCACGGTAGAGGGTTTGTTTGTGTAGCCAGCCACTGGGGTCAGATAGGAGAGAGGAGAAGAAGAGAGACAATACAAAGGAAGGTAATGAGATGTTGTCAGAGTCCTATCTTCCTCTCTTTGCCCTCTCCAGGTCCACTGGTACTGAAACTAGCTGCCTGCCACCCCAATTGTCACTGCTTCTAGACAATAATGAAACCACCCTACAGGTTATTTGGCACGCTACTGCTGTTATTCACATACTCAGAGATAAAGGCCTATATTTGCATTAAAGTATTTAAGTTTTCTCTGCCTGATAGTATATAATACATACTGTATCTTTGGGATCCATAACATCAACATTGTACCGATTCTAAAGTTTGAACAATCCCAAAATACCATGTTCAACTTGCTTTAAGTGTCATGTCTAGCCTGAAATCCAGTCTGTTTGTGCTAACTTCCATTCCTTGCCACTCCTTGTCATGCATGACAAAACAAGGAGTGTAATGTTAACAGAAACAGACAATCATATCTGTGTTTCTTGTTGTTTCATGCGCTACTAACCGTAAATAGACTCTGAATCTATGATCTTTTGAATGACAAAACATGCTCTTGTACAGGTTCCCCCTTCCAGGTAAACCGGTGACCCAGCGACCCCCATCAGGTGAATGACAATGGCAAGGAGAAGAAATCATTATTTTAAAGTGAATAGATTTGGTAGATGGTTTTTCATTATTTTGACCTCCCCACATTGGAAGAGGAAGAGGAAGTGTAAACTCTAACATAGCCTATTAGCTGAAAAGAAAACCCCTAACACAGTTTCACTAAGAGCAGCTGTTTAGCTGGTTAAACAAAGGTTAGCCATGTCTTTGCAAACATGTATGTCCAAGTCAAGAATGCTTACCAACAGCCAGCAGCCTATTCACAGGTGCTTTTTAAAAGCCTATTTCAGAACTCCAGTGAGTGTAATTGGCTTAATATTAGGAGTTGAGAAATAAATATGACATTACTTACATTTTTATAATATTCTCCTCTTTTCTACTGTGGGTATGTAATTCACAATTAGTTCATTATGTTGTTGGTAGCGATAACATAAAAACAAAAATGAATAAAGAAAATTATATATGTATATTTTTGCCGACCCCCTGCAGTACCTCCGCGGACTCCTAAGGGCCACGGATCCCCGGTTGAATACCTCTGCTCTAATGATGGAATAACTAGTGACTGGGTGTTGGTTAGAGAACTCCCCATCGTCTCATAGTTGGAGTGAGAGACAACCATACAGCTTTCATTGTTCCAGATCAGAGTAGTGTAGACCAACCCTGCAGTCCCAGTAAGCACTGATCAGGCACTGATCACCGACTCAGGAAGCGGGCACACCATCCACCGCTTCCGCTTCCGAATATATTACTCGCTAATGTTCAGTCTCTGGATAATAAAGTAGACGAGCTCAGGGTGAGGATCTCCTTCCAGAGAGACATCAGGGACTGTAATATACTCACGGAATCATGGCTCTATCCGGATATACTGTCCATACAGCCAGCTGGGTACTCAGTACATCGCGCAGACAGGAATAAAGAACTCTCCAGAAAGAAGGGCTTGGTGTACGTTTCATGATTAACCACTCATGGTGTGATTGTAATAACGTACAGAAACTCAAGTCCTTTTGTTCACCCGACCTAGAATACCACACAATCAAATGCCGACCGTTTTACCTCCCAAGAGAATTCTCTTTGGTTATAGTCACAGCCATGTATATTCCCCCTCAAGCCGATACCCCGACGGACTCAAGAAACTACACTGGATTATGCAAACTAGAAACCATATATCCTGAGGCCACAAGTATTGTAGCTGGGGATTTTAACAAAGCAAATTTGAGGAAAATGCTATCGGAGTTCTATCAACACAATGACTGTAGTACTCGCGTTGGGAAAACATTCAACCACTGCTATTCTCTCTTCCGGGATGCCTACAAGGCCCTCCCCCGCCCTCCATTCGGCAAATCAGATCACAACTCAATTTTGCTCCTCCCTTCCGATAGGCAGAAACTCAAACTGGAAGGTATTTTCAACGCTGGTCTGACCAATCGGAATCCATGCTACAAGATTGTTTTGATCATGCGGACTGGGATATGTTCCGGATAGCCTAAAACATTGATGTATACACAGACACGGTGACTGAGTTCATCAGGAAGTGTATAGGGGATGTTGTTCCCACTGTGACTATTACAACCTATCCAAGACAGAAACCGAGGATAGATGGCAGCATTCGCGCTAATCTGAAAGCGCGAACCACCGCATTTAACCATGGCAAGGTGACTGGGAATATGGTCGAACAAAATCAGCGTAGTTATTCCCTCCGTAAGGCAATTAAACAGGCAAAACGACAGTACAGAGACAAAGTGGAGTCGCAATTCAACGGCTCAGACATGAGATGTATGTGGCAGGGTCTACAGACAATCACGGATTACAAAGAGAAAACCAGCCACGTCGTGGACACCGACATCTTGCTCCTAGATAAGCTAAACACGAAAAGGGCCTGCTCACAAGGACTGTGGGCTCTCTCGAGGTGAGGGCCCTGGCAGAGTGGTGCCAGGAAAATATCCTCTCCCTCAACGTCAACTAAAAGAAGGAGCTGATCTTGTACTTCAGGAAAAGCAGAGGGAGCACACCCCTATCCACATTGACGGGACCGCAGTGGAGAAGGTGGAAAGTACACATCACTGATGATCTGAAATTGTCCACCCACACAGACAGTGTGGTGAAGAAGGTGCAACAGCGCCTCTTCAACCTCAGGAGGCTGAAGAAATTTGGCTTGGCCCCTAAGACCCTACACGCCATCAATGGCGTGTAAAACCATGATTGAATTACTGAGAAATGTATGCAGCCATGTTAATGGGCAAACTGCAATCGGAAACTATATCATATGACATTTACCCTCCTCTGTTAAATAAGGACAGCTCAATTTTACTGCCCCCTATTGGTCAGAATCCAGATCTTCAATTATAGACTTGTGCATCACCACAATGTGGGTGTGAAGATCTCAGAATAACAACATTGTACATACTATCTTCAAATTATTTAGTGAGACTGAGAATGTATCCATCCCATATTGAATGCTGTAAGTTACGAATGTTGACTATGCACTGACCAGGAACAGCTTGAAGAGACAGGGAAAGTATTCTGCCTGTCTGCATTCTGAAATGCTGAGAATCATCCTTCCATAATGATACCAATTTGTCTTCCTTTCTCTTCCTCTGTCTCTCAAGCAAGAAGTCCTGGTGAGCTGCTGAAGCAGTTCCTAAGATATGATGCAGGCCTTCTGCTGATGATGTAATTGCTGGCGCAGCCTTAACTTTCAGCGTTGAAGGATTCAGTCTAATGAATACTAGTGGTTCTCCAGTTTCCTTAACAATACAGAAAAATCACTGAAAAAAAACACAACATTAAAATCTATTCAAATCAGCACTGACATTGTTGAGAGCAAAGAAAAGGCAGATAAATGGGGTGCAAAGAGATCAGTTAATTAGTCAGTCCCTTATGGAAGGCCTTTCCCTCAGTAGCCTACTCAGTCAAGTTGCCCCAGATCCCTTGAATGGGGCAACTCGCTCTGCTCTTTGTGTAGGGTGATGAATTCAGACTGAGATCTCTCTCTCTCTCTCTCCTTTATCCTCTCCCCCTAGCCCATCTCTAACTGTTTCAACCAGCTGTAGTCGGTCAAGCTATTTTAGGTACCAGCAGGAAGCAGAAAAATAATGAGCGTGTGTGTAATAGACAGAAAATGAGAGACGGAGGGAGAGTGTACATGAGAGAGGGCATGTGTGCGTGAGAGATAGGGAGAGAGAAAGAGAGTGTGTGTGTGTGTGTGTGTGTGAGAGAGAGAGAGAGAGAGAGAGAGAGAGAGAGAGAGAGAGAGAGAGAGAGAGAGAGAGAGAACTAAGCCAAGAGCAACCAATAGGGTAAGAAAGAGTCAAAACGTCTGACTGGCCCAATTTGAGCAACCTTGGAAAGACAGAGGAGACAGAGGCTCTGTGATGGTATTGGGATGGAGGGACTGTGATGGTGATGGTATGGAGGGACTGTGATGGTGTTGGGATGAAGGGACTGTGATGGGATGAAGGGACTGTGATGGTGTTGGGATGGAGGGACTGTGATGGTGATGGAATGGAGGGACTGTGATGGCGATGGGATGGAGGGACTGTGATGATGATGGGATGGAGGGACTGTGATGGTGTTGGGATAGAGGGACTGTGATGGTGATGGGATGGAGGGACTTTGAGGAGTGTGCCATGCAGGGGGGTGCCATGCACTTAGGCCACTGTCAGCCTCTCACAATGACAGATCCTGTCCTGAGACATTACTCATTTATAATAATAGTCCTGAATATGAATCATGTTCATGATCATTTCCTGTCTTTAATCCTTGACCCAGCCAATTTTTTTACTGGAGGCAACTATTTTTATTTGAAATGTGACTTCTTCCAATTGCTTGTCTTACTCCAGTGGGTAGTACACATGATCTAGATTAATATCATGAAGATCACTGTAAAGAGGACACAATGCGGAAGATTTTGGTGTGTTTTGTAAGCTGAAATAAGTTATTGTAAATCATCATGGCATATATACTACAAAGTACTGGTCTGGCACAACATACTTGATAGAATTCACTGGGAAGTGCACTTTTAGATCAGTGAGATTACTGTTGGCTTTGTTCACTGCTTTTCAATTTCTCTTGAAGATAGCAACTGTGGACAAGCTATTCTCTTGAAGATAGCAACTGTCGACAAACATTTCTCTTGAAGACGGACAAGCATCTTTGTCCTGTGTTGTCATTGTTGCCATTGTACGTCTGGATGTCATGCTGCTGAAATGTCATGCTGCAATTTTTTATCTAACACTTTCTGATTTTCCCCAGTGCGTGCATTTTTTATTACAAAAGAGAAAGCATTTGCATAGTTGCCGGCCTGCCACAGAAGGACTGGCAATTGCACAGATCTGTACAGGCATTGAGGTTGGTGGCACGAAGCAGCATGTGGAATGATAACTTAAAAAGAGGGCACTAAACCAGATTCGTAGCTGATTTTTGTTATCTTAAGTTTTTAGCAAGGCCCTCAGTTTTTCCTGAACAAATTTACTGTCCAGGAAAAACTTAGGGCCCTACTCAGCAGTTGCTGTGATGATATAGTGATGCTATATTTTTGTCATTATTGAAAAACTTCAGACATAATCTGCAAGTTTGATTGTTAATGCATATATGTTTTACATCATTGATATGTTACCCAAATTTAGATCTAGTTATGTCACCAGGTGGTGACTAGCCTATAGTATTCTAGAACTAGTTATGTCACCAGGTGGTGACTAGCCTATAGTATTCTAGAACTAGTTATGTCACCAGGTGGTGACTAGCCTATAGTATTCTAGAACTAGTTATGTCACCAGGTGGTGACTAGCCTATAGTATTCTAGTACTAGTTATGTCACCAGGTGGTGACTAGCCTATAGTATTCTAGAACTAGTTATGTCACCAGGTGGTGACTAGCCTATAGTATTCTAGTACTAGTTATGTCACCAGGTGGTGACTAGCCTGTAGTATTCTAGAACTAGTTATGTCACCAGGTGGTGACTAGCCTGTAGTATTCTAGAACTAGTTATGTCACCAGGTGGTGACTAGCCTATAGTATTCTAGAACTAGTTATGTCACCAGGTGGTGACTAGCCTATAGTATTCTAGAACTAGTTATGTCACCAGGTGGTGACTAGCCTATAGTATTCTAGTACTAGTTATGTCACCAGGTGGTGACTAGCCTATAGTATTCTAGAACTAGTTATGTCACCAGGTGGTGACTAGCCTATAGTATTCTAGTACTAGTTATGTCACCAGGTGGTGACTAGCCTGTAGTATTCTAGAACTAGTTATGTCACCAGGTGGTGACTAGCCTGTAGTATTCTAGAACTAGTTATGTCACCAGGTGGTGACTAGCCTATAGTATTCTGTTGATGATGTGAAATTAGTTCAGGCATGCAATGCCCCATGCGGTAGAGTGTATATGAATACATCTATTACTTTTAATGATCAGAGAATGTTCTATTTCACATAATCATATCCTTTAGTCTTCCCAGTGGTTGGATGTTTGGGAGGTCAGCTTTTAAAGTAGGTTTATGTGAAAGAGTAATTGAAAACGACTCCTCTTATTTCACAATTGATCTCTTAGTTAATTATAACAGAATTCTCAGGTCAATACATTTAATTACAGTTGGAGACAGGAGATTTTAATAAGGAACAGCGTAATTAGTAAATGTCTGCTTAATTTTCCGATAGTTTCAAAGTAAGGAGTCTGATATAATATGTCTGTGTTGTGACAGCTGCATCGTTCTCCTTTCAACTTTTCTGTGATGTACATGCGGTGCTACATGTATGATAATACATTGAAGAGGAATGATGATGGACCGATAATTCCTCAATGTAACTTTTCTTGCTTGAGCCTGAGGCCTTTACCAAGATGGCTGATCACAACAGTTTTACAGCATTAGCCTACACTATACAATGTTCCAGGTGTATGATCTGGTCCAAACAAAGTAGATCATTGCCTTTCACGTCCTGGGTATTTGGCCTGATTCAGGTAAACACTCTTCCTTTCCTCGTACTTTGTGAGATCATAGTCATAAAAAGGGCAATTCCACAGTAACCGAATTACATTTTGACTCAGATTCATTTCACTTTAAAATGTATGCCAAGCAAAAACCATTGATGTAAAAGTTAACAAACCACACAAGGACTACTTTGAACAATTTAAATAGAAGATTTAACCAAAACTGCAAATGAAAAGTTTGGTAACAGAATTACGGTAAAATCTCCCTCAGTTTTTTATGCAACCACGTTTTCCCCAAAATCTGAATTAAGGTTCAAAGATGTCTGCAGAAAGAATGGGGTGTCAGCTATGACTTTACACCTTGGGTTTGTAAGAAAATATTTTGGTTATTGAACTACTGTAGGTGAAGTGGATTTACATCCGGTAACGGATTTACGGTCCCGGAATAACATAATGGGTCCCTGATCTGTACAATACAGAAATGCATAATTATGGATATGAATATCATTCTCTTCATGGTGACGTATCCTGAATAGGTACGCAAAGGTAGAAATATGCAATATCCTTCTTTTGCATATTTGGGTATTATTCTAACACTAGTTAATATTTTAATGAACTCCACCCCCAAACAAGGCCACATTTGGTTGGTCTGGACCAGACCAAATCTGAAACAATCATAGACGTCTATGTTTCACAAGTTTGGACATCACAGTACAGCACAAGAGAGTAGAGTTCACTACAGTCCAGTATAGTACAGTAAAGTAGATGTGTTCAGTACAGTGCAGTAGAGTACAGTACAATACAGTAGGGCTGGCCATGGACCTCATGATACGATATTATCACGACATTTAAGTGCCAATATGATATGTATTGCGATTTGATGTTCCAAACATATTGCTCACTATACTGTATGTCTGCAGAGAGATGAGAACTCATTTTGATCAGTTAGGTAAATTAAAGTAATAAAAATATTTTGTATCATTATTTAAAAAGAAGACGGAGAACAAGCTATAGGAAGAAAAATACTGAGGTTATGGTGCAGGTACAGCCGACTAGCGCTAGCTAATTCTACCTACAGTATAAAAAAAAAATATATATATATATACACTACTGTTCAAAAGTTTGGAGTCACTTAGAAATGTCCTTGTTTGTGAAAGAAAAGCAAATTTCTTGTCCATTAAAATAACATCAAATTGATCAGAAATACAGTGTAGACATTGTTAATGTTGTTGATGACTATTGATGACTAAATGACTATTGTAGCTGGAAACGTCAGATTTTATATGGAATATCTACATAGGTGTACAGAGGCCCATTATCAGCAACCATCACTCCTGTGTTCCAATGGCATGTTGTGTTAGCTAATCCAAGTTTATCATTTTGAAAGGCTAATTGATCATTAGAAAACACTTTTGCAATTATGCTAGCACAGCTGAAAACTGTTGTTCTGATTGAAAAAGCAATACAACTGGCCTTCTTTAGACTAGTTAAGTATCTGGAGCATCAGCATTTGTGGGTTCGATTACAGACGCCTCACAAGTCCTTAAATGGCAGCTTCATTAAATAGTACCCGCAAAACACCAGTCTCAATGTCAACAGTGAAGAGGCGACTCCGGGATGCTTGCCTTCTTGGCAGAGTTGCAAAGAAAAAGCCATATCTCAGACTGGCCAATTAAAAGAAAAGATTAAGATGGGCAAAAGTACACAGACAATGGACAAGGGAACTTTGCCTAGAAGGCCAGCATCCCGGAGTCGCCTCTTCACTGTTGACGTTGAGACTGGTGTTTTCAAATGGATCCACCTTTTACATGAACCCTGACCCGTAACATGACTGAACAGATGACCTGGAACTAGACAAGTCTTCTCAACGGAGTTCCCCAACTTCTTGATCAGCCCCACTGATAACTGATTTTCTACAGTTGTAGAGATGATCTGTGGATGTAAAGGTAACTGTTGTGTGTTAGACTCAGAGAAAAGGCTATTACATGTTTGTATACCCAGTCTAGTGTATCAGCTTCAGGTCAAACTGTAACAATGATATCATCAGTCAAACACTGTCAGTCCAGAGCTAACTACAATGCTACTGTCTTACTGTTGAGACTACTGCTGCTGGTTCACTGTGATACTATCTGCACATTACTGCCATTTGTAGACTACACCTCCCTAGTTTTATTCTTGGCTGTCTTGTAGTTGCACTGTCAGCATTACGAGGGGCCCGGAAAGACACGTTTGTGTGTGTGTGTGTTTGTGTATCAAACTCCTCCTTTAATATATCTCAGCATTAGTTGATTTTTTAACCTTATCGTGGACCTTTATTTGTATAATAATGGGAGTGGTTCTTGGAAATGAGCACCAGTTCTTTTTTTTCTCTCTCTCTGTTTTACTAGCTGCCCCTGCTGACATAATGTGGCCATTTTAGGACTGGCCTACGTGCTCTTATTACAGAGATATAAACACACTTTCTTGATCAAAAGGTAACTTAATCAGAGGGGATCAACATAACAATCTTTCTCTGTAAGTGTGAGAGAGAGAGAGAGAGAGAGAGAGAGAGAGAGAGAGAGAGAGAGAGAGAGAGAGAGAGAGAGAGAGAGAGAGAGAGAGAGAGAGAGAGAGAGAGAGAGAGAGAGAGAGAGAGAGAGAGAGAGAGAGAGAGAGAGAGAGCGCTTCATTATTGTACGTTACACCCCTGCATTGCAGTGCTGCCTGCAGGATCTGGAAAGGATGCAGTGCCCATCCTCTTTGCCGTCACAGCGGAGGGAAGTGAAACGTGGTCCAAATAACATTGACGACTAGAAGCCCCCTGCATGCAACTCAGCACAACCACACATTAACACTACGCCCTGGGTTTACATTCTCTCTCTTTGACTTCACTTGGTTGTTATCGTGTCCTAGCTCAGCAGTCCCCAGGGCTGAACTGAACCACTCATGTGGATCTGGGTCCAGGTTGAGAGACTTTCTCTCACAGATAGATGCACTGGGGTTGATTTGGTTTGGAGGAGCAGAAGGGGAGGGGGGCAGGGGGATGAGGGAGGGGAGAGGGGCAAGGGGGACGAGGGAGGGGAGTGGGTGCGGGAATCCCATACGGCAGAAGAGGGGAATGGGAAACCTCAGGGATCAATAATTCAGGAGCTCCAGACCACTGTTATGTTTTCTGTGCACTATGACCTTGCAGAATGGCTTGTCAAACGGCACCATCATACTAGAGCTGCTGAACAAATACAGAATCTGGTTCGTCGCCACTGTCTGTATGTACTGTAGTACCATCTAACACTGTGTTCACAACTCCACCCTGACTTCATTTTACAGGCCTACTGCAATATTTGTTTGATGTTGATGGGTAACAGCATGTGAGTCTTAAGTAGCTTAATTACTATCATGGGGTTAATGTATTCTTTGAACATTCAAAGAAGAATCTGCTCCAAAGTATTGCATTCATCATTAGCTTATGTGCCTTCTTTAGCAACTGTGTTTGCAACTTTCCAAAGAACATACCATCATCATGTGTGCTGTAAAATCTTCATGAGTCAAGATCGAGCTGCCCTCTTCTTTATGAGCAAGGTTCTTTCTATTGGTCCAGATTTGATTTATGTAACATACAGGCTATCTACACCCGTTCTGTGTCTAGATCTATGGGTCTGTTTGAACACAGTATCATCATCAATCCACCACACACTTTAGACAAGTGACATCTAAAAGCCCCCCTCTGGTCAGCCATATCTCTTCACTTGGGCTGGTGTTGTTCTGTAGTCTGTGAGTTGCAGATGTTAAGCAAGGTCATGTTAAACGTGTACGAAGAAAAAAAAAATTGTGAAAACGAAGTCTTCACATGGGGATTCAACTCGTGCAGTGCTGGAACAATGTGATAAAACATGTTGTTAGATAAAGCTATCCCGAGTCGACGATATGTTGGGAGTATTCTAATTAGCTTCTGGAAAAATCACTTGCATTTAATTGTATTATTTTCTCCTGTTATCACAAAGACAATTATGTTTGACTTTTTATTAGAATAATTGATATTCAAAGTAGTTTCCATAAACTAGTCTTTTGGGAGTGTTTTTCTGGTTCAATAAAAATGCACTTTAAAGAATTTGAGCTAAGACCCAGTTCTTAGATAATTCTTTGTAGTCCTCAGAAAACCCAATTTGTTATAGATAGATCAACCGGAATAATCTGTGCTATTTTCTCTAGGAAAAACACTGACAAAATATAGGCCTAGTTAACTTCCTGTAATCTTTTCTATGAGCATAGAGCATTAACATAATATTATGACTTTGGGAAAGTTGGTCTCATATTTAAATAAACTGATTTCCACAGCCACACTTTTCAAATCCGTCAATTAGTGGATTAATGAGATAGATGACAGTAGCATGTTTACATGTGCGTCAAAACCTGCTATAGCCTACAGTACCAGTCAAAAGTTTGGACACATACTCATTCCAGGGTTTTTCTTTATTTGTGCTATTCTCTACATTGTAGATTAATAGTGAAGACACCAAGACTATGAAATAACACATATGGAATCATGTGGTAACCAAAAAAGTGTTAAACAAATCAAAATACAGTATATTTTAGATTCTTCAAAGTAGCAACCCTTTGCTTGATGACAGCTTTGCACACTCTTGGCATTCTCTCAACCAGCTTCACCTGAAATGCTTTTCCAACATTCTTGAAGGAGTTCCCACATATGCTGAGCACTTGTTGGCTGCTTTTCCTTCACTCTGCGGTCCAACTCATCCCAAACCATCTCAATTGGGTTGAGGTCGGGTGATTGTGGAGGCCAGGCCTTCTTGGACAATTAGCCCTCACACAGCCTGGAGATATGTTGGGTCATTGTCCTGTTGAAAACGAATTATAGTTCCACCAAATGCAAACCAGATAGGATGACGTATCGCTGCAGAAGTTAGCCATGATGTGGTAGCCATGCTGGTTAAGAGTATCTTAAATTTGAAATGAATCACAAAAGGTGTCACCACCAAAGCACCGCCACACCATCACTCCTCCATGCTTCACGTTGGGAACCACACATGCAGACCTCATCTATTCACCTAGTCTGCGTCTCACAAAAACATGGCGGTTGGAATAAAAAATCTCAGACCAAAGGACAGATTTCCACTGGTTTAATGTCCAGTGCTTGTGTTTCTTGGCCCAAGCAAGTCTCTTCTTCTTTTTTGGTGTCCTTTAGTAGTGGTTTCTTTGCAGCAATTTGACCACGAATGCCTGATTGACGCAGTCTCCTCTAAACAGTTGATGTTGAGATGTGTCTGTTACTTGAACTCTGTGAAGCATTTATTTGGGTTGCACTCTGAGGTGCAGTTAACTCAAATGAACTTATCCTCTGCAGCAGAGGTAACTCCTTTCCGGGATGGCAGGTAGCCTAGTGGTTAGAGCGCCAGTAACTTGAAAGGGCCAGTAACTTGAAAGGTTGCTGGATTGAATCCCAAAACTGACAATGTAAAAATCTGTTGTTCTGCCCCTGTTTCCCAGGCTCTGAAGATGTGGATGTCGATTAAGGCAGCCCCCTGCACCTCTCTGATTCAGAGTGGTTGGGTTAAATGCGGAAGACACATTTCAGTTGTTCAACTGACTAGGTACCTTTCCTGTGGCGGTCCTCATCATAGCACTTTATGGTTTTTGCCACTGCACTTGAAGAAACATGAAAAGTTCTTGACATTTTCCGAATTGACTGACCTTCATGTCTTAACGTAATGATGGACTGTCATTTCTCTTTGCTTATTTGAACTGTTCTTGCAATAATTTGGACGTTCTTTTGCCAAATAGGGCTATCTTCTCTATACCACCCCTACCTTGTCACAACACAGCTGATTGGCTCAAACGCATTAAGAAGGAAAGGAATTCCACAAATCAACTTTTAACAAGGCATACCTGTTAATTGAAATGCATTCCAGGTGACTACCTCATGAAGCGGGTTGAGAGAATGTCAAGAGTGTGCAAAGCTGTCATCAAGGCAAAGGGTGGCTACTTTGAAGAATCTCAAATATATATTTGTATAACACTTTTTTGGTTACTACATTATTCGTAGGTGTTATTTCATAGTTTTGATGTCTTCACTATTATTCTACATTGTAGAAAATAGCACAAATAAAGAAAAACCCTTGAATGAATAGGTGTGTCCAAACTTTTTACTGGTACTGTATATAGGCCAGATACATCATGGGGCTGGATGTGGGCTATGTTATTGTCAGAGATAATAACCCTGGGAGAGAGATGTCACTACCAAAGACAAGGTAATCAATTCCAGCCAACAACACGGTATCCCTTTCACCTGACATAACAGGACATTCCTGTCACATGATTTGTGTACAGTACAAGAATTGTTTGTTTGTCATTACTAATACTCAGTCAATGAAAACATGATCTGTACCTCTGGGCAACTTCTACCCAGAGACTGGCTGCTGTCCGATTTCTTGCCCGCCTCCCCAAAGTATGCGCTTGTTCACTTCATCTCATAGATGTAAAAGACATAAAATGGTGTTAAGGGGAACTCCCGCTAACCCATTGTTACACAAATCAAATGCTTTAACATCCATGAGGTGGGAGCGAGTAAGTGGGTAGGGAGTGAAGGGGTATTAAGGAAGGTTTAATGCAGTGGTATTCAAAGTCGGGGGAACGTCAGTGGGGTCGCGTATAATAATCTGTACTCTTCACCCCCCTCAAACATTTTTTTATGATATATAATAATACAGGTTATTGTACGAGACAATATGCAAACATTTTTGATAAAGATCCTTTGAAAAATAAAACTTAATTTAGTAAATGTATTTATTGGTTTCTTTTCAACATAAGAGATGAAAATGTAATGAATTGAAGGTTATTTGTTCATGAAAAATGTACATTTACAGATCATAAGGCTTCAGATTTGGGGTGGCGTGGGATCGCGAAATCTACTTGGGGTCAACAGAAATTCTGCCGGACAACAATGGGGTCCCCTCTGAAAAAGTTTTAATACCACTGGTTTAGGGAATATTGACATAGCACAACATCAAGTCTTAC
The DNA here is from genome assembly GCA_030435695.1 of Brachymystax lenok tsinlingensis. Classification (NCBI taxonomy): domain Eukaryota; kingdom Metazoa; phylum Chordata; class Actinopteri; order Salmoniformes; family Salmonidae; genus Brachymystax; species Brachymystax lenok. The sequence continues at coordinate 11,914,743 of CM059797.1, read as the reverse complement.
TTATTCCAGCCGAGGGCATAACCGGACCATGCACAGTGAGCTGTGAGTTCAGTACTGCCCCCCTCTGTGCAAAGGGAGTCATAACATGCTGAAACATGGCAGAGACAGAGCCCCTGCTGGGCCGGCCTGGCTGCCACCAGCTGTTCACTTCCACACAACACATGGATGGGATATTCCCTCTGGGGGTGTCTGGGAGAGTTCTGGAGATGGATGAGGCATTCCCTCTGGAGGCGGCTGGGAGAGTTCTGGAGATGAGCAGAAATAGTACTTTTCCACCAAAGTCCTTACCGGAATGCTGATGGAGGATTCGGCTCAAACTAGAGGGGTTGTGTGGACAGGAACATGGCAGCTAGTTAGAAGACAAACAGGTCAATTTCATTCAAGGGAGAACATTAATATTTCAGTTTCATTTAATGTCGCCATTTTGTTGTGCAAATGAAAGGATACCATAAGCTGGAAGGGTGATTTCCGTTAGAGTTAAACAGATGAATTGATGGGGTATGCAAAACTGCCTTTTCTTACAAAACTAAACACACAGGTCACAACATGTTATTCACCAGTAGATTAAGCACAATCTTGACTCTGTAGGGCATACTAACTCAATATACTTGGAAGACTAACTCCATACTGTAGAGCTGACTAACGCCATACTATAGGGAAGGCTAACTCCACATAATGTAGAGCAGACTAGAGCAGACTAAGCCCATACTATAGAGCAGACTAACTCCATGCTGTAGGGCAGACTAACTCCATACTGTAGGGCAGACTAACTCCATACTGTAGAGCAGACTAACACCATACTGTAGGGCAGACTAACTCCATACTGTAGAGCAGACTAACACCATACTGTAGGGCAGACTAACTCCATACTGTAGAGCAAACTAACTCCATACTGTAGGGCAGACTAACTCCATACTGTAGGGCAGACTAACTTCACATACTGGGCAGACTAAAGCCACATACTGGGAAGTCTAACTCCATGTACTGAGAAAACTAATGCCACATACTGGGAAGTCTAACTCCACATTTTGGGCAGACTAACGCCTCATACTGGGAAGACTGACACCTTATACTGGGCAGACTAACTTTCTATACTGTAGATCAGACTAACTCCATAGTGTAGAGCAGACTAACTCCACATGCTGGGCAGACTAATTCTACATACTGGAGGCCAGACTAACTCCACATACTGTAGAACAGCCTAACTATATGCTATAGGGCAGACTAGCTCCATACTGTACAGCAGACTAACTCCGTACTGTAGAGTAGACTAACTCCATACTGTAGGGCAGACTAACACCACATACTGGGAAGACCAACTCCATACTGTAGAGTAGACTAACACCACATACTGGGCAGACCAACTCCATACTGTAGAGTAGACTAACTCCATACTGTAGAGTAGACTAAAACCACATACTGGGCAGACTAACTCCATACTGTAGAGTAGACTAACTCCATACTGTATGGCAAACTAACTCCATACTGTAGAGTAGACTAACACCACATACTGGGCAGACCAACTCCATACTGTAGAGTAGACTAACTCCATACTGTAGAGTAGACTAAAACCACATACTGGGCAGACTAACTCCATACTGTAGAGTAGACTAACTCCATACTGTATGGCAAACTAACTCCATACTGTAGAGTAGACTAACTCCATACTGTAGAGTAGACTAACTCCATAGTGTAGAGCAGACTAACTCCATATTGTAGAGCAGACTAACTCCATACTGTAGAGTAGACTAACTCCATAATGTAGAGCAGACTAACTCCATACTGTAGAGCAGACTAACTCCATACTGTAGAGTAGACTAACTCCATACTGTAGGGCAGATTAACTCCATACTGTAGCCCTCGCTACATTCTCGTCGCCAGACCCACTGGCTCCAGGTCATCTACAAGTCCCTGCTAGGTAAAACCCCACCTTATCTCAGCTCGCTGGTAACCATAGCAGCACCCACCCGTAGCACACGCTCCAGCAGGTATATCTCGCTGGTCACCCCCAAAGCCTTTGGCCGCCATTCCTTCCAGTTCTCTGCTGCCAATGACTGGAACAAACTACAAAAATCACTGAAACTGGAGACACTTATCTCCCTCACTAGCTTTCAGCACCAGCTGTCAGAGCATCTCACAGATTACTGCACCAGGACATAGCCCATCTGTTAATAGCCAAACCAACTACCTCATCCCCTACTGTATTCATTTATTTATCTTGCTCCTTTGCACCCCAGTATTTTTACTTTGCACATTCATCTACTGCACATCTACCATTCCAGTGTTAAATTGCTATATTGTAATTACTTCGTCATCATGGCCTATTTATTGCCTTACGTTCCTTATCTTATCTCATTTGCACACATTGTATATAGATTTGTTTTTTTTCTACTATATTATTGACTGTATGTTTGTTTCTCCAATGTGTAACTCTGTGTTGTTGTATGTGTCGAACTGCTTTGCTTTATTCTTGGCCAGGTCGCAGTTGTAAATGAGAACTTGTTCTCAACTTTCCTATCTAGTTAAATAAAGGCGAAATAAAATAAAATAAAAAATGTACTGTAACCTCAAGGTGCACTTAAACAACTTGATGGTTCAGGGTTAAGATGACATGTTTACAAGATCCTTTTCTTTGCAGCTATATGAAACAAGATCTCATGCTGGATCAATAACATAGTAGCTCTATGATCTTGTTATTTTCTACTGTAATTTAGTAACGAATTGTGAAATCTAATCAAATCATCTTGGTATCCTAATCAAAACATGTCAAATGGATAATTTAGTATGTCCATTATTACATCTATTGTGTGAATTGTAACAAGATAACTGTCATGATTCCACCAAGGCCTTATCCTTGTTACATCCTGTTGTCACCTTTCAAATCCTCCCATGTAAGATTTGTGTTGTGAGGATGACATGTTCAACAGGAGCCATATGTCAAGCATCTCAGAGTAAGGATGCTGATCTAGGATCAGGTCTTCCCTGTCCATGCAATCTTATTAATTGTGATCTATAAGGCCAAACTGATCCTAAATCAGCACACCTATTCTGAGATGATGATCCCTCTCCACTAAACCTGAATTCTGTCTCCTGCATTTTGAAGGGGTTTCTTGACTAATAAAGAGTGATTGTAGACTCTTCATATGGCATATCAAGCATTACTACAGATGGAAGACTGAATGTTTATACATGGTTGTTTGCTGGAGAGGAGATATTGGTATACGCAGTACAGTGAATGGTACTGCATCTATCCTCACCCCTATATCCTTCCCTCTCTCTCTCTTTCTCCTCTTCTCCTCTTGTCTCTTTCTCTCTCATTCCATGCCTATCTTTTCATCCCTCTTCCATCACTCTTTCATACCAGTGAATCAGTGAGCCATTCCAACCCCTAAGAACAGAGAACAGGGGGGTTTAAATATTGATAATTTAAGATGGCCATCAGATGCTAGACTGATGCACAGCACACTGCATTCAACAGTGTGAGCAGCATCGCAAATGAGGACGGAGAGAGTAAGAGAGAGACAATTGGAGAGTGTGTGTATGTTGAGGGAGAGACGGTGAGGGAGGAGAGAATTGAGAGAGTGTGTGTATGTTGAGGGAGAGACGGTGAGGGAGGAGAGAATTGAGAGAAGGAGGTGTGTGATTGAGGGTGGGAAAGGCGGGAGACGGTTTGTACAGGAGAGAGAGCGAGAGAGAGAGGGAGCAAGAGAGCGAGAGAGAGAGAGAACTGCCCTGCTCTGCTGCAGTGGAGAGAAGTGAGGGGAGAGACTGCAGTCTCTGCTTATGGGAGAAATCAGTAGATATTACCACGGCACTGAAACGTTTGCCCTACAAGCCTGATTATTGGATGGGTCACCCAGCCAGTGGGAACATCACATTAGACTGGTAATACTTTCTACCTCACTCTCATTTCCTCCCTGGAAATGGTAACCAGCAGGTAATATAGACATGCAGGTCATTTAAGGACAACTTTGATACTGATTTTGTTTTTATTATACAAAGTGTCAAATAATTGTCAAATGATTCTTCTGTCGTTTGAAGATTTGAACTATGAATGTGCAAATCATTAGATCATCTGAGGGGTTTGTATTGGGTTTGTATGGTGTGTTTCTGGGGCTTTCGGTTTGTGACTAGCTAAGTAGAGCTGTCCAGTGCTGAACTGCATAAATGTAAACACTGGTATCTAAGTGCTAAGAGTACCTGCAGCGTTCAGGTACAGTACGTACTACTGCCATGAATAGGATGGATAGCTTTCTCGTCTTGTCTCTGTCGCCTTACAGTCGCTATACAAGTTGAGAATTAGACAAGGGCTATTGTACTATGATGGAATATAGCCTGTGGGAATTGCTGTTACGACTGTTATTATAAGTCGTGATGTATGGTGTCCATTTGTTTGGCAGGAATCATTTTAATTTGTCATAGAATTATCCTTATCTGCTAAGATTTGTATATATCGATAAATGAGAGAGAGGACAGAGTAAGCAGCTATGTCTATACTAGCCATTTTCATTCTGTCTGTGACATCAAACAATTAGTCATTTGATTGGTCTGATCACAAACTCTATTGGCTAGCATGGCCTCAGGCAGGCTGTAAGGAATCAGACAGAAGCAATTCAGCTGGATCTGATTTGCTCGGCAACAACTCGTTTCTCTGTAACGTTTCATAAGGAGTCTGAAATTGAACACGTCTTGTGGAGTGGGACAGCATATAGCCTTTAGCTGTTTTAAGGTTTTTTGAACACTTTAAACAATCCACCTGTTGGAGATGCAAAGAGTATTGATTTGTGGCCTATAGGTCAATGCAGATGAGGTTTCATTACGAAGACAGACCTGCATTCAATCCAAGCCATGTTATAGAGCAGCGCACTATACAGCCAACAATGCAGCGTTTGCGGAGGTCGCGTTCATGGTAAACGCTGCACATGTTGGCTCAATCTTAAATTACCTGTCTGCACTATAATGCGCCTTGCATTGATTCACAGCCACAGACGAGTTATGAACTACGCTGACAGAATACTGTTTTACTGTCGCTGCTGACCCATGTCTTGATCATTTCACTGTCTGTTGCGACATTAGACAATGCATTTCCTACATACAGTATATCATTGCCTTAGTACTTGGTATCTTAGGTAGACAACTGTACAGTTTACACAAAGTTTCTTAAAACATAAAAAAATGTCAACTGCATGTAAACACCTCTTTACATCTACAACAAAAGACTGTTGGTTTGACAAGGTAACATTCTTCTTTGTTGGTAAAATCTATACAAAATAGAGTGCACATGGTGATCTGGCTGGCTGATCTAGAGCAAAATAGAGTGCACGTGGTGATCTGGCTGGCTGATCTCGAGCAAAATAAAGTGCACGTGGTGATCTCGCTGGCTGATCTAGAGCAAAATAGAGTGCACGTGGTGATCTGGCTGGCTGATCTAGAGAAAATAGAGTGCACGTGGTGATCTGGCTGGCTGATTCTAAAGTCAGTAAAGATCCATTGTAGACCTCACTTGTTAAATCCAACTTCAGTCAGTGTAGATGAAGGGGAGGAAACAGGTTAAAGAATGATTTTCAAGCCTTAAGACAATTGAGACATGGATTGTGTATGTGTGCCATTCAGAAGGTGAATGGGCAAGACAGAAGTATGAAGTGCCTTTGAACAGGGTATGGCAGTAGGTGCCAGGCGCACCGGTTTGAGTGTGTCAAGAACTGCAACACTGCTGGGTTTTTCACGTTCAATAGTTTCCGCTGTATCAACAATGATCCACCACCCAAAGGACATCCAGCCAACTTGACACAAGTGTGGGAAGCTTCGGAGTCAACATGGACCAGCATCCCAGTGGGAGTCCATGCCCGACGAACTGAGGCTCACGGGGGTGCAACTCAATGTTAGGAAGGTGTTCTTAATGTTCTTTGCACTCAAAGTATGTTACAATAATAATATCTTCATTTACAACATATCTAGTTTCTATCCCTTTTCAATAGTTGACACAGCAATACTCCTTCACTGTTTGTGAAAGTATTGTATACAAACCTGCAATACTGTTTTTTTTGTATCAGCTACTTCTCCAAAGAGTGTTTGTATCATCAGGAGAGGATAGGGTTAGTCTATCACCAGACCAACAGGATTGTAGATGTCAGGAGAGGATAGGGTTAGTCTATCACCAGACCAATAGGATTGTAGATGTCAGGAGAGGATAGGGTTAGTCTATCACCAGACCAATAGGATTGTAGATGTCAGGAGAGGATAGGGTTAGTCTATTACCAGACCAATAGGATTGTAGATGTCAGGAGATTATAGGGTTAGTATATTACCAGACCAATAGAATTGTAGATGCCAGGAGAGATGATTGGGTTGGTCTATTACCAGACTAACAAGATTTAGAGACGTCTCGTTACTGTGACGTCCACATCTACTCTCATCGTCATCTGCCATTAATGATTTTGGTGACTAATAGATATATAACCAATTCTGTATGTGCAGAATAGGGGAGTAGGCCTTTGTCATTTTCCACCTTAGATATCCTTCCCTGGGAGAAGGATACAATAGGGACAGCAGGGAGGCAGAGCCGGACAATGGCCGTGTGGCAACAAATAGCTCTTTATCCTATGTGTTGTTGAGTGGGTTGGCTCAAGGTTAGAGGTACGCTTTTCGCACTGTCGTGACATTTCTCAGCCCTGCTTAGTCCTACCCAATCAAATATGAGTATGACTCACAATGAGTATCACCGTGATCTGTAAATGTTAATCATATGCTGGTGTCACCCCTGAGACACCAGTGTAGCTAGGAATTCTGGGAAATAAATTGTCAGACTTCAATGTAATTGGGTAACGTTCCCTACTCTCTCCTCCTGTTGCCGCCCCTGAGAGCAACACAGAACTGGCACAGAATGGTATGATGCTTGCTGAGGCCTGAGATGAGAATTTATTTGGCCAGCTGTTTGTAGTCTATAGGATTCCCCAGAAGAAATCAGACGCATGGTTATAGCGTTTCATGCATTCTTATTCTTTATGATTGTGGTTGGTGATTGCGGATTGCAGTCAGATTGATTAACACTGTTATTACCGTAGCTTGCATCTGCGTAGCAAGGCAGTCAATTCATGAAGTAAACTCAAATTACAATTCAATAATAACAATAAACTGAAAAATAAAAGCTATTTATTTTTTAAGTTAAAACATCTCTGAATTTTAAAATCTTGTCCATGTTATAATCTGCACCCGGCACAGCCAGAAGAGGACTGGCCACCCCTCACAGCCTGGTTCCTCTCTAGGTTTCTTCCTAGGTTCTGGCTTTTCTAGGGAGTTTTTCCTAACCACCGTGCTTTTACACCTGCATTGCTTTCTGTTTGGGGTTTTAGGCTGGGTTTCTGTACAGCACTCTGTGACATCAGCTGATTTGATTTTACATTTCTAATCACTTCCTGAATTGACAGCCTTCAATTTGAGTTGAGCCAAACCCTGCTGGGTAGATTAGAAAATATATAACTAATTTGCTTCCTGTTATACCTTTTTCTATTCGCACAGTGATCTCATCCTTCACTTTAAATATAATTTCTCTGAAAATAATCCCTAATTAGACATGAGAAGCCATTCACTGTTATAGATGATTAGACATGAGAAGCCATTCACTGTTATAGATGTGTAATTATGAGTCAGTACATGATAATGGGAACTCCTGAGAACTTTTGGGGGAGCAATAGGCGGGGCCTATAACAGTTGGTCTAACATGCATCCAAAGGTCATAATTCCCAATCAGCCTCTCCATCTCACCTTCTCACAGTGTTAATTGTTTCAGTACAGTACATTGCTAATCCTATTAGTATTCAAATCAAATCAAATTGTATTCATCACATGGGCCCAATACAACATGTGTAGAGCTTACTGTGAAATGCTTACTTACAAGCCCTCAATGCAGTTTTAAGAAAATAAGAGTTAAGAAAATATTTACTAAATAAACGAAAGTTTAAAAAGGAACACAATAAAATAACAATAACGAGACTATATACAGGGGGTACCAGTACCGAGTTAATGTGCAGGGGTAAAGGTTAGTCGAGGTAATTGAGGTACTATGTACATATAGGTAGGGTTACTATGCATAGATAATAAACAGTGATTAATTGTTCAGCAGTCTTATGGGTTGGGGGTAGAAGATGATAAGGAGCCTTTTGGACCTAGACGCTCCAGTAGAAAGAAGGATGTTTCGGTCACAAGTGCCTCATTTCAATTTGGTGGAGATCATTGTTTCAGAAGAGACATTGATATATTATAATCCCCTTAGTCTTTGCCATTCCTTCAGAGGGAACAGATCACGCATCATAACTGGAAAATAGTCCTCTTTGGAACTCATTTTGGATAGGGAGCCTTAGTATTTATTTAGCACGTTTTCCACCTCAAGTAGAAGATGTGTTAACTCCAACCATTCATTTTTATTTAATCCCTAACGGACCGTGATGTAATGCTGTAATGTTGAATATTGGCTTTCACAAGGGACTGAGGGCCTCATTGACAGAATTTTATTCCATTGACGTTGATGTAATATTAAGATACTGTGTCTCATTCCTCAAACAAATGAGATTAGCCGTTTCGTCCCTGAGTTAAATCCATTTAGGAGTTTATAGTACATTCATAAGGATGCAGGTCTACCGGCTGGGTCTCAGGGTCTGTGATGTGGACTAATGTCAAGGAGGCCATTTCCCTACAAACCCCTCCAGCCTTGTCACTGTGCTGCTCTACTGTCTGACACATTGCTAAGGCATTGAGTTGGGTCACATGGTAGAATGGTAGATCCTCCATTTTGTTACTTTGTGTGCAGAAAACCAAGACTCAGCTACTAAATTGTTTCTATTTGAGTGGAGTGTCAGAGAGATTCGTCCTGAACTAACTTCTGAAGTAAAACTCTAACAGATGCCTGTTTTTAATTCACTAACATTGCCATGAAGCAATGTTTTTTTGATAGTGATACGGCGATAGGCGATAGATAATGAGTGATGAAATACATGTATTTTTGATGTGTGTGTGTGTGTGTGTGTTTGTGTGTTATACCAAAGGTTACACACTTCATTGCCTGTGCTGCTGGTGATGGCAACTGACCGTCTCTGTGTGTGTCTGTGACTTGCCCCAGGGACTGTGTGTGTGGCCTAGTCATTGAGGATGAAGTGGAACTTGTTCAAGAATAAGCCTGAGGCCATGGTGGGTCCAGAGCCCACGGGCACCGGCGCCACTATGACTGCGGGCCCAGCCATCGCCATCGCCACCACCGTGGCTGAACCCCCAGGCAACGGCACAGTTTCCAAGAACGACATGTTCGAAGAGATCAAGAGCAAGTTCATGAACGAGATCGATAAGATCCCATGTAAGTCTTCCCTGGTTAACCGAAATAACTCATAACTCATGTACTATGCATTGAACAACATTGGAAAAGAGAATCCTGCATCTAAATGATCTCAAAGGAGCTCAAATAAATCCAACATATATTGAGGTACTTACATAGTGGTGTTTTTTTCCTTATAACTCCCCTGTGTGTGTTGCAGTGCCCTCCTGGGCCATCATAGCCATTGCTGTCGTGGCCGCCCTCCTCATCCTCACCTGCTGCTTCTGCATCATCAAGAAGTGCTGCTGTAAGAAGAAGAAGAACAAGAAGGGCAAAAAGGGCAAAGATGGCCTCAACATGAAGAACATGAAAGGGGACGAGGTATGGTGCTTCGGGCTCCACATATAAACTCAGTTCACAGAGTACATGCAGCTCCGACAGACATAACTTATATCACACTCAGGATACTTATTTCATTTGAACACAAAACTCATAAAACTCATATGAATATGAACACAAAACTCATATGAATATCAGTACGTTAAGTTATTTATTTTTAGATGATGAATGTAGACGAACAGGACTAGGAATGAATCTCGGGATAGCTAACAGAGGGCGTCTATAATTATTAGCATACTAAGCCACAGACTCCATTCCTCCATAACAATAAGGTTGCCTGTTTTATTTACTTTGCAAAAATGTATTTTGTTTGAGGAACTTGGGAAAGTTTTGGTCAATATGTAAAGATGGAAGATCTTAATTTGACCTATATTGTAACAGCAAAATACATTACCTGACTACCTGCTCGTCGCAAATCTCATTCCAAAATGACCAGCATTAATATGGAGTTGGTCCCCCCCTTTGCTGCTATAACAGCTTCCACTCTTCTGGGAAGGCTTTCCACTAGATGTTGGAACATTGCTGCGGGGACTTGCTTCCATTCAGCCACAGGAGTATTAGTGAGGCCTGGCTTGCAGTTGGCGTTCCAATTCATCCAAAATGTGTTTGTTGGGATCGAGGTCAGGGCTCTGTGCAGGCCAGTCAAGTTCTTCCACACCGATATCGACAAACCACTTCTGTACGGACCTCGCTTTGTGCACGGGGGCATTGTCATGCTGAAACAGGAAGGGGCCTTCCCCAAACTTTTGCCACAAAGTTGGAAGAACAGAATCGTCTAAAATGTAATTGTATGCTGTAGCGTTAAGATTTCACTTCACTGGAACTAAGGTGCCTAGCTTGAACCATGAAAAACAGCCCCAAACCATTATTCGTCCTCCACCAAACTTTACAGTTGGCACTATGTGTTCTGGAAGGTAGCGTTCTCCTGGCATCTGCCAAACCCAGATTCGTCCGTCAGACTGCCAGATGGTGAAGCGTGATTCATCAAATGACATCAAATTCAAATCAAATTTTATTTTGTCACATGCGCCAAATACAACAGGTGCAAACCTTACCGTGAAATGCTTACTTACAAGCCCTTAACCAACAATGCAGTTTTAAGAAAATAGAGTTACTAAATAAGCGAAAGGAAAAAAATTAAAAAGGAAAACACAATAAAATAACAATAACGAGGATATATACAGGGGTACTGATACCGAGTCAATGTGAGGTGGTACAGGTTAGTCGAGGTAATTTGTACATGTAGGTAGCGGTAAAGTGACTATGCATAGATAACAAACAGCAAGTAGCAGCATTGTAAAAACTAAGGGGGGGTGGGGTGTTCAATACAAATAGTCCATTTGATTGACTGTTCAGCAGTCTTATGGCTTTTCGGTAGAAGCTGTTAAGGAGCCTTTTGGACCAAGACTTGGCACTCAATTTTATACACCTGTCAGCAATGGGTGTGGATGAAATAGCCAAATCCAATAATTTGAAGGGATGTCCACATACTTTTGTACAGTTGAAGTCGGAAGTTTACATACACCTTAGCCAAATACATTTAAACACAGTTTTAAACAATTCCTGACATTTAATCCTAGTAAAAATGATCTGTCTTAGGTAAATTAGGATCACCACTTTATTTTAAGAATGTGAAATGTCAGAATACTAGTAGAGAGAATGATTTATTTCAGCTTTTATTTCTTTGATCACATTCCCAGTGGGTCAGAAGTTTACATACACTCAATTAGTATTTGGTAGCATTGCCTTTAAATTGTTTAACTTGGGTCAAACGTTTTAGGTAACCTTCCACAAGCTTCCCACAATAAATTGGGTGAATTTTGGCCCATTCCTCCTGACAGAGCTGGTGTAACTGAGTCAGGTTTGTAGGCCTCCTTGCTTGCACACGCTTTTCAGTTATGCCCACACATTTTCTATGGGATTGAGGTCAGGGCTTTGTGATGGCCACTCCAATACCTTGACTTTGTTGTCCTTAAGCCACTTTGCCACAACTTTGGAAGTCTGCTTGGGGTCATTGTCCATTTGGAAGACACATTTGCGACCAAGATTTAACTTCCTGACTGATGTCTTGAGACGTTGCTTCAATATATCCACATAATTTTCTTTCCTCGTGTTGCCATCTATTTTGTGAAGTTCACCAGTCCCTCCTGCAGCAATGCACCCCCACAACATGATGCTGCCACCCCCATTCTTCACGGTTGGGATGGTGTTCTTTGGCTTGCAAGCCTCCCCCTTTTTCCTCCGAACATAACGATGGTCATTATGGCCAAACAGTTCTATTTTTGTTTCATTAGAGCAGAGGAAATTTCTCCAAAAAGTACGATCTTTGTCCCCATGTGCAGATGCAAACCGTAGTCTGGCTTTTTTATGGCGGTTTTGGAGCAGTGGCTTCTTCCTTGCTGAGTGGCCTTTCAGGTTATGTCGATATAGGACTCATTTTACTGTGGATATAGATACTTTTGTACCTATTTCCTCCAGCATCTTCAGAAGGTCCTTTGCTGTTGTTCTGGCATTGATTTGCACTTTTCGCACCAAAGTACGTTCATCCCTAGGAGACAGAACGCGTCTCCTTCCTGAGCGGTATGAAGGTTGCGTGGGCCCATGGTGTTTATACTTGCATACTATTGTTTGTACGTATGAACGTGGTACCTTCAGGCATTTGGAAATTGCTCCCAAGGATGAACCAGAGTTGTGGAGGTCTACAATTTGACTGATTTATTTTGATTTTCCCATGATGTCAAGCAAAGAGGCACAGAGTTTGAAGGTAGGCCTTGAAATACATCCACAGGTACACCTCCAATTGACTCAAATTATGTCAATTAGCCTATCAGAAGCTTCTAAAGCCATGACATTTTCTGGAATTTTCCAAGCTCTTTAAGGCACAGTCAACTTAGTATATGTAAACTTCTGACCCCTTGGATTTGTGATACAGTGAATTATAAGTGAAATAATCTGTCTGTAAACAATTGTTGGAAAAAGTAGATGTCCTAACCGACTTGCAAGAACTACAGTTTGTTAACAAGAAATTATTGGAGTGGTTGAAAAACAAGTTTTAATGATTCCAACCTAAGTGTATGCGAACTTCTGACTTCAACTGTATATACTGTAATTGCAGCAACAGAATTTTAATGTTTATTCCATAATGTTGCTTGATCAGTGGTTGGACTGTTAGCTGGCCAAAAGTAGGCTACATCAAGAGTGCAATACTGTTAATGTAACCGTGTGTTAGTGTGGGTTGTCTGTGAATTTATGTAAATCACGAAGCTACTCTGCATTTCCTGCGGTGCAGGAAAATTCTCAGCAACAAAAGAGTGATCAAATTAAGATCTGACATCTGTATATAGATTTGACCAACAACACATGCTCTTTATGCATCCCTTGGTGTATCAGTAACAACCTTTGAACCTTCTTGGCAGCACTTAGACCAGACTTATGAGACATGTTGAGAACCACCTATCCTCTCTGTTCTCTTGATGTGGTTGTTGTTGTCGTTTTAAAATGTGTGCTGTACTTCATTGTGACATACAGTGAAAATTACACATTTGTTATGGGAAAGGGACCAGGGATGGTTTGGGTAATGGGTAGAGAAGGTAATGAAGCCCTGTCTTTTGTGGCATTCCAATCAATGGATGACTGCTAGGGTAAGCTGCCCTCCATGCTTAAGGATAATAGACATGAAACCCATGGATCAGAGGAGCCATGCCCATGGATCAGAGGAGCCGTATCTCAGACAAAGCACAATAAACAGCGGAGGACTGTGAAAAATGCTCCTGCTTAATTCCAGGCTGAATGTGTCCAATATCATTAAGAGGGCCCCATTCACCAGTAACAGTTATTAAAACAATTAATTGTCTCCACATGGTGAAAGATGATCCTGGAAGTAGGACGTTTACATTTTTTGGTAATTTTACGTACAGACAATCACTGTGTCATTTTTCATCGTCCTAGTGCTGCAGGGGGTGTTGTTTGTTTTCTGGTGTGTCGTAAGTTCAAACCTCTTCCTCTCTCTGCTCTCCTCCTCTTCACTTTGTCTCTTATGTGTGCATCGTGTTTCTTGACTGTGATGGACCCCTGATCTACGGTAGGTGGAAGGATCGCGGTGATGCTCTCTGGCCCATGGGCAGATGATGATGAGGGGGGTTTCATGGAATGAAAATCGTAGCTTCTTTGCTTTTCTAACATGTTTTGTAGTTATGGTTCGAGAATTTAAATGAGAACGCTATGGTCTGCTCCATAAAACCCTGAGAGAAAACAAAAAATGATTGAAATAACGTATCGCTCATTATGAGACAGTGTGATGCCGAACTCACCCCAATATGAAACGTATTGGGCATAGTTAAAACGCAACCCACAAATAACACTATTAATATATGCATGTGAAAAAGGGCATGGTTGGTTGTTTGTGGAACATGTTGACGACAATGATAATCGCATGACCAATCAATCAAGATTTTTCATCTGCACCCCAATTACTTTGTCACTCAATGAAGAGTGAAAATGAGAATAAAAAAATGAAACACAGGTTTGCAGATGAATTTGTCATGGAAACTTGACCATGTCAGAACCAGGGGTTACCATAACTGGCTGTTATCTAACTTAAATACTGCTTCTACATTATGCAAATAGCTGGCTATGCCCTTTAATCCTGTACTTACCATTTGGCTGGAAAAATGGTGACCTGACTTGAGAGGAACATTCCTTGGTGACACATTAATGGAATAAAAAGAAAGCAAGTAAGATTATACAGGCCCTGCTTTTGGAGGATCAGTTAACTAGTTCCTTGGGAATTTGGGGTAAGATGTAAAAGACAGGGTAAAACAATTGTGTCACCAAAGGACATTTTGAATTCAAGTCATTAGCTAGAAAACATAATTCCTGAGGTCCCTGGTTGCATTAGAGACAGGATGGTATTCCACTATGCCACCAGGTGAGAAGCAGGTAAGCGGGATCAAGGCAACGCAAGGCAACGCAAAAAACCCTGGTGCTACTCAATGCAAGGCAAGGCAACGCAACAAACCTTGGTGCTACAGTACGCAGCGCAAAGCAACACAAAACAAGCCTCCTGAACGTCCACTGTCTGTCTGTGGCATGCTGTCTGTGGTGGGTGGGGCACCCTCCATCTGCCTCCTACAGCTAACCCCTGACCCCTCAACTGATCCCTGTGTCCTGTGTTCTACCACTGCAGAAACAGGACGACGACGATGATGAAGGAGAGACAGGCCTCACGGAGGAGGAGAAAGAGGAGGAAGAGAAAGAGGAGGAGAAGCTTGGCAAGCTGCAGTACTCGCTGGACTATGACTTCCAAGACAGTAAGGTCAGTGGCTGATATTTCCCCCTTTTAATCCTTGTAGGCACTGCTTAGCAAAACCTGTATTAGACTGTTTTACCGTAATACAATATTTGCAGCGTTGTCAGTCTATCGGTAAGAGTCCATCAACTTCCAGGGATGGGAATATATTTTTACTGTTCGAGTACTCTGATGTTTTTTTCTCTCTCTAGAGTACTATAAAAAAAAACTAAAATTTTTAGAACACAAGGCCCGCACTGAAAACAATTATGTGCACACATTTATCTATATGCCAACAGTGCGCAACAATGTCTAATTTATCATAACTATCACAGATAACAAATCCTAATGACTAAATTGACACATATACTCAGACAATAAAAAAACAAGTGAAATTTTAAGATACATTTATTGAAATCGTAATATCAACTAGTTATATTATATTGTGGGGAGCACAATCTTCAAAAAAGCTGTAACCTCAGCAGTGGCCCTTGCTTGTGGTAGCCTTGTTAGGAATCAAAAGGACTACTAAAGGTAAGTTGAGTAATTAAATATAAACTGAAATTACATATTCAGTCCACAAAAAAAAGTATTTTGAATCATTCATTCAAACCCTAATGACCTGTGTTACCTGCTAAAGCTTTGGTGAGGTCACAGCGGCGCTTTGCAGCTGCGAAAGATATGATGTGAGATTGCTTCTCCTACATGTGCCTAATATATGAAAAAAAGGTGATCTGTGGTTAATGATTGAGTTTTGACGTCCGTTCGAGTACTCCAGTACTGGATTACTCCTGCCCATCCCTATCATCTTCTAGAAGTTAAAGGCATAGTTACAGTAGTCTAAATGAGTCAGTGTGTGTGTTTTTGCTGAGCTACAGCTCAGCTTTGGCATTGTTGAGTACCAGCCAGTGGGCTGGTGGGACCCTTGTGGGCATGCTCCTTATAGCATGCCTACATCCCCTCAAAGTACCTTGAACAAACAAGCATCTTTTATCAACAGCTCTGTAAAAACATCAACAGAATTGTGCAGCAACACTTTTGGGGAGGGACAGCTGATAATTGCTGGATTTAGGGTTGATGAATAAAAATATTCAAGAGAGCAGTGAATCCAGATCAGGGTTCTGGGAATGAGAGGGTTTCTCTAGTATATTCCGCATCTTTGTGAATGAATGGGTAGAGTCAGTGTTACAGTGAGTGTGCAATGCTATGCAGGATTTTGGCAGTGTGACATAAATCCAAGAGGAGTGGAAATGCAGTGTCATTCTGAAATAAGGAAGTCCCTCATGAGATACGGACGCAGGATCAAGGCTTGGAGTCACTGACGCAGGATCAAGGCTTGGAGTCACTGACGCAGGATCAGGGCTTGGAGTCACTGACGCAGGATCAGGGCTTGGAGTCACTGACGCAGGATCAAGGCTTGGAGTCACTGACGCAGGATCAAGGCTTGGAGTCACTGACGCAGGATCAGGGCTTGGAGTCACTGACGCAGGATCAGGGCTTGGTGTCACTGATGCAGGATCAGGGCTTGAGATGAAAATGTACATTAAAGCAGGTCCTTTCTTTCTAACTGAATCAATTACTGTACCTTAAAAATAATGAATCTCTCCGTCATTCAGAGCATAATGATACTTGGCGCAAGTACCTCTTTTTCAGATATGCAAAACTACTGTAAC
Organism: Brachymystax lenok tsinlingensis; assembly: GCA_030435695.1. Lineage (NCBI taxonomy): Eukaryota > Metazoa > Chordata > Actinopteri > Salmoniformes > Salmonidae > Brachymystax > Brachymystax lenok. Next base: position 11,898,080 of record CM059797.1, on the reverse strand, counting down.
ATGATATTCTGTGACTTTCTGATGACATGGCAGCAAATATATTTGGCAGCTCCAGTGTGGATAGCTTGTATCTAATCTTGGTCATCTAAAAGGGCTGTGATAATTATTGTTGCAGCTTTCGGTTGTCAGCCAAGTGACCGCGAGCTTATGTAACAAGGCTGCAGCATTTGTCTGCAGCAGTAACAGGAAGCACACATGAATAGATTAATGTATGTTGTTTTCTCACCTAGTATGGTTGGTTTGTCTCAATGCTGTCTCTGACCCCTGACCACTCTGCCCCTCCCCTCTCCTCACAGCTCACAGTGGGAATCCTCCAAGCTGCTGATCTTATCTCCATGGACAGCGGAGGCACCTCTGACCCGTACGTCAAGGTCTTCGTCCTCCCAGATAAGAAGAAGAAGTTTGACACCAAGGTTCAAAAGAAAAACCTGAACCCTGTCTTTAATGAGTCATTTGTTTTCAAGGTAAGTCATAACACGGTTTCTATACCAGGACTGCACTTGCACAGACGTTAGTTGGAATATCAAAGGTATCAATCATCCTGCCAAAAATTGTGTCAGGCTAGTACAGCGGAGACTCAAACTAAATCTAATTTAACAGTTTTGGTGTTGTAAAAAAATCTGACATAAGAAGCTACATGGTATAAGACTTTGTGGTTATTGCCTACATTTATTTTTCATTATGAAGTCACAGTATGTGTTCTTGTTGTGGTCACTTCATTGTGTAGAGCAGTGCTGGCCTGCCATGTCTGCCTGCCTGCTATATACCCTCTTGCCTGTTTACTAACTGCAGCTGCCTGTACTACTCAATGAGGTCCATGGAGACTGTATACGCCTCTCAGTGTCAATGTGAAAGCACTGTCTGCAAACTTACCATCATAGCTAAGAACACTATTGTCTATTCTCGCAAGCATAACAGTCATGTAGACACCTAGAATGAAGATACAAATCTGAATTATTGGACCTTGGTAGAGTAGGGACCATCCATGAACAGTTTGGAGAATTTACAGTATATGAAATCAGAAGCATGCCTTTAGAATGTATTTGTTATTTATATTTGTCATGAGACCCTTCACCACAGGAACATGGAATGTCTAGCTTCTAGCTCCTAGACCTGCTTTAGTGTATTTAACACTCGTTGGCAATTTCAACCTGTTAAAGCCAGCGCTCTGCTATTTTTCAAACCTTAAGCCAGGATTGGTAATTTACATGTCTTATGTGAGCTCGCTTGCGCTGAGGTGGGAGGGGTGGCAATATTTGAGGTCCGTTTCATTTGATTGAAAAACAAGCCCTATGGTAAGGCTACCCTTACCATAACAAAAGCTGATTTAAAAAAAATGTCTTCCTTATCCTGGCCATGCATTAGCCAAGTATCCTATCCATAAGATGTTTCTAAATGGTCTACTTGTGAGACTTTCGCCGTCATATTTTGCATTATTCAGAATTCACATAGGCCTACCCTGCAATGCATACTCCATTCGGCTTGTATCCATCCCCATATCCAAAGAGAGCCTCTTGTCCGGTTATCAAAGACACGCTCCTCCAAACATATTCAAAATATTCAGTCCTATAACACCGTATCAACAGTAGGCCTAGGCTATCTCTCGCGTAGTGAGAACGTTCCTCACACATACAATACAATTTACTGGAGCCTAGTATTTGTTATTTGTGTAACGATATCCCACTGGGAAAAAAATTGTTGAATCAACGTTGTTGTCTTTTTGTCAGCAAAACTTTTAACCTAAATCTAATGACATGGTGAATTGTTTTGTTGATTTACCATTGTGTAAGGTTTATTAAAATAGAGCCCCAGGTCTGCAAGGGCTGGAGTGAATCAACAGAACCTATATTAGAGACACTAATTATGCTTTAGTGCCTTTAGTGCTGAACAAATGTTTCCTTAGATGTTTCCTGAGTAAAAATCGTGCTACATATTAGAATTCAGCCTAACCCATTTTCTGCCTTTCCTATTCTGTGTTATAAAACTCTGTATGTACTGTATGTTAGCTGACATTGTGCCGTATTACTGATGTGTCAGTCATCAATGTCTTGCCAGCAGCCCATGGCACCAAATAAGATGTTGATTTCTAAAAAAATTAAAAAACATAAATAGCACAGATACACAGTCTTATTACAAATTCAAATAGTATACAGTAGGGACATCTGGTTACATTCAGATGTAATAATCCAGTTGTGTTGTTGTTGTGTTGTGGTGGTGTTGTTGTTGTTGATGTGTTACTTCCTCAGTTACCATATGATGAGCTCGGTGGAAAAACCCTGGTGATGTCAGTCTTTGACTACGACCGATTCTCTAAGCATGACATCATTGGAGAGGTGAGGATCCCCATGAACACCATTGACCTGGGACAGCCCATCGAAGAATGGAAGGACCTGGAGAGTGCAGACAAAGAGGAGGTATGCTCTGAAAAGAAACACAAACTATTTATGCTAGTCATAATTTATTGATTGATCTTTCTGTGAATTTATCTAACAAAGCTAATCGTTGGACGGGAGCGTTGCCTCATCAGAATGAACAACAGCCAAGCTCTGACAATTGTAATATACATGTTTTGTCTATCTTTCTCTCTCTGTGTCGTTGCTCTCTCTGTGCTTGCCCTCTCTCTGTCCTTAATCTCCATGCAGCCTGAGAAGCTGGGAGACATCTGTATCTCTCTTCGTTACGTGCCCACCGCTGGCAAACTCACTGTCTGTATCCTGGAGGCAAAGAACCTCAAGAAGATGGACGTGGGTGGACTGTCTGGTACGTTAAGACTTCCACTGGACGTACAGTTTACTCTTGAGATTCTTAAAGGGTTCTTGAAAGGTTCTTTGCAGTGAGTGATGGTTCTATGTAGAACCATGTCTTCTCAAAGAACCATTCTCTATATAGAACCCTCCCCTTCCAAATTGTTCTTTACAATGTTGAAGCAGTCCTTCACTAGATGGTTGTGGGTAATTATGAATTCCTGTTCTTTATGTTGCATTATTTCACTTACTGTGTGGTACCTATGATTTTGTTGTTTTATTCTACCTGTCTTGTGTCTGTGTTTATGTTCATGGGTTCTGTTGAGGTGGCTAGTCCGATACCGTCAGTGAGAAGGGTCTGCAAGTATATTCAAGTTTATATTTTTGGACTAACTTCATCATTTGACATGGTTGAGTCAGGTTGATACAACTCCCAGGTGAGAGTAATTAAGCATGATCAACCCCATAATACAACACAGTAGCATAACAATGTTAAACACTGAATATCTTCATCATCATACATATCATATACCAATTACTGGTAGATAACTGTTACAGAGGTGAAATGTTTATGGTGCTATTCAGAACCATCTCATGAAATAATAGATTTTTTAAAAGTTCTGAATAGCACTTTCAAGAAAGGAGTCTACAAAGCCCCAAAAAGGGTGCCGCCCTGGTCACAAATCAAAGAACCCTATTTTAGTACTAAAAATGTACAGTTTGTCTGCTGCTAAAACAACTTGTGAGTGGACTGTCTGGTAGGGCAAACCACTGGACATAACAGTAGATCATTTCCAACCAATCAGGCATGTCAATCTGCCATTAATTAAACAGCTCAGTGATGCAGAATCTCTGATTAATTTGCAGACATTGTGCTACTGTGTGTTGCATTAATGAGCTCTCAGAATTATTTTTATAATTAGCAAGCAACTCATATCACATCACATTTTTGCTCTACCGAAGTGATGCATTTAAAACATGAAATGAGACATTGAATATCTGTTGGTCTTTCTTTGCAGATCCCTATGTGAAGATTGCGTTGTTGCAGGGAGGCAAGAAACTGAAGAAGAAGAAGACTACAGTGAAGAAGAACACACTAAATCCGTACTACAACGAGTCCTTCAGCTTTGAGATCCCAATGGACATGATGCAGGTGCAGAACACTACAGATTTCTGGTGGTCTGCTCTTGTTTTTCTCTCTCTAGGCATACAACCACATTTCCATGTGCGCGATGCTTTGATGCTTTACAGCAATTCAATGATGAAAGAAAATCTATACAATTCAGTGGAATTTTTAAGGAAAATAACACTCAAAAATCTTTTGGTATTTGTTTCATTGGTCCACTGTTGATATCATCCCAAAATAGTTTTGCTTGTCAGCCATCACGTTTTCAAGATATAGAACTTTCAAAATACCACTATGATGCATTTTGCAACTAACATTTTGGGACTGTATCAACAGTGGACTAATGAAACAAACACCAAAAGACAGTTTTTTGAGTGGTGTTTTCTTTTAAAACCTGGTAGTTTAATACCTACTGTATGAGGCTTGCATATGAATGGCTATGTGAGTGCACACATGTAGAATCTACTACACATATACATGTTTTTCTCTCTTTCCTCTTCAGAAAATTTTGGTGGTGGTGACAGTGTTTGATTATGACAAGATTGGCAAGAATGACGCCATTGGGAAGATATTTGTGGGCAGCAAGGCGACGGGCCCTGGTCTGAAGCATTGGTCTGACATGCTCTCTAACCCCAGGCGTCCCATTGCCCAGTGGCACCCACTACAACAGGAGGAGGATATAGATGCGGCACTGGCAGGTTTAAATGCAAAAAAGTAACTTAACTTGTCCGAATTGATTACCAACTAACCAACTAACTCAGAAACCCTCCCTCCCCAACTGTCCTACACTGCATGAAACTCATGACTTCCACATGATTCTGTCATGTCTACTTGAAACACACACAAAAAAAATAAACATCTAAAATATCAGCTTATTCATAATTAAATTGAAGAACATAAACAACACTTTTTCCAACACCATAGCATTTCACGTATTTAGTGTAAAGAGAGAAGAGGGAGATTGAGCGATAAATTGATTGATTGATTGATTGATAAATTGATCTGTGTTTCATTTGAACATGCTTTTTAGGAACAGATGCTTAGATGCTGATAATGAAAGTTTGGAGAAAGACTCAATGAAAGTGATGCTGTTTATAGCTTCTTCATTTAGTTTATAGAACATTGTGCATGCTTTACTTATGCTCTCACTGCTCTACATAAACCATGCCAAACCGATTCCCAATAGCATATATCTTGTTCTCAATCCATAAGTGTGCCATATCTTGCAGTAGAGATTAGTATTGGGCCATTTCTCACATAAAACAGTTTTACGTCTACTAATGGAAAGGGTTTAGGTGAGATGGTAGGTATTAAGGTAATACAATGCAGCAATTCATTCCAGAATGTCTTTCTGAAAGAACTTGACAATGCAATGTTTTTTTGTTCCAATTGTATTTTTATTATTATATTTATTCCCATATATATGAGAGAGGGACATATTGTGGCAAAAATTATATTTGGCTTTGCAGTTAATAATTATTTATTAAACATGATTAATTTCTATGCCGTTATGGACAGGGTCAATACAGCTTCCAGTGTTTTCAGTGTGATACACAGACTGGGAGGAATTCATGGATGCCTTTAGGCTCTCAACTTAGAGTGCGCTGAGGGAAACTGTATACCTGGCAAACGTCATAATGACACAGTCCAAGGAAACTGCAAATGTTCTGCAGACCTACTTTGACCACTTGGATGTAAAAGTGATTACTTATCCATGTCCAAAGTAAAGATGATTGAAGAATTATCACTGTCATCCAAAGCCATGATGACCATGACGCTTTGTTAGTGATGAGATATTTACTACTAATAGCAACACATTTGACCTTTTACTATTTTAAGTCAAAGATACAAAATGTTGAGGATGTATGTTCAAGAAAAGAAAGAAAAATGATTAATCATATTCTACTAGGACAGTATTGCACCCTGTACACTATTGTGAGCACATTTTTGGCATTAGTGCTATCGAGATGAAAGAAACATATGTTATAAGATGGGACCATATGCTTGTTACAGCCACTGCCTGTGAATTGTAAAGCACTCTGCATCTCTGAAATGACTGATACAAACATACTGTAGGGGATGTTTTCTCAGTTAAAAAGTGTGTTTGCATGAAGGCCCAATGTCTATTTCTCTCTGCTGAGGATGACTGTAGTGGTGTTGGTAAACATTCAATTCTTGGATGTTCACATTGTAATGATGAAAAGGTCATCATCAAGCAACCGGAAATGCAGCATTTGCTTGAAACAAATGAGAGTAAAGTAAGCATGATTTATGCTTTGTGCTTATCTTCATGTTGTTAGCTTTGACTTTTGCACCATGCACTCATCAGCAACCTGCTTAGTATGTGACCCTTTCCTGTAAGCCGCCAAAGTCCTGAAACATTGTGGTATTGTCCGCTGTTTATTCAAACCTGTTTTTCCCAAGGGCGTTGTTCGTTAGACATCCTGTAATTTTGATAGCCAGGAGGCCATGATGTATAAGGTGATCAAACTGAAAGGAGGGGGAACGTTGGCATTCTAATAAGTCCCTTGATATGTAGTTTTGCCCCCCTCTCTCTCGTCCTACTGTAAACATTACACAGTGTGTTAATACAGCATGTATCTATGACATGTTGGAAATAGCAGCATGTTTTAAAGAGGAACCAGAATTAGTGTGTCTGTGTGTTTGTGTCCAATGTCATTTTGATAATAAAATGGAGAGAAAAATATGCACTGACTGCACATTTGATGTATTTTCCCTTAAGGGTATAATAGGACTGAACATATGTCTGCATAGTACATGTTGATTTTACAGGCTATTTTCTTGCCTGAAATTCAACAGTGTTGCTTATTTTGTATTTTATTTATATATGTCTACTGTGGACAACCCAAAATGTATAACTATATGCAGGGGCTACAAGTCAAAATGCAATATTACTTACATTTCCTGCTTTCACTTGTATGTGTGCATTGTCTTCGATGGCCAGGATTTATTGTGTATTTATTGCAAAAGCAGAACATTTACTAGAGCCTTTGCTTTGTAATTATATGTACCGTAAGTGTTTCCTTCATGTATCCTGCCAGAGGTGGTAGTCACCGCCTTATCAAAAATGATTTGAATCTGCTGTGTTGGGTTGACTAGTGTTCCAGTACTAAGTCAGACTACGGTACTACACAAATATAAGTCCAAGTACTAGACTGTACTTAACGTTAGATTGTTTAGTCCCAGGTTCATGTTATCAGATATAACTCATTGCATAGGAGTCAAAGCATGGACTTGTAGCCCCCTTTCAATAACTCTCTCCATATCTGTACCCTGAGTAGTCCTCTGCTTGCTGTCATTCACTGGTGTCATTGCTTAACATAACAGTTAAATGTGTATTTTTGTGTATGTTGATTAACATAAGAAGTAAAGCCATACAACTTGAGCTTAAGTTTCTATACTCTGAGCAAAGGCATGTCACTACTCATTTAAAAACCTTATAGAGATATTAGCAGAGCGGCTGATTCAGACTTGATTACTTTCCTGTGCAAGAACAGGTCAAAAACAATGCTATTTGTTCATTCATCATCACCAGAACCAGCTCTGTTGGAGTTTCACCTCACACTATATAATGCATATTCTGCTTATAGAAATAATTACTTAACATGATGATAGTGGTCATGTTTACCAACATTATGGGTATGACTTAAAGTTGATATTGTAAGATGTAAATGCCTCTGTATTTATGAAATCTTATGACTGCTTGGCTTTTAGTGATGATCATATACATACTTATGTTCGAAAGAGTTTAAATGAACCTTCAGTCATTCATATCATTTGCAAATGGAATGCAAAACAATGATTGTTTTTAAAATGTTAGCATAGAGCCTATAGCAGAAAAATAGTGACAACATGTCACTCGATTGCAATATCACATTAGCTCGTTTTCTCATGTCACAGTACATACGCTCTGAATACTCCAATTGCAAGAAGGCCTATAGATTTGTACAAACCATTCAGTATAACCTCCATTCCAGTATGGCAGTTATTACTCTGAATATTAGTTTAATTGTGGTGATAAATTAATGCTGTTACTTCCTGACTTGTTTTCCCTATCCCTCCTGTTGAGTGTACTTGGATTGATTAAGATCGTTTTATAGATTGGTGTTACTTGTGTTTATTGTATCTTGAGCAGCAACCATCATTCTGTCTGCCTTAAATGTTTCCAATTGTATTTACAATTGGACCAATAACGTCTGTGTTCTTCTAAAGTTTCCTCTGTGAACAACAGAAACTGAGTGGGTTTGTAAAATTACTGCAATGCAGGCAACTAAATCCCTGTCTTCCTGGGTCTATGGCACTCTTTTGAGCACGGGGCGGACCCAAACAGCGCAGAGCTACATTTGCAATGCAATACCGCTGACCTTGCTGCTTAAAAAAGAAAAATGGTTCCTCTTTATGCATAGTGTTTTAAACCTCCATGGCCAACATACTACAAGAATTCCAAAGAACTGTTCCCCTCTGCCTGACCTCTGTACTCCCTCCTCTCCTCCTCCTCCTCACTCCCTCCTGTCCTCAACCTCACTCCCTCCTCCTCACTCCCTCCTCTCCTCCTCCTCACTCCCTCCTCTCCTCCTCCGTACTCCCTCCTCCTCCTCCTCCTCCTCCTCACTCTCTCCTCTCCTCCTCCTCACTCCCTCCTCTCCTCCGTACTCCCTCCTCTCTCCTCATCCTCACTCACTCCCTCCTCTCCTCCTCCTCCTCCTCCTCACTCTCTCCTCTCCTCCTCCTCACTCCCTCCTCTCCTCCATACTCCCTCCTCTCCTCATCCTCACTCCCTCCTCTCCTCCTCCTCCTCCTCCTCCTCCTCCTCCTCCTCCTCCTCCTCCTCCTCCTCACTCCCTCCTCTCCTCCGTACTCCCTCCTCTTTTCAAATTCACTACTTCATATAAACGATATGAATAACAATGTATATAGTCTATAACCCTTACAAATGTGTACCAATCTTGATTCACGTTACAGTATATACTGTAGGCCTCTGCAGTATGATGCATTACCACACGTGACCAGTTGATGACACTGAATACAAGAGATTGCGTTGGATTGCAGCATAGAAAATCTTTATAAATAACTTATACAAGGCGTAGGAAACTGTTCATGTGATGGATTAAACAAAAAAAACAAAAAAAACATTTCAAATGTCACATAGTGATACAAAACGTGATAATATATAAACTGTTACATCAGCCTATAGATTAAACATTTGCAGACATTCATACGGTATTATTATGTGCTGTGATTATATAATTATGCATTATAACAATCCATAAATTAATACAAAAAATGTGCAAATATGCAAACTGCGTGTGAAGACTATTGGTGTTGGTGGGGGTGTTGGTGGGGGTGTTGGTGGGGTTGGAGAAGTGGGTGTAAACATGGGAAATAAAGCTGTATCATCCCCTCCTCTCTTCCTTTTCCTCCTTTTCTCACTTAGACAGTTTACTGATGACCCGGATTAAGGCTCCGTTCTCGTCCTTCAGTCTCTGGTTCTCATTCTTCAGCTCTGTCTGGACCTGTGGAGGACAGCAGACAACAAGCAGACAGAGAGGGTTATGGTTTTGGTCCTGGTTATGGTTGGAGTTGGGGATAGGTTTTGGGTTATGGTTATGGTTGGGGTTGGGGTTAAGGTACGGTTTGGGGTTATGGTTAGGGTTGTGGTTGGGTTATGGTTGGGGTTAGTGGTGGGGTTAGGGTTGGGGTTATGATTGGGGTTAGGGTTGGGGTTAAGGTTCGGGTTAAGGTTAGGGTTAGGATTGGGATTAGGGTTGGGGTTATGGTTATGGTCATCGATATGGTTGGTGTTAGGGTTGGGGTTAGGGTTGGGGTTATGGTTGGGATTATGGTTGGGGTTGGGGTTAGGGTTGGGGTTATGGTTAGGGTTGGGGTAAGGGTTGGGGCTGGGGTTAGGGTTGGGGTTATGGTTGGGCCTAGGGTTATGGTTGCGATTAGGGTTGAGGTTAGGGTTGGGGTTAGGGTTTAGGGTTGGGGTTAGGGTTATGGTTGCGATTAGGGTTGGGGTAAGAGTTATTGAAAAAGTATAGGTGAAACAAATCCAGTTGAAGTTTGATTCACAGAACAAATGAAAATGACACTCATCACCAACCTCTCCTCTGAGTCAACTGAACATGTAATGTTCTCCCACAGAAATTGTCTATTTTCAGTTCAGTGTTCCATCTTTATTGAGACCTCTCATTCAGAGACAACAAAAGGTTGTTGTCTGTACCCTCTTGTATGGAACACAGCAGACGCTTGTGGCTGTAGGGATTGTGGACAAATACCAATGGCGTACTCACTCGATGAATATAAATCAATGCACTCACACATTTCACAGCCAACGAAGCATAATGATGACATAATGGTGGCAAATGATGTCAGCTTAGAATACCACACACCATTTATGCTTTGTCACTGCTCACTTGAGACTCAAGCTGCATCGCAACTGGCACATTTGACAAAAAGCAGTGCATTATAAAGGGAACAGGGTGTCGTTTGAGACAGACTAACACTACAGTACCAAGGCACGTCCCAGAGGGATATTCCCTGTTCAGCAGCTTACTCTGTCTGTCTGCAGGGCAGCTTTGTGATGGCTAGGACTCGTGCGGAGACTGTATTTTGGCAATATGTTCTGTCTCTGCTGTGGCTAAGTTTAGTCTATTGGAGATGTTCTCAAGAGGTACAAGAACTGGCATTAAGCCACAAGAAAACGACCACAAATTGGTCAGACCTTGAACATTTCTCAGTATCAATTCAATAAATTCACCGTTATTGCAACTGGACAGATACCTTCACTTCATCTTCCATGTCTGATATCTTCTTCTGCAGGACACGTGTTTCCTACAGAGAAGAGAGGAGACATGTCACAATGGTGGAGACATGTCACAGTAAGACTGAACATGATGGGGCTCCCAGAGAGGAGAGGAGAGATGTCACAGTGAGACTGAACATGATGGGGCTCCCAGAGAGGAGAGGAGAGATGTCACAGTGAGACTGAACATGATGGGGCTCCCAGAGAGGAGAGGAGAGATGTCACAGTGAGACTGAACATGATGGGGCTCCCAGAGAGGAGAGGAGAGATGTCACAGTGAGACTGAACATGATGGGGCTCCCAGAGAGGAGAGGAGAGATGTCACAGTGAGACTGAACATGATGGGGCTCCCAGAGAGGAGAGAAGAGATGTCACAGTGAGACTGAACATGATGGGGCTCCCAGAGAGGAGAGGAGAGATGTCACAGTGAGACTGAACATGATGGGGCTCCCAGAGAGGAGAGGAGCTGTCACAGTGAGACTGAACATGATGGGGCTCCCAGAGAGGAGAGGAGAGATGTCACAGTGAGACTGAACATGATGGGGCTCCCAGAGAGGAGAGGAGAGATGTCACAGTGAGACTGAACATGATGGGGCTCCCAGAGAGGAGAGGAGAGATGTCACAGTGAGACTGAACATGATGGGGCTCCCAGAGAGGAGAGGAGCTGTCACAGTGAGACTGAACATGATGGGGCTCCCAGAGAGGAGAGGAGCTGCCACAGTGAGACTGAACATGATGGGGCTCCCAGAGAGGAGAGGAGATGTCACAGTGAGACTGAACATGATGGGGCTCCCAGAGAGGAGAGGAGCTGTCACAGTGAGACTGAACATGATCAGGCTACCAGAGAGCAGAGGAGGCATGTCAGAATGACACTGAACATGATGAGGCTACCAGCCTGACCATGACTTGACCTATGATCTATTAAAATAACATATATTGAATAGACATGCTGTACCAGGCCAAGAGAGAAGTTAAAAGTGCATAAGCAAACATCCAGTGACATAAGAATCTTACCCGTTTTTCTGTCTCAAGCAGGGACCTCTCATTGGACCTTTCAGTCATTGTTATCTTTCTCTGCAATGCAAAAGCCCATGGTTAAAATGGGGACAATGACAAGAGTGCAATCCCTGAAGAAGGCAGACATTTCTCATATTTACCTTTGAAAACAACCATGGTCACCTCACAAGCATACTACCGTACTTTACAAATAACACCTCCCAAGCATTTACCTCCGGAATCAGCCAATGCATCATCCTTGCATAATCTGTCACATTTTCACACTCCTACAACTTTCCTGATTCTATTGTGCAGTGGTCATTGCAGTAGGATATGGAAGAGTTATTCCACCATGAATTTGACAAGAACTGTAAGCTGGAAATCACAATGATAAGCAATACAATTGCACAAACAGACACATAAGGTGCATTCTGAAAGTATTCAGACACCTTGACTTTTCCCCAAAAATGTATGTTACAACCTTAGTCTAAAATGTATTTAATTGTTTTTTTTCCCTCGTCAATCTACACACAATTCCCTCATAACAATAAAGCAAAAACTGTTTTTTTTTTAACTTTTTTACAAATTACAAATAAAAAACGGAAATATCAAATTTACGTAAGTACTCAGACCCTTTACTCAGTACTTTGTTGAAGCACCTTTGGCAGTGATTACAGCCTTGAGTCTTCTTGAGTATGACGCTACAAGCTTGGCACACCTGTATTTGGGGAGTTTCTTTCATTCTTCTCTGCAGATCCTCTCAAGCTCTGTCAGGTTGGATGGGGAGCGTCGCTGCAGGGCAATTTTCACGTCTCTCTAGAGCTGTTTGATCGGGTTCAAGTCTGGGCTCTGGCTGGGCCACTCAAGGGAATTCAGAGACTTGTCCCGAAGCCACTCCTGCGTTGTCTTGGCTGTGTGCTTAGGGTCATTGACCTTTTGGAAGGTGAACCTTTGCCCCAGTCTGAGGTCCTGAGCGCTCTGGAGAAGGTTTTCATCAAGGATCTCTCTGTACTTTGCTCCGTTCACCTTTCCCTCGATCCTAACTAGTCTCCCAGTCCCTGCCGCTGAAAAACCTCCCCACCGCATGATGCTGCCACCACCATGATTCGTCGTAGGGATGGTGCCAGGTTTCATCAGACCAAAGAATCTTGTTTCTCATGGTCTGAGAGTCTTTAGGTGCCAATTTGGAAAACTCCAAGCGGGCTGTCATGTCCCTGTCATCACTCCAATCAAGTTGTAGAAACATCTCAAGAATGATCAATGGAAACAGGATACAGCTAGTTACATTTTTTGTCTCATAGCAAAGGGTCTGAATACTTATGTAAATAAGGTATTTCTGTTTTATAATTTTTTTACATTTGCCAACATTTCTAAAACCTGTTTTCGCTTCATCATTATGGGGTAATGTGTGTAGATTGATGAGGAAACTTGTATTTAATACATTTTAGAATAAGGCAAAATGTGGAAAAAGTCAAGGGGTCTGAATACTTCCGAATGCACTGTACTTCTTCATTGGACTCTTCATCTGACTTCTGCAGTTTCATTTGATAATGTATAATGGTTTGTTGGAGACAGTGCTTGACTTGGACTGAAATAGGTTCCGGTACAATTTTTTTTTGTGCCGGTGCTGTTTACTGTAGGTTCAGGTGCAGAAGCTCCACAATACCTTTGAGCTAATATTCTATAAGAGGAACAGGAGCTCAAGCAGTAGAACATTTGAGGTGCCGGTTCACAGCTCCAGTGGGTTCCTGCCCAAGTCAACCACTGGCTGAGGAACAATTGTTATTGTTTTCATGTTTACAATGACTGTTTGTTGGGGAACTATTTTGTGTGGTGGATGAATAGCAGTTGGGGATAATCACCTGTGTGACTCTCTCCAGCTGAATCTGCACCAACACCAGCTCCTGTTTGCTGCCCTGCAGCCTGGACTTGAGTCTCTCATTGGTAGACAAGGCCTCCTCGTACATCTGTGATGAACAGGATCCAACAGCAAACTCAAACCCAGAACATCATAACATGCCACATAATTTGACTTAGGTAATCAACCAGTTGTGTTTTTCATGTAGCCTGATCTCCAATTCAAATCAAAGTTTATTTGTCACATACACAGGAAACAGTGAAATTAAATTCTTACTTGTGAGCTATGTCTCAACAGTGCAATGAATTTTTTTTTTTTTAATTATTACTTTCAAACAAAAATACCAGTTGTGGAGATTTTGGGTTACACTGTACTTGAACCCACAGTCATAAAGGCTACATAACAATGTCATTATCATGACATAACAGATTCATAACAGATCATTAGCAACCTACAGCAATTTTTCTAGGTTACAGGTTACCTTCTTATAGTCAGTGCATCCTGCCTCTTCCTCTGCTTTTTTCCGCGCTGCCATTCTGTTTTCCCTTCGACGTCATAGGCCTCTCGGTCATAAGCACCAGACGAGTCCAGTCTGAGGGTAAGATAGCACAGCTGAACCTGAAACTACTGCACTGTGTCAGAGCTTAATCATCAGTGTACCTTTGACCCTAATTGTAATAACAATCAGTTGCAATGGAGGCCTGAGGGACCAATGGCTGTTAGGATATGTGTCAATGCCTGATAGTGAAAATCTAAAGCACACCTGTATCTTTTGATGAAGTTAATTGAGTTGAAAGCATCTTACCTGGACACTCTTTCATGCTGAAAACAAACAGAGAAGATATGTCACTTAAAAAATGCATAGAACATGGGTAGTATTGGATTATCTGTAATGTCTTCTGCCAGCAGAGCTGTCAAGATGAGCACTTTGTAAAAGGACTTTGTGTCCTGTATGCATAAAGATTATGTGCTGTAATTCAATTTTTTATTTTCAGCTCATGTCGCAAGGAAAACCCACTGGCCCTAGTTATGAACTCTCATAGAAGACTCTAACAGAAGACCTTCACACTGTCCTGCAGCCAAGCATGTGGATATCAGCAGAGAGCATCTTGGTATGAAACTCGACACTCACGCCAAGTTAGAGAAGGACAGTGGAAACAGTCACATGTACAAACTGAGACCCAGAGATAAAACTAAACACATCCAAAAAAAGGTAATAACTATGGCAGTGGCTTAGCTTGGGAATCTTGACAGTTTTTGCCTGCTGAAGGGTTGGAAACAAGGGATATGAGTCTGTTTTTAAAGAGACACTCCCGCAAAAATGGCAATGTTGCAATGGCGTTAATGTTCGGAGCATTTGTTACTTCAGTCACTTGCCTTGTGGATTTATTTCAGTAGAAGAGTTGAAAAGGTTATTCCTGATACAATACAAGATACAATACCATAGAATAGAATAGGAGTTGCATTCCACTGCAGACATAATCATTCCCGCTAGAAAATGTCCTCAGTGATTCTCTTACAGTGTTTGGGCCAGCCCCCTGACCTCTGTGTTCTCAGGCTGCAGCGGACAGCCTGCTTCCGTTTTCAAGCTGCTTTCTATGTGACCAAGAAACCATGACGAGCAAGCACTTTGTCAAGCAAGAGTTCAGCCCTCAAAGACAAATATTTATGCTTTTACGCCATGGTATGCAACAGTGAGCACGAGTGAAGGCATTAAAACGTTGCTTAACATTGTGATATCCATAAATGACGTCAATTGAGTTAGTTAACAATGTAAGATTACATAAATGTTTTCTTGTTTTTTGTGCACTCGCCTATTATTGCTTCAAGAATAAAAGAGACTTGAACTGAAGTCTGGAAAACAGACTTAAGGTCATACACACAGGCATAAGAACTCATTGCAGTGTTTAGACATAACACACCAAGTAAGGCTCTATGGAGACAGATATAAATTCACCTGAAATGTTCAAGGGGCTCTAGAAGGATCATGTATAAACACACAGGAATGGTTCCCATCAGACATCAACAAGCTCTCAGGATGTTCTCTCTCCGTCTGTGTCAACAGCTCTCTATTATTAAAGGGTATGTCTTTGTGTTAGGAACCATTGTAAGTTATCATTAACAAGGCTTACCTCCTGAAGCTCTGCTTGGATCTGGCACTGGGAGATGCTGGGCTGCGATGGAGAGGGCATGCTCTGAATCTAACATGCTTCAGCGAAGCCTTCCACCACAACCAACCCAGGCAGGAATAACCCCTATAATGTCTAACCCTTCCACCATGACCAACCAGCCAGGAATAACAGCTATAATATTGAACTCTTCCACCATGACCAACCCAGCCAGGAATAACCCCGATAACATCTAACCCTTCCACCATGACCAACCCAGTCAGGAATAACCCCTATAATACCTAACCCTTCCACCATCACCAACCCAGCCAGGAAAAACACCTATAATATCTAACCCTTCCACCATGACCAACCCAACCAGGAATAACCCCTATAATATCTAACCCTTCCAACATGACCAACCCAGTCAGGAATAACCCCTATAATATCTAACCTTTCCACCATGACCAACCCAGCCAGGAATAACCCCTATAATATCTAACCCTTCCAACATGACCAACCCAGCCAGGAATAACCCCTATAATATCTACCCCCTTCCAACATGACCAACCCAGCCAGGAATAACCCCTAAAATATCTAACCCTTCCACCATGACCAACCCAACCAGGAATAACCCCTAGAATATCTAACCCGTCCACCACTACCAACCCAGCCAGGAATAAGCCCTACAATATCTAACCCTTCCACCATGACCAACCCAGCCAGGAATAATGCCTATAATATCTAACCCTTCCACCATGACCAACACAGCCAGAAATAACCCTTATAATATCTAACCCTTCCACCATGACCAACCCAGCCAGGAATAATGCCTATAATATCTAACCCTTCCACCATGACCAACACAGCCAGAAATAACCCTTATAATATCTAACCATTCCACCATGACCCACCCAGTCAGGAATAAACCCTACAATATCTAACCCTTCTACCATGACCAACCCAACCAGGAACAGCCCCTTTAATATCTAAGCCTTTCACCATGACCAACCCAGTCAGGAACAACCGCTATAATATCTAACCCTTCCACAATGACCATCCCTGTCAGGAATAACCCCTGTAATACCGAACCATTCCACCATGACCAACCCAACCAGGAATAACCCCTATAATATCTAACCCTTCCACCATGACCAACCCAGTCAGGAATAACCCCTAGAATATCTAACACTTCCACCATGACCAACCCAGCCAGGAATAACCCATAGAATATCTAACACTTCCACCATGACCAACCCAGTCAAGAATAAACCCTATAATACCTAACCCTTCCACAATGACCCACCCAGCCAGGAATAGCCCCTTTAATATCTAAGTCTTCCACCATGACCAACCCTGTCAGGAACAACCCCTGTAATATCTAACCCTTCCACCATTAACAACCCAGCCAGGAATAACCCCTATAATATCTAACCCTTCCACCATGACCAACCCAGCCAGGAATAACCCTTATAATATCTAACCCTTCCACCATGACCAACCCAGTCAAGAATAAACCCTATAATACCTAACCCTTCCACAATGACCCACCCAGCCAGGAATAGCCCCTTTAATATCTAAGTCTTCCACCATGACCAACCCTGTCAGGAACAACCCCTGTAATATCTAACCCTTCCACCATTAACAACCCAGCCAGGAATAACCCCTATAATATCTAACCCTTCCACCATGACCAACCCAGCCAGGAATAACCCTTATAATATCTAACCCTTCCACCATGACCAACCCAGCCAGGAATAACCCCTATAACATCTAAGCCTTCCACCATGACCATCCCTGTCAGGAATAACCCCTATAATACCTAACCATTCCACCACATCCAACCCAGCCAGGAATAACCCCTATAATATCTAATCCTTCCACCATGAACAATCCAGCAAGGAATAACCCTTATAATATCCAACCCTTCCACCATGACCAACCCAGCAAGGAATACCCCCTATAACATCTAATCCTTCCACCATGACCATCCCTGTCAGGAATAACCCCTATAATACCTAACCCTTCCACCACATCCAACCCAGCCAGGAATAAACCCTATAATATCTAAGCCTTCCATCACCACCAACCCAGCCAGGAATAACCCATATGATATCTAACCCTTCCACCACGACCAACCTGGTCAGGAATAATCCCTATAATATCTAACCATTCCACCATGACCAACCCAACCAGGAATAACCCCTATAATATCTGTCTTCCACCATGACCAACCCAGCCAGGAATAACCCCTATAATATCTAAGCCTTCCACCATGACTAGACCCAGCCAGGAATAACCCCTATAATATCTAAACCTTCCACCATCACCAACCCAGCCAGAAATAACCCCTATAATATCTAAACCTTCCACCATGACCAACCCAGCCAGGAATAACCCCTAGAATATCTAACCCTTCCACCATGACCAACCCAGCCAGGAAAAAAAACCTATAACATCGAACCTTCCACCATGACCAACCCAGCCAGGAATAACCCCTATAATATCTAACCCTTCCACCATGACCAACCCAGCCAGGAATAACCCCTATAATATCTAACCCCTAGGCATTTCATGTAGATAAAAAATAGTTGAACGATGTAAACAATATGGTTGTAGTTCCATCTGGTTCTTTAGTAGGCTTGTTTTGATTAATCATTACACCAATAGAATCCTGTCAGATTCACACCAGTGCCCAGAATGTAGGTGCTAGTGGTTGTTTGTGGACCAGGCCAGTCTTTCTTGGTGCTCCCCTCCTACTCTGTTAGATCCAATGGGGGACTTCCTGTCTGCTGACTAGCTCTTCCAAAAAAGAAAATGTGATATAAATTATATAATATATATATATCGTATCACTGCTTGAGTAAACAGTTGAGATCAACTTATTATTACAACGTATTAAACATTTTCCTGTTTCATTTTCCCACCTGGCTTGTGCACAGGAACGTGCTGAGTCTTGTCCAGAGTGATATCATTAGGACCCACTGGAACGCAAGCCTCTGAAAGGGTTTGATCTGGTTGATCCTGTCAGATAACTATGAGTTTTACATATGTCAGCTGTCTCTTTAGTTATTTCATTAAGTTACACAGGACTCCTCAGTCAAATTCTGAGGTAACTTTCTGCCTTATGAAAAAAATTGCATGGAGCTGATGATGTCATGGAAACTCAAAAGTTATCTGACACTTATATGACCCGTTGTGGGAGGAAAATGCTGAGGCTGTATTGGACAAATTCTGGACCTCACAAAGAGAGAGAGAGAGTCTGTGTATGAGTACACTGTGTATGTTTAATGTGTTTTACAATGACATTTGAATGGTTACATCCATGCAGCTGATTCTGAAACTTCCTTTTCCTTTAGTCAAATTTACTCCCACATAAGCCACTTGGCTCAGGAGGGCTAATCACCATCACTACAATCTTCATGAAACAATTACAATGGTTTCCAATAAAAGCATGAACAGTATGCCATAACACCTATGGTATTAGACCTACACATAGTGCTTGGCTAGTCTGTAGCGATCCAAACTAATCGTTAAAGTCATAAGTCAAGCATGGAATTCTATCTTATCCACAGCTTTTTTCTACACATAGCAATGTTTCCAAACGGCAACCTAGGCATCTCTTTGTTATTGCATAGAAAAGAGAAGTAATCTGTTCTTACTTTGAGGCTTCTGGAGGTCGGTGAGGGTTTAGTGGGAGACGATTCAGTGGATGACTTTCTCGTGCGTGGCTGATCCTTTGTGTTGCGGGGGGAGAGATGAGATGACATCGCTGCAGGCTACTCTCCACGGCATGAGGTTCAAGTGGGGTCCAGTGGTCCGGTCCAACCAACTTGATTCCAAAAGACTACTGCATGAACAATCCAGTGACACACAGTTAAAATCCCTGTGATGTGAAGGTGGTGAAGGGACAGAGCCAGGAGTGTGATCAAAATAATAGAGTTCTAATGATATAGAAATAGCTGTGGTCAGGAGTGTGATCTCTCTCCAGGTGATGTTGAGTGATCTTGAGATGAGATGAGTGGAAGGTGAGTAGCAGAAGGGAGGGAGCTGTGGAGAAGGAAGAGGGTGGGCACTGGGCGGTGCTGTAGACTGTATGGGGAGGGACACTGCCTGGGACTTGACAGCAGTGCCGCTAATGAGAGCACTCTCTGGACTGTGGTGATTCAACAAAAATGAAAACATCAAAGCAAAGCACTCGGCTCTCATTCTGCCTGACAGCCTCTCGCTCTCTCGCTTTCTGCCTCATAGTCTCTCTTTCCCCATCTTTCTTTAATCACCCTTTGGTCTGAGCTATGGACTAATATGGATTTGTTGGACATTGGAATTTGTTACGAATATAATAAAAAAATGGAATCCGTCTTTTTAAAATCTAATTTCATAGCCTCACAAACATGGCTGCCAGTATTCCCTTGTTAGTGTTGGCATGATGCAACAGCACAGCCAAACATTTAATGAGTATGATTATGAAAATTATATCACACAGTGGCGAGCAGAGGTCCTCTTAATACCGTACAGTAGACTACAAACTAAATGAGGAGGATCCTTTCCTTGAGAGAGAGAAGGGGTAGAAAGGGATCTGGACGGAGAGGGGGTAGGAAAGGATCTGGATAGAGAAGGGGTAGGAGGGGATATGGAGAGAGAAGGGGTAGGAGGGATATGGTGATAGGGGAGTAGGGGAGTAGGGGAGTAAGAGTGGATCTGGAGAGAGAAGGGGTAGGAGGGGATCTGGAGAGAGAAGGGGATCTGGAAAGAGTGGGGATAAAGGGGATCTGGAGAGAGGGAGAGAGAAGGGGTAAGAGGGGATCTGGAGATAGGGAGAGAGGGGGGTAGAAGGGCATCTAGAGAGAGGGAGAGAGGGGGGAAGGAGGGGATCTGGAGAAAGTTAGATAGGGGGTAGGAGGAATCTGGAGAGAGGGGTGTAGGAGGGGATCTGGAGAGAGAAGGGGTAAGAGGGGATCTGAAGAGAGGGTGTAGAAGGGGATCTGGAGAAAGGGAGAGAAGGGGGTTGTAGGGGATCTGGGGAGAGGGGGAGAGAAGGGGTAGGAGGGGATCTGGAGAGAGGGGGTAGGAGGGGATCTGGAGAGAGGGAGAGAGAAGGGGTAGGAGGGGATCAGGAGAGAGGGAGAGAGGGGGTAGGAGGGAATCTGCAGAGAGGGAGAGAGGGGGATAGGAGGGGATCTGGAGAGAGGGGGAGAGAGGAGGGTAGGAGGGGATCTGGAGTGAGGGAGAGAGGAGGGTAGGAGGGGATCTGGAGAGAAGGAGTGAGGGGAGTAGGAGGGATCTGGAGAAAGGGAGTGAGGGGAGTAAGAGGGGATCTGGATAGAGGGAGATAAGGGGGTTAGGAGGGATCTGGAGAAAGGGAGAGAGGGGGTAGGAGGGATCTGTAGAAAGGGAGAGAGGGGGTAGGAGGTAATCTGGAGAGAGGGGATCTGGAGAAAGGGAGAGAGGGGGTAGGAGGGGATCTGCAGAGAGGGGGAGAGAGGAGGGTAGGAGGGATCTTGAGAAAGGGAGAGAGGGGGTAGGAGGGGATCTGGAGTGAGGGAGAGAAGAGGGTAGGAGGGGATCTGGAGAGCGGGAGAGAGCGGGAGAGAGGGGTAGGAGGGGATCTGGAGTGAGGGAGAGAGGAGGGTAGGAGGGGATCTGGAGAGAGAGGGTAGGAGGGGATCTAGAGAAAGGGGGTTAGGAGGGGTAGGAGGGGATCTGGAGAGAGGGGGTAGGAGGGGATCTGGAGAGAGAAGAACGAACCCTAACAAGAGGGAGAGTGAAGTGGTAGGAAGGGATCTGGAGAGAGGGGGTAGGAGGGGATCTGGGGAGAGGGAGAGGGGGGTAGAAGGGGATCTGGAGAGAGGGAGAGGGGGGGTAGAAGGGGATCTGGAGAAAGGGAGAGAAGGGGTTGGAGTGGATCTGGAGAGAGGGGGAGAGAAGGGGTAGGAGGGGATCTGGAGAGAGGGAGAGAGAAAGGGTAGGAGGGGATCTGGAGAGAGGGGGGTAGAATGTGATCTGGAGAGAGGGAGAGAGGGGGGTAGAAGGGGATCTGGAGAAAGGGAGAGAATGGGGTAGGAGGGGATCTGGAGAGAAGGAGTGAGGGGAGTAGGAGGGATCTGGAGAAAGGGAGTGAGTAGAGTAGGAGGGGACCTGGAGAGAGGGAGTGAGGGGGGGTTGGAGGGGATCTGGAGAGAGAGGGTAGGAGGGGATCTGGAGAAAGGGGGTTAGGAAGGGTAGGAGGATCTGGAGAGAGGGGGTAGGAGGGATCTGGAGAGAGAGGAAAGAACCCTAACAAGAGGGAGAGTGAAGTGGTAGAAAGGGATCTGGAAACAGGGGGGTAGGAGGGGATCTGGAGAGAGGGGGTAGGAGGGGATCTGGAGAGAGGGAGAGAGGGGGTAGAAGGGGATCTGGAGAGAGGGAGTGGGGGGGTAGAAGGGGATCTGGAGAAAGGGAGAGAAGGGGTTGGAGTGGATCTGGAGAGAGGGGAAGAGAAGGGGTAAGAGGGGATCTGGAGAGAGGGGGTAGGAGGGGATCTGGAGAGAGGGAGAGAGAAGGGGTAGGAGGTGATCTGGAGAGAGGGAGAGAGAAGGGGTAGGATGTGATCTGGAGAGAGGGAGAGAGGGAGAGAGGGGGTAGAATGTGATCTGGAGAGAGGGAGAGGGGGGGTAGAAGGTGATCTGGAGAAAGGGAGAGAAGGGGATAGGAGGGGATCTGGAGAGAGGGAGTGAGGGGAGTAGGGGGGGATCTGGAGAGAGGGAGTGAGGGGGTTAGGAGGGATCTGGAGAGAGGGAACGAGGGAGCGAGGGGGGTAGGAAGGATCTGGAGAAAGAGCGGTAGGAGGGGATCTGGAGTGAAGGAGAGAGTGGGTAGGAGGGATCTGGAGAGAGGGGGTAGAGAGGAGGCTAGGAGGGGATCTGGAGAAAGGGAGAGAGGGGGTAGGTGGGGATCTGGAGAGAGGGAAAGAGGACCTGGAGAGAGGGAGAGAAGGGCGTACGAGGGATCTGGAGAAAGGGAGAGAGGGGGAGAGAGTGGGGGTAAAAGGAAATGATGACAACAACAGGAAGTCATTTTGGCTGGGGCTCATGATCTCTACTTCCTTTGATTAGTGGTCCCCTGATGGGTTAGTGGTCAGTGGCTGTCTAAGAATAACTTCTGGCTTCAGCATGCTATAAATACAATATACATACCTTATGGACAAACAATCACTATCTTCACTTTACAATTATAATATTAAAGGTGACAATAGCAGAAATTATATTTCTGGCCTGAAATATTATAGCAAGCCATATACATGTAGCTATCTCTATCTAATCTCTTATGGACATAATTACACACTATTTTTGTCCTGGGTTAACTGAGATTAATATCTACCTAATGTTTTTGCTCAGACCAATTGAAAAGAGATATTTACAGTAATACCACTCCACACGATTAATCAAGAAAAACAGTGTTCCTCACAGTTTAACCACACACACCAGGTTGGTAATCTATATTATCTAAACAGTATATGAAAATGAACATGTTGGCACCATCTCCTGGTAATATTTTACTACCAGAACTCATAAAACAATACTCACAAGATGACATTATCCTGGGTGATAACATCAGAACTGTATGGACAATTCTCAGTCACCCTTTGTCACACACTGAGGATGAGACACTGACCTGTAGATACTGGCACCACCTGGTGGCATTATACAAAGTTTCCAAAGAGCTCACAAAAAGCCTGGTAGTAAAAGAACAGCATGTCCAGTACCAGACAAGGGAAACTCCAACCACATGAACAGCATGTCCAGCACAGGGCTATACTGTTCTCACAGCCGTAGGCTAAGCCAATACCATAAATAACCTTTGGGGAGAGGTTGTGAGAAGGTGTTGTTACAGATCACATTACGGTCAAGGATTCATTCCATTCTCTTTTAGACAGAGGCAAGCTTTCAGTTGCTTGCATAAATGAACTAAAACCATGAGCTGAAGAATTATATTTTAACATCTTTCTTGTAAATTGAGATTGTTAGGCTAATAATTAACTACAACAAATAAGAGGACAGAAGCAATGAGGTAAATAAATAAACTATACACTTTTTTTATTACAAAAGTGCATCAATGACATCGGGTGATGCACTTTGCAGGTTTGAAAATGTCACATCTATAACATGACAGAAATAAAATGAGGTTCCATTAATAATCCCAGCTACTGCATGTACGTAGGCTTGGTCAATAATATGGACAGTTAAGAAAATGTATTTATATATATCAAAACCAAATAATCACACACATTTTCATTTACAACTTTTTAGTAAGGACATTTACAACTGAAACGTTATCAAATAAGTTCATAACCAAGCTGGTAAGTGTTTGGACCTTCTGTGGCTTTGCCAACAAATTTGAAAGTAGCTTTTGTCCCTCATCTTATAAACTGATGTTATTGCTCTGAAATTCATATTTAAAAAGAGAACTGAAAACGTACTTACAGACTGCTTACTTAGGTACAGACAACTGTTAACAGTTGGCACTGACAGAGTCTTAATTTTTACCTGAAGTATTCCTGTTGAACTTTAAAGACCCTGTATGAGGGTGTGGGTCTTGAGGAGTAGGTCCTCGATAGGCACGTGTCTTTCTCTTTAGAAATATATATTTCATATTTCCATAAGACCTCGCCATTTTGGTCAAATGTAATTTCATTTCTGGCAATGCAGTAAAGTATGATTAATTAAAAAGGAAACGGCCCACGCTCGCTCACCATTAAATACATACTGTATTATTATGTTATTTAAGCAACTATTAAAAACGTGACATTTCGGCCTTCATCAATGACTTTCATCAGAAGAATTATACAGAGGGAATGGACATGTACATTTAGGCCCCTACATCATAATTCTGTTAGGCTTTTAATAGTTGCTTAAATAAAATAATATGTTTTTAATGGTGAGCGAGTGTTGCACCTTTTTCTTTTCAATAATGATCACATTTTTGTTAGTGCACCACGCCTCATGTTGGTTGAGTGCCCTCCACTTCTTTCAAAACAGTAATGTTTCAATTGCCAAAATGTCTACTCTAGCCATACCAGAGTCAGCAACGTGTGCCTGAACCTTCTTCTCTTCCTACCATTGCTCCTCAGGAGACCAGTCTTCTGGGAAGTCATTGTCATCATCAATCTCCTCTTCCTCGTCCTTTGGCTCCTCCTCCTCCAGTTGCTCTTCTGTGACACCATCTTCCAATGACTCCACTACAACTAGCTCTTCTTCTGGCTCCTCTGTCACTTCCTTTTCCACTGACTCCTCTTGCTCAATTTCCTCCTCTTCAGCTTCCTGTTCCACTGCCTCCTCAGTAACGTCCTCCTCTTCAGCTTCCTGTTTCACTTCCTCCGCAGTAACATCCTCCTCTACCTCCTCCTCAGCAGGTTCTTTCTCTGTTACCTCCTGCTCCTGTTCCGCCATTTCCGAGGCCTCTGCCGCCTCGGAGTCTACTTCCTCTTGGCTGAGTGGACCACCATTCACCAGCTAGAGCACAGAGAACAATCCGTACTGTGCATTGAAGAGGACACTTGAGCATGGGTCATTGTGTATGGTGTCTGAAAGAGTTACACACTTACAATGCGCCTCTCGGATATTAGTTATATATTAGTTAAACATTTTCAACCCTTTGTCGATAAAAGTATTTGCCTTTCTCTGATCACGCTAGTTTGGTGTTTACAGAACAGAGTGATCTATTAAGTCAACCTGAAGTTATACAATACTTGACCAACTTACAGTATGTGTCAGAAAGCAGATATAATAACTTTTGTAAGAGCATTGTGTGTAAGTCTACACTATAAGCCTCAAAACCATGATATGGTCTTTCATAAAACAATTTAGAAGATGAGGAATACTTTATTGTACATTTTCCTTTCAGTCCACGGATATAGAAATATAATAATTAGCTGTGGTGGAAGTGTGGCCTACCTGGCTGTGAACCGCCTCCAGCTGCTTCTTGAGGTGGGAGTGCAGGCTCTGGGAGCGGACGTGCTGCTCATCCAGGGTCCTGGTCACTAACTGCAGGTGCTGCTGCTGCTGCAGAGCCTGGGCCTTCTTGGCCTGCCATTCCTCCAGCAACTCCCTGAAACACACAGACAGATAGAGATGAGCCATAGAATACTAGAACCAACACATGGACTGGTATATTTTATCTAAGCATGTGACCTGACCAAGAAAAACCCTGCGTCTGTCAGGAAAAGCTCCTGCCTATAGTCATGACAAATAAAGTACAGCCATCAAGTTACTTTCACTATTCATATAGCTAGTGAGTGAGTTTATGCATGAAGTTAATCATAAGATTCACAAAAACCAAGCTTACTTGATTTCACCCACTTCCTGGTGGTTGTTTTGAAGCTCTACCCTCTGAAGACTCAGAAACTCTCTCAGTTCCCTCTGATCAGTGACCAGTCCCACCAGCTGTGACGTCAAGCCATCCACCGTGGACGCCTGCTCGTCCAGCCTGGATTTGACGTTGTCCACCATGCTGGTCATCCGCGCCAAGCTCACCGCTAGCGCAGAGTTGGAGCTCGAAATGGCCGCCACGCTCTCCTTGACCGACTCGAGGTCATCGCTCTTGTTCTTCATCATGGCCTGCAGGGCTGCGGAGGAGATGGCTACCTGCTGGAACTCAGCCAGCCTGGTGTTCATCTCGTTGTGGAGTGCCCACACCTGGGATTTGAGGTCGATGCTCTTCAACTGCTCTGACGTTGCCAGGGTAACCTCTGCCTTCTGCTTGGCCTGTTTCTGAGCTGCCTCCAAAGCCAGTATCCTCTCCTCGATCAGACCTCCTGAGCTAATCTGGGCAGGGTTAAAAAACAGATATCAGTTAAAGCTTGTAATGCAGGGAAACCAGGTATAATCTTCATAGCAGATTTTGAGAAAGCATTTGAGAAAGCATTCTTCAACTTTGGAAAGTCTCTCATAAGATGGGTAAAAGTAATGTACAACAATCCTAAATAACAATAAATAAACAGTTACTTCTCTGAGAACTTTTGAATTGTTAGATCTAATGATAACATTAAGGGGCTAAATATTAAGGGAAAAGAGACAAAAGTATCAAAGGAACGGAAATGTCCCTCCACCAAACTGGAAGTCTTACGACTAGCTTGGAAAGACAGTACTGTGCAATACTGAAGAGCCCTCACTGCTGCTTGATCGTCCTATTTTTACAACCTAATTGAGGAGAATAAGAACAACCCCCCCCCAAAGAAATTATACTGTCGCAAAGCTAACTTAAAAGCAGCATTCAACAAGCATTCACTTCTGCAGTGATGAATTCATTAACTTCTTCGATGAACAGATCATGATCATTAGAAAGCAAATTACGAACTCCTCTTTGAATCTGCATATTTCTCCAAAGCTCAGTTGTTGTCCTGTATCTCTTGACACATTCATGAAAAGTCATGGCCTCTAAACCCTCAAGCTGCATACTGGACCATATTCCAACTAAACTACTGAAAGAGCTACTTCCTGTGTTTAGCCCTCTTACGTTGAACATAATAAATGGCTCCCTATCCACCGGATGTGTACCAAACTCACTAAAAGTGGCAGTAATAAAGCCTCTCCTGAAAAAGCCAAAACTTGACCCGGAAAATAAAATAAAAACTATCGGCCTATATCGAATGTCCAATTCCTAAAAAAAAACCTCACTGCCTTCCTGAAGACAAATAATGTATACAAAATGCTTCAGTCATAGCACTGAGACTGCATTCGTGAAGGTGGTAAATTACCTTTTAATAGCGTCAGACCAAGGCTTTGCATCTGTCCCCTCGTGCTCCTAGACCTTAGTGCTGCTTTTGACACCATCGATCACCACATTCTTTTGGAGAGATTAGAAACCCTAATTGGTCTACACAGACAAGTTCTTATTTGTCGGAAAGATATCAGTTTGTCTCTGTGGATGGTTTGTCCTCTGACAAATAAATTGTACATTTTGGCGTTCCTCAAGGTTCCATTTTAGGACCACTATTGTTTTCACTATATATTCTACCTCTTGGTGATGTCATTCAGAAGCACATTGTCAACTTTCACTGCTATGCAGATGACACATGACACACAGCTGTACATTTTGATGAAACATGGTGAAGCCCCAAAATTGCCCTCCCTGGAACATAAGGAAGTGGATGACAGCAAATTTTTTACTTTTAAACTCGGACAAAACAGAAATGCTAGTTCTAGATCCTAAGAAACAAAGAGATCTGCTGTTGGATCTGACAATTAATCGCGGTGGTTGTACAGTCATCTCAAATAAAAGGACCTTGGTAAAGGACCTCGGCATTACTCTGGACCCTGATCTCTCTTTTGACAAACATATCAAGAATATTTCAAGGACAGATTTTTCCATCTTCTTAAAAACGACTTAGGGAGCGGCAGCAGAGGTGACGGTTTTGGAGAGTCTGGCGTGCCCAAAGTAAAATGCCTGCCACTCAGGCCCAGAAACTGATTTCAAGGTTTTAACTGTTAACCTACAAAGCATTACATGGGCTTGCTCCTACCTATATCCTCCTACCTAGATACCTACACATACGCTACGGTCACAAGACGCAGACCTCCTTATTGTCCCTAGAATTTCTAAGCAAACAGCTGGAGGCAGGGCTTTTTCCTATTGAGGTCCATTTGTATGGAATGGTCTGCCTATCCATGTGAGAGACAGACTCGTTCTCAACCTTTAAGTCTTTACTGAAGACTCATCTCCTCAGTACGTCCTATGATTGAGTGTAGTCTGGCCCAGTGGTGCGAAGGTGAACGGCAAGGCCTTGGAGTGACAAACCGCCCTTGATGTCTCTCCCTGGCCGGCTCCCCTATCTCCACTGGGATTCTCTGACCCTATTACTGGGGCTGAGTCACTGGCTTACTAGTGCTCTTCAATGCCATCCCTAGGAGGGGTGCGTCACTTGAGTGGGTTGAGTCACAGACTTGATCTTCCTGTCCTATTTTGTGTCCCCTCTGGCTTGTGCGGTGGAGGAGATCTTCGTGGGATATACTCAGCTTTGTCTCAGGGTAGTAAGTTGGTGGTCTGTTGATATCCCTCTAGTGGTGTGGGGGCTGTGATTTGGAAAAGTGGGTGGGGTTATATTCTGCCTGGTTGGCCCTGTCCGGGGGTATCGTCGGATGGGGCCACAGTGTCTCCCGACCCACCACTGTCTCAGCCTCCAGTATCTGTGCTGCAATAGTCTATGTAACGGGGGGGCTGGTGTCAGTCTGTTATATCTGGTGTAATTATCCTGTCTTATCTGGTGTACCGTGTGAATTTAAGTATGCTCTCTCTAATTCTCTCTCTTTCACTCCCTCCCCTCCCGGAGGACCTGAGCCCTAGGACCATGCCTCAGGACTACCTGGCCTGATGACTCCTGGCTGTCTCCAGTCCGGCCGTGATTGGGAGTCCCTTAGGGCGGCGCACAATTGGCCCAGCATTGTACGGGTTTGGCCGGGGTAGGCCGTCATTGTAAATAAGAATTTGTTCTTAACTGACTTGCCTAGTTAAATAAAGGTTAAATAAAAAAAATGATAAATAAAAAATATTTGTGTGTTTTAGGTAGTTGTGGAATTGTTAGATTACTTGTTAGATATTGCTGCACTGTCTGAACTAGAAGCACAAGCGTTTCGCTACACTCGCAATAACATCTGCTAAACATGTGTATGTGACCAATAAAATGTGATTTGATTTGAAGAACAATCTGGCCTTAATGGCCATGTACTGGCCACCCATTAGAACCTCGTTCCACTCTAGGTTTATTCTTAAATTCCTGCCTTTCTAGGGGAATTTTTCCTAGCCACCATACTTCTACATCTGCGTTGCTTGCTGTTTGGGATTTTAGGCTGTGTTTCTGTATAGCACTTTGTGACATCTGGTGATGTAAAAAGGGCTTTATAAATACATTTGATTGATTTGATTGATGTACGCCGATGATTCAAGTTTTCGTGTCCTCAATCTTCAACTTTGAAAGGCCTCATTGAGGACCTGGATAATTTCTCCAGTTTCTCTGGACTAAAACCCAATTAGTGTACTATATTACAGATTGGGTCTCTAAACGATACAAACGTTAAATTGCACGTGGTCTCCCGATTAAATGGGCGGATGGTGAAGTCGATGTGCTTGGTGTACATATCCCGGAAAAGTTGAGCGATCTTACAACTATTAATTTTGATTGAAAACTTTGCAAAACAGATACAGTAGAATCTTGAAACCGTGGAGAGGGAAACACCTATTTACGAGAAGATTAAACTAATTCATTCTGTAGTAATTTCGCAGTTTACATATTTATTCATTGCTCTGACCCAGAATTTTTTTTTTAAATCTTGTGAGAAAAATATTTCTAAAATTAACATGAGTTTGGAGGGTAAAAACTGTAAAATATTAAGGCATTAAACCTCTCTCTTAAAGCCTCCATTGTACTGAAATTGTACTTAAATCCAAATTTGTTTTCTAGCAAGCTACTATGAAAGGCCCATCCTATGTTTAAGAGTGGTCTCTTTGCTTTTTTGCAGATGAAAACCGTACATTTTTGGTGGCTTGACAATGGATCCCTGATTAAAGTATCCTCCTTTATAAATTGTCATACAGAGTTGGCTACAATTTCAATTTCAAAATCAGTTTCACTAAAAGTCAAAAGGTTTGACAGCAATACCACATCAAATCAAGTCAGTTGGGAACAGGTTTTTAATGTCCCAATACCTTGGCATCGGGTCTATGAACTGACATGTATAACAACAATTGACA
This sequence comes from Brachymystax lenok tsinlingensis, assembly GCA_030435695.1. Taxonomy (NCBI): domain Eukaryota; kingdom Metazoa; phylum Chordata; class Actinopteri; order Salmoniformes; family Salmonidae; genus Brachymystax; species Brachymystax lenok. The sequence continues at coordinate 11,867,698 of CM059797.1, read as the reverse complement.
CATCAATCAGTTTGTTACAATTTAAGCTATTATATAAAACATTGCTACAAAAATAATGCTCAATATATGGGGCATTGAACAGTCAGCCTTGTGCAGACTCTGCCACAAGGAAACCGAATCAATAGATCATCTTTCTGGTACTGTCCATCAGTGGCTCGCGTTTGGATTCAGGTCGAGGAATGGTTGTTATTGTTAGGGCAATATTGGTAGAAATGTTACAAATAGGGAGGTTCAGTAAACTCTTAAGACCTCATAGTAAAATGGAGGGATGTATTGCAAAAATAAATAGCTAAATAGATTAATACTGGGAAATATGGGTTCATCTGTGGACATCGGAGGGTTGGAGTTAAAATCAGAATGAATGGTGGATTGGCCGCTGTGAGTGAAAATTCAGCACTTGAAGAAAGAGGCAATGTATAATTGCTTAACTACAGGTACTGTAGATGTAAGCAAAATAGCTGTAAGTAGCAGTAAAAGTATTGTTGTCCGTTAATTTACTAAAAAATGCTTGTTTTGCAGTTACATTGTTATATCGGTGTAGTTACACTGCAATTCTGAGGGAAACAAGTTGTGGTATAGAGTAGTTGTAATGGCAATATTTAAGATATAATAAGTATCTGTTGATAGTGATTGATGCCGGACTGGAAGTGTAAGGACTGACAAATGCTTGTGTGATTCTGTACCAGCTTACAAAGCCCCTGCATTTTGTTTTGACTTCCTAACAAGCCTTTCTGGCTGGTGTTTCCAGAGCAGTTGTCTGCTGATTTAGGATGTAAGGGCCTTCTCAGAGATGGCTAGTTAGACATTTCTCTGCTTCTGTGCTGGAGGTGTCTCCCTGTTGCAACTTGTAAAAAACCAAATAGATTTTGATTGCTCATCCCTTTTATTCACCTAGAAATTCCTATTCCAGTAATACACAAGGAATAGGAAATTATTCTCCACATCCCTGCTGAACCAACAACAAACACCAAGAACTAAGAAAGAAAACCTGAAATACTGTATTGCGGTTCTGGTTACAGTGAATAGGAATATATGCTGTTTTGTGCAGGCTTTCTGATTATGTTCATAAGCATGTTCATCACTTATGTTCATCACTCATGTTTAATATCTGTGACCTACAAGGACATTCAGTCATACAGCTGTTTCTGGCTAGCCTGACGACTCATACTAAATCTTCCGCTGCTCTGTCTTTCGCTACATACCTTGGTCTGAGACTGCTATTTTTTAAGTTGTTTGTGCTGATGAGGGGCACGAGGGGTGTTGTACAAAACAAAGTCATCAGCGATTGGGTCGTCTCTAACCAATCACAGTATCAACTGCAGCTTTACCCATGTGTTTGCTGGCTCTGGCCCAACCTACTGGTTTCTGGATCAATCAGACAGCCCTGAAGGTGTTCGCATTCGGTAAAGGGTCGGGGATGTACTCAGATCCATTGCGAAGAATAAACTAATGTCCGTGGACGTGGCATAGCTTTTGGCCGGAGCAAGGAATCTGGGTAGCCAGGAAAGCTGCTGGCATACAGGGCTGTGAAAATAGCTTGATAGTGTTAAAGGGTAGAGGGAGGCCCTGACTGATCTTTAAACAGCTGCTGCTGTTTGTTTCCGTTGCATAACAAATGTAATTTCCATTCATTTCAACATGTGTGGTTAGGAAACATGAGCAGACTGGTAGCATACTATATATAGATAGCTATCCTATCCTGTATATGTATGTGTACAGTATAGGCCAGGGGTTCCCAATTACATGGGCCAATTGTTTCTTGAGCAGATGGTCAGAGGGCCGGAACATAGTTATTACACAGCAAATTGATCACAATAGTCCCAAACAGATACAGTATTTGACAAAACCAGAATTATTTCAAACCTTGTTTACATTGGGATAGGACCACATATGCCTCTATATTCTTTGTGGGAAAATTTGGGAACAGATTTCTGAAATTAAAATCACTTTGAGCTGAAACAAAAATTATTTGCTCAGAAAACTTGGGGGGCCAAATAGCCACCTACTGTGGAACCCTGTTATACAGCTTACTGTAGAACTATATGCTGTAGCGATGGGTATTCTGAGTGTTTTCGGTGAGCCGACTCATTTGGCACCATTCACGTAAAAGAGACGGCTCATTTGGCTCCCAAACGGCTCTTCATTCAAAATGCTTTAAAATCGATCTATAACCATGAATAATTGCACATCTCCAATGTGAAGCGGAAAGGGTAGGCTACCATTATGTCAGATTGTGAAATGAGCATATGTCACGACTTCCGCCGAGGTTGGTCCCTCTCCTTGTTCGGGCGGCGTTCGGCGGTCGACGTCACCAGTCTTCTAGCTACCGCCGATCTACTTTTCAATTTCTATGTTTTTGTCTTCATTATACACACCTGGTTTCTATACCATAATTACATGTTCCTTATTTAAACCCTCTGTTTCCCCCATGGTTTTGTGCGTGTTGGTTCTATGTTAGATGGTCTGTATTTTGTGAGCTTGATTTTTTCTACCTTTTGGTAGTTTGTATTTTTTTGTAAAAATACTTGATTACCCATCTCTGTTGTCCTGCGCCTGACTCTGCTTACCTGCTACACCCAGACCATTGACAGCATGCAAATAAATGTTTACCTGACCCGGATTGACATGCTCTCCCCACTAATTATTGTTTCGGAAGTGAGGATTCACCCTCTTTAGATAATTATTTTATAACATATCTTCTGAAAAACGTTGTTCTGAGCTCTTAAAGCAGTCATAACAGTATTCAAAACAGGGAGCCAAATGAACGGCTCCTTCACCGATGCGATTCAGTTCCGACATTCACCAAAAAGATCAATTCAAAAAGAGCTGTAGACATCCTATGCACATGGCACATGCTGGTATTCAATCATGATCACAACATCAACATAAGCGGATGATGACAAAATATAAACATATCCACATTCTCAAAAATATGAACGCAAGAGTTACAGTTCATATAAGGAAATCAGTCAATTGAAATAAATTCATTAGGCCCTAATCTATGGATTTCCCATGACTGGGAATACAGATATGCATCTTTTGGTCACAGATACCTTTAAAAACAATTGGCCTCACAATGGGTCTCTGATCTCCTCACGGTATCTCTGTGCATTCAAATTGCCATTGATAAAATGCAAGTGTGTTCGTTGTCCGTAGCTTATGTCTGCCCATACCATAACTCCACCGCCACCATGGGGCATTCTGTTCACAACCTTGACATCAGCAAACCACTCTCCCACACAACGCCAAATTCGTGGTCTGCAGTTGTGAGGCCGGTTGAACGTACTCCCAAATTCTAAAAAACGACGTTGGAGGCGGCTTATGGTAGAGAAATTAACATTAAATGATCTGGCAAAAGCTCTGGTGGACATTCCTGCAGTCAGCATGCCAATTGCACGCTCCCTCAAAACTTGAGACATCTGTGGCATTGTGTTGTGTGACAAAACTACCCATTTTAGATTGGCCTTTTATTGTCCCTAGCACAAGGTGTACCTGTGTAATGATCATGCTGTTTAATCAGCTTCTTGAAATGCCACACCAGTCAAGTGGATGGATTATCTTGGCAATGGAGAAATGTTCACTAACAGGGATGTAAACACAATTGTGCACAACATCAGAGAAAAATAAGCTTTTACTGCATATGGAACATTTATGGGATCATTTATTTGAGCTCATGAAACATGGGACCAACAACAGTTTACATGTTGAGTTTATATTTTTGTTCAGTGTATATTCTGTGATGGGAGGAATTGATACTAACAATATGTTCCTTTCCTTTCTCCATCAATGCTTTAATAACAACTCCAAATCCCTTCTCATTCTCAGCCGGTCTCATTTGATTTACATTATTGCAAAGACTAACGATATAGCCTACTCAAGATCATGTGACAATTTCAGAATCAGATCAGTCCATTACCTGTGCGTCTCTCAACCCCATCTGCTGCTGAAACTTGGTGATTCTTATTTGCATGGCCCTAAACGTTTCTGATAGTTGATCAATGGATTGTTGCTGTTGCAGGCAAAACCAGCTCGCGGATGCCCCTCCAATCGCGACCATAAGAAACAACATGCATGGCAGCGCAACTCGATTTACTCTTCCTTGCGACTCGGACACTGGATGGGATTCTATTAAGAAAGAGTTGTCCTCGCGCTCTGGCTTGAAGTTGGCTGCAGATTTGCGCTTAGTCATTTTGGATACCCTGTTCCCTGGAGAGAGACGCACGTACACAGGAGACGGTGAGACAGGAAGAATGATGGCACTCGTCTAGTTCGAGATAACGTGGTGCTTCGATTTATTAGGGTAGCCTACTGTGCTCTCTCTACTCTGCAACACCCCGTTCATTCATTGGACATCGACTGAAGTCAGGCAAGTATTCTAATGTTAGTATCAGCAGCGTGACACCCCCCGTGCCTCGTTGGGGTCGGGAGTTGCTGTAGTAGCCAAGCGCTCAATGTGTTTTGTAATTGAATGTAACTTCCATACAATGTTTAAAGTCTACTGTCACGTGTTATACGCCTCTTTTTAAGTTTGATTTGATATTATATAGACATGGTACGCATTTTAACACTTTTTCTATGACACCTCAGAAAACTCATGTATGCCTATGGGCATATATTTATTTTGACAGTTGAACATATTTAGGCCTTTTGAAAATGTATGTATGAAATATATCAATGACTTTCTTGCACATGTGAACATATAGTAAATACATTTCTAAAAAATGTATATAGCCATGATTTTTTAGCAGGCCCACTGCTTTCAATCACAATCTAAAATGTTCCCTGAGCCCTGCCCCCTCCAACCCAGATAGCGAAATTGTTACAGTGCAGCTGTGGGCCACGTAGGTTGTGTTTTTCTGGCCCAGTAAATGCCTGGGTCCCGCTCAAAACTGGCATACATACTGCATCACCATCAGATTAAACAGGTCAGGCCCAGCAGTGACCCACACACTGTACAATGATTAATTCTAAAAGGTATGGCCCAGTTCTGCTGGATGCATGTAAAATTAAAAGCTGCGGCCGAGATCTGGCCCACATATTGCACAAAGGTACGACTGAGTTCCTGCTTAGGTCCCAGGTCTAGAGGTGGGCATGATGCAGGCTGCCAGACAGACCTTTTTTTGTGGCTACATTAAACCAGCATTAAACCATCTATACTCCCCAAATTACATTGATCCTCAGCTATTAAATGCTGTATTTAAACAACGAGCACATCAAATCTTGTTTATTAGAAGTTGCAACAGGGAACATGAGAAATTCTAAAATAAGTACCATGAATTGGATTGGGATTTGTGCAACAACTGATAACATGTGAGCATTTGAAGACATTGGCCAGGTAATCATAAACAAAGCATGGAATGCTCTCATACCTTGTCCGTATACAGTTTACCTTACAGGGTACATGGGATTGTTTTCTGTATTTAATTTAAGATTTTTGTACTGTTCTATTTTATAAACTATTTATGTGCCCAGTGTAAGTAGGAGCGGGGAGACACCAGTGTAGAGAATTCTAAATTATAATCCATTGACTGAACTGTGTCTGTTATTCTGAACATTATATTTCAACATTTTAACAGAGCACACCATCAGTTAAACTAATAACATTTAATTATTACAGTTTTTCCCAATTGTTTACAAACTTCAACTGGCATATGAGGCACAATGACCCAAACCTTTAACTAATTTAGCAGAACCATACACCAAATCTGCTATCATTTTTAATCTGCTATCAATTTTATTTGTCACATACACATGGCTAGCAGATGTTAATGCGAGTGTAGCGAAATGCTTGTGCTTCTAATTCCGACCATGCAGTAGTAGTATCTAACAAGTAATCTAACAATTTCACAACAACTACCTTATACACACAGTGTAAAGGAATGAATACGAGTATGTACATATAAATATATGGATGAGCGATGGCTGACCGGCATAGGCAAGATGCAGTAGATGGTATACAGTACAGTATATACATGTGAGATGAGTAGTGTAGGATATGTAAACATTATATAAATGGCATCGTTTAAAGTGGCTAGTGATACATTTATTACATACACTTTTAATTATTAAAGTGGCTAGAGATTTGAGTCGATGGCCGAACGGCATAGGCAAGATTCAGTAGATGGTATAGAGTACAGGGTATACATTTGATATGAGTAATGTCGGATATGTAAACATTATATACAAAATTGTTTAAAGTGGCTAGTGATACATTTGTTACATCCAATTTTCTAATAGGTATGTACTGCAGACATTAGACATATCAACTACTTTTACTACTTGACAGTAGTACATCATAAATCACAGTAAAGGCTGTAGATTACAATAAATACTGTAAGGGGAAACAAAGTAAATGTTTAATGTATTGCTGTATGTATGAAATTGGGAGCTATAGTACTTTGTAACATTTTTATATTGTATACTGTGATACTGTAGTGTTTACTGTACTGTATGCTATTTTGTTTTTGTAGAACTGAAAGATGAGCACCATGTGGTGGTAGAATGCATCTATTTACAGACAAACAGGAGGCTGCCATTGTGCAAATGGTAGTTGAAAATAATGCCATAAGACTGTGGGAAATCCAACAACAGATTATTGAAACCCTGCCATCTTCCATAACATCAGAGTAAGTTTATCAACCAAAGCTGCATCCGTAAGAAACAACCTACAGATGAAGCAAATCTACAGTCCCATTTGAAAGGAATTCCCAAAGAGTGAAAGATAAAACAGGTATGAATATGTGCGAGTAAGTAATGTACTACTATTACAGTGGCTTGCAAAACTATTCACCCCCTTGGCATTTTTCCTATTTTGTTGCCTTACAACCTGGAATTAAAATAGATTTTTTGTTGTTGATTGTATCATTTAATTTTCACAACATGCCTACCACTTTGAAGATGCAAAATATTTTTTATTGTGAAACAAACAAGAAATAATAAAAAAACAGAAAACTTGAGCGTGCATAACTATTCACCCCCCCAAAGTCAATACTTTGTAGAGCCACCTTTTGCAGCAATTACAGCTGCAAGTCTCTTGGGGTATGTCTCTATAAGCTTGGCACATCTAGCAACTGGGGTTTTTGCCCATTCTTCAAGGCAAAACTGCTCCAGCTCCTTCAAGTTGGATGGGTTCCACTGGTGTACATCTTTAAGTCATACCACAGAGTCTCAATTGGATTGAGGTCTGGGCTTTGACTAGGCCATTCCAAGACATTTAAATGTTTCCCCTTAAACCACTCAAGTGTTGCTTTAGCAGTATGCTTAGGGTCATTGTCCTGCTGGAAGGTGAACCTCCGTCCCAGTCTCAAATCTCTGGAAGTCTGAAACAGAGACTCATTGATGTTGCCAGTGAACTTACTATACAGAAACTACAGTATTTACTGTCATTTCAGAGAGTCATGGAGCTGGATGCAAGTTCCCCCAGGAACTGATATTCATAGATGAGGCAAGCGTGAGAGGAGGTCTGGTCTCGGGCACACTCGTGCACCCGATATGGCGCGTTCACCTCCTATGGAATCCATACGTTTCCGAAGGCAGCTCTTCCGAGAGGAGTCAAAGTCACCCGAGCTCTCTCGTGAATCTACGACGGGTGAGTTGGATACTCCTGAGCATATGCAGTTGGGAAGAACTAGGCTATCCGTTTGGGAGCGCTCACGGAGGATGCATAATAACTGTTGTCTGTACTGTGGAGGGGCAGGACATTTTATAGCTACCTGCCCTATTAGGAAACCCTTATCTCTAGTGGGTACCAGTACTATGGTGAGTCAGACTGGGAGTTCACTAATTCCCATCACCCGCACACCCCTTTTTGCTCTCTCTCCGAGTACTCATTGACTCTGGGGCTGATGAATGTCTTATGGATGCCACGATAGCTTCGGAGCTTGTTATTCCCACTCAGCCTCTCTCTGTGCCCATGGATGCTAGGGAACTGGACGGCCGCACTATAGGGGAAGTCACTCATAGTACTGTGCCGGTTCAATTTCTGGTTCAACCACAGTGAGACCATAGAGTTCCTCCTCATTGCATCTCCCCATGTTCCGGTTGTGTTGGGATTTTCCTGGCTACAAAAACACAATCCTGTGATTGACTGGACCACAAGCTCCATCCTGGGTTGGAGTCCTTTTTGCCATCCCCACTGCCTTCAAGCAGCACAGCTTTCCCCAAGTCGTCCTCCTCAGGATGTTAGCAAGACTGTGGATGTCACTGCTATCCCCACAGAATACCATGACCTCCTGGAAGTGTTCAGTAAGGCACGTGCTACTTCCCTCCCCCCGCACCGTCCTTATTATTGTGCCATTGACCTTTGCCCATGGAGGCAGGTAGCCTAGTGGTTAGAGCGTTGGACTTGTAACCGGAGGGTTGTAAGTTTGAATCCCCGAGCTGACAAGGTAAAAAAATCTGTTGTTCTGCCCCTGAACAAGGTAGTTAACCCAAGACGTGGATGTTGATTAAGGCAGCCCCCCACACCTCTCTGATTCAGAGGGGTTGGGTTAAATGCGGAAGACACATTTCAGTTGAAGGCATTCGGTTGTACAACTGACTAATAATGGTGACTTTGACTACACCACCTTGGGTTGGTTGTATTCTCTGTCCCTACCAGAGACCAAAGCTATGGAGGAGTACATAGAGGAGTCTCTGACCACTGAGGCCTTCTGCATCTCCTGCCGGTGCAGGGTTTTTCTTTGTGGAGGAGAAGGACAAGACCCTGCGCCCGTGCATTGACTACCGGGGACTTAACAATATCACTGTCAAAAAACGTTACCCTTACCTCTCCTCTCCTCGGCGCTTGAACCTCTCCAGGGGGATACTATGTTTTCCAAGTTGGACCTTCGGAATGCCTACCACCTGGTTCCGATAAGTGAGGGGGACGAGTGGAAGACAGCCTTCAACACAACCAGTGGACATTATGAGTACCAGGTCATGCCATTTGGACTCACCAACGCCCCCGCTGTTTTCCAGACTTTGGTCAATGATGTGCTTTGGGACATGCTAGACCGGTTTGTGTTTGTTTACCTGGACAACATCCTGTTTTTTTCTTGATCTGCCCAAGAACATGTACTCCATGTCAGACAGGTCCTTCAGCACCTCCTGGAGAACCAATTGTTTGTGAAAGCAGAGAAGTGAGTTCCACCACTCTTCTATCACCTTTCTGGGATATGTCATTGCTGAGGGCAATGTTCAGATGGATCCTGGAAATGTGAAAGCAGTGGTGGATTGGCCTCAACCAATGTCCAGAGTGCAATTGCAACGGTTTGTTGTGTTTGCAAGCTTCTACTGCCGTTTCATTCGGGATTACAGCACCCTGGCGGCCCCCCTCTTGGCACTCATCTCCCCCAAGGTACCGTTCAAATGGTCTCCAGCTGTTGACAAAGCCTTGGTGGACCTGAAGCATCGGTTCACAACAGCACCCATTCTCATCCATCCGGTCCCCTCGCATCAATTTGTGGTGGAAGTGGATGTATTCTCTGTCTCTACCAGAGACCCCTTGCCAATTCTTGTCTTACTCCTCGATTTTTCTAGATAAACACATGAAACTTTGTCTCATCTATAATTTCTCTTCATAATTTTTCTTCATAATATAGATTGAAAGATATTTGCTAGTAGATTGTCGACATGATTCATGATGACTGTTATTTCCAGTAGATTGTCGACTTGATTCATGATGACTGTTAGCTTGCTAGCTAAGATTTTGAAAGTATGATGTTGACATGATCAGTCCAATCAAAGCTATGGAGATATAATGTGATTTTACAGTATCTGTGGCCAATGACCTTGAGCCTTCTTGAATGGGCACTTCTAATGTAACTCTATGGCAGCACCCAAGGGGCTTGAATTTTCGAGTTCCCCCGGTAGATTTTGCGGTGACGTAGTGTCCCCATGAGTGACAGAACACTGAGACAATCACGGCGCAACTAGAGAACATTACCAACCCCTAAGCTCTGTATTTTCCGCTGGCCCCACCACCACAGAATGGACTGAGCTAGACTGAAACCTGCATTTTGGAGCTGCTGTCACGACTTCCGCCGAAGTCGGTCCCTCTTCTTGTTCGGGCGGCGTTCGGCGGTCAACGTCACCAGCCTTCTAGCCATCGCCAATTCACTTTTCATTTTACATTTGTTTTGTCTTTGTTTTATACACACCTGGTTTCAATTCCCCAATTACATGTTCATTATTTAACCCTCTGTTTTCCCCATGTTTGTGTGCGTTATTGTTCCAAATTTATGTCAGTCCGTATTGGTGGGCTTGGTATTGTTACTACTTTGTTAATTCCTTTGAGTAAACTGCGTTGTGTTGCTCATCTCTGCTGCCCTGTGCCTAACTCTTTTTGCACCAACTACACCACGCATTCTGACAGCTGCCTTACTCAAGAAAATATGTTTGTATGCGGTTTCATTAACTCAATTATTATTTTCTTTTGCATTGTTTGCAAACTGATGTGACACGTATAAATGCCAAAATAACATTCAAAACAGGTTGCCACTGCATTACACACATTATTCTAAACTCCCTTCAGTGAAAGTTTGGTATGGTATAAGGAATTTGCAGACAAGCTTTCAAGTTACATTTAAGTGATGTTTATTGTACTTAATTATAATTTGGATGAGCGCTCTGTTTGTTTGCTTCTGTTCCTCTCTCTCTGTCTCTGTAGCTGTCACGCCGGTATAAAGAAGTGGGAGACAGGCGCAAAAATACATAACGGGGTTTTTAATATACCAAAAACAAACACATATACAAAACACTGAGATGTACCCAAACAAAAGAGCGAGGGTAAACCTCGTAGAACGACACAGGCCGAGACCCGTAATGCACAAAACACGCAGCACAAAAGCTGAAACAACGCATAGGTACTCACACGACTAACGGGCATGGGAACAATAACCGACAAGGACAAGGGGGAACAGAGGGCACATATATAACATACTAATCAGAGGAAATGGGAACCAGGTGTGCATAATCAGACAAGACAGACAGGGGTTGATGATAATGAATCCCGTTCAGTGAAGCCTAGAAGGCCTGTGACATCGACCTCTGGAACTGATGAACAGAATGAGCAGCAGTACCGGGGGGGGGGGGATCTGTGGCAGTAGCTTCTGGGTATGCTGGAACAAGGACCCGAACTACGGCAAATGGGCTGGATTTGTAGTACATGTTCTGAATTGCGTGTTCATGTGAATGGGCGTATTGGAAGACACCATGTCAGTAGCGAAGGGATTGTGTATATGTATTATATATTGTGCTATATTGTAATTATGATAAACCGATTGCAACGGTTCAATGAAGATAATTTGTGATATGTTTAGCTGAGTGGAAAATGTACGCTTGTTTATAATGGCTTAATTAATGAATGAGTTTGTTCTGATGGGAGGGGCTTCCCCTACAAAAGGGGGGGGACTGTTTTTATTGAGCTGTTGATGGGGCAGCACTGTTTAGCTGTCCCCATAATGTATACTTTTGTGGCAGTACTGTTTTCTTTCGGAATCATTATGTAAATACACACCCTTGTACAGAAGTGCTTTTGTGGCTCTGCCATCGTTTTATTTGGTAGAGTTTAAGTTGAATATAGGCTTGAGTTTCAGTTAAGGTTTTTCAGTTTAGCCTACGTGACACACTGTAATAATGATGTTTGCCACATAACACACAACAGACTCAGTGCAAAAGAAAAGACACAACTCTAACCGAGCGCAGATTTCACGCAGCTTGCAAGATTCTGGCGCATAGGCACAGAATCTGTCTGGTAGTTAACCGACACTGGTGGATGAATGGTGGTGTATGTGCACGTGACAATAAAACTTAAACTTATACACCCCTTTCTGTGTTTTCAAACATTGCCACACGATGCACACAAGTTGGTGGCAGAACACGGGGGAGTTCTCAGAACGCCAGAAAAAGAAGCCTCCATTTACATGTTGCTTATCAGTGCATTTCACACTACTTTTGGATTATAATTGGATTTTAAGGATCATATTGTATGAATTCCTGCTTAATATAGTGTTTGTGTGATCATCGCAAATCAACTGCATTATACTTAAAAAACACTTCAACTTTAACCAGTAAAATATCTCTTTGGCTAGCTTTTGCTACAGCCTTTGTCAATGAGCGTTAGTATTATAGCTAACAACTGTTGAAACCAAAATAGTTATTTTGCAAAGATCACAACCAAATATAATCTTAGTGACTGATCAAACAATGAGTGTATGAGAACCCAAAAAGTGATTTTATTAAGAAGTAATGAAAACATAAATCTAGGTTATGTATGAATGGGTGCAGATGGCGATGGATTTCTTACTGCCGCCAAGAGTCGCGCGCATCTGTGCATGACGTAAAGTGTGTTGTGTACTGAAAAGAGGCCTGAAAGGCGGCAGGTAGCCTAGCGGTTAGGAGCGTTGGGCCAGTAAGTGAGAGGTCGCTGGTTTGAATCCCCGAGCTGACTAGGTGAAACATCTATTGAGGTGTCCTTGAGCAAAGCACTTGCCCTTAATTTAACCTGTAAGTCACTCTGGGTAAGAGGATCTGCTAAATGACAAATGTAACTTACTTAAATATAATTTGATTCAAATAGGAACAGATTGATACATCTGTATAGTGAATTGAAAGACAATTACACATAATATCGCTCTTATTTACCAATATTATATGGAATCCCCATATTAATAGGCTAAACTCATTTCCAAATGCAAGATATGTAGTCTATGTAGATTTGTCTCTTCACTTTACTTATTTATATATAAAGGCACTTTCACAAACGTTAGCAATATGTGTTTGTCTTGTCATGTGCATTTCATGCTTTGCAATGGTTTAACAACTAGAATACATAGAAGGACACATTGCATGTAAGCACATAGAAAACCAAGAGTGTAACATTTTGACTAAAGAAAAAGGGAATATGGGCCTCCACACACAACACCTAGCCTATTTGAAGAAGATATGATAAGTCAATACATAAGTTTCTGTTGCCAGCTGCTGCCAATCAATCATCTGGGTGAACTCTTCACTCTGGAAAACAAACCAATGGTACATAATTAATATACTACTACACAGAACGTGAAAGTATCACATACTATCATTACCATGATGTAGAACTGAGATACATAGATCAAAGACCCCCTCAAAGGTCAAGATATGTTACTTCATTATATCCTGTGGCCACAGGATGAAATTCACTAAACAAAATGAAAACAAGCATACGTTTTTTTTTGTCTATGAGCCAATTAATGCACAATATAGTCACAAAGACCCTCCACCTCAGACCTGGTGTTTAAAAATAATTCCAGATTGTTCCTGTAATGAAAAAAAGCATTTGATTATGATGGGACTGTGTGATACTACCTCTGACTGTGAGCTTGGTGGAGCACTCTGCCCTGCCCAAGGGACTGTCTGCGATGACACTGTAGTCGCCGCTGTCCTTGGGTCCGATCTTCAATATAAGTATTGTGCAGACCCCACACACATTGGTGATAAGGTAGTTGGTGTTGGTGTTGAGGCTAACGTTGTTGTGGTACCATGTGACATGGGGTTTTGGATCCCCTCGTACAGCACAGCTCATGTAGCACTCGTAGCCTGGTGGAGCGGTGTGGATTTTCAAAGGGAGTAAAAACGATGGTGGACACTGGAGGTCCAAGCCCTTTACGTCTGGCATGTCCAGCATGAACTTATCTGAGTTACAGGAGAAAAGAGAGAAAGATTGCCTCACAACTAATACTGTTTTGTATACAGGCAACATTTCAAACTTACAGTATTCTCTGTGATGTGGCCTGTGCTAAAGGTTTTACGGTTCAATGATCTTTCATTCAACTGTCGCCACAAACCTTTTCTCCTTGTGGTTCCCCATGTAGGGGACACAGCAGGTTCTGAGAGGCCCATGTCATTCTTAGCAAACACCCTGAAGGTATACTCTCTGCCGGGTAGAATGTTGATAACTGTGAACTTATGGTTGAAGAGCCTGTCAGCGACCATCCTCCAGGTGCGCTTGACAGAGTCACGTTTGGACACAATGTAGTGTAGCCTGTCATCCTTCTTCTCATCTGGGGAGGGAGTCCAGGTCACAGTCACTGTTCCTGGAACATTTTGTTCCAACTCCACCGGGCCGGGAGGCTTGGGATCATCTGGAACCAGGTCAGAAAGACATGGTCATCTGATTGAAAGCTGAACTTACCTCCAGTAACTGCATTAATACTGGCATTAAAAACTTCACTTACGATTTTATTTCTCCTCTACCGATGCCATAAGATTATAGTTGAAATAATAAAAAAACGTATAGGCATAATGATTAACATTCACCTGTGACTCTGATCTCGACACTGAAGGTCTCCTGACCGACCATGTTCTTGACAATGATGGTAAAGATCCCCGTATCAGAGCGCTCTGACGTGGGGATCAGAAGCTGTGAACCCCTGTCAGAGTTGGTGATGGTGACACGTTTGGACACAGGAACGCAGTCCTTCAACCAATAGATATCTGGCAAAGGAGAGGCCTGTGGACCATGTGAAACCATGTAAACACAGAGAACTTGGTGACACAAGCAGGATACTGCAGTAGTCATTACAATGAAAGCTTTAATCTTTTTACAGTCTATTTTGTTGGCTGAAAGCTGAATTTGCTTCCCTTTACCTCAAAGTTGATGTTAAACCGTACAGTATTCCCCTTTCTCACAACCATGAAGCTCTTCATTTTTCCTGTAAATTGTGGCCTCACTTGCAGGGTAAAAAAAATGTATGTATCGGTCAGATTTTTTATTGATTATCAAATTACATTTCAGGGATACAGTCGACTCATATACGATATTCACTATTGAACATCACAATAGTGATTTAAATGCGATTCCTTACCAGGAGGAGGCATGGCGATGATGTAATTATCAAAGCCTTGGGGCTCGCCCTCGCCTCCATTGTTTGTGGCGATCACTCTCACCCAGTACATTCCCATTGCCTTCAGGCCAATCACATTGAAGGAGGTGGGGATGATGGGGTTGATGTTACAGCGAGCCCACTCTGGGCTCTCGTTTAGTCTGATCTCCACAAAGTAGCCTTTGGCCTCATCCTCCACCCCTTCCACCTCCTTTGGTTTAGTCCAAGCCAGAGAAAATGTGGTGTAACTGGAATCTGTTAGCTTTAGGTCTATGACTTTACCAGGCGGTTCTGGAATTACAGCAATGTGATACAGTAGTTATTATTTTAGTTGACATGTGCAATATTATATTGGTGGGATATAAACACACGTTGGAACCAGCCTGATCGTTGCGTTCACTATTCTATTTCAGGGTGAACACAACGATCAGGCTGGTTCTGCCAGGCTATTGGTGTAACTGATAGTTAAAATATTTCAAAAACATCCATAAATGGTTTTGATGACCATGACTTACTCTTGGGATCTCTGGCAAATACTGTAACAGAGGGAGGACTGGGCTTGCCGACACCAGAGATGTTAATAGCGGACACTCGAAATTCATAAGCTGCTCCCTCAATAACATCTTTCAATGCAAACGTTGTGTCTGAGAGAAAATAAAAAAGTATCATTATGCCAGAGCATACTTACAAAGTCTTACACATAAAAGTAAAGTGTCATGAGTCTCGGTCGCAAGTTATATATTTTTAAGAAAGGTTCTTGTTGTTCACTTCCAGGTAAATTAACACATTTGTAGATATATTTCCTTGAGCCATTGCCTATGAGGAGGCCACACCTTTGATAGGCCCGTCTAGGTTCACAGGGCTCCAAAAGACGCTTCCCTTCTTGCGTCTCTCAAGGTTGTAACCCCAAATTTCAGTTCCTCCAGTGTTGATAGGGGGAGACCAAGCCAGGTTGATGCAGTCCTTGAAGGCACTGACCACTTTGGGTGCAGAAGGGGGTCCTGGGTAACCTGAGAGAATAACTTGTTATTCTGCTGTCCATTACCATGCATATAGTGCCAAATCTAATATGTGGAAAATTCTTCCTAGAAATGACAGAAGCTGTATGTAAAGTCGGCATAACAAAAAGCTGTTCTGTGTAGAATAAGAGAACGATCCATCTGGATGTAATGTCAGGCAGAACACTTTCTTCATGTAAAAATACTGATTTGCTTAGTTTAGATAAAAATAATAGGAATTCACAAAAAACAAAAACAAAACGCCCACTAAATGTTACCTGTAATCCAACCCAACTTTGCATTAAGGACCCCTCCTCTTTTCATGACATAGACTGACCAGGTGAATCCAGGTGAAAACTATGATCCCTTATTGATGTCACCTGTTAAATCAACTTCAGTCAGTGTAGATGAAGGGGAGGAAACAGGTTAAAGAAAGATTTTTAAGCCTTGACACAATTGAGACATGGATTGTGTACTGTATGTATTAAGATGGCGCCGACGGAGAGGGAAAATATCTCACGCTTTCCAACCCAACTTTGCTATTTAGTGACTTGTATCGTGTTTATCTTAAAACATTTTTTTACAGAAAGTTCATGCTATTATCATGTGACACACATCCCCACCATCATCCCAGACACCCTAGACCCACTCCAATTCGCATTCCGCCCCAACAGATCCACAGATGATGCAATCTCAATTGCACTTCACATTGCCCTCTCCCACCTGGACAAGACGGGAAATAACTATGTGAAAATGCTGTTCATTGACTATAGCTCAGCGCTCAACACCAAGCTCATCACCAAGCTAGGGACCCTGGGACTGAGCCCCTCCCTCTACAACTGTATCCTGGACTTCCTGACAGATCGGCCCCAGGTGGTGAGGGTAGGCAACATCACCTCCGCCATGCTGACCCTGAACATGGAAGCCCCTCAGGGGTGTGTGCTTAGTCCTGTACTCCCTGTTCACCCATGATTGCAAGGCCGCGTACGACTCTAACACCATCATCAAGTTTGCTGACTACATGACAGTGGTAGGCCTGATCACCGACAGGGATGAGTCAGTCTACAGGGAGGAGGTCAGAGATGTAGTAGTGTGCTGCCAGGACAACAACCTCTCCCTCAACATTAGTAAGACCAAGGAGCTGATCATGGACTATAGGAGAAAGAGGGTAAAGCACACCACCATCTACATCAACGAGGCTGTTGTGGAGCGGGTCGAGAGCTTTAAGTTCCTTAGTGTCCACATCACTAAGGACTTAACATGGTCCACACACATCCGGATGCCTAGTCACTTTACCATTCCTTCATGTACATATCTACCTCAAGTACCTCATACCTCTGCACATTGATCTGGTACTGGTACTCCCTGTTTATAGCTACATTTTAGTGTATTTTGTTTTATTCCTTGTGTTAGTTAGTTATTTTATTTATTTTTAACTTCTGCGTCATTGGGAAAGGTTCGTAAGCAAGTATTCTGCTAAAGTCTACACCAGTTGTGTTCGGCGCATGTGATAAATACAATTTTATTTTGTTTGGTAGTAGGTTCCAGGCGCACCGGTTAGAGTGTGCCAAGAACTGCACCACTGCTGTTTTTTCATGCTCAACAGTTTCCTGTGTGTATCAAGAATGGTCCACCACCCGAAGGACATCCTGTCAACTTGACACAACTGTGGGAAGCATTGGAGTCAACATGGGCCAGCATCCCTATGGAACGCTTTTGACACCATGTAGAGTCCATGGCCTGACAAATTGAGGCGCTTCTGAGGGCAATAGGTGTGTAATACAATATCAGGAAGGTGTTCCTAATGTTTTGTACAGTCGGTGTAGACCTCGTTAGTGTACAAAACATTATTTAATGTGATCAACATATGTTTTCCAAATTCTGTCAAATATTTTAGATTTTTGTTTAACTTTATAATATACCAAATCTGTAACTAGATAGTTCAGTCCTCCCAATAGTTATTGAGGGTGAATATGAGGCTTTCCAATCTATACATTTTTTGCAGCAATTAGACTTGCTGGCTGAAATGTCAGCCTGTTTTGGTGGGATGGAGTTTTGGCCTTCCTTTCTCTAATATTGATCACCTATATTTACATTTCCCAACAGACATAATTGCGGATGGATGGATATAAATTCCAAGACATAATGAAATTATAGCATATGTAGTATCCCAAAAGGGTTTCAGTTTATAACAGGACCACAGCATATGTAATAGGGTTCCTTTGTGCTTTTTGCGTCTCCAACAGAGATATGACATTTCTGGGTGAAATACATGCATTCTGGCAGGAGTGTCGTAAATCCTAGGATTATCTTCAATTGCAGTAGTTTATGTCTTAGGTTGTAGGAGCAGGTATGAACATTTTCACATATCTGTGACCAATGGTTCTCCTCATTTTCTTCCTAAAGGTCTGTTTCACATTTTTTCCTTTTAGGTTCTGAACCATTAGATAGAGTTTCAATCAACCCTTGATATAACTTGGCAATCATCTTCTTTGGCTAAGCAGCTTCTTTCATTATTTTTTTCTAGATTCCTTAGGTTCATCCATATTCTGTTTTAGCAATTCAATATAATTTTGGATAGTTTTTTCTTCAACGCCTTGGAACCGAAGTAGTGAATATATTGTAAATCATAATATTATATTGATGGCTTTGATAATCCTCCCTGCACAAGTAAAGCCGGCTGTCCATTGTTTAATGGAACGCAGTTGTGCAGCCCAGTAATACATATTCATATGAGGTAGTCCAAGACCTCCAGCTTCATAGGGTATGTGTAAAACAGTCAATTTGACTCTTGAGATCTTTCCATTCCAAATAAAGTTGGAGAGCTTGCAGTTTATTTTATTTAAAAAGTTGGATGGAATTGAAACGGGCAGGGTCTGGAATAAATACCTCATCAACCTTGGTAATATATTCATTTTGATTATGTTGACCCCACTTAACATAGAGATAGGGAGAGATCTCCATCTCTGAACATTAATATATAGGTTTGAATCCAAAGGTGAGTAATTGATTTCCTAGGCGTCCTCCAGATTCCATGGAATCAGTACATCAAGGTATTTCATGTGTCTTTGTCCATGTCCACTTAAATTTACTTTCTAAGCTTGAGAAATGATTATTCACAATTCACTTTGAATCCTGATACAGCATTATGTGTCCATCAATAGTAAAATAAATGACAGAGAATGTTCTGGTTCAGATAAGTAAAGTCCAATATAATCTGCATACAGTGAGATCGCATGTTGATCTCCACCAATCTCTATGCCCCGGATTGAGCCATGAGTTGTAATTATGATTCTAGGGTTTATGTGGCTAAAGAAAATAGACATCAGACATCCCTGTCTGTCCCTCTTCATAACTGAAATGATTCAGAGATCTGTCCTAAAATATATGGATTTTTAACAATACTTACACAATATGCCAGCCTGGATGTCCTCTGTCTCCAACACATCACTGACTCCCTCCTCATTCTTGGCTCTGATGTGGTAACAGTATCTTTTCCCAGGCTTTACATTAGTATCCCTGTATTTAAGGGGGTCATTTGGGAGCTCCCCTACATTTGTCCATGTTTTGCTTCCCCCCACTTGCTGACGCTCCAAAATGTAGTGTTTGACTGGACAGCCACCGTCATCCTTTGGGGGTTTCCATTTGAATTCAATGGCGGTTAGAGAAGTTTCCACAATTTCTACAGGTCTTTGTGGCGGAGTGGGTTTGTCTGTTGGGAGAAAAATATGAAAATGAAAACGTGGCCTAACAACAGAATGAGATGTTAGTGATATTCCACAAAAACTTGAAACGAAAAGTATGTGATCATTGAGGATTTTTTAATTTTTTATTTCTGCATCGGACTTGCCAGGAATCAAATTTCATATCCTGCTTCCTAACTCACCAAGAACAATCAGTCTGGATGTGGCTTCCAATGTACCATAGTCATTTTTTATTTTTATTATGACCTCTCCACAGTTCTTCCTTTGACAATCGGTAAGACACAAGCCGGCTTTTATGTCAGTCTGTTCTATCTTGACATTGAGGCCTTCCAGGAGTTCCTCATCCTCCTTGATCCACTTGATCTTCATTGGGTCACCACCGGAAAAGGCCAATTTCCACTCAGCCGTTTCACATGCTCTCACAATGACCGGCTTAGAGAATTCTCTCAGAGAATCCATGTTGAATGTTGGTGGGTCTTAAATATGAAAGAAAAGAATGTGCTCTAATCAAGGGAACAACAGCCTTACTGAAGCTTTTCATAACCCTGGATGTAACCCATATACTGTAACTGTCCATTCTTACTCTGCACAGTGAGTGATCCCTCTGATATACGACCATCCACCTCAAAGCGATAGACTCCTGCGTCTTCTTTTTTACAGTTATCAATGACCAACTTGTGACAGGCTCCTTCTTTGACGATTTTCACCCTGTCATCAGGAGGTACCTGATTACAGGAAGAGAAAATATTTAAATCTAATAGGGGAAAACGGACTCTTGTTTCTCAATCAGCTATAACAGAATCTTTGCTAATGCGTACTTTTTCACTTTGATGACTGTAAAGGATTTATTTAGACCATTATGAGGTGGAGGATTTCCTAGTTCAACATTAATACACCTATCCAATTAATTAACTAATCATCAAGCTATTGTTCTGAATCAAATATTATCGGGCTGGAGCAAAAGGTTGCTTAATACTATATTTGTGTGATTTGAAGAATACTGCACTCACCTGAAATCCGTCTTTATACCAGACCCCCTCACAGTTCGGACTGCTCAGTTTGCAGGACAGCTCTGCTGGTGTGCAGATTTTAACTTGGACATCAGCCACTCCCAAAATGAATTGAACAGCTGGATCTATAAATAAGTAAAGACAGCCAAAATTGTCACGCACAAAGACTGTGTGTGTAGATATAGTCACTATAGTCATTGTAAGACATTATTATAATGACTATGGATGAACACGTTATAGAATATATATTTACTGTGTCTTATACTTGACAGAATAACAAAAATGTACTTAAAATGTTACATACCAAGTTAGGTGATGAATTGTTATCCATGTCCATAACAGCAATTGTCACAGGGTTTGCGTGGGGAGGGGGAGGAGGAAGGGGGGTAAAGTAGAATGAACACAGATGTATAACAGGTGAATAAACATTTGTCTATGATAGTTTTACAATTTTATCGGACGAAAGCATAACACTGTCATAAAACAGACATAACAGATGTCATCAGAGGTCATGACATCTTGTGTCACTGAATGTCAAGTGACAAGGCAGTGTCATTTCCCACCTATTGGAAACAGTTTGGTGTAATAACATGTTTATATAACAGTCTATGTCACTTACGCTGAACAGTGAGTGTGGCCTCTGATATACGACCATCCACCTCAAAGCGATAGACTGCTCCATCATCTTTTCGACAGCAATCAACGACAAGCTTGTGGCAGGCTCCATCTGTGATGATTTTCACCCTGTCATCAGGAGTTACCTGATCACAGAAGTAGGGATTGAAATAGCAGACTGAAAAGAGAATCTTGTTTGTCGTTCATCTATCATACAATCTTTCCTAGTGGCTACTTTCACTTACTTGACTGAAATACACTGAACAAAAATATATACGCAATATGCAACAATTTCAAAGATTTACAGTTCATATAAGGAAATCAGTCAATTTAAATACAGTTGAAGTCTGAAGTTTACATACACCTTAGCCAAATACATTTAAACTCAGTCTTTCACAATTCCTGACATTTAATCCTAGTAAAAATTCCCTGTCTTAGGTCAGTTAGGATCACCACTTTATTTTAAGAATGTGAAATGTCAGAATAATAGTAGAGAGAATGATTTATTTCAGTTTTTATTTCTTTGATCACATTCCCAGTGGGTCAGAAGTTTACATGCTACCAAATACTAATTGAGTGTAGTGCCTTTAAATTGTTTAATTTGGGTCAAACAATTCGGTTAGCCTTCCACAAGCTTCCCACAATAAGTTGGGTGAATTTTGGCCCATTCCTCCTGACAGAGCTGGTGTAACTGAGTCAGGTTTGTAGGCATCCTTGCTCACACATGCTTTTTCAGTTCTGCTCACACATTTTCTATAGGATTGAGGTCAGGGCTTTGTGATGGCCACTCCAATACCTTGACTTTGTTGTCCTTAAGTCATTTTGCCACAACTTTGGAAGTATGCTTGGGGTCATTGTCCATTTGGAAGACCCATTTGCGACCAAGCTGCAAAAACTTCCTGACTGATGTCTGGAGATGTTGCTTCAATATATCCACATAATTTTCCTTTCTCATGAAGCTATCTATTTTGTGAAGTGCACCAGTCCCTCCTGCAGCAATGCACCCCCACACCATGATGCTGCCAACCCCGTGCTTCACGGTTGGTATGGTGTTCTTCGGCTTGCAAGCCTCCCCCTTTTTCCTCCAAACACAACGATGGTCATTATGGCCAAACAGTTCTATTTATGTTTCATCAGACCAGAGGACATTTCTCCATAACGTATGATCTTTGTCCCCTTGTGCAGTTGCAAACCGTAGTCTGGCTATTTTATGGCGGTTTTGGAGCAGTGGCTTCTTCATTGCTGAGCGGCCTTTCAGGTTATGTCCATATAGGACTCATTTTACTGTGGATATAGATATTTTGTACCTGTTTCCTCCAGCATCTTCACAAGGTCCTTTGCTGTTGTTCTGGGATTGATTTGCACTTTTCGCACCAAAGTACGTTCATCTCTTGGAGATGAGCGGTATGATGGCTGCGTGGTCCCATGGTGTTTATACTTGCGTACTATTGTTTGTACAGATGAACGTGGTACCTTCAGGCATTTGTAAATTGCTCCCAAGTATGAACAAGACTTGTGAAGGTCTACAATTTTATTTCTGAGGTCTTGGCTGATTTCTTTTGATTTTCCTATTATGTCAAGCAAAGAGGTTTGAAGGTAGGCCTTGAAATACATCCACAGGTACACCTTCAATTGACTCAAATGATATAAATTTGCCTATCAGAAGCTTCTAAAGCCATGACATAATTTTCTGGAATTTTCCAAGCTGTTTAAAGGCACAGTCAACTTAGTGTATGTAAGCTTCTGACCCACTGGGATTGTGAAACAGTTAATTATAAGTGAAATAATCTGTCTGTAAACAATTGTTGGAAAAATTACTTGTGTCATGCACAAAGTAGATGTCTTAACCAACTTGCCAAAACTATAGTTGGTTAACAAGACATTTGTGGAGTGGTAGAAAAACAAGTTTTAATGACTCCAACTTAAGTGTATGTAAACTTCCGACTTCAACTGTAAATTAGTAAGGCCCTAATCTAAGCATTTCACATGACTGGGAATACAGATATGCATCTGTTGGTCACAGATAACTTGGGAAAAAAGGTACGGATGTGGATTAGAAAACCAGTACGTACAGTGAGGGAAAAAAGTATTTGATCCCCTGCTGATTTTGTATGTTTGACCCCTCTGCAAAACATGACTTAGTACTTGGTGGCAAAACCCTTGTTGGCAATCACAGAGGTCAGACGCTTCTTTTCGTTGACCACCAGGTTTGCACACATCTCAGGAGGGATTTTGTCCCACACCTCTTTGCAGATCTTCTCCAAGTCATTAAGGTTTCGAGGCTGACGTTTGGCAACTCGAACCTTCAGCTCCCTCCACAGATTTTCTATGGGATTAAGGTCTGGAGACTGGCTAGGCCACTCCGGGACCATAATGTGTTTCTTCTTGAGCCACTCCTTTGTTGCCTTGGTTGTGTGTTTTGGGTCATTGTCATGCTGGAATACCCATCCACGACCCATTTTCAATGCCCTGGCTGAGGGAAGGAGGTTCTCACCCAAGATTTGACGGTACATGGCCCCGTCCATCGTCCCTTTGATGCAGTGAAGTTGTCCTGTCCCCTTAACAGAAAAACACCCCCAAAGCATAATGTTTCCACCTCCATGTTTGACGGTGGGAATGGTGTTCTTGGCGTCATAGGCAGCATTCCTCCTCCTCCAAACACGGCGAGTTGAGTTGATGCCAAAGAGCTCCATTTTGGTCTCATCTGACCACAACACTTTCACCCAGTTGTCCTCTGAATCATTCAGATGTTCATTGGCAAACTTCAGACGGGCATGTATATGTGCTTTCTTGAGCAGGGGGCGCTGCAGGATTTCAGTCCTTCATGGCGTAGTGTGTTACCAATTGTTTTCTTGGTGACTATGGTCCCAGCTGCCTTGAGATCATTAACAAGATCCTTCTGTGTAGTTCTGGGCTGATTCCTCACCGTTCTCATGATCATTGCAACTCCACGAGGTGAGATCTTGCATGGAGCCCCAGGCCGAGGGAGATTGACAGTTCTTTTGTGTTTCTTCCATTTGCGAATAATCGCACCAACTGTTGTCACCTTCTCACCAAGCTGCTTGGCGATGGTCTTGTAGCCCATTCCAGCCTCCCTTTAAGAGTGTGCTCCTAATCTCAGCTTGTTACCTATATAAAAAACACCTGGCAGCCAGAAATCTTTCTGATTGAGAGGGGGTCAAATACTTATTTCCCTCATTAAAATGCAAATCAATTTATAACATTTTTCACAATGCGTTTTTCTGGATTTTTTGGTTGTTATTCTGTCTCTCACTGTTCAAATAAACCTACCATTAAAATTATAGACTGATCATTTTTTTGTCATTGGGCAAACGTACAAAATCAGCAGGGGATCAAATACTTTTTTCCCTCACTGTATCTGGTGTGACCACCATTTGCCTCATGCAGCGCGACACAACTCCTTCTCATAGAGTTGATCAGGCTGTTGATTGTGGCCGGTGGAATGTTGTCCCACTCCTCTTCAATGGCTTTGCAAAGTTGCAGGATATTGGAACACGCTGTCATACACGTCGATTCCAAACATGCTCAATGGGTGACATGTCTGTTGAGTATGCAGGCCATGGAAGAACTGAGACATTTTCAGCTTCCAGGAATTGTGTACAGATCCTTGTGACATGGGGCTGTGCATTATCATGCTGAAACATGAGATGATGGTGGCGGATGAATGGCACGACAATGGGCCTCAAGATCACGTCAAGGTATCTCTGTGCATTTAAATTGCCACCGATAAAATGCAATTGTATTCGTTTTTGCCTGCCCATACAATAACCACACTGCCACCATGGGGCACTCTGTTCACAATGTTGACATCAGCAAAGCACTCGCCCACACAACGCCATACACACTGTCTGCCGTCTACCCGGGACAGTTGAACCGGGATTCATCCGTGAAGAGCACACTTCTCCAGCGTGACAGTTGCCATTGAAGGTGAGCATTTGCGCACTGAAGTCAGGTACGATGCCGAACTGCAGTCAAGACCCTGGTTAGGATGACAGATGAGCTTCCCTGAAACATTTTCTGACAGTTCTTCAATTGTGCAAACCTGATGTTCGGGTGGCTGGTCTCAGATGATCCAGCAGGTGAAGAAGCCGGAGGTGGAGGTCCTGGGCTGGCGTGGTTACACGTGGTCTGCGATTGTGAGGCCGTTTGAGGCGGCTTATGATAGAGAAATTAACATAGAATTTTCTGGCATCGGCTCTGGTGGAAATTCCTGCAGTCAAGATGCCAATTGCACGCTCCCTCAAACCTTGAGACATCTGTTGCATTGTGTTGTGTGACAAAACAACACATTTTAGAGTGCCCTTTTATTGTCCCCAGCACAAGGTGCACCTGCGTAATAATCATGATGTTTAATCAGCTTATTGATATGCTACACCTGGATGGATTATCTTGGCAAAGGAGATATGCTCACTAACAGGGGTGTAAACCAATTTGTGCACAAATTGTGAGCGTATGGAACATTTCTGGGATCTTATATTTTAGCTCATGAAACATGGGACCAACACTTTACAGCTTGCATTTATATTTTTGTTCTGTGTAGTTGTGTTAATCCTGTCATAATTTCACTTAAACTCATTGAATGTTGATCTCCCCACCATATGACAATAACCATTGTCTATATACAGTACGCATCGATAGTAGCCATATACATAATTATAGTCACTAACAGCTTTAAAATCATTTAAAAAGAAAAGTCAGTATTTTCTAAAATTATAAAGTCTGAGATTAAGAGTACCTGTGAAGTCTCTGCTTTCCTTGTTATATTTGAAGGTTGGGTTTTGATTTCATGTAATGCCCACTAAGATGGTGTTTGTTCATGAATTCTCTCTTGGAGCGCACACAAGTCGCTCCAGCTGAAGGGTAGCATTCAGATCTCACAATATCAGTCACGCATCAAAGCTAACTGGATGAAGTTAGCTGGCTTGCTAGCTACTTCTACACACAACTGAGAGAACTCAGTCATTTAATTACGTTTTTTTGCCAATGTTTACTGAAACCTGTCATAACAACCGGGTGTAGGGTCAATTATTCTTCTCTCTTGGACTCTCAAACCAGAGTGTTAAAACCTGTTAGGGCTCGGGGGCAGTGTTCGGAAGTTCGGAGAGTCTGGCATGCCCAAAGTAAACTGCCTGTTACTCAGGCCCAGAGTCTAGGATATGCATATAATTGGTAGATGTGGATAGAACATCTCTGAAGTTTCTAAAACTGTTAAAATAATGTTTGTGAGTATAACAGAACTGATATAGCAGGTGAAGACCTGAGGAAAATCCATCCAGGAAATGTATTTTTTCACTTCACTGACTTTTCCCATTCTTTGCTATAGTACACTGAAGGGAATAGCTTTGCAGTACCTATGGCTTCCACTAGATGTCAACAGTCTTTAGACAAAGTTTCAGGCTTTTATTTGTATTTTTTTTTATTTTATCCATCGGGAGCTCCATGGAAAAAGCAGTCTCATTGCGAGCGTGAACGGGGGCGCGCTCTGCATTCTTTTAATTAGAAATGTCGTTTGTCTTGTTTGGACAAACTTTACCGATAACTTTTGGAACTTCTTTATCTGCATGCTGAAGGGGTGGATTACTGAACTCAGTGATGCCTACTAAACTGACTTTTCTGGGATATAAAGAAGGACTTTATCGAACAAAATTACCATTCTTTGTGTTCCCGGGACCCTTCTGATTGCAACCAGAGGAAGATCTTCAAAGGTAAGTGATTTATTTTATCGCTTTTTGTGATTTTGTGACGCCTGTGCTTGTTTGAAAAATATGCTGTTGTGAGGCACTGTCCTCAGATAATTGAATGCTATGCTTTTGCCGTAAAGCCTTTTTGAAATCTGACAACACGGTTAGATTGGCAAGATTCTAAGCTTTTGAATGCTGTAACACACTTGTATTTTCATGAATGTTGAATATTACTATTTTTCTATTTTGATTTTGGCGCTCTGCAATTTCATAGGATGTTGTCGTGGTGTCCCGCTAGCGGTCCGTGTGTACTAGGTGCGCCATAATAATTAATATTGGAGTAGATTGCCAGAGTGAATTTACAAACTCAGACACATGCAAGAAACACCAACATCAAACTACTCCTCGAAGACACAAATCTAGTCTTCGAAGCATTTGTTAATGAGGAGGAGGAAAACTGAGGCAAAATCTGCCACTACAGTCCCTCTTTAATTCAGTTCTTCAATCCGCAAAGTGTGGGGAAAAAGCCTGCACATCTCGTGGCTCTCCTGGACCAAGGATGAGTGGCACAGCGGTCTAAGGTGCTGCATCTCAATTTTATTAGGCATCACCACAGACCCTTGTTCGATTCCAGGCTGTATCACAACCGGCCGTGATTGGAAATCCCATAGGGCGGCGCACAATTGGCCCGGGTTTGGCCGTCATTATAAATAAGAATTTGTTCTTAACTGATTTACTTAGTTACTATTTGTTTGATTGAAGAATAATGTACTGACCTGTTTTCCATGTTTATACCAGACCCCCTCAATGTTCAGACAGCTCACTTTGCATAGTAGCTCTGCTGTTGCGTCAAGCTTAACGTCGACATCACACAGTCCAATGCTGAATTGAGCACCTAGATCTAAAAATAAGTTTAAACAACAGAAACCATCATAGTTTAGTATAATCTCAAAGCGGGTAATGCATCAACACTTATAATTATAATCCTTATAATCTTAGCCATAAATTGGCATACAGATGTAGGATCTTAATATGAACCATTTTGCTACGGCAGGAAAGTATTCCTGCTGCAAAAGGAAATGTCAATAACTATGTGGATTATAATTAATGGACATTATTTTGTAGTGTTCGATACATTTTTCGCTAGGGCTAATCAAGTCTGACTTTTTTTAAGTGGAAATTACAAACTCTAGAAGCCTTTTTTAAACCTCAGAATACAACTATTATCAGCAACAAAAGCAATCAAATTAAGATCCTACATCTATATGCTCAAGCCATATGCCATAGCAATGAACCAAAAATTAACAAGGTTACATATGACTATTGACAAGATAATGATGGGGACTATAGATTGTTTAGGAAGTTCATAGAATGGTGGTTTCAAATGTTATACAACATTGTCATTTGTCATAATTAATATAGACCAGCAAACTATATAATTACTGTGTCTTATAAATGACGGAGAACAGCAGCAATTTAATGTTACATACCAAGTGAGGTGATGAATTGTTATCCATGTTCATAACAGCAATTGTCAGAGTTGGCAGGGGAGAAAGTAAATTGTAATGAACAGAGATGTACAGTATAACAGGTTAATCAACATACTTCACTATGATGTATCATTACATTTCATGTACAGTATCTTAAAGTGCTCTAATCAAGGGAACATCAGCCTTAGAGATGCATTTCCTGATCCTGGATGTCACCCACATACTGTAACTGTCCATTCTTACCCAGCACAGTGAGTGTTGCCTCGGATTTACGACCATCCACCTCAAAGTGATAGATTCCTGCATCGTCTTTTTTACAGTTGTCAATGACCAGCTTGTGACAGGCTCCTTCTTTGATGATTTTCACCCTGTCATCACGAGGTACCTGATTACAGAAAGAGAGAACACATTAAATCCAACAGGAGAAAATATAATCTATGACTTCAATAGTTGCGTTTTTCCCATCATGATTTATCTTCATCATCAAGCTATCATTTAGTTGAATCACATATGTTAGTATTGGGCTGCAGCAAAAGCCTGCACACCCTGTGGGTCTCCTGGACCAAGGTTGAAATAAACACTGACTGTATTTTGGGGATTGAAGAATACTGCACTCACCTCTTTCCCGTCTTTATACCAGAGCCCCTCAACATTCGGACTGCTTAGTGTCAAGGACAGCTCTGCTGTTTCATCAAATATAACTTCGATATCAGAGAGTCCGCATCCAACAAATTGAGCACCTGGATCTATAAATAAATAAAGACAGCAGAAATCGTAATACTATAATCTCTAAGTGGATAATGCATCACGACTTTCCTTATAATCTTAGCTGTAAATTGTCATACAGATGTAGGATCTTAATTTGAACCATTTTGATTACAGCAGGAAAATATTCCTGCAGCAACAGGATAGTTTAGTATATTGTCAAAGTGTGTAATGCACCACTTATCTCTGCTGTAAATCGCAAACATGTTGTATATGCTCTTACTCAATGGAACAAGATACACAAAGTAACAAAGTTGACTTACTCTGTAAGCAGTCTATGGACAAGGTAAGACAACAACCATGCTTTGGTTTTGTTTTCCCGGCCACTGTTTCCAAACTTTTTAAACATTTTGTCCAAAAACCAATGCAAGTCAATAAGGTATCTCCCAATGTTTTGTGTTCCATGTCCAAATCATCTCAAAGTAACTTTATTGAACTAAACAATCAATTTTAAGATGACTTGGACATGACATGCAAAACGTTCTAACATCAGAGATATTGACATGCTTTTGATTTGGATATACAGTGCCTTTTTTCCTAATTCTGTTAAGTTACAGCCTTATTCTAAAACTGATAAAAATTTAAAATAAATCCTCAGCAATCTACACATAATACCCGACAATGATCAAGCAGAATTTATTACAAATAAAAACAGAAATACCTGATTTACATAAGTATTCAGAATCTTTGCTATGAGACTCCAAAAAAGACTCTCAGACCATGAGAAGCAAGATTCTCTGGTCTGATGAAACCAAGATTGAACTGTTTGGCCTGAATGCCAATGCCTCGCACCATCCCTACGGTGAAGCATGGTGGTGGCAGCATCATGCTGGGGGGATGTTTTTCAATAGCAGGGACTGGGAGACTAGTCGGGATCGAGGGAAAGATGAACAGAGCAAAGTACAGCGAGATCCTTCATGAAAACCTGCTCCAGAGCACTCAGTTCTTCAGACTGAGGCGAAGGTTCACCTTCCAACAGGACAACGAGCCTCAGCACACAGCCAAGACAACGCAGCAGTGGCTTTGGGACAAGTCTTTGAATGTTCTTGTGTGGCCCAGCCAGAGCCCAGACTTGAATCTGATCAAACAGCTCTGGAGAGACCTGAAAATAACTGTGCAGCAACACTCCCCTTCCAACCTGACAGAGCGTGAGAGAATCTGCAGAGAAGAATGAAAGAAACTCCCCAAATAGTTGTGCCAAGCTTGGATCGTCATACCCAAGAAGACTCGATGCTGTAATTACTGCAAAAGGTGCTTCAACAAAGTACTGAGTAAAGGGTCTGAATACTTCAATTTTTTCTTATTTTTAAATGAGCAAAAACCTGTTTTTGCTTTGTCATTATGGGCTATTGTGTGTAGATTGATGAGGGGAAAAAAACAATTTAATCAGTTTTAGAATAAGGCTGTAACGTAACAAAATGTGGACAAAGTCAAGCGGTCTGAATACTTTCCGAAGGCACTGTAAATGCTAAAAAGTTAGCATTTGGAAAAAGTGGCCAGTTTAACAAAACAAAAGCATGGATTGACATCTTTCCTTGTCCATAGACTGACAGGGTATGGAAGACGATAAGTGATTTTATTTGGGTTAGCAATCCCTTAAAAAATTACCAAGGACTCAATCATAAGGGGAACTAAAGATTGATTTGAAGGATTTTCCATATTGTACCACATTGTCACAATGAATATAGATGAACAAATTATTAAGTAAATATTTACTGTCTTATAAATTACAGAACAACGTTTTACTGCAATGTTACATACCAAGTTAGGGGATGCATTGTTATCGATGTCCATAACAATTGTCACCGGGTTGGCAATGGGGAAAAATGTGGAATGGGCACAAATGTATAACAGTTGGAAAAAACTTGACTATGTATCATCATATAATTTTCACTCATCTTAAAGTGATTTAATCAAGGAAACGAAGTCTTACAGAAGCATGTCATAACACTGGGTGTAATCCACATACTGTAACTGACCTTGAACAATGAGCTTTGCCTCTGATTTTTGACCATCCACCTCAAAGCCATAGACTGCCCCATCGTCTTTTCGACAGCAATCAATGACCAGCTTGTGACAGGCTCCTTCTTTGATGATCCTCATCCGGCCCGTAGTAGTTACCTGACCACAGAAAGAGAGAATGGATTAAATGCAATAAGGGTCTGCAAATTTTGATCTTGTTTGTCTTTAAATTGTGATAGATTATTTGTTAATGGGTACTTTTTACTTTGATGACTTCAGGAGTTGGTTTATCCCATCACACCGTACTGTGGAATAGAAAAATAATGTACTCACCTGTTTGCCGTCTTTGTACCAGACACCCTCAATGTGTGCACTTCTTAGTGTCAAGGATAGCTCTGCTGTTTCGTCTAGTTTAACTTCAACATCAGAGAGTCCACATCCAACAAATTGACCACATGAATCTATAAATAAGTAAAGACAACAGAAATTGTAATAGTTTAGTATAATCTCCAAATGGGTAATGCATCACAACTTTCCTCATAATCTTAGCTGTAAATTGGTATATGCAAATATATATGGTCTAATGCAATGAAACAAGATAGACTTAGGTTTAGTAAGGTTTAGTATGACTAATGACAAGATAATGATGGGAAAATATAATTTTTATTTAAGTTATTAAATACATACAGTGCATTCAGAAAGTATTCAGACCTCTTTTTCCCAAAAAATGTACGTAACAGCCTTATTCTAAAAACAGAAGCTTTTCCTAATCTTGGATGCAATCCACAGTAACCGTCCATCCTTACCTGAAACAGTGAGCTTTGCCTCAGATTTATGACCATCCACCTCAAATGAATAGACACCTGCATCATCTTTTTTACAGCTTTCAATTACCAGCTTGTGAATGGCTCCATCTTGGATGATTTTCAGCCCATCCTCATCAGTTAGCTGATGACAGAAATATAGAATGGATTCAATCCAGTAGGGGACTGAAAATAGCATCTTTTTTTTTCATTCAACTGTCATAGCTTATTTGCTAATGGGTATTCTTTCCCGTTATTTAACTTTGACAATATAAACACATCATCAAGATGTTGTATAGTTTAATCAAATGTGTTAGTATTGGTCTGGAGCAAAAGCCTGCACACCATGTGTGTCTCCTGGAACAAGGTTGAAGAACACTCTATTTGTGTGATTGAAGAATACTGCACTCACTCGTTTCCCGTCTTTAAGCCAGACTCCACAGTTCGCATGGCTCAGTTTGCAGGACAGTTCCGCTGTTTCCCCCGAGGCTGCCATTAATATCAGCCAGTCCATTAAGGAATTGAACCCCTGGATCAAATCAAATCAAATTGTATTAGTCACATGCACCAATCACAACAGGTCTAGACCTTACATTGAAATGCTTACTTACGAGCCCCTAACCGACAGTGCAGTTTAAAAAAATACGAGATAATTAAAGAGCAGCATTAAAAAATAACAACATATACAGGGGGGTGCCGGTACAGAGTCAATGTGCGGGGGCACCGGTTAGTTGAGGTAGTATGTACATGTAGGTAGAGTTAATTAAAGTGGCCATGCATAGATGACAACAGAGACTGGCAGTGGTGTGGGGGAGGGGATGTGAATAGTCTGGGTAGCCATTTGACTAGATGTTCAGGAGTCTTATGGCTTGGGGTTGGAAGCTATTTAGAAGCATCTTGGACCTAGACTTGGCGCTCCGGTACCGCTTGCCGTGTGATAGCAAGGAGAACAGTCTATGACTAGGGTGGCCTTCCTCTGACACCGCCTGGTATAGAGATCCTGGATGGCAGGAAACTTGGCCCCAGTGATGTACTGGGCCGTTCGCACTACCCTCTGTAGTGCCTTGCGGTCGGAGGCTGAGCAGTTCCCATATCAGGCAGTGATGCAACCAGTCAGGATGCTCTCGATGGTGCAGCTGTAGAACCTTTTGAGGATCTGAGGACCCATGCCAAATCTTGATGGGGAATAGGTTTTGTCTTGCCCGCTTCACAACTGTCATGGTGTGCTTGGACCATGTTAGTTTGTTGGTGATGTGGACACCAAGGAACTTGAAGCTCTCAACCTGCTCCACTGCAGTCCCGTCGATGAGAATGGGGGCGTGCTCGGTCCTCTTTTTCCTGTTGTCCACAATCATCTCCTTTGTCTTGATCACATTGAGGGAGAGGTTGTTGTCCTGGCACCACACGACCAGGTCTCTGACCTCCTCCCTATAGGCTGTCTCGTTGTTGTCGGTGATCAGGCCTAACACTGTTGTGTCATCTGCAAATTTTATGACTGTGTTAGATTCATGCCTGGCCGTGCAGTCATGAGTGAACAGGGAGTACAGGAGGGGGCTGAGCACCCACCCCTGAGGTGCCCCTGTGTTGAGGATCAGCATGGCTTATGTGTTGTTAAATCAAATCAAATCAAATTGTATTTGTCACATACACATGGTTAGCAGATGTTAATGCGAGTGTAGCGAAATGCTTGTGCTTCTAGTTCCGACCATGCACTAGTATCCACAAGCAATCTAACAATTTCACAACAACTATCTTATACACACAAGTGTAAAGGAATTAATACGTGTATGTACATATAAATATATGGATGAGCGATGGCCGAACGGAATAGGCAAGATGCAGTAGATGGTATAGAGTACAGTATATACATACATGTAGGATATGTAAACATTATATATAGGGGCATTGTTTAAAGTGGCTTGTGATACATTTATTACATCCAATTTTTAGTTATTAAAGTGGCTAGAGATTTGAGTCAGTATGTTGGCAGCAGCCTCTCAATGTTAGTGATGGCTGTTTAACAGTCTGATGGCCTTGAGATAGAAGCTGTTTTTCAGTCTCTCGGTCCCAGCTTTTATGCACCTGCACTGACCTCGCCTTCTGGATGATAGCGGGGTGAACAGGCAGTGGCTCGGGTGGTTGTTGTCCTTGATTATCTTCCTGTGACATCGGGTGGTGTAGGTATCCTGGAGGGCAGGTATTTTACTCCCGGTGATGCGTTGTGCGGACCTCACTACCCTCTGGAGAGCCTTACAGTTGTGGGCGGAGCAGTTGCCGTACGAGGCGGTGATACAGCCCGACAGGATGCTCTCGATTGTGCATCTGTAGAAGTTTGTGAGTGTTTTTGGTGACAAGCTGAATTTCTTCAGCCTCCTGAGGTTGAAGACGCGCTGTTGTGCCTTCTTCACCACGCTGTCTGTGGGTGGACCATTTCAGTTTGTGATATGTACGCCCAGGAACTTAAAACTTTCCACCTTCTCCACTTCCTGACACCACACTCCGAGGGCCCTCACCTCCTCCCTGTAGGCCATCTCGTCGTTGTTGGCAATCAAGCCTACCACTGTAGTGTCGTCTGCAAACTTGATGATTGAGTTGGAGGTGTGCTTGGCCACGCAGTCATGGGTGAACAGGGAGTACAGGAGAGGGCTGAGAACGCACCCTTGTGAGGCCCCAGTGTTGAGGATCAGCGGGGTGGAGGTGTTGTTTCCTACCCTCACCACTTTGGGGCGGCCCGTCAGGAAGTCCAGGACCCAGTTGCACAGGGTGGGGCCGAGACCTAGGGTCTCGAGCTTAATGACTAGTTTGGAGGGTATTATGGTGTTAAATGCTGAGCTGTAGTCGATGAACAGCATTCTTACATTGGTATTCCTCTTGTCCAGATGGGTTAGGGCAGTGTGCAGTGTGATTGCGATTGCGTCGTCTGTGGACCTATTGGGACGGTAAGCAAATTGGAGTGGGTCTAGGGTGTCAGGTTGTCTCTCAAAGCACTTCATGATGACGGAAGTGAGTGCTCTGGGGCGATAGTCATTTAGCTCAGTTACCTTAGCTTTCTTGGGAACAGGAACAATGGTGGCCCTCTTGAAGCATGTGGGAACAGCAGACTAGGATCAGGATTGATTGAATATGTCCGTAAACACATCAGCCAGCTGGTCGGCGCATGCTCTGAGGACGCGGCCAGGGATGCCATTTGGGCCGGCAGCCTTGCGAGGGTTAACACATTTAAATGTTTTACTCACGTTGGCTGCGGTGAAGGAGAGCCCGGAGGTTTTGGTAGTGGGCCGTGTAGGTGGCACTGTATTGTCCTCAAAGCGAGCAAAGAAGTTGTTTAGTTTGTCTGGGAGCAGGACATCGTGGTCCACGACGAGGCTGGTTTTCTTTTTGTAGTCCGTGATTGACTGTAGACCCTGCCACATACCCTTAGCTGGGGGCGGCCCGTCAGGAAGTCCAGGATCCAGTTGCAGAGGGTGGTGTTTAGGGTCCTTGGCTTTGGCTTAGGATGTAACATTAGGTAAATACACTCAGCAAAAAAAGAAACTGACCTTTTTCAGGACCCTGTCTTAAAAATCCAAATAACTACATTGTAAAGGGTTTAAACACTGTTTCCTATGCTTGTTCAATGAACCATAAACAATTAATGAACATGCACCTGTGGAACAGTCGTTAAGACACTAACAGCTTACAGACGGTAGGCAATGAAGGTCACAGTTATGAAAACTTAGGACACTAAAGAGGCCTTTCTACAGACTCTGAAAAACACCAAAAGAAAGATGCCCAGGGTCCCTGCTCATCTGCGTGAACGTGCCTGAGGCATGCTGCAAGGAGGCATGAGGACTGCAGATGTGGCCAGGGCAATAAATTGCAATGTCTGTACTGTGAGACACCTAAGACAGTGCTACAAGGAGACAGGACAGGCAGCTGATCGTCCTCGCATTGTCAGACCATGTGTAACAACACCTGCACAGGATCGGTTAATCCGAACATCACACCTCCGGGACAGATACAGGATGACAACAACAAATGCCCGAGTTACACCAGGAATGCATAATCCCTCCATCAGTGCTCAGACTCTCCACAATAGGCTGAGAGAGCCTGGACTGAAGGCAGGTCCTCAGCAGACATCACCGGCAACAACGTCGCCTATGGGCATAAACCCACCGTCGCTGGACATGACAGGACTGGCAAAAAGTGCTCTCCGCTGATGAGTCGTGGTTTTGTCTCACCAGGGGTGTTGGTCGGATTTGCGTTTATCGT
Source organism: Brachymystax lenok tsinlingensis (assembly GCA_030435695.1). NCBI lineage: Eukaryota > Metazoa > Chordata > Actinopteri > Salmoniformes > Salmonidae > Brachymystax > Brachymystax lenok. The sequence continues at coordinate 11,831,555 of CM059797.1, read as the reverse complement.
CGAAGGAATGAGTGTTACACCGAGGCCTGTACTCTGGAGCGGTATCAATTTGGAGGTGGAGGGTCCGTCATGGTCTGGGGCGGTGTGCATCATCGGACTGAGCTTGTTGTCACTGCAGGCAATCTCAATGCTGTGCGTTACAGGGAAGACATCCTCCTCCCTCATGTGGTACCCTTCCTGCAGGCTCATCCTGAGATGGCCCTCCAGCATGACAATGCCACCAGCCATGCTGCTCATTCTGTGAGTGATTTCCTGCTAGACAGGAATATCGGTGTTCTGCCATGGCCAGCGAAGAGCCCGGATCTCAATCTCATTGAGCACGTCTGGGACCTGTTGGGTCGGAGGGTGAGGGCTAGGGCAAGGACCATTCCCCCCAGAAATGTCCGGGAACTTGCAGGTGCCTTGTTGGAAGAGTGGGGTAAAATCTCACAGCAAAAACTGGCACATCTGGTGCAGTCCATGAGGAGGAGATGCACTGTAGTACTTAATGCAGCTGGTGGCCACACCAGATACTGACTGTTACTTTTGATTTTGACCCCCCCTATGTTCAGGGACGCATTAGTCAATTTCTGTTAGTCACATGTCTGTGGAACTTGTTCAGTTTATGTCTCAATTGTTGAGTCTTGTTATGTTCATACAAATATTTACACATGTTAAGTTTGCTAAAAATAAACACAGTTGACAGTGAGAGGACGTTTAATTTTTTGCTGAGTTTATATCGTACCGTAGTCAGGATAATCTAGACAGGTAATGCATCACATCTCATCTGTAAATTGGCATTTTTATAAATACACTATAAATACACACAAACGTATGTGGACACCCCTTCAAATGAGTGGATTCTGCTATTTCAGCCACACCTGTTGCTGACTGGTGTATAAAATCGAGCACACAGCCATGCAATCTCTTTAGACTAACATTGGCAGTAGAATGTCCTTACTGAAGAGCTCAGTGACTTTCACCGTGGCACTGTCGTAGGATGCCACATTTCCAACAAGTCAGTTCATAAAATCTCTGCCCTGCTAGAGCAGCCCCGGTCAACTGTAAGTGCTCTTATTGTGAAGTGGAAACGTCTAGGAGCAGCAACGGCTCAGCCGCGAAGTGGTAGGCCACACAAGCTCACAGAGCAGGACCGCCGAGTGCTGAAGTGCGTAGCGCGTAAAAATTGTCTGTCCTTGGTCGCAACACTTACTACCGAGTTCCAAACTGCCTCTGGAAGCAACTTCAGCACAATAACTGTTCGTCAGGAGCTTCATGAAATGGGTTTCCATGGCCGAGCAGCCACACACAAACCTAAGATCACCATATGCTATGTCAAGCGTTGGCTGTAAAGTTGTAAAGCTCGCCGCCATTGGACTCAGTGTAAATGCACTCTTTGGAGTGATGAATCACGCTTCACCATCTGGCGGATGCCAGGAGAATGCTACCTGCCCCAATGCATAGTGCCAACTGTAATGTTTGGTAGACAATTCTGTGCTTCCAACTTTGTGTCAAGATTTTGGGGAAGGCCCATTCCTGTTTCAGCATTACAATTACCCCGCACATAAAGCGAGGTCCATACATAAATGGTTTGTCGAGATCCGTGTGAAAGAACTTGACTGGCCTGCAAAGAACCCTGACCTCAACCCCATTGAATACCTTTGGGATTAATTGGAACACAGACTGTGAGCCAGGCCTATTTGCCCAACATCAGTGCCCGATCTCACTAATCATCTTGTGGCTGAATGGAAGCATGTCCCCGCAGCAATGTTCCAGCATCTAGTGGAAATCAAATATACTATTTGAAGTGAAAAAAACATAATAAGTCAATTTTGTGCTTTTAGTAAAAAAAAGGGAATTGACAATATACATTTATGGACTTTGTTTGGATAAAGGTAGTCAATGCACCTCTGGGGCACGTTCAGCAGGATGCAATGTTTTGGAACGTTCAGATAGAAATAGGCTTTGTAGAACAAACATGCCTCTCCGACATGTAGAAATAAGGAATCACATTGGCTCTATTCATGGAATTTCTATCTGCAAGGTTTAACAACGTTTGGCAACTGAACTTGGCCCTTGATATGATAAGAGTGTGACAACCCACTAGTACTTATCAGCTGACTGGTATATGTCTCTCTCTAGTGCTATCTAGGAAGTACTGCAAGTCCTGGTCTGTTGCTGACAAAGCCTGCTAATGAAGTCTACACAGCAAAAAAAGGCTTTGCTTATAAATCAAAGGCTGAAGTCAATCTTCAATAAACAGTCCCACAACAATGCTTTGATAAAAGCTACCATATAAAAATGACAGTAAATTAAAGTCAGAGTTTAACATCCAACAAGCTATCTACTTTTTGCTGAGATTCCCTCAGGCAGTATTCTGTAAGCTTATCATTTTAACCACAGCTGCCATCAGGTTTAAACATCAGACTGAAATAAAGGAAACCAGCACCTTTTAGGGTTAAACTTGATCAACAGTTTCTGGAAACAGTTTAATCTTCTATATTCGGATGTAGTTACACACATTTGTATGTAAGGAACCATGTTTAAAAAGGTTTTCAAATTATCAAAAAAGCGACAGAAAGTTGATGATAACCCCAGCAAAGACCATTGGACATCACTTTTCCCACTAATAATTTGAGATAAAATAAAAATTACTTTTTACTTTAATGTTACAAATTCTGGTTTAATGTACATGCATTTTTGGTCTAGTTTGTAGGCAGTGGTTAATAATTATTTTCTTGATGATTAATCTACAATCTGTGATTATATATCCTACAAAAAACCAAACCATTTTTTTCTAAACAACTTTGATTACTGGCCTTATCCCACATGCAATAGTCAACCTTTGTCTTCTCTTACCACGTCACGTCCAGAGAATCGGTCAGTCTGGTATTTCACCCCACTCCAGGCCTCGGCTCCTTTTCCAAGTTGATTATCATAACCAATGCACATATCATTTATCTTATCTCCTTATATATCTTTGGCAGCAACTCAAATGTTTACAAGCGTCATCAAGTCAGTCTGCTTACAACATTTACATTAGCAGCAACACAACAAGAGCAACAAAACACTACTGCATACACAATATCCTTAAATGTAGGTAACATTGAGTATTCTAATGTACTGGGATAGAAAAAGTTGTAGAACCATTTTACCTTTACCCCCATGTCCATCATCCCCCTCTCCGGCACCGGCTCTGGCTCCTGCTGCATCCGCAGCATCCTTCTCTGCTTGGGCCCGTCTGGCTGCATCCGCAGCGTCCTTCTCTGCTTGGGCCCGTTTGGCTGCATCAGCAGGGTCCATCTCTGCTTTGGCCCGTCTGGCTGCGTCCGCAGCGTCCTTCTCTGCTTGGGCCCGTCTGGCTGCGTCCGCAGCGTCCTTCTCTGCTTGGGCCCGTCTGGCTGCATCTGCAGCGTCCTTCTCTGCTTGGGCCTGTCTGGCTGCATACAGGTCATCCTTTTCCTTTTGCAGCTTAGCTGACTGCTCTGCGGCTATCTTAGCCAAGTCCTCTCCTCCACCACCAGCCGTGGTGGTTTTACGGGACGTTTTTTTCCCACGCGTGTTTGGGTCATTATCGGCTGAGTTAACAGGGACATGGAAAGAGGGGTTTAAGTTCATGTATAAGGCTTCATGTTTATGTTAGTTTTTGCTTATAAAATATTGTATCACAGTTGTCCCACCTTCCACAATAAGCCAAGCGTTGCAGGAGGCAATGCCAGCCATGGCAGTGTAGACTCCTTTGTCGACTTGGGCACAATCTTTCACCTTTAAGCTGTGAATGAGGTGGTCTTCTGACACAGTGATGTCAAACTTGTCCCCTTGTTCGAGAGGGATTTTCTTTCCAATCCACACAATCTTTGGGAAGGGGTGGGACAAGACACACTCAAACACGGCGTCCTCTCTCTCCTTAGCCTTCACCTCCTGAATCTTGACAACAAACTCCACTGGTATAACTATAGAGGGAAAGACAGTACGATATTGGTGGGAAACGTTTCTCTCAAACATTCCTCAAGAATAATCAAATGATATACTGTGTTACAGTTGCTAAATTGGTCATACAGAAAGGTAGGAGAAGACACATTCTTACTCTTAAAGTCAGTTGAGAAACAATTGGCATCCTCAACGTCCACCTGGTACAACCCAGCGTCGTCTGGCATCAGGTCATTGATGCTAAAGATGTACTTTTTGCCAATTTTGTTTAGGTTGTGCTTCCCGCTGCCGTCGTCAGAATATGGAACCATGACCCCATCCTTTTGGGCAGAAAAGTCAAACACATTATGCCCTTCATAACATATTTTGTGAATCAATTAGCTTATCACTGGCTTCCATGGTGGGAGGGAGGACATACCTTGAATAGGAAAATCTGACTGTTGGGATTCTTCAGTTCGATGTCCAGTTCAAACTCTGCTGAGCCATCTGCTTTCACCTCAATGTGTTTCAGATTTTCAAGTTTTTCAACAACCTATAAAATTGAAGGAGAGGATCAGGAGAGACTAACAGCAGGAGGGTAAATTATTACCCACAAGGTATAGTAATCTGTAAATTGATTGCCTTATTGCAACATCGCTGATACCTTTGCCTGTTCCTCCTCTCTCTCTTTCTTCTTTAAGTTCAGCTGCGTCAGCATCCAGCGGAAGTCAGTGACTCCATACTCCATGCAGACATTCTCGTAGTCCTTCTTAGGTGAGCTCAGCAACACCTCCCAGAACTTTGGATCAATCTCTCCCTCCTTCTTCTTTAGTGGTGGTTTAGTTCGTACAACCCTTAAATGGGAAAAGGAAGAGTTACAACTCTGGGGAAACTAGTAGTTGGCCATCCTTGTCTATTTGTCACAACACTATCCTTGATATGTCTGTCTGAAATATAGTCAACAAAAATGTTCTGGAAATTAATTAATGGTTTACAAAAATGTACATGTGAGTTCCCAAAACGGGACATGAAGTAATTGTTTTGGATATTTGTACTTGGAACAGTAATTTACTTCCTCTTAAGCATTTTTCTGAAATCCTCTGGTGCCGCTCTTTTTGAACCTAGAAGAGATTAAGAATTAAAATAACTAGCCGGATAAATAAGTGTTCTTGAATCTTCATGTGCTAAAGAATTGGGTAATATTACAATATACAATCATTTTCACACCTGTTGTTGCTTTCTTCTTGAATCCAACTGAAAATAGAAAACAATATATTTTTCTGATGATACAAAATGTGTTTTAGCAAGTGAACATAGTGCCATTTCAATGAATCATCCTAATGACATAAATCAATTAATTTCTCACCCTCAATAACATTCAAGGTGGCAGTGCAAACTGCTCTTCCATATTCATTGGCGGCAAAACATTTGTAGGTGTCAGCTTGTTCTGCTGTTACATTGGGTATCTGATGAAATGACAACATTGCAGTGAGATTTAACCCTACACTCAACCAATACCACACCAGACATACTGTAGGTCTAGTGTTTTTAGAGAGAAATGTAATAGCAAGGCTTTCTCCTGCATTGGCATACTTGCACTATCACTTGTTTTTTCAGTGGAACAATTATTAGATAATGACAATTTAAAGGGTTGAAATTGGTTGTGCGTGCCAATAGCTTGCTGCTCGTACTCACCTCAAGAAAGTATTCTTCCATAATCTCATCATATCTACTGATATACTTCGCTGGATCCTCCAGCGGGCCTTTGTTCCTGGCCCAGGTGATGTTTGGTTTAGGCACTCCACTTACCATACTTTTGAAAAAGGCTAATTTACCTGAAAGCAGAGATGTATATTGCACTATAAACTTGAATGTTCTATTTAATTCTATACCTGAAAGTCACCAAATGTTAATCTGCTAGAAACAAAGTGTTCTTACAGCCCAGAAATCAAGTTTGTGCACGTCAGTTTATACAATAACAAGAGACCCTACCCTCTTGGATCGTCAAAGCGATGGGCTTGCGGGTGAAGTCGGGGGTGGACATGCCCTCTGGTATTTCATCCACAAACTGTGTTATCATAACTCCAGGGACTCTGGATCTTCTTTTAATAGCCACTGTTGAAGTCCGAAAACAAATACTCTCAGCTCGAAGTTGTTGTGAAGAAACAAGACCAAACATCAACCAACATATAACATATTCTCCTGAATTAGGGAAATATTACAAAACATCATGAATGTTTTGTGTAGGTCAGTAAATTTTCACACCAGTTTTAAATAAAGTACACTCTTACACGTCAATATTATACATGGGGCTGTATTACTTTGGTTGGCTGCGTTTGAAGGTGCATTTTAGTCATTCCTCCACAAGTGGTCAATATTTGATTTACGCAGCAAAAAGAGAAAAGTAAAATGGAAAGATTGAAGTAATTCTAAATAAATGTATTGCTTTACATGGAAACAAATAGAATACATAACCCCAGTGAATAATATTGGAAAAATATTTTGTTTAAAAGACAATGTTTTTATTTTTATCATTAGTAGCTAATTCAAATAATATCCTTAATTTTAAATATTTTACATGAAACTTGGTCCTGGAAAGGAACATTGTATCGTCACTTACTAATTAACATTCGGATGTCTTTAACGTTAATTTGTTTAATCGTTTGAAAAACAACAACATCAGAAAGTTCAGCCCTCCAGGACAGGGTTTTCAGTAACAATCAGGATAATCAACAAATAACATAAATCTTCACTGGCGGATGCTGGTATTGTGTATGGAGCTTTAATTATGCGTGCACCAATTTTGTTCTCCACCATCTTGAAGTGATTTTTTAATCAGAGTTATTCTTTTAAAATATGATCACTGTAAACATGGCATGCATTGAGTTGAAGTGCATTTCAGCAGTTTCCCAATGTCAACCTTCCTACCTTGACCCTGGGGCGCCCAGTCATCTTCCGCTAGTAAAAGCATATGACGCACATGAATTGAGGCAGACAACAGAACAAAATACTGACAAACTGGCACTGCTTGGTCTTCCCACTGGGCACAGATGTCAATTCAACGTCTATTCCTTTATGTCTATTCCAGGTCTATTCCATTCTATTGAAATGACATGGAAACAACGCTAGTTCAACCAGTGTGTGCCCAGTGGGTAAACACTGACAGAGAAGGCAGACATATGCTAAAATATATCTCAGTGGGCTACACAGTGCATACAAAATACAAGAAGAGCTACAACTTATAACAAAGTTGTAATAACAAACAAGGTAAAAATAGGGACATTGTAGAAGCAGGCATTTCTCCAAATTGCTAAAAGACAGACACAGGACATATGGTAGAGGGTGCTCGTTGGTTAAAAATCTTCAATACACCCATTTTATAGTACTAAAATCTCCAAAACAATTTCACAGTTAAAGCCTCTAAATATATTTTATTTTACAGCACAATACAAATGACTATGCCTACCCTGCACATTGTTACCATATTTCTTTATTTGAGTCAATGTTCGTCCCAATAGATAAAATATGGATTTGCCAGAGAGGAGAGATAGAGATGGTTGAAATCAAATTTCATAATACTTGATCTTTAAGATTATCTTTAGTGTCTATTCATTCAATCTCTTGTCATATTTATAGTTTATCATCTGTTCCATCAATTAATGCTTCTGGATGACATTGCCATTACCATTTTTTTGTGTTGTCAGTATATTTTTACACCAGTTTTAAATGTGTACACTATTACATGTCAATATTATACATGGGGCTGTGTTACTTTGGTTGGCTGTTTTTCAAGGTGAATTTTAGTCAACCGTCCACAAGAGGTCAACATTTCATTTCCGCAGCAAAAAGAAAATAGAAAAATGTATGTAATTCTAATTAAATGTATTGCTTATTTGCTTCACATGGAAACAAATTGAATACTTAACCCCAGTGAATAATATTGGAAGAATATTTTGTTCAAACGTGTGGAGTAAATATTTGTATCATTAGTAATTGAAATCATATACTTTATTTAAAATATTTCAATTAACCCTGGCCCTGGAATTTTCTTGTAACTTAGTCTTAGGCCACACAAATATAATTATCAGTTTAACGGCTGTCCCGCTTCACTTCTTAAAAATAAAATACAAAGTTGAAATGTTGCAAGATTATAGCAAAAATAATGTACTCATGCTTCTAGTGTTTGCCTCAGACCCGGCCGGCACATGCTTTCAATGATGTTATCCCACTTTTGACACCAATGGTGAATGGGAGGTATCCCATACAGGGACTCAAATCTAAATCACAGTGACTGCCATTTAAAAACCTTAGCCATAACATCAAGAAGCTAGAATCTATTGACAAAGTTGCTAGATGTTGAATTTAAGGTCACTATAGTATTTTTACAAGGTGGTGCACTTTTTTATTTTTTATTTTATTTTCTCGCACACATCACTTGAACATGAAATCAGCTAAACCGGTAATCAAGTTTGAATGGCCTTACTGATTAATCGTATGATGTTACGTAGTGTCATCAATTGAAAAACAGCAACATCAGAAAAGTTCAGCCCACCAGGACAGGGTTTACGGTAACAATCAGGATTATCAATTACATTATCAATTACATTGCTAATCATAAAATCACATTCATCTTTACTGGAGGATGGGGTATCATGTATGGGAGCATCGCGCTAACTGCTAGGCAGGGTTAGCCTAGTGGTTAGAGTGTTGGACTTGTACCCGAAAGGTTGCAAGTTCAATTCCCCTAGCTATAAGTCTGCTGTTCTGCCCCTGAACAGGCAGTTAACCCACTGTTCCTAGGCTGTCATTGTAAATAAGAATTTGTTCTTCACTGACTTGCCTAGTAAAGTAAAGGTAACAATAATGCATGCACCGATTTCCTTCAGCACACTTGATTATTTTCTGCCCCATCCTGAAGTTATTTTTTTTTATCAGAGTGATTCTTTAAAATATGATCACCGTAAACATGACATGCATCTTTAGGTTGGAGTGCATTTCAGCAGTTTCCCAACGTTAACCTTCCTACCTTGACCCTGGGGCGCCCAGTCATCTTCTTCTAGTTAAAGCATATAACGCACATGAATGGAGACATACAATAGAACTAAGATACTGACAAACTGGCACAGCTTTGGCTTAACACTGACAGAGAAGGCACACTGGCATACATATACTAAAATATATCACAGTGGGTTACGCAATGTGTACAACATACAAGAAGAGCTATAACATATAAATAACAAAGTAAAAATAGTGACAGGTAGCACTACTTGAATTAATCCTAATTGTAATTTAATTGTAGCATTAATTGAAGCAGTCATTTTTTTTAAATGCTGACACGTGTTAGGGTAAAAAGTTATTCATTACTGAAAATCTCCTAAACAATTTCCCAGTTCAAGCCTAGAAAATATTTTATTTTACAGCACAATACTAGTGACTGTTCCTCCAAACCACGTTGCCTTCATCTTGAGGTATCTTCCAGTGCTACCATATAATTGTTTTCTGCCTGGAGTCAGAGGTCCCAATAGATAAAAGATGGATTGTCAGAGGAGAGAGATGGAGATGATTGATTTCATTTAGAGTATCCATTCATTCGATCTCTTGTGTCATCCTTATCAGGGTTGCATTGTTTTGAGATAGTCTTACCATCTTTTCCTTCAAGTACCTTGTCCTGTGTGGCTCAGTTGGTAGAGCATGGCGATTGTTGTGGGTTTGATTCCCACGGTGGCCAGCACAAAAATGTATGCACTCACTCTGGATAAGAGCGTCTACTAAAATTAAATGTAATGAAGTAAGCATGACAGTGCTTCTCCAGATTATAATTTTTTTCATGCGCCTTTATATTGCTTGTTTGAAGGGAAGTTCTTGGGACCATTGGACAAGATTAGAAAGTGCTCCGTTTGATGTCTACCAACATGTCCACAAGATTTGTTTGCAGGGAACCAGATGGTTCAGAAATATACAATGATGTGTTTTGTTCTTCAAATAATGTCCAAGAGATTTGAGATTGACAGATGCGAAGATGGCTGTGACCAAGATGCTCAGAGGAATGAGCGGTTGTTTCAAATACTTGGCCAGAGTGTACAATATATTTATTTATCATTTTATTCTCATTAAATTCCTTTCCCAATGGTTGTGGCACTTTCATTAACCAAACATATAAAGTGCTTAGCCTGCAATAACTCACTCATATTATCTTGATTGCACAAAGTCAGGGGGAACTTGAAGATGGATAGAGGATGGTCTTATGGGCTCATATAGAGGGACGTTTGTTCAAATTTGTTTTTACTTCCCTTGTCTAGTTATTTCTATCTGCAGTAGGACCTTCATTTCCATGTTGCTGTACTCCTTTAAACTAAAAGTCATATTTGATATTGGGTGATTTGGATCAACCAAATGTAACCAATGTTTTGGCCGAAAGGGTAGAGAAGGTCAAGGGTTATGTATGATACTTACCCTGCCCTGGTGTGGGTGCAGTTGCCCCTGGTATCTTCATACTGATATCTGGAGTTGTTGTAGGCCAATTCAGAGAGTTAGAAAGCTGTTTATGTCTGAAAGAACATTATATAAAGTTATACTTTTGTAATTCGAAAAATTATTCATACATTTTTCATAACACCTTACCACTGTGGTATGTTTTATAAACTCATTTATAAATTAATTAGAGGTTTGATTAGTGCAGGAACATGCTCAGGATATTAGGAAGACATTAGACAGTCCCTCAATGCTATTTACTCTGAGGTCATTCAGTTTCACATATCCATGCAGACCTGAATCCCTCTTATCGTGTCCTGTCCTGTTTGTCATGAGGTATCACCATGCCTCGAGACAGCCTTGACAGTCAGCCAAGAGATGCTGGCACTATAAATGGGGAATATGAAACTTCACATGACGACGGATGACTGACTGACTGAGTCTACCTACCGCGAGAGACTAATGGCTGTGCCAATAGTTTAATCACCCTATTACCAAATTTGGTATTGAGGCAATATTTAGAACTCAAGAATCTGATTTTGCAAATATTTTGGGAATCGATAAAATATTGTCTATTACTAAGTCTTTCATTTTAAGGTTGTGAAGTCCTTGTCCAGCAGTCTTACAAAAATAGGATACACGTTATCTGAAGTATGGACTGAAGGCCTAGGGAAATGTGTGGTTTTGCTCTCTCAGTTCCCCATTATATTTGACCTTCAAAAATGATAACTCTGACCAATAACGTTATATTAAGATGTGTTGCGTCACGAGTAACGCTAAACCAATGGTAAAAACATTTATGGGATTCTCTATTTCTGGGGATCCTCCTCAATCCATTTGTGTCCGTTGGGTGGCAAGCTCATAGGTCACATACCTCATTAAACGATAGGCACACTGTCTATCAGAGTGTAATAATGTCAATCATAGCAACAGAATCTTGAATAATAAAAAAGTCAGGTTTCAGTAAAGTGAGAAAAAAAATGTAGTAATGCTTTCCATTATACACTCTTAGAAAAAAGGGTTCCAAAAGGGTTCTTTCAGCTATCCCCAGGTAGAACCCTCTTGGCTTCCATGTAGAACCTTCTGTGGCAATTTTTCAGCTAAGGGGATTGTTAAATCACGAAGTTAAGCAAAAAAAAGAAAAGTTATCTAAAAGCAGAAATACTGATATTCCTGAAAAAAAGTAATTGTTTTCTATTGGTTGTAATATTTGTTGGGGCTCCCGAGTGGCGCAGCGGTCTAAAGCACTACATTTCTGTACTAGAGGCATCACTACAGACCCTGGTTTGTTTCCAGGCTGTATCATAACCGGCCCTGATTGTGAGTCCCATAGGGTGGTGCACAATTGGCACAATGTCGTCTGACTTAGGGTTTGCCCGGGGTAGGCCATCATTGTAAATAAGAATTTGTTCTTAACTGTCTTGCCTAGTTAAATAAAGGTAAATATTATTCACACTTTCAGAGATTTACAAACAAATCTTAATAAACATTAGTCTTGAACGTTTAAAAGTTTTGTCTAGCAAGATAGTCTTCACTCATACCCAATTATTAAATTCTACATTTTAAATGAATTGATATTCAAATGGTGCAGACTACGCCAGAACGGTATTGCTGAAACCTGAGGCTACACCAGTTAGCTAAGATTATCATTCAATTACATCTGTCAACAACACCCGTAGAACAGCTAGAGCTGGGCTCTCCACCCATGTTCCTGGAGAGGTTTTCCCTCCAGCCTCAGTAGTATCTAACCTGATTCAGTTTATCAACCAGTTATTATTAGAATCAGGTGTGCTAGCTGCGGCAGGGTAGCCTAGTGGTTAGAGCGTTGGACTAGTAACTGGAAAGGTTGCAAGTTCAAGTCCCCAACCTGACAAGGTACATATCTGTTGTTCTACTCCTGAACAGGCAGTTAACCCACTGTTCCTAGGCCGTCATTGAAAATAAGAATGTATTCTTAATTGACTTGCCTGGTAAAAGAAAGAAAAAGATTTGGATACGGATGGTGCTCTTTAGGAACAGGTTTGGAGAGCTGTGATCTAGAGGGTCGCACAATATGAGACCATACACACTGGGCACATGTCAGTTCAATGTCTAGTTTTGATTTACATTTGGTTGAGTCAACAAATAATGTTGTTGGATTTAGGTTAAAAGTTGGATGAAAAAAAAGAAGAAATTCCCTGATGTTGATTACTTTTTTCAAATCCAATCAGTTTTCCACATTGATTCATTATCATCACATATACTTATTTTGGTTGAAACAATGTTGATTAAACCAGTTTGTTCCCAGTGGGTATTGACTTTTATGCCATTGCAAATGCACCAGACCTAAGTTTACTTCGTCTTTCATGTAAAACTCTCAGTTGAGATCTACAGTGTTAAGAGTTAAGCAACGGAATAAATATCAAGCCACAGGATTAAGTGAATGGCACAAACTCTTCCCTTTTGAGTGTGTGGGAAGCCCTCTCAGGTTCATCCCTGATCAAATACTGAGCAGCAGTCTAGAAATGACTTACCTCCCAGTGGTAAGTCCTCTAAGCACGGCTCCTCTCCTTTAGCTCTGTCTTGGCTGTCTCCGATATTTCAGCACTGCCTCCCCCCTTTTGTTAGGTGATAAAGTGGAACACGTAGAAACGCTCCATGTACTTACAGTAGACCCATCTGGAGTCACATGGGTAGTAATTTAGTAAATATAATTATATTGACGAGATGGGATCGGGTGGGGGGTTGTAACCCCTGCAGTTGTAACCACTACTGCTCCTTGAATTTGATCATGGATCAAATTGGCAATGTGAGAAGAACTTGGAGAATGCTGCAAGTGGGTGAACATCTTCAGTTATCCCCCAATCACTGTGGGATCAAGTTGAAAGCTGTACAATGGTACTCAACATATACCAGGTATCTGGTCATTGTAATAGCTTAGACATTCCAACAGAACAATAAAAGCATGCCAAATTCCTGTCAGTTCATGACAGGTAATACACATCACCTCACTGCTAAGTCTGTAAAGTACTTAAGTAAAAATACTTTAAAGTACTGCTTAAGTAGTTTTGGGGGGTATCTGTTCTTTACTTTTTATATTTTTGAAAACTTTAACTTTTACTTCACTACATTCCTAAAGAAAAGAATATACGTTTTACTCCATTCAGTTTCCCTGACACCCAAAAGTACTTGTTACATTTTGAATGCTTCACTCACTTTTCAAGAGAACATCCCAGCTCATCCCTACTGCCTCTGATCTGGCAGACTCACTAAACACATGCTTCGTTTGTAAATTATGTCTGAATGTTGGAGTGTGCCCCTGGCTATCCATAATTAAATAAAAAACAAGAAAATGGTGCCGTCTGGTTTGCTTAATATAAGGAATTTGAAATTATGTTTAATTTTACATTTGGTACTTAAGTATATTTAAGCAATTACATTTACTTTTGATACTTAAGTATATTTTAAACCTAATATTTTTAGACTTTTACTCAAGTAGTATTTTACTGTGTCTTTCACCTCTACTTGAGTCATTTTCTAGGTATCTTTACTTTTAGTCAAGTATGAAAATGTTGTGCTTTTTCCACCACTGAGGATTTATGGCTCCGCAATGGCCATGTAATGACCTGCTATAGGTGACAGGCAAAAAATGTACCTAAAGGCTTTAGACTTGCTGTTTCACAAGGTCTCAAGAAACACGATCGCTCAACTATGTCGTTTATTGGCTTGTAAATGTGAATGTGAGACTTTTTATTTGGAAGGGAAAAAACATGTGATTCTAGTTAGTCTAAATTTGAAGTGGCATATGGTTCTCCCACTTAGCAACAACAAAAATACCAATGTCAATATCCAGTTAGTGGGTTTAGATCAAGTTCAATGACTCATACTGATCCTGATCTTGACCTAATAAAAAGACAACCGTGTCTTGGCAAGGTGGCATGTGTATATGGCTCTGAGGGGATTGGTTTCAAATTGACAGGTTTCACCAGGCTTGACATGCTCAGACAGCTTGAATAGCGTCAATGGCCAAGCTGGCCTCATGAAAGGACATGCTGTGATCTAACAGCAGGGAAAACTCAGATTGGCCTCATGAAAGGACATGCTGTGACCTAACAGCAGGGAAAACTCAGATTGGCCTCATCAAAGGACAAGCTGTGACCTAACAGCAGGGAAAGCTCAAGAGGCATGACAGGAGACAGTCAACTGGCGACAGTCAACATGGCGACAGTCAACCGCCACATGCCCATAGACAATATAAAACACCTGTGACCTGGCAGTGAACACGGCGACAGTCTACCACCATAGCACCTTGCCTAGGGACAAAACATAAACAGTTGTTTGTTCATGCATCATTTTACTAATAGTTTCACCCTTCCTCCTAAATCCCTAATTAAAACATAGCAGAAATATGAATATGTTATTACTGTAGGATGTATTGTGTTGATCTAATGAGGTGGATAACTAGTTGCAGGTGGATGCGGGAAGTCAAGATCACCAGATGTGATTCATATAGCAACATCATTAAATATAATTAGAACATTTCGATTGAACTTCAGGTGGTTGTCTATACAAATAGAATACATTGGGAGAGGGAAATGGGGAGGAATACATGTTTTATTGTTCTTGACAACATTGCTGATTTTCATTAGACCCTAGACCCTATTGACTATATGGAAGGTACCCATACCGGTGAGGTGGATTCATCAAAGGGCATAGCATCGAAGCACAATTTGTGATAGCAAACACAACTCTTGCATTGAACGTAAACACATAGATTAAATTGAAGTCTCAAAGACATAGTGGGCAAGTCCTGAACTTGATGGAATCTGATCGTATAACTTTAGTGCGATACAATGGCTTATTTGTTTTGACAAATATGTTGTGACCTGTAACTGTAGCCGTGTGTGATTCATGATATGGGTAATGAGTGAGTTATGATATGACAAACTCAATGGCTTCCCAGCAAACCTTTCATAGTCATTACAACTAATTCTATATCTGCACAATTATGGTCCTTTCAGAGACGATTTATTGAGGGGCTTAAGTGGATATTTTTGGAAATGCAATGAAAATGTACACTTGACACGTAACGGCTGAATGTTGAGCTGCTGGGTCGTTCATAGATGACGTGGTCTAGGATGCTTGATGTTATTGGAATCCTGGGATGACTGGAACCATGCTGAGTCAAGCACTATTCATACTGCAATATGAAAACAATGCTGTGCTGCTGGTCACAGTAATGACATCAATATCTCAAATGTCGGGATCTGGCACCTCTGTGCTGGCAATTAGGTTTATTGAACCAGGAATCACATACTGTATATTATATTGTATATCAATTAAATAACTACAGATGTAGGATCCTAATTTGAGACAGTTTGCAACAACAGGAAATGTGGATTATTATGTGGACTATAATGAATATATATTTTTGTAGGGGTTAATACATTTAAGGGATAGTCAAGTCTGAAATTTCAAAGTGGAAATTACCAACTTCATTAGCCTTTCTAAACATCAAATACAATACACGTTTTACATTTCCTGCAACAGGATGATCAAATTAAGATCCTACATCCATTAGACTAAAGAGATATTACTTATGCATTATGTATTCACCTGAAGGAAAAGTAATTAGACCAGAATGCCAATTGCTGTATTTATTGTAGTTTTCCAAAGTACATTAGAGATTTTCTCAAAGAAATAAAAATATTGTGCTATTTTTGACAATAACTTAATACTTCAATTTAATTTCCTTATAAATTAAGATAAATCATTCAGTCAATATAGTAAATGGAACAAAAAACGAAATGTTAGCTAAGTCTGTCTCACAACTAAAGATAAGTTGGCCAGTAACATAACTAATGAGTAATACACAACACCTAGTCATGTATCCAGCATACATGTACCAAAACTTTAACATATTCAAATATTGCTTAAAGAAATGTATGTTTCTTCATAGAATCAAGGAGAGCAGAAGAAAACCTCCAAGGTAATTCATCAATGTGATTTAGTCTGTAAAGAAAAAAGCAAAGAGAGAAAATTAAGGAAATAATCACAAAAATGGTATCCAAATCAACACAGACATCACTTCTATAATGGAAATCAGTATTTTCAGAGGCTTACCTTTAACAACAAGTTTAGTGGAGCATTCTGCCTTGCCGAAGGAGTTAACTGCCACAACTTTGTATTCTCCGGCGTCCTCGTGCCTGACCCTAAGGATGTAAATGGAGCACACGCCGTACGTGTTGGTGATGTAGTAGTTGCTGTCACCATTGATGCAGATGTTGTTCAGGTGCCACGTGACGCTGGGTATGGGGCATCCCCGGATGGCGCAGGTCATGTACATCTGGAAGCCTTTTGGTGGTGAGTGCACCTTCAGAGGGACCAGGACAGATGGTGGTGTCTCAAAGCTGACTTCCACTGGTGTGTTTGTGTTTGTGTTTATAGGAACTAGATAGAAAAAAGTAACAAAGGAAATTAAAACAGTAACTAATAATTGTGGATTTGGAAATATTATATAGGAGCTTATGTGAACTGAGGCAGTTCCATTTAACCTCAATCAAGTCAGGAGATGAACGTCAAATTATGTTTATGGATTCCAGTAATGGCCACTTGTTTCCAACAATGCTAATCCATTCTCTGATTAATTAAACTTGGTTAAAAGAGACTTTAACCCAAAACTAAACGGACAGCTGAACTCACTTCTGTTGCTGTTGATGCCCCAGGTGGGTGACATAGAGGGGTCTGACATGCCCATGTCGTTCTTGGCATAGATTTTGAAGTGGTACTCCCTCCCAGGCATGATGTTATTGGCTGTGTATGAATTGTCAAAGATGCGGTCTGCCACAGTGTGCCACATGCGTGTGGTGGAGTCGTGCTCGGCCACCATGTAATACAGCCTGTTGTCCAGCTCCTGGTCTGGAGAGGCCTCCCAGGACACAATAACTTTTCCATGGACAATCTGCTCCAGCTCCACTGCACCGGGAGGCTTTGGCTCATCTAGCACAACAAAAGAGAGGAAATATCAGTTACATAGGCTAACAGAGGTTTAGCCGTATATGACTCTCTAGACTGAATCATATCTGAAAATGTGCTCGTGTAATTCATTAAAAAAAAATCAGATTGATATAATAAATGATTACTTAGAATTTGTCCCTGTGGGAAGACCACAAGAGTATAAGACCACAACAGTAGAAGACCACAACAGTAGAAGACCACAACAGTAGAAGACCACAACAGTGTAAGACCAGAACAGTAGAAGACCACAAGAGTATAAGACCACAACAGTATAAGACCACAACAATAGATGACCACAACAGTAGATGACCACAACAGTAGATGACCACAACAGTAGATGACCACAACAGTAAAAGTCCACAAGAGTAGAAGACCACAACAGTATTCGACCACAACAGTATATGACCACAACAGTAAAAGTCCACAACAGTATTCGACCACAACAGTAAAAGACCACAACAGTAAAAGACCACAACAGTAGAAGACCTCAACAGTAGAAGACCACAACAGTGGAAGACCACAAGAGCATAAGACCTCAACAGTTTAACTTCTTAGGGAGCGGCTCCCGAGGTGACGGTTTTGGAGAGTCTGGCGTGCCCAAAGTAAAATGCCTCCCACTCAGGCCCCAAAAATAGGATATGCACATAATTAGTACTATTGGATAGGAAACATCCTGGAAAAAGTGTATTTGACACATTGCCTCATTTTGAACCCCTCCCTATTGAAAATAACCATATATGGGAGTAAGATTGCAGTACCTATTGCTTCCACTGGATGTCAACAGTCTCTAGACAGTGTTTGATGATGTTAGAATGCTCTGGATGGTAACAGAAGAAGAATTTCGAAGTGGTCATCGGATGTAAACAGAAGAGGATGCGCATTAATGGGCTTGCGAGCGCTGTGGTTTTTTCCTTTCCTATCGCCCAGTTTATAATCCGGTTGAAATATTATACTAAATATACATAAAAGTATTCCTAAGGATACATTATCAATGATGTTTGATTGTTCTTGGACAAGTGTATAGGTATAGGTTGAACGCGTTCTCTTCAAGGTTCAATGGGCGAGTGGACACTGTATTTTATGAACATAATAAGCCAACCAAACAGAGATTTATGGATATAATAAATGACTTTTTATAACAAAATAACCATTGGATGTCTTCGTTGGTCACTTGGGAAGCCCTCAGCAGAAGTTCTTCAAAAGGTAAGGGATTTGTTTTCGCTGTGAAATGTATTGTGTGAACCGCGATGGTTTATGAATTTATGCTAATAAAAAATATTGGAGGTGCTAACCTCAAACAATCAAATGTAGTGCTTACACCGTATAGCCTTTTTGAAATCTGACAATGCTGTGATATTGCCAAGAAGCAGAGCTTTTGATGACTATGCAACACTTGTATATTGATGAATGTTTAATAATTCAACTTTTGGATTTTGAATTTGGCGCCTTGCATTTCACCGAGTAGTGTCGGGAGTGCCCCACCACTCCCTCAGTAGTTTTAAGACTTCAACAGTATAAGAATTCAACAGTATAAGACCACAACAGTATAAGACCACAACAGTATAAGACCTCAACAGTATAAGACTTCAACAGTAGAAGACTTCAACAGTAGAAGACCACAACAGTGGAAGACCACAAGGGCATGATACCTCAACGGTAGGAGACCTCAACGGTATGAGACCACAACGGTATGAGACCTCAACGGTATGAGACTTCCACGGTAGAAGACCTCAACGGTATAAGACCTCAGCGGTATCAGACCTCAACGGTATCAGACCACAACGGTAGAAGACCTCAACGGTATAAGACATCAACGGTATAAGACTTCAACGGTGTAAGACCTCAACAGTGTAAGACCACAACAGTATAAGACCTCAACAGTATAAGACCTCAACAGTATAAGACTTCAACAGCATAAGACCACAACAGTATAACACCTCAACAGTACAATACTTCAACAGTATAAGACTTCAACAGTATAAGACTTCAACAGTACAAGACTTCAACAGTACAAGACTTCAACAGTATAAGACCTCAACAGTTTAAGACTTCATCTGTATAAGACTTCAACAGTGTAAGACCACAACAGTATAACACCTCAACAGTACAATACTTCAACAGTATAAGACTTCAACAGTATAAGACTTCAACAGTACAAGACTTCAACAGTACAAGACTTCAACAGTATAAGACCTCAACAGTATAAGATTTCAGAGTTCATATAAAGTTTTGCAGGACAATCTAGCCAGGACGCACAAGGATATCTTCTTCGGACAGTTAAAAATAATAACAAAGTGGAATTACCTGTGACTAGGACCTCAATGTCAAAGCTGGCCTCTCCAACTTTATTCTTAGCCACAATGGTGTAGTTTCCTGAATCAGAGCGTTTTGTTGAGGGGATCACAAGCTGGGAACAGCCCTCTGTGTTGATGATCTGTATAAAACTGGATACAGTCTCATCGTCCTTCATCCAAGTGATCTCTGGTGGAGGCTCAGCCTAAAGACAATTTCAAAAGCATTAGATTAGCGAGAACAACTGTTGGTTGGATTTAACACGTTTTGCTGTTGTACACACCTTTCATTTGTATTTTTTTTTTGTTTATTTTAGCCCACTTTTCCTTCCCAATTTTCAATCTTGTTTCATCGCTGCAACTCCCCAACGGGCTCGGGAGAAGCGAAGGTGGAGTCATGCGTCCTCTGAAACATGACCCGCCTAACCACGCTCCTTAACACCCGCCAGCTTAACCCGGAAGCCAGCCGCACCAATGTGTCGGAGGAAACACCGTTCAACTGACGACCACTGTCAGCCGTCAGCCTGCAGCTACCCGGCCTGCCACAAGGAGTCGCTAGGGCACAATTAGCCAAGTAAAGCACCCCCGGCCAACCCCTCCCCTAATCCGTACAACACTGGGCTAATTGTGCGCTGTCCTATTGGACTCCCGGCCACGTCCGGTTGTGGCACAGCCCGGGGGATGATCCCGGGTCTGTAGTAATGCCTCTAGCACTGCGATGCAGTGCCTTAGACTGCTGCACCACTCGAGAGGCCCGTACACAACTTTCCTATTCATATAATATCCTACTGTCTTTACACACCAATATGTGTTTTTATACTGTAATGGTGGCCCAGTTTATCTAGTACCAGGTTGGACCCCACTATATTGCTAGAACATTGCTCAATTGGTATCAAGGGACCTAACGTGTGCCAGGAAAACATTCTCCACACCATTACACCACCGCCACCAGCCTGTACCGTTGGCACCAGGCAGGATGTGGCCATGGACTCATGCTGCTTACTGCTTAATGCTGACTCATTACAAGGCAATGTTTTTCCACTCCTCGTAATACCTCAGTGCCTTGTACTGCACTGTTGGAGCTAGAAACACAAGCGATAACATCTGCAAATCTGTGTACACAACCAGTAAACTTCTATTTGATTTTGTTGATTACCTCATAGAGAACTTTGATTCTCACAGAATTTCCCGCCCTGATCACCATGAAGTCCTCTGGATCTTTGAATGTAGGCCTCACTGAAAAACGAACAAACACAATCCTTTGAGACAAGTAACGTCTTAGGAAGTCTTCCACACTGGACCATACATTGGTTCTCACAGTGGATTTTCTTTCTCCGGACTGAGGCTGACAACATTTTAAGTTCAGTGCTGCTCTCTTCTACAGACTGCATGCAGATGGATCATTGAGGAGACTTACTGTTGGGATTCTTTGCAGTCACCATCACAGAGGGGAGACTGAACTCTCCCGCCCCAGAAACATTGATGGCCGATACCCTGAACTCATACTCCGCCCCCTCAACAACATCCTTCACTGCGTACTCCAGCACTATGGTTGAAGAATAAACAAGAAAATGCATTTAAAAGGTAACATCTGAATCCTTATTTCATCCAGCTTCCAGAACAAAGTATTCTGAATGACATCTATTTAATTTACATTCTTAATTTAAGGTTAGGGTTAGGCATCAAGGTTAACAGTGTGGTTAGGGTTAGGTTTAAAATCCAATTTTATGACTTTGTGAGTGTGCCAGCTAGTGATTACCCCACAGAGCATGCCAACCTGATGATGGGCATGATGTGTCAAATTTTCACCCCCAAAAAAAGACCAACAATTTATAATCTGTAATCCAGACCTTCAATAGGCTCAGTGACTGGGTTCAAAGCGATCCACTGAGCTGTGTCCTTTTTGCGTTTCTCCAGTTGATAGCCATCAATCTTAATTCCTCCGTCATCTTCCGGGGGCTCCCATTTCAGGTTGATGCAGGTCTTTGACGCGCTGACTACTTTTGGTGCTCCAGGTCGGCCAGCAAATACTAATACATGGAGGTGAGATAACAATGAAAATAATGAACAAGTACGTTAGAGATGGAGTCCCATTGAGGAATGAGGGTCACCATTGGCTCACCCAAGTAACACACTTTTTTACACTCTCAGGTACTCATATGGTGAATGGACCAATGTTTTGGCATGAGGACCAATGTTTTGGCATGAGGGTGTTTCTCTTCAGATTCTACTCACTCAATACGCCAGCCATTGTTTCCTCAGTCTGCAGTGCATCACTGGTCCCCTCTGGGTTCACTGCGTAGATCTTGTAGATGTACAGTTTCCCATGGACCACATTCCTGTCCCTGTAAGTGGTTTTGTCAGCTGCGACATCCCCCATCTTCTTCCACACGGTCTGTCCCAGCTGCTGGCGCTCAATTATGTAGTTAGTCACCGGGGAGCCACCGTCGTCCTTAGGAGCGCCCCACTGCAGCTCAATCACAGTGGAGGTGGTCTCCAAGATTTCCACTGGGCCTTCTGGTGGGCCGGGCTTGTCTGTCAGGGACACATTGTGGTACAGTATGACCTTAATCGTGTTGCAGAAGTATTTCTAGATGTGAAATTGTCACCACACATAGCCTAGAGAAAAATCAACAACAATTTGGTTTTCTCACCAAGGACAATCAGTCGAGATGTGGCCTCTATAGTGCCAAATGGGTTTTTGAGTTGAATCTTGATCTCCCCAGCGTCAGAACGCAGACACTCCCGAAGCAGCAGCCGGCTGTGGTTGACCTCCTTCACCAACTTCACCCCGCCACCATCCTTCAGCTCTTTGCCATCCTTAAACCATTTCACCTCCAAGTTGTCCTGTGTTGTATAAGGCATCTTCCAGGATGCATTCTGGCCCACTTTTACTGTCACAGGCTTAGAAAACTTGTGGAGGTCATCAGCATCAAAGCCAGGTACTTCTAGAATGTAAAAGAAAGAAACACACGATTGCTTAATGCTCCATAGTCCACCAAGGTAGAGTTCAAAGTGCAGCCGTCATACCTCCCACAGTGACTTTTGCCTCTGATTTAAATCCTCCCGCTTCAAAGTGATAGACTCCAGTGTCGTCTTCGCTGCTGTTATGAATGGTCAGCATGTGTCTCGTTCCGTCTTTCACTATGGCTATTC
Source organism: Brachymystax lenok tsinlingensis (assembly GCA_030435695.1). NCBI lineage: Eukaryota > Metazoa > Chordata > Actinopteri > Salmoniformes > Salmonidae > Brachymystax > Brachymystax lenok. The sequence continues at coordinate 11,808,753 of CM059797.1, read as the reverse complement.
CATCTGTGGTGGATAACTGAAAAGGCAATGACAAAGTAAGGTCAAATTCTTTGTGATAAAAAAAAGAGCTCAATTGAAATGTTTTGTCCACTTATGGAATTTTTTCCAGGTCAGGTCAGTGTCAAGACCAACTTGGTGACCTTTTCAAGGGAATTGAATCGTGTGAACACTGTAGTAGTAATTTCTGCTATAAAGCCATTACCTTCTCTCCATCCTTGAACCAGGCCCCATCAACTTCATGGCTCATCTCACAAACCAGTTCCCCTTTCTTGCCACGGAGAGCAAAGAGATCCGAGAGTCCACTCTTAATGCTGTATCCTACACAGCACAATATACAAAACAATTAGCATTTATGTGCTGGTTTGAATTCACAGCTATTACTGGTGGAGTAATGGAGTAATCTACTGAGAAGAAAATAATTAAGTAAAGATACCGTTCTGTTGTTAGCTGTTTTCTAATGAAGCAATAAGGTCAGAGGCGGTGTGGTATATGGCCATAAGGTTAAGGGCTATTCTTATGCACGATGCAACGCGGAGTTAGCTGTGGTGTATTGGCCAAATATCACAAACCCTCAAGGTGCCTTATTGCTATTATAAACTGGTTACCAACGTAATTAGAGCAGTAAAAATAAATGTTTTGTCATACCCATGGTATACGCTCTGATATACCATGGCTGTCAGAAAATCATCATTCAGGGCTCGAACCACCCAGTTTATAATGTTACATGTAATAGTTGTTTTTGTTTGGTTCTGTGAATGCTTTTACTCATTCTGTCTATGTGTGTTAAAAACACGATGAGCAGCATATTAATGCATGTACAGTATATAAACTTACCTTACAAAAATAAGAAAAGCTACTTTGAAATTGATGATTGAATCACAATTTCTACAAACTACTAGTCTGAACAACAGTCAAATATTAAGACTCTGGACAAACATTTCCCAATTACCTGTTTCCACTTCCTTAATGGATACATAGTTAAATATCATTATCATGGTTAAGTATCATTATCATAGACATAGTTAAGTATCATTATCATGGATAAATATCATGTTACTGTGATCTGGATTAGGATGTGTTTAGTAATCAACAGTTTCTCAGTAGGGCCACACAGGGTTTTCAGTAACAAGCCATAAATTGACAAAAAGCACACACTGTGGGGTCCGAGAAACGTCTAAGTCACAATGTCATTACACATCCCACCACACATCTAAGTAGGGCACACCTGGCCTATCAACTAGCCATCAAGGACCTGTTTATGCTGGGATGGGACAAAAGCCTACACACACTGCACCTCACCAGGACAGGGAGGGTTGAACAGTAGAAAAGCTGACTGCAATACAAGGTCAAAGTTGTTTGAGGATTAAAGTATGCTTTCACATACAGGTTATTGTGGTATCCTCTTCCTTTGTTGCATATAAAAACACCACTGCAAGCATTTCAGTTCATATTTTTTTTTCACATCCAAAAGAGAATGAGATCATATGCAAACAAAATGCAATAATTTTGACGAGCCAGTAATATATTAATTGAATGTAGATATGCTTTTAGAAACACTTTAAAATGCCCCAGTAATTCAGATTCAAATGATTTCATATGAATAACTTAATGTTATTCATATATGTTATTGCAACCATTCGATGCTCCATATCTCACTTACCACTTATTAGAAACACTCTAAAATTCCTGAGTAATCAGATTCAACAGATTTAATATGAATAGCATAATGTCATTCATATATGTTATTGCATCCATTCAATATTCAATTGAATCTCACAAAATCTTACCAGTACTGTCTCCGACCGGCTGGCCAGGCACAGTTGGCGCAGGTGGGCCTTCATTATTTGACTGTCCTATTAATGATTACAACCAGACAACTCTCATTTTCTAATATTTAATTTCAGTCTCTACTTTAAATGCAGTTATACTATACAGTGCATTTGTAAAATATTCAGACCCGGACCCTTTTTCCACATTTTGTTATGTTACAGAAATATTCTGAAATGGATAAAGAAATATATCCTCATCAATCTACACACCATACCAAAAAACTGAAATACCTTATTTACCTAAGTATTCAGACCTTTTGCAATGAGACTCAGATTGAGCTCAGGTCCACCCTGTTTCCATTGATCATTCTTGAGATGTTTCTACAACTTGATTTGAGTCCACCCTTGGTAAATTCAATTGATTGGACATGATTTGGAAAGGCACACATCTGTCTACGTAAGGTCCCACAGTTGACAGTGCATGTCAGAGCAAAAACCAAGCCATGAGGTTGAAGGAATTGTCCGTAGAGCTCCGAGACAGGATTGTGTCGAGGCACAGATCTGAGGAAGGGTTCCCAAACAAATTTCTGTAGCATTGAAGGTCCTCAAGAACACAGTGGCCTCCATCATTCTTAAATGGAAGAAGTTTGGAACCACCAAGACTGGAGCTGGCCGCCCGGCCAAACTGAGCAATCGGGGGAGAAGGTCCTCGGTCATGGTGACCAAGAATCTGATGGTCACTCTGACAGCGCTCCAGAGTTCCTCTATGGAGATTTGAGAACCTTCCAGAAGGACAACCATCTAAGCATGCCACCAATCAGTCCGTTATGGTATAGTGGCCTGATGGAAGCCAATCATCAGTAAAGCCCAGACTTGAACCCAATCAAACATCTCTGCAGAGGCCTGAAAATAGCTGTGCAGCGATGCTCCACATCCAACCTGACAGAGCTTGAGAGGATCTGCAGTGAAGAATGGGAGAAATTGCCCAAATACAGGTGTGCCAAGCTTGTAGCGTCATACCCAAGAATACTCAAGACTGTAATAACTGCCAAAAGTACTGAGTAAAAGGTTTGCATACTTATATACATGTGATATTTCATTCTTTTTTTATATATTTGCCAAAGTATCTAAAAAACAGTTTTTGCTTCGTTATTATGGGGTATCATGAATTGATTGATGAGGGGAATAAACCAATTTAATCAATTTTAAAATAATGCTGTAAAGTAACAACATGTGGATAAAGTCAAGGGGTCTGAATACTTTCCAAATGTACTTCATGTAGATACTCAGGTTGAGCTATAAGATTGAAACTGGGTTAAAACAAATAAAATGTAGGATTGTTATTTTACATTTTGACCAACCGGTGGAGTTAATGCTAAGAACGTTATCCATAAATTTCTAGATTTTGGTAAAATGTCATTGTTAAGTCATTAAGCAGTACATGACAGAAACTGATAGGTAAACTGGGCACTAATATAACTCAGTACCACTCTTATCTCAGTAAGGTTATTGGGTCAATGCAGTTCTCAGTATCTCTCTTACCACTGCCTCCATCACCTTCTCCAGATCCATCAAAATCACATACCTGTGGTTGTAACTAGTTAATAGGGGTTAGGGGTTCCATATGATTAAATCCTTTCATTTTCCCAGGAAAACATTTGTGTCTAAAACTTAGCAAACATGAAAACAATACAGCATTCTTCCCCATATGCAAATAGAACTACAATTGTTTCATATATACAGTTGAAGTTGGAAGTTGGAGTCATCTAAACTCGTTTTTCAACCACTCCACACATTTCTTGTTAAAACAAACTATAGTTTTGGCAAGTCGGTTAGGACATCTACTTTGTGCATGACACAAGTAATTTTTCCAACAATTGTTTACAGACAGATTATTTAACTTATAATTCACTGTATCACAATTCCAGTGGGTCAGAAGTTTACATACACTAAGTTGACTGTGCCTTTAATAAATAGCTCCAGAAAATTATTCATGGCTTTAAAAGCTTCTGATATGTCAATTAGCCTAATTTAAGTCATTTGGAGGTGTACCTGTGAATGTTTTTCAAGGCCTATCTTCAAACTTGAAAAATGGGAAAATCAAAAGAAATCAGCCAAGACCTCAGAAAAACAATTGTAGACCTCCACAAGTCTGGTTCATCCTTGGGAGCAATTTCCAAATGCCTGAAGGTACCATGTTCATCAATACAAACAATAGTACACAAGTATAAACACCATGGGACCACACAGCTGTCATACCGCTCAGGAAGGAGACGCGTTCTGTCTCCTAGCGTACTTTGATGCGAAAAGTGCAAATCAATCCCAGAACAACAGCAAAGGACCTTGTGAAGATGCTGGAGTAAACAGGTACAAAAGTATCTATATCCACAGTAAAATTAGTCTTATATCGACATAACCTGAAAGGCCCCTCAGTAAGAAAGAAACCACTGCTCCAAAACCACCATAAATAAATCTAGACTACGGTTTGCAACTGCACATTGGGACAAAGATCGTACTTTTTTTGAGAAATGTCCTCTGGTCTGATGAAACAAAAATAGAACTGTTTGGCCATAATGACCATCGTTATGTTTGGAGGAAAACTCGGGAGGCTTGCAAGCCGAGGAACACCATCCCAACTGTGAAGCACGGGGGTGGCAGCATCATGTTGTGGGGGTGTTTTGCTGCAGGAGGGACTGGTGCACTTCACAAAATAGATGGCATCATGAGGGAGGGAAATTGTGTGGATATATTGAATCAACAATATTAAGACATCAGTCAGGAAGTTAAAGCTTGGTCGCAAATGGGTCTTCCAAATGGACAATGACCCCAAGCATGGTTCCAAAGTTGTGGAAAAAGGCTTAAGGACAACAAAGTCAAGGTATTGGAGTGTCCATCACAAAGCCCTGACCTCAATCCTATAGAAAATGTGTGGGCAGAGCTGAAAAAGCATGTGCGAGCAAGGAGGCCTACAAACCTGACTCAGTTACACCAGCTCTGTCAGGAGGAATGGGCCAAAATTCACCCAACTTATTGTGGGAAGCTTGTGGAAGGCTACCCGAAACGTTTGACCCAAATTAAACAGTTTGAAAGCAATGCTACCAAATACTAATTGAGTGTATGTGAACTTCTGACCCACTGTAAATGTGATGAAAGAAGTAAAAGCTGAAATAAATTGTCTCTACTATTTTTCTGACATTTCACATTCTTAAAATAAAGTGGTGATCCTAACTGACATAAGACAGGAACTTTTTACTAGGATTAAATGTCAGGAATTGTGAAAAACTGAGGTGAGGTGTATTTAAACTTCCGACTTCAACTGTACTTTTGTAGCATACTTACGTAACCGGAGTTCAGTAAATTCAGTAATATGAACTAAGTACGATTAACTAAGATTACCCACTAGAATACCACTTAGATTTGACAAACTGTTATACCGTAGATTAGTGTATTAAAATTGACCAATAATGTGTCAATTACACTTAAGTGTGTCAGAAAATGTTTACAACTTTAAATGTTTTCATGAGGGTGACAGCAGGGCCTACTGACAAAAGCATGACACTAAAAGTACAAGTGTAAAATACACATAGATCAGGGATGGGCAACTGGCAGCCCGTTGGGGCGCGTGGCCCCCTTTTTGTAGGCCCACGGACCAATAATAATAAATACCAAAAATATTTTCTTTTTTTGGGGGGGGTATCTCAGTCGGGGTCTCAATTTACTGTTGAGTTAGAATAATAGAACACTCAAGTTTCAATTTTGAAATGTGGTTGTGTGTCAGCAGTCACTCAATTAGCCCATGTCAGCTAAATGTTTTTGATTGGTAAATAGAAAGCACATTTTAGAAAGCACAGTGTCTGCGTTCATTCTGCAATGTAATGTGAGTGTTAAACATTGCTTTACAATCCCTGAGTAAGCTTGTGATGATTAGTAGTCACAATAATGGCATAAAGGATGAGAACCAAGCAGCAGAAACGGACTAGTAAACACATAGAACAAAACAGATTAATAATATCAAGCATCCACACTGAATGAATTACACTATGAATCATGGTGTAATACAACAAACCAAAGATATTGACGTGACCTGACCTCAACAATGGGACATTGTTGGCTGATCATGAAGGTAAACCCAAAATCAAGTTTCTCAACCTCTCAACCCAGTAAGCTGTGGTCCTTCCTCCTTAAAAGACCACTTTGTTCAAACTAGCACTTTAGAGCTGAAGGAATCATTCTCAATGAAACACCCTAGGAACCGGTCAGCAACATGCCAGTCCATAGACCGGAGGTTGGAGGTTGAGAGACACTGGTCTAGTCTATAAACTGCTATAAGGTATCAGTTGTTTTGAAGTGCTGTGAAGTTTAGAGACTATGTATCTATGGAGTGGACAAACAAGATCCTCAATCATGAGTAAAACACACAGACTGTCAAAGCCATTATGTCTCAAATGGCTTCCATATTTGACTTGGTATCCATGCAGAGGTAAACATATTCCTCATAATATCTTACCCTCATTATCCAAGGATTTATGGTGGGACCCTTTAACTGCCGGTCCCTGTTTTGGAGCTCCTACAGTTTTAACCACCATCACAACTAGTCAATGACTGTCAGAAATGCATTTTAAATTATATTTATTTTCCATACCAAATATGCTATAGATACTTCAGGGTAAATAGCAATGAACTACAACATGACCTGGAATGAGATAATAGTAATGATCAGGGTACAGTTCAGACAGAACCATGTACTATAGCGTACATGTCCATGTATTGTACATGGATAATAGCAAATACTGAAAAGAGTTTGTTGTAGAGACAAGTTACCTATTGCACATTTAAAGCCTCAACGTATGAGCCAAGTATAATAATAATATTCATACAAATATTAATGTCTGTTACAGTTATGCTCCTCAGTCATGGTGAGAAAACGTATACGTTGAAATTCACTTTGAATAAAAAATATGGCATGCTCAACTTTGGGTGCTGTGGCCCAGCAGTAATCAAACTTTAACAAATCAAGATGGCCAACACTCAAAAAAACAGATTACTTATGATTTAGATTTTTTCACAACAGCCGTCTGAAGGACGTCACAAAGCCTTCTCCAGCAAACTTTATTCAGTCAGCTGGAATGGTTATTCCGGTCATCCGTTATACTAGCGATCAGTGTCCTTACTTGTTTGTGAAGCCTTTAACACCTTAGCTTCAGCTTTAGCTCCAGTGCATGGATTCTAATTGTTTCGTATATATTATTGTTGCACATACTTACCTTCATCAGGAAAGATTAATAATATTAACTAACTAAAATCAACAAAGATTACCCACTATTAAAACATTTAGATTTGACAAAATGTTATAGATGAGTGAATTAAAATGTATCAATGATGTGTCGTCAATTGAACTTAAGATGTGGGGAATAAAGTGTCAGAAAATACAGTATTTTGTGTTTACAACTTTAAATATTTTCATGAAGGCGACAGCAGGGCCTACTGACAAAAGCATGACACTTAAAGTATAAGCGTAAAATACACATAGATCAGGGATGGGCAACTGGCGGCCCGCGGGGGCGCATGGCCCCCTTTGTGTAGGCCCACCGACCAATAGTAATAAATACAAAAATATATATTAGAATTTTGGGGGGAACTCAGTCGGGGTCTTAACTTACTGTTGAGAGTCAGAATAATAGAATACACAAGTTACATTTCTAAATTTGGTTGTGCATCAGCAGTCACTCAATTAGCCCATGACAATGCTAAACATTTTTAAATTGGTAAATGAGTTTAGCGGCCAGCTATCTAAACTTGTATCAAGCACGGACGAATTACCGAACGGGGTGGGGCCCATTGATCATCAGTTATCATATAAAAAAATTCTAACATTTGACTCCTCCGTATGGCAACATGTTCAGAATTGCCAGAAATTAACTTTAGAACTAATTTCTTTCTCTTTGCTGTCACGATGGGCCGCTAAAATGTTTTGCTGCGCAAGGTGTGTGTGTGTGTGGGGGTACGCAGACCCACCAGCCACAGCATCCCCTCATGATAAGTTCAGTTTTTGTAGCGCCCATACACATCAAAGTTGCCCATCCCTGACATAGATGATGCAATATGATGCAAAACACATAATAAAAAGCACATTTTAAAAAAAGCATAGTGTCTGTGTTCATTCTGCAATGTAATGTGAGTGTTACAAATTGTATTACAATCCCTGGGTATGCTTGTGATGATTAGTAGTCACAATAATGGCATAAAGGATGAAAACCAAGCAGCAGAAACGGACTAGTAAACACATAGAACAAAACAAAAAAAATGAAGTCAAGCAACCACACTGAATGAATTACACTATGAATCATGGTGTAATACAACAAACCAAACACATTGACGTGACCTGACCTCAACAATGGGACATTGTTGGCTGATCATGAAGGTAAACACAAAATCAAGTGCAGTGTTTCTCAACCTCTCAACCCAGTAAGCTGTGGTCCTTCCTCCTCAAAAGACCACTTTGTTCAAACTAGCACTTTAGAGCTGAAGGTTTCATTCTCAATGAAACACCCTAGGAACCGACCAGCAACATGCCAGTCCATGGACCGGAGGTTGGAGGTTGAGAGACACTGGTCTAGTCTGTAAAATGCTATAAGGTATCAGTTGTTTTGAAGTGCTGTGAAGTTTAGAGACTATGTATCTATGGAGTGGACAAACAAGATCCTCAATCATGAGTAAAACACACAGACTGTCAAAACCATTATATCTCAAATGGCTTCCATATTTGACTTGGTATCCATGCAGAGGTAAACACATTCCTCATAATATCTTACCCTCATTATCCAAGGATTTATGGTGGGACCCTTTAACTGCCGGTCCCTGTTTTGGAGCTCCTACAGTTTTAACCACCATCACAACTAGTCAATGAATGTCAGAAATGCATTTTAAATTATATTTATTTTCCATACCAAATATGCTAAAGATATTTCAGGGTAAATAGCAATAAACTACAACATGACCTGGAATGAGATAATAGTAATGATCAGGGTACAGTTCAGACAGAACCATGTACTATAGCGTACATGTCCATGTATTGTACATGGATAATAGCGAATAGTGAAAAGAGGATTTAAGATTTTGTTCTACAATATGACCTGGAATAAGATTCAGTTGGATCTCTGTCATACTTGCAATCAGTGTCCTTACCTGTTTGGGAAGCCTCTACCACCTTAGCTTTAGCTTTAGCTTCAGCTGAAGTCTTGGGTGCTGCAGTGGCATTAGCCGCTTTCTCTTCCTTGATTGCTTTCACCTTCTCCATCAGCACCTCTCTGTCTGCCGTGTTTTTAATCGCCTGTTCGTGGGCAATCGCCGTCAGGTCAACTCCAGCTCCTCCTGCCCTTGTGGTTTTACGTTGTTTCTTTTTGCCGGGTTCACCCTTGTCGGCTGGACCAAAGACATGACCGGAGAGATTGAGTGGGTCAAACATGGGTCAAACATGGAGTCAACATGAAGCGGAATGACAGCGAAACGGTACTGGTGCAGTACATCATCTTACCTTCAACAACAAGAAAGGCATTGCAAGATTTGATTCCTGCCACAGCGGCATAGATGCCTTTGTCCACCATAGCAACGTCTTTAATGATTAGTCTGTGGATGAGCTTGTCTTCTGAAACCTCAATGTCATATTTGACCCCTGCCTCCAATGGTAAGTTCTTGCCAACCCACATGATCTTGCTGAAGGGCTGTGACAGGACACACTCAAACAGAGCATCCTCCCTTTCCATGGCCTTACACTCCTGAATCTTGACCAGGAAGTCCACCATGGGAACTGAAAAAGACACGTCATTGATTAGCGAGTAATCTGGTACCCAGTTTATTAATAACTAAACATGCATGGCAGACATTCTTCCTTCCTATGTTTTTTTTATAGATTTCGATAACATTTTAGATACACTTAAACCCATTTTCATTTAGACTGGATACAATGTCTGTATTCAATTATTGAACATACATTTGCAACAAAATAGCAATCCATTGTCATTGCTCTACACAACTCTGGGAATATTGACCCAAGGTGTGTGAAGTGGATACACTCTTAGAAAAAAAGGTGCTATCTAGACAGTAGCGACCCATCATTCAGGGCACCTGTTGTGAGCTACACGTTTTTAGCTAATGTGCTTATTTTTCTTGTGGGGAGGGGGCATGTTTTTCATGTCATTTTGGTAGTAATACGTGTCACATATCAGTTTACAAACAATGTAAACAATGTAAAACATTTAAATAATAATCATTGAGTTAATAAAGCTGCATACAAACATGGTCTTTTTTTTGCTTTCTTGATTAAGGCATCTCGAAAATGCAAGTATTTCTGCTTTCTGTGGTGGTGGGGCAGCCAGCGGAAGATACGGAGCGAAGAGGTTGGTCAATGTTCTCTAGTTGCTCAGTGTTCTGTCACTCATGGTGACTACTACTCCACCACCAAATCTAAGGGTAGAGCTCAAAATTTCAAGCCCCTTGGGTGCTGCCATAGAGTTACATTAGAAGTGCCCATCCAAGAAGGCTCAAGGTTATTAGCCATAGAGAAAATGATGTCAAATCACATTATATCTACAGTAGCTTTGATTGGACTGAACTTTCACACTTTCAAAATCTTAGCTAGCATCATGAATCAAGTCGACAATATACTGGCAAATCCATTTTAATCCTTGTCAAATGAAGATAAATAATGAAGAGAAATTATAAATAAAACGTAGACGGTCATCCAACTCGGAAGTGTAAGTTGGGAACTCAGGCCTCTTTCTAGAGCTACGATCTGAAAATCACTGACGTCGTCATGATTCTACCTTGTTTTTTTCAAGTTCCCAGATGTCTTGAAAACACCAAAAATCCAGAGAATGCCAGACCTTAATAACAAAATTTGCCCATGAAGGACCACCATGCCACCTTCCTGTTCAAGTGTGCAAAGCACAACAATGTGAGTCCAAAAATGTATTGTGTGCTGCTGCATAAATGATGTAATATGCCAGGGAGATATGTATACTGTAGATAAGAAAGTAATACTAAGTGTATGTTGTATTGTAAGCTGTTAGTAGCCCATGTGCCTCACCCTAATAATTTCCCATCTTCATTTTTGACTTGGTGGTGCACATGTAGCCTATAACCTGATTTAGAAAAATGTACTCATCAAATATTGTAAGAGCTTTCATTGTCTGCTTATATGCCCCCTTTATTTATCCTATGGTTCTGACTTGGTGTACAGGGAAAACACTGTAAGAACAGCCCATGTTCTGAATTCTGTCGCTGTACATTTCAAAAGTGCTGAAAAAAAAGTTATATTTACTATGTCCATCCTAGCTGGCTCATTAATGTCTTAATCGAAATTACGGATTGCCTCTTATCTGCTTGTCATCCCCTTTTGTCATAGTTTGTATGTCTCAATTGTCAGTAGGATCCATGTTTTTTTAAAAGGCAGTAAATAAGGCTGAATGAACTGTTTCGCTGCCGACAAGGCTCCGCTGATAGCCAGGTGTAGCAGTGGTAAGGTGGTGGGACTGCTGTTGGGACTCTGCTGTTGGGACAGCTTTATGTAGGCCCTAACAGTTTGTGGGCACCGTTTGTCACTGTTATAGTGCAATTAATGTATTGTTTGGTGTTGCGTTGTGTAGTGTCTTTGCTGGCATGCATCCCAAATTTTGTTTTTTGGTTTGACCCACCAAGATTTACATGCTAAAATCGCCACTGTATCGAGAACCATATAGGGTTCTTCGGCTGTCGGAATAGGACAACCCTTTGAATAACCCTTTTTGGTTCCAGGTAGAACCCTTTTGGGTTTGATGTAGAACCCTTTCTACACAGGGTTCTGCAAAAAAAGTGTTCTCCTATGGGGACAGCCGAAGAACCCTTTTGGAACCCTTTTTTCTAAGAGTGTATTGCTGAACTTACTCTTAAAATCGGTGGAGAATACATTTACGTCCTCAACATCCACCTGGTAGAGCCCAGCATCATCAGGAAACAGATCCCTTATGCTGAACTGATACTTTCGGCCCACTATCTTTAGGCTGTGTTTCATTGTATCCCCCAACTCCTTGGTGTATGGAATCATCACTCCATCCTGTGGGGAGAATTGGGAAAACACAGTGGAATGAACAACTGTCATCAGCAACAGAACTTTAAGTCTGTTTACATGAACGATAGAAACTCAAGGTGCATACTATGTCATTGGTAGCATTCATTCACCAACAGAAAATTAACTATGGTAGCAATTTACATTGTGATAGATTCACACAAGTTACATAGATAGATTGACTAAAAATGAAATTAAGATCCTACATCTGTATGTACAACCTTCTTCCACTGTCCATGAGTCTAACCTTGTAGAGAAAGATCCTGCTGCTTTGTTCAATGAGATCCATGTCTATTGTAAAGGTTGCACAGCCATCGGGTCCAACTTCAATAGGTTTCAGGTTAGCTAGGTTTTGAATGAACTGAATAAAAGTAAACATGAAAAACAAAAAGGTGAATTACCGGAGAAACGACATTCTATGTATGAAATGTGTATAAAAATGTACTCATTCCCCTGAACTCTCTTCGATCTCAGGAATATAAGCTTGTGATATTGATAGATTTACTGTGAATAACAATGGCGTTTTAACAGGCAAACCTGTGCTTGCTCTTCCTCTCTTTCCTTCTTCATCTCATTCAGTGTCTTCAGCATAAAGCGGAAGTCAGTGACTCCAAACTCCAACATGAGGCTCTCATAGTCTTTCTTGTCAGCACTTATCAAGAGTTCCCAAAACTTTGGATCTATTTCTCCATCTTCTTTCTTTTCCATTTTGGGAAGAATTTTACTAGTATGACAACAACAAGAAAATTCCTCAATGCTTATTTTTACAGTATAAAAGTTTAAACAAAATTTAAATAAAGCATATGCAGTTGTTACTGAAATATAAATAAAACCATGGCAATACCTTTTTCTCCTCAGTACAGATTTAAAATCTGCAACAGTCGCCTCTGGTTGCACATGTGAGTCCGCTTGTGCTTTCTTGAACCCAACTAAAAGATAGAAAGATTAGATTTTGAGCTAGTCTATGGTAAAGACTTGAACAAGTACATACATTGGCATAATTATGTCCAGACAGTGTTTAATCAATACATTTATTCTTATTTGATTAGCAATTTTTGGTTAGAAATAATGTGAAAAAAGTGCAAACCTCAAGATTACACTTCCCCTCTTTCCACAGAAAACATTTTCATCTGGGCTCTTACCTTCAATAACATTGAGGACCACTGTGACCACTGCTCTGCCAAACTCATTAACTGCAAAGCATTTGTAGGTGTCTGCTTGTTCTGGTTTTACTTTGGCCATCTGTTGAAAAAACAAACACAGTTCTTGATATGGAGTCCTTTAAAGAGATCCAGCCTGCATCCAATCATTATTTGAACAAAATGGGTGATTGATTTCAGATTTCATAAATACTTATATGTATATACAGTGAGGGAAATAAGTATTTGACCCCTCTGCAAAACATGACTTAGTACTTGGTGGCAAAACCCTTGTTGGCAATCACAGAGGTCAGACGTTTCTTGTAGTTGGCCATCAGGTTTGCACACATCTCAGGAGGGATTTTGTCCCACTCCTCTTTGCAGATCTTCTCCAAGTCATTAAGGTTTCGAGGATGACGTTTGGCAACTCGAACCTTCAGCTCCCTCCACAGATTTTCTATGGGATTAAGGTCTGGAGACTGGCTAGGCCACTCCCGGACCTTAAAATGTGCTTTTTCTTGAGCCACTCCTTTGTTGCCTTGGCCGTGTGTTTTGGGTCATTGTCATGCTGGAATACCCATCCACGACCCATTTTCAATATCCTGGCTGAGGGAAGGGGGTTCTCACAAAAGATTTGACGGTACATGGCCCCGTCAAATCTTGTCCTGTCCCCTTAGCAGAAAAACACCCCCAAAGCATAATGTTTCCACCTCCATGTTTGGTGGTGGGGATGGTGTTCTTGGGGTCATAGGCAGCATTCCTCCTCCTCCAAACACGGCGAGTTGAGTTGATGCCAAAGAGCTCCATTTTGGTCTCATCTGACCACAACACTTTCACCCAGATGTCCTCTGAATCATTCAGATGTTCATTGGCAAACTTCAGACGGGCATTTATATGTGCTTACTTGAGCAGGGGGACCTTGCGGGCGCTGCAGGATTTCAGTCCTTCACGGCGTAGTGTGTTACCAATTATTTTCTTGGTGACTATGGTCCCAGCTGCCTTGAGATCATTGACAAGATCCTCCTGTGAAGTTCTGGGCTGATTCCTCACCGTTCTCATGATCATTACAACTCCACGAGGTGAGATCTTGCATGTAGCCCCAGGCCGAGGGAGATTGACAGTTCTTTTGTGTTTCTTCCATTTGCGAATAATCGCACCAACTGTTGTCACCTTCTCACCAAGCTGCTTGGTGATGGTCTTGTAGCCCATTCCAGGCTTGTGTAGGTCTACAATCTTGTCCCTGACATCCTTGGAGAGCTCTTTGGTCTTGGCCATGGTGGAGAGTTTGGAATCTGATTGATTGATTGCTTCAGTGGACAGGTGTCTTTTATACAAGTAACAAAGTGAGATTAGGAGCACTCCCTTTAAGAGTGTGCTCCTAATCTCAGCTCGTTACCTGTATAAAAAACACATGGGAGCCAGAAACCTTTCTGATTGAGAGGGGTTCAAATACTTATTTCCCTCATTAAAATGCAAATCAATTTATAACATTTTTCAAATGCGTTTTTCTGGATTTTTTTGTTGTTATTCTGTCTCTTACTGTTCAAATAAATCTACCATTAAAATGATAGACTGATCATTTATTTGTCAGTGGGCAAACGTACAAAATCAGCAGGGGATCAAATACTTTTTTCCCTCACTGTATGTATTTTTCACATTATTGTGCATCCATATAATGATAGGACTGTTCTTACTTGCCTCAAATAAGTGCTCACGTGTAGCAGGGTCATATTTTGTCACATATTTTGATGTATCTGACACATCTCCATTATTTCTGCCCCATGTCACGGTTGGTTCTGGATCTCCAACAACCAGGGCTTTGAAGAAGGCGAATTTACCTGATGAACAAGAGAAAGTTAAGTGCAAAGAGGAAGCAATTTAGTACAAAGGCAGCGTAGTTTATTAAAGTTAATTCATTTGAACTATTCAAGACGTCTTGAGAGCGGCCATGCACCAATAGAGCTGCAACTGGAAACGTTGGTTATTAACTTGTTAGGGAGTGGCAGCTGAGGGGTCGGTTTTGGAGAGCCTGGCGTGCCCAAAGTAAAATGCCTCCCATTCAGGCCCAGAAAATAGGATATGCACATATAGTACCATTGGATAGGAAACACTCTGAATTTTCCGTTTCAATGGAGGAGTGGAAGCTGTCGTTTCTGATTATAACGCGCAAACCAAATGGAGGATTTATGGATAAAATACATAACTTTTTCTAACAAAAGAACCATGGATTGTCTTCGTTGGACACTTAGGATGACCTCAGCAGAAGTTCTTCAACAGGTAATTGATTTGTTTTCGCTGTGAAATGTGTTATGTGTGTGCCATGATGGCTAATCGATTCATGGCTATGGGAAAAATAAGTGAGGTGCTACCCTCAAACAATCAAATGTGCTGCTTTCGCCGTAAAGCCTTTTTGAAATCTGACAACGCTGTGATATTGCCAAGAAACAGAGCTTTTGATGAGTATGGAACACTTGTATATTGGTGGATGTTTAATAACTTTTGGATTTTGAATTTTGCGCCTTACATTTCACCTGGTAGTGTCGGGAGCAGCCCGCTAGCGCCCCAGCAATCCCTGAGAGGTTAACTGTATACATGTAGCTTACATATTTTGAAAGAAATTCTTGGTGAAAAAACTATAATCTCACTCGGACGATACTATAATAACTACAAATGCAAACACACACATACTCTCTTATAACTGTAGCAAAGAGCTCTGTAGCAAAAAACAAGTTGACTCCCATCAGCTGTCCTAGAATGAGGGACATAGGCATCTTCAAAATGCCTGCCCAACAACCATTACCACCTAAAACAGGTAGCCTATAATTTCAAAACAGGAAAAGCTTCAATACAGTACTAAGATTGATTCCTACTACACCGGCTCTGAAGTGAAGTGCTTTGAAAGGCTGGTCAGGGCTCACCAATACCATCATCCCGGAAACCCTAGACCCACTCCAATTCACATACCGCCCCAACAGATCCACAGATGACACAATCTCAATCTCAATCGCACTCCACACTGCCTTTTCCCACCTGGACAAAAGAAACACCTCTGTGAGAATACCATTCATTGACTACAGCTCAGCATTCAACACCTTAGTGCCCACAAAGCTCATCACTAACTGGATCCTGGACTTCCTGACAGGCCACCCCCAGGTGGTAAGGGTAGGCAACAACACATCTGCCAGGCTGATTCTCAACACTGGGGCCCCTCAGGGGTGCGTGCTTAGTCCTCTCCTGTACTCCCTGTTCACCCACGGCTGCAAGGCCAAACACGAGTCCAACACCATCATTAAGATTGCTGACGACACAACAGTGGTAGGCCTGATCATCGACAATGACGAGACAGTCTATAAGGAGGAGGTCAGAGACTTGGAAGTGTGGTGCTAGGTTGACAACCTCTCCCTCAATGTGAGCAACACAAAGGAGTTGATCATGGACTACAGGAAAAGGCGGGCCGAACAGGCACACATTAACATCAACGGGGCTGTAGTGGAGCGGTTAGAGAGTTTCAAGTTCCTTGGTGTCCATATCACCAACAAACTATTAAGGGCCAAACACACCAAGACAGTCGTGAAGAGGGCACGACAACACCTTTTCCCCCTCAGGAGACTGAAAAGGTTTGGCATGGATCCACAGATCCTCAAAAAGTTCTACAGCTGCACCATCGAGAGCATCCTGACCAGTTGCATCACCACCTAGTATGGCAACTGCTCGTCATTCGATCGTGAAGCGCTACAGAGGGTAGTGCGTACGGCCCAGGACATCGTAGACAGTTCTCTCTGCACCGCACGGCAAGTGGTACTGGAGCACCAAGTCTAGGACCAAAATGCTCTTTAACAGCCAAACCATAAGACAGCTGAACAATTAATCAAATGGCCACACAGACTATTTACACTGCTGCTACTCTCTGTTTATTATCTATGCCTAAAAAGCTGCGAACTTCATGGGCACGCGCTCCGCCATTTATCGTAGTAGGGTTAGAGCAGGGATTGATACAATATCATTCCTGCACTGCAGGTGGCGATAGAGAAAGATGGCTGATGTAGAGTTTGAACAACATGGTGGTGGAAATAAGGATGAATGGACTTTTATGCTTACCCTCCTGAATGGTCAACGCGATGGGCTTGCGGGTGAAGTCAGGGTGACTTTTCCCCTCTGGTATTTCCTCCACATACTGCGTGATCATAACTCCAGGGACTTTTGATCTCTTCTTGATCCCAACTTGGTAAAATGAAATTATTGATTTAATAGCAACTTAACAGTAATCAACATTGATATTCATTTGTTTATTTATGAAATCTCTATTTAACCACGTGATTTAATTAAGAAGAAATTCTCCTTTGACATGATCAATATCATCATTACAATGATATGCTCATTTCACATGATCTATCATTAATCCCACTGCCATTAAGTCCGTCATGTGGTTTTATTCATGTATAGCCAAATTATTTTCAACCGAAACTACCATGCTTTATAAAACAATATGAACATTCTAACATACAGCACCAATCAAAAGTTTGGACAAACCTACTCAGTCAAGGGTTTTTCTTTATTTTTACTATTTTCTACATTGTAGAATAATAGTGAAGACATCAAAACTATGAAATAACACATCATGTAGTAACCAAAAAAGTGTTAAACAAATCAAAGTGTATTTTATATTTGAGATTCTTCAAAGTAGCCATCCTTTACCTTGCTGACAGCTTTGCACACTCTTGGCATTCTCTCAACCAGCTTCATGAGGTAGTCACCTGGAATGCATTTCAATTAAAAGGCGTGCCTTGATACAATTAAATTGGTGGAATTTCTTTCTTTCTTGATGCTTTTCAGCCAATCGGTTTTGTTGTGACAAGGTAGGGGTGGTATACAGAAGATAGCTCTATTTGGTAAAAGACCAAGTCCATACTATGGCAAGAACAGCTCAATTAAGCAAAGAGAAACATTACAAAAAGAATACAAAAAGAAAACCAGCCCCGTCGTAGACATCGACGTCTTGCTCCCAGACAAATTAAACAACTTCTTTGCTCGCTTTGAGGACGATACAGTGCCACTGACACGGCCTGCTACTAAAACCTAAGGGCTCTCCTTCACCGCGGCCAATGTGAGTAAAACGTTTAAAGGTGTTAACCATCGCAAGGCTGCCAGCCCAGACGGCATCCCTAGCCGTGTCCTCAGAGCATGCACAGACCAGATGGCTGGTGTGTTTACGGACATATTCAATCAATCCCTATCCCAGTCAAGAGGGCCACCATTGTTCCTGCTCCCAAGAAAGATAAGGTAACTGAGCTAAACGACTATCGCCCCATAGGATTTACTTCCGTCATCATGAAGTGCTTTGAGAGACTAGTCAAGGATCATATCACCTCCACTCTACCTGACACCGTAGACCCACTCCAATTTGCTTACCACCCCAATAGGTCCACAGACGACGCAATCCCAATCACACTGCTCACTGCCCTAACCCATCTGGACAAGAGGAATACCTATGTAAGAATGCTGTTCATCGATTACAGCTCAGCATTTAACACCATAGTACCCTCCAACTCGTCATTAAGCTCGAGACCCTGGGTCTCGACCCCGCCCTGTGCAACTGGGTCCTGGACTTTCTGACAGCCCGCCCCCATGTGGTGAGGGTAGGAAACAACATCTCCACCCCACTGATCCTCAACACTGGGGCCCCACAAGGGAGCGTTCTCAGCCCTCTCCTGTACTCCCCGTTCACCCATGACTGTGCGGCCATGCACGTCTCCAACTCAATCATCAAGTTTGCAGACAACAGTACAGTAGGCTTGATTACCATCAACGACGAGACGGCCTACAGGGAGGAGGTCAGGGCCCTTGGAGTGTGGTGAGGAAAATAACCTCACACTCAACGTCAATAAAACAAAGGACATGATCGTGGACTTCAGGAAACAGCAGAGGGAGCACCCCCTTTTCCACATTGACGGGACAGTAGTGGAGAAGGTGGAAAGTTTTAAGTTCCTCGGCGTACACATCACGAAAAAAACTGAAGTTGTCCACTCACACAGACAGCGTGGTGAAGAGGCTGAAGAAATTCAGCTTGTCACCAAAATCACTCACAAACTTCTACAGTTGCACAATCGAGAGCATCCTGTTGGGCTGTATCACCGCCTGGTACGGAAACTGCTCTGCCCACAACCGTAAGGCTCTCCAGAGGGTAGTGAGGTCCGCACAATGGATCACCGGGGCTACCTGCCCTCCAGGATACCTACACCACCCGATGTCACAGGAAGATAATCAAGGACAACAACCACCCGAGCCACTGCCTGTTCACTCCGGTATCATCCAGAAGGCGAGGTCAGTACAGGTGCATCAAAGCTGGGACCGAGAGACTGAAAAACAGCTTCTATATCAAGGCCATCAGACTGTTAAACAGCCATCACTAACATAAACAGGCTGCTGCCAACATACTGACTCAAATCTCTAGCCACTTTAATAATTACAAATTGGATGTAATAAATGTATTACTAGCCACTTTAAACAATGCCACTTTATATAATGTTTACATATCCTACATTACTCATCTCTTATGTATATACTGTACTTTATACCATCTACTGCATCTTGATTATGCCGCTCGGCCATCGCTCATCGATATATTTATATGTACATATTCTTATTCCATTACACTTGTGTGTTTAAGGTAGTTGTTGTGAAATTGTTAGATTACTTGTTAGATATTACAGCACGGTCGGAACTAGAAGCACAAGCATTTCGCTACACTCGCATTAACATTGTCTAACCATGTGTATGTGACCAATAAAATTTGATTTGATTTGAGTTTGCTGCACCTCAGAGTGCAGCCCATATAACTTCTTCACAGAGTTCAAGTAACAGACACATCTCATAATCAACTGTTCAGAGGAGACTATGTGAATCAGGCCTTCGTGGTTGAATTGCTACAAAGAAACCACTACTAAAAGACATCAATAAGAAGAAGAGACTTGCTTGATCCAAGAAAAACAAGCAATGGACATTAGACCGGTGGAAATCTGTCCTTTGGTCTGATGAGTTCTAATTTTAGATTTTTGGTTCCAACCGCTGTGTCTTTGTGAGACACAGAGTGGGTGAACGCTGATCTACGCATGTGTGGTTCCCACCATGAAGCACGGAGGAAGAAGTGTGAATGTGTGGGGGTGCTTTGCTGGTGACACTGTCTGTGATTTATTCTGAATTCAAGGCACACTTAACCAGCACGGCTACCACAGCATTCTGCAGCGATACACCATCCCATATGGTTTGCGCTTAGTGGGACTATCATTTGTTTTTCAACAGGACAATGACCGAACACACCTACAGGCTGTGTAAGGGATATTTGACCAAGAAGGAGTGTGATTGAGTGCTGCATCAGATGACTTGGCCTCCACAATTACCTAAACTCAATGCTATTGAGATGGTTTGGGATGAGTTGGACCGCAGAGTGAAGGGAAAGCAGCCAACAAGTGCTCAGCATATGTGGGAACTCCTTCAAGACTGCTTGTTGAGAGAATGCAAAGCTGTCATCAAGGCAAAGTTTGGCTACTTTGAAGAATCTAAAATATATAAAAGTTTTTTGCTTACTACATGATTCCCTATGTGTTATTTCAACGTTTTGATGTCTTCAATATTATTTTACAAAGTAGAAAATAGTAAAAATAAAGTATGTGTCCAAACTTTTGACTGGTACTGTACATATTAAAATATTCCACATTATCAGCAATTGAATCATGTTTCAATGATCATAGATCACATCCACGTACATAAAACCATACTTCATCACACAAACATATAAGATACCTATTAGAATGTTTAACGTTATAATGTATTAAATCATTTTTTGATAATTTCTTCTCCTTGAGCATCCATGCTTGTACAGACATTTGTGACAACAGATATGCGATAAAGCATATCCACGTACGTAAAACCGTATGCCATCGAACAGAACAAACCCATTGCATATTAGGTTAATTCTTCATGCCTCAGAAGTGACTGTGAGGGGATCAAGCCTTTAGAGTTCCCCTTGCCTACCTCCTTCTTTTTCGAAGACGTCTGAGACAGGACCTGCTCATGTAAAGTTGGGAAAGCACATACAGGACACATGAGCAGGATACTGTTAAAAATGCCAAATGGACTGGACTGAGGCTGAAGACTTGAGTATTAGAAAATACATTGATATTGTGACACACTTTGCAATATACACACAAAACAAACAGGAAATGCAAAACAAACGTCCAAAGACTGCAATCAACTACATTACATGTTTCAGTAATCCATTTGAGATTGAACACAGATGACTTCCCAACATACACAGATATGCTGATCATCATGGGCATCTCGTGATGTTTGTTGTTTTGATGTTGGTTTTGTCTTTAACCCATAACTGTAACTGATTTGAAGATGTATCTCCCATGTATTGGACCATGTTCCATACATGTTTTCTACTACTGAGAAAGTACCATTGACCAGGCGGTGTTATGTCCTCTATGTGAGAATGTATCATTGACCAGGCGGTGTTATGTCCTCTATATTATCTCCCTTGAGTGAAGGGTTTCATAGTCTTTCTCCATACTGTCTGTTATGCTGTGTCAGGTAATTGTTGCTTTTTGTTCTTGCATTGATGCATTCTGCAATGCAACTGTCATATCTGCAATCTTTCATTTCATTCTCTTTAAAACTGGATTGAGGTTTTATTGATCTCGGTCCAAATACTCAACCACGACCATGCTTAACACAGTATGTACATTCTAACATATTAGATGCTAGAATGTTTCTTGTTAAAAAATTAAAAAATAATATTTAACTGTTCATTTCTTTTCCTCGAGGTTCCATGCTTACACATTGTGTAAGTGACAACATAGATCAGATCAGATATGCAGTTGAACATATCCCGTACATAAAACTGTACGTTGTTGTACATAACAAACCCCATTGCATTTTCATCCTCCATGCCTCGACAGTGAGAGGGAACAGAAGCGTTATTTCCCCCCGCCTACCTTCGTCAAACTCATCTTGAGACTGGACATGCTATTGTGAGGCACATAGATACAGACATCAGTATGGTGTTGTTAAAATAGCAAATGGACTGGACTGAAGCTCAGTATTACGAAATTAAGACTTTCAAACTGCATTGTATCTTTGCAACACACACAAAAAAAGAGGGGAAAAAAGGAAATACAACACAAAATAGACTGCATCCAACTGGAATACAATTAATGACGATGAACAATAGAGGATGCTTCATGAAGGTCCATTAAAGAGCCCATTAATATAGGCTACATAATAAATAGGCATTCTAGGCATTGGATGCCATCTTTCTTGCTTGATGTTGATATTGATTTGTCCCCGTCACTGTAATTAATTTGGAGACTCCTCTCTACAGTTCAGGCCCCATTCTATACATTCAGGCCGGTGTTATGTCTTCTCTAATGTCAGATTTGAGTGAATGGTTTCTAGGTTTCCGAAAGGACTTTTGCTCCATATTTCCGGCATTAGGGTGTCAGATAATCGTGTTGTTCACTTGCATTGATGTGTTCCCTTGCTTATATCGTCCCACAGTAGACAGCCAATTTTAGTCTTGTGCTATAATATACTTCACTGTTGTCGCTTAGAGGCTTAATGGCCAACAGGAGTTACTTGATGTAAATTTAGGCTTTTCGGTCTGATGTTTTTCTTAAATGGATGAAAGTTACTGCGCTGCATGGTGCAGTGATATGTGTTCAGTAGTCTTGTTGTCATTTCATTATCTTCAATCTTCAGTCTTCCTTTGACGCAGTCATTCTGTTGTGGGTAGTCTACTTCATCCCCTTCGGGATTCAGATTAACTTTTTACTGCAGACAGAGAACTGGAAGAATTGACTGGTAGTAGTACACAAATCTAGTAAGATGATGAGGATGATGGTGGCTATATGATGTTATTATTAAGCTAATGTCTACAAGTAAAGCAACATACACTATATACTCTTGATTGAAGATGTTTGTTGACAGTGTTTTCTGGCGTCCATTAATCTGGTATTCTTGACATTCACCTGCAGAGAATGTGGGGGATAACATTATCTACATACCTTGGCCAGCGGCCGTCTGGTCCGTGACCTTTGATTTATTTTTCCACATCTTGGAAGTTTTGGTTGCTGGGTAGACTCAGCAGAATGTCTTCAGCTTTAATAGATAGAGAAACAGGTTATTCTATTTTTGGATTGAGCATTGAAAGCAATATGGTGTTACAAGACCTAAGGGAGTTAATGACTACAGTACATATGATCCTTCTCTCTTGATTTCCATGTTATTTCTGTCCCATGATCCTGTGGGAGTCCATTATGAATGGTATTTTGTTTTATTCTCTCTACATTTCTCTTTTATTTTGCCTCATCAGATTGAGCATTGGTTTACAGGTTGTGACTTGCCATTGACATTGATTTAACATCCACGTTTTTTTAAGTTGCACGTGTGGTGAGCACATGAAACATTACCATCTGGGACTGTTTGTCAGGCTGCGGTAAATCTTTGCTGCTTGCTAAAAGTCTTCCCAACCCTGGTCCTCCAGTACCCTGAACAGTACAAAGTTTCATTGTAGCCCTGGACATCCACACCTCATTCAACTCAGTGAGGGCTTTATGATTAGTTGACAAGTTGAATCAGGTTTGCTTGTCCAGGGTTACAATAGAAATGTGTACTGTTGAGGGTACTGGTATTAACCAAGGTAGTAATTGAGTGTAGTGACTCAAAATTGAAGGGTAATGTATAATGCTTGTGTACCCAGTGTAGGACTTTTAAAGACGTACTGCAGGAGAACCATAGAGAATTCATCGTCCAAATATTTTTCAAAATGGACCATCTACAATGTGTAATGCTTGTGTACCCAGTGTAATACCTCTACAGACATACTGTACTGTTGCAGTATGGGATTTTCCATTTTAGAAATGGTCGGATTTCCTCATATTGAGAGTTATTTTCCTACAGTGAGTGATACAAAATGTCATTGGTTATTTGTGCAGTAGATGTCACTAAGAGCACCCTCCTGGACGCTTTTATTACCCAGATGGTTTGCTACTCTAAGACAGCTGAATGGATTGCTATACCAAAATAGATAGACTGGAGGCTGCATTTAATGGCTGTGATGTCTAATGGATATAAAGGGGTTCACAAAAAGTGGTTTTACAGTCAAACTTAAATTAATAGCCCTGGCATGTATTTGCTTCAATCACTAATCACAACCAGTGCTTATTATACACAGGCTTCTATTTGAGCCATGCGTCTATTTCCTTAATGCACACAGCTTTTGCACAATAAAATGTTGAAAATACTTACCACACTGTTTATTGTGACCATTGTTAATAGTATTACATTTTAAATAAAAAATATATCTCAGATCAGACTTGCAAAGACTAAGCTGCCTATCATACACCCCGGGTTTCACACTTCAGCACCATGGAGAGCGTGTGCCGAAAAACAATTCATTTAGACACCGCGTTTATTTGAAACGGGCGTTTACTTGCTGAAATGTGTGTCGATCCCCGGGTATTAAACGGGACAGGAGGCTATTTTAGGTTGCGTTTAATTGAAGTTGCTCTTAGAGAGCAACCATCTTATAGGTTTTCGCTCCAACCCCCCCAAAAAAAATCCAGCTGGTGTTGTATTTAGTATAGTGTTGTATTTAATATAGGCTATCTCAATAAACAATAATAAAGGCGTGACATTTTTCGAATGTGAAAAAGGGGGCACTGGAGAGAAAAGGTTGAGAACGCCTGCTCCTGGTGGTACCAGACCAGGTGGCTTCTGTAGGAAAAAATTTCTCTCACATCCTAAGTGTTCCCCAATGGTAGAATCTTATTCCTCCTTTGGCTGGCAGCCTCTGGATTGAGGGGCAATATGCTTGCACAAGGAATGTGATGTTGACATCGTTTGAGGTGTCCCTGCACTTGTTGAGACCTCAACTAAATCTTGGGTTGGAAAAAAGGAAGCGCACGGGCCATGCTGGAACTGTCATAAATAAAAGGCTTTGAAATAGGTAAATGTAGCAAGTGTGTTGGTATGGAACCAGTAGGCTACTGTAGTTAGGCTAGTTTATAAACAACCATGGAAAAGGATACAAGTCAAAGTTGAAATATTAGAGGTTTCAGGATTGGTGGATAGACTGAAACAAGAAACAACATTTTAATCACGCAAGACTAATTGTTAGTTTGTTGTACAGTCAACTTGTTGTTTATTTTCATGTTTATTTGAATATTGAAAATGGTTTGGGATTTCAGACTATTAGTGCTACTTTTACTGCATAACAATGTAGGTAATGTTAAACTTGGCCGTATGGTGGGTCTGTCACATGGAGTCAGGAAAACTGAGTTCAAAACTGACTATAAAGATATATTAAGATTTTGATTTAATATGTGAGGAAATTCAACACGGCTTGCTATACATATGTATGATATTCTAGGGTTCCCTAGTCGAGGCCTTTCGAAGGAGAGCATGTTACAGTACATCGTCATATAATACATCACATGTCACGTAAAACTATGATCATCCTACCACAAATGTCATGATATGCCATAAATCACATTTGACCTGTGTGATGAGTAAGCCTAACTAAAACCTGCTCAAAATAGAATATTCAGTTATTTCTCTCTGGAAGTTCTTAATTAAAATGTTAACAATTTTCTATGTTTAATTCAGTTAAATTCCAAGGCCATCATTAAAGGTAAAGTAATATTGTGATGTCAAAATACTGTAGATTATGTAGTTTTAGGATTTGGTTTACCCCATATTTCACTCCCATCATTCTGACACTACTAACATTACCACACATGGGTCACAAAATCACTTAACAGAGTTGACAAAAATAGTAATCCCATTACCAGTTGGTTGGTGTCTTCTAAATAAAGTGTTAATCTTGGGAACATTGATGGTGCATAGTGTGAATTAGCTGTTTTTCAAATCTGCCCCTCTCTTGGCACTCAGGCAGTTGAAAATGAGCCACTTGGCCAGTGACTGACAGGACACTTAATGCCAGCCTCCACGCCACAGCAGGGGTCGGTTTTTATGAGACCATGTGGCTCACAGTGCACCTTAATGTTAACGCAGCCACCTGCTTATGTGACCAGGGCTGGAATACTGTTCGTAATGCCCGGAGTGCAGTGTTTAATGACCTAGCCGTTATTAAAATAACTTAAGGTGGGTCATGGTCAGGTTCAAAAAGCCTGGATAGGGCAAGACTTCAGGGGTTCCTGGATCAAAAAGGGTGGTGGGAGTGGCAGGGTGGTGGGAGTGGCAGGGAGGCGTGGTAATGAGCAAGGTCGGCCCATCAGCGCAGCTGGCACATTTTAGAGGGCCCCATCATGGCGGTGTAGAGAAAATGTAGCATTTTTAAGCCATTTTACTGCAAGTCTACACATTTCTCCATGTAGCTGAGATATATTTTTTGCAGTTTTAAAGCTATTTTTCTCAAATTCTTCATATTTTGCATGGAGCTGAGAGAAAATGTTGCAGTTTTAAAACTAATTTCCTGCAATTCTAAGTATTTTGCCATGGGTAATTCTGTGTTATTTTGCTCAAACATAATAATAAAATGAATAGTGCTAAATTAATTGTTTATGGAATTTTCAATTCTCCCTGACTATATAGCTTTTATTTGACTTACTGTTAGTTCTCAAAGATTAAAAAAAAAAATGTTTTGTCTATTATCTTTTCTATATACTTTATATCTGGTTTTAGTCATGTAAGTTTACACTGAAATAATTGTTCTATCCTGACAATGTATTTAAAAAAATATAATAATAAAAAAATATATTTAAAAAATATATATATATATTGCGCTGTTTGGATTAAAGACTCCCGCATACTAGTATCAGCTTGCTCCTAGCAGAACTCGTCTAGGAAAAGCGAACGTCTGTGCCTCGCATACTCCCTTAAAAGACCTTCGCTTAAAAAAAAGAAAAAAAGAAAGTTACATAAAGAAATCTGTAATTGTAAAATTTTTGCTGAGGAGGTCTTAGTTGTGAAATTTTACATCTAACAAGCTGACCACACTGCCCATGTCACGTGCGCGAGCGTAGCAAAAATAAATGTATACATACTTTATTAAATCATTGCACCCACACTGCTCGTGTGCATAGAACTTTGGTTCTATTTGTAATGTTTGACGATCTGCAAGTCCTGCCTCTCCCATCTCTTCCTTGGTTTTTAGGAGAATATACCCACGTGGGTGATTAACTGAGGTCCACACTCCAGTCCAGTTGGTGGTGGTAATGCACCTTAAAGTTGGTTGCCAACCGCCATATCAAGTCCAAAAAAGAAGAAGATGCCTGAAGGAGGAGAGATTACTGGAAACAAACTCGGTTTACCCTTTTATCTGTGGATTCATTGTCAGAGTAGAGGACCTTGTGCATTTCAGATAAAATAAAAACCCATTTTGTATATCCTAGGACAACAGCAAGCTAGCTTCGACTACCGAACTTGGACTTGACTCAAGAAATTTTTTTGTGTGTGTGAAGAGACAAAAAAAAAACTGCCGAGCACCAAAATAAACAAAAATATCACTAAATCTCGTCATAATATATGCGCGAACTGGTGTATCACGTTTAGACTGGAAAGCATGCGACAGCATTAAGACTGCTCGGGAAAAAACTTGCCCAAGGATTTCAATGGCAGAAAAATCCCTGTACTTTACAGGGTAGCTCAAAGCTTGGCACGTTTTAGTGACTGATATAGATTATATTTTAAATGATCAAAATTGTGCGTGCACCAGTGAATAGTGTTGCATTTTACCAACACCAGTCTTTGACGCCTTATATTATAATGGATGTATAAGCCTTGAGGGCAACATACTGTAGACTTTCAGCATGATTGGGTCTGGGGGTTGAGGAATGTAAAGTTAATCATGTTTTGCCAATTGACAATCAAATGTTTGCCAATAGCAGCAAGTAATGCTGATCACTCAAATAGCTAAATGGATACATTTATCCTGCCTTGGATGGTAATTACCTTGTAGGTCCCTGTATGCTCTCGTATGAATATTCATAAGCATTAGAATATCCACTAATTATATAGTGCGGTCAACTATGTAAACTATACTGTATGATCATACTCTTAAAATAAATGGAGTGTGACTCCTCTCCTTGTGACTGCAAAATCTCATGACATGACAATTAAACCCTGCAGTGCAATTCCCTACTATGAATTAATTATTAACTTTAATGTCATTAAATTAACATGTTTTTTTTCTCTTCGTGAGCATTTATACAACTTAGGAAGCTATGAAAAATATTATAAAAAATCTTCTCCCGTCTGAGATTTTTATATTCAACAGCAATTGCACAAAACATATATGCATTAACGTAATACTTGCACGTTTTATTCTACAGGGCTCTTTAAATAAGGTCAAATAGAATGCAATATGAATGAGCAGACTTTCAGAGTAGGACAACTTCTTTGATATGCCACAATACATGACAGGTCCTATTGAAGGGCAGAAAATGACTTAAGTCCCTTTTCAGCCACAGCATTGGGAGCTGTTGTGATAAAGACTATGGCCAAGTCGCCACAATTAACACCTCCGTTTAAGCCTTGCTGCTAAGGATGAGATGGACGATGGACTTACCTCTCAGCACCCTCAGTTGTGATCCTCTCCAGCCGTGCTTCTTCCCAGTCTGATATTCGAGTGCAGCCTCACAGGTCTACAAGCTAATAAATCCTTTTAGGAATGCCAGTGATTCTGCAACAAGCCTCCTCGTTCTCAGAGTGCCTGCCAAGCAAGGGAATGCCTATTTGTTTTTGGCTGAAATGGCAACCCCTGCGAGGGGAGGGGATATTCATCCCTCCCATAGGGACATACAGTATTGCAGCTTAATTACTTATGACAGCTAACTTGTGGTCCTCTGTAGCCAGGATAGTGGGTTTGAATTCCGGGACCACCCCTATGTAAGATGTATGACTGGAAGTCGCTTTGGATAAAAGCATCTGCAAAACTGATTTTATTATTATTATTATTATAAATGTACTGTTTGCAGATGCGTGTTATTTAATGTTCCCTTAAAGTGTAGTTCCTTCAGGAAATTATGCATCAAACTGAAACTAGTGAGTGTATTTTCTAGTCTCATTAAATGATCTGTCTTGGTTGACGTTATGGATGGTGCCGATGCAAACATGGGAGTATTGATAAAAAAGTGGGTAAGGAAACAGTTGGGGCTACTTTGGTCTGCGAAGATATCATGCTTATGCTTCTTAAAAGGAATCATTTTGTATCATGTCTTGGAGTGAAAGGAATGGTCTCTGTGATAGACCAAACATAGCGTTGACTTGATGACTAATAAATCTGGTTTGGATAAGATGGTGTACGCTATTGTAATTAGATGCAAGCCAATCAAGATGCATGCTCCTCTTCTTTGATTTGGCCCTTGTGAAGGCCAGCCCCCTTCTTACGAGAAGTGGATCTTAGCAATTGTGCCTTTAACAAGTTGTGAGAGTCAGCTCTTTGCCTCTGTGGTGCCCTTATGGAGCACAGTTTGTGAGGTGATTGTCTGCAGGTGCCAGAGAGGTTGATGTAGTAAAACTCAAGGTTGCAAGTGAGTTTGGAATTTAATTTGGGATTTATTTTTAACAACCACATTACAACCTATTGTGCTATTTATTGACACATGAGTGAGGATGGTCTCCATTAAAGAGGAACGCTCAATGGACGTGCTAATCATAATTCTAATCTTATAAAATTGGCACACTGTCAAGAGAGGACCTGGCTTAATTAACATGCTGTTAACAGAGGAGACATGTATTTTCTGGGCTTGTGTTATGAGGTAGTAATCTAGCCAAAGGTTCCACTAAAGCCTGAGAGTATGTTGCACCATGTTCACGTTAAGATTTGGGATTATAACAGGTCCACACTGCTGCAAAAGCTCATAGGCAAGACTGAAGAAGTCAGGTGAAATAGAGGACCTATCATTGGAAAATATAGACCGACTGAGCTAGAGCCTCTACAGACTCAAGAAAACAACCTTAAAAAACGTAATGATCGGCCCCTTCTTTTCAATATTCGCCTAAAATTACATACCCAAATCCAACTGCCTGTAGCTCAGGCCCTGAAGCAAGGATATGCACATTCTTGGTGCCATTTGAAAGGAAACACTTTGAAGTTTGTGGAAAAGCGAATGGAATGTGAGAGAATATAACACATTGGGTAAAAGATAATACAAAGAAAAAGAAAAACGTTTTCATCTATGAAATGCAAGAGAAAGGCCATAATATATTATTCCAGCCCAGGTATAATTTAGATTTTGGCCACTAGATGGCAGCAGTGTAAAGTTTTAAACTGATCCAATGAACCATTGCATTTCTGTTCAAAATGTTGTATCAAGACTGCCCAAATGTGCCTAATTTGTTTATTAATAACTGTTCATGTTCAAAACTATGCACTCTCCTCAAACAATAGCATGGTATTCTTTCACTGTAATAGCTATTGTAAATTGGACAGTGCAGTTAGATTAACAAGAATTTAAACTTTCTGCCAATATCAGACATGTCTATGTCCTGGGAAATGTTCTTGTTACTTACAACGTCATGCTAATCGCATTAGCCTACGTTAGCTCAACCATCCCATGGAAGGGACCCACCAGTCCTGAATAAATTAAAGGATAAGTTTACGTTTTGTACAACCTCATCTGTATAACGTATGTTATAGAACTGTCCAGACATTTAATCCCCTTTTTTTGTCATATCCAATTGGTAGTTACAGTCTTGTCCCATTGCTGCAATTCCCATACAGACTCAGGAGAGGTGAAGTTCGAGAGCCACCTAGCCACACTGCTTCTTGACACAACACACACTTAACCCAGAAGCCAGCCACACCAGTGTGTCAGAAGAAACACCATATACCTGGCAACCGTGTCAGTGTGCATGGGCCCAGTCCGCCACAGAAGTCACTAGAGCACAAGGACATCCCGGTCGGCCAAACTCTCCCCCTAACCCGGACGATGCTGGGCCAATTGTGCATCGCCTCATGGGTCTCCCGGTCGCGACACAGCCCGGTATCGAACCAGGATCTGTAGTAACGCAGATAGCACTGCGATGCAGTGCCTTAGACCACTGTGCCA
Source organism: Brachymystax lenok tsinlingensis (assembly GCA_030435695.1). Lineage (NCBI taxonomy): Eukaryota > Metazoa > Chordata > Actinopteri > Salmoniformes > Salmonidae > Brachymystax > Brachymystax lenok. Next base: position 11,777,669 of record CM059797.1, on the reverse strand, counting down.
CTCAGGAGGCCTGATCTAACTTTGTACCCCAACCACCGATTTGACTTCCTGATCCTCGTTCTGCAGTATGGATGCTAAAATGAAACATTTAAAAAAGCTCCAAAAAACACAATTTTTGAAATGGATACGCCCTCAGTATAGTGATGTAGGTCTTTTGATGTTTTACATATGAAATTGTGTCATTCAGAACTTTGTCCACAACATGATATACAATTGTTTTAGTGCAGGTTGGGGGTATACTGACTACTCGGCCTGCACAGCTGTATAGGGGACACAATCATAATCATGAAATCAATAACTGGTTGGAACTTACAGTAGAATGCAGGAACTGGTTGGAACTTAGAATGCAGGAACTGGTTGTTACATCGAATGCAGGCACTTGTTGGAACTTAGAAAGCAGGAACTTGTTGGAGAAGAGGTATTCAGAGTGGACTTCTAGTCCGACTCACGAGGAGTGCACACCATCCACCATACTCTTTAACCTCTTAGGGAGCGGCAGCTGAGTTGTCGGTTTTGGAGAGTCTGGCGTGCCCAAAGTAAAAGGCCTGCCACTCAAGCCCAGAAACTAGGATATGCACATAATTAGCACTATTGGATAGGAAACACTCTGAAGTTTCTAAGAATGTTAAAATATTTTCTGTGAGTATAACAGAACTGATATAGCAGACGAAAAACCTAGGAATTTCTGTCCTGGAAAAAGTGCTTTTGACACATTGCCTCATTTTGAACCCCTCCCTATTGAAAACCGCCATATATGGGAGTAAGATTGCAGTACCTATTGCTTCCACTGGATGTCAACAGTCTCTAGACAGTGTTTGGTGATGTTTGATTGCTCTGGATGGTAATAGAAGAAGAATTTCGAACTAGTCACAGGATGTAAACAGAAGAGGATGCGCGTTCACGGGCTCGCGCGCGCTGTGGTTTTTTCCTTTCCTATCGTCCAGTTTATAATCCGGTTGAAATATTATAGTAAATATACATAAACGTGTTCCTAAGGATACATTATCAATGATGTTTGATTGTTCTTGGACAAGTGTATAGGTATGTTTGAACGTGTTCTCTTCACGGTTCAATGGGCGAGTGGACGCTGTATTTTATGAACATAACGCGCCAACCAAACAGAGATTTATGGATATATATATAACAAAAATAACAAAATAACCATTGGATGTCTTCGTTGGACACTTGGGAAGCCCTCAGCAGAAGTTCTTCGAAAGGTAAGGGATTTTATATTAGCGATTTTATGCGTTTTATGAGACGCGCTTTGGTTATGGATTTATGCTAATGCCTTTATTGTAGCTGGGGACTTAACAAAGCACATTTGAGGAAAACGCTACCGAAGTTCTATCAACACATTACCTGCAGTACTCTCCCTTCAAAAACTCTCGACCACTGTTACTCTCCCTTCATAGACTCTCGACAACTGTTACTCTCCCTTCAAAAACTCTCGACCACTGTTACTCTCCCTTCCACGATGGCTACAAGGTCCTCCCCTCCCTTCAGCAAATCACAAATCATATCACGACTCCATTCTGCTCCTCCCTTCCTATAGGCAGAAACTCAAACAGGAACTATCCATGCTAAGTTCTCTTTAATACTAGTCTGACCAATCAGAATCCATACTTCAAGAATGTTTTGATCACGCGGACTGGGATACGTTCCGGGTTGCCTCTAAAAATAACATTGACGTATGCACTGACACAGTGACTAAATTCATCACGAACTGTAGAGGGGATGTTGTTCCCACTGAGACAATTAAAACCTACCCAAACCAAAAACCGTAGATAGATGCCAGCATTTGCACAAAATTGAAAGCGTGAAACACCGCATTTAACAACGGCAAGGTGACTGGGAATATGGTTGAATACAAACAGTGCAATTATGCCCTCCGTAAGGCAATCAAACAGGCAAAACGTCAGTACAGAGACAGAGTCGCAATTTAACGGCTCAGACACAAGATGTATGTGGCAGGGACTCCAGACAATCACGGATTACAAACCAGCCACACCGTGGACACTGTCTTGCTCCCGGACAAGCTAAACACCTTCTTCGCCCCCTTTGAGGATAACCACCGATGCGGCCTGCTCTCGTTCTCGATGGCCGACGTGAGTAAGACATTTAAGCGTGTTAACCCTCGCAAGGCTGCCAGCCCAGACTACATCCCTAGCCGCGTCCTCAGAGCATACACAGACTAGCTAAATGGAGTGTTGCGGACATATTAAATCTTTCCCTATCCCAGTCTGCTGTCCCCACTTGCTTCAAGATGTCCACCATTGTTCTTGTACCCAAGAAGGTAATTGAACTAAATGAATATCACTCACTTCTGTCATCATGAAGAGCTTTGAGAGGCTAGTTAAGATCATATCCCATCCACCTTACCTGACACCCTAGACCCACTTCAATTTGCGTACCGCCCCAATAGATCCACAGACGCTGCAATCACCATCGCACTGTACACTGGCCTATCCCATCTGGACAAAAGGAATGCCTATGTAGGAATGCTGTTCATTGACAACAGCTCAGCCTTCAACACTATACAGTAATACCCTCCAAGCTCATCATCAAGCTCAGAGCCCTGGGTCTGAACCCCACCCCCAGGTGTTGAAGGTAGGAAACAAGACCTCCACTTCGCTGATCATCAACACAGGGGCCCCACAAGGGTGTGTGCTCAGCCCCCTCCTGTACTCCCTGTTTACCCATGACTGCGTGGCCAAGCACGCCTCCAACTCAATCATCAAGTTTGCAGACGACACAACAGTACAGTAGTAAGCCTAATTACCAACAATGACTAGACGGCCTACAGGGAGGAGGTGAGGACCCTGGCGGAGTGGTGCCAGGAAAATAACCTCTCCCTCAACGTCAACAAAACTTGGTAGCTGATCCTTGACTTCAGGAAACAGCAGAAGGAGCACACCCCTATCCACATCGACAGGACCACAGTGGAGAAAGGGAAAAGCTTCAAGTTCCTCTGCGTACACATCACTGACAATCTGAAATGGTCCACCCACACAGACAGTATGGTAAAGAAGGTGCAATTGCACCTCTTCAACCTCAAGAGGCTGAAGAAATTCTATTTGACCCCTAAGACCCTCACAAACTGTTAAAGATGCATTGAGAGCATCCTGTCGGGGCTATATCACCACCTGGTAATGACAACTGCACCGCCCGTAACCGCAGGGCGCTCCAGAGGGTGGTGCAGTTGGCGGAAACACTGCCTGCCCTCCAGGACACCTACAGCCCCCGATATCACAGGAAGGCCAAAAAGATAATCAAGGACATCAAGGACATCAACTTACCGAGCCACGGCCTGTTCACTCCGCTATCATCCAGAAGGAGAGCTCAGATCAAATCAAATCAAACTTTATTTGTCACATACACATGGTTAGCAGATGTTAATGCGAGTGTAGCGAAATGCTTGTGCTTCTAGTTCCGACCATGCAGTAGTATCTAACAAGTAATCTAACAATTTCACAACAACTACCTTATACACACAAGTGTAAAGGAATGAATACGAGTATCTACATATAAATATATGGATGAGCGATGGCTGACCGGCATAGGCAAGATGCAGTAGATGGTATAGAGTACAGTATATACATATGAGATGAGTAATGTAGGATATGTAAACATTATATAAGTGGCATTGTTTAAAGTGGCTAGTGATACGTTTGTTACATCCAGAACAGGTACATCAAAGCTGGGACCGAGAGACTGAAAACAAGCTTCTATCTTAAGGCCATCAGACTTTTAAATAGCCATCACTAGCCCGGCCTCCACCAAATACCCTGCTCTGAACTTAGTCACTGTCACTTGCCGGCTACAACCCGGTTACTCAACCCTGCACCTTAGAGGCTGCTGCCCTATGTACATATACATGGAATCACTGGTCACTTTAATAATGGAACACTGGTCACTTTAATGTGTACATACTGTTATAATAATTTAATATGTATATATTGTATTCTAGTGTATTCTAGTCAATGCCACTCCGACATTGCTTGTCCTAATATTTATATTTTTCTTAATTACATTATTTAAATTTTAGATTTGTGTGTATTGTTTTACCACCCGCGCTGGTAAAATTCTGGACCACTGTTATTCCAACTTCCGTGATGCATACAAGGCTATTCTCCGCCCTCCTTTCGGCAAGTCTGACCATGACTCCATTTTGTTTCTCCCAGCCTACAAACAGAAACTAAAACAGGAAACGCCCGTTCTCAGGTCTGTTCAACGCTGGTCCGAACAATCTGATTCCATGCTGCAAGATTGCTTCGAGCACGTGGACTGGGATATGTTCCGGATAGCATCTGACAACAACATTGATGTATACGCTGATTCGGTGAGCAAGTTTATTAGCAAGTGCATTGGTGATGTTGTACCCATAGCGAATATTAAAACCTTCCCCAACCAGAAACCGTGGATTGATGGCAGCATTCGCGCAAAACTGAAAGCGCGAACCGCTGCTTTTAACCAGGGTAAGGCTACCGGAAACATGACTGAATACAAACAGTGCAGCTATTCCCTCCGCAAGGCAATCAAACAAGCTAAGCGTCAATATAGAGACAAAGTAGAGTCACAATTCAACGGCTCAGACACAAGAGGAATGTGGCAGGGTCTACAGTCAATCACGGACTACAAAAAGAAAACCAGCCCCGTCGCGGACCATGACATCCTGCTCCCAGACAAACTAAACAACTTCTTTGCTCGCTTTGAGGACAATACAGTGCCACCGACACGCCCGCTACCAAAACCTGCGGGCTCACCTTCACCGCAGCCAATGTGAGAAAAACATTTAAATGTGTTAACCCTCGCAAGGCTGCCGGCCCAGATGGCATCCCTGGCCGTGTCCTCAGAGCATGCGCAGACCAGCTGGCTGGTGTGTTTACGGACATATTCAATCAGTCCCTATCCCAGTCTGCTGTTCCCACATGCTTCAAGAGGGCCACCATTGTTCCTGTTCCCAAGAAAGCTAAGGTGACTGAGCTAAATGACTATCGCCCCGTAGCACTCACTTCCGTCATCATGAAGTGCTTTGAGAGATTAGTCAAGGATCATATCACCTCCATCCTGCCAGACACCCTGGACCCACTCCAATTTGCTTACCGTCCCAATAGGTCCACAGACGACTTAATCGCAATCACACTGCATACTGCCCTAACCCATCTGGACAAGAGGAATACTTATGTAAGAATGCTGTTCATCGACTACAGCTCAGCATTTAACACCATAGTTCCCTCCAAGCTCGTCATTAAGCTCGAGACCCTGGGTCTCGACCCAGCCCTGTGCAACTGGGTCCTGGACTTCCTGACGGGCCGGTCCCAGGTGGTGAGGGTAGGAAACAACATCTCCACCCCACTGATCCTCAACACTGGGGCCCCACAAGGGTGCGTTCTCAGCCCTCTCCTGTACTCCCTGTTTACCCATGACTGCGTGGCCAAGCACGCATCCAACTCAATCATCAAGTTTGCTGACGACACTACAGTGGTAGGCTTGATTACCAACAACGACGAGACGGCCTACAGAGAGGAGGTGAGGGCCCTCGGAGTGTGGTGTCAGGAAAATAACCTCTCACTCAATGTCAGCAAAACAAAGGAGATGATCGTGGACTTCAGGAAACAGGAGAGGGAGCACTCCCCTATCCACATCGAGGGGACAGTAGTGGAGAAGGTGGAAAGTTTTAAGTTCCTCGGCGTACACATCACGGACAAACTGAATTGGTCCACCCACACAGACAGAGTGGTGAAGAAGGCGCAACAGCGCCTCTTCAACCTCAGGAGGCTGAAGAAATTTGGCTTGTCACCAAAATCACTCACAAACTTTTACAGATGCACAATCGAGAGCATCCTGTCGGGCTGTATCACCGCCTGGTACGGCAACTGCTCCGCCCACAACCGTAAGGCTCTCCAGAGGGTAGTGAGGACTGCACAGCGCATCCCGGGGTAAACTACCTGCCCTCCAGGACACCTACACCACCCGATGTCACAGAAAGGCCAAAAGATCATCAAGGACAACAACCACCCGAGCCACTGCCTGTTCACCCCGCTATCATCCAGAAGGCGAGGTCAGTACAGGTGCATCAAAGCTGGGACCGAGAGACTAAAAAACAGCTTCTACCTCAAGGCCATCAGACTGTTAAACAGCCATCACTAACATTGAGTGGCTGCTGCCAACATACTGACTTAAATCTCTAGCCACTTTAAACATAAGAATTGGATGTAACAAATGTATCACTAGCCACTTTAAACAATTTTGTATATAATGTTTACATATCCGACATACTCATATCAAATGTATACACTGTACTCTAAACCATCTACTGTATCTTGCCTATGCCGTTCGGCCACCGACCCAAATCTCTAGCCACTTTAATAATTATAATTGGATGAAATAATGTATCACTAGCCACTTTAAACAATGCCATTTATATAATGTTTACATATCCTACATTACTCATCTCATATATATGTGTATATACTGTACTCCATACCATCTACTGCATCTTGCCTATGCCGGTCAGCCATCGCTCATTAACATCTGCTAACCATGTGTATGTGACAAATACAATTTGATTTGATTTGATGAATTGTTAGATACTACTGCACTGTTTGAGCTAGGAACACAAGCATGCTTAACATCTGCTAAATATGTGTATGCGTGATTTGATGTGATTTGAACACAGGAACTGGTTAGAATAGAACTGGTTGGAACTTAGAACACTGGAACTTAAAACCACCAGGAGTCATTCTTGTATATTTATTGTATTCTTAGCAATGACACAGTCCAAGCACGGTTGACTGTGTGTTGTGGATATTTCAGGTGACGAAATACAGGCATGGGAAGGAATTTACTTCAGGGGCCACACAGGGTCAAGAGCTATAAGTATTCCTTCACAAAACAATTCTGCATCAACTCACACCCCATGTTTCCTGTCCATTGCTTTTTCCATCCAGTTGTTCACATATTTTTACCAAACAAATAAAGGAAAGGGAGGAAGCCTATAACCACTTGTTGCTACTTACTTAAATGCAGGCAAAATTATTTTAAGTTATTAGGTTCAAAATCAGATTGGACAGTACACTGAATCTCAAGTAGCCGACAGTTAGGATAATTTGCTTTCAATATTAGGAATTTGACTTACATTTCCATGAATCACATTAACTTTTAATATTGTTGTATTACTGTATTTATACGGAGTCGAAAAACAACTGTAAAATACAGTGTAAATACAGTGAAGTTATTATTGTCCACCAGTTTGTATGCTTGTAAATGTCAAAGCCTGTTACATTGTTAAGGCTATAAAATAATTATTGTCCGCTTAAGTCAACAATCACTACAGAACCATGCATTGTCATGTAGAAAGTTTACACTTTCTGAAACTTGAAACCAGCCCAGGACCAAATGTACATACGGTCAAACTCAGTCATGCCTATGAATTCTTTTAATTTATTACCTTCCATTATAAACTCTCAATATCCTCTGAAAGAACACGACTGCATGCTAGCAGTAAAAGAGGTATGTGAAGCCGTGTAACAGTTGGCAAAACAATAGCAGGGTGTGTGTACCCATGGAATATTGTTTGAAGGGGGTTGGCACAGTTGACAGCCTAGGCAATATTGATTTCAAATTGCATGAGTCTTAAATTATGGGAATCTCTTCTGTTGTCTCTATCTCTCTTAAGTCTTGAGTCAACAAGAGAACACATCTAGGACTGGATTCTCAAGTTTCTGTCAAACAAAAGTTGGATGAACTCATTGCAGGCCTATTTACAGTATGATAAAGTCATTATATAATCTCTTTCAACACACACTACTGTATCTCAAACTACTATTGATATTCTTCTTTTCCCAGAAGACTAAAGAACATGCCCACTCTCTGAGGATATAATCAACACGCATCCATTTCAGCTCTCTGCAGTGTTTCTGGTTGCTCTGGGAAATCTGACAGACTTTGCTAAGCAGAACTGGAGGACTGTGGAACCACTTCACTCTGAAAGACAATGAAAAAGACAGATTGTAGTTTAAAAACATAATTTTACACATCATGTGAACATGCTATATTTCAATGTAGTACAGCAAGACCTTTATTTTATTTTTTATACCGTTGACTGTGAGTTTGGTGGAGCACTCTGCCCTGCCCAAGGCATTGTCTGCGATGACTTTGTACTCTCCAGTGTCCTTGGGTCCAACCCTCAGTATAAGCATGGAGCAGACCCCACAGGTGTTGGTGATAAGATAGTTGGTGTTGGTGTTGAGGCTGATATTGTTGCGGTACCATGTGACATGAGGTGTTGGGTCCCCTCTGACAGCACAGCTCATGTAGCACTCGTAGCTCTCAGGGGTGCTGTGCGTTTTCAGTGGAACTAAGAACGATGGCGCTGACTCAAAGTTGAGGCTCTTGAATGAGCTGAAAGCCATTGAGAGCTTATCTAGATGAAACACAATAATTATGGGAAAGTCTCAGTTAGTGGTTCAAATTGCTTTTATGACTTCATTTAGTTTTGTTTAGGCCTATTCATGAGAAATGTGAAACTGTTGAAACTCATTGAACTGTTGTTCAAAGTACAGTATCATACCACAAGGTTTTGGTCTGAGACCTTTTTCAGAACAGTGTCACACACCACAGTGTGCTGTAGCTTCTCCCCTTTAAATGACAAACATGTTAACTAACTACCAATCAACAAACATCTGTTTTGGTTTCGTCTTGAGGGTGACTTATGATTCTCTTTCTGGATAATCACCAATGACACATGATAATCTTAACTTGCCTTTTTTCTTGGTCACTCCCCAGGTTGGCGACTCAGAAGGCTCAGAGAGACCCATGTCATTTTTGGCGTAGACACGGAAGTAGTACTCTCGTCCAGCCATGATGTTGAGGGCTGTGAACTTGTTGTTGAAGAGGTGGTCCGCTACAGTTTGCCACATGCGCTTGACGGAGTCGCGTCTGGACACTATGTAGTGCAGCCTGTCGTCCCTCTTCTCATCTGGGGAGGGAGTCCAGGTCACAGTCACTGTTCCAGGAACATTCTGTTCCAACTCCGCTGGGCCGGGAGGCTTGGGATCATCTGGAACCAGGTAAGAGAGACATGGTCATCAACCATTCATTTGAATGTACAGTACATATAATATTACACATACAGTGTAATACATTTATTTGTCGTTGTAAAGTAGACTCTACAGAACACACCATTCTTCAGCACATGTCATATCCTCACATGGTCTCTCCTATCATTGCTATGCGGATGACAATCAACTGCTTTTCTCCTTCCTCCCTTCTGACACCCAGTTGGCGAAAACGCATCTCTGGCAGATATCTCAGCTTCGATTTCGGCCCACCACCTCAAGCTCAAGCTTCTCTTCCTCACGGGGAAGGCCTGCCCACTCCACTCCATTATGGTTGACTCCACGGTGTCCCCCTCCCAGAGTGCAAAGAACCTTGGCCTGACCCAGGACAAGACCCTGTCGTACTCTGCGAACTTAAAAGCAGTACTCGCTCCTGCAGATTCATGCTCTACAACATCCGTAGAGTACAACCCTACCTCACACAGGAAGTGGTGCAGGTCCTAATCCAGGCACTTGTCATCTCACGTCTGGACTACTGCAACTTGCTGTTGGCTAGGCTCCCTGCTTGGACTTCCGGCACCGACAGAGATGGCAGCCTCGCTTCACATTCTCAGGAAACTATGCAGTATTTTGTTTCTTTTATGTATTACTTCTTACATTGTTACCCCGGGTAATATTATGTTTAATTACAGACAACCGGGAGGAACTATTGGATATAAGAGCAAGAGCAACGTCAACTTACCAACATTACGACCAGGAATACGACTTTCCCGAAGCGGATTCTCTGTTTGGTACCCCAACCAGGACAACAGACTGGATCGCACCCGGCGACTCAAAACAACGAGAAGTGGGAAACGCGGCGGTCTTCTGGTCAAGCTACATAGACGGGCGCATCGTGCGCCTCTCCAGAGTATTTTACTTGCCAATGTCCAGTCTGGACAACAAAGTGGACGAAATCAGAGCAAGGATTGCCTTCCAGAGAGATATCCAAGACCGCAACGTTCTTTGCTTCACGGAAACATGGCTCACTCAGGACACGTTATCAGAGTCGGTGCAGCCACCTGGTTTCTCCACGCACTGCGAGGACAGAAACAAACATCTATCCGGTAAGAAGTAGGGCGGGGGTGTGTGTCTTATGATTAACGAGACGTAGTGTGATCATAACAACATACAGGAACTCAAGTCCTTTTGTTCACCTGACATAGAATTCCTTACAATCAAATGCCGACCGCATTATCTACCAAGAGAATTCTCCTGGATTATAATCACAGCCGTGTACATCCCCTCTCAAGCTGACATATTGACGACACTGAAAGAAATTCATTGGACTCTATGTAAATTGGAAACCACATATCCTGAGGCTGCATTTATTGTGGCTGGGGATTTTAATAAGGCTAATTTGAAAACAAGGCTCCCGAAATTTTATCAGCATATCGAATGTGCCACCCGGGCTGGTAAAATCCTGGATCATTGTTATTCTAACTTCCGTGATGCATACAAGGCTATTCAATGCCCTCCTTTTGGCAAGTCTGACCGTGACTCCATTTTGTTGCTCCCAGCCTACAAACAGAAACTTAAACAGGAAACGCCTGTTCTCAGGTCTGTTTAACGCTGGTCCGACCAATCTGATTCCATGCTGCAAGATTGCTTCGAGCACGTGGACTGGGATATGTTCCGGATCGCATCTGACAACAACATTGATGTATACGCTGATTCGGTGAGCGAGTTTATTAGCAAGTGCATTGGTGATGTGGTACCCATAGCAACTATTAAAATCTTCCCCAACCAGAAACTGTGGATTGATGGCAGCATTCGTGCAAAACTTTAAGCGCGAACCACTGCTTTTAACCAGGGTAAGGCGACTGGAAACATGACTGAATACAAACATTGTAGCTATTCCCTCCGCAAGGCAATCAAACAAGCTAAGCGTCAATATAGAGACAAAGTAGAGTCACAATTCAACAGCTCAGACACGAGAGGAATGTGCCAGGGTCTACAGTCAATCACGGACTACAAAAAGAAAACCAGCCCCGTCGCGGACCACGACGTCCTGCTCCCAGACAAACTAAACAACTTCTTTGCTCGCTTTGAGGACAATACAGTGCCACCGACACGGCCCGCTACCAAAACCTGCGGGCTCTCCTTCACCACAGCCAACGTGAGTAAAACATTTAAATGTGTTAACCCTCGCAAGGCTGCTGGCCCAGATGGCATCCCTGGCCGTGTCCTCAGAGCATGCGCAGACCAGCTGGCTTGTGTGTTTACAGACATATTCAATCAGTCCCTATCCCAGTCTGCTGTTCCCACATGCTTCAAGAGGGCCACCATTGTTCCTGTTCCCAAGAAAGCTAAGGTAACTGAGCTAAATGACTATCGCCCCGTAGCACTCACTTCCGTCATCATGAAGTGCTTTGAGAGACTAGTCAAGGATCATATCACCTCCATCCTGCCAGAAACCCTGGACCCACTCCAATTTGCTTACTGTCCCAATAGGTCCACAGACAACGCAATCGCAATCACACTGCATACTGCCCTAACCCATCTGGACAAGAGGAATACTTATGTAAGAATGCTGTTCATCGACTACAGCTCAGCATTTAACACCATAGTTCTCTCCAAGCTCGTCATTAAGCTCGAGACCCTAGGTCTCGACCCAGCCCTGTGCAACTGGATCCTGGACTTCTTGAAGGGCCGGCCCCAGGTGGTGAGGGTAGGAAACAACATCTCCACCCCGCTGATCCTCAACACTGGGGCCCCACAAGGGTGCGTTCTCAGCCCTCTCCTGTACTCCCTGTTTACCCATGACTGTGTGGCCAAGCACACATCCAACTCAATCATCAAGTTTGCTGACGACACTACAGTGGTAGGCTTGATTACCAACAACGATGAGACGGTCTACAGGGAGGAGGTGAGGGCCCTTGGAGTGTGGTGTCAGGAAAATAACCTCTCACTCAATGTCAACAAAACAAAGGAGATGATCATGGACTTCAGAAAACAGGAGAGAGAGCACCCCCCTTTCCACATTGATGGGACAGTAGTGGAGAAGGTGGAAAGTTTGAAGTTCCTCGGCGTACACATCAAGGACAAACTGAAATGGTCCACCCACACAGACAGCGTGGTGAAGAAGGCGCAACAGCGCCTCTTCAACCTCAGAAGGCTGAAGAAATTCGGGCTTGTCACCAAAATCACTCACAAACTTCTACAGATGCACAATCGAGAGCATCCTGTTGGGCTGTATCACCGCCTGGTATGGCAACTGTTCCGCCCACAACCGTAAGGCTCTCCAGAGGGTAGTGAGGACTGTACAACGCATCACCGGGGGTAAACTACCTGCCCTTCAGGACACCTACACCACCCGATGTCACAGGAAGGCCAAAAAGATCATCAAGGACAACAACCACCCGAGCCACTGCCTGTTCCCCCCGCTATCATCCAGAAGGCGAGGTCAGTGCAGGTGCATCAAAGCTGGGACCGAGAGACTAAAAAACAGCTTCTACCTCAAGGCCATCAAACTGTTAAACAGCCATCACTAACATTGAGTGGCTGCTGCCAACATACTGACTTAAATCTCTAGCCACTTTAAAAATAGGAATTGGATGTAAAAAATGTATTACTAGCCACTTTAACTTCTTAGGGAGCGGCACTACCAGGTGAAATGCAAGGCGCCAAATTCAAAATCCAAAAGTTGAATTATTAAACATGCATCAATATACAAGTGTTTCATAGTCATCAAAAGCTCTGCTTCTTGGCAATATCACAGCGTTGTCAGATTTCCAAAAGGCTTTACGGCGAAAGCACCACATTTGATTGTTTGAGGATAGCACCCCACATATTTTTCCATTATCATAAATTCATAAGCCATCACGGTTCACACATAACACATTTCACAGCGAAAACAAATCAATTACCTTTTGAAGAACTTCTGCTGAGGGCTTCCCAAGTGTCCAACGAAGACAATCCATGGTTCTTTTGTTAGAAAAAGTAATGTATTATATCCATAAATCTCCGTTTGGTTGGCGTGTTATAATGAGAAAATATAGCGTTGACTCCTCCATTGAAACGTGAAGAGAACTCGTTAAACTCATACCTATAAACTTGTCCAAGAACAATCAAACATAACTTTAAATGTATCCTTAGGAACACTTTTATGTATAAATAGTATAATATTTCAACCGGAATATAAACTGGGCGATAAGAAAGGAAAAAAACAAAGAGCGCGCCAGCCGTGAACACGCGTTTACTTCTATTGACATCTGTGTGGCCACTTCCTTATTCGTCTTCTTCTATGCTCTAAAAGCATCTAAAAAGAATCAGAACACTTTCTCGAGACTGTTGACATCCAGAGGAAGCAATAGGTACTGCATGCATATGCCCTTATATGGGCATTTTCATAAGGGAGGGGTTCTAAATGAGGCAATGTGTCAAAACCACTTTTTCAGTACAGAAATTACTCAGATGTTTGCCTGCCATATCCGTTCTGTTATATTCACAGACGCAATGTTAACACTTTTAGAAAATTCAGAGTGTTTCCTATCCAATGGTACTAAATATGTGCATATCCTATTTTCTGGGCCTGAATGGGAGGCATTTTACTTTGGGCACGCCAGGCTCTCCAAAACGGTCACCTCGTTCGCTGCTCCCAAAGAAGTTAAACAATTTTGTATCTAATGTTTACATATCCGACATTACTCATATCAAATGTATACACTGTACTCTAAACCATCTACTGAATCTTGCCTATGCCTTTCGGCCATCGACTCAAATCTCTAGCCACTTTAATAATTATAATTGGATGAAATAAATGTATCACTAGCCACTTTAAACGATGCCATTTATATAATGTTTACATATCCTACATTACTCATCTCATACGTATATACTGTACTCCATACCATCTACTGCATCTTGCCTACGCCGGTCAGCCATCGTTCATCCATAATATTTATATGTACATACTCGTATTCATTCCTTTACTCTTGTGTGTATAAGGTAGTTGTTGTGAATTTGTTAGATTATTTGTTAGATACTACTGCATGGTCGGACCTAGAAGCACAAGCATTTCGCTACACCGACATTAACATCTGCTAACCGTGTGTATGTGACAAATAAAATGTGATTTGATTTGATTTGTGCCATCAAACCCTTGCAACTTATCCAGAATACTGCAGCCCACTTGGTGTTCATCCTTCCCAAGTTCTCCCATGTCACCCCGCTCCTCCACACACACCACTGGCTTCCAGTCAAAGCTTTCATCCACTACAAGACCATGGCACTTGCCTACGGAGCAGCAAGAGGAACTGCCCCTCCTTAACTTCAGGCTATGCTCAAACCCTACACCCCAACCCGAGCACTCCATTCTGACACCTCTGGTCTTTTGGGCCTCCCTCCCCTTCTGGAGTGCAGCTCCTCCTTAGCCCAGTCCAAGCTCTCCTCTGTCCTGGCACCCCAATGGTTGAACCAGCTTCCCCCTGAAGCTAGGACAGAAGAGTCCCTGCCCAACTTCCAAAAATATCTGGAACCCTACTTCTACAAATAGTATCTTCAATAATCTCACAGCACCCCTCCCTCACAACCCCTCCTCATGCCACAGACGACAGATAATAAACACAGTAGTGATCTTTTACATATTTCCACAACTGACTGTCAATACCACTGACTGTCAATACCACTGACTGTCAATACCACTGACTGTCAATATAACTGACTGTCAATACCACTGACTGTCAATACCACTCACTGTCAATACCACTCACTGTCAATACCACTCACTTTCCATCACTCACTGTCAATGCCACTCACTTTCCACCACTCACTGTCAATATTTAGTGGAATGTCTTGCTTGTATGATTATACCTGTGACTCTGATCTCAATACTGAAGGTCTCCTGACCAACCATGTTCTTGACGATGATGGTGTAGATTCCTGTGTCGGGACGCTCAGATGTTGGTATTAGGAGCTGGGATGTATTATCTGAGTTGCTAATGGTTACATGTTTTGATACTGGCATCCCATCCTTTAGCCACGTTATGTTTGGCATAGGAGAAGCCTGCCAAAAGACAAAGTAGAAATAGACACATGAGTTTGTTTGGTATTGTACCCTTTCCTGCATACAATGATGACCAAAAGCGCCTTCTTTGGCCTCATTGGTGGAATATTCCAAAAAACCTGACGAATATTTCAGTCTTCTGTGATATACTGTATATAAAGTGTAATATTGGGACACAAACTTAAAACTTAATGCATTCTGTATATCTGACATGGTACCAGGTGTCTTTCTTTTAACCCATAATCATGTATGTGAGGTGTATACCTTTGTTTCAAAGTAGATTTGTTTAAGACTACCAAGAATCACTCTGTGGCCTTGATTTAGCCCACGACAATAAAAGGTTAAGTGAATGTTTCTACAATGAGCAATCCAATTTTTTTAAGTATCTCTGTTAACATCCATCACATTTCAGTACAGAATTTGTTGCACTGATTTTGTATTTCTACACCAACGCAACACATTCTAGGTCCCAGAGTATCACACTTACATGGAATAGCAGACTGAGTTCTGTAATTTGCCTTAGAAACTGGTCATTCTGATGTAAGACCGGATTAGGCATTGTTTACATGCACAAGATTTGCTGACCACAAAGTTGATGTTGATTCGAGACGAATTCCCGGCTCTCACAACCATGAAGCTCTTCATTTTGCGATCAGTGAATTGTGGTCTCACTATGAGAAACGAGAAAATTATAGTAAAAAAAAACGTTGAAATGATATAGCTTGAAATGAGATACTGTGAATACAATAATAAGTCTATAATCACTCCAGGTTTTAGGTTTTCATTCTGTGTTTCAGTTTTAGAACTACTATCATGATACTGTGAACACAAACTTGACAAAAACACTGTTGACGATTTGATGTCACTCACCTGGGGGGGGCATTGCAATGATGTAGTTGTCCAAGCCTTTGGGCTCCCCTTCTCCCCCGTCATTGGTGGCAATCACTCTCACCCAGTACATGGCCATTGACTTAAGACCCAAAATGTTATAGGAAGTCATGATGATGGGGTTATTGTTACAGCGGTCCCACTCTGGGTTTGCTGCTGGTCTGATCTCCACAAAGTATCCCTTGGCTTCATCTTGGACCCCTTCCTCCTCTATGGGTTTAGTCCAACCCAGGGACAAGGTGGTGTAGGTGGAGTCTGTCACCTTCAGGTCAAAGACTTGACCGGGGGGCTCTGAAAGGACACAACTGATTTCAGGGGTGAGTAGAATATACTGTTTGCGACAGCTGCTCATAAACATACGTTATATTTGAACTGTAACATTATGCCTTATTTACCAGTCAAATGACGTGTTATATTATCAAATGATGGCTGATTTTCAGAGTTCGTCATCGCTATCTCAGAATGAAACAGATCATATTACTTACTCTTTGGGTCTCTTGCAATAACAAATTCAGAGGGGGTACTTGGCTCTCCAGCACCAGATATGTTGATAGCTGCAACACGGAACTCATACTCTATTCCCTCAATAACGTCTTTGACTGCAGTCCCTTGACCTGAAGGTATGGGTGTGACAAAAATAAATTAGGAAGGGATTGAAATATTTCTTTATTGTTTCAGCACTTTGACAGTATGGTTTTATTTACAAAAATATATAAATCAAGTTGTGTACTGGTATGGAATGCAATTAGAACAAAAAAAAATACAGAAAGTCACTTGGATGATGAACCAAGTATTGAAATGGCCACACCTTTGATTGGCTCTTTCACATTGTTGATTGAACCCCATAGATTGCTGCCCTTCTTGCGTTTCTCCAGGTGGTAACCTAGAATATTAGTTCCTCCAGTGTTGGAAGGGGGAACCCATTCCAGATTGATGCAGTTTGCAAAGGCACTGACCACTTTGGGTGAGGAAGGTTGTCCAGGATATGCTAGGTAATAAGGGAAAAAAAGTACATTTTGGAGGTCTGACGGCATCCTCCATTAAGAGAAAGAGAGAACCCCAATTCAACAGCTAAATGCTGCATTCTGGTGACAGATTATGCCTTACCTCTTGTACCAGCCTGGATGTCATCTGTCTCCATCATTTCACTTATGCCCTGCTCAGTCACAGCCCTGATATGGTAGCAATACTTCCTGCCATGGTCTACATTGGTGTCCCTGTATTTGGGCTCTCCAGGGATCTGACCCAGCTTCATCCAGGAGTTACGGCCCAGCTGCTGTCGTTCCAGGATGTAGTTGATGACAGGAGAGCCACCATTGTCTTTGGGAGGCCTCCATTTAAAGTCAAGTACAGCCGAAGAAGCTTCAATGATCTCCACAGGTCCTAGGGCAGGGCTTGGTCTGTCTGTGAATAGATATAGGGGAGCCTAATTAAACTCTAGTTAGCCTTATGTTATGCTAGATAATGCTGTGTATGAAGCTAGAAGCTTTATTGCCAATATTGTGTTAAAGTTGGAGACAACCTGATGTGTCATTCAGGCAAGCACAAAGGATCGTCGTAGCAACATTGCAAATATATTAATATCATCCCACTGACCCAGCACAATCAACCTGGATATGCCCTCAATGGTTCCACATTCATTTTTGATCTTGATCTTGATTTCTCCTGTGGCTTTCCGCTGGCACTTGCTGAGGAGGAGGCGACTGTGTGTGAGCGACTTCTCAATGTTGATGTGTTTGTCCTCCACCAACTCCTCACCTTCATTGTACCAATAGATCTTCATTGGGTCACGACCCATAAAAGACAGCTTGAAGGTAGCGCTCTGGCCAACCTTTATTATGATGGGCTTTGAGAAGTCAGCCAGGTCATCTGGGTTTACTCTGGGTGGATCTGGAACGCATATATCACATACATTTAATAGCACAAATACAGTACATATAGTACCTACAATATATGTTGGTTGACTTGGCATTGCATGTCTATCTTCAGAGTATGCTGCAATCGCGCAATACTGATCCTGAACTTCAGTTCAACTGCCTCAATGTTTCCATTAATTATTTCAAAAGTTGGAAAAAATTCCTTTACCCTCTACAATGAGAATGGACTCTGTTTTACGTCCATCAGCTTCAAATCGGTATTTGCCAGAATCTTCATCCTTGCAGTTCTTTAGTATAAGCCTGTGAAAGGCCCCATCACGTGTCATCTCAATATCATCTGATGCTTCTATCTGGAAGGAATCAAACAAAGTACTGTTTAGACCTGTAAAGAACTGCATGTGCTGTTGCAGCTCAATTATTACTTTTTCAGCATTTAGTCTTTGCAATATTTTTGTATTTCCCAGTTTCATACTGAACAGAACTTACCTGCTGTAGTAGTTGACGAAACAAGATGGCAAAAACAAGTTGGATTTGAGATTCCATTTTTGAAGAGTATTGCATGTATGATTGCATTTCCAAATCTGAGGACTACCGTTTTTCTAAATCTCACCTCTTCTCCATCTTTGTACCAGATTCCTTCACAGTTTTCACTGCTCAGTTTACACTCCAGTTCACCTCTGTTGCCCATATTAACACTGATGTCTGACAATCCACTGGTAAAGTGCACTCCTGGGTCTAGAGGATACAGCAAGTCGTAGTCAATTGGTTAGGAAGTTGATGTAGTGTGAATGTGATGCCTGGACATAACAAATCATTGAACACCTTGAAACCTCTTACCTATGATGGTGTCTGGGATCAATAGACCCAATCTCATTGAACACCTTGAAACCTCTTACCTATGATGGTGTCTGGGATCAATAGACCCAATCTCATTGAACACCTTGAAACCTCTTACCTATGATTGTGTCTGGGATCAGTGGACCCGTTCTCATTGAACACCTTGAAACCTCTTACCTATGATGGTGTCTGGGATCAGTGGACCTGTTTTCATTGAACACCTTGAAACCTCTTACCTATGATGGTGTCTGGGATCAGTGGACCTGTTTTCATTGAACACCTTGAAACCTATTACCTATGATGGTGTCTGGGATCAGTGGACCCGTTCTCACTCTTTTCTTCTTCTCTTTAACTGGTATCTCTTCGTCTTCGTCTCCAGGCTCTTTGTTCTTTTCCTCAACTGGTATATCTTCGTCTCCAGGCTCTTTCTTCTTCTTTTCAACTGGTATCTCTTCATCTCCAAGCTCTTCCTTCTTTTCTTCCACAGGCTCAGGCTCTTCATTCTCGTCCTTGTTCTCCAGCTCTGGTTTGGGCGTTGCTGCTGCCTTAGCGTCCAAGTCTGCCTTAATCTGTTTCGCCAACTCCATTCTCTCATCTCTTTCTTTGTCCAGCTTAGCTTTCTGCTCAGCAGCTATTTTGGCCAAGTCTACCTCTCCCCCACCAGCTCGAGTTGTTTTGCGGACTTTCTTTTTCCCCTTGGTGGCTGGATCGTTATCAGCTGGAGGGTGGGCAAATAAGAACATAGGTAGAGTTATAGGTTAGCAAAGATTGTCAATTTTCTGCATTTGTACTGTCTGATATGGATAATGATTGATTGATATTGATCAATTTACTTAACAAGTGACATATATTTGACATTATATGCCCTTACACAAGTAAGAGTCACATGACTTAGCAACACTTTTTGTGTTTGAAATGTAATTTCCTTACCCTCCACAACAAGAAAGGCATTGCAAGACTTGATCCCTGCACATACTGAATAGATACCACCATCCAGTTTTGCACAGTCCTTCACAACTAATCTATGGATGAGCATGTCCTCTGACACTTCAATGTCAAACTTCTCCCCTTGTTCACATGGTTGATTCCTCCCCGTCCATTGAATCTTTGACATGGGGGATGACAGGACACATTCAAACACGGCATCCTCTCTCTCCGTGGCCTTGACTTCCTGAATTTTGACCAGGAAATCCACCATGGGAACTGAATAAAAGACACATTTGAAAGAAATACTTTATCTGGAACAAAATGAAAGAATGACATTTGTTAAGTTCCCTTTTTGTTTTGGAGGATATTGAACAGACATTAATTTTTGCATACCGGCTAACCTGAAGGAATTGTGTTGACCTATGTGAAATGGGAAATGATTAAACAGAGAATAAATTAAAGACATCTCACCTTTGAAGTCAGTTGAGAAGATAAGTACCCCCTCCACCATCACTTGGTACAATCCTTCATCATCTCCTGCTAGATCCTTAATGCCAAATGTAAATTTTCTTCCTGTTTTCTTAAGAAAATGCTTCTCTTCTGTTTCAACACTGAACGGAACCATTACTCCATCCTTTATAAAAACACATTGTCAGTCTTAATTAATGCATACAAAAAACACATTTAATGTAAAGACACCTATTAGTTATTCTAAAATAGAATCAAACATGTTCCGCTCGGTTGTTGTTACAATGCATATAACAATGTGTATTTCACATCATTCTCACCTTGAACAGGAAGATCTTGACGTTGGGGTCTTTAAGCGACATCTCAAATTCAAACTCTGCACCTCCACCAGGTTTGACTTCAATGTGTTTCAGATTGCTGAGGTTTTCAACATACTGTAGGAGCAAAAAACACATTCACTGGTAATGATGTTGGTGATACTCAGTTACTGTTCATTTTGGAATACAACAGTGTATGTAAGAGGAATAAATGCCTCACTTTTAACATACTGGTAAATGCTGGGCGGCAGGTAGCCTAGCGGTTAAGAGTTTGGGCCAGTAACCGAAAGGTTGCTGATTTGAATCCCTGAGCTGATTAGGTGAAAAATCGGTCGATGTGCCGTTGAGCAAGGCACTTAAACCCTTATTGCTCCTGTAAGTCGCTCTGGATAAAAGCGTCTGCTACTGTAAATTACTAAAATGTAAAAAAAACAATCTATATACAGGCATTTTTATTATCTTTGACTATCTCAGATTCAGACAAACCTTTGCTTGTTCCTCCTCCCTCTCAACCTTTTTCGCATTCAGTGTCTTCAGCATCCAGCGGAAGTTAGTGACTCCAAACTCAGCACAGATTTTCTCATAGTCTTTCTTGTCGGCACTCATCAACACATCCCAAAACCTTGGATCGATTTCTCCATCTTTTTTGTCATCTTTGTCTGGATCTACAAACCTTAAACAAGAAGAATACAACTGTATCTCATTCATGTGTCAAAACCATTATGGTAGAATTAGGATCTAGAACCTAGCTGTGATTGATTGATTTTCTAGTATTGTCTTACGCTTTTGTTAGGAGATTTTTGAAGTCTTCAGGTGGCTTCACAGCAGCTAAATTGAGATTGAACTTTTAGGTTATTTTGTACATTTCACTTAAACTTTGTTTTGTGATTCAAATTCAGTGACTGACCTGCTCGTGCATCTTTCATAGCCTTGCTCTTCTTATATCCCACTGAAAGGCAAGAGATGTTTCATTAGATGATTTGGTTAATTAAGATCAATCGGATCAATTATAGTTTGTCTGGCTTAGATCCTGAGGAAATGTGTCTGCCAGTGTTTTGTTAAGGATCTACAGTATTTAACATAACATGATGTTTCTCTTGTTCAAGACTCAGTTATGAGATGTAATCAGGTTTAGCGCCGTATATCAACCCAGGAGTAATGGTGTCCTTACTTTCAATTACATTGAGGTTAGCGGTGACCACAGCTTTTCCATACTCATTGGTGGCAAAGCATTTGTAGGTATCAGCTTGTTCTGGAGATACTTCCGGCATCTGTGAACACAAATTGACCAAGAGTATTACCATTTGGAACAAAATATGTTAGCATCAGTTACGTCACCCCAGATTGGGGACGAAGGCAAAGAAGAAGAACAACGGCCACAGTGATATGGCATAATCTGAACAAATATATATTTGTAAAAGAGCTGGGCTAATTGTAACCAGCTGATCTCTCGTTAAACCATCTAAAATATCACAACTGATCTCAATTGCAGTCAACATTGGCCAGCGATTTACCACTCGCTAACGTGGATGTCGAGGTTATCTTTTTTTAATTATTTCGCCCTCTGGTTGGTATTATGTAAGGTGGAACTCAGGTTGTTTCAGATCCATTGTTTACAAATACCAGAAAGGTGTCACTGTAAATTGTTGCTCCTCTCCAACACCAGTGTGTTGACTCACCTCTATATAGTGCTCATTAGGCGTGGCTGGATCAGATACCATTTTGTATCTCTCTGGTTCAGTTACTTCTCCATTACTTCTTGTCCAATGCACAGATGGTGTCGGATTACCAGACACAATTGCTTTGAAAACAGCACATTTCCCTGTATAAAAGAATGCAATAAAACACAGTTAATGTCAACTCAGTATAATGTCAATTTCAAGCAAGGATCAAGAAAATATTTGCAATTTAAGGACTTTAGTACTACCTCACATTGTCATTGTAGTGTGATACATGAACCATACCTTCCTGAATAGTCAAAGCGATGGGTTTGCGGGTGAAATCAGGGGTGGTCATGCCCGCAGGAAGCTCCTCCACAAACTGTGTAATCATGACCCCAGGGACTCTGGATCTCTTTTTGATTGCCACTAGTGGGATATACGACAAAGAGCAGGATTAGACATACACATATACAGTACATCACAATAGTCTTATAGGAAGAATACGAAACTGGAAACAAACTTGATTTATTTATTGTTATATAAACATTTACATTGATTAGTTACGATTTGATAAAAAAAAGTATATTATGTTTAGAAAACATGTACTGTTTGTGCTGCTTCCATGTTGTGTTGCTGCCATGTTGTGTTGTGGTGTCTCTCTTGTCGTGATGTGTGTTTTGTCCTACGTTATACATTTTTATCCCAGCCCCTGTCCCTTTTGCCTCTTGGTAGGCTGTTATTGTAAATAAGAATTTGATCTTAATTGACTTGCCTAGTTAAATAAGAAAAATATCAGTTTGGAAAATAAATACATGACTTACCCTGCCCTGGAGCAGTTGGCTCCTCATCTTTAGTTTTCTTGAAGAATTTCATCTCGCTATGGATAGCACTTTTACTAGCTTTTCAGATGGTTCTCTGCTACTGAAATAGAGAACATGTATTTCAAGTTAACAAGATCCCATTTTTTGTTTGGCGAGTTGTGAACCAAGTAGGGATGTCCAATAAGGTATTTTTTTAATCGCTTAACAAGCATCATCAACCTGTGGCTTACAATGGAGCGCAGACCTCACTGAGAGCCACGAAGGAAGACTGCTGCACATGTCTTCAGTATATGAGCTAAGCATGTGGGATGGTAGGAGTCACAGGACAGGACAGCTATTAGTAAAAGTAAGAAATCCCATCTGTCTCCCACACAATTAATCTTCCACAGATGGTTCCACTGGGTGCCATTTACCCATGGCTTTAACCGCTGGATTAAGGCAATATTTCTCTCCTAGGAATCTGATGCTGACACATTTTGAGTAAACCTTGCTCCTGGTGAGGTCTCTATTAAAAGTGGGAAAGGGAGGAAGAGCGTGTGACGGATTGTAGGATACAGCATTCTTGTCGCTGTCTTTAACATTTGGACAAACGGGACACTTGAAAAAAAGTCCTTGGAAGCTCTTGCAAGTGGATTATTTTTATTTTGGGGGTTCGAGTGCAGTCATACTGGCATTCTCGATTGTCTAGTGCATATGTTTACATTTCAAAATCCAATGAAACTCTTACTCTTAACTAGTACCCATACCCACACTGCTTACTCTATATTTTCTCTGTTTAAATACAATAATATGTTTCATACATTTGTTGGTATGAAGCAACTTGCACAGTTTATCAATTGTGCACAGAAATCTTAACGATCTGACTATTGCATAAAAACACTTGACACTGCAGTCACTTGACAGTGCAGTCAGTGTACATTTCTTTTTTATATCGCAACTTTTACTTTAGCACGTACTAGTGCAGGTGGTTGGATCATGATATGCTAAAAGAGGTGGTAACTCAAGATGGACGGTAAATTAAAGAATTCCTGCGATCACAGAATTCTTAGCATGCCCAAAGTAGGCTGTGGCAAGCGACTTGCTTCATTTTGCATGCAATAGGTCACATAGCTCATAAAACTATCTATCATGGACCAACATGTGACGCAAGTCACTCGCTGAAAATGGAACGGGCTACTGTAGACTACCTCGCTCATGTCCACTTAATTTTTATGCAATTTTAAGTCAATAGAAGCAAAATGTCATTCTAAAGAAGGATCAGGTCATGAGCCAATTTTTGTATTGGGTTTGTCCACTTTGACAGAAGGAATTGGAGCTTGAATATATGCTAAATGTAATGCTATTGCGTATGTGAAATTAATATAAATATTAATTGAATATTTGGAAACAATTTTATATATTCTCCTGTCAGTGTTCCATTGCTACAGGCTAAATCCACGGGCCACATTTTACTACGCAAGAACCTTCTCCTTGCTCACCATCTTCATTCTGACTTCTTCTCCTGTTCTCTACTCTGGCACCTCTGCTTTTTGCTACGAGGTTAGACAAGGAATTAAATGTTTTTCACATAAGCTACACTTCACTTTTTCATTGTTTCTAGGAGATAATCCATGACTCTTCTTTCTCTTGCTGTACAGTTCCCAGTTGTAAGAGTTCAAATGCACTTATTTTACGAATGCCATTAACAACTTTTGCTTGCTTTTGGATTGTCAATGAGACAACCAAAGTAAAGTAAATCAGCCATGAGGTGGATTTTCATTAGGATGCCGTGCAAGTTTGAATGTCGTAGTCTACGCTGTGCTGTACTTCCATATTTGAATGGGATGAAAAATAGCCCTGCCTAGCAACTGTGCTGTGGGATTGATTTATAAATAAGATGGGTATGTGGCAGGTCTATGTCCCAGGACGCCGAGCTCCGTCTAGTGGCAATCAGTCTCTTTTTACTGCCTGGGCAGTTCCATTTGGGCTTTGTGTCTACACAGCATCATCTTGAAAGTTAGAAGATGCCTCTTTTAGTTTCTGTGATCTTTTGGAGGAGAGGAGAGCGGTCACAAGATGAATCAAACAGTTAAATGGTGGCAACATATCAGTATTCCCACACTTTTGGTTAGTTACCACTATATCAACATTGAGCACCTATCATACATCCACTACATAGTTAAGCTCATTAGGCATCTAATACTCAAGCTCATCTCAAGCTCATCTCAAGCTCATCTCATATTCAGCTCAAAAGGCATCTCAGCTTTAAGTTACATTACTAGAGTGCTGTGTATCCTGAAAATAGACCATCATCGTTTGCCAATTGATTCCAGATCATATAAACACCTGTAAGCATATCGTTTTTTATTACATTCCATTTGCATGCTTATGAATACCATTTTCCTATGCAATCAGTATTGAACTATACATTGAGCAACAACTTGAAATCTATTTAATTTTGCTATTATATATTTTAGTTTGTAATTGTGTTTTTAAGTTCAATAGAATTTTAATCATTGTTTTTCATCACTAAGTAATTGATGTTTTATTTGGCAGTTGGATGCTGTGCCTCCCTCTCCATCAGCATTCATTTAGATGTACTTATGCCCTTCCTTGCATCGTCGTACAACCTTGCGTCATAACAACCTTACATTAATTTGTATTATTTACAGGACTTAATGACTTCATATACCATCAGCCTTTAAACAGCTTAGGATCAATTTACAATTGGCGTGCAGAGACACCCACAGTACACATAGTGTATTTGAGTATAGTTACACAGAACAGATGTTATCAATAATGATATCAATATGTCTTGAATTATTATCATGCCCACATGTTGACATTTAGCCCCTCGCCCTGTGCCCAGAGAATGGACTTACTTGTTCTCTCTCCTCTCTGCTCCTTCTAGCCACAGTCCTTCTGATACTTGAGTGTGGCGTCTTCGTTTTGAGAGGCAATAAACCCTTTTTGAGATGCTCAGTGCAAGCCTTGGTCGTGTTCTTCCTGGGGGTAGGCTTACTGACATATACATTATTTGGCCCAAGTGCTGCAGGTCTTGAAAAGGACGTACCAAGAGTGGAGGGATAGCTGACTCCTCCCTCAAAATGAAGATACCCGCTAGACATTGGACCGGGCTCGTTATTATAGAGTACGCTTTTAAAAAGAGGTTATAGAAGTGTCATAATGAGATTAACTTCCACAGCAGCAAACATTGAACACTGTCCGGGCATCTCTACATCCTGCATTTTAAAGGTCCGTTTCCACTTCTGTTGATGGACCTAGACTGGTTAGTATGCTACGTAAGATGACTATGGATGTTAGACTGTATGCAACAGGAAATAGTATGCATGTAATGATGACCGATTTATCTTAAATCTGATTGCAAATTAGCAACTTTGACCTATTTGAGCATGTAGTTTTACTGTATTGGAGTTGGTTGCTATTGGACATGACTAATCAAAATCTACTTCAAATACTGTCTTCTATGAGCCAGTTATTTAAACTAGAGAATGATAATGTCAATGTGGAAAAAGAGAGCTTCATCCTGTCAAAAGATTTTGCAGCATTGGGTTTTGGGTTGGGTTTTATATTGTGTTGAAATCAAAATTCCTAACTGAAATTGAAAACGGACTTGGTACCATAGTAAACCTTGGATGGAGTTTTAGCTCTGAGTGAACAGATAACCCTCTCTTCTTCAATGACACCAAACTTGGACAACTGTTCTGACCCCGCAAAACAACTATGCCCTGAGTAATACAAGGAGAGGGGACATAAATTCTTCACATAATAGGTGTGTACAGTATGTCACAAAAAGTAGTATCAGCAAAACGTAAAATGAGTGCTCTATAAATAATAATACTGTAATATTCAGTAGGTATAAATGATTCCTACACATTTCAAATCCATCACAATGCTGTTGCTGACTAATTCCACAAAAAAAATGGTCACGAATCACCTAAGCATTCCTGTATGTCTAAAAAGCATCACAAATATGCACGCAAATTCAACTAATAATCACTGATTTTAATTGACTCTCCTGTTCAAACATTTAGAATTCAAAATTCCTACATCATATGAGCTTGAAATATGTATTTACACCAAGCTGTCGTGCATAGCGTAAACAACATAAAAATATCTCCTTTACAACACACCTTTCAGATCCATTATTTTTTTAACTTCTACACTGTAGTTAGTTGAAGATAGTAGATTGATTAAGTTCTATTACATTAAACATTTTACATTTTGTTTAGAAATTAAAGATAGCCTAACGGAAATGAAAGAGGAAAACAAAAACAAAAACTATAGACAACAAGTATTGATTCTAGTTTTCAAAGAAATAATGGGCAAATCAGCATTACTCCATGAGAAGCATAAACAGCAGGTAATACACATTTCACAAATTAGTAAGTACCTTTGAAGTTAATGAAACACAGCCACGCATTTGCAATTCCCATTTGAATGTTTACGCCAGTAAAACATGATCTCTCTCTCTGCTTGTTTTTACTGTTCATTTTCTAAATGAAATGTACCCAAAAGCCACTGAAAACAAGAGCAACATGCATCATTTCAATTTCCAATCATCTTTCCTATACCAATATTGCACTTTGAGAAAAAAAAAACACAAACACAACACTATTCATGACTTGCTTTTAGGCTGCTTTTGATTATTGAACACTATGTTGTTTCATTACATAATTGTCTCTCCTTAATTCAAAGAGTGATGCATTGTATTGTACTCAACCTGAGATCCTCAAACATATGCAGCACCCAGAATGTAGAATATTGTTATGTTAAATGTGATACAGGGAACGCTGAACTTAAAAATATACACAATGTCATTTCTACACAGAACTGGAAAACAACAGAGAACTTCTGTGAAAGGAAAATTCCACCCCAAAACTATATTTTGGTATTTGTTTCATTAGTCCGTTGTTGACATAGTCCTAAAATATTTAGGTTGTCAGCAATCAAATTGTTATTTTTTTGCTTATCAACAATCAGGTTTTCAAGATATGCAACATTCAAAATATAGAAATCATCCCTGTATGATGCATTTTGCATCATATGATGCAAAAAGCAGCATCATATGATACAAAATGAATCATAGGATGATATCTGTATTTTGAGTGTTGCATATCTTGAAAACCTGATTGTTGATAAGCAAAACAAATTGGGACTATGTCAACAATGGACTAATGTAACAAATACCAAAATATCGTTCCTGGGTGGAGTTTTCCTTTAGGCTATTTGAAGAAAAATAAGGGCATGATTGTCTTCTTTTTAATGCCAATCTAATCTGAAAAACAAGAAGACAAAATGGGATTATAAATGAGTCAAGCTGTTTTTAAATGTATTGGTTTCCATTGCAAATTCACTGTTGGCTCTCAAAACACTAGAATAAATTAGTTTTATCTCTCAGATTTACATTTCAATATAGTACAGCAAAAAAGGTGTTTATACCTGAGACAGTGAGCTTAGTGGAACACTCTGCCCTGCCCAGGGGGTTCTCTGCAATGATTTTGTACTCTCCAGTGTCCTTGGGTCCAACCCTCAGTATGAGCATGGAGCAGACCCCACAGGTGTTGGAGATTAGGTAGTTGGTGTTGGTGTTGAGGCTGATATTATTGCGGGTCCATGTGACATGGGGTGTTGGGTCCCCTCTGACAGCACAGCTCATGTAGCACTCATAACCTTGTGGAGCGGTGTGCATTTTCAACGGGACAAGGAACTTGGGAGGACGCTCTAGGTTGCAGGTCTTAGACTCTGGCCTGTCCAGCACAAACCTTTCTGAAAACACAAACACAGAGGCAACACATACCTTGTTGAAGATTGCAGTAGTTTTTACACACATCAGAATTTGGCACATGGACAGAAATGAAAGTATAGCTGATGAAAGTGTAAATGTCCGCTCACCAGTTGCTGACCAAAAAAACATATATTTAATAAAGCTTTAGCATTATTCAATAATGTTAAAAGCGGTATTAATAAAGATTCCTTCTGGGAGTAGCAAACTATGAACGGATACTTCCCTTCATCTAACGCCAAAATGACTAGCCGGGGAGACTTTGGACCAGTCAGTGCCCAAGCTCTCAGTTATTGGGATTACCAACAAGTGACCCCCAAAATTGCTGGCCTTTTTGTATGTTATGCATTTAAAACCACTCTGATTCATTTCAAAGCACATGGACACTACAAAGACTGGCCCAAAATCAACAATGAAGAGTGACCCAAACAGCTTTTACAAACCTCTTTTGCCTGTGATTTCCCACTTTGGTGATTCAGAGGGTTGAGAAGAGCCCATGTCATTCTTGGCATAGACACGGAAATGGTACTCTCTGCCAGGCATGATGTTACAGGCTGTGAACTTGTTGTTAAAAATGTGGTCTGCCACTGTGTGCCACGTTCTCTTGCTTGAGTCACGTTTAGACACCAGGTAGTGCAGCCTGTCGTCCCTCTTCTCATCAGGAGATGGCGACCAGGAGACGGTCACTGTGCCCGGTACATTCTCATCTACCTCCACAGGACCTGGAGGTTTGGGCTCATCTAGATCGGATCACAAATAATTATGTGATGAATGATTAACACTGGACCTCAACTGCTTTCAACTTGGTTATTAACAGAACCGCAGTCAGCCATGTTATCAGCATCTCACCTGTAACTCTGATCTCAATGCTGAATGTCTCCTGGCCAACAATATTCTTGACCATAATGGTATAGATTCCTGTATCTGAGCGCTCTGAAGAAGGAATCAAAAGTTGGGATGCCCCTTCAGCATTACTGATGGTAACACGTTTGGACAAAGGCATGCCATCCTTCATCCAAGTGACATCTGGCCAAGGGGAGGCCTGTGAAGAATATCAGAATGTAATCACTACATCTACATAACAATGTTATCCAACCAGTGAATAATTTATTTCTCTCCATTTGTATGAAAGTGGATAATCTTTTAGACATAGAAATAAAACAGCATATTTACACTGTACCTCAAAGTTCATGTTGAATCGTGCAGAATTCCCTGCTTGTACCACCATGAAACTTTTGACTTTTTGATCAGTGAATCTTGGCCTGACTGGATGATGCAAAAGCGTAAGAACAGCATTCATATTCTTTGTGTCTATACAGTCAAAGTTGGGGGGTGCTTGCAATCAAACTAGATCATCTCAATATGTTGATGCCAACAGGAATGTTTGAAATTCAAAGTCTTACCAGGGGGAGGCATAGCCAGGATGTAGTTGTCCAGCTCTTGCGGCTTGCCTTCTCCCCCGTCATTGGTGGCGATCACTCTCACCCAGTACATTGCCATTGACTTCATGCCTTTCACTGTGAAGAAGGTCATGGGGATGGGGTTATTGTTACAGCGGTCCCATTCTGGGCTTTCTGCTGGTCTGATCTCCACAAAGAATCCCTTGGCTTCATCCTCAACCCCCCCTTCCTCCCTTGGTTTAGTCCAACCCAGGGACAAGGTGGTGTAGGTGGAGTCTGTCACCTTCAGGTCAAGGACTTTACCCGGGGGCTCTGAAATTATACAGTGACATATTAATAGGTCTCTTAAAGCTATGGATTAATTTTAAAGAATATCTACGTGCACAAAGTACCATTGAGTATGACCTACTTTTGGGATCCCTGGCAAACACAAACTCAGACGGAGTGCCAAATTCACCAGCTCCAGAGTTGTTTATAGCTGCCACACGGAATTCGTATTCCATGCCTTCTATCACGTCTTTCACACCAAACTCTTTCTCTGTGGTACAAGCATACATACAAAAACAATAGTGCAAGTTATGGGTGAAACTTCATGTATGGAATAAACATGTTTCCTGGTATTTGAAGATGAACAAGAAAAGAACAATACATTAAAACAGAAGTTGAAATGGTGAAACCTTGTATCTTATCATCTGCAAGATTGACAGGGCTCCATAGATTGCTTCCCTTCTTGCGTTTCTCCATGTTATATCCAAGAATGTTGGTCCCTCCAGTGTTGGAAGGGGGATTCCATGTCAGAGTGATACAGTCCTTGAAGGCACTGACCACTTTGGGTGCAGAAGGGGGTCCAGCGTATGCTAAGTACAGAAATATGGTTTAGCGACAACTGTCTTCTGGTTCTGTATTAATATATAAACAAAATAAATCACTTAATTTCAGCATTTAAAAATGTGGTATTGTTATTCTGTACTAGACAATGCACATTGAGATTTCCAAAATAACACATAGTATCTTGAATCACGCTAAATTGGCCTCACCAATTTATGCGCCCACCTTTTGTGCCAGCCTGGACATCCTCTGTCTCCATCAACTCACTGGTGCCCATCTCAGTGTCGGCCCTGATTTTGTAACAGTACCTCCTGCCATGGTCCACATCACTGTCCTTGTAGTGGGCCTCTGGACCGATTGGACCCAGCTTCTTCCAGGTGTTGCGGCCTATCTGTTGGCGTTCCAGGATGTAGTTTAGTATCTTACAGCCACCATCATCCTTCGGGGACCTCCACTTCACCTCAATGGCATTTTGAGAGGCTTCAATAATCTCCAGAGGTCCCATGGGAGGGGTGGGCTTGTCTGTGAAGAAACAGATGCAGCTTTTACTCTCTGTGCTATTTCTCTTAGCATCATACAATTTCTTCCTGAACTTAATGGGACAGTGCAATATTTAGGCAATTAAGCCCTTTATCTACTTACCCAGAGTCAGATGAACTGATGGATACCATGTGTATGTGTCTGCATGCAGTATGAAGTTAAGAGTTTGATTTTGCGAGCCAATGCTAACTAGCTTTAACGCAATGACTGGAAGTCTACTGGAACAGCTAACATGCTACCACCTACTTTATTCCTACTGGATGCAGAGAAGTAAAAATGGTATCAGTGAGCTCTTTTAACTCTGGGTAAGTAGATAAAGGGTTTAATGTCGCACTCTCCATTTAATGAATCACTTAAATATCGTAATTATTTTATTTATTATTCGATTTTATCATAATATATTGCACTGTATTCAAAATACATAGTTTGATAAATAAAATTTGCCCAAGTGACTTGTAACATTCAGGTATTCACACCAAATCCAAGAGAAGTTATTGCTTGGACCCAGAGAGAATAAACGTACCAATTACAATGATCTTTGCAAAGGCCTCAACAGTTCCAAACTCATTTTTGAGTTTGAACTTGATTTCTCCTGTGTCTTTGCGCTGTAACTTGTTAAGAGTTACTTGACTATAACCCTCTCCATGCTCAATCTTGATATTTGTGTCGTCTGAGAGCTCCTCGCCTTCATGGTACCATTGGATCTTCATTGGATCCCGACCCACAAATGGTATCTTGAAAGTGGCTTTTTGACCTTTTTTAATAATGTTCGGGACAGTAAACTTTTTCAATTCCTCTGGGTCGAATCTAGGTGGATCTACAAAGAAAGGTACAATAATATAATGAGTGAATTTAAGAATGTTATTAAATGTAATGAATGTTGTGCTAAGATTAAATGCAAGATAAAAAAGTTAAATAGATTTAGACCTTCAACAACAATCATGGCCTCTGTTTTACGCCCATCTGCCTCAAATTTGTATTTTCCAGCATAGTCCTCTGAGATTTTGCAGATTTTCAGGGATTGGAAGAATCCATCTTTAGACATGGTAAGAACATCATCGGGTTCAATCTGAACAGGAAAACAATATTTAGGCTGATATATCTCTTAAATATCATCTGCATTTGCAAGGGCCATCAAAACAACTAATATTAGCTCAAAACACAAATAATAATAATAATAATAATAACGTATTGGTGTTTTTCTATGGCCTCATAATAATATGTATTGAAGTGGTGATTGGTTAAATTACACTGCAATGTAGATGCTCACCTCGTCTCCATTTAGGTACCATACCCCATCAACATTTTCCTTGCTCAGCTTACAGACAAGTTCAGCTGTGTCTCCCACAATGGCGGTGACATCAGAAAGTCCAAGGGTGAAGTGAACGCCAGGGTCTGGAGGATTTACCAGATTTACAGTTAGTGGCAGTGCTTAAATTGCAGCTCACCCTTATGTAATTACCTGCAAGGGTGAGTGTTGGAATTCATATGAAGTAAAATAATTACATTCATTGCAATCTTTCTTTGTTATACAGTTCATGCATGCATGTATGTATGGCATACAATACAATGTCATCTTAGTGTACTGACTTACCTAAGCTCCGAGTCCTCAGAATCTTGAATCATACATTACTGTTTACATTTATTTTATTCCATGTATTTTATTTAGCAGTTTATCTATAAAATACATGTTCAAATGTAAATTGTCATTATTTAAGAGGTGTGATGGATTAAAAACAGATGGCGTTGATCTTCAGTGTAGATGAAAATCGCAAAATGTCACTTCTTCCACTTTGATTGTTTAAGCAAAATATTGAAGATTGAGTTTTTCCATATTTTTATTTCAGGAATTTGTTGACGTGTTTTTATTTTCCGTTATATTCTCTTTCTGTTAGCCTGGGTATGGCATGAGTTATTATTCTTCACTCTTGGCCTTCATTCTTGTTTGCTGCCATAGATCTTTGGTCAAGGTGATAATTGACAAGAGATATTCATATCTTCAGTGTACTGTGTGAAAAACTGTAGCCATTCATTCTTGGCTATGACAATGGTTGTGTGTAAGACGTGCAGGTTTTATCTTCCAGGCGGCTTCCAAATCAAGAAGTCTTCATATATCTTTATTTCTCTTTCTAAAGCTTGAGCTCTTCTTATTGAAGTGATAATTCCCAAGAAGCCGGAGTTTGGAGGATATATTGGTATGGGTGTTGTTAGGCCTGAGACGAAGTCGAGGTCATTATCACTTTTATACAACGGGTTACTAACAGATTCAAATAATTATTGACATATTTTCTTCTTATATTTTCACATCACCTTCCAAACCATAAAATCCAATCTTATGTATTCACACTTCAATCTTCGTATATTTTCATGTTTTTTTTTTATCTTCCTGAAATATGTTTGTCTTCTGTGTTCTTCTGACGTGATTATGTTTTAGTAATGAGACCACGTTTTGGAGATTTCGCAACACTTAATTCAGTACTAGGTTACCCAGGCAAGAATGTTTGTTAAGACTAACAAACTACGAACACAGATGCTTTTTAAACATACTGTAGCACACACAAACACTAAGGCGGCGACATGGATGCAATTTTGTCATCCATCATTGATATGCCCTGCTATAAATTACTTGTAAACTACATGGTTTAATAAAATAAAAAAGTTCCTCCCAAACCTATCAACTATGAAACATCTAGAAAACTTGTTAATGTGCTGTATGATAATCAATGTCTATGTGAAGTATGGATTGTTAACCGTTGTTGAAGCCACACGTTTTTCAAGAATACCATCATCCCAAAGGGTCAGGGATCTAATAAGTAAGGAATAAAACCCAGCATTAGTCTGAATGATCACACGTGTGTTCTGTAAGCCCAGCCTCAAACCGGAAAAGTCATTTGTTTTATCAAATGACTTTGATCCTTGAACGGTGCCTCCCATGCAGTAGTCAATGCAGTATCCATTATCTTACCAATGACCGTCTCCTGAAGTATTGGGCCTGACCTTGTGCAGCCTGTGCGCTTGCCACGCTTAGCAGCTTCTGCTGGCTCGTTGGCCTCAGCGGCACTTGAAGCCTCATCGCCACTTGCAGCCTCACCATTGTTGGCAGACGCACCACTGCTTGCTGGCCCGGCACCACCAGCACCACCTCCGCTCTTTGCCTTTCTTTTTTGGACTTTTGCATCTGTGGCTGTGACATTGCTATTTGTCTTTCCTAGTAATGATTATTATAATCACTGTCAATCACTCATGGATTATTTGTCGATTATTGTTGGGTAAGGCATTGTAGAGAACACTAACGGTAACAGTAACAACAGCAGTAACAACAACATCCACGATAACAAAAGCAACAATTGCAAAAATAACAATTGTACAACAACTATAACTTTAAGACGGAAGGGGTGGTGAAGAATTTGGTTCCTATTACTTATCCAAGCCTTTACGTATCCATAACTACTCTGGTTAGTAGCTGGATGTAATTTACATTTTTCTCAAAATAAAAAACATTTTGAGGAAATATGAAGGCAATATCCTTTTACCTAAAACGTATTTTTGTTGTACTTGAATAAGTAACCTGGCAAATTCTTTCACCAATCTATGTAATTAAAAGAGACCCTCTTTTTCAAAAGCTAACATTCACAAATGGGTCAAAACAATGCACAAATAACATACAGTTGAAACATCGAAACACACACACGTGGCATATAAAATACAAACATTAGGTCATATTTGTATTTCAAAGAGTGAACGGTAAGTATGTACATGCTATTTTACATAAAGATTAAAAAGAGGTACGTTAAACTGTGCATGTTATTATTTGTTAAATTTATAAGGCAGTTAATACTCAAAAGAAAAAAATATATAACACAACCAACTAAGCACTTTCAGAGAAAGGTACTGCTCGAGCTCGACTTGGTTTGGAATTCAATCTTTCACTACTAAGTATTTATCTGAGCTTCAGACACGAAGTGATGGGTGCTTCTGCTAGGGACAGCAATTGCTGGTTTGGAAATCATTTAGACATGGTTGGTGACCTGCAATATGTATGCATTTTACAAACTGATTCATTAGGTTTATCGCTATATTGTGTAGAACAGTCGACTCTAAAGTAAACAAATAGGCCTATGGATTTATGAAAATGTATTTCAAATTAAGACTATTAGTACATCATAACGTGGCAGATGTTATGTTTAACTACAGTGCCACAGTTTTGGTCAATTATTTCTGACTACATACGAAGTCACACAGTATGGGCCCTGTTTTGAATGACAGCTATGGCATAGTATTATTATTATGTTTTATCTCCCTTGATATAATGTATGTATATAAACTTCAATAACAAACGCATCATACATTTGAGGGTTAATATTCATCCTAAATGTCAGTGTAAGTATTAAGTTTAGGATTTATTTGAGTAAATAAAGATTTCCTTCATTTATCAGGCAATTGCCAAAGTCATTTTCCCGAAAAATGACTTTGATATTAAACCAACCTGTTTCCATGCATGTTCATGAAATGCAACCTTCACAAAATCTTACCAACAATCTCTTCCTTGAGGAGTGGGCCTTGCCTTGTGCGTTTCCCACGTTTCCCCGATTGCTCACTTGAAGCTTCCTCATCATAATCATCTATTGGTGATAATTAATTTCAAGTTGATGTCAAACAATTTCAATTGTATGTATTTACCTTGTGAATTTTTGTATTTGCTTTAAAGGCAAACTCATTTGTAATGAAGTTGGTTTGCTAGTACATTAATATGATCAAATCAGACCATGTTCCATGTACTGATGTTGATTAATAATCATTTCAACAACAATATGCCAAAATGTGCAAGCTAATCACAATTAGATTTTAAATTTCCTTTGACAATAACAGTCAAACGTTTGGACACACCTACTCATTCAAGGGTTTTTCTTTACTTTTACTATTTTCTACATTGTAGAATAATAGTGAAGACATCAAAACTATGAAATAACACATACTGTATGGAATCATGTAGTAACCAAAAAAGTGTTAAACAAATCAAATGTATTTTATATTTGAGATTCTTCAAAGTAGCCACCGTTTGCCTTGATGACAACTTTGCACACTATTGGCATTCTCTCAACCTGCTTCATGAGGTAGTCACCTGGAATGCATTTCAATTAACAGGTGTGCCTTGTTTGTGGAATTTCTTTCCTGCATTTGAGCCAATCAGTTGTGTTGTGACAAGGTAGGGGTGGTATACAGAAGATAGCCCTATTTGGCAAAAGCCCATATCATGGCAAGAACAGCTGAAATAAGTAAAGAGAAGTGACAGTCCATCATTACTTTAGGACACGAAGTTCAGTCAATCTGGACAATTTCAAGAACTTTGAAAGTGCAGTCGCAAAAACCATCAAGCGCTATGATGGAACTGGCTCTCTCTTAGGAAAGGAAGACCCAGAGTTACCTTTGCTGCAGAGGACACATTCATTAGAGTTACCAGCCTCAGAAATTGCAGCCCAAATAAATGCTTCAAATAACAGTTCAAATAACAGACATGTCTCAAAATCAACTGTTCAGAGGAGACAGCGTGAATAAGACCTTCATGGTTGAATTTCTGCAAAAATACCACTACTAAAGGACACCAATAATAAGAAGAGACTTGCTTGGACCAAGAAACACATTTTTGCTTTTTAGTTCCAACCGTGTCTTTGTGAGATGCAGAGTAGGTAATGTAATGTGTGGTTCCCACCATGAAGCATGGAGGAGGAGGTTTGATAATCTGGGGGGCTTTGCCGGTGACACTGTCTGTGATTTATTTTGAATTCAATGCACACTTAACCAGCATGGCTACCACATCGTTCTGCAGTGATACGCCATCCCTTCTGATTTGCGTTTAGTGGGACTATCATTTGTTTTTCAAGGGCTATTTGACCAACAAGGAGAGTGATGGAGGGCTGCATCAGATGACCTGGCCTCCACAATTACCTGGCCTCAACCAAATTGAGATGGTTTGGGATGAGTTGAACACAGAGTGAAGTAAAAGCAGCCAACAAGTGCTCAGCATATGTGGGAATTCCTTCAAGACTGTTGGAAAAGCATTCCAGGTGAAGCTGGTTGGCAGAATGCCAAGAGTGTGCAATGCTGTCATCAAGGCAAAAGGTGGCTACTTTGAAGAATCTCAAATATATATTTGTTTAACACTTTTTGGTGCTCAGCATAAAACTATAATGTAGAAAATAGTAAAACTAAAGAAAAACCCTTGAATGAGTAGGTGTGTCCAAACTTTTGACTGGTACTGTATGTTACATACATGTATGTGGTTTCTTACTGTATGTGGATGCTGTTGTCTTGGCTGATAAGGTTTATAATATTTTATCAGCAGTATAGTAACAAATACAATTGAAAACACAATTACGGTAACACACATAGCGATAGCATGATTACGAAAGTATTATTACGATAACAGTATAGGATGCAAAAGAAGAAAATAAAGACTGGAGGCCAAAGCGATAACAAAAAAATATATAAAATGGACGCACACAAAAACAAGTAACTTAGATGATTTGTATCTTAGTTGACTTGACAGGGGTGTGTGTCCTGTACTTGTTTGTTTATGTTAACGTAGGTACTTCTTAAAGAGATACTTTGGGATTTTGGCAATGAGGCCTTTTATCTACTTCCCCAGATGAACTCATGGATACCATTTTTATGTATCGGCATGCAGTTTGAAGGAAGTTGCTAACTAGCATTAACACAATATCTGGAAGTCATTGTGCTAACGCTTGTTGGCATATTTTTTAAAACAATTTCTTTTTTTACATTTAACCTTTATTTAACTAAGCAAGTCAGTTAAGAACAAATTCTTATTTTACAATGACAGCCTACGCCGGGCAACGCTGGGCCAATTATGCGCCGCCCTATGGGACTCCCAATCATGGGCGGTTTTGATACAGACTGGATTCAAACTAGGGTGTCTGTAGTAATGCCTGTAGCACTGAGATGCAGCGCCTTACACCGCTGCACCACTCGAGATAGGCTCGCATAAGCTCGCATAGGCTCTAACTTCCTTCATACTGGACACAGAGACAGAAAAGTGGTATCCACAAATTCATCTCTCGGGTGAAGTAGATAAAGGGCCTAATTATCCAAAATCCCAAAGTATTCATTTAAGTAGTGCTTTTAGGGTTACCTTACCTAAATGCATCCTCTATGGTCAATTAGTGACATCAATTACAATCTGGTGATAATGACCTTGAGACAGTCATCCCAGTAATAGAAATATGACATCTGGGTGAACTATACTTAGTGTAGTGGATATACTCTATGGGCCAGTTTCCCAGAACTAAAAAGCAAGAATCTCCATTGAAAGTGCTTTTTAGTCTAAAATGTCTTCCATTTAAACTACTTAAAAATCTTGTGGAAGAAATAGTTTCTTACCTATGACCGTGTCTGGATCAACTTGGCCCCTTCTCACACGCTTTGTTTTTCTGGCCTCATCTTCCTCATCAGACTCATCTGTGCTTACTACTATGTCTTCGTATCCCGATCCAGATCCAGCATCTCCCTCAGCTCCATCACCTGCAGCTCCACAACCTGCAGCCCCACCACCCGCAGCCCCACCACCCGCAGCCCCACCACCCGCAGCCCCACCACCCGCAGCCCCACCACCCGCAGCCCCACCACCCGCAGCCCCACCACCCGCAGCTCCACCACCTGCAGCTCCACCACCTGAGGCTTTCCCAGAGGCAATCTTCTTTGCCTTTGCTTTCTCCTTAGCATCTTTCAATTTAGCAGCTTTTTTCTCTGCCTTAGCCTTAGCCTTAGCTTCCGCAGCCCTAGCTGCCTCTCTGCCGGCTTTGGCGGCTGCATCAGCGGCCTCTTTCTCGGCCTGGGCGGCTGCGTCAGTGACCCCTCTCTCAGCAGCCTTAATTTTTGCTTCCGCCATCCTCTCTTCCATGTCTTTCTTGTGTTTTTCCGCCTGCTCCTTTGCTATTTTCTCCAGATCCAAATCACCTCCTCCAGCCTGGGTTGTTTTGCGAGCTAT
This sequence comes from Brachymystax lenok tsinlingensis, assembly GCA_030435695.1. Classification (NCBI taxonomy): domain Eukaryota; kingdom Metazoa; phylum Chordata; class Actinopteri; order Salmoniformes; family Salmonidae; genus Brachymystax; species Brachymystax lenok. The sequence continues at coordinate 11,738,210 of CM059797.1, read as the reverse complement.
CTTCTTGCCTTTATTCGCAGGGTTCTTGTCAACTAAATCAGAGAATTTGCGAGCTATTTAATATCATGGTAGCCAGTGACGTGTGTGTGATTCACTGTTCATTTATATGGTTTATGAATACAACTGATATGCTAAACGATTGTTCAAAAACATTCCATGAGAAAATGGAATAACCTCACCTTCCACCACAAGCCAGGCATTACAGGAATGGATACCTGCCACAGCTGCGTAGATACCAGCGTCCAAAGGCTGACAATCCTTCACTAACAACTTGTGGATGAGCTTGTCTTCAGACACTGTGATTTCAAATTTGTCATTACTTTCTATCGGACAACTCTTGCCCATCCAATTAATCTCAGCCATAGGTGCCGTTAAGACACACTGAAAGATGGCATCTTGTCTTTCTTCTGCCTTCACCTCCTGAATTTTGACGGCGAAATTTACAGGTGGAACTGAAAGATGGATAGAGAGTAGGGAATAATACATACTATGCACATCCAGTTCACAAAATAACATTGTCATGCTTCTCAAATGCTTTGCACACCAATTTTACAAATACTGCAGTTCTAGTCCTTGAATGCTGTAATTCCCAAAATGTTAAGTATTATGTATTTGCTCTTGTTTTATGTTAATTCCAAATAGTATCATTAACAATTTTGTAATAATCATATTACTGAAGCATTTTTTCTAGTCTCTATTTAGACTGCGATTTGCATTTGTACTCACTTTTGAAATCCGTGGAGAAGATATTAACTCCCTCTACGTCCACTGAGTAGAGACCAGCATCTGCCGGGTCTAGATTTTTGATCGTGAAAATGAACTTTTTGCCAACTCGTTTCAGTTGGTGCTTCATTTCTTCTTCCATCTCGACGGTGTAAGGAACCATAATACCATCCTGCCGAGTATATATATAATTTTATTTTTTATAGTTTTTTAATCTACTTTCCGAGAGTCAGATAAACTCGTTGATACCAGTTTATGTCTCTGCGTCCAGTATGAAGGAAGTTGGAGGTAGTTTTGTGAGACAATGCTAACTAGCGTTAGCACAGTGACTGGAAGTCGACAGCTGTTCCCATAGACTTCCTGTCATTGCTCTAACTATACTTAGCATTTGCGCTAAATTTAGTTGGCAACTTCCTTTAAACTGCACACAGAGACATACAAATAGTATCCACAAGTTCATCTGACTCTGGGGAAGTAGATACAGTGCATTCAGAAAGTATTCAGACCCCATGGCTTTTTCCACATTTGGTTACGTTACATACAGCCTTATTCTAAAATGGATTAAAACCTGTTAGGGAGCGGCATCAGTGTTCAGAGTTTTGGAGAGTCTGCCGTGCCCAAAGTAAAATTCCTGGTACTCAGGCCCAGAAACTAGGATATGCACATATTTAGTAGTTTTGGATAGAAAACATTCTGGAGTTTCTAAAACTGTTAAAATAATGTCTGTGAGCATAACATAACTTATATGGCAGGCGAAAACCCGAGCAAAATCCATCCAAGAATATGTCATTTTGTGAGCTTGCTCATTTTCCAATGAGTTGCTATAGGATGTTGCAGTACCCATGTTGCAGTACCCATGGCTTCCACTAGATGTCAAGCGTCTTTAGACAAGGTTTGATGTGTTTATCTTGAAAACTAGAGGAATACAGGAAGTTGATATCAGTGGAGTGAGGAAGCAATTTCTGTCTGTGACGCGCAGGACCCGGGAGCGCGCACCTCGGTTTTTTACTTTTCTATCGCTCAAGATATTATCCGTGTGAAATATAATCGTTAATAATCATAATAGTGTAGCTAAGGATCGATTAGAAACGTGGTTTGATTTGTTTGGACAAAGTTTATAGGTATATTTTTACCAGTCTCTGTGTCTTCTATATTGGATGGGTGAACGGTGGATTTTCTGAACAGAACGCGCCACCCAAACGGAGATTTATGGATATAAATAGGGACTTTTTTGAACAAAAGGAACATTGGATGTCTTGCTTGGACAGCAAAAGATCTTCAAAGGTAAGCGATTTTTTTTAGCTCTTTTTATGTGTTTTGTGACACCCGTGCTGGTTTTATTATTATGCTAATGGGGGGAAGTACACAGGGTGCTGTCCTCAGACAATCAAATGTTATGCTTTCGCCGTAAAGCTTTTTGGAAATCTGACAACGCTGTGAGATTGCCAAGAGTCTAAGCTTTTGAAGAGTGTGCAACACTTGTATTTTTATGAATGTTTTATAATACTACATTTGCATTTAAATTTGGCGCTCTACATTTTTCCGGATGTTGTCAAGGATGAGGCCCCGCCGCTCCTTAATTATCCCCAAGAGGTTAAATGAAACATTTTTCTCATCAATCTACACACAATACCCCATAATGCCAAAACAAAAACAGGGTTTTGAAACGTATTCATGTAAGTATTCAGACCCTTTGTTATGGGACTATAAATTGAGTTCAGGTGCATCCTGTTTCCATTGATCATCATTGTTATGTTTCTACAACTTGATTAGAGTCAACCTGTGGTAAATTCAATTGATTGGACATGATTTGGAAAGGCACACACCTGTCTATATAAAGTCCCACAGTTGGCAGTGCAAGTCAGAGCATAAACCAAGCAATGAGGTCAAAGGAATTGTCTGTAGAGTTCCCAGAACATGATTGTGTCGAGGCACAGATCTGGGGATAGGATACCAAAACATTCCTGCAGCGTAAAGGTCCCCAAGAACACAGTGGCCTCCATCATTCTTAAATGCAATAAGTTTGGAATCACCAAGACTCTTCATTGAGCTGGCTACCCGGCCAAACTGAGCAATCGGGGGAGAAGGGCCTTGGTCAGGGAGGTGACCAAGAAGCCAATGGTAAATCTGGCAGAGCTCCAGAGTTCCGCTGTGGAGATGGGAGAACCTTCCAGAAGGACAACCATCTTGTCAGCACTCCACCAACCATGTCTTTATGGTAGAGTGGCCAGACAGAAGCCACTCCTCTGTAAAAGGCACATGACATTTTAGCTCTTGGAGTTTGCCAAAAGGCACAGAAAGGACTCTCAGATCATGAGAAACAAAATGATCTGGTCTGATGAAACCAAGATTGAACACTTTGGCCTGAATGCCAAGCGTAACGTCTGGAGGAAACCTGGCATCATCCCTACGGTGAAGCATGGTGGTGGCAGCATCATGCAGTGGGGATGTTTTTCAGAGGCAGGGACTGGGAGAATAGTCAGGATAAAGGGAAAGATGAATGGAGCAAAGTACAGAGAGATCCTTAACGAAAAAACCTGTTCCAGAGGGCTCAGGACCTCAGACTGGGGCAAAGGTTCACCTTGCAACAGGATAATGACCCTTGGCTCACAGCCAAGACAATGCAGGAGTGGCTTCGGGACAAGTCTCTGAATGCCATTGAGTGACCCAGCCAGAGCCCGGGCTTGAACCCTATTGAACATCTCTGGAGTGACCTGAAATTAGCTGTGCAGCGAGAAGTATGTGAGAAACTCCCCAAATACCGGTGTGCCAAGCTTGTAATGTCACACCCAAGAATACTAGAGGCTGTAATCGCTGCCAAAGGTGCTTCAAGAATGTGCTGAATAAAGGGTCTGAATAGTTATGCAAATGAAATATACAGGAGAGCTATTGAACAGTTTTGTATGAGCTTTCATACCTTGTAGAGGAAAATCCTGCTGCTGGCATCTTTAAGATCCATGTCAATTTCAAACGTTGCATTTTCATCAGCATTGACTTCGATGTGTTTGAGCGAACTGATATGTTCAATAAACTGAAACAGACAAATATAAAAGGTATGGTATAATGACTGAGAAACCATAAGATCTTTTAAAAATCTAACAGGTAACTGACACATTTCACCTTTTACTTTATTGGTGTTTTCTTCAAAATAACACCCGTAAGAATATATAGTACTATACCTGTGCCTGTTCCACCTCTCTCTCCCTTTTCATTTCAGCCAGTTTTGTCAGCATCCCACGGAAATTAGTAATGCCATACTCAGCACAGATATGTTCATAATCTTTCTTGTCGGCACTCATCAGGATCTCCCAAACTTTCTCTTCAGATTCGAGTGGCTTTTGCTCATGGACTTCTCCACTACAGATCAAATCAAATCAAATTGTCACATGTGCCAAATACAACAGGTGTACAGTGAAATGCTTACTTACAAGCCCTTACCAACAATGCTTTATGGAGTTTTAAGAAAAAAAAGTGACAAGTAAAAAATAGATAAGTAAAGAATTGAAAATACAAGTAACAAATAATTAAACAGCAGCAATAAAATAACAATAGCGAGGCTATATACAGGGAGTACCGGTACAGAGTCAATGTTAGTCGAGGTAATTGAGATAATATGTACATGTAGGTAGAGTACAAAAGTGACTATGCATAGATAATAAACAGAGAGTAGCAGCAGCATAAAAGAGGGGTCTGGGTAGCCCTTTGAAAAGATAGCTGTTCAGGAGTCTTATGGCTTGCAGGTGAAAGCTGTTATGAAGCCTTATGGACCTATACTTGGCACTCCGGTACCGCTTGCTGTGCAGTAGCAAAGAGAACAGTCCATGACTAAGGTGGCTGGAGTTTTTGACAATTTTTAGGGCCTTCCTCTGACACTGCCTGGTATTGAGGTCCTGGATGGCAGAAAGCTTGGTTCCAGTGATGTACTGGGCCGTACGCAATACTCTCTGTAGTGCCTTGCAGTCGGAAGGCCGAGTAGTTGCCATACCAGGCAGTGATGCAACCAGTCAAGATGCTCTCGATGGTGCAGCTGTAGAACCTTTGGAGGATCTGAGGACCATCGCCAAATGTTTTCAGTCTCTTGAGGGGGAATACACTTTGTTGTGCCCTCTTCACAACTGTCTTAGTGTGTTTGGACCATGATAGTTTGTTGGTGATGTGGACACCAAGGAAGCTCTCAACCTGCTCTACTGCAGCCCCGTCAATGAGAATGGGGGCGTGCTTGGTCCTGCTTTTCCTGTAGTCCACAAGAATCTCCTTTGTCTTGATCACGTTGATGGAGAGGTTGTTGTCCTGGCACCACATGGCCAGGTCTCTGACCTCCTCCCTATAGACAGTCTCATCGATGTTGTTAATCATCAGCAAACTTGATGATGGTGTTGGAGTCATGCCTGGCCATGCAGTCATGAGCGAACAGGGAGTACAGGAGGGGACTGAGCACGCACCCCTGAGGGGACCCGTGTTAAGAATCAGAGTGGTGGATGTGTTGTTACCTACTCTTACCACCTGGGGGCAGCCCGTCAGGAAGTCCAGGATCCAGTTGCAGAGGGAGGTGTTTAGTCACACAGGATGATCATTTACCATGCATGCATTCATTTGAATTGCTATTGCAGAGTTGCAGCCTGTATTTAGTCTGCTTTATTATTTAATTGTCTTCTGTTCTACAAATCTTTTCAGCAGTGTTTCCCTCTGTCACTTAGGGCGTGTTTTCCAGAACTGAACCCTTTTCAAACAGAGACCTTTAACTTATTGTTACCTTCTTTTTAGAGGTTTAGGTTGTCTGTTTGAAAGGTTTAAGAGTAAGGAAACTGTGCATTTTAACCTAGACCTATTTACACAACCTGTTAATAGAGTACAATGTAATACATTCTCTTACCGCTTCTTCAACATTGTTCTAAAAGACCCAGGTTTGAGTGACTCTTGTTCTTCTTTGGACTTGGCTAATTCCTTCGTCTTTTTGAATCCAACTGGAAAGAAAAGTTTCCTAATGTTTATGTCTTAAAGTGTTGATCATTCTTTTTAAATCATTAGAATGCATTTGCTTGACAAGATAACTATTGCTTAAGAGAGGTTTAGATTAGATGTGTTTGAATTCTTTTTTTGTGTGTCCTACCTTCAATGACATTCAGCTGGATAGTGCAAACAGCCTTTCCATACTCATTTGTTGCAAAGCATTTGTAGGTGTCGGCATCTTCTCCACATACTTTGGGGATCTGTAAGCAAATTGATAATGTATTAACTACGTACTTCCCATCAACTGATATTAAGGTCTATAAAACAAATTAATTGAAATATACTTCAAGGGTAATTGTTTTATTTATTTTAAAATCCAGGAATTTAACTAAATAATTATTATAATAAATGTTTTCATGTTAAATGGTTGAAATATAAAGATTGGAGTAAAAAGGAGGGGACGTGTAGAAGCCAAGAGATTTAGCAGCCTTTGATGGAACTGAAATTGACAATATGTCTCCTTTATTGTTGAGTATAAGAACCAGTTGGTGCTGAATGGTGATAAACATGCTTACCTCTAGGGTGTGTTCACCAGTCGCCTCGTCATACTTGCTCTGGAACTTCTCTGGATTGTCTATTTTTCCATTTGCTCGGTTCCATGTCACTTTGGGTGTAGGTTCACCATACACAATGGCTTTGAACACCCCGAACTTGCCTGATTTGTGATTAGAGTCATAAAACACTCATATATAGTAATGTTTTGTACCATTGTGTTTTTCTTCTGATGTCCAGTATATGTTCGTATTTGGGTGTTTAATTAGTCCATCCTTTCAGTGATACAATTTTACATATGGATTAGTGCGATAGTTCAGACTGTATTTGTTTGGTATGTTATTGAATACATTGCATTTTCACCAAATATGATGTGTAACATTTGTTATACAACTACCCCCAGTGATGAAAGAGCTAGGTGTTAATTATGGCATATGCTTTAATAAGGAGCTTAACAGACTGACTCTATTAAAGGTTGTGTCACCAAACTAAGTGCGCAAGGTTAAATAAGGATTTGGTATGTGAGTGGGTAGGGCATAGAAGGTCATCATAATCATAAATTATGTAGTCTACATTTCATTTCTGTTGCTAATGAAGTTGATATGAGCCATCTGTAAGGATTGCATTTTTGTGGGCTCCACCATACATCACATGCCTTATGACCACTGTCACATGTCATGGCCTGAAGCCTGTGGAACCTACTCCAAATGATATAAATGACTCAACTGAGATGTAAAATAATGCAATCTGGCCTATCCCTACATGTCCTTATGCTGCTTGTCTTAGTCAGGACATAATATAATATATGCCATTTAGCAGACACCTTCATCCAAAGCACCTTACAGTCATGTGTGCATTTTTTTAATGTATTTTTTACTTATGGGAGCTACAGAGGACCACATGTGTTAATCTCATCAGCACCCCCGCTGCAGTGGGTCACCGTTCCCATTTTGGTTGACCCAATTCCTATGTGCTGCAGCTTGGAATAATACATTTGGAGTTTTTTTTCCCTTTGTTTATTAAGCAATAGCAGAACACACAACATTTATTGCAGTATAATAGGAAAGCTATGCTTGTTAATGCAGAATATTACATGATAAACTGTTCCTTACCCTCCTGAATAGTTAATGCGATGGGCTTGCGGGTGAAGTCAGGGTGGCTTTTCCCCTCTGGTATTTCCTCCACATACTGCGTGATCATAACTCCAGGGACTTTTGATCTGAATTTCTTGACTGATCACACACACACACAAAAAAAATATGAACAAAATATTCGAAAATTGAAAAATTATTTAATAACATTGTTAGCACTTACTGCTTAAATCAATTGAGATTTACATTAATGGATGACCAAATCTAACACACATAATGTCTAATACAATTATAATTACTGAATTACTACATGCATCAATATCATGTAATATTTGACTTTTTCAATGTAAGGGATTTTTCTGACCTAATATTACTGTAGAAGTAGTCATAGTACAACTAATATTCCACAAGACAGTCTTGTTAAAGCAATGGCTGATACACCAAAACATGGAGTAGAGTAGTATCAGGTCGGAATACTGCCCTAAATCACATGCCACATCTATCAAGAAAATACACCTTGATGCAAAGTTTGCATGTGTTATTTTCACACCAAAATGAAGCCAACTAAGCAAAAAACATGATGTTACTATTATTTATACTTTAGTTCAATGCATCATTGTTCTCTTAATATTTATGGTACTGTAAATTCTTCTTTTAAAGCTGAAATCTGTTGGTGAAACTACCATGTCCTGTTTGAGATATTGCATCAACAAATAAGTTACTTCAAACAATGCCACGATGCTGGACGCTTCTCTCCTCTGTTTCATCAACAAAACAAAACAATGACAAATGGTCTGGGGTGAACAGTGGCGCTGTTTCTCCCTTCATGGATTTCAGCTTTAATGTGATTTCTCTTTTTTATTATAACAGCTGCAAACTTAGCACTGCTGCAGATACTTAGTCAGTCTGACCCCAACTGTTTAAAATTATGTTTGGTCATCCATACTATTTCCATCCATATTTCTATGTTTTACTTGACTACTGTAACTGAGCATAAATATAATTCCACAACACTGATGAGTAATCATGTGCAAAAAATTGTTCGATGCAGATGTTAATTTTCTGTAAGAACATTTTCTGGAAGCCCATAACCTAAAACCTAGGTCATGAAGGGCCCAATCTGTCCTCCCACATACTCAACTTGTATTCTCTTGCACAAGCTACAGTTAGGTTGCAAGACAATATGGGAACCTCATAGCAATCAACCACAATGCCCTTTAGGGATAGTTTGTCAGTATAATGGATTTGTCATTTGTTTAGAGTTCCACAACGAAGTGCATCTGTTGGGACGCTGAACGTTTGAGTCATACACTTACAGTTGAAGTCTAAAGTTTACATACACCTTAGCCAAATACATTTTATCTCAGTTTTTCACAATTCCTGATATTTAATCCTAGTAAAAATTCCCTGTCTTAGGTCAATTAGGATCACCACTTTATTTTAAGAATGTGAAATGTCAGAAAAAAAGTAGTGAGAATGATTTATTTCAGCTTTTATTTCTTTCATCACATTCCCAGTGAGTCAGAAGTTTACATACACTCAATTCGAATTTGGTAGCATTGCCTTTAAATTCTTTAACTTGGGTCAAATGTTTCAGGTCGCCTTCCACAAGCTTCCCACAATAAGTTTGGTGAATTTTGGCCCATTCCTCCTGACAGAGCTGGTATAACTGAGTCAGGTTTGTAGGCCTCCTTGATCACACACACTTTTTCAGTTGTGTGATCAAATGCTCTATAGGATTGAGGTCAGGGCTTTGTGATGGCCACTCCAAAACCTTGACTTTGTTGTCCTTAAGCCATTTTGCCACAACTTTGGAAGTATGCTTGGCATTGTCCATTTAGAAGACCCATTTGCGACCAAACTTTAACTTCTGACTGATGTCTTGAGATGTTGCTTCAATATATCCACATCATTTTCCCTCCTCATGTTGCCATCTATTTTGTGAAGTGCACCAGTCCCTCCTGCAGAAAAGCACCCCCACAACATGATGCTGCCACCCCCGTGCTTCACGGTTGGGATGGTGTTCTTCGGCTTGCAAGCCTCTCCCTTTTTCCTCCAAACATAACAATGGTCATTATGGCCAAACAGTTATATTTTGTTTCATCAGACCAGAGGACAATTCTCCAAAAAGTAAGATCTTTGTCCTCATGTGCAATTGCAAACCGTAATCTGGCATTTTTATGGCGGTTTTGGAGCAGTGGCCTCTTCCTTGCTGAGCGGCCTTTCAGGTTATGTCGATATAGGACTCGTTTTACTGTGGATATAGATACTTTTGTTTCCTCCAGAATCTTCAGAAGGTCCTTTGCTATGTTTCTGAGATTGAATTGTACTTTTCGCACCAAAGTACGCTCTTCTCTAGGAGACATAACGTGTTTCCTTCCTGAGCGGTGTGATGGCTGCGTGGTCCAAGGGTGTTTCTACTTGCGTACTGGTGTTTGTACAGATGCACGTGGTACCTTCAGGCATTTGGAAAATGGTCCCAAGGATGAAACAGACTTGTGGATGTTTCCAGTTTTTTTTCATAGGTCTTGGCTGATTGTCTTTGTTTTCCCATGATGTAGGCTTTGAAATGCATCCACAGGTACAACTCCAATTGACTCAGACGATGTCAGTTAGCCTATCAGAAGCTTCTAAAGCCATGACATTATTTTCTGGAATTTTCCAAGCTGTTTAAAGGCACAGTCAACTTAATGTGTGTAAACTTCTGACCCACTGGAATTGTGATACAGTGAATTTTAAGTGAAATAATCTGTCTGTAAACAATTGTTGAAAAAATTAATTGTGTCATGCACAAAGTAGATGTCCTAACCGACTTGCTAAAACTATAGTTTGTTAACAAGAAAGTTGTGGAGTGGTTGAAAAGCGAGTTTTAATGACTCCAACCTAAGTTTATGTAAACTTTCGACTTCAATTGTACAGGAATTACACCATTCATTTGATGATGTATACAGTAGCCTACGTGCAACACAGTCATTACTTTCATCCACCATGCTTTGGTACAGTAAAACACCCTGAAAAAAAGTATAAGGTATACTCTCTTAGAAAAAAAAACCTTAAAGGGTTCTTCAGCTTTCCCCATAGGATAACCATTAGAAGAACCCTTATTTGTTTCCATGTAGAGCCTTTTGGGGTTCAGTGTAAGAACCTTACCACAGTGGAAACTTTTTTCTAAGATTGTAAAAAGAGAAAGACACAAATGGAAACTCAAGTTGTTGGAGTTTCCTTTTCTCTCGCATACCTTTTTTGTGGTGGGGCTTTTCCGTAGCACCCTCAGCACCTTCCACTTTACAAGCAACATGACAACAAGAGAAAGGAAATAGCACAGGAAACATTAATCCTGACAAAAGCACCAGAGAGAGGCTTGGGAACTTCGACAGGATTATGAATCCACACATACAGTACATAGATACATACGATTAACATTACACACACGGACAAGGGAAACATCCAACACACACAACTTGGAGAGAACCAACCTCCTAAGGTTATTTGTTGGAACAAATGTTTGAAAGAAAGATTATGGAAGATTAATTGTATATATACATTTATAACCATTACAAATTTCTGAGTACATCAAAACATGGAGTTAACAGAGATTATATTGTTTCCTAAATCCTTATGCTGCTTGTCTTAGTCTTAGTTAAATATTTTAATATTTAGCATACAAGGTATGTTTTATCTATGACGATGGCCTATTAATACTAACTAAGAACTAGTGGTGTTAAATTATACTAAATCTGCTGACCAACTTTGGTGTATCAGATATCAGATATGCCAGTCCTCATTGGCATCCAATAAGGTCCCATTTAATGTGTTGTGGTTGTCCATAGGGTTGGGCTGTTGAGAGTCCTTTTCTGTGCCAGTTACAGTGCATATTAATAGTTGGCTGTAAATTGATTTGGAAAACAGCTGAGGAAGATGAGATATCAGATTATATCTTCTACCAAACAGTTTATTGTCAGACATCCGTCTTTTGAGTCCAGTCTTCCCATTTCAATCTTCCCCACAGTGAAAACTCTTAAAAAGCTTCAGTTTACTGGTCAAATATGATCTCAAACTTAATCTTCTGTTTAGATTTGATGACTGAGTAGAGATGTAGTCAAGCATTCAGCACAGGTTTGACAGATTTCTCTTGATGTTAAATCAGTTCTTCAGTTTAGTTTTTCTAGCATAAGCGTGTTGTCTTACAGTTTTGGGATGTATTTTTTGTAAACTACAAGTAAATAAAACAATTCACAGCACTTTTCATTCTTCACTCTTCATAATCGCAATAAACTTCTTCTTTTTCGTTCTTCTGCTGAATCAGAAATATATTCATGCCCATTCCTTTTCCAGTATCACCCACTGACTGGCTGGTGATATTGCCTCATGATGGCGTTGACAGAGAAGTTTTACGTGATTGGTTCACTAGAAGGGTTGGCATGGTGATTTGACTGCTACTTCACCTTTTAAGCTGATTGAAGCAATAGCAAGCAGCTTGTATTTCTTCAAGTGCTGGTCTGGAGAATGGTCCTTTTTGGCAATATCTTAATTCCTAGTATAATTTACACTGTAGTAGGTGTTGCTAATATTTAATCAGGGTGCTCCTGTATGATTCTAGAAGCCCAGATGATTGTGCACAAATACTTGGATTGAAGGATCTCTTCAACTTCCTCTCGATAGCAAAAGAACAGAATAAATTATTAGGTGATGTTTTTGACGAAGCTTGTCATTGTAAATGTCATCTTTTACTGAAAATGATCTCATATCTTCTCTTCACTTAGTTGTGTATTGGAAGGTCCAATTGATACACTTTACGTACCTCGATTTACTGGCAAACTTTCGGTAGAAGACGCTGGAGCACCGTGTTGCACACGCATTGCAACAATTGTTCTGCCAATACAGTACAACCTAACATTTGTATGCCTGCAACTGTATCTTGGCAATCAATAACAGGATATGATTCCTTCCTTTTTTGTTATTTACCCCTTGCCTGTGTGTGATGGCATTGGGTGGTTGTCTGTCTTGATTTGACTGTTCAGAGGAGAAATCCAACACATTGCACTTACCCTTCTGCCCTTCGGCAGATTTATCTGTCACTTTCGACTTCATCAACTTCATCTTGGTAAATTTTGGAGCTCTCTTAAATCAGAAGGCTCTGTAACAGACATTTGCACAGAGAAAAGGAATGTGAGTTAAAACTGTCAAGTTGAATGGAACATCACTACCACTGATTACAGTCATTGAGATGCCTACTAGGTACGAGACAAGATAAAAAGACACAAGAAAAAACAGGGGTTTCAGAAGAGATCATTTACATGAGTGACATTCTCTCCTCTTCAGCTAATTACCAGCAGGTGGCACTTGAAACTTGGGTTTAGTGTTAGCTTGCACTATTTCTAATCTCATTAAAAGGTTGCGTATCAACAAAAAAACTAAAATGACATCATCAAAGTAGTATATCATCCTCCCAGATGATACAGTACCAAGCAGATGCTTGCAATGAGAAGGGAAATCTTGATTCGATGGTGCTGTTATTCTACCCAGTCAGTAAGAGGCAGCATGCAATACATGTCTATCTATTGGCCTTGTGTCGAACCACTGGATGGATGTCTATCCTAGGAATGTGATGCTGACATGTTTTGATTAAGCCCTGCAGTTGTTGAAATCTCTACTAAACCAAACCGTGGGAGGATATGCAGAGGGGGTGGGTAGCAACAGAGGCACCGAGGGCGCTATAGATTATCAAGGTATTTGTAGATGGTTAATAGGGAACATAGCTAACAAAGATCTTTGCTCTCTGCTGATTATAGATCACTTGTCAATATGATTCTACAGGATTAAGAGTTGATCCTAGGTTTTGAAAATTCCTTCTAACAATTTTATGCTGACAATTTAACATTGAATTGTGTTCACGCAATACCTGAATCACCCAATTTTTCTTAAAGAAATACTATACTTTCCTGCCTGGTTTTATAGGATATGTTGTTTGAGTTGTCAAATGTTGTGTCCTCTGACACAGATTGTAAAGACAGAAATGCTAGGGATCTAAAGATACAGACTGACATCACTTTTGGAGACATAGCAGTATCATTGGTCTACGCATGTAATAGGTCACATAACTCTCTATGTCGTTCCTTTTTTTGTTGTAGTAGTCAAATTTGACCTAACGGCTGTTCTGCTCAAGCCTTAAAATGCTCATTGGTTAGGGGTTGAAGAGGGGGGAGTTATGAAAGGTAAGTTAACTCATATTTTTACATCTCGTCATAGATTCGTAGAAAATACAGTGAAGGAAGAAAACGGTAAGGTGAGTTCTACCACTTCAAAGAATACAGTGAAGAAAGAAAACGATAAGGTGAGTTCTACCGCTTCAGAAAATACAGTGAAGGAAGAAAACGATAAGGTGAGTTCTACCGCTTCAGAAAATACAGTGAAGGAAGAAAACGATAAGGTGAGTTCTACCGCTTCAGAAAATACAGTGAAAGAAAGAAACGGTAAGATGAGTTCTATCGCTTCGGAAAATACAGTGAAGGAAAGAAACAGGAAGATGAGTTCTACCGCTTCAGAAAATACAGTGAAGGAAGAAAACGATAAGGTGAGTTCTACCGCTTCAGAAAATACAGTGAAAGAAAGAAACGGTAAGATGAGTTCTATCGCTTCGGAAAATACAGTGAAGGAAAGAAACGGTAAGATGAGTTCTACCGCTTCAGAAAATACAGTGAAGGAAGAAAACGATAAGGTGAGTTCTACCGCTTCAGAAAATACAGTGAAAGAAAGAAACGGTAAGATGAGTTCTATCGCTTCGGAAAATACAGTGAAGGAAAGAAACGGTAAGATGAGTTCTACCGCTTCAGAAAATACAGTGAAGCAAGAAAACTGTAAGGTGAGTTCTACCGCTTCAGGTCTTTATATAATTGTAACGCATAACGCCTTTGATATGACACCAAAGTATATGCATCCTTCCGCAGAGTAAATGAACTGTCTATGCAGGCTATGCCATGCTGTGTGCTATCACACAGATCATCACCTGTTTCTCTGATACATGGCTGTATAAAATGTAACGTTTGTGTCGCAGTGAGAAATAGGAGGCATGCTTTATAACATAATGACATGCCACCAGTATGTGGGGCAAGATGCCACGACTGGCAGCACAAGTAATTCACCACACTGTAGGCAGGCTGTCTTGAAATGTGCTGCTATTGTTGATGGAAAGAAGAGTCCTCTTTTTTCATAATGTATGTCTATTTGTATGTATGTGTTTACGTGCAGTATTATTCATGTTGTGGCATTTGTTTGTTACGAGTTTTGTACTTTGTTATATAATTGTCAGAGAAGTGTTTACTTAGACTACTTGATAACTAAATGCTATAAAAAAGTGTTGATATTGGATCAGTGATGCAATTTTGTCTTGTAGCTAAACTTATGTCAATTTCACCTCTGAGGGAAGATTGGCAAAGACCTGTGGGATCTTTCTATGTAGCACTACAGCAGCAAGGCCATTAATTTGGGGCAGGATATAGCTACACTATGAATCAACCAGCTTGACAGTGTGCTGAACCTACAGTGAGCCGTGAGAATAATCTCATCAAGGGCTGAACAGCAAACAAACACATGTGGCTCATTCCACAAAATGGGTGCCTTTTGGACATATAAACTTTTAAGAAATGAACTTAAACATATAATTTGTCATTCTAGGAGAACATTGAAAAAAAGGGGCCAATCCTTAAGAGTTTGAATACTTAAGGATTGGTGTCCCCCCACAGGACGGTTAAGCTAACTTAGGCTAATGTGACCGGCATGAGGTTGTAAGTAACATTAACATTTCCCAGGACATAGACATATCTGATAAGGGCAGAAAGCTTAATCCAAAAATGTCTCCAAGTTTCACCATCATTGTAAAGGCCTAGTTATTTTGCTGCTTTAAAAAAGCAATCGGACGCAAAATGCACCCATTTCATGGAATGACCTGCGTAGCTATTGCTAAAATGGTGCTAGACAAGTCTGAGAAACTCTGTCTTCCACCATTGACTGCACTGTTGACCTCACACTTGAAATGGCATCTGAGAGGTTCTCAAGTGTCCCTCCCGGCGATTTTTCACACATACACTAACCACAGCTGTATAACTCACAAAAAACAGTTCCTTGATGACAAGGGCTTTTGGTGACAAAAGGGTGCTGTATTTGAATTGCCAAATGGTTTTCTCAATTATTTTCAATTAAGGGCTGCCAAGTTCATGCATAAATTCCACAATAGAGACTCAAGGTATGTTTGGCACATGCTTCACCATTAGAACACACAGGGCATTTTGTTAATGTTATGTTATTTTTGTTCTACTGCATTGTTTCCAAATACAATCATGTATCTTCTATTTTGTTTCTGCTTCTGTAAAATGACACAACAATAGTTAATTTAGATACAAGTATCTTCTTAATCGTTAGTCCTACATAGAAAAATGTTGCACACTCACACACAAACAGTACACACTGAGTGTACAAAACATTAGAAACATCTGCTGTTTCCATGACATAGACTGACCAGATGAATCCAGGTGAAAGCTATAATGCCTTTTTGATGTCACTTGTTAAATCCAATTTAATTAGTGTAGATGAAGGGGAGGAATCAGGTAAAAAATATATTTTTAAGCCCTGAGACAGTTGAGATATGGATTGCGTATCTGTGCCATTCAGAAGGTGAATGGGCAAGGAAAATATTTAAGTGTATTTGAACGGAGTATGTGTTAAACAAATCAAAATATATTTTATATTTGAGATTCTTCAAAATAGCCACCCTTTGCCTTGATGACAGCTTTGCACAGTCTTGGCATTCTATCGACCACCGATCATGAGGTAGTCACCTCCCCCCACCCCTTTTGCCCTCAGAACAGCGTAAATTCGTCGGGGCATAGACTACAAGGTCTCGAAAGTGTTCCGCAGGGATGCTGGCCCATTTTGACTCCAATACTTCCCACATTTGTGTCAAGTTGGTTGGATGTCCTTTGGGTGGTGGACCATTCTTGATACACACAGGAAATTGTTGAGTGTGAAGAACCCAGAAGCGTTGCAGTTCTTGACATAAACCAGTGCACCTACTATCCTACCCCGTTCAAAGGCACTTCATTTTTTTTATCTTGCCCATTCATCCTCTGAATGGTACACATTCAGAGCTATTCAGAGCTGAATACAGAATAGCTTTTTGCGGTTTGACTATAAAACCAGCCCACTCTAGCTATGGCATATCATATATATTGGGCTGCATTTTTATTTGACACCTCCATCTATAGTTAGCCGTCACCCTCAAACCTCACGGCTATGACCTCACGGCTATGACTTCACGTCTATGATCCAGCTCTACAAATTCCACAACAGTGAAATTCAAACTGTAAAACACACATGCCCAACTAAAAAGATTTTATGCATCATCACCAAGTCAGGTGTGCCTCTTAATTTGGAATCCCATTTTAATGTACAGTACAGTATGTCAGACACATAAGTAAGTGAATGTCTGTAACAAACTTAATGAGGTATTCAGTAACTTGAGTAACTTAGACGGCATTAAAAACTTAAAGACCACAAAGCAAACAGTTGCAACATTTAATACCCTCTACCTTTAAGTATTTTATGTACATTTTAAAGGTATTCAGCCCTGCTGAAGTTATTTTACACCGTAATCTTCCAATATCAACTGAAAATCCTTGTGGTCATACAAGCATCTGCTTACATTCTCATATGCAGAATAGCATTATCACTATATTTCCCAGAACAACTAAATGCTATTACTACTACTTTATGTACATTATGGAATTTTGACCTTTCCTCAAGTCACATAACATAATAACAATACTGGCACAATTAAAAAAGGTACAAGCCCAGTTTGTATTTCCCTCCATGCTGGTCCATCTCGTTCTGACCCCCCCATTCTGCCAGAGAGGAGGGAAGAACGACCTACCTGCTCACAGTCCTCAGTGCTCTCAGCTGTGCTCCTTTCAAGCAACACTGTGGCTACTCTGATATTTGAGCGCCTGTTCCAAGTTGTGCTAGGTAATAAATCCTTTGAGCAACGTGTGTGTCTCTGCCTGAAGACTCAGCGACTGCCAAAACGAGTTGTCTTTTTGTATTTGTGTTGAGGAGTTGCACCAAAGACGTTTGGTTGGGTGGGCGGTGAAGAGGGGGGCTCCACTAAGGGTAGAGAGAGGGTCTAACTTACACTTCCTTTACAGTGGTACCCTCATACAGTAATGTGTATTAACTGGTTCCCATAACCACACTTTCACTTAAAATCATGAAAGATAAAAAATATGAAATGGTCTTCATGGTGTATATCCAGTGAATATAACACTGCAAGCTTGTCTGGACCTATGGTGGTTATTTTCAATTATACATTTGAGTGTCATTCATTACTAGAAGTAAGAAGGTCTGTGTTTATTACAGTAGCTTTTGACTAATAAATGTAGTATTCTGTGTGTGAATAAATTGTAGTAAGATGTAAATTGTTCATTTCAATAAAGCAGTCAACAAAATGTAAATGAAAACACAGTGGTTAATGTTTTTTTGTATAATTTAAAAGATTAATTAATATATCAGAAAGACCGCTAATGTTTGACATTAATAAATAACAACTCGATAGACTACCTAAGCTTTATTTACCTTCTTAGTTACATCACGCCATCCTCAAACCAATTTGGGATTAAGAAACACTTTTATGTTGACTGTAAACCACACAGGTCAGGGCACCTGAGAAAGAAAAAGGGAAATAAATGCATCAATGTGTATATATTTTTAAATACCAACGTTTATTACTGAAAATGACCAGTGAATGCTATTTTGGCATAGTGGTTAATATTTGTAAGCTCTTCTGTGGTGGTTTGTCCAATTAAATTTAGTGTGGAACGTAACTTGGCTGCTATTTTCCTGTCAAGGCTGAGGGCCATGGTAGTATTGATTACTGTCTCAATTACTGTAATTCATTTCACTGTGATTTCTATGGTTACAGTAACCATAATGGTCAATGTTTTTTTTTTCTTAAATGTTGTGAGATTCTGTTCCCCCCACAAAAAAATTATAAAGAAAGAAAGAACATAAACCTGCACTTGTCTTTTTTTTACTGTACAAGCACTGCCTTTGCTGATAACTTCTTTATTGAGGAAACATTTACTGAAAGCCAGACTCAGTAAATGTTAGTTTCGTCATTTTGTTTACATTTTATATTTTGTTTTGTCGGGCCAACAAAAGAAACAAAGGCAAGACATCATAACATGCTCTTGAGTCTAGGCTACCTGGGAGTTGTCAAGCAGCTGCTGGGCCAGCCACCCTTTGATCCAGATCAACCAGTAGGCCTCTTCTAGTTACAACAAGCATGTAGGCTGCTGGATTATATATATTTTTTAAATGTTCAAGTCAACTATGAACGTAAGACGTAAAATGTTTGCAAGTACTGTAAGTGCATGTTTTTTTTTTTTTTACTATAGTAGGCTACACCACCGGTTTGCACATTTAGCAATGCTTGAATAATATATCGACAGCTGTTTGCTAGCCAGCTAAATTAGCTCGTTAGCTTTCTGTGTAACTAATGTACTGTAGTTTCATTTACCAGCAGACAACTAGCTCAGACTTTTGTATGTAAGGTTCTGTAATTATTTTCTTAGTCAACCTTATGTTCTGTTTCGTTGTGTTCTTGAACGTAGCACTGTTTCTTTGTTTTCTTGAACGTAGCCCTGTCTTTTATTTTTGTTCATTGATTTCACATGTGTTAGTTACTCACCTGGTCTCATCAGCTCCTTATTTAGTTCAGTTCATTGTTTGTGTCTTTGTGAGGTATTGTTCGTTTTGACTCTACTAAGCCTTTTCCTAGCGTGTTTGTGAGAACCAGTTAAAGCATCCAGTCCTAGTTTTGAGTCACCTGCCAGTTTACCTACCTGTGTAAGACCATTGCCTGCCTGTGACCACAATTCCTGCCTTCTGTGTAGGTAAAATGAACACCTGCTGCGCTCTGCGCGTGAATCTACACCTTTTTCTCCCAGAGTATTCATTACATTGTGATTATCATTGGCACTGTCCACAGGAGCGCGATACTAGCACTAGTGAGTGAGGAATCCCTGCCTTGCTGAATGAAAATTGGCCACAATTCCAGTTTTATTCAGAAAATCAAGCTAGCAACGTCAGAGCAACAGAACGCACGAGACAAAATGGTCAATAGGCCTATGCATCACAATTACCTTGAGAAATCTGACCTGCAATTTGTAAACAAAGCTGCTGTACTTTTAATAACTCGTACAAACATATTTTGGATGACTTTGAAGTGACCCAAATGGCAAATTAAGGTTTAACTTATCCATTTAAAAATATGTTAAACAAGAAAATTACATTGTATATTTTATATGGGACTTACAGAGTCTAGCTTTAATACAACTGTGATATGTAGTTGTCTCACCTAGCTATCTTAAGATGAATGCAATGTAAATGTTTGGGAATGTACTGTAGCACTTTATGTCTGAAGCTTTTCTCCAGGGGCCATGTTATTCCGGTATCCAATAAATTATCCATTAGATGGACCTGAAAAGATAATGGATATTAATGTACATTTTACCACAGCCTTTGTAAAAACTTTCCTCCCATTTTTCTGTCACTGTGGTACAGTATATCATTCAGAGGGAGGATGTTAAATGCATCTGTTACAATTATTTGAAGCAATATGATCTTATGAGTAAATTAAAATTGTGTTTATTTCAGCATGCGCCTATACTGAGTATGTAAAGAACATGTTTATTTAGGCGCTGCTTGACATTTGGCATAGTACTTTAAAAGAGGCTCATAGTCATGCCAACTGTGAGTTGTTTAAGTTAATAGGGTAGCTATACATTTAGGACATAAATAAAAGTTAACTACTGTCCTTGGCCCCTGACATAGGGAATTCACAGCAAGATGTCTGAAAGGTTGTCTCATCCTGTCGGTATCAAGCAGGACAGAAAGCTGCTCTTGTCCCATTACAAATCAATACCATGACCACAACCACCATAACCACCACACCACATACAAAGCAAACACTCTTTACTTATGAATTTACTTTACTCAAATCTCACAAACCTTTCCTAGCAATTATACAATACTCTGTATGTGTAATGAAAAGTTAAGTTATATTATCCTTTTTAAGTTACTTGATAAATAGTTTTACGGTTTTACACATTTTACGGTTTTACAAATTCAAAGTCTTGCCCCATAAGGCTTAGTAGTAGTGTCCAATGTTATCTACTTAAGTATCAAAGTGTTTATGAGTTTGTATTAATAACTGCCTACTTGCAGAGAACGCACCTGCATTGGCTGTAAATATTAAGTGACCTTATATATTTTATTACCATTGGCGAAACCTACCAGCACACTTAGCAACAGAGAGCTTGGTCAGATCATGCAATTGGAGAGCAAAATTAGACCCTGAGGAGCAGACCTTGAAATGCCCAAGCTTGTTTCCTTCCCTGGGCTGATCGTTTCAAGCCAATCTTCCTGTGCTCACCCTGCTTTGCCCTTGCAGTAAAACTATTACACTTTGCCATTAGAGGCAAGAGGTGTCATACACCTGCCATTTTACCAGAATGAATTATGGGGGATATCACTTTTCCATCCTCTCGAATACATCATCCCGCATATTGCTAATTCTCTCGTTGTGATAATGGGATAACTAGACAGTGTGTCATTTACATTATCTGTACATTATTAGGTGAAACAAATGGTTTAGGTCAAATATAGCAACTGCCTGGACTTAATAATATGTTGTCAGGCTCGATTCAATCCATATCGCCGAAGTTCGGTGTAATAGCTCTGAATGAATGCAGTCTCCATATAACTCGGGAACATTGCCTTTAAACGTCAATCGTGCTACAACGATGATCTTCAGCTCTATGGATTGAATAGCCAGCAAATAACTGTAATTATTAGTTGTGACATGTGGACAAGGATGACATGTAAGAATACTGTCTACGCTTGATCATAGGACCTCCTTAGGCCATCTCTTCTCTGTTGATACCATGTCCATGGTCACCACTGTGTAGGAGTGGCTTTAAACGTAATCCTTATACAGAGAAGGGAGGGGGTATATAGGTATAATCTATGTCCTATGATGGTGTAAAGGTAGCCTAGTGGTTAGAGCGTTAGGTCAGTAACCGTAAAGGTTGCTGGATTGAATCCTTGAGCTGGCAAGGTCAAAATCTGCCATTAACCCACTGTTCCCAGAGCGCCGAAGATGTGGATGTCGATTATGGCAGCCCCTCTCTCCTCTCTGATTCAGAGGGGGTTGGGTTAAATGCAGAAGACACATTTCAGTTGAATGCACTCAGTTGTATAACTGACTAGGTATCCCCCTTTCTCTTTACATGGTATACAGGTGCAGTTGAAGTCGGAAGTTTACATACACCTTAGCCAAATACATTTACACTCAGTTTTTCACAATTCCTGACATTTAATCATAGTAAAAATGTATTAGGTCAGTTAGGATCACCACTTTATTTTAAGAACGTGAAATGTCAGAATAATAGCAAAGAGAATGATTTATTTCAGCTTTTCATTTTCTATGGGATTGAGGTCAGGGCTTTGTGATGGCCACTCCAATGCCTTGACTTTGTTGTCCTTAAGCCGTTTTGCCACGACTTTGGAAGTATGCTTGGGGTCATTGTCCATTTGGAAGACCCATTTGCGACCAAGCTTTAACTTCCTGACTGATGTCTATAGATGTCGCTTCAATATCTCCACATAATTTTCCTGCCTCATGATGCCATCTATTTTGTGAAGTACACCAGTCCCTCCTGCAGCAAAGCACCCCCACAACATGATGCTGCCACCCCCGTGCATCACGGTTGAGATGGTGTTCTTCGGCTTGCAAGCCTCCCCCTTTTTCCTCCAAACATAACAATGGTCATTATGGCCAAATAGTTTTTTTGTTTTTGTTTCATCAGATCAGAGGCCATTTCTTCAAAAAGAACGATCTTCGTCCCCATGTGCAGTTGCAAACCGTAGTCTGGCTTTTTTATGGAGCAGTGGCCTCTTCCTTGCTGAGCGGCCTTTCAGGTTATGACGATATAGGGCTTGTTTTACTGTGGATATAGATACTTTTGTACCTGTTTCCTCCAGCATCTTCACAAGGTCCTTTGCTGTTGTTCTGGTATTGATTTGCACTTTTCGCACCAACGTACGTTCATCTCTAGGAGACAGAACGCGTCTCCATCCTGAGCGGTATGGCGGCTGCGTGGTCCCATGGTGTTTATACTTGATTTCTTTCGATTTTCCAACGATGTCAAGCAAAGAGGCACTGAGTTTGAAGGTAGGCCTTGAAATACATCCACAGGTACACCTACAATTGACTCAAATTATGTGAATTAGCCTATCAGAAGCTTCTAATACCATGACATCCTTTTCTGGAATTTTCCAAGCTGTTTAAAAGCACAGTCAACTTAGTGTATGTAAACTTCTGACCCACTGAAATTGTGATTCAGTGAAATAATCTGTCTGTAAACAATTGTTGGAAAAATTACTTGTGTCATGCACAAAGCAGATGTCCTAACTGACTTGCCAAAACTGTAGTTTGTTTACAAGAAATTTGTGGAGTGGTTGAAAAATGAGTTTTAATGACTCCAACCTAAGTGTATCTAAACTTCTGACTTCAACTGTAGTTAATGCTCACATGTTGTTGTTTTTATTTCTAATTCAAAAGGACACAAATTAAATTTCAATGACAATACTTACCAGGGTATATATATATATATATATATATATATAGTTTGCATGTTGTATTTTTTTTATTAATTTGTTTTAGATTTGATTTCAAATAATACATTTATATTTGTGACATTTTACTCAGCCTGTGGCTCCAACTTCAACTTTGGCACCAAACCCTCTAAATAGGCTGTCAGGTCCATTACATTGTCACAAATTAACTTTTTCTCCCAGGAAACTTTTTTGTCTCCTGAAAATATAATGCGGAATCCAGCTGAACATATTTTAGTTTTTCTGACAAGTGTGTTCTAACAAGGAGTACACTTTGATACTTAAATTGGTTACTACCTGGTCCAAATTGTTTTAATGTTTGCCAAGAAATCCGAAAGAAACCAAAATCAATTATTATGTAACTTTATAAAATAAAAATACAAAATTTCTGTTAAATAAAGTGTATTTACGAAGTTTTTACACATAATTCTCTCATCGACTCAAAGGTAGAGCGTGTTTGCAATGTGGGGGGGAAACAATTAATTGTATAGTCAATGGGAGAAACAGCTGTCTTACCTCTTGAAACATTTGCTTTGCTAATGTTCTCCAAACTCTTTAGTGATTGGGCTGCAAATACTCTGCCAGTTTCATGTAATCTCCTTGATGGATGCACTCAACACATTCTAGAATCAAATGTCAGGTCCTACATTTGTTTGATTCTGGATTCAGGGCCAAAATACTGCATGTCCTGATCAAGATGTGCCTGAGAGTATCCCCATCATCGTCATCATCATCATCTTGGAATATTGATTCTGAGTCCATCAAACTTCACCTTAACTTGTAAGACGCTCTTGAAGTTTCCGTTTTTGTGATTGGTTCCCTGACATCTTTCACGTAGGGGAAAAACATTTCTGTTTTCCCAACCGTCTTGTTTCCGCAGTCATCTTATATGACTCATGCACAGACAATGAAGTCTCAGTTTTCATCAAATTCCATAACAGGAGTTCCCACAACTGGCTTCATATAACTGCCTCCATCTGTTTCCAATGCTCTGCCTCATAATTTACACCCTCGTCTGGTTCTCTGTCGACACCCTGACTGCCACTTTGTTTGCCCTCTGTGTATGTCCATTGGATGATGTCCCACCCTCCCCCTTTTATTGCAACTGTATCAGAGGTTGTACACTATATATTAGTACCAGTCAAAAGTTTGGACACACCTACTCATTCAAGGGTTTTTCTTTATTTTTACTATTTTCTACATTGTAGAATTATAATGAAGACATCAAAACTATGAAATAACACATCATGTAGTAACCAAAAAAGTGTTAAACAAATCAAAATATATTTTATATTTGAGATTCTTCAAAGTAGCCACACTTTGCCTTGATGACAGTGTTGCACACTCTTGGCATTCTCTCAACCAGCTTCATGAGGAATGCTTTTCCTTAAAGGAGTTCCCACATATGCTGAGCACTTGTTGGCTGCTTTTCCTTCACTCTGCGGTCCAACTCATCCCAAAACATCTCAATTGGGTTGAGTTCGGCTGACTGGGAAGGCCAGGTCATCTGTTGCAGCACTCCATCACTCTCCTTCTTGGTCAAATAGCCCTAAAACTGCCTGGAGGTGTGTTTTGGTTTATTGTTCTGTTGAAAAACAAATGATAGTCCCACTAAGTGCAAACCAGATGGGATAACGTATCGCTGCAGAATGCTGTGGTAGCCACGCTGGTCAAGTGTGCCTTGAATTCTAAATAAATCACAGTCTCACCAGCAGAGCACACCCACACCATCACACCTCTTCCTCCATGCTTCATGATGGGAACCACACATGCAAAGATCATCCGTTCACCTACTCTGCGTCTCACAAAGACACAGCGGTTGTAACCAAAAATGTCAAAATTGGACTCATCAGACCAAAGGACCTATTTCCACTGGTCTAATGTCCATTGCTTGTGTTTCTTGGCCCAAGCAAGTATCTTCTTCTTATTGGTGTCCTTTTTGCGTGATGTATTGTTTTCTCTACCTTCTTGCCCTTTTTGCTGTTGTCTGTGTCCAATAATGTTTGTACCCTGTTTTGTGCTGCTACCATGTTGAGCTGCTGGCATGTTGTATTGCTACCATGTTGTTGTCATGTTGTGTTGCTACCATGCTGTGTTGTCATGTGTTGCTGCCATGCTACAGTGGGGAAAAAAAGTATTTAGTCAGCCACCAATTGTGCAAGTTCTCTCACTTAAAAAGATGAGAGAGGCCTGTAATTTTCATCATAGGTACACTTCAACTATGACAGACAAAATGAGGAAAACAAATCCAGAAAATCACATTGTAGGATTTTTAATGAATTTATTTGCAAATTATGGTGGAAAATAAGTATTTGGTCAATAACAAAAGTTTATCTCAATACTTTGTTATATACCCTTTGTTGGCAATGACAGAGGTCAAACGTTTTCTGTAAGTCTTCACAAGGTTTTCACACACTGTTGCTGGTATTTTGGCCCATTCCTCCATGCAGATCTCCTCTAGAGCAGTGATGTTTTGGGGCTGTCGCTGGGCAACACGGACTTTCAACTCCCTCCAAAGATTTTCTATGGGGTTGTGATCTGGAGACTGGCTAGGCCACTCCAGGACCTTGAAATGCTTCACTGAAGCCACTCCTTCGTTGCCCGGGCGGTGTGTTTGGGATCATTGTCATGCTGAAAGACCCAGCCACGTTTCATCTTCAAGGCCCTTGCTGATGGAAGGAGGTTTTCACTCAAAATCTCACGATACATGGCCCCATTCATTCTTTCCTTTACACGGATCAGTCGTCCTGGTCCCTTTGCAGAAAAACAGCCCCAAAGCATGATGTTTCAACCCCCATGCTTCACAGTAGGTATGGTGTTCTTTGGATACAACTCAGCATTCTTTGTCCTCCAAACACAACAAGTTGAGTTTTTACCAAAAAGTTATATTTTGGTTTCATCTGACCATATGACATTCTCCCAATCCTCATCTGGATCATCCAAATGTTCTCTAGCAAACTTCAGACAGGCCTGAACATGTACTGGCTTAAGCAGGGGGACACGTCTGGCACTGCAGGATTTGAGTCCCTGGCGGCGTAGTGTGTTACTGATGGTAGGCTTTGTTACTTTGGTCCCAGCTCTCTGCAGGTCATTCACTAGGTCCCCCCGTGTGGTTCTGGGATTTTTGCTCACCGTTCTTGTGATCATTTTGACCCCACGGGGTGAGATCTTGCGTGGAGCCCCAGATCGAGGAAGATTATCAGTGGTCTTGTATGTCTTCCATTTCCTAATAATTGCTCCCACAGTTGATTTCTTCAAACCAAGCTGCTTACCTATTGCAGATTCGGTCTTCCCAACCTGGTGCAGGTCTACAATTTTGTATCTGGTGTCCTTTGACAGCTCTTTGGTCTTGGCCATAGTGGAGTTTGGAGTGTGACTGTTTGAGGTTGTGGACAGGTGTCTTTTATACAGATAACAAGTTCAAACAGGTGCCATTAATACAGGTAACGAGTGGAGGACAGAGGAGCATCTTAAAGAAGAAGTTACAGGTCTGTGAGAGCCAGAACTCTTGCTTGTTTGTATGTATGCCCCACTGTATTTTCCACTGTAATTTGCAAATAAATTCACTTTAAAAAATCCTACAATGTGATTTTCTGGATTTTTTTTCCTCATTTTGTCTGTCATAGTTGAAGTGTACCTATGATGAAAATTACAGGCCTCTCTTATCTTTTTAAGTGAGAGAACTTGCACAATTGGTGGCTGACTAAATACTTTTTTTTCCCCACTGTATGTTGTTGTCTTAGGTCTCTCTTTTTGTAGTGTTGTATTGTCTCTCTGTATTGTTTTGTCCTATATTTTAATTTTATTCTTATTTTTAATCCCAGCCACCGTACCCGCAAGAGGCCTTTTGCCTTTTGGTAGGCAAAGATTGTGACTAAGAATTTGTTCTTAACTTACTTGCCTAGTTAAATAAACATATACATTTTTTAAATAGTAGTGGTTTCTTTGCAGCAATTCAACCTGATTCACGCATTCTCCTCTGAACAGATGATGTTGAGAACTGTCTGTTACTTTAACTCTGTGAAGCATTTATTTGGGCTGCAATCTGAGGTGCAGTTAACTCTAATTAACTTGTCCTCTGCAGCAGAGGTAACTCTGGGTCTTCTTTTCCTGTGGCGGTCCTCATGAGAGCCAGTTTCATCATATCGCTTGTAACGATGTGCGCTGAGAGTCGGGAAGAAAGTTCAGGGAGTAAGAGTTTCAATAAATAAGCATAACATAATACAAAACACGAACAACGCACAGATAAGACACAGAAACAATAACGCTTGGGGAAGGAACCAAAGGGAGTGACATATATAGGGAAGGTAATCAGGGAAGTGATGGAGTCCAGGTGAGTCTGATGACACGTAGGTGCGATGGTGACAGGTGTGCGCAATAACGAGCAGCCTGCACTTGAAGAAACGTTCAAAGTTCTTGAAATGTTGCTGTCAGGAGGACTGATCATTTATGTAATCAATGTTGTTAGTAGATAACTGAAACCAGCACAATGCTGACTAGTCCCACACACTGGCGTAGCACACAACCCCACAGCATGGGAGGGGCACACAAGCTTTGCCACCCCCCTTTCGTTTTTTGGGGAGGGTGGCAATAATGATAGAACTGGCAATAATCAAAAACTGGAAAATTATGGTATGTAGTTTCTTGCAATAGCCCTCTGGGACTTTAAATAATATTTTTCTCAAAACGTTGATTCCTAAAAGATGTGTCTGGAGATTTGGTCAACTGAGCAGGGTCAGCTACACCATAAGGACCCCTTATTCATGTCCTCATTACATTTATTGTAACAAGACGACTCATGGTTTGTAAAGTTCTCTACTTTTGATAGGTTTAAACAAACAATAGTGGAATCACCATGCTCACCACCATAGACTTTCAACTCCATCTGCCTGATAGATTAAAATAGAATATTAATTCTGGTTCAAATATGTTACATTTAATTAGTTTTTAGAGTCATACAGCAACTGAGGAAATAATAAATTGCTACTGAGTATACCACTTCAATGAAGAATAAAAATGCAGTTTTTTGTCAACTCCATAAAACATAGACATTTTTGTCTAACGTCAACTCCGTTGGAGTGCTGAATGATCTGATATAATCTTTTTATTGGGGATTTTTAAATGAATAATTGTACAAATATATTTTTTTGGTATATGTAAACTTCATAAGTGGCTTGTCTACGCCATCACTGATGGCTAACCCCCTTAAGATAATTTTTTTTTGTAAATATTCTGAAACTGTTCTGCAACATATGATTAATCAAGTATTTGCTGTGCTAGACCAAAGGGATAATGTTTGTTTTATAAATATTGTTTTTATGTTCTAAATCTATAAAAATATGCCAAAATGTTTACAATTTGTCCTGGAGCATTTAATAGTGACATAAAACAAAACAAAAATACGTTTGGAGATTTGTATTACATATTGGAATAATCTAATGTTAGAATTAAACAATCAAGGCTTTTAAACAATAATTGTAAAAATGAATTGCCCTTTATGGTGTCTAACGGAGTTGACATGAATCCCCCAAAAATCCACACTTGATGTTTTTTTAAATGGCAGGTTGTTCCTTTACATGGTGTGATAGCTGGGTGCAGGGGTTGGGGTGGCTTGCTCGGACCTTGCAAAACTGTGCTACACCACAGGTCCCACACCATCATAGGCCAAAGTACTGTATGTCCCTTCCTTCTATCTGTTAAATAGATTTTGAAGGCTTTGCAGTCATTTTTACCCTTACAGTAACAGTTCTGCCTAAATGACTACCGACCCGTGGCACTCACGTCTGTAGCAATGAAATGTACCGCTACAGCTGTTGTATTCGGTGCATGTGACAAATAAAATGTGATTTATTTGATTTAATTTCCTTCAAGACTGAATGGTGCTGTGAGGTTGAAGAATGAGTCAACCATGATTCATGAGTCAACCATGATTCATGAGTCAAACATGATTCAAATTTTAGGATTGTTGGGAATGTCATGCTGTGATCAGGAAAGCAAATGTTCCCAGTCCTTATAAAGGGCATGTAGTCATGAGGTCACTGGCTCCCTCACACCCTTGGCCCTGATTTACAACTCTGTCCGGGTCGCTATGCTGAAACAACCTGCTCAGAACACAATCCTAGACAGCATTTAAATCAGAGGATATTTTTGAGCCCCATGGTCGTTAAAGAACTGGTTGTAGGGAGGTTATGAAGAGTTTCTGCAAAGCTTTTTGCGCCCAACATCCATGAACGCCCTGTAAACAGCGGAAGATTCCCAAATTCAGTTCTGTAGTAACAGAACACTTTGAATAAACCTTTGCAGAATGCACACATAGTCTTGAGGTTTGGTTGTTGATCCAGTTAGGAAGTTGTATTAAAGATTCAAATTTTGCCAATTTACAAAGCTATTTGATCGTTTTGAAACATTTGACTGCAAAAGAAGTGACAACATTCTGAGAAATTGACTTCCTCATCGCTTTGTCAGTTGAACACGAGGTTCTGTGCATGGTTGTAAATCATGTGAAAGCAGTAGACATGATACTCCAGTATGGTGATGGTTCATAAACTGTCGCTAGTGGCATGTATTACGTCTATTATTATCTGTTCCTAAAAGACTTGGTGCACTGTCTGTTAAGGTTGAAAAGGCTCCTTAACAGCTTCTACCCCCAAGCCATAAAACTGCTGAACAATTCATCATGGCCACCTGCACTATTTACGTTACCTCCCCCCATCCTTTGTTTTTACACAGCTGCTACTCTCTGTTTGTTTACCTACTTATTTTATCACTTTACCCCTACCTACATGTACAAATTACCTCGACTAACCTGTACGCCCCGCACATTGACTCGGTACTGTATATAGCCTCGTTATTGTCATTTTATTGTGTTGCTTTTTGTATT
Source organism: Brachymystax lenok tsinlingensis (assembly GCA_030435695.1). Lineage (NCBI taxonomy): Eukaryota > Metazoa > Chordata > Actinopteri > Salmoniformes > Salmonidae > Brachymystax > Brachymystax lenok. The sequence continues at coordinate 11,708,288 of CM059797.1, read as the reverse complement.
CTTTTTTACTTTAGTTAATTTAGTAAATATTTTCTTAACTCTATTTCTCAAACTGTGTTGTTGATTAAGGGCTTGTAAGTAAGAATTTCACGGTAAGGTCTACACCTGTTGTATTCGGCGCATGCGACAAATACAATTCGATTTGATTCGTTCCATCGTTTAGTTACAGTATATGCTTTTAGGACTATATTATATTGTTGTTTTTTGCACAGTAGCTCTACCAATAAGGAATCACTGCACAATCTAAATATTAAAAACGGAACAGACAAAAGTCAATTCGTAAGCCACACACAATAAGTTGTTTGCATGGTTGATCCTCACTTATAACCCTCATTGTCGTACTGTACTCTCTGGCCTCGCTGGTCAAGCAGTAATTCTGTCTATGGTGTCTGTAAAGTTTATTAAAATCTTGACTACTGCCTTTTAACATAACTGTTCTTCATCCTACCACACTATCATCCTCTCTTTCTATCTGCTCAATAAAAACATCTGAAAATATATATTATTTGAAAATACTTTACAAATATATTTGTTTGTTTTTTACATCAATGTACTCCGGGAAGTTCACAAACAGTAGGCCTACAGCTGTCTCTTAGCTCAATATTCATCACAGGAGTTTGGTGGACGGGCTAATTGAACTTGTGGTAATGGCTGGAGTGGAATCGGTGGAATGCTATCATGGTTTCCATGTGTTTGATGCCATTCCGTTTGCTCTGTTCCAGACAATATTATGAGCCGTCCTCCCTTCAGCAGCCTCCACTGATATACATGTATTATGTCAGCTCACTGAGTTTGTTATTCTCCATAAAAACTATTTCATACACTATCAATTACACAACAAGTACGTATACCATCCCAGTTTATCTAAATATCTCTTTGTGTCACCATAGTCATTAGACCGATTGATGACCAACCATCCATTGAAAGGTGATTGTGATGTGTTTTGAGTTGTTTGCACCGTATACTGTCACGTACTACTATACAGATATATTTAATTCCAAATAAGAAGATGTGGGTTTTGATGCGGCGCTCATATCTATAAATAATCAAGCAGTGTCTCGTTCTTGCATGTAGTACTGTAGTTTAGCAGTTGATGTAAACGCATGTGTAGTAACAGAGGGAGCAGGATGATACCAACTACAAACATGTAAATTAAGAATTTAGCCCAAAATGTTATCAACATTATTTGTGGGAGTTGTGGGACCACTTATTACGGCACAAGGGGCTGAAAGGGGTTGAGCACAGCTTTTTATCCAGTTTCCAAATACAGTACAAGAGAGACAATTATATGTGGGTTAATTATATGTTTACCAGCGATCAGGTGATATAATTTGTCCTAACACAGATCCCTTAGCTGAACAATGTGCCAAAATAACAAAATATTGAAAACTATGTGCAAGAGATGCCTTAGCAACACTTTCTAGGTAATCGTGCAATGTCTACACTACATAGTTGATGTTGTGTTATTCTATCATTTATCAAACAGTTTTCAAGATCAGTTTCAAGGCTCAGTGAAAGCATGCATTAGTAACTCTTCCTGTCCTATACATGGTGTTTTTATGTTGAATGATCCTCTTGTTTCTGTGAATTAATGAGATGGAAACATAAGGCTTTGCTAAGCACAGCACGGAACTGTGGGGCTGTTTAGGCTGTTGAGGCTGTTGATCTTCGGGATCATGTGTTATCTGAACGAGTCAGAGGCGAATCGGTTCATAGTAAGCCTCGTACTCTGTTCCAGTCTAGATTCTTTGGGGTCATCTCCCCCGCTGGAGTCATGAGCAGCAGCTTTTGGGTTAGTCGGGGGGGGGGTGGCCTCCCTGGTATTTTCTCTGAATCATGTGGTCAGGGTGTGGAGGGAGGGGAGGGGATAACTGAGATGTCTCTATTTTCAGCCGTGGGACGATCTGTTTCATTTTAGTCATCATCCTGCAATAAGAGAAGGCAGTACCTAATAGCCCCACTCCTCATCTGGTGCGATGGTGTTTTTTTTCTCTCAATGCCTCTCACTATTACCCACACCTCTAGCCATCACACTTCGGTGGCTCATACCCTGACATCAAATCCCTGTTCCCATCACCCTCACTTTCACTGACCAGAGTGATAAACCCTGAGTCTGTCCCTGTCATATAGCTCCCAGTGCACTCATAAAGGGACCACCTGTTGTTTGTGAATGCCGGGACGCTTTAGTTGGAATATTGCAAACACAGCACTCCCTAGTTGACTTGACCTCCCTAATATCTATTTACTGGTGACATGTGTCCAATTAATGCCACTCAATCCAGTGCTAATACAAGACACATACAATTGAAAAGGTGAAAGATAGCAGGGCCGTGACTTGGCTGCTACTAAAAGGGATCAACACAGTATCATGAAGATGAACGAGGCTCTCTGACTTTCTGAGCTCTGTTGTGAGTCAGCTATGTACTGCTGCAGCCTACAGTACGCTCCTAGCCTCCAGCTCCACTTTCACCTCCCAGCTCCATCTCCCAGTCTCCAGCTCCACCTTCACCTCCCAGCCTCTGTCTCCACCTCCCAGCTCTTTCCCCAACAGAAGCCAGCCAGGACTAAATATGTTTCCCACAAGAAATCAGAACACTAATTATCACTGGTGTGAACTACCAGATTCCCACCCTTGAACTCTAAACTGGAACACCGCTGATGCCTTGCACATGGTCTGTCAGTGTTAGGGCAAGCGTGAAAGAGATTTTAAGGGACACTCCCTCATTCCTGCATCCCCTCTCTAAAAAGGATACGTGTGCACATATGCATTCTGTCAGCAAGCAGTGTTACATGAGCCCAACAATGGAGATAGCCATTTTCAGCACGCTCAGTGGGTGGGTTGTCTCACTATGATGATCTGGGTTGTGGTGAGGGCTAGCTGGTGAATGGTGTCAAGAGAGAATATAATGAGGACAGTACAAAAATTGACATTCTCAAATAAAAACACACAACATGGCTTCCCACCTCCCCCTGGCCAATACCTCTGTCTATCCCATCCAACATTCTATTGCTATAGTCATGATCTATTATTCAATGTACAATGGGTGGGTCTAATCCTGAATGCTGATTGGTTAAAACCGCATTCCAGCCGATGTCTATTCCACAAGTTACCACCGGCTAAATCTATGACGTTAAAATGCCTATTTACTCTGTTCCAGCTGAATGCGCAATCCGCTGTCTCATCAGCCCAGGCAGGGAAGTTATGAACTTGATATTCACTATAAAAAGCATCTAGACATTATCTCACATTTCTTTTAGACTAACATTTAGTTTTCAACAGTGGAGATTTGTATAAACCTTGCTGTCTGTCTCTCCGACACTTGCAATATTGTTTCAATATTCAAAGTCGATCTCCAGCTGTCCCATAGTAATGAACGTGTCGGGAGTCGGGACGAGACAGACAGGCAGGCAGCCTTTCTCCGCCAGTCTAAATCATGAATCAGCTGGTGTAATTTTTATGGATATATACAAAGAAATGTCAATTGAAAAAATGTAAAATGAAACGAAACGAAGAGCAGCTAGTTTGCAGTCTTTCCAGCTTCAGTTTGAAGTTAATGTGTTAGATTTGTTATTGGCTAGCTCCTCTGAACAACAGTGTCCTGAAGAGTGAGCACATTTTCTATACCAGGCGAAATCGCGTCTCATTAGCTCATTGTTATGGATGTATCCAAATAAATGTCACTAGAAAACAGCTTAAACAAAGACAAATGGGGCGACTTTGTTGTTATTCTGGCTGCAGGTTAGTCATAGCTGGCTCGCTAGCAAGCAAGCGATAAGAAAGTTGCCAGCCAGTATGGTAAAGGAAAATTTAGAAAGAACGACTGGGTCGAATCCATAGATACAGAACAAGATTGAACGACTGGGTCATGTCTCTAGCAACCGAATCGATAGAGCGAACGACCAGCCGGCTTGCGTAACAACCTTAGGTGTCTGTCGGGATTATATCTTGTGGCAGGACGAAATAGTATTTATAAATTCATCAAAATACCCTTTTTAAGGAAAATATGACAATCATTATGACAACCCGTTGTATAAAAGTAATAATCCACTCAAAGCCGGTGTTTGGAGGATATATCCCCTTTCAAGGTGCGGGACTCTTACCTGGAAGCTTATAAGAAATCCTGCTATGCCCTCCGACGAACCATCAAACAGGTAATGCGTCAATAAAGGGCTAAGATTGAATCGTACTACACCGGCTCCGACGCTCGTCTTCTGTGGCAGGGCTTGCAAACTATTACAGACTACAAAGTGAAGCACAGCCACGAGCTGCCCAGTGACACGAGCCTACCAAACAAGCTATATCACTTCTATGTTCGCTTCGAGGCAAGAAACACTGAGGCATGCATGAGAGCATCAGCTGTTCCGGACGACTGTGTGATCATGCTCTTTGTAGCCGACGTGAGTAAGATCTTTAAACAGGTCAACATTCACAAGACTGCGGGGCCAGATGGATTACCAGGACGTGTACTCCGGGCATGTGATGACTAACTGGCAGGTGTCTTCACTGACATTTTCAACATGTCCCTGATTGAGTCTGTAATACCAACATGTTTCAAGCAGACCACCATAGTCCCTGTGCCCAAGAACACGAAGGCACCTGCCTAAATGACTGACACGTAGCACTCACTTCCATAACCATGAAGTGCTTTGAAAGGCTGGTCATGGCTCACATCAACACCATTATCCCAGAAACCCTAGACCCAGTCCAATTTGCAAACCACCCAAACAGATCCACAGATGATGCAATCTCCATTGCACTTCACACTGCCCTTTCTCACCTGGACAAAAGGAACACCAATGTGAGAATGCTATTCATTGACTACAGCACAGCGTTCAACACCACAGTGCCCTCAAAGCTCATCACCTTTTTTTAATTTCACCTTTATTTAACCAGGTAGGCTTCTCATCAGTTTTTACCCCCAAGCCATAAGACTCCTTGCTGTTATTCTGGCTGAAGGTTAGTCATGGCTGGCTAGCTAGACAGCAAGGGATAAGAAAGTTGCCAGCCAGTATGGTAAAGGAAAATTTAGAATGAACGACTGGGTCGAATCCATAGATACAGAACAAGATTGAACGACTGGGTCGTGTCTCTAGCAACCGAATCGATAGAGCGAACGACAAGCCGGCTTGCGTAACAACCTTAGGTGTCTGTCGGGACTATATCTTGTGGCAGGATGAAATAGTATTGATAAATTCCTCTGCTAATTTCTGTTCATCATATATGCATAGTCACTTAACTATAATTTAATGTACAGTGAGGGAAAAAAGTATTTGATCCCCTGCTGATTTTTTACGTTTGCCCACTGACAAAGAAATTATCAGTCTATAATTTTAATGGTAGGTTTATTTGAACAGTGAGAGACAGAATAACAACAAAAAAATCCAGAAAAACACATGTGAAAAATGTTATAAATTGATTTGCATTTTAATGAGGGAAATAAGTATTTGACCCCCTCTCAACCAGAATGATTTCTGGCTCCCAGGTGTCTTTTATACAGGTAACAAGTTGAGATTAGGAGCACACTCTTAAAGGGAGTGCTCCTAATCTCAGTTTGTTACCTGTATAAAAGACACCTGTCCACAGAAGCAATCAATCAATCAGATTCCAAACTCTCCACCATGGCCAAGACCAAAGAGCTCTCCAAGGATGTCAGGGACAAGATTGTAGACCTACACAAGGCTGGAATGGGCTACAAGACCATCGCCAAGCAGCTTGGTGAGAAGGTGACAACAGTTGGTGTGATTATTCGCAAATGGAAGAAACACAAAAGAACTGTCAATCTCCCTCGGCCTGGGGCTCCATGCAAGATCTCACCTCGTGGAGTTGCAATGATCATGAGAACGGCGAGGAATCAGCCCAGAACTATACGGGAGGATCTTGTCAATGATCTCAAGGTAGCTGGGACCATAGTCCCCAAGAAAACAATTGGTAACACACTGCGCCGTGAAGGACTGAAATCCTGCAGCGCCCGCAAGGTCCCCCTGCTCAAGAAAGCACATATACATGCCCGTCTGAAGTTTGCCAATGAACATCTGAATGATTCAGAGGACAACTGGGTGAAAGTGTTGTGGTCAGATGAGACCAAAATGGAGCTCTTTGGCATCAACTCAACTCACCGTGTTTGGAGGAGAAGGAATGCTGCCTATGACCCAAGAACACCATCCCCACCATCAAACATGGAGGTGGAAACATTATGCTTTGGGGGTGTTTTTCTGCTAAGGGGACAGGACAACTTCACCGCATCAAAGGGACGGAGGACGGGGCCATGTACCGTCAAATCTTGGGTGAGAACCTCCTTCCCTCAGCCAGGGCATTGAAAATGGGTCGTGGATGGGTATTCCAGCATGACAATGACCCAAAACACACGGCCAAGGCAACAAAGGAGTGGCTCAAGAAGAAGCACATTTTAAGGTCCGGGAGTGGCCTAGCCAGTCTCCAGACCTTAATCCCATAGAAAATCTGTGGAGGGAGCTGAAGGTTCGAGTTGCCAAACGTCAGCCTCGAAACCTTAATGACTTGGAGAAGATCTGCAAAGAGGAGTGGGACAAAATCCCTCCTGAGTTGTGTGCAAACCTGGTGGCCAACTACAAGAAACGTCTGACCTCTGTGATTGCCAACAAGGGTTTTTCCACCAAGTACTAAGTCATGTTTTGCAGAGAGGTCAAATACTTATTTCCCTCATTAAAATGCAAAATCCATTTATAAAGTTTTTCACATGTGTTTTTCTGGATTTTTTGTTGTTATTCTGTCTCTCACTGTTCAAATATTAGACTGATCATTTCTTTGTCAGTGGGCAAACGTACAAAATCAGCAGGGGATCAAATACTTTTTTCCCTCACTGTACATACTACCTCAATTGGACCGACCAACAAGTGCTCCCGTACATTGGCTAAATGGTCTATCTATCTGCATTGTGTCCCACCACCCACCAACCCCTTTTTTATGCTACTGCTACTTTCTGTTCATCATATATGCATAGTCACTTTAACCATAACTACATGTTCATATACTACCTCAATCAGCCTGACTAACCCGGTGTCTCTATGTAGCCTCACTACTTTTATAGCCTCGCTACTTTTACAGCCTCGGTACTGTGTATAGCCTCGCTACTGTATATACTGTTGTTTTTATTTCTTTACTTACTTATTGTTCAACTAATATCTTTTTTTATTTATTTAAAATTTTTTGCACTGTTGGTTAGAGACTGTAAGCATTTCACTGTAAGGTCTACACCTGGTGTATTCGGCGCACGTGACAAATAAACGTTGATTTGATTTGATATTCATTGACTACAGCTCAGCGTTCAACACCATAGTACCCTCAAAGCTCATCACTAAGCTAAGGATCCTGGGACTAAACACCTCCCTCTGCAATTGGATCCTGGACTTCCTGACGGGCCGCCCCCAGGTGGTGAGGGTAGGTAGCAACACATCTGCCACGCTGATCCTCAACACTGGAGCCCCTCAGGGGGTGCGTGCTCAGTCCCCTACTGTACTCCCTGTTCACCCAAGACTGCATGGCCAGGCACGACTCCAACACCATAATTAAGTTTGCAGACTTCACAACAGTTGTAGGCCTGATCACCGACAACAACGAGACAGCCTATAGGAATAACAACCTATCCCTCAACTTAACCAAGACTAAGGAGATGATTGTGGACTACAGGAAAAGGAGGACCGAGCACGCCCCCATTCTCGATCGACGGGGCTGTAATGGAGCAGGTTGAGAGCTTCAAGTTCCTTGGTTTCCACATCACCAACAAACTAGAATGGTCCAAACACACCTAGACAGTTGTGAAGAGGGCACGACAAAGCCTATTCCCCCTCAGGAAACTGAAAAGATTTGGCATGGGTCCTCAGATCCTCAAAAGGTTCTACACCTGCAACATCGAGAGAATTTTGACTGGTATGGCAATTGCTCTGCCTCTGACCGCAAGGCACTGCAGAGGGTAGTGCGTACGGCCCAGTACATCCCTGGGGCTAAGCTGCCTGCCATCCAGGACCTCTACACCAGGCGGTGTCAGAGGAAGGCCCTAAGAATTGTCAAAGACCCCAGCCACCCCAGTCATAGACTGTTCTCTCTACTATCACATGGAAAGCGGTACCAGAGTGCCAAGTCTAGGACAAAAAGGCTTCTCAACAGTTTTTGCCCACAAGCCATAAGACTCCTGAACAGGTAATCAAATGGCTACCCGGACTATTTGCATTGTGTGCCCCCCTCCCAACCCCAACCCCTCTTTTAAGCTGCTGCTACTCTCTGTTTTTCTTGTATGCATAGTCACTTTAACCATATCTAGATGTCCATCCTACCTCAATCAGTCCGACTAACCGGTGCCTGTATATAGCCTCGCTACTGTTATAGCCTCGCTACTGTTATTTTTCACTGTCTTTTTTACTGTTGTTTTTATTTCTTTACTTACCTATTGTTCACCTAATACTTACCTATTGTTCACCTTTTTTTGCACTGTTGGTTAGAGCCTGTAAGTAAGCATTTTACTGTAAGGTCTACACCTATTGTATTCGGCGCACGTGACTAATAAACTTTGATTTCATTTGATTTGATATTGGCATGGTTAGCCTGCACCTCAGCCTAACCACACCTGTGCCATTATATCCTCCAAACTCTGGCTTCTCGGGCATTATCACTTATTATAAACTGGTTGGTTCGAGCCCTGAATGCTGATTGGCTGACAGCAGTGGTATATCAGACCGTGTGCCACAGGTATGACAAAATATGTATTTTTATTGATCTAATTATGTTGGTAACCAGTTTATAATAGCAATAAGGCACCTGGGGGGTTTGTGGTATATGGCCAATATACCACGGCTAAGGGCTGTATCCAGGCCATATACCACACCCCCTCTGGCCTTATTGGTTTGTTCTAAGAAATTGCACATTAACTTATTTTTATGCAGTCAGTCTTAGCATAGAATCTTTTTTCAAAATGTAACATATAACCGTTTACATGGGGTGTGGACCTGATTGGACCGGTTAGGGTTATGGTTAATTTATTAATATGCAATTCAAACAACATAACGGTCACCCCGCCACTGATTAGGGCTCCCGAGTAGCGCAGCGGTCTAAGTGCTAGAGGCATCACTACAGACCCTCGTTCAATTCTGGGCTGTATCACAAATGGCCGTGATAGGGAGTCCCATAGGGCCCAGCGTCGTCCAGGTTTGGCTGGGGTAGGCCGTCCTCGGTGTCCACATCACCAATGATCTATCATGGTCCAAACACCAAGACAGTCGTGAAGAGGGCACGACAAAACCGGAAACTGAAAAGGAGACTGAAAAGACTGAGACTGAAAAGATTCGGGAGACTGAAAAGACTGAAAAGATTCGGCATGGGTCCCCAGACCCTCAAAAAGTTCTACAGCTGTACCATCGAGAGCATCCTGACCGGTTGCATCACCGCCTGGTATGGCAACTGCTCAGCATCTGACCGTAAGGCACTACAGAGGGTAGTGCGTACGGCCCAGTTCATCACTGGGGCCGAGCTTCCTGCAATCCAGGACCTATATAATAGGCAGTGTCAGAGGAAAGCCCATAAAATTGTCAAAGGCTCCAGTCACCCAAGTCAGAGACTGTTTTCTCTGCTCCCGCACGGCAAGCGGTACCAGAGCACCAAGTATAGGAAAAAAAGTCTCCTTAACAGCTTCTACCCCCTTCATTTGTTTTGTACACTGCTGCTACTCACTGTTCATTATCTATGCATAGTCACTAAAAATACCTCTAACCTGTACCCGCGCACACTGACTCGGTACCGGTACCCCCTGTATATAGCCTCGTTATTGTTATGCTATTGTGTTACTTTTTTAAATAATTTTTACTTTAGTTTATTTGGTAAATATTTTCTTAACTCATCTTGAATTGCACCTTTGGTTAAGGGCTTGTAAGTAATCATTTCACGGTAAGGTCTACACTTGTTGTATTCGTCGCATGTGACAAATAAAGTTTGATTTATTTGATATAGAGGATATTGACTTGTAATTATTGTAATTATGGTGATCACTCCCTTTATGGTTAAGGTTACCCTTACTCCTTATTGTTACAAAATACAGATTTTTTTTTTTTTGAACAGGCAACTTACTGTTACTAGTAAGTCATACAGTTTACAAGTTTACATACACTTAGGTTGGAGTCATTAAAACTCGTTTTTCAACCACTCCTCAAATTTCTAGTTAACAAACTATAGTTTTGGCAAGTCGGTTAGGACATCTACTTTGTGCATAACACAAGTCATTTTTCCAAGAATTGTTTACAGAAAGATAATTTCACTTATAATTCACAGTATCACAATTCCAGTGGGTCAGAAGTTTACATACGCTAAGTGCCTTTAAACAGCTTGGAAAATTCCAGAAAATTATGTAATGGCTTTAGAAGCTTCTGATAATCACTAATCTCACTGAAATGCATTACCCCTCATATACCAGTAGGAGTCACTGGTCAGGCAGAAGTCATATCACATTTTATTTCAATATACCTCTTTATTTAGGATGAAAGCATGACGTTGAAACAATGATGTTAATTCAAACATTTTACTATCAACTATCTAATCAAATCTGAACCATGGGACCACGCAGCAGTCATACCGCTCAGGAAGGAGACACGTTCTGTCTCCTAGAGATGAATGTACTTTGGTGCAAAAAGTGCAAATCAATCCCTGAACAACAACAAAGGACCTTGTTAAGATGCTGGAGGAAACTGGTACAATAGTATCTATATCCACAGTAAAACGAGTCCTACATCGACATAACCTGAAAGGCCACTTAGCAAGGAAGAAGCCACTACTCCAAAACCGCCATCAAGAAAGCCAGACAACGGTTTACAAGTGCACATGGGGACAAAGATCGTACTTTTTTGAGAAATGTCCTCTGGTCTGATGAAACAAAAATAGAACTGTTTGGCCATAATGACCATCGATGTGTTTGGAGGAAAAAGGGTGAGGCTTGCAATCCAAAGAACACCATCCCAACCGTGAAGCACGGGGTGGCAGCATCATGTTGTGGGGGTGCTTTGCTACAGGAGGGACTGGTGCACTTTACAAAATAAATGGCATCATGAGGTAGGAAGATTATGTGAATATATTGATGCAACATCTCAAGACATCAGTCAGGAAGTTAAATCTTGATCGCAAATGGGTCTTCCAAATGGACAATGACCCCAAGCATACTTCCAAAGTTGTGGCAAAATGGCTTAAGGACAAGAAAGTCAAGGTATTGGAGTGGCCATCACAAAGCCTTGACCTCAATCTTATAGAAAATTTGTGGGCAGAACTGAAAAAGCGTGTGCGAGCAAGGAGGCCAATGAACCTGACTCAGTTACATCAGCTCTGTCAGGAGGAATGGGCCAAAATTCACTCAATTTATTGTGGGAAGCTTGTGGAAGGCTACCCAAAACATTTGACCAAAGTTAAACAATTTAAAGGCAATCCTACCAAATACTAATTGAGTGTTTGTTAACTTCTGACCCACTGGGAATGTGATGAAAGAAATAAAAGCTGAAATAAATCGTTCTCTCTACTATTATTCTGATATTTCACATTCTTAAAATAAAGTGGTGATCCTAACTGACCTAAGACAGAGCATTTTTACTAGGATTAAATGTCAGGAATTGTGAAAAACTGAGTTTAAATGTTTTTGGCTAAGGTATATGTAAACTTCCGTCTTCAACTGTATGCCTGAGAAAATTAAGGTTAAATTTGCTTAGGTCATACTTTGCTTAGGTCATACTGTTCATTGTAGGATATTTCCAACTCCATGAAATAAAACAATTACAGCAACATGCAGAATTCAATCATCGACTGTAAAGACCCTGAACCAAGGCTCAATTGTAGATTCTGTTGCTGGGTCTGGTGATAATTGTACTGGTCATATTTGGAATCTGCTGACACGTAAAAACAATATATTATACGAGACCATTAAATGACACACTCGCGCCCGGGTGTGTATTAATGTGCAACAGTTCTCCAGCAATCAATCAAACAGCTGCACTGTTATTTTACTCCACATACAATTGTGTTTTGGATCGTCTCGTCAATCATTCTAATGTTCTATGGATCAAACCACAACAAAATCACTTTGGCTTTAATGTGTCCTCATGAAGCCATTGTGAAATGGTCTGAGCAGGCCTTGGTAAACATGAGATGTGTGATACATTCCATACGAAACCTTGTTGCTGCAGGGGAAACACACTGTAAAATGACTTTTGACAAATGAGAAACACTGTACATAGGAACTCAAATTTATACACTTCATACATTATGGAACAGCTGCTAGTATGAAGTAATATTATGCTTTGTAGATGCTTCATAAATCATCTGTGCATTTCTCGTGAATCTGGGTACTTTCAAAAATCATTATCCAGAACAGTATGGCATTCTTTACAGGCCTCATGACTGCTATGAATTGTCCTTGATAACGGGGTACTGAGAGCATATCAGATGATTATTCAGTATCAGTCAGCATCACCAGTGTGATTGTGACCCTGTACTTAATGCATTACAGTGACAGTGACCCTGTACTAGAGCATTACTGTGACAGTCACTGCTTTATAGTAGGTATGATCCTGGAGATAAAAACTACAGACAGAAGTGCTGATGGCATATTTACTCTGTCAGTAAGGACTGGGGCCATGGGAAACAAACATGCAGGTGTAGGACCTCAATTTGTTTCACATTTATTGAACCCTTATTTTCCCAGCTAAGTTGACCGAGAACACATTCTCATTTACCACAACAACCTGGGGAACAGTTATAGTGGGGGAGAGGGGATGAAGGAACCAATTGCAAGCTGGGGATGATTAGTTGCCAGTATGGTTAGATTGGGGATTTTTCCAGCAGCATTGGGTCTCCCATCCAGGGACTGACAAGGACCAACCCTGCTCAGTTTCAGACTCTAGACAGCAGTGGGATGCAGGTAGGTATGCAGGTCGCCAGCAGCATAACACCCTGCATCCCACTGCTAGATTGCTTTTGAAGCTAAGCAGCGTTGGTCCTGGTCAGTCCCTGGATGGAAGACCAGATGCTGCTGGAAGTGGTGTTGGAGGGCCAGTTGGAGGCACTCTCTCCTCAGGTCCCCAAAAAAATATCCCAATGCCCCAGCGCAGTGATTGGGGACATTGCCTTGTGTAGGGTGCTGTCTTTTGGATGGGACGTTAAATGGGTGTCCTGACTCACTGAGGTCATTAAAGATCCCATGGCACTTATCGTAAGAGTGTCCTGGCTAAATTCCCAAGCTGTCCCATACCATCACGGTCACCTAATCATCCCCAGCTTACAATTGGCTCATTCATCCCCCTCCTCTCCCCTGTAACTATTCCCCAGGTTGTCATTCATTTCCCCTCAGGAAACTAAAAAGGTTTTGGCATGTGTCCTGAGATGCTCAAAAGGTTCTACAGCTGCAACATCGAGAGCATTCTGACTGGTTGCATCACTGCCTGGTATGGCAATTGCTCGGCCTCTGACCGAAAGGCACTACAGAGGGTAGTGCGTATGGCCCAGTACATCATTGGGTTTAAGCTGCCTGCCATCCAGGACCAATACACCAGGCGTTGTCAGAGGAAGGCCCTAAAAATGGTCAAAGAGCCCAGCCACCCCAGTCATAGACTGTTCTCTCTACTATCGCATGGCAAGCGGTACCGGAGTGCCAAGTCTAGGACAAAAAAGGCTTCTCAACAGTTTTTGCCCCCAAGCCATAAGACTCCGGAACAGGTAATCAATTGACTACCCGCACTATTTGCGTTGTGTGCCCCCCCCACCACCACCACCCGCCAAACCCTCTTTTACGCTACTGCTACTCTCTGTTCATCATATATGCATAGTCACTTTAACCACATCTACATGTACATACTACCTCAATCAGCTTGAGTAACCGGTGTCTGTATGTAGCCTCGCTACTTTTATAGCCTTGCTACTTTTTTTTTCACTGTCTTTTTTACTGTTTTTTTATATCTTTACTTACCTATTGTTCACCTAATACCTTTTTTTGCACTATTGTTTAGAGCCTGTAAGTAAGCATTTCACTGTAAGGTCAACACCTGTTGTATTCGGCGCACTTGACAAATAAACTTTGTTTATTAACGTCAATCTACTGCATTGTATTCAATCTACATAATATCATTCTACCATCTTGTTCCTTTCCAATCCAAGTATATCCCAATCGTCAAATTACAGTTACCCTGATGTAACCCATATTTGGATATTTGAATGCCATACAATAGTCTTGTCCTCTAATATATAATTAACATTTTTGAGGCTGTTTCCATGACTACAGTTACCTAAGAGGGACACTGAATTGATCAAAGGATTTTCTTGATTCTCTTTTTTTTTATTCTCTTTTTCAAATGCTGCATAACATTCAATTCAAACTTTTGTGGGGGTCCTTATTCCTGTCCCTATTACGTCTTATGATCGCATATGTGTTTTTGTATTTTATCAGGGCACTGGATGGTTACATCAAGTATTTCCTGTTGCAAGTATTGAATGTATCATTTTTTATAATTTTTTTAATTTAACCAGGTATGCCAGTTGAGAACAATTCTTATTTACAACTGCAACCTGGCCAAGATAAAGCAGTGCGACAAAAACAACAAAACAGAGTTACACATGGGATAAACAAATGTACAGTCAATAACACAATAGAAAACAATCTATGTACAGTGTGTGCAAATGTAGAAGATTTGGGAGGTCAGGCAATAAATAGGCCATAGAGGTGAAATAATTCCAATTCAGTATTAACACTGGAGTGATAGATGTGCAGATGGTGATGTGCAAGTAGAGATTCTGGGGTGCAAAAGAGCAAGAAGATAAATAACAATATGGGGATGAGGTAGTTGGGTGTACTATTTACAGATTGGCTGTGTACAGGTACAGTGATCGGTAAGCTGCTCTGACAGCTGATGCTTAACTTCTTTGGGAGCTGCGCTCGAGGTGACCGTTTTGGAGAGCCTGGCGTGCCCAAAGTAAAATGCCTCCCATTCAGGCCCAGAAAATAAGATATGCACATATTTAGTACCATTGGATAGGAAACACTCTGAATTTTCTAAAAGTGTTAACATTTTGTCTGTGAGTATAAGAGAACGGATATGGCAGGCAAAAACCAGAGGAATTTCTGTCCTGGAAAAAGTGGTTTTGACACATTGCCTCATTTAGAACCCCTCCCTTATGAAAATGCCCATATAAGGGCATATGAATGCAGTACCTATTGCTTCCTCTGGATGTCAACAGTCTCGAGAAAGTGTTCTGATTCTTTTTAGATGGTTTTAGAGCAGAGAAGAAGATGAATAAGAAGTGGACACACAGATGTCAATAGAAGTAAATGTGCGCTCCCGGCTGGCGTGTTCATAGTTTTTTTCCTTTCTTATCGCCCAGTTTATATTCCGGTTGAAATATTATACTATTTATACATAAAAGTGTTCCTAAGGATACATTTAAAATTATGTTTGATTGTTCTTGGACAAGTTTATAGGTATAAGTTGAAAGAGTTCTCTTCACGTTTCAATCGACGATTGGAGGCTGTATTTTCTTATCATAACGCGCCAACCAAACGGAGATTTATGGATATAATACATTACTTTTTCTAACAAAAGAACTATGGATAGTCTTCGTTGGACACTTGGGAAGCCCTCAGCAGAAGTTCTTCAAAAGGTACTTGATTTGTTTTCGCTGTGAAATGTGTTTTCTGTGAACCGTGGAGGCTTATGAATTTATGGTAATGGAAAAAATATGTTAGGTGCTACCCTCAAACAATCAAATGTGGTGCTTTCGCCGTTAAGCCTTTTTGAAATCTGACAACGCTGTGATATTTCCAAGAAGCAGAGCTTTTGATGACTATGAAACACTTGTATATTGATGCATGTTTAATAATTAAACTTTTGGATTTTGAATTTGGCGCCTTGCATTTCACCGGGTAGTGTCGGGAGTGGGGTGCTAGCTCCCCACCACGCCGTAAGAAGTTAAAGTTAGAGAGGGAGATATAACTCTCCAGTTTCAGTGATTTTTGCAATTCGTTCCAGTCATTGGCAGCAGAGAACTGGAAGAGCGGGCAAAAAGGTGTTGGCTTTGGGGATGACCAGTGAAATATACCTGCTGGAGCGCGTGCTACGGGTGGGTGTTGCTATGGTGACCAGTGAGATAAGGCAGGGCTTAACCTAGCAAAGACATATAGATGACCTGGAGCCTGTGGAGTTGGCGACGAATATGTAGCGAGGGCCAGCCAACGAGAGCATTTGGTCGCAGTAGTGGGTAGTATATGGGGCTTTGGTGACAAAACGGATGGCACTGTGATAGACAACATCCAGTTTGCTGATTAGAGGGTTGGAGGCTATTTTGTCAATGACACTCAGAGAATCACCAGCAGTAAGAGCGACATCATTGATATATACAGAGAAAAGAGTCGGCCCGAGAATTGAACCTCGTGGCACCCCCATAGAGACTGCCAGAGGTCTGGACAACAGGCCTTCCGATTTGACACACTGAACTATATCTGAGAAGTAGTTGGTGAACCAAGCGAAGGCTATTGAGTCTGCCGATAAGTGTGCAGTGATTGACAGAGTCGAAAGCTCAGGCCAAGTCGATGAAGACGGCTGCACAGTACTGTCTTTTATCGATGGCGGATATGGTATTGTTTAGGACCTTGAGCGTGGCTGAGGTGCACCCATGACCAGCTCAGAAACCAGATTGCATGGTGAAGAAGAAGGTACGGTGGGATTCGAAATGGTCGGTGAAGAGGGGGATGACTGCGGCAGCTTTCCAATCTTTAGGGATCTCAGACGATACGAAAGAGAGATTGAATAGGCTAGTAATAGGGGTTGAAACAATTTTATGCTGATAATTTTAGAAAGAGAGGGTCCAGATTGTCTAGCCCAGCTGCTTTGTAGGGATCCAGATCTTTTAGCTCTTTCCGAACACAATAGCTGTCTGGATTTGGGTGAAGGAAGAGCGGGGGTGGGGGGTTTGGCCAAAATTGCTGCAGGGGTGCTGAGATGTTGGCCGGGGTAGGGGTAGCCAGTTGGAAAGCATGGCCAGCCGTAGAAAAATGCTTATTGAAATGATCAATTATCGTAGATATATCAGTGGTGACAATGTTTCCTATCCTCAGTGCAGTGGGCAGCTGGGAAGAGGTGCTCTTATTCTCCATGGACTTTACAGTTTCCCTTTTTGGAATTAGTTCTGCAGGATGCAAATTTCTGTTTTGCTATCCCAACTGACTGAGTATATTGGTTCCTGACTTCCCTCAAAGGTTGCATATCGTGGGGGCAATTCAATGCTAATGCAGTACACCACAGGATGATTTTGTGCTGGTCAAGGGCAGTCAAGTCTGGGGTGAACCAAGGGCAATATCTGTTCTTAGTTCTACATTTTTTTGAATGGGGCATGCTTATTTAAGATGGAGAGGAAAGCACTTTTAACTACTTAGGGAGTGGTGGGGTGCTAGCCGACACTACCCGGTGAAATGCATTCATCAATATACAAGTCTTGCATAGTCATCAAAAACTCTGCTTCTTGGCAATATCACAGCGTTGACAGATTTCAAAAAGGCTTTACGGCGAAAGCACAACATTTGATTGTTTGAGGGTAGCACCTCCAATATTCCCATTAGCATAAATTCATAAACCATCGCGGGATTCACACAAAACACATTTCACAGCGAAAACAAATCCCTTACCTTTTGAAGAACTTCTGCTGAGGGCTTCTCAAGTGTCCAACGAAGACAATCCATGGTTCTTTTGTTAGAAAAAGTCATTTATTATATCCATAAATCTCTGTTTGGTTGGCGCGTTATGTTCAGAAAATCCAACGTCGAATCGCCCATTGAAACGTGAAGAGAACGCGTTCAAATATACCTATAACCTTTTCCTAAACAAATCAAATACCAGTTAAAATGCATCCTTAGCTATTTTTTTATGAATATTAGAGATAATATTTCACTCGGATGGTCACCTATACCTTATATAAGTAAAATAAAGTGGGTCGCGCCCGAGAAAACTTGTTGACATTTGAGGTCACCATGCAATTTCCTGTACCTATTCGCCCTGCTTACTCCAATCTCTCTGAGGCTTTATATATAGACTGTTGACATCTAGTGGAAGGCATAGGTACTGCAAATGGATTCAATAGGGAGTGTGTCTAAGAGAGCCAAAAGTCACCAGAAACTGATTTCCGGATGTTTTTTTCTCTGGTTTTTGCCTGCTAAATGAGTTCTGTTATACTCACAGACATTATGTTAACACTTTTAGACACTTCAGAGTGTTTCCTATCCAATAGTACTAATTATGTGCATATCCTATTTTCTGAGCCTGAGTGGCAGGCATTTTGCTTTGGGCACGCCAGACTCTCCAAAACCGTCACCTCACCTGCCGCTCCCTAAGAAGTTAACGACTCAAATACCAGTGGGTCGCTAGCGGGATCATCCCGACACTACTAGCAAAAACCTGTAGCGCCAGATTTAAAATCCGAAAATTGAATTATTAAACATCCAGCTATATACAAGTGTTCCATACTCATCAAAAGCTCTGTTTCTAGGCAATATCACAGCGTTGTCAGATTTCAAAAAGGCTTTACGGCGAAAGCAGCACATTCATTTGTTTGAGGGTAGCACCTCACATATTTTCCAATAGCCATGTATCGATTAGCAATCATGGCACACACATAACACATTTCACAGCGAAAACAAAGTAATTACCTGTTGAAGAACTTCTGCTGAGGTCTTCCTAAGTGTCCAACGAAGACAATCCATGGTTCTTTTGTTAGAAAAAGTAACGTCTTTTATCCATAAATCCTCCATTTGGTTCATGCGTTATAATCAGAAACGACAGCCTCCATTACTCCTTTGAAACTCGGCGCCGACTCGTTAAAATTATACCTATAAACTTGTCCAAAAACAATCAAACATAGTTTTAAATGTATCCTTAGGAACCCTTTTACGTATATATGTACTATTATAAATCAGCCGGAATATAAACTGAACGCTAAAAACGATAAATAAGGCACAGCGCGCCTTCTCATGCACGCGCACTCTGAAGAGTTTTCATAACGTGGTCTCTCGTTCCATGCTGTTTTTCAATGGCCGAAATTCCCCCAAGATGGAGTAAAACACCGTCTCGTGGTTGATGACATCATAAGGAAGCGACTGAGTTCACATGCCTATATATGGTCATTTTGGATAGGGAGGGGCTCAAAAATGAGCAATGTGTCAAAATGACTTTTTTCAGGACAGAGATTCCTCAGGGTTTTGCCTGCCAAATGCGTTCTGATTGACCCACAGACAAATGGTTAACAGTTTTGGAAAATTCAGAGTGTTTCCTATCCAATGGTACTAAATATATGCATATCCCATTTTCTGGGCCTAAATGGGAGGCATTTTACTTTGGGCACGCCAGGCTCTCCAAAACAGTCAGTTTTGCTGCTGGAGCCGGTGAAGTTTTTTAACTGACTACGAGCAAGTAGCTAGTTAGCTGGCTGGCTTCTGATGCGGGTTCCAATTCTAGAGTATAAAAATAGCAGATCCGTACCACATTGGGGGAGGCGAGTTGCAAGAAAGTATACTCAGTTCGTAGATGGAAAGTCAGATTAAAATATATACAACATCTTTGTGAAAAAAACGAAGAAAACGACTATTTACACAGGACAAGACAGGACAAGACAAACACACGTCCGACTGCTGCGCCATCTTGGATTACATTACAGTGATTGTTCACCACCACTACAGAAAGTATGTATAGCTTAATCATTTTAAATTATCTTGAAAGCACTGCGTACATGACGACAGCCTTCAATCAGTCCATTTCTGCACTCTTTTATTTGTTTGTTTTACTGGCAAAAATTCAATATTTTCATACTGAGATAAATGTTTTTGCCCTACAGGGCAAGGGCTGCCTATGGCCAAGGATAAAATGGGCAGTTTGCATTGTTGGTATAACTGAACAAGACACATGGTTTTCGAAGTCATGACCAACAACATGTAAGGCCAAGGTCATTCAGTCTGGGTCAGTAGGATGAAGACTTGCCATCACAGATATTGGCCTCCGGCTCTTTTGACATCCCTGGATTATCACGTTCGTATTGAGAGACAAGCTCTTCACTGAGAACTACATAAAAGCAGAGAGTCATCAAGGAACGTTATTCAGTGGTTGTTGTTTCCTTCACCATATCTTACTGCTGTTGATAAACCAGGGCCTATTTCATTTGAAATACTTTAAGATTTAGACTTAGACTGTGAGAGAGTGAGTTTCCAGACGTGGACCAGGCATTCACTTGTGTGTGACTCGTGTGTGTCTGCTTGCAGTTTAAAATAGCCTCAGTGAAACTGATCAGCAGTGCTGAGCATCAGTGAAAACCACTTGGATCAGGTTTCCGTAGAGAGCTGGAATTAGGCCACAACATCAATAATCTCTGTGTGCGTCATATGAAATCATTCAGTGTTTGAAATGCTGAATTAGTTTGAATTGGTTGAAAACCATCAATCTTTTCCGCTGCGTTTGAGAATGTGCTATTCGTGGAAGGAAAACATTGCAGTTACCCGTGATTGTATTCTGTCCTAATTTATCGAATCTAAATGGTTTACCACTAGGTGGCATTGTTATTCTTTGACTCTTCTATAAATGAGGTGCAACATAGGCTAGATATCTCATTAATCTTGGCTTGAGATGAATGTTGACTGTCAAGTAATAATAGAGAAATGCACAATAATAATGTTAGGCCCATTTGAAAATGGGATTTTCTCGAGACACTGAAATTAAGCTGGAATAGGCTTTTTATGTGACATACCTTTTTTACAGAACCATTTAGCTCAGAAGACTGAGTTCAGCCTTAAAACTCTATTACACATGAATATACATTCTGATGGGTGTATAGAATTTGAAGACCCATGGTAACACGAGCTACATATTCTAATATTAACATCTAAAGAAAGGTCCCCATGCTTTAAACTTGGCTCATTTTTTATTAATTTGAGGGATAGATCAGTAATATTGTAAAAGCATCTGGAGAGGTGGACTTGGGGGCTTGGGGACTGTACATTAGGACTGATAAAAGGGAAAATCATCATCCTTCATTTACATCAGAAGGACCATCTGACTGTTCATACAAATATTATTGATGTATTGATTTGAGTTCCCTACTAATGAAAACAGCCACCAGTCCTTGCTTTGATTCTTTTTTTGCCAAGGGGATATGCAGACAAATAGTAAAGTCCACCAATTTTCTCTTCAGGAAAATCTGAGCCAGATACCTAATAACTGAAAATATAACATTTCTGCTGAAGCCAGAAGGTTATTTTGAGTTTTTATTTCCTTTTGTTTAATTCAGCAATGTGAAACTAGAATTGACCATGTGAAATCCAAGCTTCAAATACATTTTTGCAAATGAAAAGACCTATTAGTAATCCCCAACTTTCTTACAGGTTGTTTAAAGAACCTGGAGAGAAGTTTTTCTATTTGAAAACATTATTGTAGCTTTTTATGTCACTGAAAGAAACTTCTTCACAAGCACCGTCTTTCTGAATCGCCTTCCTGTTTTTTTTTCCTGCACCATGCTGCTTTAACAAGCTCAAACACCAGACGTGTTAGGACATGAAAGGCAGTGTCAAAGGTGTCACCTTTTAATTGCTTTGTCACTTTGACCCTGATATGACACTGGAGCTCCAATGATCATCTATCATGCTATGAGCAAAACGAACAAGTTTTATGATATGTGACACACAGGGAGACTTTTCTTATGTTAAAACTAAAGAGTGCATTATTAAATCACATATTGTCCCCTAACCTAATGTGTAGAGGACTGCAATAATTTTGGAAAATGGCATGAAACGTACTTCAAAGGACACCGTCTGGGATTGTCTTTTATACCACTGTCCTCTCTCCCTGTCTACCTTGGTCAGACTGTCGAATAGCCTGCTCTCTTGACAGACTGACTCAAAGCACCTCCCAACCAGCCTGCGGCTATTTGGTATATATCACTAGCAACCCTAAGTACAGTACAAGCTAAAAAACTCAGCCCGAAGCAGTAATTCATCAAGAGATGACTGGACTAGTATATATCTTTCTGTCTTGGGCCCAATATCTTTTCCTGTCTGAGTGGTGTTACTCCAGACGGGAATGATAACTCTACTCTAATAATAATGGAACGCTGTGTAGAATTCATGATGGACGAGACCCTCTTGTAGAAATACGTTTTTAATAAAGAACACTTCTTTAATAACAAGTCAACTCTTTGCGGAATCTACTCTGAAAGAGAATCACTGGTGTGAAAACCCAGTTGAGAGAACCCAAATCCCGACCCAACTCACCTGTGGAAGGTGGACTCCCAAGTGGCGCAGCTGTCTAAGGCACTGCATATCAATGCAAGAGGCATCACTGCAGTCCCTGGTTAGAATCCAGGCTGTATCACATCTGGCTGTGATTGGGAGTCCCATAGAGCAGCACACAATTGTCCCAGTGTCTGGGTTTGGCCGGGTAGGCTGTCATTGTAAATAAGAATTTGTTTTGCCTAGTTAAATTAAGGTTAAATAAAAATAAATCTGTGCTTAAGCAAGTCAAGGTTCACAGAATCTAATGTCATCTGTGAATGATTGGCACTCAATGTAATTACACTGAACAAAAATATAAATGCAATCCTAATCTATGGATTTCAGATGACTGGGAATACAGATATGCATCTGTTGGTCACAGATCAGAAAAACAGTCAGTGTTTGGTATGACCACCATTTGCCTCATAGAGTGCAACACTTCTTCACATAGTTGATCAGGTTGTTGATTGTGGCCTGTGGAATGTTGTTCCTCTTCAATGGCCGTGCAAAGTTTCTGGAAATTGGAGGGAACTGGAACACACTGTCGTACAAGTCAATCCAGAGCATCCTGAACGGGCTCAATGGGTGACATGTCTGGTGAGTATGCAGGCCATAGAAGAACTGGAACATTTTCAGCTTCCAGCAATTGTGTACAGATCCTTGCGTCATGGGGCTAGGCATTAATATGCTGAAACATGAGGTGACGGCGGCGGATGAATGGCACGACAATGGGCCTCAGGATCTCGTCACGGTATCGCTGTGCATTGAAATTGAAATTGAACTGTCCATAGCTTATGCCAGTCCATACCATAACCCCACCACCACCATGGGGCACTCTGTTCACAACGTTGACATCAGCAAACCGCTCGCCCACACAACGCCATTCACACTGCCTGTCATCTGCCCGGTACAGTTGAAACCAGGATTCATCCGGTTCATCACACTTCTCCAGCATGCAAGTGGCCATCGAAGGTGAGCATTTTCCCACTGAAGTCAGTTACGAAGCTGAACTGCAGTCAGGTCAAGACCCTGGTGATGATGAAAAGCACGCAGATGAGTTTCCCTGAGACGGTTTCTCACAGTTTCTGCAGAAATTCTTCGGTTGTGTAAACCCACAGTTTCATCAGCTGTCCAGGTAGCTGTTCTCAGATGATCCCACAGGTGAAGAAGCTGGATGTGGAGGTCCTGAGCTGGCATGGTTACACGTGGTCTGTGGTTGTGAGGCCGGTTGGAGGTACTGCCAAATTCTCTAAAACGACCTTGGAGGCGGTTTATGGTAGAGAAATGAACATTCAGTTCTCTGGCAACAGTTCTGGTGGACATTCCTGCAGTCAGCATGTCAATTCCATCTGTGGCATTGTGTGGTGTGACAAAACTGCACATTTTAGAGTGACTTTTTATTGTCCCCAGCACAAGGTGCACCTCTGTATTGACCGTACTGTTTAATCAACTTCTATATGCCACACCTGTCAGGTGGATAGATTATGTTGGCAATTGAGAAATGTTCACTAACAGGGATGTAAACAAATGTGTGCACAAATATTTTGAGAAAAAAGCTTTTTGTGCATATGGAAAATGTATGGCATCTTTTATTTCAGCTCATGAATCATGGAACCAACACTTTTCATGTTGCGTTCATATTTTTGTTCAGTGTAATTCACCAGAGGAAGACATACTTCCCTATGGCAGGGCCTGGGAATAACATTTTGGTCCATTCGCTGAAGAGGCCAAAAACAATTTGTGACCCCTTTTAAACAACCTTCCCTTGCAGTGGCAGTGTAGCTACTGTACTATGGCCGCTGTTGCTTAAGAGGTAGCTAGTCCCAGTCTCTTGGCAAGTCTTGGCTGCTCGTCACGTCCTCTGCCCATGGAACAAATTTCTTCCTCTTATCTTCAGAAAAAAATGTGATTGATGTGTAAATGAAATATGGCATCCCAGCTAATCATCGTTTTTCCATAATCACTTTACCATCATTACTTTTGGCTTTATGACCGTCACTTAGCACCAGCCATGCTGAGACCTTACCCTTTGCCTGAAGGAAATTATGGTAATAATTTAGGCTAACATGCTGAAAGTGCCCATCTTAGGCGTTGCTGGAGGTTCACAGAATTCCATCCATCCAGTGCAGGCAGATGAGCTGTCTAATATGTCACATGGTAATGGCCTCTTGAGATCCTCCTGCTGTCAGGCTGCATCTCCCTCTGATCAGCATGAATAAAATGGCAATAGGAAGAAGGGTGATGGGGAATGCTCTTTTGATGTTTGACCTGTCAAGTCCATACGTCAAAAGTGTAAGGGGTGATGGAGGAGCAATGGATCTCATCCTGGAATAAGGCTTACATTGTCAGCCTTAACCAAGAAATAGTCTTACTGTGTGATGTGTAGACAATATTGGGCTTCCTGCATTGACCATGTTGTATCTGTGGTCTGTTGCCTTGTTGTTATGTTAAATTTAACCTTTATTTAACTAGGCAAGTGAGTTAAGGACAAATTCTAATTTACAATGACGGCCTACCGGGGAACAGTGGGTTAACTGCCTTGTTCAGGGGCAGAACGACAGCTCAGGGATTCGATCCAACAACCTTTCGGTTACTGGCCCAATAGGTGTTATTGCGCCCTCTTCACGACTGTCTAGATGTGCTTGGACCATGTTAGTTTAATGGTGATGTGGACGCCAAGGTACTTGAAGCTCTCAACCTGCTCCACTACAGCACGTCGATGAGAATGGGGGCGTGCTCGGTCCTCCTTTTCCTGTACTCCACTAACCCTAACCCTACTATCATCTCCTTTGTCTTGATCACGTTGAGGGAGAGGTTGTTGTCCTTGTACCACACGGTCAGGTCTCTGACCTCCTCTCTATAAGCAGTCTCTTTGTTGTCGGTGATCAGGCCTACTACTGTGTCATCAACAAACTTAATGATGGTGTTGGAGTCATGCCTGGCCGTGCAGTCATGAGTAAACAGGGATTACAGGAAGGGGCTGAGCACGCACCCCTGAGGGGCCCCTGTGTTGAGGATCAGCGAGGCAGATGTGTTGTTACCTACCCTCACCACCTGGGGGAGGCCCGTCAGGAAGTCCAGGATCCAGTTGCAGAGGGAGGTGTTTAGTCCCAGGGTCCTTAGCTTAGTGATGCACTATGGTGTTCAACGCTGAGCTGTAGTCAATGAATAGCATTCTCACATAGGTGTTCCTTTTGTGCAGGTGGGAAAGGGCAGTGTGGAGTGCAATAGAGATTGCATCATCTGTGGATCTGTTGGTGAGGTATGCAAATTGGAGTGGGTCTAGGGTTTCTGGGATAATGGTGTTGATGTGAGCCATGACCAGCCTTTCAAAGCATTTCATGGCTACAGACATGAGTGCTGCAGGTCGGTAGTCATTTAGGCAGGTTACCTTAGTGTTCTTGGGCACAAAACTATGGTGGTCTGCTTGAAACATGTTGGTATTACAGACTCAGACAGGGAGAGGTTGAAAATGTCAGTGAAGACACTTGCCAGTTGGTCTGCGCATGCTCGGAGTACAGGTCCTGGTAATCCGTCTGGCCCAGCGGCCTTGTGAATGTAGACCCACTCCAGCGGCCTTGTGAATAAACATCTTACTCACATCGGCTGCAGAGAGTGTGATCACACTGACATCTGGACCAGCCAATGCTCTCATGCATGTTTCAGTGTTACTTGCCTTGAAGCGAGCATAGAAGTTATTTAGTCTGGTAGGCTCAAGTCACTGGGCAGCTCTCGGTTGTGCTTCCCTTTGTAGTCTGTAATAGTTTGCAAGCCCTGCCACATATGACGAGCGTCGAAGCCAGTGTAGTACGATTTTATCTTAGTTCTGCATTGATGCTTTGCCTGTTTGATGGTTCGTCGGAGGGCATTTCCTATAAGCTTCCAGGTTAGGGTCCCTCTCCTTGAAGCGGCGGCTCTACCCTTCAGTTCAGTGCGAATGTTGCCTGTAATCCATGGCTTCTGGTTGGGGTATGTACGTACAGTCACAGTGGGGACGACATCCTCGATGCACTTATTGATAAAGCCAGTGACTGATGTGGTGTACTCCTCAATGCTATCGGAAGAATCCCAGAACATATTCCAGTCTGTGCAAGCAAAACCATCCTGTAGTTTAGCATCTGCTTCCTCTTACCACATATTTATTGACTGGTTACACATTTGACATGCTGATAGAAATTTGGTTAAACGGATTTAAATTTCCCTGCATTAAAGTCACTGGCCATCAGGAGCGCCGCCTCTGGGTGAGAGATGTCCTGTTTGCTTATGGCAGAACACAGCTCATTGAGTGCTGTTTTAGTGCCAACTTCGCTCTATGGTGGTATGTAGACAGCTACGAAAAATACAGATGACAACTTTCTAGGTAGATAGTGTGGTCTACAGCTTATCATGAGATACTCTACCTCAGGCGAGAAAAACTTCCTTAAATATTGTGCACAAGCTGTTGTTTACATAAATGCATAGGCCCACGCCCCGTGTCCTACCAGAGGCTGCTGTTCTGTCTTGCCGATCGAGTGTATAACCCGCAAGCTGTATGTTGATAATGTCATCGTTCAGCCACAACTCTGTAAAACATGAGATATTACAGTTTTTTTATGTCCCGTTGGTAGGATAGACTTGCTTTCAGTTCATCCCATGTATTATCCAGTGATTGAACATTAGCTAGAAGAACAAAAGGCAAGGGCAGATTAGTCACTCATCGACTGATCCTCGCAAGGCACCAGGATCTTTTGCCTCGAAATCTCAGTTTCATTCTTCAGCAAATCACGGGTATCGGGGCCTGGTTGGATGTGTGCAGTATACCCCTTACGCCGACTCATTGAAGGATAACTCCTCGTCCAATTTGAGGTGAGTAATCCCAGTTCTGATTTCCAGGAGCTTTTTTTGGTCATAAGAGACGGTAGCAGCAACATTATGTACAAAACAAGTTACGAACAACGCAATTTTTTTTTTTTTTAAATAGCATGATTGGTTGAGAGCTGATAAGATGGCAGCCCTACCCTCCGGCGCCATCATTAATGCAAGAGATTTGTATGAGTTTTTCCTTTCAAGTTTTTTTCCTAGCCTAAATGAAAAGATAGGATATTTGTCTAAGTGTTTTTCTATCAAGGCACTACATGAGACCTAGATGCAGACACAGGAGGCAGATGGTTGGAGTCTTACAATGTTTAATAATCCAAAGGGCTAGGCAAGAGAATGGTCGTGGACAGGCAAAAAGTCAAAACCAGATCAGAGTCCAGGAGGTACAGAGTGGCAGACAGGCTCGTGGTCACGGCAGGCAGAATGGTCAGGCAGGCGGGTACAGAGTCCAGAAACAGGCAAGGGTCAAAACCGTGAGGACTGGAAAAAGGAGAATAGCAAAAGGAGTACGAGAAAAACACGAAGGTTGACTTGACTAAACATACAAGACGAACTGGCACAGAGAGACAGGAAACACAGGGATAAATACACTGGGGAAAATAAGCGGCACCTGGAGGGGGTGGAGACAATTACAGGAACAGGTGAAACAGATCAGGGCGTGACATTTTCCTTTGTGTGCTTTTTTTCCAAGCCACAGTTGTTTAGTATATCATCCAAGACAAAGGCAAAGGCCCTTTCACAGCAATGCCTTCAAATGTACTATAGAGTCTTGAATATATTAGGCTTGGATTTTCACTTAGTGTTTTGATATTTCTTTCAAAGTGTACTGTATAAGGCAAATTAAAAGTCTGATTGAAATATTCTGTCAATTTCCTCTCAAAATATTGATTGAGTTGCAATAGCTCAAGAGCAAATCAAATATAACATTATTACACATTTCGTGGACAGTAAACCGTCAAACTTTCAAGGTTTGGTCCAGTGTCTGTATTTTCCTTGTCTGGATCATGGGTGGGCTATTCACAGGCCCTCGCCAGTTTTTAACCAATCAGCATTCAGGATTAGACCTACCCATTGTACAAAAAATGACGGATTGCCTGATTAAGAAATAAATTGTAGTTTTGGAAGCAAAGTGTGAAAAAAATGTTTTTTCAATTTAAGGCTTGTTTGAAATGGGATTGTGTACTCATTTAATGTTTTTGCTGCCGCCTGGGCTGTTTCCGACCTTGGACAAGGCAATATAGAGTGAAAACCAAATATGTGTGTGTAATCCATCACCTCTCATCATAACAACCATTCATCCTGTTGCTGTAATGCTGGACTTCTTTCAGTATATTACAGCACAAAGTCACAACACAGCAATAAAATGAAAAAGGGAAAACAATTTTTTAACACGTTACAATGACATGGATTACAGATTGCTCTCTCTCCAGATATTTCAGAAATTATTTAATACTTGTCAACTCACTAATATACTTCAGACATGTTTCTCAGTCAAGTGTCTATCCCGTGCCAGCAGCAATGTGGAGAGCTAGCTGACATGGACAAGCCAAGTCCTTCCAGAAGTTTGAGAAGTAAGACATTAGGTGATTTGATTTTAATTTAGTAATCCCTCTAGGCTCCTTCTCGCTGTCACATGGAGTGAGCAGTGGCACTGTACTTATTTTAAACCTTCCAGCTAAAGCAAACTTATTCACCTCCCAAAGTGTTACTTTTATAAAGAAAAATCCCTTTGCTTCAAGCTGTCAATAGATAATTTAACAAGAACTCTTTCCTCCTGAACATGACTGTTTTTTGACAGATAACCATGAAATTGATGGTAATGCTACAATTTTGCTTCATGGAATATGTGGGAAGCATAGCCAAATGCTTTCACTCTAAATGCACTCTCCTCTCAAATGGAATGTGTGTTTATCATGAAATGAGATGCCATCTACTTGCACTGCATCCGTATCAGTTGATACCAGGCTACTGCATCATGATGATTGAAGACAAACCACCATGTTCTTTTAGCTAGCTTTTTTTCTTTTTCTTTTGTTTAGTTCTTTTAACGCATGAGATACAGCTATGGGGTCCCTGTAACATCTGACGCCACGATGCCACTGCGTGCAACAGTTATAGAATCTAATCAGTGGATGCATCGCAACAACTGCAGAGACTCTATAAAGAGCTAACAGGTGTAATAATATCCCTTATATACTGTAGTATGTCATTGTTTTTAGTGCATTAGATTGAAAATGTTAAAGGACCCTGCCAAATGAAGGTATTCTGTGTGACTTGTGATATCAATGGAAAGTCCAAATATCCTCCTGATTGTACGTCATTAGTTCATAGTCACACATGCTCAGAATGAAACAGGCTGTGTTGTACTCTTCATGTTATTCTAGCTGCAGTTAACCTCCCTCTGATTACTTATTAATAATGTCCAAAAATCTATGTCCAAGGAAGGAATGGAAAATGCTTTGTGAGCTGTAAGAAATCACAATTGTTTCAAACACAAAATCAGCAGGATGAAGCTACAAATAGTTTCCAGGCATCAAATTAGCCAAACACCTGTGGGCTATTAGGATAGGGGGGTTGGAAGCTGTGCTTTTCTGCAGAGTTGCATGGAACACTGGGCCATTCCACAAAGGGTACTTGATACTGGCCAGGAGTAAACTCAGATATTCTATTTTCCACATGCAGGTGCCACATGATGGGAGCTGTGGGTGGGAGGAGAAAAAACCTGGAGTCTTCTGTACATGCTCAGAGCATATTCATCACCAAATGGGAATTGTTTTGAACGTTACAAGATAGGAGGTAATATGAATTTCATTATCTTATTGGTACTGTATTAGTATGGATTGTGGGTGCAGCATATATAGGATGTGAAATGTCAAGTATTGCTACGATACCACCCTCCAGATAACAAAGGAAATTAGAGTCCTGACATGTTTGAGTTTTAAAAAGCATCAGGAGGGTGCTCGTTGGATTCAAGGGACTTAGTCAATCGCAAGACAGAATTTAGTAGGGCATACATCCTTAGTCGAGAAACAAGGGCACTCATTTCTTGGAGAAGTATCTTACGTCCTTAAATCACTGTTCTAAATTCAAGATGCAAGCCATACTGTATCTGTCTCACGATTGACTAACAGATATGTCTCCATATACCTCTCCATAGACCTCTCCATAGATCTCTCCATAGACCTCTCCATAAATATCTCTATAGATATCTCCATAGACCTCTCCATAGATCTCTCCATAGACCTCTCTATAGACCTCTCCATAGACCTCTCCATAAATGTATCTATAGACCACTCCATAGACCTCTCCATAGACCTCTCTATAGATATCTCCATAGACCTCTCCATAAATATCTCTATAGACCTCTCCATAGACACTCCATAGACCTCTCCATAGACCTCTCCATATATATCTCTATAGACCTCTCCATAGACCTCTCCACAGACCTCTACATATGTTGTAGTTGTAGACATACACTATTTAAATTACAATGATCTTCCTGGTTATTTTGTATTGAGAATGACATGACTCAAAGCAAATCAACACAAGACCATTGACTCATTAATCTACTTAAAGTTACAAAGCAGGGATCCACATCGTTGGCATTTGTAATTTGTAAACCTATCTCCCGCTAATTAGACAGTGATAAACTCAGATTAGAGGACTGTCCCCTCCCTGTCCCTTCTGGGATCCGATTTATTCTGCTTTCACCAGTGGTTTCACATGATCTGGGCTGACTCCTTGGCCAGTGCTGAGAAGTTATGGCTGAAAGGTGCAGCCAGCCGGATATCACATGCTGGTTAAGGGGACTACCTTCAGACAGATGTCTGTTCCAGACTTGGGATATGAGGATATGAGGGAGAGAGAGAGAATGTAGGCTACCCAAGGATCAAGAGGAAACCAATGCGGGTCAGAACATCCTTCTTTGCCAGGTTTGGTTGGACTGTCAATTTACCAGGGGCGCAACTTTCACTGGGGACATGTCCACATTCTGAAATTGCATTCTTGTCCCCAGTTGTATTATTGGAATGTGATACATAACGAGACAACAATGTGCTTCACGACCATGAGGACGCCTCCGAGCGGCCAGGTAGGCTGTTTGGAGTGTTCATCTGACTGGATACAAAAACAATTGTCCCCCCCACTTCTACAACCAAAGTTGCGCCCCTGCAATTTACCTTTTATTCTTGTCTACTTTTTGTTTTCTTTATTTCATCAAAGCCCACACCACTAACCGAACCATGTTTCATTGTAGCTAACAGCAGCTGTATTGAGTTAGTTGAAATACCAGGAAGTCTCGATAGTTAGCACATCCTTTTCAAGTGAAAACCAGGTAAGTATGATTGAATAGGGCTGTGAAATTAAGCAAATGTCTTGGCAGTAAACGGATACAGCAGTGGTGCAGTCGCGGTCACGTTGGCCTACTTTCATGGTTAAGCCTTCACCCACCTCCTTACTCCTGGCTTGCCTCCCTGTGGGGACATGCTACCAGAGTCTGTCCACATTTCTGCCTTCTCTCCCTTGGGCCCATTTAAACACTATGTTCAGTGGGCACCTAAGGAATCTTGTGTTATTCAGCCACTTGGATGGGTAACCACAACCTTGGAGATGAGACGACCAGTTAGATATGGCTACATCTCAGCCGATAATGGATACATACGCTAGGAGGGGAAACAAGTACAATAGAGTTGAATGAATTAACATAGATTCAAATAAACCAGAATTGCAATTTGGTTCATCATAATTACCAGATATTTACATCAGTTTCCTCTTCCCTTATCGCTGCGGGATAATTATGCCATTTCACAAAGATTGAGTGGGATGTGTTTTCCGCGCTTAACAGTGTGCACATCGTTATAGCTGGGCATGTTTCTCTGTACAAACTGCATTAACCGCAACACAAGGCTTCAAAACCAATCAGTGAACTTTCAAGACATTAAGAGCTTTGAGTTCTACATTCACTGTGTCACGGTGGAGGTATTCATGAAGCAAGCCTTGTGTTTCCTAGCTACATAAAGTATAAAAGATGTATCCCGTTTCTCCCTCCCTCCCTCAAACCTAGGAGCAATGTAGTCAATGCAGTTGTTTATATTTGAATGATGATATAGTGTGTGGAAATATACACTGAGTGTATAAAACATTAGGAATACCTTCCTAATATTGAGTTGCATCTCCTTTTTGTCCTCAGAACAGCCTCAATTCGTCTGGGCATGGACTCTACAAGGTGTCGAAAGCGTTCCACAGGGTTGTTGGCCCATGTTGACACCATTACTTCCCACAGTTGTGTCAAGATGTCTGGTTGTCCTTTGGGTGATGTACCATTCTTGATACACACAGCAGACTGTTGAGTGATGAAAAACCCAGCAGCGTTGCAGCTTTTAATAACACACTCAAACCGGTGGGCCTGGTACGTACTACCATACCCCATTCAAAGGCACTGAAATATTTTGCCTTGCCCATTCACATTCACACTCTGTATGGCACACATACACAATCCATGTCTCAATTGTCTCAAGGCTTAAAAATCCTTCTTTAAACTGTTTCCTCCCCTTCATCTATACTGATTGAAGGGGATTTAACAAGTGACATCAATAAGGGATCATAGCTTTCACCTGGATTCACCTGGTCTTCTATGTCATGGAAAGAGCAGGTGTTCTGAATGATTGTACACTCAGTGTAGACGTAAGAAGTCCCTGAATGGAAGATATTTTATTTGAGGTTTCTGAAAGTCCCCTTTGTAAAGCAAGAGGCCACATCATTTCCGCGTATGCAGTCTCCAACAGAATGCTGTTAAGCTTTTAAGAGAGCCTGTGTGGCTCTCCTCTTGAAAAGCAAAGCCTGTTTTTCACAGGAGAGGAGAGCAAAGCAGGACAAGGACAGGACAGAGCTGTTTGTTTGAGGCTATGCAGACAGTACAGTGCACCACAGTAGAGGCAGCTCAGGACTCATGAGGAGACAAACAATACTGCAATGCGCGGGTCTTTGTACTGTACTGTGTATTAGTGCTCAACGCAATAAACATGTTTCCTGTAGCTGTGTCTATTGGTTGTACTCATTCAGTCATGGGAGGCGGCTGTATTGTGGGCTGGCAGACAGTGAACTGATAAGAAAATTGTAAATAATAAATGCCCTTCAACTACACAAGCTCATGAATCAGGCACAAACACTCAAATACTGGGGCAAGTGTATAGTCATATTTGCCGTTGAAGTCAGTCAACTATTTCAGTGATTTTCACCACCTACTCTATTGTTGGAAATGTTCAAGTGTCCCACATCTTGGCCAGCATGTTCAAGTTATCTATGGAATGTATTACACCCCAATGTTCTCTTACGGATGGATGCAAATGTGATGCATAGATGACGCATGGAGGCCTCATACTTGAAGCGGGAATAATCTGTCAGAAAAAGATTTTCAGTGATTCTTCTCTGTGTCCCCTCTTCTGTGGAGTGATGCTTTGACAGGGTTGGGAATCCTGCCACACTTGAAGAAATCAAACTAATATCTGTGGATCTGAAAGATGGTCTGTTAGCTGCTGTTTGGTGTGGTGTGTCTTCTGGTGGCTTCACTAACAGATCTTTAGATCAACTATATGGATGTCCATTACTACTGGTGCCTTCACTAACTGTCCATTACAGACTCATCAGTGCAAGTGTATTACTCAATCTGCAATTACACAGTTCAGAGGATAGCATTCAACTCCTCAATACTTTTTCCCAGTAGAATGGTCGGACTGTCATTTGTGGACAGATTACACATTTACTTCGCTATTACTTTCCAACAGTGGATGAAATTGTCCTAAATATGCTTGAGTTTATTTTAAATGGCTGGCTTTCAGATTGAGACTTCTTGAAGCAAAGAAACGTCCAGATGCTCAAGTAAAAATTTTGTCATGTATTCATCTATTTGTACACATTGTTCCCTGTGGCAAGGAGGGAAGTCTTGCTTTTAGTGATCTTGAGTCGGTTCAGTCACTAATGTTTTGCTCTGACTTTGTATTTCAGTTTGTTTTTGTTGAAAAACATGTTGAACGTTAATTAAAGCCTTATCATGTTCAGTCTATTGAATATGTGAACAGTTGTTTGTTATGATCTGGTAAAAGACACAGGCATTGCTCTCTCACACCTTAAGTAGGCTATAGCGTTTGAGGATGATGGTGTTTAGATGGCACCTTATGCTGTTGCACACAATTTCAGCTATATTCCAGTGTACAAATAACATGAATTTAGCAGTATAAGACTGGGATACTGTTATTTTTCTGGCTTTTGTTGCCTAATTGAGGGGCAATCATTCTGAAGGCTTGAGATGAATAGACTCTCAATGCTGGACATTACCACTGCAGGGGCCATGGATTGAAGTATAAAAATATGGCCTACTAACCATTCATTTGAAATAATTGCTTGTTTTCCACCACCAATTCTGTTCCCCTGTGATGCTATTATTAAAGCAATTATGTCAACACAACCAAGCTGACGATGGAAGTCATTGTCTTTCTTGTCAAGTTGATGATCTTTCTTTCATTCCTCTGTTATTAATTGGTGTTCATCATCCTCTTTCTTTCTTCAGTTTGCTCTTCCTTTGTCATAGCCACGCACACACACACACACACACACACACACACACACACACACACACACACACACACACACACACACACACACATTTACACACACAGACATGTACCATGCATCAACATGGGAGGTGTGGAAGTTGTATCAAAAGATAAATGGGTCAACAACGTCTCTCACAAGTAATGAGAAACAAACTAACTCACACGATTTGTTGTCCCTCTAATTCAACTATTTTTTTGTGATAGATAACATTCTCATCAAATCCTTTTTCGGTAACACTTTACATTAACGTTTACTTAAAATTACTTAGAATGTAATCTGATTAGTTTATAGATTCTTTATAAAACGGTAATTAACTGTTGTAACACAATGTTAGTTTGGTTCTTGCCAAATAGTGAAGTTATGTTCTAGCCTGAAACCTCCTGAACTTCCTGCATCTAAACTAATGACATCGCTACTGCCCTCTGCTGCCCTCCCCGAGACAGTCAGGTCAGTCCTGTTGGCTCTTCTTCCCTCGCTCGTTCCTTCCCTCCATCTCTCTCTATGTCCCTCTCTCTCCCTCTCCCTCCCTCTCTTTCTGACAAGCCAGACCAGACTAGGCCTCCTGTCATACAGAATGTGTAAATGTTGCACATTACACTCAATTATTACTTTACTGTTTCCCCATTCTGACCTACTGACGCTTTACACAAGTATTTCTTCACTGTTTCCCCATTCTGACCTACTGACGCTTTACACTCAATTATTTATCTACTGTTTCCCAATTCTGACCTACTGACACTTTAGGTCATAAAAATGCAATATTGTAAGAGAGAACATTTTTGAAAGAAAGAGAGAAGCTTGTAATTTTTATTTTATTAGAAATGTGATTTTGTATTTTAAAAAAAAACTGGACATGCTCCACACACTTCATTACTTTTCAATAGGTTTTACAAATACGTAGTCAGATAGCCAGGCACTGTTTCTTTTTTGTTCACATTTTTCCCTTTTTAGATTTGTCAAGACATAAAAGCGGACATCATCAATCTATTTAATAAAGTACATTAACTTGCCATTTCATTTGGTCAGCACTCACATTATTTTATTATTTTAGTAATACAGAGGTTAATGGAAAAGCAGCGTTGAGTTCACATCACAAATGACCTCACAATACAAAATAAAAAAACCAAAGGACTGCTCAGTTTTACAGCAACCACTTCTGATGTATTTATTCAGAGAAATGATGGCGGTTGAAAGGACTACTGGATCCTTTGGCATTTTGTCTTGAGTAGATTCCTTTCTGCAGCTTGAGGTCATATAGTATACTAGTATATCGCTGAAGCATTTTACAAAACAGGACACAGTACTCAGAGATTTTCTTTTATTAATTAGTCTCAACCTTTTTTATCCATCATGGATATCATCTTGGGTGGATGACTACTGTGTGGCATACTCCCCTCGGGATACTTTACTCCCCGTTTAATGGATTTGGATCTGTACAACTTAGCTGTACCTTTGTGTGACCAGGAGGATAGCTGCTGGAAATGAATGGGGGTCATCTATAGTATCTCGCTGTAGGGCGTCTTGCAGCCTGAGAGACTACTTTTCCCCAAAATGTTATTACAATCCCTACCATGGATAGTATTGGGTGTTCCGTTATTGGACTCCTCTATGGGAACTTTGTAATATTTAGAATAGCCATGGAGTAGTCTTGGTGTCTCGGAACAATTGGTTATCAATATGCAATATATACGACTACGAGATAAACTACGCCGTTCTGCAATTTCCTTCGGGAACTGATCATTCATGCCTATTTTCGTGCCAGTGAGTCTTTCACCATTTATTTCATTTAGGAAGAATGCAATTTCCTTCGGGAACTGATCATTCATGCCTATTTTCGTGCCAGTGAGTCTTTCACCATTTATTTCATTTAGGAAGAATGCAAATTTAACAATGATTGAGTGCTCATATCTCTGTCCTCTCTGTCCTAAACGGTGTACATTTTAGAGTTTGATTTTGTTAACAGTATCGCCTGGGATCTGTAGCACTAATTATTTAACCACACTTT
Source organism: Brachymystax lenok tsinlingensis (assembly GCA_030435695.1). NCBI lineage: Eukaryota > Metazoa > Chordata > Actinopteri > Salmoniformes > Salmonidae > Brachymystax > Brachymystax lenok. Next base: position 11,671,526 of record CM059797.1, on the reverse strand, counting down.
CAGGATCTTCACCCTCTTTTTCTTCGATACCAATAAGTACCAGATTTTCTCTCATAGATCTAGTCTGTATGTCAAGTAAGGCTTGTCTCAGAAACATGTTATTCTTCTTTATCGTCCGTTTCAGTTGTATTGACTGTCCCTTTTAGCTTGTTTGTTTCTTTCTCCATTGTCACAGCTTTTTCGTCACTCATCTCGAGGCTCGCCTTCAACTGCTTTAAATCTTTACTGACTAGTTCAAGTATGCCCAGTTTATCATTTATCGACTGTAGCAAGTCGGATTCTACACTTACCATTCCCGGTGGTGAAAAGCATAAATCGCCTGTGTCCGTCAAGGAGTCTCATATTCTTTTGGGGATTGGTTCTCCATGCTTACTCTCCGACATGTTTTGGTGTTGATTGTATTGGTGATATTGGTCTATACATTTCTCTAGCCTTATACTTTGTTTTGTGTTGTTATCCAGATTGAAGGTCATTGCACATGAGTACCGTATGTGGAGTGAAGTGCTAATATTTAGTAAAACTTACAGATATTAAATATTACGTTTTTATCTTGAGGCATTCTGCACCTCTGTGTTCAGTCCACCATGACACCTCTCCATTTTTACTGAGAGACTCTTTTTAGTCTGGAGTTACATTATTAAAGTATTGGCAAAGTGGGCAGAGGACAGTGGCAGCCTTCGGTTAGCTGGTAACACAGATCAGGGCCTCACCTCACACAAAGAAACACAGATCACTCACTAGACCTTCACCAGTTTGGAATTTACATATAATAGAAACGACACTGCAACAGAGTTTGAACGCATTCCAAATATTTTTTTACAACACAACACAGGATGTTCAAACTGGCATGCTCAAAATCAATGACCATATTCTTTTTTGTCAACATCATTATAATTTTTTGGGTCAACTCAATGAAGACAGGAAAGGCAAAAACAACAAAAATATGATGGTGTACAATTATCCTGCATTGTTGGAACAGTTTTTTTCGTCCAGTCTTTTCTTTTTAAACTGGAATACCTTTAAAAAAACAACAACAAAAAAAAACTATTACATAACTTAAAATCCTCCTTGAAATTAAAGACTGTTCACTCTCATCCTGGTGGCTCTGCAACTTCCTGAAGCATTGAGAGCAATGTTCCTTACTGATGAGAATACTGGCACACTACAACCTTGCATCGCACACACCTGAGCAGATTCTTTCAATTGGATTGCATGTCAGTCCGGTCGGCTCAAGATAAGAAGTCATCGAGAGAGAGAGAGAGAGAGAGAGAGAGAGAGAGGATAAAGCTGCATTGCAAACAACGAGAAGGGAGGAGAAGCCTCATCCCGCATCATGTCCTCTCCGGTCTCTGCCAGAGGTTGGCCTTGTCTGTCATGGCCGACAAGATGGAACAAGATCACCATTATAGTGTATCTGTTCTGTTGGGCCCCTGAGGGTCCCTCTGCATCTCTGTGTGGTCTTCTCTCTTTCCTTTACCATGACTATTCCCTGGGAAAACCTTTAGTGATCCTCACAACATGTCCCATATCCATTTTCTTCCTCTCTTTATTTCCCATTTCATTCCACTGCATAAGAACATTTTCACCTGCCATGAGGTGACCATCCAGAACAACGACGACGGCCTTCCTCTCCTAGATGACATGGTTGCTGTAGCTGATGTATGTCTGCTTTGTGGCGAAAGCTGAAAGAGAAGAAGAAGCGAACAACACAGACAAGGCCAGCGGTACGTCACAGTTACTACTGTACTGTATACACTGGGCAAAAGAAGTAGTGTTGCAGAACGTCAACTTCCTGCTCTGTACATCGACAGATGGATACCGATTTTATATGATGACATATCTAGAAATAGAAAATAGATTATATCCACCTCAGTTAATAATAAATACCATGTCGATTCAGTTAAACTGTAGGTTGGACCAAGTTTCATATATAGATTTATCTTTAAATATGTTCCCTGTAGTATTGTATGTTGGGTGGCTCTCAATCCCCTCCCAGACCTCCACCTCCTATCCCTGTCTGTCTAATGGGTAATAAGGCTTCAACCATCCAGTTGTCTCTGCAGACCTCCACCTCCTATCCCCTGTCTGTCTACTGGGAAATAAGGCTTCGACCATCCAGTTGTCTCCGCTGACCTCCACCTCCTGTCCCCTGTCGGTCTACTGGGTATTAAGGCTTAGACCATCCAGTTGTCTCCCCAGGCCGTGTTAGCTGATCCGCTGACCTGGAGCAGATAAATCCTACCGTCCCTGCTACTAATGTCACCTGAGACAGGAATTTTCAATTACATCATGCTATGTGTCCACACTGGCAATGACCCTGACAATGACAAATGGCGCTTATTTAAATACCTGTGCATTGTTTTTTTAACCTTTATTTAACTAGGAAAGTCAGTTAAGAAAAAAATCGTATTTACAATGACAGCCTACCCTGGCCAAACCCTAACATGGACGACGCTGGGCCAATTGTGCGCCGCCAAATCACGGCCATTTGTGATACAGCCTGGAATCTAACCAGGGTCTGTAGTGACGCCTCTTGCTCTGAGATGCACTGCCTTAGACCGCTGCGTCACTGGAGACCCCATTCAGATCGGATGTGGATCCGACCAGGTCTATATGGAATGGGTCTAGTTGTCCTCAGGTCCAGGACGAGGATCGGGTGCTGGTTATTGAATCTCTGTCTTTACTCTTCTCCTTTCTTGTGTTACAGTGTGGCTTAATGTAGCTGTTGTTGTTAAACCAAATACATGTATTTTAGGATATAGGTCTATATGTCGATGTTCTGTAACGCATGTCCATGCTCAGCATCCTTATAGACATTTTGTTATCAAATATTTGCAATGTTGCATTCTATATAAACACAAGTATATCGTCCACAATGTATTTTTCGAGGACATCACTGTACTTTTGTTATTGGTGAAAGAAAAATTGCAGGGGCTAAATAATCCCCAAAATACTGTAGCTCTCAGGGAACAGTGAATCATGTTGATATGCGTGCGTCATTAAGATTTGTCCACAAATAGGTATTCTATCTATGTTGACAAACCAACTCAGACCTCTCTTTTCTTTTCTGTGGGAGGCAAGCCGGTCAGGTGTGTGACTGTTTTGCCATCACCTGAGTAATTTCTGCTTAGTTAATGGTTGAAGTCATTATTTACCACAAATGTATAAGCCTGAGTCTGTCCCAGAAACCACCAAGCATTTTGATTGCTTTTGAAATTAGAGTGAGATGGACTTAGACAGCAAGAAGTTCAGCTGGTTCAGAAAGGAAAGTCATTTGCCTCTCAATTAATTACACTTGGCTTTGAACACTTTGAACACTGCCACAAATCTGAGCCAAACAGTGAAAAAAGGAAACTAAGATTCCTGATCACCATATTGAGCACAAGTGTTTATCTGTGAGAGTCAACTCAATGCATTGAAATTAGAAAATAAAACATGGTTGTTGTAAACGGTGTATAACAAGAATTGAAATGGATCTAATACATTAAATAAAACACAATAGGTCCATTACAATAAGGTAGCTGGTGTAATAGTACTGATGCCCTCCTTTGTGACCTACACACAGTGGAGAATTTGAGCATGTCAGGGAATGTTTTAAGATCTCCCCCAACTCACAAACTTAAAAATAAAAAAAATGGCAGCCAATTTCCTAAATCCATCGAAGTGTTAAAATAACAACGGCGTGAGGTGGCTAGTAAATAATGAATTAGATACTGTGCTTTCTACCTTCTACCTCTTAAACCAATTTATTTATGTGATTTGTAGTGCCTGAAGGACAAAATGTATCTTAGAAACATTAAACACAAACACAAGGATCCACTCAGCCAATTCTAGCATGTACAGAATATAGCATACATACTGTAAGTCTTCACCTTTTAACTCACCTTGTGTTTCCAGGCTCTCGGACAGCTCAGTCTTGGCCTCTCCGTTGGGACGTAGGCTGGCCTTGGGGTTGAACTTGTTGGACATGGTGGTGGCAGTGACCATGGCCTTAAGGCTGCGCGTGCGTTTGGGCACGTTCTGCTCCGGGTGCCTGAGGATCACGTAGACCTTGGGCAGGTAGAGCATCCCCAGAGAGACAGAGGCACTCAGACTCACAGAGATGGTCAGCGTGGTGGTCTGGATGTACATCTGTAAAGTAATGTCAAGGAGATTGAGTTAGACGTATGGCTCAAAATTATTTTACGGGCAAGGATAGGGTTAGGGTTAATGTAACCGCCATCCGGAATCTGCTGGCTGTATTCCCTGCCCAAAGGCAATAAAGAGCACTAAGTATTGACAGTTATTACCACATCCCTAGAGGTCTTCACAGATCCACCTGTACCCGAATACCCGAGACCTGATCCGGGACCCGGGCGGATCCAGAATTCTAAATAATGTCACGGGTCTGGGCCGTATCTGATATTATTGTCACAAGTCTCAGGTCATTTTAACTGACTTGTTAGGAAGGACCCATACCGATCCGAACGCGACTGCTGCAGTAGAGAGAGAGAGAAATTGTATAATTTATGCTTCTCCTCTTTGCTTTTCGCGAGAGTGCCGTTTATCGATTGTTGTTGTTGTTGGCCAATCATAAGTCATCACAGCGGCAATAGGCTACTGTCATAGAGCCTCCGTGTGGGGCAAAAGTTAGGAGATATCTAATCAATGGAAGATGGAATTAAAAGTTAAAGGAGAAGGACAGGCTGCAACGACCAAGAGCCAACAAGGTAGGCTGCTACTTAATATTCTGAATGGAGTTGTTGTTGGTAACTGTAGGATGAGAAAGTGCATGCAGCCTCAATTAGCCTAGCTAGCTACCTATTTAACTAGCTTCTCCTGGTTTGCTGCAGTCAATATAGGGACAACATAATCATATTGGATGATAAATTACCTAGCTTTTAGTATACTACAGCACGAGTCGGGTTGGTTGGTTGCTGTCTCTCGTCTCTCTCTCAGTCCTCCCTGTTCCCCTTGTCACCCCCTCACTCTCACAGTAGCCTACAGACAAACAGCACGACCCCTGCTAGAGTTTCACCTCTCTCTACCCCCTCTTACAGTAGCCTACACACACAGCTCGGCCCCTGCTAGAGCGTCACCTCTCTCTACCCCCTCTTACAGTAGCCTACACACACAGCACGGCCCCTGCTAGAGCGTCACCTCTCTCTACCTCCTCTCACAGTAGCCTACACACACAGCACAGCCCCTGCTAGAGCGTCACCTCAGCCCCTGCTAGGGCGTCACCTCTCTCTACCCCCTCTTACAGTAGCCTACACACACAGCAAGGCCCCTGCTAGAGCGTCACCTCTCTCTACCTCCTCTCACAGTAGCCTACACACACAGCACAGCCCCTGCAAGAGCGTCACCTCTCTCTACCTCCTCTCACAGTAGCCTACACACACAGCACAGCCCCTGCTAGGGTGTCACCTCTCTCTACCTCCTCTTACAGTAGCCTACACACACAGCTCGGCCCCTGCTAGAGCGTCACCTCTCTCTACCCCCTCTTACAGTAGCCTACACACACAGCACGGCCCCTGCTAGAGCGTCACCTCTCTCTACCTCCTCTCACAGTAGCCTACACACACAGCACAGCCCCTGCTAGAGCGTCACCTCAGCCCCTGCTAGGTCGTCACCTCTCTCTACCCCCTCTTACAGTAGCCTACACACACAGCACGGCCCCTGCTAGAGCGTCACCTCTCTCTACCTCCTCTCACAGTAGCCTACACACACAGCACATCCCCTGCAAGAGCGTCACCTCTCTCTACCTCCTCTCACAGTAGCCTACACACACAGCACAGCCCCTGCTAGGGTGTCACCTCTCTCTACCTCCTCTCACAGTAGCCTACACACACAGCACAGCCCCTGCTAGGGTGTCACCTCTCTCTACCCCCTCTTACAGTAGCCTACACACACAGCACAGCCCCTGCTAGGGTGTCACCTCTCTCTACCCCCTCTTACAGTAGCCTACACACACAGCACAGCCCCTGCTAGGGTGTCACCTCTCTCTACCCCCTCTTACAGTAGCCTACACACACAGCACAGCCCCTGCTAGGGTGTCACCTCTCTCTACCTCCTCTTACAGTAGCCTACACACACAGCACAGCCCCTGCTAGGGTGTCACCTCTCTCTACCTCCTCTCCCTCATGCTTTATCTGCTCCGGTTAATAAAGTAGTTTCAAAATGTACTTTTCTGCTACTACTCTCACTCGGATCAGATGTGGAGCCGAACAGGTCTACATGGAACGGGTCTAAAAAAAAACATGTATAATAATAATAATAATAATAATAATAATAATAATATTAAAAGTAATAAATGATGCATATCGGGTCCGGATGGGAAAGTCCCAGGTCCATTTCGGAATGTTGGACCCGTGAAAGCCTCATGTTCATCCCTGGTGGTTTACTATAGACGTTAATGTTCAATGTTCATCCCTGGTGATTTACTGTAGATGTTAATGTTCATCCCTGGTGATTTACTGTAGATGTTAATGTTCATTCCTGGTGGTTTACTATAGATGTTAATGTTCATCCCTGGTGGTTTACTGTAGATGTTAATGTTCATCCCTGGTGGTTTACTGTAGATGTTAATGTTCATCCCTGGTGGTTTACTGTAGATGTTAATGTTCATCCCTGGTGGTTTACTGTAGATGTTAATGTTCATCCCTGGTGGTTTACTATAGATGTTAATGTTCATCCCTGGTGGTTTACTGTAGATGTTAATGTTCATCCCTGGTGGTTTACTGTAGATGTTAATGTTCATCCCTGGTGATTTACTGTAGATGTTAATGTTCATCCCTGGTGATTTAATGTAGATGTTAATGTTCATCCCTGGTGGTTTACTGTAGATGTTAATGTTCATCCCTGGTGGTTTACTGTAGATGTTAATGTTCATCCCTGGTGATTTACTGTAGATGTTAATGTTCATCCCTGGTGATTTAATGTAGATGTTAATGTTCATCCCTGGTGGTTTACTGTAGAGGTTAATGTCAAGCCTTGTTGACTACTGAGGTTAAAATACTTCTGTCAGTTTGTCCTTGCCATATGTCATTCATGAAGATATGGACAATATTTGTGAAGGACAAAACTGATATCATAGAATCCATGTCAAAGCCTTGCTCTTAACCAATGTTATTGTGTAAGAAGCATATGTACTAGAGCATATAAACCATGTTTGTGGCATATCACTACGATTAGTTACAATGCACGTTAAAGTAAATTATTACTTAAGGTAATCTGTTGGTTCTAGGGCAGAGCACAAAGGCTAGTCCATAACATATTAAATAAACATCCTTTCTTCATAAGAGCCCACCCTACTCCCCACCACCACAGTGCATCAGACCAAGACATGTTTGTTGCATTTTTTGCAGTGCTAGTTTTAACATGGACATCACGTCAAATTCAAAACACCAGTCCATTTTGACTCCCTACATGCTGCTCTATACAAAGGAAGCAACCTCATGAAATATTTATCCATGGCCGAACATTGTGAATCACAGGGGAGGGCCTTGCTGATCAGCAGTCTAACTCACTCCACTTGAAGTGTTTGCTAAGCAGAGCTGTGTTAATTAGGCTAGCTTATTGAGAACATTAAAGGGGAGGGACAGGCTTGTAGGAACTGTAATGTCTACACTGTTACAAATACTGATTACCTGACCTGATCAGGGGAAAGACATTAAGGTTGGGATGATATAAAATGGTATAGACCAAGGTGAATCCACAGCATGATACTGTATGACCCAACCCAAAACAAAAATAAATCCCAATAGTATGTTAACCTGTAAATATTGGATTTGACTGAGAGATCACCATTATAATAAAAATCTACTCGGTTTGACCAGACCTTTCTTTCTAGCCAGCTATCTAACCCAGAAAATAAAATCCCTGCTGTTGTTTCATCAACATAATGTACCTTCCCCAGACGTGACCCTCTGCTAGCGGGTCTGTGTTGTTGTTTCTCTCTCTCTCTCTCTCTCTCTCTCTCTCTCTCTCTCTCTCTCTCTCTCTCTCTCTCTCTCTCTCTCTCTCTCTCTCAGGGGATGTAGGATGCAGGGATGAAGGAGCAGAGACCAGCGGTGGTAGAGTCTCTCACAGCTGTGGAGATACAGTCCACTAGTGCTCTGCTCCGCTCTAGGCTGTGTTCAGCTCTGCTGCCTTAAGGGGCTTCAGAACCCAAGCTGTTACGCAGAAGATTATCGATTAATTAAAAGGAATATAAAAATAAAACATACCCAGTTGCTTTCCAATTTAAAGTACAGTTATAATGTACTGGTAAATTCATAGGCTTGGGGCTGTTCTAAACGTCTGAACTATACTGGCATAGTAAGTAAAGTCTGAAGTAAGAACTAATAATCATAACGCTTGAGACTAGTTTTAGTCTAAAATTATTTGATTAAAGGTTTTTCAGTATTTGGTCTAAGTTATCTACTGCTGTTTTGTATTAATCAGAAAGTAGGAGCGGATAGACATTAGTCAACCATGTACAGTGCCTTCAGAAAGTATTCACACGGTCACACCTTGTGACTTTTTCCACATTTTGTTGTTTTACAACCTGAATTTAAAATGTATTGAAATTAGATTTTGTGTCACGGGCCTAAACAAAAAAAAAAAAAAAAAAAACGAAAAGCTGAAATGTCCTAAGTCAATAAGCAGAAATATGTTCAGGAGGAAAAATGTGCTTAACAAGGCAAATAGTGTTTTACATTATATTTTAATGACTACCTCATCTCTGTACCTTACACATACAATTATCTGTAAGGTACCTCAGACGAGCAGTACATTTCAAACACAAATTCAACCACAAAGGTCAGGGAGGTTTTCAATGCCTCGCAAACAAGCCCACCTATTGGTAGATGGGTCAAAGAAAAGAAAAATCTGACATTGAATATCCCTTTGAGCATGGTGAAGTTATTAATTACACTTTGGATGGTGTATCACTACAAAGATACTGGCTTCCTTTCTAACTCAGTTGCCTGAGAAGAAGTAAACCTCAGGATTTCACCCTGAGGCCAATGGTGACTTTAAAACAGTTACAGAGTGTAATGACTGTGATAGGAGAAAATTGAGGATGGATCAACAACTTTGTAGGTACTACACAATACTAACCTAAAGACAGGATGAAAAGAAGGTTGCCTGAACAGAATAAAAAATATTCCTGAACATGCATCATGTTTGCAATAAGGCACTAAAATAAAACTGCAAAACAGTTTGCAAAGAAGTTCACTTTATGTCCTGAATACAAAGTATTATGTCTGGGGCAAATACAACACAACACATGACTACCACTCTTCATATTTTCAAGCATGGTGGTCGCTGCATCATGTTATGGGTATGCTTGTCATCAGCAAGGACTAGGGAGTTTTTTTCTGTTGATACAAATAAATGGAATACAGCTAAGCACAGGCAAAATCCTGAAGAAAAACCTAGTTCAGCTTTCTTTCCAACAGACACTAGGAGACAAATTCTCCTTTCAGCAGGACAATGACTTAAAACACAAGGTCAAAAATACACTAGAGTTGCTTTCCAAGAAAACATTGAATTTTCCTGAGTGGCCTAGTTACAGTTTTGACTTAAAATTGGCTTGAAAATCTATGGCAAGACATGAAAATGGCTGTCTAGCAATGATCAACAACCAATTTGACTGAGCTTGAAGATTTGTAATAAGAATAATGTGCAAATATTGTACAATCCAGGTGTGCAAAGCTCTTAGAGAATTATCCAGAAAGACTCACAGCTGTAATCTCTGCCAAGGGTGATTCTAACATATATTGACTCAGAAGTGTGACTACTTATGTAAATTCGATTTTTCTGTATTTCATTAACAATACATTTGCAACGATTTCTAAAAACATGTTTTAATCAATTTTGAATTCAGGCTGTAACACAACAAAATGTGGAATAAGTATGAAGACTCTCTGAAGCTACTGTATTTTAGCACCATATTAACACCATGCTAGTACAATGTTTGGTTGAGTAGTTTACATCTGTAAGTCTAGAATTATCCGATGTGATTACTACTGTGTGAAGTCACTGAGTACTGATGATCATTTGACTTCTGTGATCACTTTATTGTATTTGACTGGTTCATAACTCTGGTTCATAAACCTGGTTCATAACCCTGGCTCATAATTCTGCTACCATTACCCTGTTCTGTGCTTGTCTCAAACCCCTCCAAGTGTCGCCCATCTTCCCTATTATCCCCAGTGTATTTATACCTGTGTTCTCTGTCTGTTGCCAGTTTGTTTTGTCCGTCAAGCCTACCAGCGTTTTTCCCCTTGCTCCTTTCTTTTTCTATAGTTCCTGTTTTCTAGTTTTCCCAGTTTTGACCATTCTGCCTGCCCTGACTCTGAGCCTGTCTGCCGTTCTATACCTTGTCATACCGCCCTGGATTATTGACCTCTGCCTGCCCTGACCCTGAGACTGCCTGCCGTTCTGTACCTTTTGACTCTGATCTGGATTATTGACCTCTGCCTGCCCTTGACTTGTCGTTTTGCCTGCCCCTGTTTTAGTAATACACTTTTGTTACTTCGACACTGTCTGCATCTGGGTCTTCCCTAAAATGTGATAGGTTCATAACTCTGATTCATAGCCCTGGTTCATAACACTGGTTCATAACCCTGGTTCACAACCTTGGTTCACAACCCTGGTTCACAACTCTGGTTCATAACTCTGTAACAGCTGATGTAACAGTTGATGTTATAAATGTGTGATTTTGTTCACCTGGAGATTTCTACTAGTGATCTTCACGTATCCACCTGTACGTGATTACGTCCCTCCCTCTTCTCCCTCGCGCTTTATCAGTTCTGGTTAATAAAGTAGTAAAAATAATTGACTCGGATCGGATCTGGATCAGACCAGGTCTATACGGAACAGGTCTAGTTGCCCTCGGGTCAGTTCGGAACGGGTCTCTATATTTAAAAAAATATAATTATGCATATTGTGTCCAGAGGGGAATGCATTTCAAATGTTAGGTCTCTAATTCCTGATACTCTAGGGAACTGCATTGTAATTACACCCAGTTTGCATTCATCAGACATGGAGTCAACTGTAGGTGACTTTGAAGACAGGAATACTTCTATATCCATCCCATACACGCCATCCTCAAATGAAGCAAAACAGCTACTCGCTGTTTATTATCTATACATAGTCCCTTACCCCAAACTACCTTGTCAAACCTGTACCCCGGCACATTGACACGGTACCGGTACCCCCTGTATATAGCCTCAATACTGTTATGTAATTTTATTGTGTTCCTTTTTAAAATTTACTTTAGTTTATTTAGTAAATATTTTCTTAACTCTATTTCTTGAACTGCATTGTTGGTTAAGGGCTTGTAAGTAAGCATTTCACGTTAAGGTCTACAGATGTATTCGTCGCATGTGACAAATAAAATAAAATCTAATTAGATTTTATTCTTCGCACGACGCAATGCGGAGTGCCTGTATACAGCCGATATACCACAAACCCCCGAGGTGCCTTATTGCTCTTATAAACTAGTTTTCAACGTAATTAGAGCAGTAAAAATGTATGTTTTGTCATACCTGTGGTATACAGTCGGATATACCACAGCTGTCAGCCAATCAGCATTCAGGGCTCGAACCACCCAGTTTATAATGCAGAGTTAAATATTAGAATCTGATCAATGTAGACTCTGAATATTTGGATTACGGTTTGGCATTTTAGTTCTGTTGAATAAGCCTAAAATCAAACGTCCACCATAGGACTGTGAGTGTAAATCAGAACAAATCCAGAGAAAATCAATATTCAGACTGTGACTTGGCTCAGTAGACTGGCTGGATCATTAGCCTGTACTTCTCCCTAATCTGCCTCTGCCTCAGCACGTTCAGAGCAGCTCATAGAGGTAGGATGGTAAAGGTGCACACACCTCTCATAACCGCGTCATCGACAGTACAGGCCCGAACCAATGCATACTCAGACAGACACCACACTGGACCACTAATGAGTGAAAGAGAGAACCATAAAAAAGGATTGGGACTGAGCGTCGAAGAAGGTCGTTTGAGGATTGTACTTGAACAATCCATGAACTTCCATATTGGAACAGTACTATTGGAAGACCTGCACACATAGAACACATGATTTCTACGGACCTGTATTTCTTAGCAAGCTGGATAACATGCTCGTTCTGAAGACTGATGAAAAAAAAGCACTTTCAATGGGAAAACCTGTTGGTTCTATGGCTTTATTCAAAATGTATGGCACATTAAAAATGACAGGACATTATTCATTTCAATGTAATTTCTATATTTTAGTTGTCCAGGGATTTCATAGCCTCGCATGGTTACTTAGTGTGGCATGGGAACATACAGTGCAGTCATATCTTATTGTATCAAAACTAACTGTGATTATAGACTAATTAAGCCAATAACAGTTTATTATCCTCGGGGACACTAATGTGCTGTTGCTGGAGAACGTGATTTACAAAGAGACTGCAATGTTTTGGCCTTGATTAGCTTCTTGTCCAATCCCCTACTCTCCCTCTAGGAATGCACAGGTCAACAACTTCACAAACAAAGAGCTTGCGTCTTGTAGCTGATGAAACCACTGTGAAATCTTAGATCGTATCCAGGCCTGTCCCATTGATCCTCATTATGCTCTATTGGGCCTCTGGGACAGCTGCTCAATGACTAATGTTGTTTATCTATGAAAAACCAACAACAACCCATAGCAGAGTGGAGCCATTGCTCTGTCTATCGCTCTCTTTCTGCAGCTGGCGTGGTGAGAACTCTGTCTGACCCTGCATAACAGTATATGGACACATAACATCGCAGCATGTTATCTAACTAACCTACTCTCTTAGCAGCCCAGAGACAACAACAAAACACAATGTCAACAGAATAATGAAAACAATGTCAAAGAGATTGACAGAACCACTCCCAATCTCTTCCTAAAGTGGCAGATTGTGTTGGAATTGAGTGCATCCGTGTGTTCATGGCTGCCAAGGGAAGACAGGTATCACAAAATAATTGACAGAGAAAAAAAGAAAAAAACATTAAAAAAAGTAATTTATCTTTTGTTTCTCTGTGTTTCATAATTTCCCTTCAATTCGCAAGAGGCTGAATGTATCTTTTACTGGAGAAAGCATCCGAGCAAGTGAAACAGCTCCTCTCTGTCTCCGTACATGTAGCCCATCTATCTGATGCTATCTGGTCAAAAAGAGTATGATAGTGTTGCCACCTGTAGCATTGAATGCAAGGGAAGCCAATCAGCGTTGAGCTAAACTAAGTGCGGTCAACTATGAATGGTCCTGGCCCATCAAAAATGGAAGCCAGCTTGGATTTGGCTTCACACCAATTACATCACATCAAGCCAAACATCATTGACAAAAAAAACTTGAATTGTTGCACCTCGTTGTGTTGTTGTCTTCCGGTTACTAGCTAGCTATCTAAAATTATCCCTTTCCTAAATTAGCCATAGACAGAGATAGGGACTTGGACTTGTGGTGTTACTTAATTCTCCATACTGGCCAATGACAATGACGGTGATTCTGATCCAATCATTAATTCATACATTGTGCCCCTGGCCTAAGAGGATGGAAGTTCAATATGTAGCTAGATGTAGTAGGCTAATGTTAACTAACTGGCTTATCGTTTCCCATGAAAATAAGCATTTTAGCCAGGTAGCCCAGGACAACAAAAATTACGAGTGTGTACTGTATCACAGTGTCATAGACCGTTCCGCCAATATGAAATAGAGGAGGATGGCATTAATGTTGAGGGTGAGTCAAATTGTTTTTTCAAGAAAAGTAGAAAAGTAGACAGAAAATATCAAAAGCATTAACTTGATTGTCCATGCTGCAGGTCATGTAACTGTTTGTTACACGCAATATGCTTTATGGAATTCACCGGACAGATGTTGCTCTCTGGTTTTGCGATGAAACAAATGTTGTTGAATTTATTCTGCCATTGTGTCTTCATATTGTCTCGGCCTTAGGCCCATACAGTGAGGGGAAAAAGTATTTGATCCCCTGCTGATTTTGTACGTTTGCCCACTGACAAAGAAATTATCAGTCTATAATTTTAATTGTAGGTTTATTTGAACAGTGAGAGACAGAATAAAAACCCCAAAATCCAGAAAAATGAATGTGAAAAATTTTAAAAATTGATTTGCATTTTAATGAGGGAAATAAGTATTTGACCCCTCTGCAAAACATGACTTAGTACTTGGTGGCAAAACCCTTGTTTGCAATCACAGAGGTCAAACGTTTCTTGTAGTTGGCCACCAGGTTTGCACACATCTCAGGAGGGATTTTGTCCCACTCCTCTTTGCAGATCTTCTCCAAGTCATTAAGGTTTCGAGGCTGACGTTTGGCAACTCGAACCTTCAGCTCCCTCCACAGATTTTCTATGGGATTAAGGTCTGGAGACTGGCTAGGCCACTCCAGGACCTTAATGTACTTCTTCTTGAGCCACTCCTTTGTTGCCTTGGCCGTGTGTTTTGGGTCATTGTCATGCTGGAATACCCATCCACGACCCATTTTCAATGCCCTGGCTGAGGGAAGGAGGTTCTCACCCATCCATCGTCCCTTTGATGCGGTGAAGTTGTCCTGTCCCCTTAGCAGAAAAACACCCCCAAAGCATAATGTTTCCACCTCCATGTTTGACGGTGGGGATGGTGTTCTTGGGGTCATAGGCAGCATTCCTCCTCCTCCAAACACGGTTGAGTTGATGCCAAAGAGCTCCATTTTGTCTCATCTGACCACAACACTTTCACCCAGTTGCCCTCTGAATCATTCAGATGTTCATTGGAAAACTTCAGACGGGCATGTATATGTGCTTTCTTGAGCAGGGGGACCTTGTGGGCACTGCAGGATTTCAGTCCTTCACGGCGTAGTGTGTTACCAATTGTTTTCTTGGTGACTATGGTTCCAGCTGCCTTGAGATCATTGACAAGATCCTCCCGTGTAGTTCTGGGCTGATTCCTCACCGTTCTCATGATCATTGCAACTCCACCAGGTGAGATCTTGCATGGAACCCCAGGCCGAGGGAGATTGACAGTTATTTTGTGTTTTTTCCATTTGCGAATAATCGCACCAACTGTTGTCACCTTCTCACCAAGCTGCTTGGCGATGGTCTTGTAGCCCATTCCAGCCTTGTGTAGGTCTACAATCTTGTCCCTGACATCCTTGGAGAGCTCTTTGGTCTTGGCCATGGTGGAGAGTTTGGAATCTGATTGACTGATTGCTTCTGTGGACAGGTGTCTTTTATACAGGTAACAAGCTGGAATGTCAGCTCATTACCTGTATAAAAGACACCTGGGAGCCAGAAATCTTTCTGTTTGAGAGGGGGTCAAATACTTATTTCCCTCAGTAAAATGCAAATCAATTTATAACATTTTTCACATGCGTTTTTCTGGATTTTGTTGTTGTTATTCTGTCTCTCACTGTTCAAATGTCTTTGTCAGTGGGAAAACGTACAAAATCAGCAGGTGATGAAATACTTTTTTCCCTCACTGTACATCACGGTGACAAGGCATATGAACTAAGAGGTTATAGAGCAAACAACTCAATGATCACAACACATTTGTATCTCTACTATTTCAATATTCTCACCTCCATTTGATTTGTACACTGCTGCTACTCACTGTTAATTATATATGAATTGTCACTTCACCCCTACCTACATGTTCAAATTACCTCAACTAACCTGTACTTCCGCACACTGACTCGGTACCGGTACCCCCTGTATCTTACCTCTTTATTGTTGTTTTATTATTTTAACTTTCGTTTATTTGGTAAATATTTTCTCAACTCTTCTTGAACTGCACTGTTGGTTAAGGGCTTGTAAGTAAGCATTTCACAGTATGGTTTACACTTGTTGTATTCCGCGCATGTGACAAATAATGTTTGATTTCATTTGATTTGGGTTGTAATTGGGCATTTTTTCCCTGGCTTGGCATCCTCAGTGATTTTACCCACACACTGGTACTGCCATTATGCGAAGAGACACCTTCTCTTTGGACTCCATGGTGGAGCACCTCTCCCACTCCTCCCACTCCCCCTACCTGACAAACAGTTTCTGATTTACTGTACCTCTCCAGGTGAAGTAGTGCCACATCGACATCCATATCCAGCATCATGTTCCACGAACACACACTATAGATAGGCCAGATGTCCCCATTTGAATGATAGAATAGGACTCCTATGGCATTTATAACATTTCTCCTGACACACAATGACAAATGAATGAGTGTGTTTGGAGTGCCAGATGAGGGAGGCTCGCTGTAAACTGGTGATGGGCACATATGCGGTCAATCAAGAGCATTTAATTTGCTCTAAAAGACATGTAATCTCCAGCCGCAAGGCTTTGTTGCACCTGTCACTCTTGATGATTATGAGGTTCTTTTGTTTTGACATGTTAATTTCTCATAAAGGAACATGGTTTACGTAATAGTGCAGAGAATCTGCCATGGCATTATTCTCATTGATATGAAAATCAGGCAGTTTTTGTGCTGCAGCCCTGTATTGTTGATTGTGGATGCCATATCCTGCATAGTATAGCACAAAATATCATATTTAAGAACTGCTAACTAACAACATAATAATTCAAAACGGAATATTACATCTCCTTGAAATTCTGTGAAGGCGTCTTTACACTACAGGCAAAGTTTCTTGTGTAAGCACATCTAGCTGTAGTAATACAGTTTGAGGAAAGCAGACAGTATAAGAGAATGACCATGTCTCCACTCCGCCATGCCACTGCATTTTCTCTCTCACCTAGCAGAGCTTCGGCCTCCTGGCAATGATGTCTCTCCTCCTCCTAATGAATAACAGTTACGCTATCTCTCCCCAATTGTGTCTGCACTTTTTTGAGGGAAATTCTAATTAATGAATGTCTAATATAATTGTGATAAGAAAAGCCACCTCTTATCTAAAGCCTCTATAAGAGAACTTGTTTCAAGTCTTCAAATTGAATTAGCAGGGCTGTGGTTCTGGGGGATTGTGAGTGGGGGGATAAAATAAAAGCTATACCGTCACATTTAAGGTATTTCTTTCCCCCTGTCCTGTTCAGTGATTCAAAGACACACTAGCTAATGGATTACCTCGTTTAGGAAAAAGCTGACATTAATAAGTATCTCTACTATTTCACTATCTATCTTTCAAGGCAGAAGACAGCTGGAAGACAGTAGTTATTGATACCCATCGCTGTTTGCTACTGATTACAAGAGATAAACTGTGTTCAGCTCAACATCAGACATTCATATGGAGCTTTTGCAGTTTGTCTTAGTTTATCTTGTTCTTATTAAATAAATCACAACAACTTTAAAGACTGATCCTTATGCTCTGTATGCTCCAGTATTTCTGCATTGTTATAAACATAATATGATGGCATCAGACAGGATTTAAGAGAGACTAAGAAAACACTGCATAATCTTCTTGTAAAAATTGTTTTCCCTTTTAAGCCCCGCAGGTGTCCTTCTGATCTTCAAATCAAATCTTACTTGTCACATGCGCCGAATACAGCAGGTGTAGACCTTACAGTGAAATGCTTACTTACAAGCCCTTAACCAACAATGCAGTTTTAAGAAAACTACCTAAAGAAAAATAAGAAATAAAAGTAACAAATAATTAAAGAGCAGTAGTAAAAAAACAATAGCAAGGCTATATACAGGGGGTAACGGTACAGAGTCAATGTGCTGGGGCACCGGTTAGTCGAGGTAATTGACGTAATATATACATATAGGTAGAGCTATTAAAGCGACTTATGCATAGATAACAGAGAGTAGCCGCATAATAGAGGGGGGGGGCAGTGCAAATAATCTGGGTAGCCGTTTGATTAGATGTTCAGTAGTCTTATGTATTGGGGGTAGAAGCTGTTAGACCTTTACTTGGAGCTCCGGTACCACTTGCCGTGCGGTAGCAGAGAGAACAGTCTATGACTAGGGTGGCTAGAGTCTTTGACAGTGTGTAGGGTCTTCCTCTGACACCGCCTGGTATAGAGGTCCTGGATGGCAGGAAGCTTGGCTATATACTGGGCCATACACAGTACCCTCTGTTGCGCCTTGCGGTCGGAGGCCGAGCCGTTGCCATACCAGGCAACCAGGCAGGATGCTCTGAATGGTGAAACTGTAGAACCTTTTGAGGATCTGAGGACCCATGCCAAATCTTTTCAGTCTCCTGAGGGGGAATAGGTTTTGTCATGCCCTCTTCAAGACTGTATTGGTGTGCTTGGACAATTCGTTTGTTTGTGATGTGGACACCAAGGAACTTGAAGCAACCTGCTCCACTACAGCCCTGTCGATGAGAAAGGGGGCGTGCTCAGTCCTCATTTTCCTGTAGTCCACAATCATCTCCTTAGTCTTGATCACATTGAGGGAAAGGTTGTTGTCCTGGCACCACACGGCCAGGTCTCTGACCTCCTCCCTATATGCTGTCTCGTCGTTGTTGGTGATCAGGCCTACCACTGTTGTGTCATCAGCAAACTTAATGATGGTGTTGGAGTCATGCCTGGCCATGCAGTCTTGAGTGAACAGGGAGTACAGGAGGGGACTGAGCACACACCCCTGAGGGGCCCCCGTTTTAAGGAGCAGCATGGCGGACGTGCTGTTACCTACCCTTACCACCTGTGGGCGACCCGTCAGGAAGTCCAGTTGCAGAAGGAGGTGTGTATCTGTCTTTGTCTTATCCCGTGTCTTATCCCTTGTAAATAGCCGGTATTTTTTGTATATATCTTAATCTCACTTTGTATCTACAAACTAAATATACTTTCCTGCAACCCGCCTCCCCCAATGTGGTACAGATCTGCAATTTTTATTCCTTATGACTGGAACTTCCATCAGGAGCTAGCCAGCTAACTAGCCACTAGTCTTTGTTAGCCACGGCTAGCGGTCTTCGCCTTTTTCCCCGTCACCAGCCAGCCTTAGCTCGGACAACACCTGCCAGTCTGCACAGCACGATATCAACCCAGAGCATATCGGACTGCTTCTCTCTACCGTATTGACTGGATTCCTGCCACTCTGGATATATACACCGGATCATCGCAGCTAGCTAGCTGCAAACGAGTGGCTACTGTTAGCTAACGCCCCTGTCCCGAAGCAAGCACCAGCTAGTCTTGAGTTAGCCTCGAGTTAGGCCCATATACCAGCTAATTCTTGGGCTACAATACCTTGTTTGCCAATTGGCCTGGACGCTTTATTGTAGACACGGAGCCCCGCCGATCCATCACGACTGGACTGCCGACGTGATCGCTCGATGTGGTCTCGAAAGGCTATTCTGTTACGATGTCGCCGAAGAACCATCTACTAGCCCCGGCCCGCTAGCTTTTCTGAACGCTGTGTACCCTGCTCGCCTAGCATAGTAGTGACTACCGAACGGCACCCTGACTCACCTATTGCTGCTCTTTTGACCCTATGATCACTCGGCTACAAAGCTGATGCCTCGTGGACTGAGTTCTTATAGCCTTTAGCCGTACCCTTATCCTACACCTCCTCTGTTCCTCTGGTGATGTAGAGGTTAACCCAAGCCCTGTAGCCCCCAGGTCCACCCCTATTCCCCAGGCGCTATCATTTGTTGACTTCTGTAACCGTAAAAGCCTGGGTTTCATGCATGTTAACATGACAAGCCTCCTTCCTAAGTTTGTTTTATTCACTGCTTTAGCACACTCCACCAATCCTGATGTCCTAGCCGTGTCTGAATCCTGGCTTAGGAAGGCCACCAAAAATTCTGAAATTTCCATCCCCAACTACAACATTTCCCACCAAGATAGAACTGCCAAAGGGGGTGGAGTTGCTATCTACTGCATGAGATAGCCTGCAGAGGCCTGTCACGCTATCCAGGTCTGTTCCCAAACAGTTCGAGCTTCTACTTTTAAAAATCCACATTTCCAGAAATAAGTCCCTCACTGTTGCCGCTTGTTATAGACACCCCTCAGCCCCCAGCTGTGCCCTGGACACCATATGTGAATTAATTGCCCTCCATTTATCTTCAGCGTTTGTACTGTTAGGTGACCTAAACTGGGATATGCTTAAACTTTACCTATACACTGCTGACATCCAGTGGAAGCAATAGGTACTACATTCAGTGTCCTGGTATAAAGACTTTTCTAAAGGCACTGTCTCAAAGTGAGCCATTAGCCACAAGGAATGAGATTTCCGGATGGAATTTTCTCTGTTTTTTGCCTGCCAAATGACTTCTGTTACACTCACAGACAAAATGATAACACTTTTGGAAACCTCAGAGTGTTTCCTATCCAATAGTACTAATTATGTGCATATCCTATTTTCTGAGCCTGAGTGGCAAGCATTTTACTTTGGGCACACACAACTCTCCAAAACTGACCCCTCAGCTGCCGCTCCCTAACAAGTTAACTACTTAGAGAGTAGCGGCGCGCTACCGGGCCACTCTCGACACTACCCGGTGAAATGTAAGGCGCCAAATTCAAAATCCAAAAGTTGAATTATTAAACATTCATCAATATACAAGTGTTGCATAGTCATCAAAGCTCTGCTTCTTGGCAATATCACAGCGTTGTCAGATTTCAAAAAGGCTTTACGGCGAAAGCACAACATTTGATTGTTTGAGGATAGCACCCACATTTTTTCCACATTAGCATCAATTCATATCCAGCGCGGGTCACACAAAACCCATATAAAAGATAAAACTTCTGCTGAGGATTTCCCAAGTGCCCAACGAAGACATTGTTGGAAAAAGTCATTTATTATATCCATAAATCTCAGTTTGGTTGGCGCGTTATGATCAGAAAATCCACCGTTGAGTCGCCCATTGAACAGTGAAGAGAACACGTTCAAATTATACCTATAAACTTTCTACAAACAAATCAAACCTCATTTTTAATGTATCCTTAGGTATCCTTTTATGTATATTTACTGTAATATTTCAACCGGATGATAACGTGAACAATAGGAAAGGAAAATAAAGTGGGGCGCGCTCACAATCTCGCGCCCGTCAAACATTGTAAACAAAAGTGGTCCCTTCCAGACTCTGTATAAAGACTGTTGACATCTAGTGGAAGCCATAGGTACTGCAGTCTCAGTCCTACATAACATTGTATGCAATAGGCAGCTTGGAGACAAAGGTCATCTACAAAATAAACTGCAAATCCAGATGGATTTCCATCGGTTTTTCGCCTGCTATATCAGTTCTGTCATACTCACAGACATTATCTTAACGGTTTTAGAAACTTCAGAGTGTTTCCTATCCAATAGTACTAATTATGTGCATATCCTATTTTGTGGGCCTGAGTGGCAGGCATTTTACTTTTGGCAAGCCAGACTCTCCAAAATCGTCACCTCTGCTTCCAAAGAAGTTAACACCTTGGCCGTCCTACAATCTAAGATAGATGCCCTCAATCTCACACAAATTATCATGGAACCTACCAGGTACAATCCGTAAACATGGGCACCCTCATAGATATCGTCCTGACCAACCTGCCCTCTAAATACACCTCTGCTGTCTTCAACCAGGATCTCAGCGATCACTGCCTCATTGCCTGCATCCGTAATGGGTCCGCGGTCAAACGAACACCCCTCATCACTGTCAAACACTCTCTAAAACACTTCAGCGAGCAGGCCTTTCTAATCGACCTGGCCCGGGTATCCTGGAAGGGCATTGACCTCTTTCTGTCAGTAGAGGATGCCTTGTTATTCTTTTAAAAGTGCTTTCCTCACCATCTTAAATAAGCACTCCAGACCTGACTGCCCTTGAACAGCACAAAAACATCCTGTGGTGTACTGCATTAGCATCGAATAGCCCCCGCGATATGCAACTTTTCAGGGAAGTTAGGAACCAATATACACAGGCAGTTAGGAAAGGCTAGCTTTATCAAACAAAATGTGCATCCTGTAGCACAAACTCCAAAAAGTTCTGGGACACTAAAGTCCATGGAGAATAAGTGCACATCCTTCCAGCTGCCCACTGAACTGAGGCTAGGAAACACTGCCACCACTGATAAATCTATGATAACCGAGAATTTCAATAAGCATTTTTCTACGGCTGGCCATGCTTTCCAACTGGCTACCCCTACCCCGGTCAAGAACTCTGCACCCCCCACAACAACTTTCCCAAGCCTCCCCCATTTATCCTTCACCCAAATCCAGGCAGCTGATGTTCTGAAAGAGCTTCAAAATCTGGACCCCTACAAATCAGCTGGGCTAGACAATCTGGACCCTCTCTTTCTAAAATAATCTGCCGCAGTTTTTGCAACCCCTATTACTAGCCTGTTCAACTTCTCTTGCGTATCGTCTGAGATCCCTAAAGATTGGAAAGCTGCTGCGGTCATCCCCTTCTTCAAAGGGGGAGACAATCTAGACCCAAACTGTTACAGACCTATATCCATCCTACCCTGCCTTTCTAAAGTCTTCGAAAGTCAAGTTAACAAGTAGAGCACAGACCATTTAGAATCCCACCGTACCTTCTCCGCTATGCAATCTGGTTTCCAAGCTGGTCATGGGTGCACCTCATCCACGCTCAAGGTCCTAAACAATATCATAACCGCCATCGATAAAAGACAATACTGTGCAATGGTCTTCATCGACCTTGCCAAGGCTTTTGACTCTGTCAATCACCGCATTCTTATCGGCAGACTCAACAGACTTGGTTTCTCAAATGACTGCCTTGCCAGGTTCACCAATACTTTTCAGCTAGAGTTCAGTGTGTCAAATCGGAGGTCCTGTTGTCCAGACCACTGGCAGTCTCTATGCATGCTCTACAACCGATTGCTGCCCGCACCCGCCCGCACGACTAGCATCACTACTCTGGACGGTTCTGACTTAGAATATGTGGACAACTACAAATACCTAGGTGTCTGGTTAGACTGTAATCTCTCCTTCCAGACTCACATTAAGCATCTCCAATCCAAAATTAAATCTAGAATCGGCTTCCTATTTCGCATCAAAGCATCCTTCACTCATGCTGCCAAACGTACCCTCATAAAACTGACTATCCTACCGATCCTTGACTTCGGCGATGTCATTTACAAAATAGCCTCCAACACTCTACTCAGCAAATTGGATGTAGTCTATCACAGTGCCACCCGTTTTGTCACCAAAGCCCCTTATACTACCCACCACTGCGCCCTGTATGCTCTCGTTGGCTGGACCTCGCTTGATATTCGTCGCCAAACCGACTGGCTCCATGTTATCTATAAGACTTTGCTAGGTAAAGCCCCGCCTTATCTCAGCACCCACCCATAGCACGCGCTCCAGCAGGTATATTTCACTGGTCATCCCCAAAGCCAACTCTTCCATTGGCCGCCTTTCCTCCCACTTCTCTGCTGCCAATGACTGGAACGAATTGCAAAAATCACTGATGCTGGAATCTTATATCTCCCTCACTAACTTTAAGCATCAGCTGTCAGAGCAACTTAACGATCATTGCACCTGTACATAGCCCATCTGTAAATAGCCCACCCAACTACCTCATTCCCATATTGTTATATATTGTTTATTTTGCTCGTTTGCACCCCAGTATCTCTACTTGCACATTCATCTTCTGCACATCTATCACTCTAGTGTTTAATTGCTAAATTGTAATTATTTTGCCACTATGACTTATTTATTCCCTATTCTTACTACATATTCACACACTGTATATATACTTTTCTATTGTGTTGACTGTATGTTTGTTTATCCAATGTGTAACTGTGTTGTTAGTGTCGCACTGCTTTGCTTTATCTTGGCTAGGTCACAGTTGTAAATGAGAACATGTTCTCAACTGGCCTACCTGGTTAAATAAAGGTGATGAGCTTTGAGGGCACTGTGGTGTTGAACGCTGTGCTGTAGTCAATGAATAGCATTCTCACATTGGTGTTCCTTTTATCCAGGTGTGAAATGGCAGTCTGGAGTGCAATAGAGATTGCATCATCTGTGGATCTGTTGGGGCGGTATGCAAATTGGAGTGGTTCTAGGGTTTCTGGGATAATGGTGTAGATTTGAGCCATGACCAGCCTTTCAAAGCACTTCATGGCTACAGACGTGGATGCTATGGGACGGTAGTCATTTAGGCAGGTTACGTTAGTGTTCTTGTGCACAGGGACTATAGTGTTCTGCTTGTAACATGTTGGTATTACAGACTCAGACAGAGAGAGGTGGAAAATGTCAGTGAAGACACTTGCCAGTTGGTCAGCACATGCTCAGAGTACACGTCCTGATAATCCGTTTGGCCCTGCGACATTGTGAATGTTGACCTGTTGAAAAGTCTTACTCACATCGGCTATGGAGAGCTTGATCACACAGTCATCCGGAACAGCTGATGCTCTCATGCATGTTTCAGTGTTACTTGCCTTGAAGCGAGCATGGAAGTAATTTTGCTGGTCTGGTAGGCACGTGTCACTGGGCAGCTCTCGGCTGTGCTTCCCTTTGTAGTCTGTAATAGTTTTCCAGCCCTGCCACATTCGACAAGCATCGGAGCCGGTTTAGTAAGATTCGATCTTAGTCCTGTGTTGACTCTTGGTCTGTTTGATGGTTCGTCAGAGGTTATATAGGGATTTCTTATAAGCTTCCAGGTTAGAGTCCCGCTCCTTGAAAGCGGCAGCTCTAATCTTTAGCTCAGTGAGAATGTTGCCTGTAATCCTTAGCTTCTGGTTGGGCTATGTATGTGGTGTACTCCTCAGTCCCATCGGAAAAATCCCTGGAACATTTTCCAGTCTGTGCTAGCAAAGCAGTCCGGTAGCTTAGCATCTGCTTCAACTGACCACTTTTTTATTGACCGAGTCAATGGTGCTTCTTGCTTAAATTTTAGCTTGTAAGCAGGAATCAGGAGGATGGAATTATGGTCAGATTTGTCAAATGGAGGGCGAGGGAGAGCTTTGTCTGCCTCTCTGTGTGTAAAGTAAAGGTTGTCTAGAGTTTTTTCCCCTCTGGTTGCATGTTTAACATGCTGGTAGAAATGATGTAAAACAGATTTAAGTTTCCCTGCATTAAAGTTCCCAGCCACTAGGAGCGCCGCCTCTGGATGAGCGTTTTCCTGTTTGCTTATGGTGGTATACAGCTCATTGAGTGAGATCTTAGTGCCAGCAATGGTCTGTGGTGGTAAATAGACAGCTATGAAAACTTACAGATGAAAACTCTCTAGGTAAATAGTGTGGTCTACAACTTATCATGAGATACTCTACCTCAGACAAGCAAAACCTTGACTTCCTTAGGTATCATGCACCAGCTGTTTTTTTTACAAATTTACATACGTAGACCACCACTCTTTGTCTTACTAGAGGCTGCTGTTTTATCCTGTCGATACAGTGTATAACCCACCTGCTGTATGTTATTCATGTCGTCATTCAGCCACGACTCTGTGAATCATAAGATATTCAAGGTAATTTCCCGTTGGTAGGATATACATGCTTTTACTTCGTTCAACTCATTATCCAGCGATTGTAAGTTGGCCAATAGTACGAATTGGCAAAGGCAGATTATCCACTCGTCGGCGGATCCCCGATCCGAAGGCACCCCGATCTCCTTCCGCGATACCTTTTCCGTCTCTTTCTCCTGCGAATGACGGGGATGAGGGCGTGTTCGGGTGTCTGGAGTAAATCCCTCTCGTAAATCCCTCTTTTTAATGTTATTTTACCTTTATATAACTAGGCAAGTCAGTTAAGAGCAAACAGTGGGTTAACTGCCTTGTTCTGGGGCAGAACGAGATTTTTACCTTGCCAGCTCGGGGATTCAATCTTGCAACCTTTCGGTTACTGGTCCAACGCTCTAACCACTAGGTTTCCTGCCGCCACTAGGCTACCTGCCTCTTGAACTTGAACTTGAACTTGAACAAAGACAAATTCTTCGTCCAGATCAAGGGGAGTAATCGCTGCTCTGATTTCTTGAAGCTCTTTTCAGTCATAAGACATGGTGGCAGAAACATTATGTACAAAACAAGTTTCAAATAACGTGAAAAAACATACACAATAGCACAATTGGTTACGGGATCGTAAAACGGCAGCCATCTCCTTCGGCGCCATTCTTAGATGAGTCTGCGGTGTGTTAACAACAGTCTGTTCTTCATATGAGTCTGCATTGCGTTAACAACTGTCTGTTCTTCAGATGAGTCTACACTGTGTTAACAACAGTCTGTTCTTTAGATGAGTCTATAGTGTGTTAACAACAGATCATACTGATAATGCACACACAATTAATCTATCTCAGTAAAGGCTTCATCCGATTAACAGAATTATCTCTATGGACATTGTGCACTATGACGGAATGCATCTAACTGGCGATGGTCATAATGAAATGCACAGTAAAGCACTGCAGAAGAATAGAAGAATGTTGCACGTAGTGAAAAGGTGAAATTCAGTCATCTACAAGTCATGTACAAGCAATTAATCATGTATAAGCTATTAGTCATGTACAAGCTATTGGTCATGTACAAGCTATTAGTCATGTACAAGCAATTAATCATGTATAAGCTATTAGTCGTGTACAAGCTATTGGTCATGTACAAGCTATTGGTCGTGTACAAGCTATTGGTCATGTACAAGCTATTAGTCATGTACAAGCAATTAATCATGTATAAGCTATTAGTCATGTACAAGCTATTGGTCATGTACAAGCTATTGGTCATGTACAAGCTATGAATCATGTACAAGCTATTAGTAATGTACAAGCTATTAGTCGTGTACAAGCTATTAGTCGTGTACAAGCTATTAGTCGTGTACAAGCTATTAATCATGTACAAGCTATTAGTCATGTACAAGCTATTAATCGTGTACAAGCTATTAGTCATGTACAAGCTATTAGTCGTGTACAAGCTATTAGTCATGTACAAGTCATGTAGAAGCAATTTATCATGTACAAGCTATTAGTCATGTACAAGCTATTAGTCATGTACAAGCTATTAGTCATGTACAAGCTATTGGTCATGTACAAGCTATTGGTCATGTACAAGCTATGAATCATGTACAAGCTATTAGTCATGTACAAGCTATTAGTCGTGTACAAGCTATAAGTCGTGTACAAGCTATTAGTCATGTACAAGCTATTAGTCATGTACAAGCTATTAGTCGTGTACAAGCTATTAGTCGTGTACAAGCTATTAGTCATGCACAAGCTATTAGTCATGTACAAGCTATTAGTCGTGTACAAGCTATTAGTTGTACACAAGCTATTAGTCGTGTACAAGCTATTAGTCGTGTACAAGTCATGTAGAAGCAATTTATCATGTACAAGCTATTAGTCATGTACAAGCTATTAGTCATGTACAAGCTATTAGTCGTTTACAAGCTATTAGTCATGTACAAACTATTAGTCGTGTACAAGCTATTAGTCATGTACAAGCTATTAGTCATGTACAAGCTATTAGTCATGTACAAGCTATTAGTCATGCACAAGCTATTAGTCGTGTACAAGCTATTAGTCGTGGACAAGCTTATTAGTCGTGCACAAGCTATTAGTCATGTACAAGTCATGTACAAGCAATTTATCATGTACAAGCTATTAGTCATGTACAAGCTATTAGTCGTGTACAAGCTATTAGTCGTGTACAAGCTATTAGTCGTGTAAAAGCTATTAGTTGTGTACAAGCTATTAATCGTGTACAAGCTATTAGTCATGTACAAGCTGTTAGTCATGTACAAGCTATTAGTCATGTACAAGCTGTTAGTCATGTACAAGCTATTAATCATGTACAAGCTATTAGTCATGTACAAGCTATTAATCATGTACAAGCTATTTGTCATG
The DNA here is from genome assembly GCA_030435695.1 of Brachymystax lenok tsinlingensis. Taxonomy (NCBI): domain Eukaryota; kingdom Metazoa; phylum Chordata; class Actinopteri; order Salmoniformes; family Salmonidae; genus Brachymystax; species Brachymystax lenok. Next base: position 11,643,911 of record CM059797.1, on the reverse strand, counting down.
TACAAGCAATTAATCGTTTACGAGCTTTTAGTCATGTACAAGCTATTAGTCATGCACAAGCTATTAGTCATGTACAAGCTATTAATCATGTACAAGCTATTAATCATGTACAAGTCATGTAGAAGCAATTTATCATGTACAAGCTATTAGTCATGTACAAGCTATTAGTCATGTACAAGTCATGTAGAAGCAATTTATCATGTACAAGCTATTAGTCATGTACAAGCTATTAGTCATGTACAAGCTATTAGTCATGTACAAGCTATTGGTCATGTACAAGCTATTGGTCATGTACAAGCTATGAATCATGTACAAGCTATTAGTCATGTACAAGCTATTAGTCGTGTACAAGCTATAAGTCGTGTACAAGCTATTAGTCATGTACAAGCTATTAGTCATGTACAAGCTATTAGTCGTGTACAAGCTATTAGTCGTGTACAAGCTATTAGTCATGCACAAGCTATTAGTCATGTACAAGCTATTAGTCGTGTACAAGCTATTAGTTGTACACAAGCTATTAGTCGTGTACAAGCTATTAGTCGTGTACAAGTCATGTAGAAGCAATTTATCATGTACAAGCTATTAGTCATGTACAAGCTATTAGTCATGTACAAGCTATTAGTCGTTTACAAGCTATTAGTCATGTACAAACTATTAGTCGTGTACAAGCTATTAGTCATGTACAAGCTATTAGTCATGTACAAGCTATTAGTCATGTACAAGCTATTAGTCATGCACAAGCTATTAGTCGTGTACAAGCTATTAGTCGTGGACAAGCTATTAGTCGTGCACAAGCTATTAGTCATGTACAAGTCATGTACAAGCAATTTATCATGTACAAGCTATTAGTCATGTACAAGCTATTAGTCGTGTACAAGCTATTAGTCGTGTACAAGCTATTAGTCGTGTAAAAGCTATTAGTTGTGTACAAGCTATTAATCGTGTACAAGCTATTAGTCATGTACAAGCTGTTAGTCATGTACAAGCTATTAGTCATGTACAAGCTGTTAGTCATGTACAAGCTATTAATCATGTACAAGCTATTAGTCATGTACAAGCTATTAATCATGTACAAGCTATTTGTCATGTACAAGCAATTAATCGTTTACGAGCTTTTAGTCATGTACAAGCTATTAGTCATGCACAAGCTATTAGTCATGTACAAGCTATTAATCATGTACAAGCTATTAATCATGTACAAGCTATTAGTCATGTACAAGCTATTAATCATGTACAAGCTATTAGTCATGCACAAGCTATTAGTCATGTACAAGCTATTAGTCGTGCACAAGCCATTAGTCGTGTACAAGCTATTAGTCATGTACAAGCTATTAGTCATGTACAAGCTATTAGTCGTGTACAAGCTATTAGTCATGTACAAGCTATTAGTCGTGTACAAGCTATTAGTCATGTACAAGCTATTAGTCATGTACAAGCTATTAGTCATGTACAAGCTATTAGTCGTGTACAAGCTATTAGTCATGCACAAGCTATTAGTTGTGCACAAGCTATTAGTCATGTACAAGTCATGTACAAGCAATTTATCACGTACAAGCTATTAGTCATGTACAAGCTATTAGTCGTGTACAAGCTATTAGTCGTGTACAAGCTATTAGTCGTGTAAAAGCTATTAGTTGTGTACAAGCTATTAATCGTGTACAAGCTTTTAGTCATGTACAAGCTGTTAGTCATGTACAAGCTATTAGTCATGTACAACCTATTAGTCATGTACAAGCTATTAGTCATGTACAAGCTATTAATCATGTACAAGCTATTAGTCATGTACAAGCTATTAATCGTTTACGAGCTTTTAGTCATGTACAAGCTATTAGTCATGCACAAGCTATTAGTCATGTACAAGCTATTAATCATGTACAAGCTATTAGTCATGTACAAGCTATTAATCGTTTACGAGCTTTTAGTCATGTACAAGCTATTAGTCATGCACAAGCTATTAGTCATGTACAAGCTATTAATCATGTACAAGCTATTAGTCGTGCACAAGCTATTAGTCGTGCACAAGCTATTAGTCATGTACAAGTCATGTACAAGCAATTTATCATGTACAAGCTATTAGTCATGTACAAGCTGTTAGTCGTGTACAAGCTATTAGTCATGCACAAGCTATTAGTTGTGCACAAGCTATTAGTCATGTACAAGTCATGTACAAGCAATTTATCATGTACAAGCTATTAGTCATGTACAAGCTATTAGTCGTGTACAAGCTATTAGTTGTGTACAAGCTATTAGTCGTGTAAAAGCTATTAGTTGTGTACAAGCTATTAATCGTGTACAAGCTTTTAGTCATGTACAAGCTGTTAGTCATGTACAAGCTATTAGTCATGTACAAGCTGTTAGTCATGTACAAGCTATTAATCATGTACAAGCTAGTCGTGTACAAGCTATTAGTCATGTACAACCTATTAGTCATGTACAAGCTATTAGTCATGTACAAGCTATTAATCATGTACAAGCTATTAGTCATGTACAAGCTATTAATCGTTTACGAGCTTTTAGTCATGTACAAGCTATTAGTCATGTACAAGCTATTAATCATGTACAAGCTATTGGTCGTGTACAAGCTATTAATCGTGTACAAGCTATTATTTATGTAAAAGCTATAAATCATGTACAAGCTATTAGTCATGTACAAGCTATTAGTCATGTACAAGCTATTAGTCATGTATAAACTATTAATCATGTACAAGCTAGTAATCGTGTACAAGCTTCTAGTCATGTACAATCTATTAGTCATGCACAAGCTATTAGTCGTGTACAAGCTATTAATCGTGTACAAGCTATTATTTACGTAAAAGCTATTAATCATGTACAAGCTATTAGTCATGTACAAGCTATTAGTCATGCACAAGCTATTCGTCATGTACAAGCTATTAATCATGTACAAACTATTAGTCATGTACAAGCTATTAGTCATATACAAGTTTTTAGTCATGTACAAGCTATTAGTCATGTACAAGCTATTAGTCATGCACAAGCTATTATTCATGTACAAGCTATTAGTCATGTACAAGCTATTAGTCATGTACAAGCTATTAGTCATGTACAAGCTATTAGTCATAAATAAGCTATTATTCATGTACAAGCTATTAGTCATGTACAAGCTATTAGTCATGTACCAGCTATTAGTCATTTACAAGCTATTAGTCATGTACAAGCTATTAATCATGCACAAGCTATTAGTCATGTACAAGCTATTAGTCATGCACAAGCTATTAGTCATGTACAAGCTGCGTAGAGAAGCTAACAGAGCTGAATATTTTATTAAAATGTTTTCTTTCAGTGGAAAGACTATGATGATGATGACATTATAGTAGCTCTTTAGACCCACTCTTTCTGTTGTTTTACTCCAACCTCACTGATAGTGTCCTCCCTGCCAGTGAGAGCCATTCACTGGCCTCTCACCCCTGAGTAGATAACCAGTGCTCTCCATGACAGCTACGAAGACCCTGTTCTTTGTTTGACTGCCTAGTAGCTGTCGACTTCCACCTACTCGTTTCAACCATTGTTTTTATCTCAAGGCTGTGTATCCCAACACTGCACTGTACTGTACTGTAGCTACAGTTATGTGCTAAAAAGTCAACCTCCATCCATTTCTCCCAGTGTCCCATTTGACCTGTACATCCCAGCAGACCTGGGGTTCAAAAGTAATTTTTTCTTTCGAATACTGTTTCAGCTTACCTAGCACAACCGAACCCATAGAATAGTCCCAAAGAGTGCAAACCCCACCCATCTGACACTGCAATCCAGGCAGGCTCCACCGATTGCTCAAAAGTATTTGAAAGAATACTGTACGGTGGCCCATCACCCGAAGTGACTCTTATCAACACTCGATGTAAAACCTTTTATTGTCTTCTCAGGAATTCAGCCTTCTCTGTCTTAATCTCACCAACCCCCTCGTCACACCTCTGGGTAGCAGGGGTTCAGTTGTCTTCACATCCTGTAGGTCTGATGTCTGATAAAAGGTTCACTTTTACAGTATTCTATTGGTCAACAACTCAGATTTTGAATGTAAACAACTTCGATGTTATAAAAGGGTAATAGATTCATTGTTCTCTCACTTTCCTTGCTCCTGACCTGGACTGGTGAGATACTCTCTCTTTTTCTCTCTCCACCTCAGGGACTCTTAGGGCATGGCCTTTCAGGCTTTGACTTCTCTCTCTCCTTCTCTGATCATGCCTAGAATAATATGTTGTAATGCTTGTGAATGCCTTGTAACTTAAGCGTTATGCCTTGTATGTGATTTCAAACATTTTACAAAGTTGTTAAATAACACTCCTCATTCTTGCTCAATTTTGCATGCCTTCTCAAACAGCTACAACCCTATAGAGTATGCATTTGCAAATCAAGTCTTCTCTTAAGTTGAGCTCGGGGATGGAACAGCTGTTTAACATCTGAACTTGTGTTTTTTTGGGGGAGGGGGAGAGTGTGTGTATGTATCCCACATCTGTTGCTAAGAGGTATTGATGATAGGAACAGCATAGGATGAATCACAATAATTGTTTTCCAAAATAATAATTGCTTGCCAAAAAATAAATAAATTCTAATGACAATCCTGATTATAGGTAACAATCCTTTGTATGAAATGCTTACACTATTACACATTTTATTTGTTTATTGTGGAAATAAATTAAGATATGCAAGAGTTTTTTAATAACAGTATACAATACAATCGAGTTGAGGGCGTTGGAAATGCTTTTGGCTGTTAATCTGCTTCTGTTCTGTAGTTGGCACTGTGTGCTCTTTTTAAACGATGGGTCTCAATCTCTCAAAGGCCCTAGGATCCAGGTGTATAGGGTTGATCTGCCAAGGGGTGATGATATTAACGAACAATCATTTTGATCCAAATGTGCAAATTGTCCAAACAGATTGTCCAAACGGATTCTTTTAAATATGTTACTGGACTATTAACAGATTTGGCTCATTAATCTATACGGTCAAAATAATGATCCACACTTCTTGGAAAATATATATAATACTTTATCAAGCCTACAACCAATACAATACTCTATTATTATGGTGGGAGATTATGATACAGTTTTAAATACCTTAATGGATCATAAAGGATAACACACTATCACCCTCATGAACTTAAGGAAATCATGAATATCATGGATATATTGGAACTAGTATCAGGAATCAAGGTAACTCCCAGATGCAGACATGTCAAATTGACAATGGTTTAATATTCCAACAGGGGCAGGCAATAGACAGGTCAAGACAGGCAGGGGTCAGTGAACCAGGGGTGGGGCAACGGTACCGGACGGCAGACAGGCTCAGGGTCAGGGTAGGCAGAGGTCAAACAATCTAGAGGTGGGACAAAGGTACAGGTCGGCAGGTGGGCTCAGAGTCAGGACAGGCAAGGGTCAAAACCAGGAGGGCGAGAAAAAGAGAGACTGGGAAAAGCAGGCGCTGAGAACAAAAACACTGGTTGACTTGACAAACAAGACAAACTGGCAACGGACAAACAGAGAACACGGGTATAAATACACAGGGGATAATGGGGAAGATTGGCGACACCTGGAGGGGGGTGGAGACAATCACAAGGACAGGTGAAACAGATCAGGGTGTGACAACTAGTGGACATATGGAGGCTTAAATATCCTGAACTAGTTAGATATACACTACCAGTCAAAAGTTTGGACACACCTACACATTCAAGGGTTTTACTTTTTTTTCCTATTTTCTACATTATAGAATAATAGTGAAGACATCAAAACTATGAAATAACACATGGAATCATGTAGTAACCAAAAAAGTGTTAAACATTTTGGGGGATTTTAGATTCTTCAAAGTAGCCACCATTTGCCTTGATGACAGCTTTGCACACAATACATGGGGGAGGCTCATTGAAGCTAGTCGTCTTGACTACTTTTATAAATAGCATTCTCGCTGGCACCAAAAGTTAGAATGCGGTGGGACTAACAAATAATTGGCATATACATTACTCTTACAGAATTTCCACGTGGGCGAGGATATTGGAAATGTTATCAAATACAATTGGATGACAACTTGTTTTTAACTCGGACTGAATGATTTATAACTGACTTTTTCCATCTTAAGTTCAGAAGATCACCTTATTGTATGGGACACTTTCAAATGTGCCTTTAGAGGCCATGCAATGCAATACTCATCTTTAAAAGAAAAAACATATTGGTCAAAAGAGTTCATATTAACAAAGGAAATAGAGGAACTAACAGTACAGGTAGATAGCAATGAAAACTGTAGCACAGACAAACAGAATAAGTTAGAGGAAAAACAAAAGGAACTGGAGGAACTTATTCAAGAAAGATCAAGTGTAATATATTATAAAAAATAAAACAAACTGGATGAAATATGGGGTAATAATCACAAAATACTTGTTTTGTCTTCAACATAGAAATGCTACCAAAAATAATTTACTAAAACTTGTTACAAATGACGGAGTCACCCATGATTCATCAAACAATATTTTGAAAGAGGAAGCAAAGTATTTTAGGCGTGTGTTTTCGTTACAGTTTCCTCCATCTCCACTAACCAAAGTTAATTGTAAGGATTGTTTTTCTATCAATAATGTAAAAATAACAGCTGTACAGAAATACTCATGTGAAGGCCAATTACAGAGGAGGAACTTCTTGATGCAATTAAAGCCTTTAAGTCCAGGAAAACTCCAGGGCTGGATGGCATACCAGTTGAGATATATCAAAACTTTTTTGATGTACTCAGAGAACCGTTATTAGCATGTTTTAACCACTCCTATAAAAATAGTAGATTACTCAACAAGGTCTGATTTCACTATTACTGAAACAGGACCAAGGTGGTAAATATAAAGATCCAGTCCATATAAAAATGGGAGGCTCCTTACACTTCAGTCTTGTGAGGAAAAAAATTCTAGCAAAATGTATAGCGCATGGAATTAAAAAGCTACTGTCAGATATATTTATCCTAATCAGACAGGTTTTTACATGGATGATAAATTGGAGATAATATAAGAAACAATATAACACTATGAAACATCTGGGAAACCAGGCCTGGTATTCATAGCTGATTTTGAAAATACGTTTGATAAAGTATGACTGGAATTTATATATAAATCCCTTGAATATTTCAATTTTGGAGAATCTCTTATACAATGGGTTAAAGATATGAATAGTAACCCTAGGTATGAAATAGTAAATAATGGCTACTTCTACGAAATTATTAAACTGTCAAGAGGACTAAAACAAGGTTGGCCACTGTCGACATATCTATTTATTATGGCCATCAAAATGTTTGCTATTAAAATCAGACCTAACAATACTATTAATTAGTTTAAGGGGCTAGAAATCCAGGGCTTAAAAACGAAGGTGTCACTGTACGCTGATGATTCATGTTCTTTTAAATCCACAATTTGGATCCCTCCATAGCCTCAGTTGATCTAAATAATGTTTCAAACATCTCTATATTGGAGCAGAAAAAAATATAACTTGTACATTACTGTGTAGTTTACCAAAACAATAGTATGACGGTGATGTGAACATACTCGGTATTCATATCCCGAATTGAATTAATTCTCACTAAAATACTTTTTTATAGAAAGTTAGCAAAAATAAGATCTTGCTACCATGGAAAGGAAAATATTGTACCTGTCAATTTGTGTAAAAATCACCCTGATTTAACTCTTTAGCCAAATCCCAGTTTACCTATTTGTTTATGCCTACAACTAAAGACATTTTTTTAAATTAGAGTACCAGTCAAAAGTTTGGACACACCTACTTATTCAAGGGTTTTTCTTTATTTTTACTATTTTCTACATTGTAGAATAATAGTGAAGACATAAAACTATGACATAACACATATGGAATCATGTAGTAAGCAAAAAGTGTTAAATGAAAATCATTTTTATATTTGAGATTCTTCAAAGTAGCCACACTTTGTCTTGATGACAGCTTTGCACACACTTGGCAGTCTCTCAACCAGCTTCACCTGGAATGCTTTTCCAACAGTCTTGAAGGAGTTCCCACATATGCTGAGCACTTGTTGGCTCCTTTTCCTTCACTCTGCAGCCCAACTCACAAAAATGGAAGAAGCAAGTGGAAGGGGGAAAAAGTAAGGAACTTGTCGGTCAGCCCTGCATTAAAGACCAACATTGTGATAAATAAAGGATACCAGTTTCATTTAGGGACCCAAAAATGCTAAACTTTGCCATACAGACTGCAAAATAGTTGGGAAGAAATGTTTGATTCCATGACACATGGTTAATGAACTGATACACAAAACAATGGCAGATTCAAAACTGAGTTTTCAATTTAAATTATTATACAAAATTCTTGCACCCAATAGAATGTTATATATATATATATATATATATATATATATATATATATATATATATGGGGAGATACAACCAACCCAGATCTGCAGATTTTGCTGAGAAAAGACAGAAAATTATTTGTTTTGGTACTATCCATATGTAGCTTGTTATTTTTGCAGGTTCAGGAATAGCTGAAGAATTGCAACACTTACAGTACCTGGAGTTTACTCTTTTAAATAGCACTGCTGGGTGATCTGAAAGTCATACTTTAATTTATAATCTGAACTTTTGTGAAGCATCACAGCACATTTAAAAAATATATATAAAATAACTGGATGGTGTCCAGAGACACATGAGAGGGGTTGAGGGTTGCTGAAGGAAGGGACTAAAAACAAACAAAATATAACTAATGTGAAATATACTGTGTCCATAAAATGTATATATATAGTATAAGCTAGAAGTAGAAGCCTAAGTTGTGTTGTCCATTAGTTTACTCCAATTAGGGTGCAAATGTGCATCCTTTGTACTGATCTTGTCCACATTGTGATTGTGCGCACATTTCCATGCTATTAAAATGTGTATTTTATCCATGTCTGCATTGTCACCAGATTTTCTGGTACCTCCATGTATGCACATTATATGACATATGTTCTTTAAAAAAGTATGTTTAATGATCTATTTTAAGAAGCATATTGATGCCATAAGTCAATTGTGTCACTGTCAATGATTTTAGAGGGTGATATAATGATGATTTAAATGGTATTATTGTCCAGATCTGTCTACACTTGTAAGATATCCAGACACAATTCGTGACTATATCTGGAAGTGGTCAGGCAGATCTACAATGCCTTCAGAAATTATTTACACCCCTTGACTTTTTACACATTTTGTTCTGTTACAGCCTGAAATTAAATTTGATTACATTTTGATTTTGTGTCACCGGCCTATACACAATACCCTATAATATCAAAGTGGAATTATGTTTTTAGAAGTCTTTACAAATTAATAACATTTTTAAATCTGAAATATCTTGAGTCAATAATTATTCAATCCCCTTTCTTATGGCATGCCTAAATAACGCCAGGAGTAAAAATGTGCTTAACAAGTCAGATAATAAGTATGCAATAATGTGTTTAACATCATTTTTGAATTACTACCTCATCTCTGTAGCCCACACATACAATTATCTGTATGGTCCCTCAGTCAAGCATGTGAATTTCAAATAAAGATTCTACCTCAAAGACCAGGGAGGTTTTCCAATTCCTCACAAAAGAAGGACATCTATTGGTAGATGGGTGACAAAAAGCAGAAATTGAATATCCGTTTGAGCATGGTGAAGTTATTAATTATCCTTTGGATGGTATATACAGTGGGGAAAAAAGTATTTAGTCAGCCACCAATTGTGCAAGTTCTCTCACTTAAAAAGATGAGAGAGGCCTGTAATTTTCATCATAGGTACACTTCAACTATGACAGACAAAATGAGGAAAAAAAATCCAGACAATCACATTGTAGGATTTTTTATGAATTTATTTGCAAATTATGGTGGAAAATAAGTATTTGGTCATATACAAACAAGCAAGATTTCTGGCTCTCACAGACCTGTAACTTCTTCTTTAAGAGGCTCCTCTGTCCTCCACTCATTACCTGTATTAATGGCACCTGTTTGAACTTGTTATCAGTATAAAAGACACCTGTCCACAACCTCAAACAGTCACACTCCAAACTCCACTATGGCCAAGTCCAAAGAGCTGTCAAAGTACACCAGAAACAAAATTGTAGACCTGCACCAGGTTGGGAAGACTGAATCTGCAATAGGTAAGCAGCTTGGTTTGAAGAAATCAACTGTGGGAGCAATTATTAGGAAATGGAAGACATACAAGACCACTGATAATCTTCCTCGATCTGGGGCTCCACGCAAGATCTCACCGTGGGGTCAAAATGATCACAAGAACGGTGAGCAAAAATCCCAGAACCACACGGGGGGACCTAGTGAATGACCTGCAGAGAGCTGGGACCAAAGTAACAAAGCCTACCATCAGTAACACACTACGCCGCCAGGGACTCAAATCCTGCAGTGCCAGACGTGTCCCCCTGCTTAAGCCAGTACATGTTCAGGCCCGTCTAAAGTTTGCTAGAGAGCATTTGCATGATCCAGATGAGGATTGGGAGAATGTCAGATGAAACCAAAATAGAACTTTTGGGTAAAAACTCAACTCGTCGTGTTTGGAGGACAAAGAATGCTGAGTTGCATCCAAAGAACACCATACCTACTGTGAAGCATGGGGGTGGAAACATCATGCTTTGGGGCTGTTTTTCTGCAAAGGGACCAGGACGACTGATCCGTGTAAAGGAAAGAATGAATGGGGCCATGTATCGTGAGATTTTGAGTGAAAACCTCCTTCCATCAGCAAGGGCATTGAAGATGAAACGTGGCTGGGTCTTTCAGCATGACAATGATCCCAAACACACCGCCCGAACGAAGGAGTGGCCGTAAGAAGCATTTCAAGGTCCTGGAGTGGCCTAGCCAGTCTCCAGATCTCAACCCCATAGAAAATCTTTGAAAGTCCGTGTTGCCCAGCGACAGCCCCAAAACATCACTACTCTAGAGGAGATCTGCATGGAGGAATGGGCCAAAATAACAGCAACAGTGTGTGAAAACCTTGTGAAGACTTACAGAAAACGTTTGACCTCTGTCATTGCCAACAAAGGGTATATAACAAAGTATTGAGATACATTTTTGTTATTGACCAAATACTTATTTTCCACCATAATTTGCAAATAAATTCATAAAAAATCCTACAATGTGATTTTCTGGATTTCTTTTCCTCATTTTGTCTGTCATAGTTGAAGTGTACCTATGATGAAAATTACAGGCCTCTCTCATCTTTTTAAGTGAGAGAACTTGCACAATTGGTGGCTGACTAAATACTTTTTTCCCCCACTGTAATACACCCAGTCACCACAAAGTTACAGGTGTCCTTCCTAACTCAATTGCAAAAGAAGAAGGAAACTGCTAAATAATTGTCACCATGAGGCCAATGGTGACTTTAACATCCTTGTGTCAATTTAATAATATCATTTTAAAAATCCCCATCAAAATCCATCAGTTTAAGCAAGAGTTATCAGTTTTTTGATTGGGTTGCGTCTCAATCCACCACATCCGCCTGTCGGCCTTCCGCATCTGCGGTGGAAGGTGGCCGAGCTACAGCAGCATTTGTCAGACCATGAGACATCCGACAATCGGTCCTCTCACAAAAACGTCAGTACGGTTTGAACTAGTCTTAATTTGTATTGCTGATATGCAAATTTCTGTCTGTAGCTTCCGAACCGTTTGCGCTACAAACTAATATGACCCCACTACGGAAATGGTAGACTCTTAAGAACATGATGATGTTTTGCTCTACGACCCCACAAGTGTCATGGGACTCTTCAGAAGGTAACTGATACAAACTAATGGAAGTATGTTAGTTTTGTGACACAAATAAGTGGTTAAATATGTGTCCAAAAAACAAAAATATTTCCTGAGCTTTCTTATACCTCCTTATACCTTGAGATTTCAAAACCTTATTCCTTATGATTTCTTTTTTGTCGTTTTTTTTGTTGCCATTTATGAATGTGTTATTCAAAGTGTTTCTATGGGCTATAGTAGTAAAGGCCAAATTATTTTGTAATAAAGGCCAAAGTAGTCTACTGTAGGCAAAGGGCTTGCAGAGCTCAGGGGAATTCTCTTCAAATGTTCTGCATGTAAAATAGGCCTTTCTCACTTTTGTCTTCAGATCAGATGTTTTGATATTCCAACAATGAATGGCCTCCCCAATTGAATAGAATCTCAGATATAGAATTATACAATATTTTGCATATCATTTTAGTCTTCATCAAACCAAGACTGCAGGGGTGATTAAAACTTTATGACTACAATATGAAAATCGGTGTTCTGACACAGAGTATAACAGCAAAATTCACAACCCTTTAAGCTCTGCCAGTAAACGCTCATGCATACCATAAAATAATTATATTTTCATCCAGCCATATGTAGAATCATATTTGGCTAATGCTGTCCTTTTGCATATCAACAACACCAGTAAACGAACAGACCAAGAAAGAAGACAACTCTGAGCTTACCTTCTCTGTGGACTGGAAGGTGCCAAAGAAGATGAGGATGAAGGCCAGCCAGATCTTACCTTCTCTGTGGACTGGGAGGTGCCAAAGAAGATGGGAATGAAGGCCAGCCAGACTATACAGGTGGTGTACATGGTGAAGCCGATGGGCTTGGCCTCGTTGAAGGTCTCCGGCACCCCCCGGGTCTTGATGGCGTACACCGTGCAGGTTACCATGAGCAGCATGCTGTAGCCCAGCAGGCAGATCAGTGAAAGGTCAGAGATGTCACATTTGAGCACGCCACGGGCCATGTCCGGATTGGCCGTGCGCTGGTCCTCGTAGTCGATGATGGCCTGAGACGGGTCTACCCCGAACCAGATACACACCCCCAGTAGCTGCACCAAAGTCAGGCTGAAGGTGATGATCAGCTGGGAGGCTGGAGAGATGAACCTGGGGGGCACTCACCGACATGCATCCCTGCTCGAAGATGCGGTAGATGCGGTTAGTCTTGGTGAGCAGGGCTGCATAGCTGATACTCATCCCCAGACCCAGGAAGATCCGTCTGAGGGAGCAGATGCCAACATCAGGGGCAGAAATCATGAGGAAGGTGGTGGCATAGCACATGAAGATACCAGTCAGCAGAACGTAGCTGAGCTCGCGGCCTGACGCCTTGACGATCGGTGTGTCGTTGTAGCGGATGAAGGTGACCACAACGAACAGAGTGGCCATGATGCCCGCCACGGAGATGAGGACAGGGATGACGGCCCATGGGGAGCTCCACTCCAGCTTGACAATGGGGATGGGACGGCAAGCAGTGTGGTTCTCGTTGGGACGCAGGTCAAAAGCGACACATCTTGCAGCTGTAGGTGTCTGCCTGGTATTGGTAGCCGTTGCAGCGCTCGCAGTGCCAGCAGCAAGGGATGCCCTTCACTATCTTCTTGCGTTCTCCGGCCTGGCAGGGGTGGCTGCAGATGGAGTAAGGGATCTGACGACCTCCACCTGGCCAGTGCATTGCTTGGATCTGAGGAGGGATGAAGAGGAGATGAGGGGTACAGTCAAACACTTCACAAATAACTAATACTATAACCCATAAACAGTCGCTTCTTGCTTAATGGCAATTACCACTGGCATACAGTTCGTTTTGGGGCTTCTTTCTCCTTTCCATTAAAAAGTACATTACATATAATCACTATTTGTCTTATTGAAAGGATATATTTAGTGTTATGTTATTAATTTTTTTTGCCGTCAATGGTGGTTGTTAAATTCATAGGCGGAAAACGCATCCCCAAATGTGTATTTAATTAACAGCTATAAGAATCCTATTAAACTAAAAGCTTTGGCGCACACCGCAGGACTAGCGTTTACACCACATTTACAACAACATTCACTGTCTTCCACCATTCACACAGCGTTGAGGTACAGACCCAGGTCGACTCCATGGAAACACGCTTATTTTTTCTTTCAATCTTTCTGCCCAAGGCCATCTTTTCATATTCCATTCAAACATTATTTGCAAGGTCGGCTTCATGTAATTCATTGTTATAGCTTTGTAACCTCCTGTGTCCACAACTGCACCATATTGTTTCGCCAAGACAGTGGATGATATCTGTTTTTAAGCTCTTATTGGTTTCTTTACATCCCAGTCACTTGTTGTTAATCATTAAAGCACCCTCTGGATGTTTGCACCATTGAAGACGTGCACAATGCAGTAGCTAATGGTTTAGGAGGAATTACTGAGCAAAGGAAGCACTAAAGTAGAACCAACAGACGACAACATCCCGTCAAAGCTTCTTCAGGAGGAGAGCTAGTAAAGGTCAACAGGTAAAGGTCATTTGGAGGGGATAAGTCTGATAATATAACTAAAGTACTGTATCTGCTGTATGAAATATATAAAAAATAAATGCTTACGTTCAGATAGAGCTGATCAGTCCAGTGGCCGATGATTTTGTACTCGGCTGTTCTGTTTATGATCTGGTACTGATAAATCTCATAGCGACCAGGGGCGTCTCCATTCTCATTGAAGAGCACTGGGTTGCCAGCTATGCCTGAAGGACAGAGGAGAGAGAGAGTGAAAGCATTAGTTTGAATTTGAATATACACACAGTACCAGTCAAAAGTTTGGACACATACTCATTCAAGGGTTTTTCTTTATATTTATTATTTTCTACATTGTAGAAAGATAGTGCAGACATCACAACTATGAAATAACACATATGGAATCATGTAGTAACCAAAAAACTGTTAAACAAATCAAAATAATTATATTTGAGATTCTTCAAAGTAGTCACACTTTGTCTTGATGACAGCTTTGCACACTCATGGCATTCTATCAACCAGATTCACCTGGAATGCTTTTCCAACAGTCTTGAAAGAGTTCCCACATATGCTGAGCACTTGTTGGCTCCTTTTCCTTCACTCTGCAGGCTACTCATCCCAAACCCTCTCAACTGGGTTGAGGTCGGGTGATTGTGGATGCCAAGTCATCTGATGCAGCACTCCATCACTCTCCTTCTTGGTCAAATAGCCCTTAATCAGCCTGGAGGTGGGTCAATGTCCTGTTGGAAAACAAATGATAGTCCCACTAAACGCAAACCAGGTGTGATGGTGTATCACTGCAGAATACTGTGGTAGCCATGCTGGTTAAGTGTGCCTTGAATTCTAAATAAATCACCAACAGTGTCACCAGCAAAGCACCCCTACACCATCACACCTCCTCCTCCATGTTCACGGTGGGAACCACACACGCAGAGATCATCCGTTCACCTACTTTGTGTCTCACAAAGACACAGCGGTTGGAACCAAAAATCTCAAATTTGGACTCATGAGACCAAAGGACAGATTTCCACCGGTCTAATGCCAATTGCTCATGTTTCTTGGCCCAAACAAGTCTCTTCTTCTTATTGGTGTCCTTTAGTAGTGGTTTCTTTGCAGCAATTCAACCATGAAGGCCTGATTCACACAGTCTCCTCTGAACAGTTGATGTTGAGATGTGTTGTTTACTTGAACTCTGTGAAGCATTTATTTGGGCTGCAATTTCTGAGGCTGGTAACTCTAATGAACTTGTCCTCTGCAGCAAAGGTAACTCTGGGTCTTCCTTTCCTTTGGCGGTAATCATGAGAGCCAGTTTCATCGTAGCGCTTGATGATTTTTGGGACAGCACTTGAAGAAATTTTCTACGTTTTTGAAATTTTCCCGGAATGACTGACCTTCATGTCTTAAAGTAATGATGGACTGTCGTTTCTCTTTGCGTATTTGTGCTGCTCTTACCATAATATGGACTTGGTATTTTTCCAAATAGGTCTGTCTTCTGTATACCTTTTCACAACACAACTGTTTTGCTCAACCTCTTTAAGAAGAAAAAAAATTCCACAATTTAACTTTTAACAAGGCACACCTGTTAATTGAAATGCATTCCAGGAAGCTGGTTGAGAGAATGCAAAGCTGTCATCATGGCAAAGGGTGGCTACTTTGAAGAATATCACATTTTTAACACCCCTACTGTATGCATATATATATATATATATATATATATATATATATATATATATATATATATATATATATATATATATATACACTGCTCAAAAAATAAAGGGAACACTAAAATAACACATCATAGATCTGAATGAATGAAATAATCTTATTAAATACTTTTTTCTTTACATAGTTGAATGTGCTGACAACAAAATCACACAAAAATTATCAATGGAAATCAAATTTATCAACCCATGGAGGTCTGGATTTGGAGTCACACAAAATTAAAGTGGAAAACCATACTACAGGCTGATCCAACTTTGATGTAATGTCCTTAAAACAAGTCAAAATGAGGCTCAGTAGTGTGTGTGGCCTCCACGTGCCTGAATGACCTCCCTACAACGCCTGGGCATGCTCCTGATGAGGTTGCGGATGGTCTCCTGAGGGATCTCCTCCCAGACCTGGACTAAAGCATCCACCAACTCCTGGACAGTCTGTGGTGCAACGTGGCGTTGGTGGATGGAGCGAGACATGATGTCCCAGATGTGCTCAATTGGATTCAGGTCTGGGGAGCAGGCGGGCCAGTCCTTAGCATCAATGCCTTCCTCTTGCAGGAACTGCTGACACACTCCAGCCACATGTGGTCTAGCATTGTCTTGCATTAGGAGGAACCCAGGGCCAACCGCACAAGCATATGGTCTCACAAGGGGTCTGAGGATCTCATCTCGGTACCTAATGGCAGTCAGGCTACCTCTGGCGAGCACATGGAGGGCTGTGCGGCCCCCCAAAGAAATGCCACCCCACACCATGACTGACCCACCGCCAAACCGGTCATGCTGGAGGATGTTGCAGGCAGCAGAACGTTCTCCACGGCGTCTCCAGACTCTGTCACGTCTGTCATGTGCTCAGTGTGAACCTGCTTTCATCTGTGAAGAGCACAGGGCGCCAGTGGCGAATTTGCCAATCTTGGTGTTCTCTGGCAAATGCCAAACGTCCTGCACAGTGTTGGGCTGTAAGCACAACCCCCACCTGTGGACGTTGGGCCCTCATACCACCCTCATGGAGTCTGTTTCTGACCGTTTGAGCAGACACATGCACATTTGTGGCCTGCTGGAGGTCATTTTGCAGGAGCTCTGGCAGTGCTCCTCCTTGCACAAAGGCGGAGGTAGTGGTCCTGCTGCTGGGTTGTTGCCCTCCTCGGCCTCCTCCACGTCTCCTGATGTACTGGCCTGTCTCCTGGTAGTGCCTCCATGCTCTGGACACTACGCTGACAGACACAGCAAACCTTCTTGCCACAGCTCGCATTGATGTGCCATCCTGGATGAGCTGCACTACCTGAGCCACTTGTGTGGGTTGTAGACTCCGTCTCATGCTACCACTAGAGTGAAAGCACCGCCAGCATTCAAAAGTGACCAAAACATCAGCCAGGAAGCATAGGAACTGAGAAGTGGTCTGTGGTCACCACCTTCAGAACCACTCCTTTATTGGGGGTGTCTTGCTAATTGCCTATAATTTCCACCTGTTGTCTATTCCATTTGCACAACAGCATGTGAAATTTATTGTCAATCAGTGTTGCTTCCTAAGTGGACAGTTTGATTTCACAGAAGTGTGATTGACTTGGAGTTACATTGTGTTGTTTAAGTGTTCCCTTAATTTTTTTGAGCAGTGTATATACAAAAAAGTCAAAGCAGAATTTGCAAATGTAGGCGGGTAACCAAAAGAAATATAAAAATTCAACTTCTCAATTCAAGAAAGTTTGAAGTGTAACTTGTGGGGTGAGGAGAGAATGAGTGGCATATGCTGATTGTATATTCTCTCTCTGGTCTGTTCTGTCTAGGGGTTTCTGCCTAGTCAAATCAAATCTTCAGTCATCTATTAAAATGTTTTCTTCCATTCTCTAAGTGAGAACTGTGGGTGGTGGGGATTTTGGGAAACAGCTTTTGTGAGAATAATGTCAAACTACAATGTATTACTGTGTAGTGTTATCGCACACTGAAATTCTTTGTTGGTGTTTTTCCCCAATATGTTTTGCCATACATGCTATAGTAATGGTACAGTGGGGCAAAAAAGTATTTAGTCAGCCACCAATTGTGCAAGTTATCTCACTTAAAAAGATGAGAGAGGCCTGTAATTTTCATCATAGGTACACTTCAACTATGACAGACAAAATGAGGAAAAAAAATCCAGAAAATCACATTGTAGGATTTTTTATTTATTTATTTGCAAATTATGGTGGAAAATAAGTATTTGGTCAATAACAAAAGTTTATCTCAATACTTTGTTATATACCCTTTATTGGCAATGACAGAGGTCAAACGTTTTCTGTAAGTCTTAACAAGGTGTTCACACACTGTTGCTGGTATTTTGGCCCATTCCTCCATGCAGATCTCCTCTAGAGCAGTGATGTGTTGGGGCTGTCGCTGGGCAACACGGACTTTCAACTCCCTCCAAAGATTTTCTATGGGGTTGAGATCTGGAGACTGGCTAGGCCACTCCAGGACCTTGAAATGCTTCTTACGAAGCCACTCCTTCGTTGCCCGGGCGGTGTGTTTGGGATCATTGTCATGCTGAAAGACCCAGCCACGTTTCATCTTCAATGCCCTTGCTGATGGAAGGAGGTTTTCACTCAAAATCTCACGATACATGGCCCCATTCATTCTTTCCTTTACACGGATCAGTCGTCCTGGTCCCTTTGCAGAAAAACAGCCCCAAAGCATGATGTTTCCACCCCCATGCTTCACAGTAGGTATGGTGTTCTTTGGATGCAACTCAGAATTCTTTGTCCTCCAAACACGACGAGTTGAGTTTTTACCCAAAAGTTCTATTTTGGTTTCATCTGACATTCTCCCAATCCTCATCTGGATCATGCAAATGCTCTCTAGCAAACTTTAGACGGGCCTGAACATGTACTGGCTTAAGCAGGGGGACACGTCTGGCACTGCAGGATTTGAGTCCTGGCGGCGTAGTGTGTTACTGATGGTAGGCTTTGTTACTTTGGTCCCAGCTCTCTGCAGGTCATTCACTAGGTCCCCGTGTGGTTCTGGGATTTTTGCTCACCGTTCTTGTGATCATTTTGACCCCACGGGTGAGATCTTGCGTGGAGCCCCAGATCGAGGAAGATTATCAGTGGTCTTGTATGTCTTCCATTTCCTAATAATTGCTCCCACAGTTGATTTCTTCAAACCAAGCTGCTTACCTATTGCAGATTCAGTCTTCCCAACCTGGTGCAGGTCTACAATTTTGTTTCTGGTGTCCTTTGACAGCTCTTTGGTCTTGGCCATAGTGGAGTTTGGAGTGTGACTGTTTGAGGTTGTGGACAGGTGTCTTTTATACTGATATCAAGTTCAAACAGGTGCCATTAATACAGGTAACGAGTGGAAGACAGAGGAGCCTCTTAAAGAAGAAGTTACAGGTCTGTGAGAGCCAGAAATCTTGCTTGTTTGTATGTGACCAAATACTTATTTTCCACCATAATGTGCAAATAAATTCATTAAAAATCCTACAATGTGATTTTCTGGATTTTTTTTCCTACTTTTGTCTGTCATAGTTGAAGTGTACCTATGATGAAAATTACAGGCCTCTCTCATCTTTTTAAGTGAGAGAACTTGCCCCACTGTATGTCACATGACTTAGAAGCCAAATGTCTGCAAATTCTCACCATCAACAAAACAGTCCCCACTACACAACAAACAATACACTAAATATATCCTTTCCTGAGATTCTCCTTTGTGATATTATAAATTCTTTAAACTACACAACAACATTTACTTCCCTAAGATGCCTCTTTGAAGATATTAAGTATAGCATCACTGCTCTCTGCTGAGGATGCAAAGAGGAGTAAGTCCCTATCGACTTCCACTTCAAAACTCAAGTTTGAACACGCAGCAGCACACCGCCATCCACTGAGGGAAGGCGTTTCTCTTTTCATGACGGGCATATCAACAAGTCTCCCCAAGCACAATGGGTGTCCCATCTTACAAACGGGGGAAAGTGTGGATGATCTCGGTGTTTTGGATTTCTGCTGATGAGTGTGCTTTTTCCTTCTCTTTGTTTAGCGTCAGGCGGAAGACGTACACAGCAGCCTAATCCACATCTCGATGAGCCAGCCCCTCTGGATTAAGGCATTACTGTGTGCTCAGCCGTGCCTCAGTGACAATGCAGCCCCACATCTCACAGCAAAAGAAGCAGGTGAGAGGGATTACAGCAGATGTTATTTATGAAGGAGATATGTTTATAAAGCACTCTCCATGAGTGTAATCATTTGTATCGTTTGTGTCTGGGATTTTAATAATAGTATTTTTCCATTTTACAAAAGGCACATAGCTTTCCCATTGGCACAGTTGGAGCTGTGTATTAGGGCGTATTAAGGCTTTGAGGCCATAGCCCATCGCATGGCACTGGGCACCATGCTGTCACTGTGAAGGGAAAATGGATCCTGACTGCCACATTGGTCCTTTCAGACACTAATGTGGCACCACAGCCTGCCACTGCAGATCTAATTACATTTAACAGTTTACGGTCTTTTGGTCATGCTTGCTGCTCCAATCTGAGGTTGGCCCAGAGATTATTCTTTTAACCAGGCTGTTCTCTCTAGATGGGCTGTATGTTCATGGCATGCCTTCTGGCATGCATGTCCTCATATATGTAGGAGTTTTAGCCAACTCCTCGGACTATCGTTGTCATTCAGGCATGCCGTTGCAAAACAGTCTTGTCATACTTGGCATGAGAAGCTGCCTGAAGATCACACAGATTTAGGAGACAAGCTACAGTTCAGGCTACTGTACAGGCCACAGTACAGGCCACAGTACTGTCTACAATACAGGCTATAATACTGGCTACAGTACAGGTCTTCAGATGCATGTATAGTATCATTGTTCTCCAGAGCTACATTTAAAAGGCTTTTGGTTTGATATTATGGCTAGGGGTATAGTTTTTCCTGGTTAAGTTATGTAGTAAGGAAAACTCAGGGTACTAATTGAAGCTGAGTATCAGAAAGGTGTATCCTCACAACAGACTGACATGATGATAGTGAACCACTTTAGAGTATACCATACCAGAGCCTAAACTGAGGGCATTGTATGATACCATAAGCACAAATCTATATATCCTCTTGCAGTCACCACAGCAAACCCTGAAGACTTGATATTAGCTAAATATTTTCACAACTTTTATTCAGAAGTTTCCTGAAGCATATTTTCGACTACAGAAACAGGGTTAGAGAGAGCAATCTTCAAAATTGCAGCCATTTTGCAGTCCTGAAATGTAATTGAATGCACTCTGTGCACATTGTTTAGAGTTTCTCTTTATGCAGTCCATTGTCCTCCGAGTCATTTCCTATTCAGGAGCGAGCTGAGCCGTCTAACAGTTGCCACACTCACACTTCCATGCACTTAGCCTACAGACTCACTCAACCTCCAAGTGTGATATTATTTGAAGAGAAGTTCAGCAATGAACGAGCAGGGCATTTTATGGTTGATTTGCCTCTCGTGATTCAACTTCTCATTATTTTGTACAATCAAGAAACATGAATAGTATGTGATTGGACTGAATACTATAGTTGAGTCTCTCTCTGGAGAGCTCAGATAGACACGATAAGCTGATTAAACTTGATAGAGGTACAGTATGTGAATCTTGTGTGATTTTAATGTTCACAACGGCGCAAAAACATAAATGCTGTATTGTCACGTACACCGGATAGGTGAAGTATGTTGTTTTACAGGGTCAGCCATAGTAGTATGGCAGCGCTGGAGAAAATTAGGGTTAATTGCCTTGCTCAAGGGCAAACCTACACATTTTTCACCTTGGCAGCTCGGGTTTTTGAACAAGAGAATTTTCAGTTACTGGCCCAAAGCTCTAACAGCTAGGCTACCTGCCACCTGTAATTTAGGCAAAGGTTAAGATTATTTCAACAGAGGATTCATGGATCGAAGGAAAAATCATGTTCTGTCTTGGTCTTTGTTTTCTTAATGTTTCACACCAGCAATGCCATGTACTCTAGTGTGTTCAGTGTTAAATTACACTATTCTGTTGGCATGTGACTGAGGAAAGAGAAGGCTGATACACATTCATACTCATAATCCTAGCATAACCATGATCCTCAACAATCGCTACTCATCATCCTAGCATAACAATTATCCTTAATAATCACTACTCATCATCCTAGCATAACAATTATCCTTAACAATCGCTACTCATCATCCTAGCATAACAATTATCCTCAACAATCGCTACTCATCATCCAAGCATTACAATTATCCTCAACAATCACTACTCATCATCCAAGCATTACAATTATCCTCAACAATCACTACTCATCATCCTAGCATAACAATTATCCTCAACAATCGCTACTCATCATCCTAGCATAACAATTATCCTTAACAATCGCTACTCATCATCCTAGCATAACAATTATCCTCAACAATCGCTACTCATCATCCTAGCATAACAATTATCCTCAACAATCGCTACTCATCATCCTAGCATAACAATTATCCTCAACAATCGCTACTCATCATCCAAGCATTACAATTATTCTCAAAAATCACTAGTCATCATCCTAGCATTACAATTATCCTCAACAATCACTAGAAATCATCCTGGCATTACAATTATCCTCAACAATCACTCTCTATTTCCCACATTTTCAAACCCATTACGAATTCTCTGACCGAGTAGGGCATAATTATACATTGCAGTCCAAGAGCCAGCTATATCCACAGATTATGAAGAAACTATGAGGAAACTAGACAGATCCACAGGAATCATGATGTGACCCAAGTCATCTGAACAAGGATGGTGTGCAGCTTATTTATGACCCATGGACATTTGGTAAAGGTCCTTATGGTTGACAACAACAACAAAACTTTATTTCTGGATGCTGATTGCCTGACAGCTGTGGTATATCATATTCCACAGGTATGACAAAACATTTATTTTTACTGCTCTAATTACATTGGTAACCAGTTTATAATAGCAAGAAGGCACCTCGGAGGTTCGTGGTATATGGCCAATATACCATGGCTAAGGGCTTTGTTTAGGCACTCTGTGTTGCGTCGTGCTTAAGAACAGCCCTTAGCTGTGATATATTGGCCATATACCACACCTCCTCGGGCCTCAATGCTTAAGTATATTCCATTCTATATTCCATTCCATTTACAATATCTAGAAATAAAGTACATTTCAGTAGATAAAGAGGCATCATTGGTGCAGCCATGTATTTACAGACTATTGGCGCTGATCTACCTCAGTTCTCCAAGTGTGTTCTTGTCTAGCTGTCCATTTCAACTGGACATAGTTGTAAGTAACAGCATGCTGAGGCTGCCTGGTCAAGCCTGTGTTGAGGGTGAGCGATTAGGCTTATCATGTGGCACTCGCTGCATGTCTAAATGGGGCCTATCTGTGTCAGCTGGCACACACGCACACACACACACACACGCACACACACACAGACACACACGCACACACACACACAAGACTACACTACAGTGATGGAGCGATCATGCAGTACATTGTACATCCTCAGGCTTATTCGCTCCACTGAAACACTACTCTTGAGATGACAAAGTCAGGCCTATTTGTTCTACTGAAACACTACTCTTGAGATGACTGAAAGTCAGGCCTATTTGTTCTACTGAAACACTACTCTTGAGATGACTGAAAGTCAGGCCTATTTGTTCTACTGAAACACTACTCTTGAGATGACTGAAAGTCAGGCCTATTGGCTCCACTGAAAAACTACTCTTGAGATGACTGAATAAAAAATGTACAGTAAACATTACACTCAAAAGTTTGAAAAGGATAAAAACATTTAAAATGTCATATTATGTCTATATACAGTGTTCTAATGATGTGCAAATAGTTAAAGTACAAAAGGGAAAATAAATAAACATAAATATAGGTTGTATTTACAATAGTGTTCACTGGTTGCCCTTTTCTTGTGGCAACAGGTCACAAATCTTGCTGCTGTGATTGCACACTGTGGTTTTTCACCCAATAAATATAGGATTTTATCAAAATTCTAATTCATTGTGGGTCTGTGTAATCTGAGGGAAATATGTGTCTCTAATATGGTCATATATTTGGCAGGAGGTTAGGAAATGCAGCTGTTTCCATCTAATTTTGTGGGCAGTGTGCACATAGCCTGTCTTCTCTTGAGATCCAGGTCTGCATTCAGCGGCCTTTTTCAATAGTAAGGCTATGCTCACTGAGTATGTACATAGTCAAAGATTTCCTTAATTTTGGGTCAGTCACAGTGGTCAGGTATTCTGCCACTGTGTAATCTCTGTTTAGGGCCAAATAGCATTCTAGTTTGCTCTGTTTTCTTGTAAATTCTTTCCAATGTGTCAAGTAATTATCGTTTTGTTTTCTCAAGATTTTGTTGGGTCTAATTGTGTTGCTGTACTGAGGCTCTGTAGGGTCTGTTTGTGGTTGTGAACAGAGCCCAAGGACCAGCTTGCTTAGGGGGGCTCTTCTCTAGGTTAATTTCTCTGTAGGTGATGGCTTTGTTATGGAAGGTTTGGGAATCATTTCCTTTTAGGTGGTTGTAGAATTTAACAGCTCTTTTCTGGATGTTGATCATTAGCGGGTATCGACCTAATTCTGCTCTGCATGCATTATTTGGTGTTGTCACGACATCCGCCGAAGTCGTCCCTCTCCTTGTTCGGCGGTGTTCGGCAGTCGACGTCACCGGTCTTCTATCCATCGCCAATCTACTTTTCATGTTCCATTTGTTTTGTCTTGTTTTACACACCTGGTTTCAATTCCCCAATTATATGTTCGTTATTTAACCCTCTGTTTCACCATGTTTGTTGTGCGTGATTGTTTTGTGTTTTTGGTCCGTATTGTGGGCTTGGTTATTTCTCATTGTATGAGTACGTGTTTTTTTGAGTAAAGTTACTTGTGGTACTCATCTCTGCTGTCCGGCGCCTGACTCCTCTACACCAGCTACACCCAGACCATTCACAGGTGTTTTACGATGTACACAGAGGATATTTTTCCAGAATTCTGAATGCAGAGTCTCAATTTGTTGTTTGGCCCATTTTGTGAATTATTGGTTGGTGAGCGGACCCCAGACCTCACAACCATGAAGTTCAATGGGTTCTATAACTATTCAAGTATTTTTAGCGAGATCCTAATTGGTATGTCAAATGTTATGTTCCTTTGTATGGCAGAGAAGGCCCTTCTTGCCTTGTCTCTCAGATCGTTCACTGCTTTGTTGAAGTTACCTGGTGCGCTGATGGTTAGGCCGAGGTATGTATTGTTTTTTGTGTGCTCTAGGGCAACGGTGTCTAGACGGAATTTGTATTCATGGTCCTGGCAACTAGACCTTTTTTGGAACACCATTATTTTGTATAATGAGATTTACTGTAAGGGCCAAGGTCTGACAGAATCTGTGCAGAAGATCTAGGTGCTGCTGTAGACTCTCCTTAGTTGGGGACAGAAGCACCAGATGATCAGCAAACAGTAGACATTTGACTTCAGATTCTAGTAGGGTGAGGCCGGGTGCTGCAGACTGTGTTAGTGCCCTCGTCAATTCGTTGATATTAACTCAGCAAAAAAAGAAACATCCCTTGTTCAGGACCCTCTTTCAAAGATAATTCGTAAAAATCCAAATAACTTCACAGATCTTCATTGTAAAGGGTTTAAACACTGTTTCCCATGCTTGTTCAATGAACCATAAACAATGAATGAACATGCACCTGTGGAACGGTCGTTAAGACACTAACAGTTTACAGACGGTAGGCAATTAAGGTCACAGTTATGAAAACTTAGGACACTAAAGAGGCCTTTCTACTGACTCTGAAAAACACAAAAAGAAAGATGCCCAGGTTCCCTGCTCATCTGCGTGAACATGCCTTAGGCATGCTGCATGGAGCCATGAGGACTGCAGATGTGGCCAGGGCAATAAATTACAGTGAGATGCCTAAGACAGCGCTACAGGGAGACAGGATGGACAGCTGATTGTCCTCACAGTGGCAGACCACGTGTAACAACACCTGCACAGGATCGGTACATCCGAACATCACACCTGCAGGACAGGTACAGGATGGCAACAACAACTGCCCGAGTTACACCAGGAATGCACAATCCCACCAGCAGTGCTCAGACTGTCCGCAATAGGCTGAGAGAGGCTGGACTGAGGGCTTGTGGGACTGATGTAAGGCAGGTCCTCACCAGACATCACCGGCAACAACGTCGCCTATGGGCACAAACCCACCGTCGCTGGACCAGACAGGACTGGCAAAAAGTGCTCTTCACTGACGAGTCGCTGTTTTGTCTCACCAGGGGTGATGGTCGGATTTAGGTTTATCGTCCAAGGAATGAGTGTCACACCGAGGCCTGTACTCTGGAGCGGGATCGATTTGGAGGTGGAGGGTCCGTCATGGTCTGGGGCGGTGTGTCACAGCAACATCGGACTGAGCTTGTTGTCATTGCAGGCAATCTCAATGCTGTGCGTTACAGGGAAGACATCCTCCTCCCTCATGTGGTACCCTTCCTGCAAGCTCATCCTGACATGACCCTCCTGCATGACAATGCCACCAGCCATGCTGCTCGTTCTGTGTGTGATTTCCTGCAAGACAGGAATGTCAGTGTTCTGCCTTGGCCAGTGAAGAGCCCGGATGTCAATCCCTTTGAGCACGTCTGGGACCTGTTGGATTGGAGGGTGAGGGCTAGGGCCATTCCCTCCAGAAATGTACGGCAACTTGCAGGTGCCTTGGTGGAAGATTTGGGTAACATCTCACAGCAAGAATAGGCAAATCTGGTGCAGTCCATGAGGAGGAGATGCACTGCAGTACTTAATGCAGCTGGTGGCCACACCAGACACTGACTGTTACTTTTGAGTTTGACCCCCCCTTTGTTCAGGGACAATTTATTCAATTTCTGTTAGTCACATGTCTGTGGAACTTGTTCAGTTTATGTCTCAGTTGTTGAATCTTGTTATGTTCATTCAAATATTTACACATGTTAAGTTTGCTGAAAATAAACGCAGTTGACAATGTGAGGATGTTTCTTTTTTTGCTGAGTTTATATATTGAAGAGAGTGGCCCTGTGGAAAGAAATGTGTTTTTTACCAATTTTAACCGCACACTTATTGTTTGTACAAAGATTTTAAAATGACGTATGTTTCTCCTCCAACACTATTGTCCATTATTTTGTATAGCAGAACCTCATGCCATATTGAGTCAAAAGCTTTTTTAAATCAACAAAGCATGAGAAGACCTTGCCTTTGTTTTGTTTGTTTGTCAATTAGGGTGTGCAGGGTGAATACGTGGTCTGTCGTACGGTAATTTGGTAAAAAGCCAATTTGACATTTGCTCAGTACATTGTTTTTGCTGAGGAAATGTACGAGTCTGCTGTTAATGATAATGCAGAGTATTTTCCCGAGGTTGCTGTTGACCAATATCCTATGGTAGTTATTGGGGTCAAATTTGTATCCACTTTTGTGGATTGGGGAAGATGCCTAGCATTTGATTGTCTGAGGACAGTGCCCCGCATACATATTCAATTAGCATAATAACATAACCAGCATGGGTGTCACAAAACTCAAAAATAGCTTACCTTTGAAGATCTTCCTCTGATGGCAATCGAAAGGGTCCCAGCTACACAATAAATTGTCATTTTGTTCGACATAGTCCCTTTTTATATCCCAAAAGCTCAGTTTGTTTGGCGCTTTTTTGTTCAGTAATCCATCGTTCCACTCGTTCAATATACAAGACATAGAAAACGTTAAAAAGTTACCTAGAAACTTTGTCCAAACAACTCAAACAACGTTTCTAATCGATCCTCAGGTACCCTAATATGTATTTAAATACATATTCTATCGACCAGGATAATAACCTGGTCGATAGAAAAGGGAAAAAAACAAATTGTGCGCTCTCTGTCACGCGCGCCAAACAGTACAGGCCACTCCTGAGTCCACTTGGAAAAACAGCTCTTACTCCTTGGTTTTTCAAAAAACAAGCCTGAAACTCTGTCTAATGATTGTTTACATCTAGTGGAAGCCATAGGAACTGCAATCTGGGAGCTAGATCCCCCTGCTTTGAACAGCATGTCAATGGAAAAAGTGTGACATCACAACATCAAATTTTCCGGATGGATTTTCCTCTGGTCTTTGCCTGCCAAATCAGTTCTGTTATACTCACAGACATTATTTGATACTACCAATATATATATCCAATACTACCAATATGCATATCCTAGCTTCTGGGCCTGAGTAACCGGCAGTTTACTTTCGGCACGCCAGACTCTCCGAACTTCCAAATTCTGCCCCGGAGCCTAAAAGGTTAAAGAGTTGAAGTATAGCCAATTGGAATTTGTGGTCTGTATATTTTATCATTTCACTTAGGATACCATCAACCCCACAGGCCTTTTTGGGTTGGAGGGTTTGTATTTTGTCCTGTAGTTCATTCAATGTAATTGGAGAATCCAGTGGGCTCTGGTAGTCTTTAATAGTTGATTCTAAGATTTGTATTTGATCATGTTTTTGCTCTTTGTTCTTTGTTATAGAGCCAAAAAGATTGGAGAAGTGGTTTATCCATACATCTTCATTTTGGATAGATAACTCTTTGTGTTGTTGTTTGTTTAGAGTTTCCCAGAAGTGGTTCGATTCTATGGATTATTCAATTACATTGAGCTGATTTCTGACTTATTATTTCTGTATTGTTTTAGTGATTCACCATAGTGAAGGCTCAGCTTTTCTGGGTCTCTGTGTTTTTGTTGTTAATTGTCTTAGCTTGTCTGCTTGAAAGTTTTAGGTTTGCTCGGGAAGCTGAGAGGTCAAATATACAGTTTAGGTTTTCTACTGCCAAGTTTACACCTTCCATATTACAGTAAAACCTTTTGTCCAGGAAATTGTCTAGAAGAGATTGAATTTGTTTTTGCCTAATTGTTTTTTGGTAGATTTCCACAACCTTTTCCTTCCATATATAATATTTCTTAATATTATTCCGTTCCTTTAGCTTTGATCACTCATGATTGAGCATAGCTCTGTTCAAGTAGAGTGTGATTTTGCTGTGATCTGATAGAGGTGTCAGTGGACTGACTGTGAACGCTCTAAGAGACTCTGGGTTGAGTTCAGTGATAAAGTAGTCTACAGTACTACTGCCAAGAGATGAGCTATATGTGTACCTGCCATAGGAGTCCCCTTGAAGCCTACCATTGACTATGTATATACCCAGCGTCAGACAGAGCTGCAGGAGCTGTGACTCGTTTTTGTTGGTTATGTTGTCGTAGTTGTGTCTAGGGGGGCATGTTGGGGAGGGAATGCTGTCACCTCCAGGTAGGTGTGCTGAGGGTTCTTGTCCAGTTCTTGTCCAGTTCTGAAATTTAGGTCGCCACAGACTAGTACATGTCCCTGAGCCTGTAAATTGTTGATCTCCCCCTCTAGGATCGAGAAGCTGTCAACGTTAAAGTATGGGGATTCTAGTGGGGGGATATAGGTAGCACACAATTATATTTTCTCTGTTGAGATAATTTCCTTATTCATTTCTAGCCAGATGTAAAATGTTCCTGTTTTGATAAATTTAATAGAGTGGGTTAGGCCTGTATACCAAATTAGCATACCACCTGAGTCTCTTCCCTGTTTCACACCTGGTAGTTTGGTGGATGGGACTACCAGCTATCTGTAAACTAGAGGGCAATCAGTGGGTGAGACTCCTTTATACCATGTTTCTTCTAGGATGACAATGCCTGTATTTCCAATTTCTTTGATGAAGTCTGCTCTTTAGGCCAATGGGAGATGACCTCAGACCTTGTATATTCTAGGATGAGATAGTAAAAGCTTTTTGTTCCATAGTGTCTAGAGTTTTTGCATGGTTTAGGCCGGGGACCATCACAGTAGGTGTGAGCAGAGCATATTGAGCATCTGATACATACAGGTCACAGGATGGACCTTGGGCAGATGTAATAGTGGGGGTTGGGCCTGTTGCTCTACTCACGGCCTGGGCAATATGTCCTGGTGTCATGTTGAGGTCCTCTCTCTCTCTCTCTCTCTCTCTCTCTCTCTCTCTATAACTTTTCACTAAATGAACCTCTGCTATCTTCTCTAGTACTCTCAAGCTGGGCTATTATACTAGAGACCGTACTCATGAAAGAAGTGGACCCCAGTTAATGTCCTCAGAGTTCACCTATTAGAATCAAAATGTCATTGTACTCATGATACAGTAATTCATGTACCTTGCCATGTAATTTAGAAACAATATCAGGTAAACTAAATTCCTGTTTCCCCATTTGTAATTATAAGCCAGCAATATATGTACTGTATGTTTAGTGTACAGTCATTGGCTGACTTCGATACTGTATGTAAGGCTATCTTTCTTATGTGCCTTAACTGACGTGAGGCCTTGTTCAGCAAGTTCATGTCAAAAAAACTAGAAAATCTGATGGTTCTATGGCATGCAGATTTTTTTTTACAATTTCAATTGGCAGTGTCTGAGTCACACAACAATGAAGAATTGGCACTTCCCTGAGAAGAGGGAAAAAGAAGCACGCTGTGAGGGAAAAACCCACAGTGCTTTGCCTTGTTCCATAGTCACAACTGCAGTGTCTGTGGAGACTGACAGTCGAAAGGCCCACTGCATTCTGTCTGCAGTAGAGGTAAAAGACAAAAAGAAAACACTGTTTCTCAGACGTGATAGCAGCAGACTCAGAATACTGATGGGAAGCTTCATTCAATCACAGCCCATTGAAGTTTCATGCCAGTCTTTGGAACATGAAAGGAAGAAGTGGGCACGAGATGGAAGAAAGTGCTGGGAGAGGTTGGGACCAGGGGCTAGAGTGAGGTTGGAAACTGTTTGATACCTTTGCTTTGTATGTTGAGGCATTGACGGCTGCTGAGCGAGCCAAAATTCAACATTTGAGAAGTGGATGTTTTAGAATAGATAAAGAAGTATCAGAGGATACATTGGGAAGGGTAAAGCACGAAGGTTAATGATTTATAGAAATGTGCACTCTGTCTTAGAACTGAGTGGCTGACATCAACACTATTGGATTTTGTATAATTGAAAAAAACTTTCTACCAACTATTACAAATATCTATGCTAGGTCTTTACCACTGTCATACCGCTTGTGGTTTCTATAAGAAGAAGCAGAGCAAGACATCAAAGAACCTACTTAGTACATACTTTTTGAAATGGCAGAAAGATAATCATCCTCACACTTGAACAAAGAGCGGTTCTCTCTGAGTAGAGATGTAGCAATAGTCCCCAGAGGCAGTCCACCAATATTCCTAGATAAGATTGGTGATGATTGTCAGCCTGCCACAGATATGGCCACCTCACTGTTACAAATTACAGTACCAATGCTTTGCTTTTGGGAGGCTGTTGACGTTTGACCTTTTTTGTCGTTTGCACATTATCCTGGATGCTTTAAACATAATAGTGTATAAGAGGACTGACACATCAGACCCTCTGTGGTTAAAACTGAGACTGGGTTGTAATTAAATCTCAGCGGAGACCTTGAACCCAACGACAACAACAACAAACAGCACTGGCTGTGGCCTCTGGAATGATTCATTACAAGTGAAACAAAAAAGCAATTTCAACTGCTCTGACCAATCTGTCATGATTTTTGTTTCCGGGCGAAAGAAAATGAAATGTATCCTTTGTGTGTTTTTTTGGTGAGTAATTTATGTATCTGATGAGAAGGAGATAAATATTATCTTTGATAAATAACCCTCCAGTCTGCTATTCCCATAGCCCCACTGGGTTGGGTGTCCATGTTAAACATACTGATGTGTGCTGCTGATGATGCAACAGGAGGAAGTTGTGTGTAACCTAGAAGCAGCCCTGTGTGGCACAGTGTCTACATACAGATCGGGGTACCTGCTACAACTGATCTGGTTGTTAGTGCAGTTGGTGTAGTTTTCCTTGGTGTCTTCAAATAAGCCAGGGAAAACACATGCAGTTGTCGGTTTGATATCTCCTCCTTAGGAGATACATGTTTCTCACATAAACCATTACGTCTTTTGTAATAAATGTAATCAATAATTGTGTTTTCTTGGATGTTTTGCCAAACATTGATCCCAAAACAATTCCCAGGAGTATGTATTTCAAGAGACTGCCCCCCTTTAAGGGGTTTTCTAGATTTCCCAGCAAGCAGCATTGTTCTCTCTCCATTTAATCCATTTGAAATGAATCTCTGTAATTCCCCAAAATATATTTCCTCTATTTCTACAAGAGGCCCCCACTTGACAATGTGTTACTCTGAATGGTTTTTAGTCTCCTCTCCTCTCTTCAATCATGTGTAAATATTTCACATTGTGTAATTAATCCCATTTTATGAAATAATCATAGAAAAACATCACAAATCTGATAGAAATGGTGAGATGGTGTGTGCTTGGGTGCTGGGTACCCTGTGTGTGTGTGTGTGTGTGTGTGTGTGTGTGTGTGTGTGTGTGTGTGTGTGTGTGTGTGTGTGTGTGTGTGTGTGTGTGTGTGTGTGTGTGTGTGTGTGTGTGTGTGTGTGTGTGTCTACAAAGTAAGTGGCTGACCTGCGAAGTTGAGCATGCGGATGTGTTTGAGCAGTAGAGTGCCATTGATGGGATCCATCCTGGAGCAAAGGCCCACCTTCCCCGGACAGAGTTCCCTGTGCATGTTGTGCAGCGCATGGGCCATGGAATAGACTGCATCGATCACAAACTGCACCTTCCCCTCTTGCTCGTAGTTGGAGTCCTTCCCTATCCGCTCCTGAT
The DNA here is from genome assembly GCA_030435695.1 of Brachymystax lenok tsinlingensis. NCBI lineage: Eukaryota > Metazoa > Chordata > Actinopteri > Salmoniformes > Salmonidae > Brachymystax > Brachymystax lenok. The sequence goes on along the minus strand of CM059797.1, from coordinate 11,611,354 downwards.
CTGTAGAGCAGAGCGACAACCAAGTTAGGTATCTGAGAAATGCAATACGTTATATCACTGGTCACCAACCCCAGTAACATGCTTAATCAAAGGTGATGCCAAGCATATGAGCAGTATTACATGTGATAGTATAGGAAATAATACAGAAATACAATACCAGGTAGGCCTACACGTCTTGAATAGTTTGACAAATCACATTTTATGTTAAAATTGAGTTCCTATTGTGTTGATCCTAACCGTGGGTGATTATTACACGCAGGTAGTGACCACATGAGTAGCTTCCATACAGTGATGGTTGTTGGACTTGCAAATTAAGGAAGAAAATAACTTCCTTTTGCTGGTACTCAATTTCTCCATTGTTAGCTTTGTCAAGCACACACTACCATGAATGCTGCAAGGCAATCATTAGACCCAGATTGAATTGGATCTTCTAAATGTTTATTTTAAATGCTTGTCAATGTGGTACTACATGATTACTGATTGGTATTCCATCTGCTGTGGTGGCTTATCAAAAATATGAGTCCACTTTAAAGGGCAAAGTGAGTCCTTTGTTGGGGGGAAAAAAGGCCTTACACTTATCTACTTAAACACTGTCAATGGTTTTGTGATCTGTATGACCTATGGTTAATCTGGTGTGAAGGTGGCTGATGAGGACAGAAAGAGACAGAAAGAGACCAACCTGGTCTCAGAGCAAAACATTTTATATTTTACAAAATTCCATGCCACTCCATTTAGTATGACATGTTACTTTATGTTAAGTTACATTACATCAGCCTACCAACGTGACAGCGGTCGTACAATATAAGAAAAATGGAAGGACATATAGTTTCCTCAGTCTTTATCGCATTTGACACATAGTATGATAAATTACCTTCAACTACTTTAGTAGGATATGCTACGTTAGGTTAGGGATTAATGTTAGGATTTAGGTTAAATGGTTATGGTTAGGGGAAGGGTTAGCTAAGCAACCCTACTAGAAGTAGCAAAGAGTTAGCTAAGTAGTTGCAAAGTAGCTAAAAAGCAGTAAGTAGTTGCAAATTTGCTAATTAGATAAAAGGCTAAAGTTGTCGGTGATGAGGTTTGAACACGAAACCTTTGGGTTGCTAGACATCCACATTACATTTTGCCTTAACTAACCTACTGTCCATACCAAACGTAACATATGATATTAATTTGAAAGTCCCCGATTTACATTTGCTATGTTAAGTCTAGTCAATGTAATGCAACTTAACATAAAGTAACATATCATACTAAATGGAGTAGCACGGATTTGAGTCAAACATAATATGTTTTGCTCTGAGACCAGGCTGAAGAGACATACAGGCAAACAGAGACAGGAGGTAATAATTGGAAAATACTCTATACCAGTGGCTGTGTCCCAAATGGCACCCTATTACCTATAAAGTGTACTACATAGTAGTTAGGGTGCTATTTGGGACAACCTGTGCTATTTAATTACCAGAAACTGGATTCTATGTAATGAGACTGTATGCTTTCTCAATGCCAGGGTCCACAGTCACACTGCTAGTTCTTTGTCAATCTGAAATGTTAGGAAATTAGAGTGTAAAGTAAGTCAGCATGTTGAGTACGCGGCTAAGCCAGTTCTGTTTGAACCACTTAAAAAGAGTAGGACCTTTTAATGGAAGGCGAGGCAAAGGGCCAGAAGGCGCAGAGAAAAATACATGACCCTTCAGTTAGCCTAGCGTCTAGGCCGTGATGCACTGACTGACTGGACTCCCTCTCACAATTAGCTGGAAGGTAAATGTTTAGCTAGACCACTGGACACAATCAATTCCAATATGTGGAGTGTAAGGTCTTCTCCTCAGAGAAATCACACATTTTCTTCTCTCTAGGAATACATGGATTGTTGTTCTACACTTCCTGTTTGAAAAATGTCCAGTGACTTAAAACCTCGGGAGCGGCAGCAGAGGTGACAGTTTTGGAGAGTCTGGCGTGCCCAAAGGTAAATGCCTGCCACTCAGGCCCAGAAAATAGGATATGCACCTAATTAGTACTATTGGATAGAAAACACTCTGAAGTTTCTAAAAGTGTTCAAATAATGTCTGTGAGTATAACAGAACTGAATATAGCAGGCAAAAACCCGAGGAAAATCCATCCGGATTTGCAGTTTTTTTTGTACTTGACCTTCTTCTCCAGGCTGCCTATTCATTTTTATTTTAACCAGGACTGAGACTGAAGTACCTATGGCTTCCACTAGATGTCAGCAGTCTATATACAAAGACTGGGAGCGATAGGAGTAAGCAAAACGGATAGGAAGAGGAAATGGTCAAGGGAGCTCAGATGTCAACAAGATTTCTTGGGTACGAGACTGGGTGCGCGCCCCATTTTATTTTACTTATATAATGTTTAGGTGACCATCCGAGTGAAATATTATCGCTAATATTCATAAAAGGATAGCTAAGGATGCATTATAACTGGTCTTTGATTTGTTTAGGAAATGTTTATAGGTATATTTGAACGCGTTCTCTTCATGGTTCAATGGGCGATTCGACGTTGGATTTTCTGATCATAACGCGCCAACCAAACAGAGATTTATGGATATAATAAAGGACTTTTTCTAACAAAAAAAACGTTGGATGTCTTCGTTGGACACTTGGGAAGCCCTCAGCAGAAGTTCTTTGAAAGGTAAGGGATTTGTTTTCGCTGTGATATGGGTTTTGTGTGAACCGCGCTGGTTTATGAATTTATGCTAATGGTTTAATATTGGAGGTGCAATCCTCAAACAATCAAATGTTGTGCTTTCGCCATGAAGCCTTTTTGAAATCTGACAACGCTGTGATATTGCCAAGAAGCAGAGCTTTTGATGACTATGCAACACTTGTATATTGATGAATGTTTAACAATTCAACTTTTGGATTTAGAATTTGGCGCCTTACATTTCACCGGGTAGTGTCAGGTGAAAGTAGTTAAGGATCACTGGGGCTCCCTAAGTAGTTAAGGATCACTGGAAGCGCTAGCGCCCCATTCCCGATACTACACGGGGAAATGTAAGGCGCCAAATTCAAAATCCAAAGTTGAATTATTAAACATTCATCAATATACAAGTGTTGCATAGTCATCAAAAGCTCAGAGTCTTGGCAATATCACAGCATTGTCAGATTTCAAAAAGGCTTTACGGCGAAAGCACAATATTTGATTGTTTGAGGATAGCACCTCTCATATTTATGCTTGAGCATAAATCCATAACCAGTGCGGGTCTCACAAAACACATATAAAGGCTAAAATAAGTCGCCTACCTTTGATGATCTTCTGCTGAGGGCAATCCGAAGTGTCCAAGCAAGACAATCCATGTTTCTTTTGTTAGAAAAAAGTCATTTATTATATCCTTAAATCTTCGTTTGGTTGGCGCGTTATGTTCAGAAAATCCACTGTTGAGTCACCCGTTGTACAGTGAAGAGAAAGCGTTCAAATTATACCTATCAACTTTTCCCAAACAAATCAAACATCCTTTATAATGTATCCTTAGGTATCCTTTTAAGTATATTAATGATTATATTTCACACGGATAGCATCCTAAACGATATAAAAGAAAAATAAAGAGGAACGCGCACGGTCTAGCGCAACGAAAATTATATTGACTTCCTGGGTTCTCTTACCAATTCTTCTTCTATTGGGCTCTGTTCCATGATAAAGCCACGAAACACTGTCTAAAGACTGTTGACATCTAGTGGAAGCCATAAGTACTGCAACCTGGGAGCTATTTTACTGAAAATTCCATAGGGAGCCATTCAAAGTGAGGAAATGTCACAACAACAAAAAAATTCTGGACAGAAATTCCTCTGGTTTTCGACTGCTATATCAGTTCTGTTATACTCACAGATATTATTTTAACAGTTTTAGAAACTTCAGAGTGTTTCCTATCCAATATTACTAATTATGTGCATATCCTAGTTTTTGGGCCTGAGTGGCAGGCATTTTACTTTGGGCATGCCAGACTCTCCAAAACCGACAACTCTGCTGCCGCTCCCTAATAGGATGTATAATATATTACATAAGCAACCTATAAGGAATGTCACATATGTGATGCATAAATATGTCATATACAGTATACTACATATAATTACATAAGCGACAATCACTTATGAGATGTAATTATATGTAGGTTGCCTAGGAAGCAACCATTGTTTGTGGCTGTTTCTCTACAATACCATGTTGTGCTGGTTTGTATTTGGGGGAGAATTGTTTTTGCTAAAGAACAAGATTGACGGTCTTGTGTGTAAGCATAAATCCACTAGGGAAATTAGTCTCAGTATAGGTGGGTCTATTTGGACAGTAATGTAGTCTTGAGTTTTGATGCATTATGATCAAACCTCATGCACACTGAAATATATTGTATTTTCACCCAATGCAAACCTAATAGCTATGGATGTAAAGCATTCCAGCAGGAGAATACTATAAAACCTTTTCTTTATTAATTTCACATATAATCAAATCTAATTGAATTGGCCACGTCCACAGTTTACGACAGGTATAAAAGGTGCAGCGAAATGCTTGTGTGCTAACTACCTTAACTATTGTAGTACAATAATCAATAATAAAGACTCAGATAAAAATAACAAGTAATAGAATAGGTAGTATGCGTAGTAATAACCTGATATGTACACTGTAGGATCTACAGTATAGATAAGGAATGTGCTATGTCAAGTATGACTGTATTCAAACATAATTATTTGATATTTTAGGTATTTTTTGCTGTAGTTGCAGCTCTCTCTGGTAATTTGTTTAATGGATAGACTTGATTTTTGTTTTTCTCTGCAGAAACCGTGTTGCATCACTCTTCTTCATTCCTCTTGCAACGCTGTCCTGATATTGGTGCCAGACACATTTCTGATCTTAGCAGAACCACTTTAACTTAAAAGCTTGCTAGCCCCAAATTGATATCTCTCTTTCAGTCATCTTTCATCTGCCATATAACAGTATAACAGTAAACAAAACTAAAGCCAATTTAACATCGCTGATTAGCTTATGCATCTATGAAATAAAGAACCAGGTTACGACTGTGATAATTGTGGTAAACTGTGGTAATTGAGCGCCACAGGCACCCAAATTGGACAAACAAATCGAGAGTTTAGGACTAAGGTTCTATCTGCAAAAATTGGTGCGGCTGACTTCTGGGTTAAGTGGGCATTGTGTCAAGAAGCAGTGCGGTTTGGTTTGGTTGTGTTTCGCCGCAGGACGCACGGCTCTCGACCTTCGCCTTTCCCTAGTCCGTACGGGAGTTGCAGCGATGAGACAAGATTGTAAATACCAATTGGATACTATGAAACTGGGGAGAAAAAGGGGTAAAAAAAAATAAATAAATATGATTCTGAGATAATTGGCTTTGAAATTCTGAACCCTCATTGGTTTGAATGGTGTCAGGAATTTATATCTTGTATCTTTTGAACTTAACATGAATTGGTGTAGAATATAGGTAGAGAACGTTGAACAGAACAATGCTATGTCAATAACAAATATTTTACAAAAATCCAGATAGAACCTTTTAGCCCCAAGTTCTCTAAATATTGTCACAGGTTGGCTGATGCGGTTGGGCTGTGGGGCAGCCCAGGAGCGAGATAGAGAGTGATAAAGTATATCTCTCTCAGGCTGAGGCATGGTGGCCCACACACACACACTTGGTACTGCCTCTCTCTTCCCTAGCAAAGCCTCTCATCTCTTTGCAGAGACGAAGCACTCCCACGCACTCCCAAGGCTGGCTCGCTGCCTTCAGAGAAATCCATTCAGACTAGGAGTAGCAGCAAGGCAAGGTCGTGTCCGTCTATCAGGGTGCCACAGAAAGGAGTTAGTGATTCTGGGTCGGCTCTGACCCTGTTAACCTCTGCATGCTCGGGTTTGGCAACAGGCCATTTCTTCCTTCATCATCTATAAAAACTTGAACTTCATCCATAGTCAATCTTCATCCATTCCTTCACATGAGAAAATCTCCCCCTATGTGTGCCTTGGGAATATGTAGGATGTTTCCGTTGATGAACACTCCCACTTCACCTGTCCTGACTCTGCCAACTCAAAATAATCTGTCCTGACGTTGCCAACTCAAAACCTCCAAGCTGGAACACATGGATAAAAAAACAGGATGTTGTAAACATTTTACAAACTGTTCATTAGAAACATGTGAGACCATTCTGGATCTCATATGACATAAGTTCGTTGAATTAAATCCAAAACATATTATGGTAATATCACATGGTTATGGAGAAGGATTCAGTTGTTGTGTCTGTGTTGCTATGCTTGCTGTGTGTTGCTATGCTGCATGCTGTTCTCCCCTGTATTAATTAGACAGAGGCATCAAACCCCAGGAAAGGGAGCTGGGACCCATTCTACCTTCCTGCTCCTCTCCACATTAATCAATATCAGCTGTGTATTTCACTCATTCACAGATGAAAGACTAGTCTACCAGTCACTCACACACTCGCTCTCTCTTTGATCACTGTGAGCACATAGAGCCCTCCCAGGACATTGATTATTCCTCACTCATACCCCATGTGGTCTGCTTAGCACCTTGAAGACAGGTGCAAAGCCTTCGCCAGCACCACCAGAGGCACCTGGAGAATTCCTGAAACGTTGCTCGTTGAGAGGGAATTGCAAAGCCAAAGAAGTTTCTGACTTTCTGCTACGTCAACAAACTTCCACACAGCCTTAGAAAAACAACACCCCATCATATTTCTAGCAAACAGAGCTGTGCAGGCAAGGTTTGCCCTGTGCAGGCATGGTATTTAACTCAGACTTCACTCACATAAATTCTCAACAGCCTTTTCACATGGCAAAGCTCTTCATCAGATCTTCATCTTATCTGGATTTTTCTCTGCACATTTAGCCATTTTAGCATTTTTTCACCCCAAGCAATAAGCAGAATGATCATTCATTTGGTTCTCTCCAGCACCAGAACAAGTTGTATGTGTCTATTTTTCCCTATGTATTGATTAGTCCTGTACAATACTCATAGAAAGTGGATATATATATATTTTTTAAGTCAGTTAAGAACAAATTCTTATTTACAATAACAGCTTACTGGGGAACAGTGGGTTAACTGCCTTGTTCAGGGGCAGAACGACAGATTTTTACCTTTTCAGCTCAGGGATTCTCTCCAGCAACCTTTTGGTTACTGGCCTAATGCTCTAACCACTAGGCTACCTACCACCCCAATTAGGCATGGACACGCCTCACAATGGGAAAATATAAACAACTGGAGACACCTTCTCATTTTTAGAGACAGGTTAGTGCTACTGTAGCTAGCAAAAGAGTGTAGAATAGATTCCTAACTAACTGTAAGCAATTTTAGCTAGCTAGCTAATCATCTTGCTAACTGTGAGGTGAAACAATTCACCTATTTACTGCAAATGGGACAATGTCTTCAAAACTGCTGGGTGTCTATAGCAATGTTTACTTTTTGACATTCTTGATGTCTCCGCTTTCCAAGCACATTGTAACTTTTTAGATGAAAAAGACAGGGCAGGCTTCCAACAGTCTTGTCATGTCATCCATATGAGACCAAGGCTTCAGCCACAGGGAGAAATGTGGATGTCAAGAAGTGTCAAGGAATAACATTCTGCCACACATGATTTACCCCCTCACAAGAACATGTCTTTTGAGTTTGTATCGCTATTCCAGAGCAGCTATGCCAGAATTTATGCGGTAAAGGTGTAAATGGAACGCAGACTGTTCCATTGACCAGTTTGGTGCACATTCAACAAATCTGATCAAAGTGGATATTCGTCAAATCCATCATGAATTATGTATTGTAACAGGCTCACAATGTGGTTACTTAAGTCCAATTTGGATGTATATATATATTTCTTTGTTGCTGCATAACATTTAGAAGTTGTCCCTTTTCAGGTTTAGAAGAAGTTACTGCTACATGCTAACTCCCGTTCGTATACATAAGTCATTGGTGGTTGTCAAAGTATTTTTTAACTGTAGGGCAGTTGATTGGTGATGATGACATGAACATGTGTTGTGGTTGACATCCATACAAATTTTATATGCCAATTTTTAACTCATCATAGTGTTAAATACACATATAAACACTATCTTAAATGTAGGCAAATTTTTGTTGGGGGACAATGAAGAGATTAGCGATATTTCCCCAATGGCCCTTTCCCCCACACGTTTCAATGGCAATTCAATTGTTTTGGTCAGTTCCATTGACCTCTTTACTGCATCTATGCATCAAGACCAATCTATCTCAGTGTGTAATGTCCATGCATGGATGAGTTGATGAGTCAATGAGCTGATGAGTCAAGGTTGATGTCCCAGTTCCCCAACCCTTCCTCCTCCAGGTCCCTCTAGTGAATGAAGTCATCAAGCAAGCTTAGTTCAACATTAAAAGACAATGTGACTGAGACTGACAGAAAGCCTGTCTTTCAGTTTGCAATTTATATCTCTCCAACCTCTACTCAGATCGTTCAGCTGACTTGTCATAGTGGAAATTACAAACTTTAGAAGCCTTTTTATACCTTGAATACACTACTATTTGCATGTATTGCTGCAGAGGAAAATTATCTGTGACAATAGTGATCAAATTAAGATAAAGATCTGTAGCTATATCCTTGGCTTTCTGGCAGGGGTTTTTCTTCTCCCAGATCTATTTTTCACACAGAGCCAGTTCATCCATGAAAAAGCAATGCAGTAGACAGTGGCACTGAGAGGACTGGCATTAGTCTTCTGTTTAGACGGATGACATTGATCTGTTGAAATCTTATTTTGCCATATTGTTCCCAGTCAATACCGAAGACATGTCTGTTTACTGACCTCACATTGTTTTTAATTGCTGATTTTTGAATTACTGTCCTGGGTGAAGAGAGATGGCCTCTAATCCACTTGTAGTTAGTTTCCAGTTGGAGGACTTGCTACACTCACAGAAACAGCAGTGCTAGCCTAAGGACTTAAAACCCAAACAGTACCTAATAGAATGTTAGTCAGCTTTTGCCAGTTTTGTAGTATATTGCGAGAATTTGATTGCTGTTCCTTGTAGCAGTGTGATTAAACAAACACACAATTACAATGAATTCCCTTTGTTGGCTTCTACTGAAAGCCAATTAGAACATGACTATGAATTATGCTCGCTTCATTAATTTTAAGGATGTGCATTGGCTACATATGACTGTGTATTGAATGTATGTGAATACCTATTATATGATACAGTATTTTGTGTTCCTTCATACACTGTATTTATGTCAGTAACTGCATTTTATAATTGAGTGACACCTCTCCAAACCCAAGACAAAAAAAGACTGGAGGAAGGATTGTTGACAAATAATTCATCAAAGTTGGCACATTTATGACATTTTGGCCTTACCCACGCCTCCTTTAAGACTCATTATATATGAACATATGACATCGGAAATCACAACAGGCATAATTTGATTTTAAGCCCGTAGGGAATAATGAGACTATATTAGCATTTTGCTGTTAATTGTATTTCAAACCATTATCATACCACTAGCCTTATGTCACATACAGATGGATTCTTAGAAGGTGTTGAGCTCCAAGTCAAGATTGAAAGCCTGGGGTGAATTTGTGACGATCAAACAATCTCCAGGACACAAAGACAGAACACGCCAGGACACATCTGGATAGCATATGGCATTAATCCTGGAAGTAGAGATGTTTAACCATGCAGAACTGCTACTACCCCATTCTGTTGCCATCTCCAGGTGGATCGGACCAAGGCGCAGTGTGCATTGTTTTCCACATATTTAATGAATAAAATGGAACATCCAAAAACAAGAAGAAATAACAGACCGTCGCGTCGCGTCGCACCACACACACACACACACACACACACACACACACACACACACACACACACTTACACGAAACAATAACCCACAACCCAGGTGGGGAAATGAACAACCTACAGTGGGGGAAAAAAGTATTTAGTCAGCCACCAATTGTGCAAGTTCTCTCACTTAAAAAGATAAGAGAGGCCTGTAATTTTCATCATAGGTACACTTCAACTATGACAGATAAAATTAGGAAAAAGAATCCAGAAAATCACATTGTAGGATTTTTTATGAATTTATTTGCAAATTATGGTGGAAAATAAGTATTTGGTCAACAAGCAAGATTTCTGGCTCTCACAGACCTGTAACTTCTTCTTTAAGAGGCTCCTCTGTCCTCCACTCGTTACCTGTATTAATGGCACCTGTTTGAACTTGTTATCAGTATAAAAGACACCTGTCCACAACCTCAAACAGTCACAATCCAAACTCCACTATGGCCAAGACCAAAGAGCTGTCAAAGGACACCAGAAACAAAATTGTAGACCTGCACCAGGTTGGGAAGACTGAATCTGCAATAGGTAAGCAGCTTGGTTTGAAGAAATCAACTGTGGGAGCAATTATTAGGAAATGGAAGACATACAAGACCACTGATAATCTTCCTCGATCTGGGGCTCCACGCAAGATCTCACCCGTGGGGTCAAAATGATCACAAGAACGGTGAGCAAAAATCCCAGAACCACACGGGGACCTAGTGAATGACCTGCAGAGAGCTGGGACCAAAGTAACAAAGCCTACCATCAGTAACACACTACGCCGCCAGGGACTCAAATCCTGCAGTGCCAGACGTGTCCCCCTGCTTAAGCCAGTACATGTTCAGGCCCGTCTGAAGTTTGCTAGAGAGCATTTGGATGATCCAGATGAGGATTGGGAGAATGTCATATGGTCAGATGAAACCAAAATAGAACTTTTTGGTAAAAACTCAACTCGTCGTGTTTGGAGGACAAAGAATGCTGAGTTGCATCCAAAGAACACCATACCTACTGTGAAGCATGGGGGTGGAAACATCATGCTTTGGGGCTGTTTTCTGCAAAGGGACCAGGACTGACTGATCCGTGTAAAGGAAAGAATGAATGGGGCCATGTATCGTGAGATTTTGAGTGAAAACCTCCTTCCATCAGCAAGGGCATTGAAGATGAAACGTGGCTGGGTCTTTCAGCATGACAATGATCCCAAACACACCGCCCGAACAACGAAGGAGTGGCTTCGTAAGAAGCATTTCAAGGTCCTGGAGTGGCCTAGCCAGTCTCCAGATCTCAACCCCATAGAAAATCTTTGGAGGGAGTTGAAAGTCTGTGTTGCCCAGCGACAGCCACAAAACATCACTGCTCTAGAGGAGATCTGCATGGAGGAATGGGCCAAAATACCAGCAACAGTGTGTGAAAACCTTGTGAAGACTTACAGAAAACGTTTGACCTCTGTCATTGCCAACAAAGGGCATATAACAAAGTATTGAGATAAACTTTTGTTATTGACCGAATACTTATTTTCCACCATAATTTGCAAATAAATTACAATGTGATTTTATGGATTTTTTTCCTCATTTTGTCTGTCATAGTTGAAGTGTACCTATGATGAAAATCCCCCACTGTATATATGATTCCCAATTAGAGGCAACGACCAACAGCTGCCTCTAATTGGGAACCACTCAGAACCAAAAGTCAAAGTCAAAGTCACCATTATTAGTCAGTTGTACAACCGAATGCCTTCAACTGAAAGAAACACCTAGTCACGCCCTGACCTAACACACCATAGAGAACACAGAGGGCTCTCTATTTTATTTTTTTATTTTATTTAATCTTTATTTAACCAGGTATGGCCAGGGCGTGACACAAACGGTCTACTCAGCCAAAACACACAGCCCTAGTAATACCTCATCACAATAATTTTTTATTTAGCTAATGTTGTATAGCTTTATAGCTTTAAATGGTGTACACAATTTTGTCATGTATCATAAGACAAGGGCCACATCATTCTATGATAAGGACAGGGTCACATGGTCAGGAAAACAGCTGTTTCTACCTGTGGAACGTAACCATTTTCTAAAGGCAGTTGAGATCAGTAGAGCTGCAATGTGGGCGCCAGATAGCCCAGTGGTTAGAGCATTGGGCCTGTAACCGAAAGGTTGAATCCCTGAATGGTTTGAATCCCTGAGCTGACAAGGTAAAAATCTGTCGTTCTGCCCCTGAACAAGGCAGTTAACACTGTTCCCCGGTAGGCTGTTATTGTAAATACGAATTTGTTCCTACCTGACTTGCCTAGTTAAATGAAGGTCGATTTTTTTAAATAAAATGTTATGAAAGGAAAGGAGAATTGTCTTACTTGTACATTTCTTCAGCCCGGACCCTTTCTTCAAAGCGTGTCGGCTTAGCTTGCAGGCAAAGTTGTTCTCCCAGAACTCAGCAAACCAGATATTCCTCCTGTTGTTCTCCAGTGTGCGGCTGATGAAGTAACGATCAAACCCTGGAAGAGATCGATCAGATCATTGTCATCGTCAGTGCACTCACTCTGGCAACAGTGTCCTTGCAAACACAGTTATTGACATGTGCTGGAATGTAATGGAGCATTGGGGTAACACTTTTAACGATGTTTTTGACAGGGTGGGCATTTCTTTAACAGTGAGTGTATTGATAATGGCTGATTGTGTTATAGACCAAAGTTGTGGCTTGGCTGGCTGGCTGACTGAGTAGATAATGAAAGAGGTCTGGACAAGGGAACTGATGCTAGCACAGGACAGCAAATGCTTTATGTTTTACAACAGCTTATCGGGCTTGGAAGTGTCCTCCTGTGTTAAGATTAACAAGATCTGGTGAGACTTGTCAACCGAGATATCTCTATGGCTGTATTTACACAAGAATCCCAATTCTGATATTTTGCCCACTTATTGGCAAAAGATCTGATTGGTCAAAAAACGAACATTTGTGAAAAACAGATCAGAATTGGCCTGCCTTTGTAAGCTGCCAGCTGCTGGCACAATGACACACTACTGATCCATGTCAACATCTGTAAAATAAACATAACGCTAAATCCATTATTCTGTAATATAATCTACAACTATTTAATTTATCTCAATCCCTTTATCCTTGTACATTTAGGGAAAGTTACACAAGATCTACCAATCAATCAATCAAATCAATCTAAGCCAATCTAAAAGTTCATAGCAGCAACCTAAAAACTTTATTTGTTCCCCTTACATCAACCCAACAATGAATTAATTAATTAATCAAGCAAGCAGTCATTCAGTCAATAAACCAAATCAATCAATCTGCCAATCTAAAAGTGTATCCCTGCAACCTTAAAGATGTCTCCATTCCCCTCACCTCTGATGGACTGGCGTTTGGGCAGGATGGTGACTGCTCCCTCTGCCATCTCCTCCTGGTGTAACACTGGAGAGATCTTTGAGCCCCAGCTGTCTGAGCCCACCCAGATAAAATGACCAGTCTGGTTGGCCTTCTTGGCTGCTTGGAGTAGTCGCCTGGTACAAGTGGATAAACACATTTAGCTACCAGTAATACATGTGATATTATGGTAACACATTCTATGAACCAACTGTTAGGGCTGTACTACGTTAAGAACTACACAAACAACAATGACTGATATAGTACACTGCCTTCATGATTCAACTTGAACTCACTCATTCTTACATCTGTCCTATCCATAGAGAAGGGGAAAACTAATTTGGATTCCATTGTATTGGTCTGGCTGTTCTGCCTAATGCAGAATGTGATGTGCATGTATGGTCTGGTGTGTTGTGTGCCCAGAGAAATTATCATAATTGTTTTAGCAGAAAATGTTAACAATAGATCTATAGCAAATACTTTCTCCAGGTTTTTATGTTTTTCACCTGAGTTTTCTAAAGCAGGCTTATGGCAACATTAGTCATTCGAAGCTGATTGCACAGTGGCTGGTAACATTGACTAATGTAAGGACAACGAAAGACTAAACGATAAGATCATTTCCAAGTTTATCCTGTTGTCACTAAGAGAGTGTGTGGAACCATATTGACATGAGTTACCGACGGAGAATATAAAAGGGGGAATTATGACAGCGCTCGATGTCAAGCTTTTTATTTCTGCCAATTTACTCTTCTCCCTTTGATTGATAATATTTTATGCTGCGTAATTCTTATAATGAACATTTGTATGATTTCAGTATATTCCATATTCAACGTGTCTATGCTAAGATGATAATACCCTTACCTGATATCATCCTCATTGGCAAAAATAATGACCACCCTTGCATTTGGGTTTTCTCTTAGTCTGCGAATGACCTTATCAAACTCTCCCGGTTTCGGCTCCCGGGGAATCTTGACCGACTGAGAGATGCACACTCCTCCTACAACAGAGAGAAAGAAAACACAAAGCAGTTGAGTGGCATGTTAAGTACTGGATTGGAAGGTTTTCACTTTTCACAGAAGCTCAACTTGAGGTTTCAGTACACTCTTAGAAAAGAAGGTGCTATCTAGAACCTAAAAGGGTTCTTCGGCTGTCCCCATAGAAGAACCCTTTGAAGAACCCTTTTGGTTTCTATTTAGAACCATTTCCACAAAGGGTTCTACATGGAACCAAACAGGGTTCCACCTGGAACCAAATACGGTTATCCTATGGGGACAGCCGAAAAGCTTTTTTTCTAAGAGTGTAGATCACCAGTAAGTGCAGAACTCTCAACAACATTGTTCTCTCTGAGGTTTGCGACTGTATGAATCCTTTGGCTTCACTAAATCCACCTGCTGTGAAAACATTTGCATCTGACACTCAGTTACTGCCCAGTGGGGGGTAGAGAAGAAATCTGACACATAGGAGTTCACTTGATCCACGTTCATTTTGAAGATACCCTTACCAAGGACATCTTTAATCAACACACTTAAACCACGGGGAGGAGAACAGCTTCAAATGAAATATGGAAATTAGAGACCCACTATACCAAAAAAGAAATACACACAAGGTGATGTTGAAAGCAATGACAGATGTCACATATTAAAACAATATTTGCAAGTAGTTAATGTTATGGTAATTAGATAGCGGTAAGACAATAGGGTTAGAATCAGTGGCGTGTATTCATGGATGCCAAGGGAAGCCAAATATTTGACCAATAAAAAGATGTTCCGTCAATTTGCAAGTGGCTGAATCTCACAGGAGAAATCATCCAAGCGCCCCTCGGTCTCAGTATGTGTAGCCCATGTATCTGATGCTGTGTGGAACAAAAGAGTATGACATGTTGCCACCAAAACATTTCATTGATTGATGTCAGCAATTATTTGGCCTCCTTTGATAAAACAATTATAAAATAATTAGCCAATCAGCATTGAGCTGAGCTCAAGTGTGGGATTGTCCTGGTGCAGCAAAACACCCCCCAAGGGAGGCCAGTTTGGATTTGGCTTCACATCAGCCAAATCATCTCCTAAGCAAAACTTCACCATTGTCAGAAAAACGTGTCTAGTTTAGGAAATCGACCCTTTCCTAAACCATGGCTAGAGATGGGGATTAGGACTTAATTCTCTGTACAGGCCAATGATTATTACGGGGATTCTGATCTAACCATACATTCATATGTTGTGCCACTGGCCTGAGGTGATAGAAGTTCAATATGTTACCTAGATGTAGCCTAGTAGGCTCACGCTAACTAACTAACTTAGCTGGTTCATTGTTGCCCATGCGAGAAAGTTAGACAAGCAAGCATTTGGGCTAGGTAGCCTATGAAAACTAAAACTAAAAGCGTACAGAGCCATAGAAAGAGAGGAGGATGGTATTGGCATCCACTATTCTACAAGTGTGTGCGCATGCACGCACACACACACAAACACACACAGAGACAGACAGAAATCAGTACCATGGGCAGCCACATTATATTTAGCAACATTGATTGGACTAAATTGTTTTTGGCAATTTGTTGTTCTGTGTATTAAACTAAGCATATATAGCCTTGTTAATTTGATGATGTTTAAATGTATACGTTGAAATGGTGTGGGAATAGCGGAGGCAGTGCTCATGTTGTCTTTGTGCTGACTTGGGGTAACTCTCAGTGGTTCTAAATCAGTAGTTGTTTAGTACACTGTCGAAAACATTAACTGACCATGCTGTAGGTGATATAACTGTTTGTGACATGCAATATTTGCTTTGTGGACCTCACCGGATAGATGTGGTTCTCCGGTTTTGTGATGAAACAAACAAATGCGTAGTTGAATTTATTCCGCCACCGTGAGACTGTCGTCTGTTTGTTGTCATGGCCTTTTTGTATATCATGGCGGCATATGAACAAACGGGTTATAGAACAACCAACGCAAATATCACAACAAAGGTTGGAATATGACTTTTTTACTGGCTTGGCTTCCCCATTGATTTGACTCATGCACCGCTACTGGTTAGAACACATTTTTCTATTTTTTGTTTTTGATCAATATTTGCACGTCAGTAAACAAACTTAGGATGCACTTGCCTCACCTGTGCTCCGAGTCCAGGCAGGCCATCTTACATTCTCAACAGAGTTTCATCTTGCTCAGAACAGCCGGCTTGTATCGCCTTTCAGCGAAAAGGAGGTGGATGTACACTATCGTTTTGCGGTCACTTACAAATGTTCTTGTTTTTGAAAAATTGATCAGAAATACAGTGTAGACATTGTTAATGTTGTAAATGAGTATTATAGCTGGAAACTGCAATTTTTTTTATGGAATGTCTACATAGGCGTACAGAGGCCCATTATCAGCAACCATCACTCCTGTGTTCCAATACCAGGTTGTGTTAGCTAATCCAAGTTTATCATTTTAAAAGGCTAATTGATCATGAGAAAACCTTTTTGCAATTATGCTAGCACAGCTGAAAACTGTTGTTCTGATTAAAGAAGCAATAAAACTGGCCTTCTTTAGACTAGTTTTAGACTACCTGGAGCATCAGCATTTGTGGGTTCGATTACGGGCACAAAATAGCCAGAATCAAATAACTTTCTCCTGAAACTCTTGTTCTGAGAAATGAAGGCTATTCCATGTGAGAAATTGCCAAGAAACTGAAGATCTCATACAACGCTGTGTACTACTCCCTTCACAGAACAGCACAAACTGGCTCTAACCAGAATAGAAAGATGAGTGGGAGGCCCCGGTGCACAATTGAGCAAGAGGAAAAGTACATTGGATTGTCTAGTTTGAGAAACAGACGCCTCACAAATCCTCAACTGGCAGCTTCAGTGAATAGTTGTAACGATGTGTGCTGAGAGTCGGGAAGCAAGTTCGGGGAGCGAATACATTTAATAAATAAATGAACAAAACAAGAAAAAAAACCAGAAACAATAACGCCTGGGGAAGGAACCAAAGGGAGTGACATATATAGGGAAGGTAATTAGGGAAGTGATAGAGTCCAGGTGAGCGTAACGATGGTGACAGGTGTGCGCCAAAGCGAGCAGCCTGGTAACCTAGAGGCCGGAGAGGGAGCACACGTGACAATACCCCCTCCCTGACGCCCGGTTCCAGACGCAGGACGCTGACAAAGGGGACGAACCCGGGGATCAGGAGCGGACCGGTCACCTCTGCTGAGGCGTGGGAAACCTGTCACGCCAGCTGGGGCGCGGGAACCTGACAGATCGGTTGAGGCAGGGGAGCCAGGTGATCCAGCTGAGGCATGAAAGCTCGAGGAACCGGCTGAGACAGGGGAGCCCGACGAGCCAGCTGAGGCAGGGGAGCCCGGTGAGCTGACTGAGGCAGGGGAGCCCGACGAGCCGGCTGAGGCAGGGGAGCCCGGCGAGCTGACTGAGACAGGGGAGCCCGACGAGCCGGCTGAGGCAGGGGAGCCCGACGAGCCGACTGAGGCAGGGGAGCCCGACGAGCCGGCTGAGGCAGGGGAGCCCGACGAGCCGGCTGAGGCAGGGGTGCCTGGCAATCCGGCTGAGGCATGAGAGCCTGACGAACCGGCGGAGGCAGGAGAGCCTGGCGATCCGGTGAAGGCATGAGAGCCTGTAGCGGCTCCTGGACCCGACGTCATTCCCACCCAAAAAATTAAATAAATAAACACTCCCTGATGCTTCCCTTTGGTGATGCGTTATTCTGTGACGATGTGCGCTGAGAGTCGGGAAGCAAGTTCAGGGAGTGAGTGTTTTAATAAAGAAATGTAACGTAATACAAACAATGCACAGACATGAACTAGAACAGAAACAATAACGCCTCGGGAAGGAACCAAAGGGAATGACATATATAGGGAAGGTAATCATGGAGGTGAAAGAGTCCAGGCGAGTCTGATGACTCGCTGGTGCGCGTAACGATGGTGACAGGTGTGCGCCAATACGAGCAGCTTGGTGACCTAGAGGCCGGAGAGGGAGCACACGTGACAATAGTACCCGCAAAACACCACTCTCAACGTCAACAGTGAGGAGGCGACTCCGGGATTCTGGCCTACTAGGCAGAGTTGCAAAGAAAAAGCCTCAGACTGGCCAATAAAAGGAAAAGATTAAGATGGGCAAAAGAACACAGACACTGGACAGAGGAACTGCCTAGAAGGCCAGCATCCCGGAGTCGCCTCTTCGCTGTTGACGTTGAGACTGGGTGATCCTGATTTCAGTAAACCCCCATGAGTTGACCTTTCCTTTGAAAACCCCAAAAGTGAGCGAGTTTGTAGGACCGTTGAAGGAAGAGAGAGTACATAAATTCGATGCCTGGGGAGCAGCTTATTTGCTGAACAGAGTAAAGAATTTTCCATCTCCCCTCTTTTTACTGAGATACGTCCATAGGAGGAATTTGATGAAGTTCATGTGGGTTACTTTGACAGAGATGGTGTTCTAATGAGGAAATGGCATTCTCGCTCAACTTCTGGGCAGGACGATTGGCCCAGTCTATCTCAAATTGTCTTTCCAGTTATGCTTCGACAAGAGATACTGAGTTTTTCGAACTAGTCATCGGATGTAAACAGAAGAGGAGGCGCTTTCACAGGCTCGCGCGCGCTGTGGCTTTTTCCATTCCTATCGTCCAGTTTATAATCCGGTTGAAATATTATAGTAAATATACATAAAAGTGTTCCTAAGAGTACGTTATCAATGATGTTTGATTGTTCTTGGACAAGTGTATAGGTATAGGTTGAACGAGTTCTCTTCACGGTTCAATGGGCGAGTGGACGCTGTATTTTATGAACATAACGCGCCAACCAAACAGAGATTTATGGATATAATAAATTACTTTTTCTAACAAAAGAACCATTGGATGTCTTCGTTGGACACTTGGGAAGCCCTCAGCAGAAGTTCTTCGAAAGGTAAGGGATTTTATATTAGCAATTTTATGCGCTTTGGTTATGGATTTATGCTAATGCATAAAATTTGAGAGGGGCTATCCTCAAACAATCAAATGTTGTGCTTTTGCCGTAAAGCCTTTTTTAAATCTGACATCGCTGTGATATTGCCAAGAATCAGAGCTTTTGATGACTATGCAACACTTGTATATTGATGAATGTTTAATAATTAAACTTTTGGATTTTGAATTTGGCGCCTTACATTTCACCGGGTAGTGTCGGGAAGTAGTAGTTAAGGGTGGGCAGTCAATAAGTTTAGGGCTTAGTCATTGTGTAGCCTTGGCTCGAAATGTATTTGGACTGTACGTTTTGCCATTTTGGAGAGGAGTTTTGTTTTGGTTGTGATCGTTCCAACAGGAATAGAGTTTTAGAAGCATACATGAGTTTTAGACAATTATTATAATTTTTTTTAAGGTGTGTGTTTTGGCATATTTCATTGTTGACATCCAGTAGACGCCATGTTTATATCGGAGAAGGCGATGCATTAGTAGCGATGCATAAACCTCTTAAGGAGCAGTGGGGCGCTGAGGGAATATTGTTCTGTTGTGTGAAACTGGTAACAGTTAAAAATAGGAATCTGTTGTTTCACAACTGCATGGCAAATGATTTTCTTTCCCATACCAAGAGTTGAACCCGGGCGAAAACCAGGAATCCTAATCGCTAGACCATATGGGACACACTGATGTAAAAAATAAAAAATTACAAAAACTTTACAAATGTTGAAATTATGATAACATCAGGTGCAGATAAAGACAGGATGATCCCAAAGTGGCTTATGATGCTCTTTGATCTGCCTGAGTGTGGTGGAACTAAGCATTCTTAGTGTCCTATATAATATGTCTGTTTTTCATTGTTAAGGAAGCTCTCGGCAACACAACTTAGAGAGTGAGGTTGACAGTTTCATTATTGCAGAAATTAATCGACATTAAATAAAGATGATTGTTTGAAGTCTCTCAGTACTGAATTTTCACGGCATTAGTCAGTATGTGTTACACCTGTGCTGGTTGCCATCTCGTTAGTGGGAAAATGTTTCACCTGTGCTAGCCAATGTGGTATTTAAGAGTGGCTGGCCTAGTTCTCCAGTTGTATTGAAAGTGGGGAGGGTCAACACCTGTAGTTGGTGCTCCCTATTTGAGCTTACTTTTTGGTTTGCTACCTGTCTTTAAGTTTGTTGTGTGTTTTTATTTTGTTTGCCTCTTCTTGGGCAAATTTAGTGGGCACTAATGGTGGATGTCTCTTACTGTAGGTTTCAGTTGTTGTTACTAGTCAACTTTCAGTGGACACCCCAATGAGTGTCTTTCAGAACCCCTCCTATAACCCACCTGTTTTGTTTTGATTGTTGTCAGAGACTCTTTGTTCCCCCTTCTGTTAGAGCGATATTATTTGTTTTTTTGCTGGCGAACGTAACAGTTTTGTTAACTGACTGATATTATTATGAAACGTAAAAGATCTCCTAAGCCTGTATTAATCTCAGACCTTATTTCTGGTGTTTATCCCAAAACCATATTCTTTCCCCCTTTATTTTCCCCATAGGAATGGCTGAACAAACCATAAGTAACTCATTTACGTTTTTAGGACTACAAGATGGCGAGATCTATTAATCACAGGGGAATTTCCTCACCAAGAAAATAGAATATCATTCATGTCAAAATAGTTTGTGCACTGAGCAACCTACTGTGCAGATATTCCATTAAACAGAATTATTCTCATTCCCAGTGAAATGCACTGCTGTGAGCAACTGCTTGTGTTTTCATTCCATTCTCAGGACTCCCAGCATTGCTTTGTGTATAATCTCACCCTTTCCAACACATAATGATCTACAGTTCTTATTGCATACAGTGAAACTACTGTTTCTTCCTCTCAAAGGTTGTGTTGTCAGCAGCTGAAAGTAAACAGTAAAAAGAAAAGGGTTAAAATGAGGGCCTTCAGAAAGAATTCACATTTTTGTGTAACAGCCAGAATTTAAAATGGATGAACTTTAGATTTTGTGGCATACACCCAATGCCCCTTAATGTCAAAGTGGAATTATGTTTTTACAAATTAATTAAAAATGAAAAGCTGAAATGTCTTGAGTCAATAAGTATTCAACTCATTGGTTATGGCAAGCCTAAATATGTTCAGGAGTACAAATGTGTTTAACAAGTCACATAATATGTTTCATGGACTCTGTGTGCAATAGTGTTGTTTAACATGATTTTAGAATGACTACCTCATCTCTGTACCCCATACAGTACAAACAATTATCTGTAAGGTCCCTCAGTGAATTTCAAACGCTGATTCAAACACAAAGACCAGGGAGGTATTTCAATGTCTCACAAGGAAGGGCAACTATTGGTAGATGGGTAAACATAAAATAATCTAACATTTAATATTCCTTTGAGCATGGTGAAGTTATTAATTACACTTTGGATATTAACTCAGTTGTTGGAGAGGAAGGCAACCAATCAACCAATCATATCCTATTTTCTGGGCCTGAGTGGGAGGCATTTTACTTTGGGCACGCCAGACTCTCCAAAACCGTCACCTCGGGAGCTGCTCCCTAAGAAAGTTAACGGCTGTCATAGGAAACTGAGCATGGATCAACAACATTGTAGTTACTCCACAATACTAACCTAAATGACAGAGTGAAAAGAAGGAAGCCTGTACAGAATAAACATATTCCAAAACATGCATCATGTTTGCGAAAATGCACTAAAGTAAATCTGCAAAAAAATGTGGCAAAGAAATCAGCTTTATGTCCTGAATACAAAGTGTTATGTTTGGGGCTGCATCATGTTATGGGTATGCTTGTCATCAGCAAGGAGTAGTAAAAACAAACAGAATAGAGCTACGCACAGGCAAAATCCTAGAGGAAAACCTGCTTCAGTTTGCTTTCCAACAGACACTGGGAAACAAATGTACCTTTCAGCAGGACAGTAACCTAAAACACAAGGCCAAATATAAAATTGAGTTGCTTACCAAGATTACATTGAATGTTCCTTACTGGCCTAGTTACAGTTTAGACGTAAATCGGCTTGAAAATCTATGGCAAGACTTGAAAATGGCTGTCTAGCATTGATCAACAACCAACTTGACAGAGCTTGAAAAAAAATGTATTATGTGCAAATGTTGTACAATCCAGGAGTGCAAAGATCTTAGAGACTTACCCCGAAACATTTCCAGCTGTAGTTGCTGCCAAAGGTGATTCTAACATGTATTGACTTAGGGGTGTGAATACTTATGTAAATTAGCTCTTTCTGAATTGCATATACAATAAATGTGAAAAAATAAATGTGAAAAAAATTCTATAAACATCTTTTCACTTTGTCGTTTAGGGGTATTGTTTGTAGATGGGTGAGACAAAATTTAATCCATTATGAATTCAGTCTGTAACAGAACAAAATGTGGAGTAAGTCAAGGGGTATGAATACTTTCTGAAGTCACTGTATAATACACTTAGAATATGATGTATTCTCTAAATAGGATTAAATATGAATGAAGATAATGAAATGTTTCACGTCAGCACTCCACTACCCATACATTAAACTGTATACAGTGCCGTGAAAAAGTATTTGCCCCCTTTCTGATTTTCTCTATTGTTCCATATTTTTTGTACTGCATATCTAAGCAGATCTTCAACCAAAACGTAATAATATATAAAGGGAACCTGAGTTTACAAATAACAAAACAAATTGATACTTATTTTATTTAATTAACAAAGCTATGCAACACCCAATTCCCCTGTGTGAAAAAGTAGTTGTCCCCTTACACTTAATGCTTAACGCTAAATTGTAATTATTTCACCTCTATGGCCTTTTTATTGCCTACCTCCCTACTCTTCTACATTTTCACACACTGTACATGTTGTATTATTGACTGTACGTTTGTTTATGTGTAGCTCTGTCTTGTTGTTTTTGTCGCACTGCTTTGCTTTATCTTGGCCAGGTCGCAGTTGTAAATGAGAACTTGTTCTCAACTGGATTACCTGGTTAAATAAAGGTGAAATGAAAAAATTATAAAAGAAACACTCAATAACTGGTTGAGTGTAACCAAATGACTGCAACCAAATGCTTCCTGTAGTCGTTGATCAGTCTTGCATAATGGCTTGCATAATTTTGTGTATAAAATAAATGAAATAATTATGTAATTGCTGTTATTTGTCCACTAAGGTTCCCTTTATCTAATACTAGGTTTTGGTTGAAGATCTGATACCATTCAGTATCAAAAATATGTAAAAGTAGAGAAAGTCAGAAAGGGGGCAAATACTTTTTCTTAGCACCGTATACAAAACAACTGTCTCAGCCTTCCATTTTCTTTGTAAATGTGTACACAGCATAGTCCTATGGTTGTGTTGAAGTGCAATGTGCCTTAAGGGTTTAAACTGACACAAAGCTACAGTACATGTCTCCCTCACTTACCTCATACCCCTGCACATCAACTCTGTACTGTTCCCTCGTGTATATAGTATAAAGATATCATTAGTTATTGTGCATTTATTCTTTTGTTATAATTTGTTTCTATATTTTTCTCTCTGTATTGTTGGGAAGAGGCCTGTATGTAAACATTTCACTGTTAGTCTACACCTGTTGTTTACGAAGCATGTGACGAATCCAACTTTGAATTGATTTTGATTTGTTCTTCTTGAGCCCCTTTAGAATCTGACCTTGCATCATACCTTTGTACCTTTGTGTCCCCTGAGCAAGGCAGTTAACCCCAACAGCAATTGCTCCCCGAGAGTCGATGACGTCAATTAGGGCAGCCCCCCGCACTTCTCTGATGGGGTTAAATGAAGAAGACACATTTCGCTTGAATGCATTCAGTTCTGCAACTGACTAGGTATCCCCTTTCTTTTGATAAAGTAATACATTAATTTGCTTTATTTCACTTAAACTGATAAGCTAAGTACCTGTCTGTTTGTTTCATGTAAACAATTAGCCCAATGAAAATGACCTAATTAACTGTTATTATTTTCACAAAACAGCAGATCTCCTTGTCCTGTTATTTTACAAATAGTAATTAGCATAATATGATACAAAATCATTTGAATTACTGATAAGTGGTTAGGCCGGGATGCAGGGCCTTGTGCGGGGTGAAGCACTTATCTCAACATCTTGTTAGCTCACCTGAGTGGATAGAATAACAGATCTGAACAAATGAACAAATCTGTTCCCTGCTCTTTTACCCAGTGTGAAATGTCCACCCAAAATAGCAGCATGAGTTTTCTGCCACAAAACCGTGTCACAATGCCCCTTCACTTTTGTGAGGTGAACAACTCCAGTGGGACTGTGCAGATCTCTCCTGTAACAGACAATTTGGCACAAGCAGGGGGGAGGGAGGCTGACTAGTGTTTTTCATATCGAGTTGTTGAATAATGTATTGGCAACACCTCAATAGTGTTTTGTCTTGCATCTGATGCAGACTGGTTGGATGCTAGATATGCTGCATGTCATGGTGCTGTGGTTTATAAACGCTTGGGGTGTGCATTGGAATAGGTGCACCACAAATTGCCAATTGAACCACTTGCACTGCTATATTGATGCTGATATCAGTGATTCAAAGCATATTATTGTGGCCTTGTGTAAGCCTATGTTGTTTCTTTAAACGCTGTGTTAGTGTACTATAGATCAAACAGCTCAGTGCAGGGCTCACATAGACAACTGCACCTGGAAGGTCATTCTGAATCTTAAGTTAAACTGACCAGAGTTTTTGGACTCAGCACGCAACCCTGGAGCAGTGGCCCACACATGACAGACTGAGAAAATGTCATGCCTAAAGGGACCAAGCTGCGTCAAGGGCAGAGGTTCAATCAGAACAGTTGACTTCCTCCTGACCTCACTCAAACATCTACAGCTGCCTTGGGCAGACTGTCTGTCCCCTTTGCAGTAATATGCAATCTATGTAAACAGCAAGCATTTAGAATTGGAGTGATGGGAATTCTTCAGATTTGTTGTTGTATTCCATAAAATTTGTTGCAGTATTAGTAATATACAGAATGTCTGCTACATTTTTTTATAACTTATAGACAAGCAGATTGTAAGTCCCAGCTCAGGCTTTTTAACTAAAAAAATATACTTCTATATTAACAATTCTCCAACAAAAACGAAAAAAAGCTATCTAGTAGGAAGCTAGCTGCATGTTTAGAACAAAACCCAACTCCCATGTAGCTGACAGTGTATCAAGCACTCCTCCCTTTGACTACCTTCCCTCTGAAGCAAACTGAGCCAATAGCTCTCTGATTTGGTTCAGGAAACGTATGGAAACCCAGGTCATTGATGCACCTCAATACCATGTTTGCTTGTTGAGATAAATTCTAGGTGTTTTCTTTGTCTCAGGGCCTGGCAGGTAGGTTATGCTCGTTTGTTCTGTAGATTGAGAGCTTTTGGGGTTTGAGTCATTTATAAACTGTATTATGTGAGAGAATAGAACAACCCCTGCCAATTAAATCTGAACAGCCTGTAGATGCTCCTCCCTGGGAGAGCGTTTTGCACAGCTTTGACCTGTCCTTCCAGAAAAAGGGACTGCCTTTCCCTTCTACAGTCGTTAATTAAAAAGCGGAGGAAATGGACTTTGGCGCCATATGGAGGAGACTGCCTGACAGCGGGATCCTAGAGCCCTGGCACATCGCTCCACTGCCTTCGTATGTCACAGTGGAGACTGGGTCATCCGGAATGACAAGGTGTCTGTCTGTAGTCAGGAAGTAGTGGGCCTCGCTGGGCCAATGGAACGGTGTGCTGCAAATCACAATCACATTCACTTTCTGGGTCAGAACCAAATTAAAACAATCTTCTACTTTTGGACTGTGTGTGCTTTTAGTTTCCATACGGTGTGATATTGTATTATAACATTTCAAAGGAATTATATATATATATTTTTTTATTAATTCATATGTATGTTCTCTATTTGCCATTTTCTCTTTAGACATATCTAGAAAATAAACTCTACGAAGTGTTACTCATTATGATTCCGGTTTGGAATAAAGTCCCTAGCAGACAACTTGTTTGATGCATTAAGGGAAAGCCATTACTCATTATTCAGTATATTACTAGTGGGGTAAGTGTGTGTGTGTCAGATCTGTACATAAACTGACTGTGCAAACAATTTTAAATTTTCAACACATTGTTTCTCATGAAAAGAAGAAGTAATGCAGTCAGTCTCTCCTCAACTCTTAGCCAAGAGAGACTGGCATGCATAGTATTTATATCAGCCCTCTGATAACAATGAAGAGCAAGATGTGCCGCTCTCTTCTGGGACAGCTGCAGCTTAACTATGTCTTTCTTAGCAGCACTTGATCACATGGCTGGACAAACCAACCCCTTCCTCATGTTTTGCTTTACAATTCACAATTATTCTGACTGTTTATGGGCATCTAATGAGAACGCTTTAAGTGAGTGGGAAGAAAAAGGCAGTTGGAACGAACAACCTCAACACAAGATAATGTTGAACTCCCAGCTATGAATGCAGACTTTCTAAGACTTTATCTCAGCCTCTTTTCCCTCTATAGTTAACACGCCACAAACATTATCACCCATCATTAGTGAGACCTGTTGCCTGGGAGCAAAGTACTTAAGTAAAAATATTTTAAAGTACTACTTTTACTCAAGTATGACAATTGGGTACTTTTCCACCACTGCCTGGGAGCAGAGTGGCTTCAGAGGAGAAAAATCCAAGCCCTTAAGATGCCAGGCGCGGAAGATAACAGAGTTCTGAAATCACACATGCAGAGATACGGGCAAAATAGGCCCACAACAAACAGGCATATTCTGCCCATTCATTACACAGGGTAGTAAAAATGCTAATCAAACGTTCTGCTGTACACAATGAATACAGAACGGGAGAATATATTTGCATAAAAACAGTGCAAAACGAGCTGGAACTGAAAAATATAGTGGAACCTGATGACTGATGTGTGAAGTCATTTACATAAATATCCTATTTGTGGATTTGTTTAAAAAAAATTGGGGGTAGTGATAGAACACTCCATCTGGAAAAGTTGAAGACATTTTTTCTGATTTACTTAATCTCTTTTCAGAATAAAAAATATGTTTCCTCAACTTCCCTAAGATACCTAATATACTGTATCATCTGAAGTGTGTAAAAAATTAAAAAAGTGTTGAGTTCTGTGCATGGCCCTAAGATTAAGGATAAAATATGGAACATTCCACCTACCCTATGATGTTCTTAAGTGCTGTGCTGCACCAAACCAATTTTGCATCAAAGAAGCAAAAGATGAAAAGAATTCAAAGGGACAATATCATTTTTTTCATTATGGAATCTAATGCAGCAATATTTTCATTATGGCTGTGTTCGTCTAAGTTCAGAATTTTTTTTTCCACTGGAATACACTTCTGCCAGCACAGATTTTTTTTATTATGCACTTACTGGTATGTGGCTTGAAGAAAAGATTACTCTGGCTATGTCCTCTTACTGTCTATTTCATTTTAGAGTCCTGGAAGTGGTGGATAAACGACTTGGAGCCATCTGTGTAAATTTCACAAAAAGATGTGTGTATTTCACCAGCTACCGTATAGTTGTTTAAAGTGTACTGGAATGAGAAAGTACAGTTTCATTATTTATCTTCCTAATGCTAATTATAGTTGACTGATGATGATGATGACGATGCCATGTATGCAGAACCCAATTCTGACTTTATTTTTATTTATTTTTTGATTTTTTTACCACCCCAATTTTTTCTTTAACCAGGTAGGCAAGTTGAGAACAAGTTCTCATTTATAACTGCGACCTGGACAAGATAAAGCACAGCAGTTCGACACATACAACAACACAGAGTTACACATGGAGTAAACAAACATACAGTCAATAATACAGTAGAAAAACAAGTCCATATACAATGTGTGCAAATGAGGTAAGATATGGAAAGTAAGGCAATAAATAGGCCATGGTGGCGAAGTAATTACAATATAGCAATTAAACACTGGGATGGTAGATGTGCAGTAGATTAATGTGCAAAGTAGAAATACTGGTGTGCAAAGGAGCAAGATAAATAAATAAATACAGTAGGGGATGAGGTAGTTTGTTGGGCTATTTACAGATGGGCTATGTACAGGTGCAGTGATCTGTGAGCTGCTCTGACAGCTGGTGCTTAAAGCTAATGAGGGAGATATGAGTCTCCAGCTTCAGTGATTTTTGCAGTTCGTTCCAGTCATTAGCAGCAGAGAACTGGAAGGAAAGAAGGAATTGGCTTTGTGAGATATACCTGCTGGAGCGCGTGCTACGGGTGGGTGCTGCTACGGTGACCAGCGAGCTGAGATAAGGCGGGGCTTTACCTAGCAGGGACTTGTAGATGACCTGGAGCCAGTGGGTTTGGCGACAAGTATGAAGCGAGGGCCAGACAACGAGAGCGTACAGGTCGCAGTGGTGGGTAGTACAGTGGGGAAAAAAAGTATTGGAGGGAGTTGAAAGTCCGTGTTGCCTAGCGACAGCCCCAAAACATCACTGCTCTAGAGGAGATCTGCATGGAGGAATGGGCCAAAATACCAGCAACAGTGTGTGAAAACCTTGTGAAGACTTACAGAAAACGTTTGACCTCTGTCATTGCCAACAAAGGGTATATAACAAAGTATTGAGATAAACTTTTGTTATTGACCAAATACTTATTTTCCACCATAATTTGCAAATAAATTCATAAAAAATCCTACAATGTGATTTTCTGGATTTCTTTCCCTCATTTTGTCTGTCATAGTTGAAGTGTACCTATGATGAAAATTACAGGCCTCTCTCATCTTTTTAAGTGAGAGAACTTGCACAATTGGTGGCTGACTAAATACTTTTTTGCCCAACTGTATATGGGGCTTTGGTGACAAAACTGATGGCACTGTGATAGACTGCATCCAATTTGTTGAGTAGAGTGTTGGAGGCTATTTTGTAAATGACATCGCCGAAGTCAAGGATCGGTAGGATGCTCAGTTTTACGAGGGTATGTTTGGCAGCATGAGTGAAGGATGCTTTGTTGCAAAATAGGAAGCCAATTCTAGATTTAATTTTGGATTGAAGATGTTTGATGTGAGTCTGGAAGGAGAGTTTACAGTCTAACCAGACACCTAGGTATTCGTAGTTGTCCACATATTCTAAGTCAGAACCGTCCAGAGTAGTGATGCTGGACGGGCGGGCAGGTGAGGTCAGCGATCGGTTGAAGAGCATGCATTTAGTTTTACTTGCATTTAAGAGCAGTTGGAGGCCACGGAAGAAGAGTTGTATGGCATTGAATCTCATCTGGAGGGTAGTTAACACAGTGTCCAAAGAAGGGCCAGAAGTATACAGAATGGTGTCGTCTGCGTAGAGGTGGATCAGAGACTCACCAGCAGCAAGAGCAACATCATTGATGTATACAGAGAAGAGAGTCGGCCGAAGAATTGAACCCTGTGGCACCCCCATAGAGACTGCCAGAGGCCTGGACAACAGGCCCTCCGATTTGACACACTGAACTCTATCGGAGAAGTAGTTGGTGAACCAGGCGAGGCAATCATTTGAGAAACCAAAGCTGTTGAGTCTGCCGATAAGGATGTGGTGATTGACAGAGTCGAAAGCCTTGGCCAGGTCAATGAATACGGCTGCACAGTATTGTCTCTTATCGATGGCGGTTATGATATCGTTTAGGACCTTGAGCGTTGCTGAGGTGAACCCATGACCAGCTTGGAAACCAGATTGCATAGCGGAGAAGGTACGGTGGGATTCTAAATGGTCAGGAATCTTTTTGTTAACTTGGCTCTCGAACGCCATTTGAAAGGCAGGGTAGGATAGATATAGATCTGTAGCAGTTTGTGTCCCTTTAGTGTAGTGTTCTGCGGTGGCATATACTCGTTGATGCCAAGGGAAGGCAGTACAAAAATAAAAAACATAAAATAAGGTATCTTTCTTATCTGTCTTCATAATTTTCCTTCAATTCACAAGAGGCTGAATGTAACTCACCGGAGAAAGCATCCTAGCGTGCGAAACAGTGCCCCTCTGTCGGCCATCTATCTGATGCTGTCTGGTTAAAAAGACCTAAACCAAGGGAGCTCAACTGTTAATGGTCCTGGCGCACCAAAAAAAAAGGGAAGCCAGTTTGGATGTGGCTTCAATCACACCACATCGAGAGCAAAACGTAATTGACAGAAACAATTTGAATTGTTGCATCTCGTTGTGTTGTTGTTCTCCCGTGGCTAGCTAGCTAGCTAAAATTGTCCCTTTCCTAAATTAACCACGGATGGAGATAGGGATTTGAACTTGTGGTTTTACTTAATTCTCCGTACTGGCCAATGATTATAATGGTGATTCTGATCCAACCATAAATGTATACATTGTGCCCCTGGCCTGAGAGGATGGAAGTTAACTATGTAGCTAGATGTAGAAGGCGAATGATAACTAGCTAACATTGCCCATTAAAAGAAGTTAGGCTAGCGAGCAAGAATTTTAGCCAGGTAGCCTAGGACAACAAAAATTAAAAGCATGTACTGTATGACAGAGTGATAGACCATTTCGTCAACATGAAAGAGAAGAGGATGTCATTGGTGTTTCTCTACAAATAGGGTGAGTCAACATGTTTATTCTACTTCACCAGACAGATGTTGCTCTATGGTTTTGTGATGAAACACGGGTGTGGTTCAATTTATACTGCCATTGTGTCTTCTTATTGTTTCGGCCTTAGGCCTATATATAACGGTGGCAATGCATATGAACTAACAGGTTATAGAGCAAACAATACAATTATCACAACACAGGTTGTAATATGGCTTTTTTTTCTGTCTTCCCCAGTGAATTGTACCCATGCACTGCCACTGGTGTACTGGAAGCAATAGTTTTTATATCCAGTCTCAAAAGCGTGTTAGTTGTGAGGTGTTAATAACAAAAACATTGACATTTCTCCAAGAAATTGCTTTTTTTCTTCACAGTAGGCTATGTTGTTAAATATTCTATATTGCAAAGATAAGCCTGTCTGACTCACACACTATTGCTGCTGCCAACAGCCATTAAACATAGCTGACTCCTAGGCCTATTTGGCTAACTTGTGTTTGCAGTAGGCAGTATCATTTTCTTAATGAGTTGCAGATTGCCAATTGTCAGTTGCAGTTCAAATAGTCCATGAAGAAGTCCATTAGTATTGATTTAGACATTTAGATAGATCATTTTAATCTATCAAACTAATAATAAATCATGCATTATTTGATGCACCTTTTGAAATGAAAATGCAATTTCAGAAATTGTTTCTGTAATGTAGTTTGATTGTTTTTCATCCAGCGCTGCTGCTACTCTTCCATACAGATAGGGCTCGTGGATTACTGTTGTTAGCAAGTCATATTACTACCTAGAGCAAGTATAGCAATTTATAATTTGGGTCCATTAAAAAGGCAACAAATAGGATACATAAGGTATTCATGTAAGATTTTTCATAATGTGTGACAGGAATGTTATTTTAGAGTTTGAATGGATCTTGGAAGATAGCACTGTTCTGTGCCAGCTTCATCAAAAGTTTTGTCTAAATCGGGTCCCAGATGAGAATTCATAGAAGAGTGCACACATTGTTCAGCTCCCAGTTCCACAATAAAGGAAAACTTGACAGGGACTCCAGGCCAACCAAAACATGGATAACAAATGAGTGCATCATTTTTATTGGCTTGGGCTAAATTACTTTTTAGAGTCTGTGCAGCATGCTTTGTGGCATAGAGTAATGAGCTATGGTAGTTTATGTGTACGGCGTGGACTGTGGGTACTGCGTCAGGCTTATCCTCTTAAAAAATGAATTTAATGAATTGCAATGCAGAGAAAGCAACAGAATATCAAAAACACAAATTACACCAAACATCTCTCCAAACTGAACGTCTTGTTAGGTAGTGTCAGACCAAGGCCTCTCTGTAGTGCTCTGAAAGTGAAGGAGAGAGAAAGAAGATAGAGGGGAGGGATCAGTCAGAGCTCTTTGTGATGCCAGTCATGTCTTGACTCCTCACTCCTTTCGACACAGCTGACCCAAACATAGTAATCTGGGATTAAGCTCCAGACCATGTAGAACAGGCCGTGTCAATCAGGACTGCACCTCCTACATGACTGTTGGTCATGAGTGGAGGAGGTGGAGGAGCCATGCTAAAGTGGGGATAATCCCTGAAACAGTTATGGTATCACAGGGCCAAGCCCAGGTCCTTCAACTCTAATGGGTTAGTGAAAAGCACTGAAAAGCAAATGAGGAGGAGATAAACTGAGCGGAGCGTCCTCTTCAACAAGCCAAATTCATTAGCCTCGCCAGACAGTGAAACATGATAATTCTCTTATCATTCAATTATTTCTGAAGCTTTTTAGCTTCTCTTTGTCCTCCTGATATAATGGAGTTCATGTCACCACTCTGCATTGACCGCAGTGGAGGCTGCTGAGGGGAGGACGGCTCATAATATTGTCTGGAACGGAGCGAATGGAATGGCATCAAACACATGGAAACCAGGTTTGATGTATTTGATACCATTCCACTGATTTCACTCCAGCCATTACCACAAGCCCGTCCTCCCCAATTAAGGTGCCACCAACCTCCTGTGATTCACACCGAATCAGAGTCTGTGGGTGGTCGCTCATGCTGTTTTTTTCACTTTCTATTCTTCATTATTCAACTTGCATCCTTGATAACTCTGGTCTATCATTAAGGAGGTAACCAGCATCATTGAGTATAGACCTGTTACACACCAGAGTCAAGCACAATGCAGTCGGATCTCTGAATACCTCGAAATTAGGGGTATTGTGTATATATACATATATACACTGAGTGTACAAAACATTAAGGACACCTTCCTAATATTTAGTTCTATGCCCCGTTCAAAAGCACATACCATACCCTGTTCAAAGGCAGTTAAGTCTTTCACCCTTTGAATGGCACACATACAGAATCCATGTCTCAATTGTTCCAAGGCTTCAAAATCATTTAACCTGCTGTTTCCCCTTCATCTCATTGACTGAAGTGGATTTAACAAGTGACATCAATAAGAGATCTTAGCTTTCACCTGATCAGTCTATGTCATGGGTAGAGCAGGTGTCCTTAATGTTTTGTACACTTTGAATGGAGTATGGTAGTAGGCACCAGTTTGTATCAAACGGTTTGTATCAAAAACTGCAACGCTACTGAGTTTTTCACGCTCAACAGTTTCCCGTGTGTATCAAGAATGGGCCACCACCCAAAGGGACATCCAGCCAACTTGACACAACTGTGGTAAGCATTGGAGTCAACATTGAGCAGCATCCCTGTGGAATGCTTTCAAACCTTTGTAGAGTTCATGCCCTGACGAATTGAGGATGTTTGGAGGGCAAAAGGGGGTGCAATTCAACATCAATATGTTGCTAATGTTTGACATACTCAGTGTATAAAATATTGTTAGCAAGCACAGAAAACATTTTAAATGGCATACCTACTGTAGAAAATAGGAGAATATCTTTCTAGTAACTTTGTTTCTCAACTACTAACATTGAGTCAATTACACTCACTGGAGCCAGTTACACTCACTGGAGCCATTTACACTCATTGGATCCAATTACACTCACGGGAGCCAATTACACTCACTGGAACCAATTACACTCACGGGAGCCAATTACACTCACTGGAGCCAATTACACTCACTGGAGCCAGTTACACTCACTGGAGCCAATTACACTCACTGGAGAAACATCAGAGCAATATTGAAGCAACATCTCAAGACATCAGTCAGGAAATTGAAGTTTGGTCGCAAATGGGTCTTCCAAATGGACAATGACCCCAAGCATACTTCCAAAGATGTGGCAAAATGGCTTAAGGACAACAAAGTCAAGGTATTGGAGTGGCCATCACAAAGCCCTGACCTCAATCCCATAGATAATTTGTGGGCAGAACTGAAAAAGCTTGTGCGAGCAAGGAGGCCTACAAACTGACTCAGTTACACCATCTCTGTCAGGAGGAATGGGCCAAAATTCACCCAACTTATTGTGGGAAGCTTGTGGAAGGCTACCCGAAACGTTTGACCCAAGTTAAACATTTGAAAGGCAATGCTACCAAATACTAATTGAGTGTATGTAAACTTCTGACCTACTGGGAATGTGATGAAAGAAACAAAAGCTGAAATAAATCATTCTCTCTACTATTATTCTGACATTTCACATTCTTAAAATAAAGTGGTGATCCTAACTGACCTTGGACAGGGACTTTTTACTTGGATTAAATGTCAGGAATTGTGAAAAACTGAGTTTAAATGTATTTGGCTAAGGTGTATGTAAACTTCCGACTTCAACTGTACATGTTTGCAAAAATATGGCTAACCTTTGTTTACCAGCTAAACAACTGCTCTTAGTGAAAATGTGTTTGGAGTTTTCTTTCAAGCTAATAGGCTATATTAGAGTTTACACTTCCTCTTCCAATTATGTGGGGAGGTCAAATTAATGAAAAACAATCTACCAAATCGATTCACTTTAAAATAATGATTTCTTCTCCTTGCCATTAACATTCAGCTGATAAGACAAGATGTGAACATTTGCCAACGTATGATGGGGGTTGCTGGGTCTCCGGTTTGTCTGTGAGGGGTTCCCTGGGCAAGAAAAGGCTGAAGACCCCTGCTCTAAATAAAGCATTGAATGGAGGTGGTGATGTCCAGAGGATGTTTTACCACACGATGTGCACTGCAATTCCATTGTGAATGAATTGAGCTCTTAGTATTTATCTCATTGCTATAGACACCAATCAATCTATCTTACTGCGAAGATCGAACATGTTGTAGTTCCCCAGTTAGGAGTATGGGGATTGTTGCCCACAGGGAATGGGTTATCATGCTTGTGTATCCTGGTAGCTTATCAAATAATTATTTTTTTCGTACATTTTTTTTCACCTTTATTTGACCTCTTAAGGATCATTAAGGAGCGCCGGGGCGCTAGCGCCCCATTCCCGGCACTACCCGGAAAAATGTAAGGCGCCAAATTCAAAATCCAAAAGTACAATTATAAAACAGTCATCTATATACACGTGTTGCATAGTCTTCAAAAGCTTAGACTCTTGGCAATATCACAGCGTTGTCAGATTTCAAAAAGGCTTTACTTCGAAAGCACCACATTTGATTTAATATTTTATGCATTAGCATAAATTCATAACCAGCGCGGGTCTCACAAAACACATATAAGAGCTAAAATAAATTGCTTACCTTTGATGATATTCTGCTGAGGGCATTCCGAAGTGTCCAAGCAAGACAATCCCTATTTCTTTTGTTAGAAAATGTCATTGTTTATATCCATAAATCTCAGTTTGGTTGGCGCGTTCTGTTCAGAAAATCCACCGTCCACTCGTCCCATTATACAAGACATATAGAGCGTTCAAATTATACCTATACACTTTTTCCAAACAAATCAAACATAGTTTATAATCGATCCTTAGCTACCATATTATGTATATTAACGATTATATTTCACACGGATAATATCTTGAACGATAGTAAAGTAAAAAAATCTTATCAATATCCTTCCAGGATATCAATATCCTTCCAGGATACCCGGGCCAGGTCGATTAGAAAGGCCTGCTCGCAGAAGTGTTTTAGGGAGCGTTTGACAGTGATGAGGGGTGGTCGTTTGACCGTGGACCCATAACGGACGCAGGCAATGAGGCAGTGATCGCTGAGATCCTGGTTGAAAACAGCAGAGGTGTATTTAGAGGACAAGTTGGTCAGGATGATATCTATGAGGGTGCCCATGTTTACGGATTTGGGGTTGTACCTGATAGGTTCCTTGATAATTTTTGTGAGATTGAGGGCATCTAGCTTAGATTGTAGGATGGCCTAGGTGTTAAGCATATCCCAACTAAGGTCACCTAGCAGTACGAACTCTGACGATAGATGGCAGGCAATCAGTTCACATATGGTGTCCAGGGCACAGCGAGGAGCTGAGGGGGGTCTATGACAGGTGGCAACAGTGAGGGACTTATTTCTAAAGAGATAGATCTTTAAAAGTAGAAGCTCGAACTCTTTAGGCATTGACCTGGATTGTATGACAGAACTCTACAGTAGATTGCAATTCCCCCCCCTTTAGCAGTTCTGTCTTGACGGAAAACATTGTAATTGGGGATGGACATTTTTGAGTTTTTGGTGGTCTTCCTAAGCCAGGGTTCAGACATGGCTAGCACGTCAGGGTTGGCGGAGTGTGCTAAAGCAGTGAATAAAGCATACTTAGGGAGGAGGCTTCTGATGTTAACATGCATGAACCCAAGGCTTTTACGGTTGCAGAAGTCAACAAATGAGAGCGCTCGGGGACACACAGGGCCTGGGTTAACCTCTACATCACCAGAGGAACAGAGTAGGAGTAGGATTTTTGTATGGCTAAAGGCTATAAGAACTGGTCGTCTAGTGCGTTGGGAACAGAGAATAAAAGGAGCAGATGTCTGGGCATGTTAGGATAGATTCAGGGCATAGTGTTCAGACAAGGGTAAGGTAGAGTGCGAGTACAGTGGGGGTAAACCTAGGCACTGAGTGACGACGAGAGAGGTTGCATCTCTGGAGGTGCCAGTTAAGCTGGGTGCGGTCTCCCCATGTGTGGGGGGTGGTACAAAGGAGCTATATGAGGCATGTTGAGCAGGACTAGGGGCTCTGCAGTAAAATAAAACAATGAGAGCTGCCCTAAACAACAGTATACAAGGCATAAGCAATCACAGGTGTTGATTGGGAGAGCTAGACAAAAACGGGTGAGACACCAACGGGTAAACAGCTAGGACAACAACTGCGGGTATATGGCGATGAATGGGCAGAGAGGGTCAGATAGCTACACACAGAGCCTGAGTTTGAGGCTGGGGCAGACAGATAAACAAAACAATTCAGTAGTCGATTACTACGTTGAGCGAGCGGGAGACACAGCGTTCAGGGAGCTAGCAGGCCGGGGATAGCAGATGGATCATCACCAAACATCCACGAAGCAGAGGCCGGTTGAGAGCACATCGGCCGAGTTACGTCAGCAGACCAGCAAACCAGTCGTGATGGGATCGACGGGTCTCCGTGTCGACAAAGGGTTCCAGGCCAATTGGCAAGAGAGGTGTTGTAGTTGGTGTACTTCGTTTGGAGTCCGATATGCTCAGGGCTGGTATCGCACTGTGCAGACTGGCAGGTATTATCCGGGCTATCCAGGCTAAAGCGGCAGGAGTCCGAGCTAAAGTTAAAGATGGCTAGCAGAGGTAAACAATAACTACATAGCTAGTAGCTAATTAGCTGGCTAGCTTCTGATGGAGGTTACAGTTATAAGG
Organism: Brachymystax lenok tsinlingensis; assembly: GCA_030435695.1. Classification (NCBI taxonomy): domain Eukaryota; kingdom Metazoa; phylum Chordata; class Actinopteri; order Salmoniformes; family Salmonidae; genus Brachymystax; species Brachymystax lenok. Next base: position 11,574,107 of record CM059797.1, on the reverse strand, counting down.
TCTAAAAAAATTGCTGATCCGTACCACATTGGGTGAGGCGGGCTGCAGGAATGTATATTTACTTTGAGAATGGAAAAAAGACATTGAAATTTATACAAAAAAAAGACTATTTACTTGGGAGGGGTTGGCTGAATTGAAGCCGCCAGATCATTGCTGAGAAAATCTGAGAAAAATGTGCAACTAGATGATTGATAGGGGATTGAGGGCCACAGGAGCTGGAGCATTGCCTAAACGCTAGTGAGTGTTTTTCACTTTGCCAGCTTGGTGCCAAGCCATTAATAAACCCAGCAAATGATGATAGCTGCTATATTGATTTCAGTTGCGTGCCCTCCGTTCAACTAGCCCTCACTCTAACACTCTGCCTCAGTAAACACAATCTTTAAAATTATCTCCTGTGTGTTTCAAATATTTTGACAGTACAAGATCAGTGTAAGGTCTTGAAGATTGACGGTATTATTTGAGGTATTCATGCTACACTAGGATCTTGTTTGACTCCTCACTGATGAATACAAACTTTCCTACAAATTTACCCTTGGTTCTTTTCACTAGCAAGATGGTACCCTTATCTACCCAATCTTTCCTTATAGGACAGTACACTGATAATTTCTCTTATCACTCCTCCTAGCTTCCCCTCTTTGCCAAAATCAATTCCAAAGTGCCAATTCTCACAATGTTAGATGACTGAAAGTTAGAACTGTTTCTGTCTCTGCAACTTTCAACACTCTCTCATTTAGCAACCCCTTTTTTAGAAGGTTCTGTTCAGCACATTGTCATTGGTAAGGAGAATTACATGCCCTGAGTCAAAGTGACATTATGTCAGAATTGTATCCTGTGATTCCTGCCACACTCAATCACTCTTTCCGCGCGCCTCATTCAAATTTAAATTGGAAACACTCTTGCAGAGCCTCCATAACTTAAAGACTCCAGCATAATTTCTCCAATAACACTTAAATACTTGAATTCCAGCCAAGCCAGGCGTTCAGATGAATTTTGCAGAGAAAGTTGCATACCTCTTTAGCCACTTGCTACTGCTTCGACAGAGTTTCGATATTGGCAAAGAGAACATGAGAACAACTTTAAAACTGCAACAAACAAAGTCATGTTAATTTTCCCCTCTTGCCACTAAAATAGCTGAAATAGCTACGCCGGTATCTCTTTCTGTACTGGCAGAAAGGATTATATTTTAAAATGCTGCAACAGACTCCTGCTGCTTGTCTAGGAGACTGATAGACACAACACATTCTCATGAAGCAGCGAGAGGTCCACTGTTTATGTGAATCTGTTGTAGCTGAAAAAGTCCCACATAAAAAACGAGACTGGGATGCGTAAAGCCAAAGGGGAACAATCAGAAATGCTTGGGTGCCAAGTTGGCTGCAGCTCCTCACAGCTAGCCTAACAGAAGGATGATGATGATTGCTGGGAAAGAAACAGGAAAGTATTCTGTCAACACATTGTTGAATTAAGCATCTGTTTGTTCCTGTTTTGAGGAAAAAGTAAACAATCTACCGTGACTGCTTTTGTTGTGAAGCTGAAATCAATCAACTTCTAATCCATCAACAGTGAATAGAATACTGCATATGTAAAAATAATTAGGCTTTTCTTCCAGGTTCACCATTTTGCATTTTTTTTGAGTGAAGAACCCTGAACTATTCCAATGAAGGTTAAGGTGGGAACTCTTCCAATGAAGGTGAAAGTGAGAATCCTTAAAGACAGCTCTAAACTAAAGCTGTTTATTTCTCTACCCCCCATTCAATCATACCTCACTGTTGAGCCTCGAGTTCAAACGGCAGCCCGACCTCATCAGCGCTAATAGGCCAATCGCAATACTATTTATATCTCAGTGTGCAACCTATTACCTTATGGAAATCTTATTCATCCAGTTTCCGTAATTAAGGTTTGAGTGATTTCAGATAGCTGTGTTGGAAGATTGCTCATCCACCAAGTTTTTTTGTGGCACCAGGCTACAATCTATCCTATGTGTCACATGTGACGGCAGCCATCTACCACGTCTCCCTCTCGTCTCCTTTTTGGCTCCCCCTGCCTCCACCAGTCTCCCGCTGCCCCCTTCCCGCTGTCTCCCCTGCCTTGCCCCTGTCTCCCCTGTCCCTCTTCCATGCTATTACCAAATTGACCCTTCAAGGTCCTCATGCAGAAACACAATTACATCTGTGCCCCATTACAAGAAGCCTGGGGATTTTGAAAATAGTTGGAAATGTCTGACAGTGGTGAACACTGCAGAATAATTATTATGTAAATTTGCCAAGTGGTCGGGTTCCCATTGTTGCGAGGGGCCAAGGACTCACATCAGGGTCTCTTAGTAAAGGTGTGAGCCATCTGCTTGTGACAATACCGCTCATGTTGATTCACTTCTCTCCAGATACTACTGGGGACACTGATTCATGTGCTCAACCATAATGGGTTTCAGGTGCTCAATCATAATGGGTTTCAGGTGCTCAACCATAATGGGTTTCAGGTGCTCAACCATAATGGGTTTCAGGTGTTCAACCATAATGGGTTTCAGGTGTTCAACCATAACGTGCTTCAGGTGCTCAACCATAATGGGCTTCATGTGCTCAAACATAATGGGCTTCAGGTGTTCAACTATAATGGGCTTCAGGTGTTCAACCATAATGGACTTCAGGTGTTCAACCATAATGGGCTTCAGGTGTTCAACCATAATGGGCTTCAGGTGTTCAACCATAATGGGCTTCAGGTGCTCACATTAATTCCATTTGTGTTGCTGCACAATGAGGTCCTGATAGATATTTTGACTTGTTTTTCCTCCACTTAACAGGGTCTTTCATCCAGCCATACCTGATAAAGAGGAGATTGGGAATGTATGGATATTGGTATGGCAGTAGTACTTATTTTTCCGTTATAGACATTTGTGTGACACATTTTTCATAATCCATTGAGGCCACTTGTTGCACCCATCTCAGACCTTCAAAGCCCACTCACAATACAGTGGAGGTTTTGTCACACAGTGTGTGTGTGTGTGTGTGTGTGGAAGTAGATGCAGAATTTTTCTTCACCCTGTAGGGATTATGCAGCAGGGTTAGGGTCAATCCCGTTTCAATTTATTCCATTCAGGAGATGCATTGACATTCAATTCATGAATGGGAAGAAATGCCATTTATCTTCAAAAAAGGTTTTTTCAAAGCATGAATAGAATTTGAATTCCCTTCCTGTATTGACAGAACGGAATTGGAATGGAATTGATCCCAGACCTTGTTGTGTACTGTAGACAAAGGATCTGTGTTCCAAGGTAATTCATGGCTATTCTGTGGGAGGCTGTATCATGCTCCATCCCCTCCTATAGGGAAAGCAACAGAGGATGTGTGTATGTCCTCTTCAACTTCTCAGCACTGAGAACATGTTGTTAATGTTGAATTACCATTTAAACAACCCAACTGAAACAAACTAAGTTATTGTAATGACTCAAACCAGTCAAATTTTGGGAGAAGTATTAACTAATAATGTTAGAACCTCTGGCAGTGTTCAGGCTGTATAGTAATTTCATTTTCCCCAAGTCAAGACCACTGAAAGAATTTCAATAACTCCGCTTTCAAGCAAACTCGTGGCCTTCAACGGACATCATCTTTACATTTAGTTAATAGTATATTCTCAGATCAAATGTACAGTAGTATTTTTATAGTATTAGGGAATATTACAAAATATTATTTTAGGATTATAGAATATTACAGAATTTACTAAATGACACAAAATATATCCTTTAAGTATTTCAGGTACTTCATGTAAAAAATAATAAATAATAATACAAATAATATCTGAATTGTCCTGCTTGATTAACAATATGAAGACATTCAAAGTCGATTAGTGTACGCTCTAAATCTGATCCCGTTTACAAAAGTGCTCTAAATTTGTTCTAATGAGAAGCAGTTGGAACCGTAGAATTGTAATCTAGATTAGCTGCATGAGTTGATCAATTTCCATAATCTTCTGATTCTGTTTCACAAAAACCCTTTCCTTTCTTAATGAGTTATTATTGCAATGGAAAACATTTAGTCACTTCCGCCTACAAACCACCCACCCACAAAGACGTACGCATGCATCCATACTGTACAAACACACACGGACACACACACACACTCTACTCCAATTCTTGTTTCCATTATCATTGTCCCAGTGGCCAGGATGTTTCAGAGTCGTATCACCATTCCATGTATGGATTGTCCAATTATCTCATACATTTTCAACCCTTTAATATGTTTCATTTTCTGCTCTTCCCTTCCAAATTGATTGCCTCTCCTGTTGGTAAATGCAATTTGGTAACCACAAATCGAATCAAAACTGCATTCCTGGGCACACGACGGAACAGCCAAGTGATTGGGAGCCCGCTTAATGTTGATCTCTCCCACAGCCAGCCAGACAGCCAGCCACAGCCTATTTTCATCTCTTAATTTCCCCAAAAATTCATAGTCATATATTAGCTTAGCTGATGTTAACCTTATCTATAGTAATTCACAACCTCTTTTGTGGCCAATTTGTGCAGCCTCCTCACGGAACTTCAGGATAAATTTAACATTCTTTCTTCCCCCAAACTTTCTCTGAGGCTTTCCCCATGTAGAACAAACTGTTACTTGACTGTTCTATTGCTGTTGATTCAATCAGTCATTCCAAATGTACAGTACCAGTCAAAAGTTTGGACACACCTACTCATTCAAGGGTTTTTCTTAATTTGTACTGTTTTCTACATTGAATAATAATAGTAAAGACATCAAAACTATGAAATGACACATGGAATCATGTATTAATCTACAAAATGTTAAACAAACCAAAATATATTTTATATTTGAGATTCTCCAAAGTAGTCACATATTGCTTTGACTGCTTTTCACAATCTTGGCATTCTCTCAACCAGCTTCATGAGGAATGCTTTTCCAACAGTCTTAAAGAAGTTCCCCAATATGCTGAGCACATGTTGGCTGCTTTTCCTTCACTCTGCGGTCCAACTCATCCCAAACCATCTCAATTGGGTTGAGGTCGGGTGATTGCGGAGGTCAGGTCATCTGATGCAGCAATCCATCACTCTCCTCCTTACACAGCCTGGAGGTGTGTTGGGTCATTGTCCTGTTAAAAAAACGAATGATAGTAAACCAGATGGGTGGCGTATCGCTGCAGAATGCTGTTGTAGCCATGCCGGTTAAGTGTGCCTTGAATTCTAAATAAATCTCAGATAGTGTCACCAGCACAGCACCCCCACACCATCACAACTCCTCCTCCATGCTTCACGGTGGGAACCACACATCTGCAGATCATCCGTTTGCCTGCGTCTCACAAAGAAATGGCGGTTGGAACCCAAAATCTCACATTTGGACTCATCAGACCAAAAGACAGATGTTCATAGGTCAAATGTCAATTTCTTGTGTTTGTTGGCCCAAGGAAGTCTCTTCTTCATATTGGTGTCCTTTAGTAGTGGTTTTTTTGCAGCAATTTGACCACGAAGGCCTGATTCACGCAGCCTGCTCTGAACAGTTAATGTTGAGATGTGTCTGTTACTCTGTGAAGCATTTATTTGGGCTGCAATTTGAGGTGCAGTTAACTCTAATGAATGTATACTCTGCAGCAGGTATCTTTGGGTCTTCTTTTCCTGTGGCAGCCCTCATGAGAGCCAAGTTCATCAAATGTTTGGCTTAAAGTAATGATGGACTGTCATTTCTCTTTGCTTATTTGAGCTGTCCTTGCCATAATATGGACTTGTTCATTTACAAAATAGGGCTATCTTCTGTATACCACGCCTACCTTGTCACAACACAACTGATTGGCTCAAACGCATTAAGAAGGATAGAAATTCCACAAACTAACTTTTAACAAGGCACACCTGTTAATCGTTAAATTAACTGTTAAATGCATTCCAGGTGACTGCCTCATGAAGCTGGTTGAGAGAATGCCAAGTTTGCAAAGCTGTCAGGCAAAGGGTGGCTACTTTGACAAATCTCAAATATATTTTGATTTGTTTAAAGTTTTTGGGTTACTACATGATTCCATGTGTTATTTCATAGTTTTGGTGTCTTGACTATTATTCTACATTTTAGAAAATAGTAAAAATAAAGAAAAACACTGGAATGAGTAGGTGTGTCCAAACTTTTGACTGTACTGTACATCTACAAACATTAATGCGTTATACTAATGTCAGTATCAGGATTGGGGTAAATGTATTTTAAATTCCAGTCAATTCAGAACTAAAACCAAATTCCAAATTATTCTCTTTGAAAAGCATAAAAGAAGTCTAGTCAAAACAGAGGACAAAACAATCACACTTGTCCAGCTACTTGGCTTCCACTGTGCCTCTACCGGCATGTCATAATCTCTCAAGACACAGTCATTCACATTCATAGAGATGCCGGAGAGGCACGGTCCTTCACTGTGTCATAGAGATGCCTGAGAGGCACGGTCATTCACTGTGTCATAAAAATGCCTGAGAGGCACGGTCATTCACTGTGTCATAAAGATGCCTGAGAGGCTCGGTCATTCACTGTGCCATAGAGATGCCGGAGAGGCACGGTCATTCACTGTGTCATAAAGATGCCTGAGAGGCACGGTCATTCACTGTGTCATAAAGATGCCTGAGAGGCTCGGTCATCACTGTGCCATAGAGATGCCTGAGAGGCACGGTCATCCACTGTGTCATAGAGATGCCTGAAAGACACGGTCAGGGTGGCTGTAAAAGGTCATATGGAACATTTGCTGCTATCTGTTGTATGGGATTATAGTGGATTAGGTTACAGACTGCCTCGATAGTTAGAAACATCAGCATCTGCAGCTATCTGTTGTATGGATTTATAGTGGATTAGGTTACAGAATGCCTCGATAGCTGCAGACTGATGTTCCTATCTGTTGTATTGATTTATGGTGGATTAGATTACGGACTGCCTCGTTGGTTGATTTGTCTTCTAGGGAGATATGAGGTGTCCAGTTTATATGATTTTCTTTTATCATATTCTTTGTTTACCGATTGTCATTCAATGGGCAGTTCTGGGTAAATTGTATGTGAATACAATCCCCATATTGAACTCTATCAATGTTGCAGTTGCTTAATATTGTTTCTATATACATTCCAAAAATGTTCTGAAAGAACCCTGGGCACAACGTGTGATTCTGCACACAGGGTAGCTATTTAGGCCCCTTGCTTTTTCCAATTTAGCCCTAAATATTTATATAACTAAAAGCATTGTATTTGAAACAAAACACGCACTAAACCCTAAACTTGGGGGGCGGCAGGTAGCCTAGTGGTTAGAGCGTTGGACTTGTAACCGGAGGGTTGCAAGTTCGTAATCCCTGAGCTGACAAGGTAAAAATCTGTCGTTCTGCCCCTGAACAAGGCAGTTAACCCACTGTTCCCCGGGCGCCGAAGACGTGGATGTCGATTAAGGCAGCCCCCCGCACCTCTCTGATTCAGAAAGGTTGGGTTAAATGCGGAAGACACATTTCGGTTGAAGGCATTCGGTTGTACAACTGACTAATAATGGTGACTTTGACTTCAACTATATCTTGTAATAAATAATGTGGAAATTGAGCAAATCGAGATGACTAAACTGCTTGGAGTAACCCTAGACTGTAAACTGTCATTGTCAAAGCATATTGATGAAGTAGTAGCTAAGATGGGCAGAAGTCTGTCTATAATAAAGCGATGCTCTGCCTTCTTAACAACACTATCAACAAGACAGGTCCTACAGGCACTAGTTTTGTTGACTACTGTTCAGTCGTGTGGTCAGGTGCCACAAAAAAATGACTTAGGAAAATTGCAATTGACTCAGAACAGGGCAGCATGGTTGGCCCTTGGATGTACACAGAGAGCTAATATTAATAATATGCACGTCAATCTCTCCTGGCTGAAAGTGGAGGAGAGATTGACTTCATCACTACTTTTATTTAAGATAGGTATTGATATGTTGAATGCACCGAGCCGTCTGTCTAAACTACTGGCACACAGCTCGGACACCAATGCATACCCCACAAGACATGCCACAAGAGGTCTCTTCATAGTCCCCTTGTCCAGAACAGACTATGGGAGGCACACAGTACTACATAGAGCCATGACTACATGGAACTCTATTCCACATCAAGTAACTGACGCAAGCAGTAAAATTAGATTTAAAAAACAGATAAAAAAACACCTTATGGACCAGCAGGGACTGTGAACCAACACAAACATTGGCACAGACACATGCATTCACACACACATACACATACACACACACACACACACACACACACACACACACACACACACACACACACACACACACACACACACACACACATACACATACACATACACATACACATACACATACACATACACATACACATACACATACACATACACATACACACACATACACACACACATATGCACACATGGATTTAGTACTGTAGATATGTGGTAGTAGTGGAGAAGGGGGCTGAGGGCACACAGTGTGTTGTGAAATCTGTGAATGTATTGTAATGTTTTAAAACTGTATAAACTGCTTTGGCAGCAGCTAACAGAGATCCATAATAAATACAAATACAAATACACACGCAGACAGTGACTCCGTCAGCAGAGTTTCTCATGTTGATGTCAGACAGGCTAATGGCTAGCTGGAATCTCGTTCGGGTCTTTATTGACATTGTGTTTCATTAACTTGATAGATGACATCTCTTAAGGCATGGTTCCACAGTAGTCAACAGCTCTGCGCCAAAGATAGTGTCTTGTCTACGGTCAAAGATGGCTCTCAACAGGTTTGGCCCTAATAGCCTACACTTGTCTGACTTGTCTGCATTCTATACATTTATTGTATAATAAAAGCCTCTCATCAGCACCCCCTCAATGACCCCCGGCACATGCGGGTGCACACACACACACAGTGTTCTGCTCACTCTCTTGGCACATGATCCAGCTCAGGTCTATATGGGAAGTGTTTTAGAAGAACCTCTGACTGACCTTTATAAAGGTTCATACTTAAGTTGATTGAAACAGACTTTGTTCAGAGTGAGCGGTATCTAAAATGTATCATCTATAGTTTGTATGAGATAATTATCCTGTAATGTATACGATCAGAAAGGTCCATATCCCTGCCCCTCCAGGGATACCTCTAATCATTGCGCCTGTCCTCATACAACGTTTTCGCAACAGCATGTGATGGCTACTACACATAAGGGGACATAATAGTCTGGTTAACAGCTCTTGCACTGCACAAAGTTGCAAAGATCATCCCTTCAAAAAAGTGTCATCCCTTCAAAAAGAAGGGATGACACTTAATCCAAAACAAGTTTGGAATACTTAATCTCTCAGTTGCATCGCAGGAATCGCAAATACTGTGTCCATTTCAATCTCCATGGATTATTACAGCCTTGTCGTGGACGTCATAAAAATAGGTTTTCATATACATTCCACTACACGTATTCGGCAGTAATTTCGCAACATCTCAGTGAATTTTAGCACTGTCAAAATGACACCCACATGGGTGATTTAAACTTTAGTCAAGGGGATGAACATGATAGTAGGGTAAATTGATGATGGGTACCTAAGGTCAAGTCTGTCTCAGTCCACCGCTGCCTTCCCAGCCAAGTGCAAGCCAGGGACAGGGACAGTCAGGGACATGACTAGGCCACCCCAAGATTTCCGTTCTGCTTAGTCAACCAAGTACAGTGACACTCCTTGGATACTCATTGGAGGGACTGGGAGAGACTGACGGATTAGTGCGGAGGGGGAGATAGGGAGACTGGAGGAGAGGAGAAGTGAGGAGGGAGAGAGACTGGAGGTGAGGAGGGAGACCAAGAGAGAGACTGGAGGTGAGGAGTAGTGGGGCGGGAGAGAGTGAGAGAGAGTGAGTGAGTGAGTGAGAGAGAGCGAGAGAGAGCGTGAGAGAGAGCGAGCGAGAGAGAGAGAGAGAGAGAGAGAGAGAGAGAGAGAGAGAGAGAGAGATAGACTGAAGGAGAGGACTAGTGAGGAGAGAGAGATGTACTGGAGGAGAGGAGTAGTGAGGAAGAGAGAGACTGGAGGAGAGGACTTATGAGGAGAGAGAGAGAGATGGGGGGGAGTAGTGAGGAGGGAGAGAGAGATTGGAGGAGAGGAGTAGTGAGGAGGGAGTGCGAGCGAGAGAGAGAGAGACTGGAGGAGAGGACTTATGAGGAGAGAGAGAGAGATGGGGGAGTAGTGAGGAGGGAGAGAGAGATTGGAGGAGAGGAGTAGTGAGGAGGGAGAGAGAGATTGGAGGAGAGGAGTAGTGAGGAGGGGAGAGAGATTGGAGGAGAGGAGTAGTGAGGAGGGAGTGCGAGAGAGAGAGAGACTGGAGGAGAGGAGTAATGAGGAGAGAGAGAGTGCTTTTAAATTGACTAATGGCAGTCACTTTTTCACTCGCGCTTCTTTTTATCGTTTTTATTGTAGTGATAAAAATGGTTTTGTGTCTAGCTTTTAATGTGTCATCTATGTTACTTTAGATGAAGACATCTCTATTTGTTCCTGTGGATGTTGAGCAGAACAATGTATACACCTATATACTGGATTCTGCCAACCAGGCCAGCTTGTATGAACAACATTTTAGGCTTGATTGACAGAGATAAATGGCCAAGGGATTCCAACACAAAGCTTAATCAATCTTTTTTGCTCAATAGTCGTGATACAATCCTATAATTTCAGAGCAATTCGTTGCACAGGGAACAACATTGCACAGGTGTGACAGCTAGTCATAGTGAAAGGTACTGTTGCTATAAAATCTTTTGGGAATATGCTAAACCTACAGTATGTAAAACCCATTAGGCTACCTTAATAATGCATTACGTAAAGCATCTTCTTTGGGTTCTAGAAAAGCACTTTGTTTATGCAATGTATTATAATGATAATATACCTGTAATTCATTAGCATAAGGTAGGCTACCTTATTCTCAATCACATACTGTATCTGCAGTTGGTTAAACACCTGGTTTTGGTGTAGTGAAATGCCTGTGTTAGGACACACCAATGTATCGTATTGCCTGCTCCCTTGTTCGCACTCCTCAAATTAAACCTTGTTTATTGATTCTGACTCCTTCTGTTTGTAATTCTTCAGGGGACTACGTTTCTCCACTATACTGTCCCACAGAGATATCCAGATGATCTCTGTTTTCTATGTTAGTGGACTGTAGGGAAAAAATAAAGCTTGTAGAACTTACAGAGCTTGTACTGTGGCAGTTGAAAGTTGAATATAAAATGTTGTACCTCGACAAGTGTTGTTGCTGTGCACAAGTGACATATCGCTAATTTAATATTCAACTGACTGACAGTTAGCTTTTGTAAACAGGTGGCTATGTGCAATGTTGTCAGAGTTGTTTGTTACCGCCTACTTGAATGCAGAAATACACCCATATGTCTGGGAAAAGGCCTATAGAGAGAGCTTTTATGTTTTGGGTTTTGATAAGTGGAGTTTGACGATTGAGTTGGTAAGAGACTATTGGCAGATTGTGTAATGCATTGCAAAGTTTGCCAACAAGCACACCCCTAAATCAGAATTCCTTGACAACTGTAAGGGAAGAACAATGGCCAAACGTAAAGTGGGTGTAGGCCCTATTTAATTCATACTGTTGCCTATTTCTGACTCATCCATAGAGTGAGGTTGATGTGATTGACTTCAAGACTTAACCTCAACACACTCAGTGCATTTGAGGCTGATGTGGTTGACTTCAAAACTTAACCTCAACACTCTCTTAGTGCTTTTGAGGCTGATGTGGTTGACTTCAAAACTTAACCTCAACACTCTCTTAGTGCTTTTGCAGTTGCATGTTGATAAAAAGAAGAGAATAAATCAGGCAGTTGTTTAGGATCAAGGTGAAAGGGCACTTGACACCTAAGCTCCTCTAAAAAAGAGAAGTGAACCAGGTGCTCACTTTCAGAATGTTCAAGTACAAGGAAGGGGTTGTCTATGTACTGAATAGCCTTAATCTACTAATAAACACACACACACCAACTTCTGAGCTCATTTTAGTCATGATGCATTCAAAACACCCTTGAGGCTATAAGTGGGCTTTCAGTTACTACCGTCTTACAGTATATATTTCTATATTGTGAGACCACATTCATACTATTCAACAGATTTATCTCTCTGAACAATTTGATTGTGCACTTGATATTCAGCAAATCCCCCGGTAGCCAAAGATATACGTATCATATCACACATCAAGAGTTGAATTCCATTATATACGTATATTTCCAACCAACCATGGGGAATTGAAATGCAAAAAGGAATTGAAATGTAAAAGTAAGTCATGATGCATATCTCAAGTTTGGATTGAAGTTATATTTTTCATGTCAATTTAGTGTTTCACACACATTCAATGGTTTGTGAGAAGCATATTGCACGTGGTTCTATGGTGTAATGGTTAACACTCAGGACTCTGAATCCTGAGTTCAAATATTAATAGAACCTAGGGGTGCCAGGTAGCCTAGTGGTTAGATTGTTGGGTCAATAATCAAAAGCTTGCTGAACAAATCCCTGAGCTGTGTATATAATACAATTATGTTGTTCTGCTTCTGAACAAGGCAGTTAACCCACTGTGTCCTGTTAGGCTGTCATTGTAAATAAGAATTTGTTCTTAACTGACTTGCCTAGTTAAATAAAGGTAATAAATAAATATCCTTATATGTATTGGTGTTTTGGGTGAGTTGTGTACAGTATATGGACTCCTACGATCAGAAGACAAACCCAGGGAAAATAGGTCAGCTCGACCACTAGGGGCCATCTTCTATTGCGTCATCCTCAGTTCATATGGCAAGAGGAATGATGAATGAACAGAACAAAAGCACAGAAAACCCACTAACCGTCCTCTCGAGACTTCTGTATGAAGGCATCCACGCCGCTCTCTCTCCGTAGTTGCCCTCTGACGCCACGGTGGAGACATAGTTCCAGCGCATGGCCTTGACAATGTCCACCATGGCCTGGGCCTGGTAGGTGTCCGGGGGCACCACGCGCGAGAAGAAGTCATAACGCGTGTTGTCGCTCAGCTCCGGTGCCGTGGAGGCGTAACTCACTTGGGGGATCTAAGGAGAGAGAGAAGAAGGGATGAGTTAACATGGAGAAGAGGAGAAGAATTCGGAGAGGGTGTGGGCGGGGGCGGGTGGGCGGTCGGGGGGAGTGTGTGGATGAGAAGGGAACAGCAAACAGTTTGTCTCAGGGGGACAGGAATGATGATGGATCAGTTGGTAGAGCATGGTGCTTGCAACGCAAGGGTTGTGGTTACGATTCCCACAGGGGACCAGTACGAGAAAGTATGAAAATGTATATACTCGCTACTGTAAATTGCTGTGGAAAGGAATGGCTGCTAAATGACAAAAATGTACAACTTACAGAAGTATTTTCCTGGGTGTTGTGTAGTGGGGGGATATGACTAACTGATCTGTTTTAGTGGGGAACCATGATCTTAATGCAACAGCTTTCTCTCTCCACCACAGGTAGGTGGTTCATAATCATGGGCAGCAAGCTCAGAGGCACACACACTCTCTGGAAACACTCAATATTACATCTGACCCAAGGCTATCCTGCTGCCAAGATAACACCCACCACAGATCCACACCAAACCAAATATCTGGGCTGCCAGTGGAGTGACACTCAGGATTGTGGCTCCATATCCAGTGGCACCACTTCCTCTCCAGACCCGTGTCATGTTTTACCAATGTTCAGTGTAAAACATTAGAAGATAGTTTGATAGTTCAGTGGCCTTGTCCTTAGTGTGTTGTCTCTGAGGATAGAATGTTGGGGGTTCGATCCCTGGTTGATTCATGCCAAAGACTCTAAAAAAAGGGTGTACTTGTCCTCACGCTAGAGGAACAGGAGATAGGTCATTGTGGCTCAGACAAGGCTACTTACAGATGTAGGATCTTCATTTTGACCAGTTTCTCACAACATGAAAATAATGCATTATAATTACAGACATTTTTGTAGGGGTTGATACATTTTTAGTTATGACAAAACAAGTCTGACATTTTAAAGTGGACTTTTCATTTCAGTCATTATGTTTTTACACAAATTTTCCTACTACTATTTTTAAAGCAATTAAACAATTTAGTATGACACCAGTTCATCCATTTAAATCCTAAAACGTCTCTCCATTTGCAGTCTTGCCATTTGAAATAGGACAAATATAAGCACCCACCTAATAATAATAATAATTAGTTTCTCAGACAACACTTAGCTGTGTCTTACTTTTCTATTATTTCTCTATTTTCTTTCTCTCTGCATTGTTAGGAAGGGCCCGTAAGTAAGCATTTCACTGTTAGTCTACACCTGCTGTTTACGAAGCATGTGACGAATACAATTTGATTCGATTTGGTCAGTAGCTTTTACTGTTGATTATTTACGTTGAGCTGAGGCTAAGAGACAGTATGTAGCCTACGTTTTATTTTATTTATCTATTTACGTTGAGCTGAGGCTAAGAGACAGTATGTAGCCTACGTTTTATTTTATTTATCTATTTACGTTGAGCTGAGGCTAAGAGACAGTATGTAGCCTACGTTTTATTGGATTTATCTATTTACGTTGAGCTGAGGCTAAGAGACAGTATGTAGCCTACGTTTTATTTTATTTATCTACTTTTATTGAAGCCTTATTTTACCAGGTAAGTTGACTGAGAACACATTGTCATTGACAGCAATGACCGTGCTTCAGTTGTTAGGGAGCAGCTTAGCCTGCTCCATGCAGCGTTACATGAAAATGCACAAATACATTTCAGCATTTCAATAACCCTTAAAATCTCTGCTCAGTCAAAGAATATGTCATATGGTTGGGTAAAAAACTACTGCATAACACAGTAAAGAAAACACTTGTCTTTCCTATCTCTTTATTTGCCTGTTTGGTAGCCTATGGTATAGTAGCTACAGTACAGTATGTCCATGGTGTTTGCTGTCCTATACCACAACCAGGCCTGTTTCAGTCCACTCAAGCTGTAGCTGGGTTTGAAAAGTATTCAAAGAGACAGGTTAGAGGCCAGAGTCCCTGAAGGGCTCCAGCACGACCCACAAGATGCTTTGATGTAGTAGTGGCCTTGCCATGAAGTTCATAATAAGGGACATGAGCAGCTTGAACAGTACTGTGCTTAACGTGGGTAGACTCAGGAAATAGAGTTGATAGTTGAAACACTTCAATGCTATTGTAGTAGTTAGCATCAAAAAAAGGAAAGGGGAATGTTTCACACTATATTTTTGAAGTGTGCCTTTATACTGTGCATAATTGTATGATCAGATTCCGTCTTGATACATGGAAGCTCAATTTCACAGTATCTGTAGTGTACAGAGTAGTGTTCCAGGCCAAGAACAGTGATGCCTTTTAAACGCTCCTAATGCTTTGTTGGTGGGTATAACCTCGCATTAAGAGATGTGAGGTTGTTCTAGTTAAAGAAGGAAGTGAAAGTTTTTCTTCCACAGACCAGATGAACCAATGTCCTGATCGGCAGTATAGCCCTACTGTTTGTTACTTTGTCTTACCATAAAATAGTATATTAAAGAAAGAAAGCTGATGGTCACTAATTATACCAGCTAAATTAGCTAAGAGTGATTCATATTCTAAGAAATCTCTCTCTAATAAATCCACATACAGTATAATTGTCTATGGAGTACACCTACAAAATGAAGGCACTGCGGGTATTAGTCCACTAAGTACCTTCATGTTAATGAAATTGAGAATGCCTCACAGGGACTGTGATTGGATACTGTCAAGAATAGCGAGTATCAAATTACGTCATTCTCACAGGTATATCTAATTTGAGATGCTCAAAACATGAAGTGTTCTAATCCGGACCCAAATAAGACAAGATGTGTTAGTATATAGGCCAAGTAGGTATTGAGTTTAAAGGGTCTTTGAACTTTGACCTTAGGGAGTTAATGGGGTGTGGTACTGTTAAGAC
This sequence comes from Brachymystax lenok tsinlingensis, assembly GCA_030435695.1. NCBI lineage: Eukaryota > Metazoa > Chordata > Actinopteri > Salmoniformes > Salmonidae > Brachymystax > Brachymystax lenok. Next base: position 11,558,232 of record CM059797.1, on the reverse strand, counting down.
TATGGCATCAATAAATCAATATTTATCCTAAAGTTGTATCCTATGGATTTGGTTGGAGAAATTTTTAATCATGGCATACAAATGTAGTGGTAGCTAGTATAAAACTGGAAACAGATTTTAAACGGTGTCCATTGTGGATTACTATTGTTAACCAGATATTCCTTTGGGTGCTATTCCTGTTAAAGTGTAGCCATCTGAAGGCCCACTGTATGTCTGATATGTTGCTAGTATGCATATTGTAATTGGATACTTGCGGTTAGGAGTTAACAACTGTTTAAGCACAATTAGCAAGTCAAGAACTTGAAATTCTCAGGCTTGCATTTTATCAAGCACTCTTTGGAATGTAAATGAAGTTGCTGGAAAGATCATAGCTAAAGCTGAAAGACATTGAGTGACTAAACCAGAAGGTGTTTTTTCTGCTGTTTTATTTTTTTTTATCAACCTGGCTTAGCACCGTAACGTCACTTCACACACAAAGTGTCAAAGCAAACATATGCACAGCAGATACGTATTGTCTGCCAAGCTTTATAATTGCTGTGATTGTATGGTTACTAAAGAACGCTTCCAGAAATAGCAGGTCTCTGTAAGAAGAAGAATTTCCGCCCTATTAATCTGTTACTGAAAACATGGCAAATCATTGGATACTGGAGGAGACTTGCAAATTAAAAGCTATGCATCAATAACCAGTGTGAATTAAGTTATTTAAATAAATTGTATTCATCAAATGCTGTATGTGTTTGGCTGGGTGTTATCTTTCCTTATGCCTCCTGTTGTACTTCATGGGTCTGTTAGTTAGACAACTGTTCATGAGGCGGAGAAAAATGCGGCATTGGCCCTCAGATCCTCAAATAGTTATACAGCTGTACCATTGAGAGCATCTTGACTGGCTGCATCACTACTTGGTATGGCAACTGCAAGGCACCCGCCCGTAAGGCACTACAGGGGGTGGTGAGTACGGCCCAGTACATCACTGGGGCTGAGCTCTCTACCATCCAGGACCTCAATACCAGGTGGTGTCAGAGGAAGGCACAGAGGATTGTCAAAGACTCCAGCCACCCAAGTCATAGACTGTTCTATCTGCTACCGCATTGCAAGCAGTACCACCGCACCAAGTCTGGAGCCTGAACAGCTTCTACCCCCAAGCAAGACTGCTTAACAAGACTGCTTAATAGCTAATCACCCAGACTACATGCATTGCAATAGTTAATGTGTCGGGGGGCTAGGGTCAGTCTGTATATCTGGAGTATTTCTCCTGTCTTATCCGGTGTCCTGTGTGAACTTAAGTCTCTCTCTCTTTTTCTCTCTCTCTCTTGTCCCAGACCTGCTCTTTTCAACTCTCTAGAGACAGCATGTGCGGTAGAGATACTCTGAATGATCGGCTATGAAAAGCCAATTTACATTTATTCCTGAGCTGCTGACCTATTGCACCCTCTACAACCACTGTGATTATTATTATTTGACCCTGCTGGACATCTATGAACATTTGAACATCTTTGCCATGTTCTGTTATAATCTCCACACGGCACAGCCAGAAGAGGACTGGCCACCCCTCATAGCCTGGATCCTCTCTATGTTTCTTCTTAGGTTCTGGCCTTTCTGGGGAGTTTTTCCTAGCCACCGTGCTTCTACACCTGCATTGCTTGCTCTTTGGGGTTTTAGGCTGGGTTTCTGTACAGCACTTTGTGACATCAGCTGATGTAAGAAGGGCTTTATAAATACATTTGATTGATTGACCCTTTTTTGAACTAACTCTCTGATGCTATGCACACATAGACTCTACCCACACAATCACACATACCTACACTCCAACACACACATACCTACACCCCAACACACACACACGCACGCACGCACACGCACACACAGACACACACACACACGCTGCTGCTACTGTCTTGTCTATCCTAGTCACTTTACCTAAATTGCCTTGTACCCCTCCACATTGACTCGGTACTGGTACTCCCTGTATATAGCCATGTAATTTTTACTCGTTATTGTTATTCCTTATTCACTGTGTGAATTTATTCCTTGTGTGAAAATGGTTTTATCTTTAACTCTGCATTCTTAGAAAAGGACCCGTAAGTAAGCATTTCACTGTTAGTCTACAGTGTTGAACCGTATCAAACAGATGAAACTGAATCTGACTCCGTTCCATTGATTCCATTCCAGTCATTACAATGAGCCCGTCCTTCTATAGCTCTTCCCACCAGTCTCCTCTGGTCTACACCTGTTGTTTACAATGCATGTGACAAATCAAATGTGATTTGATTTGATCAGCTGAGGTGAAACAATATAGTCAAACAGAGATATGCTCACTTTGTCAATTAGTGACTAATGAATCAATGCCAATAATAAACAGAATAGCACTACTGTTGTTTAACACTACTGTTTATTAGCTGATACAAAGAGCAATTACCTTGCAATGTCTCTCCCTGTGCTTTGTTTTCATTGAATTACACTCTGACTTTACAAGTCAATCTTGACACTTCATTAGAATTCATTGTCTCACAAGTGATTCTCACATTAATAATATGTATACAGACTAAAGCCTGTCTTTAGGGAGAGGGCTGATGAATGTAGATCCACATGATACACCTTCTCTCTGTTCCACCTGGACCTTCTCCGCAATCTGGATATCAACCTGACGCCCCATTCTCAGATGTCTAATTTACAATTCAATTATTGCCCTATGCCATCAAGACATTTAATGATAACATTTGTAAATGTCCATAGATTAAATGAGATCCGAACAAGAGTCATCTGGACCTTAAGTAGACATGTCTTTGCACTTATAGCTAAGTGCAGCATTATTACAACACACTGACATTATGATGCTTTCACATTTAACCACTAGCCTGGAAATCAACTTTTATCTTGCCTCCAGTGGAGGTGAGGGTCGATCAATGACAATAATTCAGTATATGTGTTTTTGTAAATGAGACCAAAATCATGCATATGTTTGCATAAATGTATAAATATACATCAGTAATGTAAACTTAGACTGACCGATTCGTAAAATGTGTAATTGTGCTAGTGCTTATTCACAGTAGAAGCTTTATCCTTGTGCGGCCCAGCCACATTATGATGTGGACCATGGAGGATGAGTAATATGACCTAAATAACCCCAAATCATTATTGGACCGTCCTTTCAATATGCAACATGTCGAGCTCAAAGCGAACCATGCCTGAGAGAGTAGACAGAAGAGTACAGTGGACTATTATGATATCCAGGTTTGAGAACAGATCATCTCGACAGCAAGTTCATGATTGTCATAATTTCTCAATCTAGCCACAAAGTACTTTAAGGATGACTTAACTTAATTTTCCATCAACTGTCAAATTGCAGCTACATGTATTCTACTGAGTACTGACTGGAGCTGCTTCGACTGACAAACACTTGTGCATAAAATGGGTCAGGTCAGCGAGTTGAGAGTTTCTGTATCTTCCTTGTCCTCTGTAGCTCAGTTGGTAGAGCATGGTGCTTGCTACGCCAAGATAGTGGGTTTGATTCCTGGGACTACCCATATGTGAAATATATGCATGCATGACTAAGTTGCTTTGAATAGAAGTGTCTGCTAAATGGCATATGTTATTCTGTACACACATCTGAATCTGTGTGCTAGTGGCCCTCTAACCCTGGCCTCTACTGCAGAGAAAAAGATAGTGTCTGGTGAATTTCAGTTATCTAGTGACATGAAAGATTCTTATTAACAAATTGTTACTGAATATTTAAATACATTTGAAGAATATGGATGATAATTAACATAGGTCATAATAGATGGACGATGATTGGTTACCCTCTTCTAGTGAATCATCACTGTTTTGAATATTTGAATCAGATTATTATTCCCCACTAAATTCATAATAATGATGGGGATTTTGATGAATAAAAAAGAACAGGAAGTAAAACGCCTCTTTCAGGCAGATTAACTGTAATACGAGAAAATCAAGGTCTTTGGTTTTATTTCTCCTCATGGGTCCAGGTCTCTGTGCTTGTTTCTACTCTGTCTGCATTGCCTTCCTCCAAAACTGTAAACCCTTTCACAACTGATACCCTGCTGGCGGTTGCCAAGCAAAGCCTGCATTCGTAATTGTTTCACCAGAAAGAAACAAAATGTTTTTAGTATTCTAGCAGAGAAATGTAAAGTCTGCAGTTTTGTGCTCCAGTTTCGTGTGGATTTAATTTAGAACGCATAGCGTTTTGGCTGTGTTTAAATATGTAGAGGTTACACTCTCTAGCCTACTTAGTACATATAGTACTGTGAGGCAACAGAGGGGAAATATACAGTAGTTACATCAAAACCACTTTTACAAAGAAAAACATCCACTAACAACGGTTTTCATTTTGTTATTGTTCTTTTTTCTTTCCATCATAGACTAGAGAAAGATTAGAATAACTAATTTAACAGATGCATTGGGTTGTGGTAGCCTATACCATTTAGCTGTGTCCAGAATTGTAAATGTTGATTTGATAGTATAGATCCAAGGCACTGTGGGTATTTCATTCCATTGCAGTAAAAGTATAAAATGTTGTCTCATCTTTAAGATCTGAAACAATTCGATTTCTATCTAGTAAGTAGAGGTTATCTAAATTTGCAGCCAGCTAGCACAATGAGTGCTGTGGGTAAACTCATTTTAGTGAACTGGCCCAGTTTCGTATCCAATGCTTCTCTTTAATTGTTATCAGCTGGTGTTAACACTAAGACAAGTTGAAAGTGGAGCAGAAAATGGCTGAGTCTGAAGAATAGGAAAACAAAGACTGCATAATGAGAGAACAAAACAGATTGCTACCACTCAGAGAAGGCGCAAACACTAACCAAGTGGATCTGTGACAGAGACAGAGAGCTGTCTCCACACTTCACATCATGTGATGTAGCAAATTTGATGGATTTAAATGACACCTTGTTTTAATTAGAAGTTCACAAACAAAACTCTTGTCACTTTGACGCATCATTCAGATGTCACAGCACTGATGTATTGCCACTATAAAAGTATCAACATCAAATTGAGAATAGAATATAGAAGATTGAGGTTTTGAAAAGTTGCTGCAGTTGCCATAGCTCCAGTATAGTATACAAGTATCAACGTGAAATTAGAGATAGAATAAATATTTTGAGATCGAGTGTCAACAATTTTGATTGAGCCATTCATTGTGCCACTGTCTGGTCAATTTAGAAACCCTGTCCCAAGAGGCTGATAATACAGTCTCAAACCATGCATTAGACCTTTCATAATATTTCCATCCCTAAAATCTGACCTTTACAGTTTTGGCACTCCATTGCATTGAGGAAAATGTCTGTTCCAATAATGCCCATCCCCTCATCTCTCAAAAGAGACTGACATCATCCTATGACCCAATCACAATCATGCAGATATTTTCAAGGAACATCTAGTCTAATCTCTCTCCACGGTTTTGGCTGCAGTAAAAAAAAAAGGAAAACTGTCTCAATCTTTGTGAACTGGACTGAATCTGTGTAATGACTTCTCTCCAGATATCGGTCATGTTGAAGGATAGGGGCTCAGAGGTCCTGGTCAGGAACAACAAATGGTCTTAAATGTGACTATTAAAATGGGAGAAACATGAGTTGATGGCTCATCAGGTCAACAGAGTCTACCGTTCGAGTCCAGCAGATTGTATCTTGTTTGTAACCCTTGTCTGAGCCAGAATGGCCCACAACGGCATCCTTTTTCTGTAGCATGAAGCAGCTTGATGTACAAGCACACCCTCTGGGCAGGACGCTAGTCTGTCACAGGGCATGCCATGTTGGAGGCTAGTATAATGTCTGGTAGGGAGAACTCAGATGTGTCCATTAACTGTGACTTGCTGTGGGATACAGGCATAAATAAGCTTAGATATTAGTCACATTATACTCTTCCTGTAGTGGCTGTGTTATCTCGCTTGTTTCTCCTAATGGAAACTGTTCCAGGTATTGATTTGTTTGTCTCGACACTTGCTGTTTTGCAAACTCAGTCTGACTCCAGTCTAGTTGACGTGATCGCTTGATGTCGTCATCTATAATGAATGAGAAGAGACACTCCCTGTTGCTGTGTTTCACTCAGTACATTTCTGTAGGCAGATGGGGTGGGTCCAATTGGATATTCACATCATTCAGAGAATGGGGAACACTATATTTGAACGTATTCAAGCCATATAAAAGCTGTAAATTTTATAACCTTTATTTCACTAGGCAAGTCAGTTAAGAACAAATCCTTATTTACAATGACAGCCTAGGAACAGTGGGTTAACTGCCTTGTTCAGGGGTAGAACAACATATTTTTTACCTTGTCAGCACTGGGATTCGATCAAGCAACCTTTCAGTTACCGGCCCAACGCTCTAACCACTTGGCTACCTGCCGCGTAATCAAGCAATGTAGGTCTGAAGTTGTAATTGGGTGTAGGCAGTAGGTATAAGTTACATCCTCCTACCCTCTACGTTTTAAAGGCCATAGCTGTTTATATAGTATGAATGAGTGTAGTTTGTAATTGAACCTAAAACTGGCCTCAGTTTTTACAATAACCCAGAGTGCTGATGACAGCTGATTCCTCTTTGTTAACGACATCCCCATGGAGAGGACTAGGCCCAGGAAGGTGTTCCGAAAGACATGCTAAACATACTAATTGGCTGTCCATAACAAAGGCTTTAGTGTATTTTTTAAGGTTGTCTCTTTGAATGTATAACTTCATTATCCACGACTAGAGTAGGGGCCCTTGTGCATTTTGTGGCCTCTGACTTGGTTATGAGGTGTTATGAATGAAAAACTTCAAGTGACTTCCAATTATCTGCATGGAAATAGGCAATGGTTTGGCCCTATGCTGGATAATAATACTGTATTGAAAGAACAGGGTACACCAAAATAAGACTTATTCCAACTTCTATAATAAAAGTTAATTTGATCATTAACATTTACCTGTTATAACAATGTTCCTTTATTGAAATACTAATATGGATCATTAATTCATAAGCTCTGATATTTTAATGTTAAGTGACAGTTATTGGGTTTAAGCTGCTGCCTAATTGGGAGCTAATTGCATCTTAATTCCTTATATGACAGACTCAGTCACTAATGAACACTCCAATATGTGCATTCGTAAAGTGCCAGAGAGCGCTCAGAGTGCGCTCTGGGCCGTTTGCAAATTCAGAGTGTTGTCAAATTGTCCATTTGTAAATTCAGAGCGTTTCACTCTCGGAGCTTTTAGAGCCACACTGGATGCTCTGGCTGAGGAATAGGGTTGATCCGGAATAGGGTTGGTCCGAGGGTTCTGACCTCACAACGGCAGTTAAGCACCCAAGCTAACTGGCTAAGGTTAGCTAGCTTTCTATCTACTTCCAGACATAAATGAGAGAAAACCGCACTCTGACCATTTTACTTGCCCTAGCAGTGCTGGTTAGGCTGTTTTCATGTTATCCAGAGCGTTGGTGACTGTAACTGTGCTGCTGGCAACAATTTAATTAAGCTTTTTTGCGATGTTTACTGATACCGACCATATTCAACGGGTGTTGAGTGTTAATAAATTCCTCGGTTAATCTGCGCTACGAACGCGCTGATAGCTCATCTTTAATTTCTATCTGAATGTAAATTATTAAAGGGAAATTTCACCGACTATATTTGTCCATCAATAGGTTATTAACACATAATATGTGTCATAAAAATAGATAATTTCCCCACTACACGCAAATACGACTGTTTATGCAATTCACCATTAGAAATGGGCCAGCCAACTACATTTCCTGGTTGCTTTATTTATTTAAAATGTATTTAACTAGTTAAGAACAAATTCTTATTTACAATGATGGCTACCAAAAGGCAAAAGGCCTCCTGCGGGGACAGTGGCTTGGATTAAAAAAAAATAATATAAATTAGTTACGCCACAATACTAGCCTAATTGAAAAGAAGGAAGCTGGAACAAACAAAAATATTCCAAAACATGCATCCTGTTTGAAACAAGGCACTAAAGTAATACTACAAAAAATGTGGCAAAGCAATTCACTTTCTGTCCTGAATAGAAAGTGGTACGTTTGGGGAAAATCCAATAGAAGACATTACTGAGTACCACTCTCTATATTTTCAAGCATAGGAGTGACTGCATCAGGGTATGGGTATGCTTGTAGTCATCAAGGGGAGTTTTCAGGATGAAAAATAAACGGAATGGAGCTAAGCACGGGCAAAGTTCATGAATTAAACCTGGTTCAGTCTGCTTTCCAACCAGACACTGGGAGATGAATTAACCTTTCAGCAGGACAAATCTACACTGTAGTTACTTACCAAGAAGATAGTGAATGTTCCTGAGTGGCCGAGTTGAAATTTTGACTTAAATCTACTTGGAAATCTATGGCAAGACCTGAAAATGGTTGTCTAGCAATGATCAAAGACCGATTTGACAGAGTTTGAAGAATATTTAAAAAGGATAATAGGTAATTGTTGCACAATTCAAGTGTGGAAAGCTCTTAGAGGCTTACCCAGAAAGACACAGCTGTAATCACTGCCAAAGGTGCTTCTACACAGTATTAACTCAGGGGTGTGAATACTTACTGTATGTAAATTAGATATTTATGAATTTCATTTTCAATACATTTGCCCAAATTTCTACTAACATGTTTCAACGTCGTCATTATGGCGTATGTGTATAGATAGGTGAGAAAAAAATATTTATTCAATCCATTTTGAATTCAGGCTGTAACACAACAAAATGTTGAATAAGTCAAGGGGTATGAACATTTTCTGAAGGCAGTATATAATGGAGTTCGATCAAATGTTTTAAATAATATGTTTTTACGAGTGTACTGACAAGTGAATAATTGATTCCAGCCAATAATGTGTTGACTTCAATTTCTGGATCAATTCATTGTGATAGTCATGACATGTATTTGTAAGTAACTAGCTACAATTTTTATGTGAAAACAAATGATGCAGGGAGTTGGTGTATCCTTTCAACTTTAATTTGTTGGCAAGTAAATATGTTTCAGTAAAACAGTAGATTAGTCTGTCCATGTAGCACATTAGTAGACATGGATTGTATTCAAGACTAAGTGTATTTGCTCTGGAGACCGAGGTGAGTTTACACAGCAGTTTTCAGGAACAGTTATGGCAATGTATGACACACAGTATATACAGTAGAAGAAACATATACTAATAACACTTATAATAAAAACTACAGTTCTACAAAGGGAATACTTGCATATAGTGTGTTTGGTGGGTTTAGTGAGGTGTTCGGAGTCACTTTGATACAAGGGGAGAATGCTGTCATCAACTTACTTGCATACGGCATACAGTCCATCGTGTGAGAGATATATTGCCTTATTGGCCCCAACAACATACACAGTCAAGGTGATCCTGTGTCCTGTGCCTAGATTCTCCCCACCAAGAACAAATTCCCCAAATAATCTGTAGGCCACCAAGTGGTATTGTCTGTAAGAGAATGACAAAAACGCTATTAGACAATCATTGGCAATCATTGTGTACTGCCTGTATTCCTACTGCAGCAGCACAATTCAGAATCTTACACATCTCACAGACACACATTAGCTAGCTAGCTACAACACACAGGTATAGTTACTCAAAGAGTAATGTGACTCATGAAGCAAAAGTCATTCTTTTTTCTATTTGTCATCATTAGGGCTGTTGTTGGTGACACACTTGCTAATTGCCTGCTACTCAGCACTCTATTGTCCCTCTAATCACTATGACATCAATGCAAATGTCTTCAAAAATATTTTCGAACACTTCATGAGAGCCCATGATCTCATGTTGCGCAACATTTCTATAGGCTATGCAATTGTGTGAGAAAACAGAGTGATGGACTCTAATAAAAAGAGGAGGATCCCATCAGCTTTCTATAGGCTAGGCCTACTATATTTGTTTCTCAACTTTCCTAATATTAAGCACATTGCTTCTCTTTATAACAGGAGTATAACCTACCTGGCTGGCATGAAATGAACCATGGGGAAAGAATCCTCCATTCACTATTTAAGTCCATAGATGGCATGTATTTTTTCCCGCTGCCCCTGTTTCAAGACAGGTGTATGATAATGGTTCATTCTAAATCAAAACAAATTTCACACATATATTATTTAGTATACAGTATTTAAAAACAAGATTAAATTCAGAATAGCCTGATGGGTGACAATATTAGCCTATCACTTGTGAATGATGCCCAGCATAAGAAACAGTCGCACACCTCATGTAGCCTAACCCATAGGCCTATGTGTTTTGATAAGGTTTGTATCACAATTAAAGTGGCCAAATAATTTAGCACATTGATCTTCCTTACAAGGGGTTTAGAGCCTAACTGGCACACATAAGCAGTGCGTGAGTTTCAAGTTTTGGGAAGATAATTTTCACCATAAAAATTATTCTTTATAATAAAAGCAGTACACATATTTTCAGTCAAATCAAATCAAATGTTATTTGTCACATACACATGGTTAGCAGATGTTAATGTTAATTTCACAACAACTACCTTATACACACAAGTGTAAAGGATTGAATATGAGTATGTACATATAAATATATGGATGAGCGATGGCTGACCGGCATAGGAAAGATGCAGTAGATGGTATATAGTACAGTATATACATGTGAGATGAGTACTGTAGGATATGTAAACATTATATAAATGGCATCGTTTAAAGTGGCTAGTGATACATTTATTACATCCACTTTTTAATTATTAAAGTGGCTAGAGATTTGAGTCGATGGCCGAACGGCATAGGCAAGATTCAGTAGATGGTATAGAGTACAGTGTATACATTTGATATGAGTAATGTCGGATATGTAAACATTATATACAAAATTGTTTAAAGTGGCTAGTGATACATTTGTTAATTCCAATTTTCTATTATTTAAAGTGGCTAGAGATTTAAGTCAGTATGTTGGCAGCAGCCACTCAATGTTAGTGGTGGCTGTTTAACAGTCTGATGGCCTTGAGATAGAAGCTGTTTTTCAGTCTCTCGGTCCCAGCTTTGATGCACCTGTACTGACCTCGCCTTCTGGATGATAACGGGGTGAACAGGCAGTGGCTCGGGTGGTTGTTGTCCTTGATGATCTTTTTGGCCTTCCTGTGACATCGGGTGCTATAGGTGTCCTGGAGGGCAGGTAGTTTACCCCCGGTGATGCGTTGTGCAGTCCTCACTACCCTCTGGAGAGCCTTACGGTTGTGGGCGGAGCAGTTGCCGTACCAGGGGGTGATACAGCCCGACAGAATGCTCTCGATTGTGCATCTGTAGAGGTTTGTGAGTGTTTCTGGTGACAAGCCGAATTTCTTCAGCCCACTGAGATGGGTGGACCATTTCAGTTTGTCCGTGATGTGTACGCCGAGGACCTTAAAACTCTCCACCTTCTCCACTACTGTCCCGTCGATGTGGATAGGGGGGTGCTCCCTCCTGCGGTTTCCTGAAGTCCACAATCATCTCCTTTGTTTTGTTGACGTTGAGTGAGAGGTTATTTTCCTGACACCACACTCCGAGGGCCCTCACCTCATCCTTGTAGGCCGTCTCGTCATTGTTGGTAATCAAGCCTACCACTGTAGTATCGTCAGCAAACTTGATGATTGAGTTGTAGGCGTGCTTAGCCACGCAGTCATGGGTGAACAGGGAGTACAGGAGAGGGCTGAGAAAGCACCCTTGTGGGGCCCAAGTGTTGAGGATCAGATGGGGTGGAGATGTTGTTTCCTACCCTCACCACCTGGGGCTGTCCCGTCAGGATATCCAAGACCCAGTTGCACAGGGCTGGATCGAGACCTATGGTCTCGAACTTGATGACGAGTTTGGAGGGTACTATGGTGTTAAATGCTGAGCTGTAGTCGATGAACAGCATTCTTACATAGGTATTCCTCTTGTCCAGATGGGTTAGGGCAGTGTGCAGTGTGATTGCGATTGCGTCGTCTGTGAACCTATTGGGACGGTAAGCAAATTGGAGTGGGTCTAGGGCGTCAGGTAGGATGGAGGTGATATGATCCTTGACTAGTCTCTCAAAGCACTTCATGATGACGGAAGTGAGTGCTACGGGGCGATAGTCATTTAGCTCAGTAACCTTAGCTTTCTTGGGAACAGGAACAGTGGTGGCCCTCTTGAAGCATGTGGGAACAGCAGACTGGGATAAGGATTGATTAAATATGTCCGTAAACACACCAGCCAGCTGGTCTGCGCATGCTCTGAGGACACGGCCAGGGATGCCATCTGGGCCGGCAGCCTTGCGAGCGTTAACACATTTAAATGTTTTACTCACGTTGGCTGCGGTGAATGAGAGCCTGCAGGTTTTGGTAGCAGGCCCTGTCGGTGGCACTGTATTGTCCTCAAAGCGAGCAAAGAAGTTGTTTAGTTTGTCTGGGAGCAGGACATCGTGGACCGCGACAGGGATGGTTTTCTTTTTGTAGTTGGTGATTGACTGTAGACCCTGCCACATTCCTCTCGTGTCTGAGCCATTGAATTGTGACTCTACTTTGTCTCTATACTGAGGCTTAGCTTTTTTGATTGCCTTGCGGAGGGAATAGCTACACTGTTTGTATTCGGTCATGTTTCCGGTCGCCTTACCCTTGTTAAAAGCAGTGGTTCACGCTTTCAGTTTTGCGCGAATGCTGCCATCAATCCACGGTTTCTGGTTGGGGAAGGTTTTAATAGTTGCTATGGGTACAACATCACAATGCACTTGCTAATAAACTCGCTCACCGAATCAGCGTATACATCAATGTTGTTGTCTGATGCTATCCGGAACATATCCCAGTCCACGTGCTCAATCTTTCAGCGTGGAATCAGATTGGTCGGACCAGCGTTGAACAGACCTGAGCACGGGCATTTCCTGTTTTAGATTCTGTCTGTAGGCTGTGAGCAACAAAATGGAGTCGTGGTCAGACTTGCCAAAAGGAGGGCGGAGAATGGCCTTGTATGCATCACGGAATTTGGAATAACAATAATTCAGGGTTTTACCAGCCCGGGTCGCACATTCGATATGCTGATAAAATTTAGGGAGCCTTGTTTTCAGATTAGACTTGTTAAAATCCCCAGCCACAATAAATGCAGCCTCAGAATATGTGGTTTCCAGTTTACATAGAGTCCAATGAATTTCTTTCAGTGCCGTCAATGTGTCAGCTTGAGGGGGGATATATGTGACTGTGATTATAATCGATGGGAATTCTCTTGGTCACTTTTGATAATGGTGTTTTCCCACTAATGTAAAATTTGCACTTATTGCCTACTGCCCTGTGCGCATTGCTGTACTTATAATGTGAAGTAAGTAACATTTGAAGCTACAGTAAATGTTCTGATCTGTTGTGTCAGCCACATTGCGTAAAAAAATATTTTGTGATGCTACTGGTTGTCTTAATTTGGGAAATAGTACATACCACAACTGTCCTCGACTATGTTTGGAATATTTATTTATTGCACAGAATAGGTCGACCTTTGTACTATGGGGGATAGTAGATTGACATAGGATAGTGCTTTTGCTGTTTGTTAGGCCTACTCATCTTGTTGGCTGACAAAAAGTAAATATGGACAGTTCTTCCAACATTTTCTTCATATCATGCTTTTTTTAGACCTGTCTAAAATAAATAATGGATTGATTGTGAAGGTGTAGGCTATATTTCATTAGATTTATTAAACATATATGTTCCAAAGGTCTGCATCAGTGGCTTGTAGGCTATGTGTGGAAGCCAGGAGATGCTAAATGTGTTTATGTTAATTAACGGTCAATTACCGTGAGACCGACAGTTATTTGCTTGACAAATACTGGCTGATGAAATTTTGTGAACGCCACAGCCTTAGTAATCATCATAAAAAAAAATTATACAGTTTTGCTCCTAATAAGATGCATTGAGGCTAGCTATGCTAGCTAGCTATAACATTAGGCAACAGTACATTTTGGGTATTGCAAACAAAGCTAGCTAACTCAACTTGGGTAGCTTAGCTTGCAGTGATACTAGTAACCCCTGTTATGGCCAAATCGATCACAAAATTATACTGTACTGAACAACACTGCCTCGTGTGAAAAGACAGCTTATTATGCTAGCTCGATACCAACAGCAAAAGAACTTACTCATTTGTAATTTGCTTTCCTGGTCCAGCTGGTCTAGGTTTCCGCCACCAGTTGATCTTGGAGGTTCTGAAGAGCAATGGTCTGCCACAGAAACACGATCCACGGGGTCTGCAGTGACCCTCTCTAGGTAAGAACTGTCCGTGATAGAATTTTAGCATCACAGACATTCCTCTTCTGCCGGCATGGCTGGACAGCACCCTAATAGGCAGTTGGGGTCTGACTGTGGCTCCCCATCACTTCTCGCTGGTCTCGCAATTCTTGTTCTCACTGTCTCAACTCCTCTCCTCTGTGTATTCCGTCTCAAATGAATAGGGCAGTATCAGTGTTGTAAAGTAGTTAAGTAAAAATACTCTAAAGTACTACTTACAGTTGAAGTCGGAAGTTTACATACACCTTAGCCAAATATATTTAAACTCAGTTTTTCACAATTCCTGACATTTAATCAGAGTAAAAATTCCCTGTCTTAGGTCAGTTAGGACATGATGCTGCCAACCCCGTGCCTCACGGTTGGGGTGGTGTTCTTCGGATTGCAAGCCTCCCCTTTTTTCCTCCAAACATAACGATGGTCATTATGGCCAAACAGTTATATTTTTGTTTCATCAGACCAGAGGACATTTCTCCAAAAAGTATGATCTTTGTCCCAATGAGCAGTTGCAAACTGTAGTCTGGCTTTTTTATGGCGGTTTTGGAGCAGTGGCTTCTTCCTTGCTGAGCGGCCTTTCAGGTTACGTCCATATAGGACTCGTTTTACTGTGGATATAGATACTTTTGTACCTGTTTCCTCCAGCATCTTCACAAGGTCCTTTGCTGTTGTTCTGCGATTGATTTGCACTTTTCGCACGAAAGTACGTTCACCTCTAGGAGACAGAACACGTCTCCTTCCTGAGCGGTATGACGGCTGTGTAGTCCCATGGTGTTTATGCTTTCGTACTATTGTTTGTACAGATGAACGTGGTACCTTCAGGATTTTGGAAATTGCTCCCAATAATGAACCAGATTTGTGTAGGTCTACAAATCTTTTTCTGAGGTCTTAGCTGATTTCTTTGGATTTTCCCATGATGTCAAGCAAAGAGGCACTGAGTTTGAAGGTAGGCCTTGAAATACATCTACAGAGACACATCTCTAATTAATTCAATTAGCCTATCAGAAGCTTCTAAAGCCATAATTTTCTGGAGCTGTTTAAAGGCACAGTCAACTTAGTGTATGTAAACTTCTGACCCACTGGAATTGTGATGCAGTGAATTATAAGTGAAATATCTGTCTGTAAACAATTGTTGGAAAAATTATTTGTGTCATGCACAAAGTAGATGTCCTAACCAACTTGCCAAAACTATAGTTTGTTAATAAGAAATTTGTGGAGTGGTTGAAAAACGAGTTTTAATGACTCCAACCTAAGTGTATGTAGACTTCTGCAATGCGTCTGTGTGTAGCTGGTGTAGGAGTCAGGCGCAGGACAGCAGATATGAGTAAATAATAGCAATTTTACTCAATATTATAAGAATAAACGTCGAAAACTTGCCAAGCCCACAAATATGGACCGCAATACAATAACCAAACACTCCCTGTGAGGGAGGAAGAGTCAGGAAGTCCACTGACAGGTGCGACCACGGCCGTTGTGGAATGGTTAGGGGTTGTAACTTCCCTCTGGGCAGGTGCCTACGAGCCTTGCACTGGGCGCACACCGAGCAGGAGGAAACATAAACCCTCACGTCCTTGGCAAAGGTGGACCACCAGTACTTCCCACAAAGACAGAGCACTGTCCGACCGATGCCAGGATGACCAGAGGAGGGTGACGTGTGGACCCAATAGATCAACCTGTCACGGACAGCAGACGGAACATACAGACGCCCGGCTGGACACTGAGAGGGAGTGGGCTTTGTATGTAACGCCCGCTCGATGTCCGCGTCAAGCTCCCACACTACCGGTGCCACCAGGCAAGAGGCCGGGAGTATGGGAGTGTGATCCATGGACCGCTCCTCTGTGTCATACATCCAGGACAGTGCGTCTACCTTAGCGTTCAGGGAACCTGGTCGGTAGGACAGGGTGAAAAGAAAACGGGTAAAAAACATGGGCCACCTTGCCTGGCGAGGGTTCAGTCTCCTCGCCGCCCGGATGTACTCCAGATTGCGGTGGTCAGTCCAGATGAGAAAAGGATGTTTCGCCCCCTCAAGCCAATGTCTCCACGCCTTCAGAGCCTTTACGACAGCCAACAGCTCTCAGTCCCCCATATCATAGTTTCACTCCGCCGGGCTGAGCTTCTTCGAAAAGAAGGCACAGGGGCGGAGCTGTATGCATCTGAGCGCTGAGAGAGCACGGCTCCTATCCCAGCCTCGGACGTGTCCACCTCCACTATGAACACCAGGGATCCGGATGAGCCAGCATGGGAGCCGAGGTGAACAGAGCCTTCAGGTGACCAAAAGCCCTGTCCGCCTCAGCCAACCACTGCAGTCGCACCGGTCTCCCCTTCAGCAGTGAGGTAATTGGAGCCGCTACCTGACCAAAGCCCCGGATAAACCTCCGGTAGTAGTTGGTAAACACCAGGAACCGCTGCACTTCCTTTACCGCGAAGGGAGTCGGCCAATTACGCATGGCTGAAATGCGGTCACTCTCCATTTCCACCCCTGATGTGGAAATGCGGTACCCTAGGAAGGAGACGGACTGTTGGAAGAACAGACATTTCTCAGCCTTGACGTACAGGTCATGCTCCAACAGTCGACCAAGCACCCTGCGCACCAGGGACACATGCTAGGCGCGTGTAGCGGGGTATATCAGAATGTTGTCGATATACACCACTACACCCTGCCTGTGCAGGTCCCGGAAAATCTCGTCAACAAAGGCCTGGAAATCTGATGGAGCATTCATCAACCCGTACGGCATGACGAGGTACTCATAGTGCCCGGAGGTGGTACTAAATGTCGTCTTCCACTCGTCCCCCTCCCGGATACGCACCAGGTTCTAAGCACTCCTGAGATCCAATTTTGTGAAGAAGTGCGCCCCGTGCATTGACTCGATCGCACTGGCTATGAGAGGCAGCGGGTAGCTGTACCTCACAGTGATCTGATTGATACCATGATAGTCAATACATGGGCGTAGACCTCCAGCCTTCTTCTTCACAAAGAATAAACTCGAGGAGGCAGGTGAAGTGGAGGGCCGAATGTATCCCTGCCCCAGGGATTCGGAAACATATGTTTCCATGGCCGCCATCTCCTCCTGGGACAGAGGATACACGTGACTCCTGGGAAGTTCTGCGTCTACCAGGAGATTTATCGCACAATCCCCCCGTCGATGGGGTGGTAATTTAGTCGCCCTCTTCTTACAGAAGGCGAGAGCCAAATCGACATATTCTGAGGGGATGCACATAGTGGAGACCTGGTCTTGACTTTCCACCGTAGTCGCACCAATGGAAACCCCTACACACCTCCCTGAGCAATTTCGTGACCACCCCGCGAGAGCCCTCTGTTGCCACGAAATAGTGGGGTCATGACAGGCCAACCAGGGTAGGCCCAGCACCTTGGGAAACGCAAGAGAATCAATAAGGAAGAGACTTATTCTCTCCCTGTGACCCCCCTGTGTAACCATGCCTAGTGGAGCAGTAGCCTCCCTAATCAGCCCTGACCCTAAGGGTCGACTGTCTAGGGCGTGCACAGGGAAGGGTACATCCACAGGAACAATGGGGATCCCTAAACTATCGGCAAATGAATGGTCAATAAAATTCCCAGCTGCGCCTGAATCTACTAGCGCCTTATGCTGGGAATGCGGGGGAAAACTCAGGAAATGTAATAAACACATACATGTGAGCAACAGGGGGCTCTGGGTGAGTCTGGTGCCGACTCACCTGGGGTGACACGCGAGTGCCCTGCCTGCTGCCTCGACTCCTTGAGGAACCCTCCCAGCACCGAGCCCTCTGCAGCCTCTGCAGCTCCATTCATCAGGTGAATGTTTCTGTAATGCGTCTGTGTGTAGCTGGTGTAGGAGTCAGGCGCAGGACAGCAGATATGAGTAAATAATAGCAATTTTACTCAATATTATAAGAATAAACGTCGAAAACTTGCCAAGCCCACAAATATGGACCGCAATACAATAACCAAACACTCCCAAACAAACATGGGGGGAACAGAGGGTTAAATAATGAACAAGTAATTGTGGGATTGAAACCAGGTGTGTAAAACAAGACAAAACCAATGGAAAAATTAAAAGTGGATCGGCGATGGCGATGGCTAGAAAACCGGTGACGTCGACCGCCGAACGCCGCCCGAGCAAGGAGAGGGACCGACTTCGGTAGAAGTCGTGACAACTTCCAACTTTTGGGGGGGTATATGTACTTTACTTTACTATTAATATTTTTGACTACTTTTACTTTTACTTCACTACATTCCTAAATAAATCATGTACTTTTTACTCCATACATTTTACCTGACATTCAAAAGTACTTGTTACATTTTGAATGCTTAGCAGGACAGGAAAATGGTCCAATTCACACACTTATCAAGAGAATATCCCGGTCATCCCTTTTGCCTCTGTTCTGACGGACTCACTAAACACATATGCATCTTTTGAAAATTATGTCTGAGTGTTGGAGTGTGCCACTGGCTATCCGTAAATAAATAAAAAAACAAGACAATTGTGCTCTATGTGGGATACTGTTGAGCGTGAAAAATTTCCAGCAGCGTTGCAGTTCTTGACACAAGCCAGTCTGCCTGGCCAGCATTGTAGGTCTCGAGACCACATATTGAGTGTCTCGAGACCACATATTGAGTGTCTCGAGACCACATATTGAGTGTCTCGAGACCACATATTGAGTGTCTCGAGACCACATATTGAGTGTCTCGAGACCATATATTGAGTGTCTCGGTCTTGTTTCGGATACATTTGTACTTGGTCTCAGAGAGTGAGGACTTCTATTTTTTTCCGGAGACCAGCTGGTGCGGAGTAAAAAACGAAACATTATCAGTTTCCATTCAGTCAGCGCATAAAACCGCTTAGCAAGGCCAAATATATACACTCCTTTCTTGAAACATTAATATCTTAACAGCCTTTAAATCTATTATAGACATGTTTGTGCAGTGGTGAACCTATATGCCTTCAGTGTGTGACAGGTTCATGATTCTGAACAAACAGCAACCGTAATACCAGCACACTATGTAGGAGAGTGCACTTTTTGTAAAACACAAAGTGCCAGTGCTGTAGTGGACGCTATATGCAGGTATAAGCTATGTACACACTTTTTTTCAGTGGGCATTACATATACTCATTTCTTAATCCCTATTGATGTAGTGTAGTGGAGGTATACGACTTATAAATGATGTAGTACAATACAGAAATCATGCACAAAGTAGCCTACACAATCGCAAATCACATAAAATATATTCACATGCGCCACACACAAAGCCTAGTTTAAGAGGAATATCATCTGCAGGCAGCAAGAGTTTTGGTATGGAGCAGCTCACAGAAGAATGACATTGATAGCCGGTAGGGAAGAAAATACGTTTCAACTTATATCTACCAATAAATGCTAACTAAGGCAACAATTGTCATCATGCACTGTTTGCATCAGGGTTGTAGACCTGGATTGGCCTGGGTGGACAGAGGCCCACTCACTGGGGAGCTAGGCCCTGACAGGCCCACCTAATCAGATTAATGTGGTTTAAGCACTGTTGTGGACTTATTAGAGCAGTACATTTTTTTTTTTTTATTTATTGAGAGTGAAAATGTGAAAAATCTATGGTAAAACATAGGATTTTTCAAACCGGGTGCCTTTCCTTCGCTGGGCGGGCCGATTGGGAACTTTTCGGGCAAAATTTGAGTATACCAACTTCTTCAGGCACCCCTACACCACACTGCATAGGGCCAATGGAAAGACAGAAGTCACACACAGCATGAAATGAAAGGATTAAGCAGTCCATAAACTCGGATAAAATAAACCAGTAGGTCCCAATCATAAGAATACAAAAACACAGCCATTAAGCATTTCCCAATCGAAATTTACAACTATTACTTCCCATTGCAAAAAAAAACATTTCACGTTTAGCACACAAAGTAACCAGTGACCTAAAATTTTAAGTGGAACTGACTGCGTTTTAACAACTTTGCAGGAATGAGACAAACAGACAATCATAATATCTGTCAAAAATATACAGTAAGGGAAAATGGTATTTGATCCCTGCTGATTTTGTACGTTTGCCCACTGACAAAGAAATGATCAGTCTATAATTTTAATGGTAGGTTTATTTGAACAGTGAGAGACAGAATAACAACAACAAAAAATCCAGAAAAACGCATGTGAAAAATGTTATAAATTGATTTCCATTTTAATGAGGGAAATAAGTATTTGTCCCCTCTGCAAAACATGACTTAGTACTTGGTGGCAAAACCCTTGTTGGCAATCACAGACGTCAGACATTTCTTGTAGTTGGCCACCAGGTTTGCACACATCTCAGGAGGGATTTTGTCCCTCTCCTCTTTGCAGATCTTCTCCAAGTCATTAAGGTTTCGAGGCTGACGTTTGGCAACTCGAACCTTCTGCTCCCTCCACAGATTTTCTACGGGATTAAGGTCCGGAGACTGGCTAGGCCACTCCAGGACCTTAATGTGCTTCTTCTTGAGCCACTCCTTTGTTGCCTTGGCCGTGTGTTTTGGGTCATTGTCATGCTGGAATACCCTTCCACGACCCATTTTCAATGCCCAGGCTGAGGGAAGGAGGTTCTCACCCAAGATTTGACGGTACATGGCCCCGTCCATCGTCCCTTTGATGCAGTGAAGTTGTCCTGTCCCCTTAGCAGAAAAACACCCCCAAAGCATAATGTTTCCACCTCCATGTTTGATGGTGGGGATGGTGTTCTTGGGGTCATAGGCATTATCCCTCCTCCTCCAAACACGGCGAGTTGAGTTGATGCCAAAGAGCTCCATTTTGGTCTCATCTGACCACAACACTTTCACCCAGTTGTCCTCTAAATCATTCAGATGTTCATTGGCAAACTTCAGACGGGCATGTGTATGTGCTTTCTTGAGCAGGGGGACCTTTGGCGCTGCAGGATTTCAGTCCTTCACGGCGTAGTGTGTTACCAATTGTTTTCTTGGTGACTATGGTCCCAGCTGCCTTGAGATCATTGACAAGATCCTCCCGTGTAGTTCTGGGCTGATTCCTCACCGTTCTCATGATCATTGCAACTCCACGAGGTGAGATCTTGCATGGAGCCCCAGTCCGAGGGAGATTGACAGTTCTTTTGTGTTTCTTCCATTTGCAAATAATCTCACCAACTGTTGTCACCTTCTCACCAAGCTGCTTGGCGATGGTATTGTAGCCCATTCCAGCCTTGTGTAGGTCTACAATCTTGTCCCTGACATCCTTGGAGAGCTCTTTGGTCTTGGCCATGGTGGAGAGTTTGGAATCTGATTGATTGATTGCTTCTGTGGACAGGTGTCTTTTATACAGGTAACAAGCTGAGATTAGGAGCTCTTCCTTTAAGAGTGTGCTCCTAATCTCAGCTCGTTACCTGTATAAAAGACACCTGGGAGCCAGAAATCTTTCTGATTGAGAGGGGGTCAAATACTTATTTCCCTCATTAAAATGCAAATCAATTTATAACATTTTTCACATGCGTTTTTCTGGATTTTTTTGTTGTTATTCTGTCTCTCACTGTTCAAATAAACCTACCATTAAAATTATAGACTAATCATTTCTTTGTCAGTGGGCAAACATACAAAATCAGCAGGGTATCAAATACTTTTTTCCCTCACTGTATAAGGTTTTAAAAATAGGTTATATATTTCATTCAATGTTCCTTGACGTACACTAAGGCATTGTTGGCAGAATAAAAGGATGCAGTTCAATGCATGATTCATATAATTCAACAATACATTTCTTGGTAGTCCAAAACATATTGCTATCAGGTTGTAAATCACAGCTGTCCTGGTACATTGTTTGCTGTCTCCATTCGGGATGCACTGTTTCAGTTTCAATCACTCAATATTCTGGACAAAAACGGAAGAATGTAACTAAGGCTGGGAATGTCAAAACAATCAAACTGCAAGGGCAATGATCAAAAGTCAGTCATAACGTGGCTAATAGGATAGCATGTCTATTTATGCAGCAAGCTAAAAACATAGAGCCTAATGTTAGCCTGATAGCTAGCTAGCTGCTAGGAGGATGTCATGTCATGCCATTGGAGTAGTGGGTGAATGACTGACTTTTTCCCCTCATATCGTATTTCAGTGGCTATGCACAGCTAGAGATGCAGGTGTCATTTGGTTAGCTAGCAAGAACTTGAACAACTGTTATCCAGTTAGCATATCTCTATCTACTCCGATTTCAGAGCACTCTCGTCTGAGTGTGCCAGAGCACAGAACAACTGATGAATTTACAAATGCGCAACACCCGCTGAATGTGACCGGTGTCAGTAAAGGTAGACAAAAAAGTAATAGTTAGTCAAGAACGCTCTAGATACCATGTAAACAGCCTAACCAGTTCTGCTATGGTGAGTAAAATGGTCAGAGTGAGGTGTTCTCTCATTTGTGTCTGGAAGTAGCTAGCTAGCAACTTGAGCCAACTTTAGCCAGATAGCTTGGGTGCTTGGTTGGGAAATGCATTGGCAGGCAAGCTGCAGATGGCTGAGCAAGCTACAATTCCCCATCGTTTATCAGTGCATTTTTGACAGTCAGCTAGCAGAAAAGGTTAGAGAGGGTTTAACTAATGTTCCTTTGTTAGATTTTAGCTAATCTTTGCTCTGGCTAGCATTAGTTGTTGATCTTGTTGTTGTTGATGTGCATGAATGAGGGAGATGGTTGTTTGATAAAAAGGACTGTAAAATTCCCAAATGTAAGAGGACTCCCGTGATATTTACATATTTGCAGAAATCAATTCAGATTTATTTTGTGGCTTTTGGCGAATGCTTCTTATGATCTAAAGTCACGCTGCTGCAACTGCCTGTAAACACACAGTCCAGTTTGAAGTGAATGATGGCAGGTCCGTGTGGCAAATGGCTTGTTTGTATGAAGGCCTACTTCAGCTCTGATTGGCTATAGTGCACCGGTCTGTGTAGACTCTGGTCCTGGACAAGACAGATTCTGTTTTATTTACTGCAGTGCCTATTAATTGTCCAAACGCACGGCTGCTTTCCTATTATATATTGCTATAGAATGTTCACAAATTCCGTAGTATACATAATTCCCATTTCACGTTTGAATTTATTAAAACGTGAAAATGACCATATCTAAGTGGTCGCTTGTAAAAAATGTTTTAAAATAAATAAAATAACAACCTGTAATTCTTCCTGGGGGTGTATATGAACAGATTTTAATAAGATTTCATGATTGATAAAATGCTGTCAGTACCACTTTAGTTATTATTTTCAAAGAGATGGCTAACAACAGCAAGCATGCTGCCATAAAAAACACAGTTCCACTCACCAGATGATGATCATTTGAAACGTACTGTAACTTTTTGTTGAAAGTTATTTTTGAAAAGGGAAATGATCAACAACATCCTCTTTGATAACACCCGCTACATCCTCTGCAAACTAGCCAACAACAAAAGCTAGACCATTGGAGAACTACTTCACACTATTGCACTACTTCACACTACATTAGAACTACTTCACACTACATTTATCTCCCCAGAGACCAGCAAAGAAAAATCCTGATTGGATTTTTTTTTCTTGTCTGTGTTGACTATGGCTTTCTGAGTAGCGCAGCAGTCTAAGCCACTGCATCTCAGTGCTAGAGGCACCACTACAGACCCTGGTTCAATCCTGAGCTGTATCACAACTGGCTGTGATTGGGACTCCGGTAGGGCAGTGCACAACTGGCCCAGTGTGGTTAGAATTTGGCCGGGGTAGGCCGTCATTGTAAAACAAGAATTTGTTCTTAAAAGACTTGCCTAGTTAAATTAAGCTTAATGAATATAATAACCCTTTCTTTCCAACACAAACTTAAGGGATTTGATCAGAAAATCATTGAAAATAATAATGCAATTCTATATTATAATCATTATTGTATAAATCCTTAGCCCTTCTCTGAAGGTTCCCCTCTGTGTTTGGGTTAGTAATATTTTGTAGAGTGGCTCTATTTTCCCTCAGCATGCATTCTTTCACTATTTTGAATGTGTAAAGAATCTATATGCTGTTCTGAATTATGAACACAGAAATACTGGACATCTTATTATGGTGGTCATTTGATAAAATTGCAATCATGGTCTTGACTCGGAATCGATTTTCTCCGGTCTTGGTCTTGAATCGATCTCGCATTAGGTTGTCTCGAACACAACACTGGTAGGGAGACTGGACAAACACCCCAAATAGTGTCTAGCGGTTGAAGTTTACCTATAAGGAAACTGTAAGACACACACACACAAACACACACACAAAAGAATACTTCTAAATAATAATAATGTGTGTGCATCTATCAGTTACACATACATGTCAGTACATACATACAAAAATAAGGTCACACGAGGGAGCTTTATCTGTTTTTGAAACCAGGTTTGCTGTTCACTTACGCTATATGAGATGGAAGGGAGTTCCATGCAATCATGGCTCTATATAATACTGCACCTTTTCTTGAATTTGTTCTGGACCTAGGGACTGTGAAGAGACCCCTAGTGGCATGTCTGGTAAGGGTAAGTATGTCTATCAGAGCTATATGTAAGTTTATTATACAGACAATTTGGAATTTTCAACACAATATCTCTCACTAAACAAGACTTGATGCAGTCAATCTATCCTCTACTTTGAGTCAAGAGAGACTGGTATGCGTACTGTTGACATTAGCCCTCTGTGTACAACCATTCACAAAAAAAACACCTTGTTTCGCTATTATTCCTTGGAACAAACTGGAACAAACTGGAAAGAGGCGTCTTCAATGACACTACCCCTGTTGCTCTCCTTCTGTTGTTTAATGAATAAAGGACTAAATTATTAATGATCCCCAGTACCATTAATTATTCAAATGTGCCTGTGGTTGAAAGCGGTGCTCTAGGTAAAGGGGTGATGTATAGTCTGAGAAAAATACCTCTTTCTTAATTGTGGTGATTAGCATTGGACACCTAATGATGTACCTCCCCTCCCTGTTTGTGATGTCAGAGAACCTGATGTCCATTAACGGGGGAGAATAAATAGCTGCATATGTGTTTTGGAGAAATGGTGTGGGAGGAGAAAACGTCTCACCACACTGAATTATGTCCATGCAGTGGCTTGTACAGTATATATGAATAACGGTTTAATAATATAACAGACGGAATCCTTAGCTGCTGCATACATTTTTTGACTTTTAAAATTAATTATATATACCCATTTATTCTTGAAGAATATAACCTATACATTTTTCATGAGCTTAATTCCACTGTCTTACGCCATCAGAAGTCAAAATAAGCTTGTTTTACACCGTTTGTTTACCAAATCAATGTAAACAAAGACTGTATAGCCTCAAAACATGGTTAAAACTATAATGGTGATATCATGAATGGTCAGTCCCTGCATCTATAGCTCTGTCTGTATAGGAATTTGAGAGTGGTTAAATTTCACCCACTGTCTGGTAGAAACGTGTGAAATTTTACGTTGCTTCAGTTGTATATGAGAACTTCTCAGTTCAGCCCAACCAATCAGTGTCTACTTCCTGTATTCTATCAAGTAAACAAAAACCACTCTGTGATATTGTTGCCCCTCAGAACTTTAAAACATTTTCTATTAAGATTTTTTGACATATCCTTTTTATGATCCCCAAATGTAAACAGAGTCAGAATTAGTTATCCTAAATACTGTTGGTCCCACAGTTTGTTGGCCGGAGGCTAGGGTCGATATTTTTTGTTTATTTGATTTTTGTCACCTAAATGCATTAGAGCACCAGGCAGCATCAGGCTCTAGCGGCTTTGACAGGTAATTAGATTGGGGTGCCACCAAGGCAACAATACATATTTACTCTCTTATGACACATTGGGCACCACTGCCCAAGCAGAAATAACCTAAATCTTTAATTCACAAAGGGCAAAAAAACAACACAAGACACACCACAAGAACAACACTAAAAAACACTAAAGCACCAACACCACCAAAACGAATGCACCAACACCACAACACCACCAACACTAAAGCACCAACACCACAACACCATCACCAAAACACCAACACCACCACCAAAACTAAAGCACCAACACCACAACAACACCCCCAACACTAAAGCATCAACACCACAACAACACCAACACTAAAGCATCAACACCACAACAACACCACCAACACTAAAACATCAACACCACAACACCCCCAACACTAAAGCATCAACACCACCAACACTAAAGCACCAACACCACAACAACGCCACCAACACTAAAGCACAAACACCACAACAACACCACTAACACTAAAACATCAACACCACAACAACACCCCCAACACTAAAGCATCAACACCACAACAACACCACCAACACTAAAGCACCAACACCACAACAACAACACCAACACTAAAGCACAAACACCACAACAACACCACCAACACCACAACAACACCACCAACACTAAAGCACCAACACCACAACACCATCACCAAAACACCAACACCACAACACCACCACCAAAACTAAAGCACCAACACCACAACAACACCCCCAACACTAAAGCATCAACACCACAACAACACCAACACTAAAGGATCAACACCACAACAACACCACCAACACTAAAACATCAACACCACAACAACACCCCCAACACTAAAGCATGAACACCACAACAACACCACCAACACTAAAGCACCAACACCACAACAACACCACCAACACTAAAGCACAAACACCACAACAACACCAACACTAAAGCATCAACACCACAACAACACCCCCAACACTAAAGCATCAACACCACAACAACACCACCAACACTAAAGCACCAACACCACAACAACACCACCAACACTAAAGCACAAACACCACAACAACACCACCAACACTAAAGCATCAACACCACAACAACACCCCCAACACTAAAGCACAAACACCACAACAACACCACCAACATCACAACAACACCACCAATACTAAACCCAAGGAAGAGGAGAGAGGGGAGAGGTGTTTGTGTTGTGAGTGCATGTATGCATCCCACTTCCACTGCTATGTGGTAATTTTTATATATATTTTTTATTTCACCTTTATTTAACCAGGTAGGCCAGTTGAGAACAAGTTCTCAATAACAACTCTGATCTGGCCAAGATAAAGCAAAGCAGTGCGACAAAAAACAACAACACAGTGTTACACATGGGATAAACAAAAGTACAGTCAATAACACAATAGAAAAAAATCTATCTACAGTGTGTGAAAATGGAGTAAGGAGGTAAGGCAATAAATAGGCCATGGTAGCTAAGTAATTACAATTTAGCAAATTAACAATGATGTTTGGGATAGTATAGGATGGAATCAGAAGCTGTAATGAATAATAATTGCTTACCAAAATTGTAGATTTTGTACTGCCAGTCCTTGTTGTAGGCACTTCCTTGACATGAACTGCCTACATTATTACACATATTATTTTTAATTGTGGGAATGAATTAAGATACGCAAGATTTTGATATACACTACTGTTGAAAAGTTTGGGGTCACTTAGAATGGTCCTTGTTTTTGAAACAAAAGCAATTCTTCTGTTCATTAAAATAACATCAAATTGATCAGAAATAAAGTGTAGACATTGTTAATGTTGTAAATGACTATTGTAGCTGGAAACGGCAGATTTCTATGGAATATCTACATAGGCGTACAGAGGCCCATTATCAGCAACCATCGCTCCTGTGTTCCAATGGCACGTTGGGTTAGCTAATCCAAGTTAATAATTTTAAAAGGCTAATTGATCATTAGAAAACCTTTTTGCAATTATGTTAGCACAGCTGAAAACTGGTCCTAAAAAACTGCATGGACATCTCGTACAACGCTGTGTACTACTCCCTTCACAGAACAGTGCAAACTGGCTCTAACCAGAATAGAAAGAGGAGTGGAAGGCCCCGGTGCACAACTGAGCAAGAGAACAAGTACATTAGAGTGTCTAGTTTGAGAAACAGATGCCTCACAAGTCCTCAACTGGCAGCTTCATTAAATAGTACACGCAAAACACCAGTCTCAATGTCAACAGCGAAGAGGCGACTCCAGGATGCTGACCTTCCAGATACTCAACTAGTCTAAATATACTCTATTATTATGGTTGGGGATTATAATATGGCTTTAAATACCTTAATGGACCACAATGGAAATCACACTACAAACTATCACCCTCATGCACTTAAGGAAATCACAAATATCATGGATATATTGGAACTAGTTGATATATTGAGACTGACATTTCCTGACTGTGTGAGATATACATGGCAGAGGCTCAATCAAGCTATTCTTCTTGACTTCTTGCCTTTGTCATTTTCCTGGCACCAAAAGTAAAAAAAAGTGTTGCTAGGGCACCAAATAATTGCCGTACACATTACTCCTACAGAATTTCCAAGTGGGCGAGGATATTGGAAATTTGACAACTTGTTTTTATCCAAGACAGAAGAATTTAGAACTGACTTTTTACTAGCTACAACAGATACCCTTATTGTGTGAGACACACACAAATGTGGCTTTAGAGGCCATGCAATTCAATAGTCATCTTTAAAACAAAAACAATATAGGTCAAAAGATCTTATATTAACAAATAAAAAATAGGAACTAACAGTACAGGTAGATAGCAATAAAAAATGTACCATAGACGCACAGAATAAGTTAGAGTAAAAACAAAAATAACTGGAGTAACTTCAAAAAAAAAATATTGGGTGTAATATAAATCAAATCAAATTGTATTAGTCACATGCACCGAATACAACAGGTGTAGACCTTACAGTGAAATGCTTACTTACGAGGCCCTAACCAACAATGCAGTTTCAAAAAATATGGATAAGAATAAGAAATAAAAGTAACAAGCGAGACTATATACAGAGGGGTACCGGTACAGGGCTGGGTCTGAGGACCCATACCAAATCTTTTCAGTCTCCTGAGGTGGAATAGGTTTTGTGAGAATGGGGGTGTGCTCGGTCCTCTTTTTCCTGCAGTCCACAATCATCTACTTTGCTTTGATCACGTTGAGGGAGAGGTTGTTGTCCTGGCACCACACGGTCAGGTCTCTGACCTCCTCCTTATAGGCTGTCTCGTCATTGTCTGTGATCAGGCCTACCACTGTTGTGTCATCTGCAAATTTAATGACCGTGTTGGAGTCGTGCCTGGCCGTGCAGTCATGATTGAACAGGGAGTACAGGAGTGGACTGAGCACGCACCCCTGAGGGGCCCCTGAGTTGAGGATCAGTGTGGCGGATGTGTTGTTACCTACCCTTACCACCTGGAAGTGGCCTGTCAGGAAGTCCAGGATCCAGTTGCAGAGGGAGGTGTTTAGTTCCAGGGTCCTTAGCTTACTGATGAGCTTTGAGGGCACTATGGTGTTGAATGCTGAGCTGTAGTCAATGAATAGCATTCTCACATAGGTGTTTCTTTTGTCCAGGTGGCAAAGGGCAGTGTGGAGTGCAATAGAGATTGCATCATCTGTGGATCTGTTGGTGCGGTATGCAAATTGGAGTGGGTTCAGAGTTTCTGTGATAATGGTGTTGATCTGAACCATGATCAGTCTTTCAAAGCACTTCATGGCTACAGACGTGAGTGCTACGGGTCGGTAGTCATTTAGGCAGGTTACCTTAGTGTTCTTGGGCTAAGGCACTATGGTGGTCTGCTTAAAACGTGTTGGTATTACAGACTCGGACAGGGAGAGGTTGAAAATATCAGTGAAGACACTTGACAGTTGGTCAGCGCATGCTCGCAGTACACATCCTGGTAATCATTCTGGCCCTGCGGCCTTGTGAATTTTGACCTGTCTAAAGGTCTTACTCACATCGGCTGCGGAGTGAACTGGATGGAGTATGGGGAAGAATGCACCAATAATGTTTTAATCTTCAACAGAAATGCTACCAGAAATAACTTATAAAATGACAGAGTCAACCACGATTCACCAAACAATATTTTGAAAGAGGAAGCAAAATACTTTATTCACATGTTTTCGTTTTAGTCTCCTCCATCTACACATCTACACATTTTAAGGATTCTTTTTAATTTAAGTGTGAAATAAATTTATAAAATTGCCAAATTACAGAGGAGGAACTTCTTGATACAATTAAAGCCTTTATGTCGAGGAAAACTCCAGGGCTGGATGGCATACCAGTTAATGTACAGTATATCAAACCTTTTCGATGTACAGTGCCTTCGGAAAGTATTCAGACCCCTTGACTTTTTCCATATTTTGTTACATTACTCTAAAATTGATTATATATATATTTTTTACTCTCATCAATCTACACACAATGCCCCATAATGACAAAGCAAAAACAGTTTTTTGACATTTTTGCAAATTTATGAATAAATTAATAATCTGGAATATTACATTTACATAAGTATTCAGACCCTTTACTCAGTACTTTGTTGAAGCACCTTTGGCAGTGATTACAGCATCAAGTCTTTTTCGGTATGACGCTACAAGCTTGGCACACCTGTATTTTGGAAGATCATCTGATTTATCTCTGCAGATCCTCTTAAGCTATGTCAGGTTGGATGGGGAGCGTTGCTGCAGTTATTTTCAGGTCTCTCCAGAGATGTTCAATCGGGTTTAAGTCCGGGCTTTTGCTGGGCCACTCAAGGACATTCAGAGACTTGTCCCGAAGCCATTCCTGTATTGGCTGTGTGCTTAGGGTCATTGTCCTGTTGGAAGGTGAACCTTCGCCCCAGTCTGAGGTCCTGAGCACTCTGGAGTAGGTTTTCATCAAGGATCTCTCTGTACTTTGCTCCATTCATCTTTGCCTCAATCCTGACTAGTCTCCCAGTCTCCGCCGCTGAAAAACATCCCCACAGCATGATGCTGCCACCACCATGCTTCACCGTAGGGATGGTGCCAGGTTTCCTCCAGACGTGATGCTTGGCATTCAGGCCAAAGAGTTCAATCTTGGTTTCATCAGATAAGATAATCTTGTTTCTCATGGTCTGAGTTCTTTAGGTTCCTTTTGGCAAACTCCAAGCGGGCTGTCATGTGCCTTTTATTGAGGAGTGGCTTCCGTCTGACCACTCTACCATAAAGGCATGATTAGTGGAGTGCTGTAGAGATGGTTGTCCTTCTGGAAGGTTCTCCAATCTCCACAGAGGAACTTCTGAGCTCTGTCAGAGTGACCATCGGGTTCTTGGTCACCTCCCTGACCAAGGCTCTTCTTCCCCGATTGCTCAGTTTGGCTGGGCGGCCAGCTCTAGGAACAGTGTTGGTGGTTCCAAACTTCTTCCATTTAAGAATGATGGAGGCCACTGTGTTCTTGGGGATCTTCAGTGCTGCACACATTTTTTGGTACCATTCCCAAGATCTGTGCCTCGACACAATCTTGTCTCGGAGCTCTAAGGACAATTTCTTCAACCTCATGGCTTTGTTTTTCTTTTGACATGCACTGTCAATTGTCGGACCGTATACAGACAGGTGTGTGCCTTTTCAAATCATGTCTAATCAATTGAATTTATCAAAGGTGGACTCCAATCAAGTTGTAGAAACATCTCAAGGATAATATATAGAAACAGGATGCACCTGAGCTCAATTTCGAGTCTCATATCAAAGGGTCTGAATACATATGTAATAATAATTGTAATAATAAACCTGTTTTTGCTTTGGCATTATGAGGTATTGTGTGTAGATTGTTGAGGATTTAAAATTTTTTAATCCATTTTAGAATAAGGCTGTAACGTAACAACATTTTGAAAAAGTCAAAGGGTCTGAATACTTTCCGAAGCCACTGTACTCAGAGGTCCGTTATTAGAATGTTTTAACCACACCTATAACAATAGTAGACTATCAGATAGAGCTGATCTACCCCCCACCCCATCCCACCACCACCCCCAAACCAAAATGACCAACACAGCAACTCCACCAACACTAAAGCACCAACACAACACCACCAACACTAAACACCAACACAACAACACCAGCAACACTAAACCACCATCACAACGCCACCAACACTAAAGCACCAACACAACAACACCAGCAACACTAAACCACCATCACAACGCCACCAACACTAAAGCACCAACACAACAACACCAACACTAAAGCACCAACACAACAACAACACCACCAACACTAATGCACCAACACAACACCACCAACACTAAAGCACCAACAGAACAACACCAACACTAAAGCACCAACACAACAACAACACCAGCAACACTAAACCACCATCACAACAACACTACCAGCAACACTAAACCACCATCACAACAACATTACCAGCAACACTAAACCACCATCACAACATTACCAGCAACACTAAACCACCATCACAACAACATTACCAGCAACACTAAACCACCATCACCACCAACACAACACCACCAACACTAAAGCACCAACACAACACCACCAGCAATACTAAACCACCATCACAACAACATTACCAGCAACACTAAACCACCATCACAACAACATTACCAGCAACACTAAACCACCATCACAACAACATTACCAGCAACACTAAACCACCATCACAACAACATTACCAGCAACACTAAACCAACAACACCACCAACACTAATGCACCAACACAACACCACCAACACTAAAGCACCAACAGAACAACACCAACACTAAAGCACCAACACAACAACAACACCAGCAACACTAAAGTACCATCACAAAAACATCACCAGCAACACTAAACCACCAACACAACAACAACAACACCAACACTAAAGCACCAACACAACAAGAACACCAACACAACACAACCAACACTAAAGCACCAACATAACAACACCAACACTAAAGCACCAACACAACACCAGCAACACTAAAGCACAAACACAACAACAACAACAACACCACCAGCAACACTAAAGTACCATCACAAAAACATCACCAGCAACACTAAACCACCAACACAACAACAGCACCAACACCAAAGCACCAACACGACAACAACACCACCAACACCAAAGCACCAACACCAGCAACACTAAAGCACCTTGGAAGCATTCAAGGAACGATTTGGGAGGCTTGGATTTATCATGCTGTTTACGTGCGATTTGACATGACCCTCTTTGAGTTGAAATACACGTCCTTTGATTGCTTCAGCCTCTGTGACATGTACTTTCAATCTGTCTCTTTCAGACCAATTCCCCAAATAGGGTTTGGTCATCTATAATTTCTAAACTGTTTGTGGAGGTGCAAGGCAAGATTGTGCCAAGCTCAGAAAATGGTCTGAATTACCTTTTTTTTTTTTTACCCTCCCCCTGCCTTGGGAGATAGACAGATGTGGTATCTTTGGGCATCCTCCAGCAAACATGTAAACACAGTTATGTGAATGGTGTGCTTTCGTGTAATGTCATAACATATTTTTGGTTTCATCAATATCTTGAACAAGGTCAGAATTAAATCTGATACTGTATAATGTATTTGTTTAGTCATGAAAAATGTGCTGTATGAATCATCTAAATCTTATCATAGATAACTTGTTAGGGAGCGGCTCCAGAGGTGACGGTTTTGGAGTCTGGCGTGCCCAAAGTAAAATGCCTCCCACTCAGGCCCAGAAAATAGGATATGCACATAATTAGTATTGGATAGGAAACACTCTGAGGTTTCCAAAAGTGTTAACATTTTGTCTGTGAGTGTAACAGAACTCATTTGGCAGGCAAAAAAACAGAGAAGATTCCATCCGGAAATGTCATTCTGGTGGCTTATGGCTCACTTAGAGAGACTGCCTCTTGAAAACTCTTCATACCAGGACACTGAATGTAGTACCTATTGCTTCCACTGGATGTCAGCAGTGTATAGGTAAAGTTTCATGGCAATCGGAACCAATGTGTTCAATAGGTAGGGGTTTTGGTGAGGGGGACCTCTTTTTCAGTTGCACGTTTTTGGGGCACACGTTTGGCTGAGCGGTCCACTTTATTTGACTTGTATAACGTTTAGGTGACCATCCAAGTGAAAGATTATCACTTTTATTCATAAAATATAAGCTAAGGATGCATTTTAATTGTTTTTTGTTTTGTTGAGGAAACGTTTCTAGGTTTAGTTGAACGCATTCTCTTCACGTTGGATTTTCTGAACACAAGGCGCCAACCAAACGGAGATTTATGGATATAATAAATTACTTTTTCTAACCAAATACCCATGGATTGTCTTCTTTGGACACTTAGGAAGACCTCTGCAGAAGTTCTACAAAAGGTAAGGCACAGGTTTTCCCTGTGAAATGCATTTTCTATCGACCGCGCGCTGGCTAAAGAGTTCATGGTTATGGAAAATATTGAAGGTGCTACCCTCAAACAATCAAATGTAGTGCTTTCGCCGTAAAGCCTTTTTGAAATCCGACAACGCTGTGATATTGCCAAGAAGCAGACCTTTTGATGAGTATGAAACACTTGTATATTGGTGCATGTTTAATAATTCAACCTTTGGATTTTGCCTTGCATTTCACCTGGTAGTGTCGGGAGTGGGGCGCTTGCGCCCCAAATCACCTTGCTGCCCCCTAAGAAGATAACTGACAAGACTTACGCTGAAGTCGGTTCCTCTCCTTGTTCGGGCGGCGTTCGGTGGTCGACGTCACCGGTCTTTTAGCCATCGCCAATCCACTTTTCATTTTCCATTTGTTTTGTCTTGTTTTCCATCACACCTGGTTTTAATTTCAGCAAGCAGGCCTTTCTAATCGACCTGGCCCAGGTATCCTGGAAGGATATTGACCTCATCCCGTCAGTAGAGGATGCCTGGTTATTCTTTAGAAGTGCCTTCCTCACCATCTTAAATAAGCATGCCCCATTCAAGAAATGTAGAACCAGGAACAGATATAGCCCTTGATTCTCTCCAGACCTGACTGCCCTTGACCAGCACAAAAACATTCTGTGGCATTCTGCATTAGCATCGAACAGCCCCCGTGATATGCATCTTTTCAGGAAAGTCAGGAATTAATATACACTGGCAGTTAGGAAAGCCAAGGCTAGCTTTTTCAAGCAGAAATTTGCTTCCTGTAACACAAACTCAAAAAAGTTCTGGGACACTGTAAAGTCCATGGAGAATAAGAGCACCTCCTCCCAGCTGCCCACTGCACTGAGGATAGCAAACACTGTCACCACCGATAAACCCACAATAATTGAGAATTTCAATAAGCATTTTTCTACGGCTGGCCATGCTTTCCACCTGGCTACCCCTACCCCAGTCAACAGCCCTGCATCCCCCTCAGTAACTCGCCCAAGCCTCCCCCATTTCTCCTTCTCCCAAATCCAGTTAGCTGATGTTCTGAAAGAGCTGCAAAATCTGGACCCCTACAGATCAGCAGGGCTAGACAATCTGGACCCTTTCTTTCTAAAAATATCTGCCGGAATTGTTGCAACCCCTATTACTAGCCTGTTCAACCTCTCTTTCGTGTCGTCTGAGATTCCCAAAGACTGGAAAGCAGCGGTCATCCCCCTCTTCAAAGGGGGAGACACTCTTGACCCAAACTGCTACAGAACTATATCTATTCTACCCTGCCTCTTTAAGGTCTTTGAAAGCCAAGTTAACAGACAGATTACCCACCATTTCGAATCCCACTGTACCTTCTCCGCTATGCAATCTGGATTCAGAGCTGGTCACGGGTGCACCTCAGCCACGCTCAAGGTCCTAAACGACATCATAACTGCCATCGATAAGAGACATTACTGTGCAGCCGTATTCATTGATCTGGCCAAGGCATTCGACTCTGTCAATCACCACATCCTTATCCGCAGACTCGACAGCCTTGGTTTCTCAAAAGATTGCCTCGCATGGTTCACCAACTACTTCTCCGATAGAGTTCAGTGTGTCAAATCGGAGGGCCTGTTGTCCGGGCCTCTGGCAGTCTCTATGGGGGTGCCACAGGGTTCAATTCTCGGGCCGACTCTCTTCTCTGTATACATCAATGATGTCGCTCTTTCTGCTGGTGATTCTCTGATCCACCTCTACGCAGACGACACCATTCTGTATACTTCTGGCCCTTCTTTGGACACTGTGTTAACTACCCTCCAGACGAGCTTCAATGCCATACAACTCTCCATCCGTGGCCTCCAACTGCTCTTAAACGCAAATAAAACTAAATGCATGCTCTTCAACCGATCGCTGCCTGCACCTGCCCGCCCGTCCAGCATCATTACTCTGGACGGTTCTGTCTTAGATTATGTGGACAACTACAAATATCTAGGTGTCTGGTTAGACTGTAAACTCTCCTTCCAGACTCACATCAAACATCTCCAATCCAAAATTAAATCTAGAATTGGTTTCCTATTTCGCAACAAAGCATCCTTCATTCATGCTGCCAAACTTACCCTCGTAAAACTGACTATCCTATCAATCCTCGACTTCGGTGATGTCATTTACAAAATGGCCTCCAATACCTCCAAAATAGCCTCTCAAATCAAATTGGATGCAGTCTATCACAGTGCCATCCGTTTTGTCACCAAAGCCCCATATACCACCCACCACTGCGACCTGTACGCTCTCGTTGGCTGGCCCTCGCTTTACTCTCGTCGCCATACCCACTGGCTCCAGGTCATCTACAAATCCCTGCTAGGTAAAGCCCCGCCTTATCTCAGCTCGCTGGTCACCATAGCAGCACCAACCCGCAGCACGCGCTCCAGCAGGTATATCTCACTGGTCACCCCCAAAGCCAATTCCTCATTTGGCTGACTTTCCTTCCAGTTCTCTGCTGCCAATGACTGGAACGAACTACAAAAATCTCTGAAACTGGAGACACTTATCTCCCTCACTAGCTTTAAGCGCCAGCTGTCAGAGCAGCTCACAGACCCCTGCACCTGTATATAGCCCATCTGTAAATAGCCCAACCAACTACCTCATCCCCTACTGTATTTATTTATTTATCTTGTTCCTTTGCACCCCAGTTTTTCTACATTGCACATTCATCTACTGCACATCTACCATTCCAGTGTTTAAATGCTATATTGTAATTAATTTGCCACCATGGCCTATTTATTGCCTTTACCTTCCTTATCTTACCTCATTTGCACTCTTTGTATATAGATTCGTTTTTTTTCTACTGTATTATTGACTGTATGTTTGTTTTTACTCCATGTGTAACTCTGTGTTGTTGTATGTGTCGAACTGCTTTGCTTTATCTTGGCCAGGTTGCAGTTGTAAATGAGAACTTGTTCTCAACTTGCCTACCTGGTTAAATAAAGGTGAAATAAAATAAATAAATAAAAATTTGCCCTCATTACTGTTGTTTATTTAACCCTCTGTTTCCCCCATGTCTGTGTGGGTAATTGTTTTTTAGGCATGCCGGTTTATGCCGGGTTTGTATGTTTTTCACCCATGCTTTGTGGCAGCCGTTATTTGTACGTGCATTTTGTACTTTGTGCTGCCTTGCTTGGTTTGTTTTGTGACACGGTTGCGTTCCTTAATTAATTAACATTGCCTGAGTAAAGCGCCTGACTTACCTACACCAGCTACACCCACCACATGACAATAACTGAAGCGAAATTTACTTTTTTATTTTCTACATTTTCAATTCAAGGTAGGCTATTGAAATGTATTAAATGTTCTATTAGATTTTACTGTTACAAGATTACATACTGATGGTGAAATGTACTGTTGCCTACCCTCCTGGTGGGATTTTGGTTGAAACTCTTGACCGTGCATTTTCAGTAATTCACATCTGAATTTAAATTTGCTAGAGACTAGAGAGAGAGGGAGAAAGAAGAAAAGCAGTCTTAAACTGCAATTAAAGAGTATAGGAAGAGCCATGAAGTCAGACGAGGCATGTTTAAGGTAGATAAGGTGAAACCAATTGACGGTCTCTTCCCCAATTTCTGTAGCAGCAGACATTTTATTGTTAAATAGTCTTCCCAGCCCCGATGAATGAGCCCAAGCACGACAACAGCTGGAGAAAATGTGTTTGGTCACACAAATCAATGGAAATGGAGGTTCTTTTAGCAGTGAGTTTCCTCCATTAAGTGTTCCTTTCCCTTTTCAAGGAATCTCCCTCCCTAATGAAGGCTTACATCACAAGCACAAGTCTGTTAGGATTCACAATGTAATTCACAGGTCTCTTACGTGCATGTATAGACATTTGTCAGGCTATATTTGTATAGGCATATGATGGGCTGGCTTGCTCCACCCCGTAGCACGTGCTCCAGCAGGTATATTGCACGTGCTCCAGCAGGTATATTGCACTGGTCATCCCCAAAGCCCAAACTTCCTTTGGCCGCCTTTCCTTCCAGTTCTCTGCTGCCAATGACTGGAGTGAATTGCAAAAATCTCTGAAGCTGGAGTCTTATATCTCCCTCTCTAATTTTAAGCATCAGCTGTCTGAGCAGCTTACCGATCACTGTACCTGTACACAGCCAATCTGTAAATAGCACACCCAATGCTAAATTGTAATTATTTTCGCCTCTAGGGCCTATTTATTGCTTACCTCCCTACTCTTCTACATTTGCACGTACTGTACATAGATTTTTCTATTTTTATTTTATTTTGTGTTATTTTGTGTATGTTTTGTTTATGTGTAACTCTGTGTTGTTGTTTTTGTTGCACTGCTTTGCTTTATCTTGGCCAGGTCGCAGTTGAAATGAGAACTTGTTCTCAACTGGTTAAATAAAGTTGAAATATATATATATTTTTTTTATTTAAAAAATATATATATATCCTAGTGTCAGGACAGTTAGTTAGTGTGACATGGATGTGAGATTTCACACGTTATTGTGTTCGTTGTTCTTACAGAATGTCAGTCAAATGACTGAGGACATGTTATGAAGTTTCAAGTTTTAACTTTATTGTCCAAGAGGGCAATTGGTTTTGGTTATGGTGTATCATACAAACACATATGTATGAAACTAGGCAGACACTAAATACAGCAAACTAAAGTCCCTCTGATTTCCATGGAAAAACCAGAAGGGCTCCAGGCACGGGAAGGTTGCGAACAGAGGTCATCTTAGCTCATTTCCCCTGAGCTAAGCCATAGACATTAGCTGTGGGGGCTAACACAAGTATTTGGGGCTCAGGCAAGACTAATCTTCATTCAAGTATTGGTTCTGCCAGGTCATGGCTGGAGATGGATGGTGGGTGATTGAAGGATGGTTGGAAAATGTCCCAATACCAGACAGATTCCTAAAACCCTAGATAGCGCTTGAGACTACAGGCTCCCTGAATATTTCCTCCCTGACACTTCAGTAGAAAGGGGGAATCTTGCAGAATAGGGGGAGTAACAGGTCACAACTTGCCTTGAGTGGTTGAGTACCTCCGCTTTAGAAGGTTGACTGGCAGGTTTAAACACTGTGTCACCAACTGCTGTGGGGCAGCTCTGTTCCTGAAAACCACCAGATACACTCACAGAGATACACTGGGGATAATCAGCTATGACAGACAGTTGAAAGTGAGTTAAAGTGTAATCTATTCATAATAAAGACGCTGGAATGAATATTGAATCTGACATGTTGCAGTGGAATCAGTCATGTCCAGAAATCACATGGGCTGTTCTTGTCAACTAACTATGATATCAAAATAGTTGCTAAGGTGCTGATAAGCAACTGTAGAGTGCATTGGGAAACCATGGAAATGGTGAATTGATATATTTCCCAGAGAATAAATAAATCCTAATATTCGAGCTTTGGGAAAGCATTCATGTGACATCCTGTGAACACGATGTAGGTATTACTTAGCTATAGAGAGACAGAGAGAGACAAAGAGACAGAGAGAGAGAGACAAAGAGACAGAGAGAGAGACAGGCAGAGAGAGAGAGAGAAGGAGAGACAGAGAGGGACAGAGAGACAGAGAGAGAGACAGAGAGAGAGGAACAGAGAGAGAGACAGAGAGAAAAGGACAGACAGAGACAGCGAGAGAGGGACAGAGAGAGAGAGAAGGAGAGACAGAGAGGGACAGAGAGACAGAGAGAGAGACAGAGAGAGAGGAACAGAGAGAGAGACAGAGAGAAAAGGACAGACAGAGACAGCAAGAGAGAGAGAGACAGAGAGAGGGGGACAGAGCGAGACAGAGAGACCAAGAGAGACAGAATGGCCTCGCCATTGGCAGTTATCTTAGCCGTTACAAAGAATAATGTACTGAAATCATGCAAAGCGAGTATGTATCCGCACATTACATTTCAAATCATAACTCCGCTCTGGGTACGTTCATTAAGTATTGAAAGCTATTCTTGCCTCGAACTTTGGATTTCCATAAGCTCATTAGTGATCATATTGCTCCACAGATCATCAGGGTTGGGGCAAGAAATTACTCTGCTACAAACGACCAGAGAAGGCAGCTTCAGCTAGAAATATGGTAATTAATAATGTCTTTGTGGGTAGACTGATTAAAATTCCAGCAGGATAACAATGTACCAAATTGGTTTATGCCCACCCTGCTTTTCACCCATCAGCACCATATTGAGATTTTCCACCGGGAAGATTACAGTTATCAAAATGAACATTCAAATAATGCTTAGTACATCTGACCCTGATGAGTCCTTGTGGTTGGCCCAGGCCTATTACATTGCATACCTAGCTCCTAATAATCTGCTACATTCACACACCTCTTCACCAAGGCCTGGAGGTTATTGCCAGGTCATGCTAGCAAAATAGGTTTCTAACCTCCAAGGGTCTTTCATGGTTGAATAAATAAATAATGATATCAATCCATTCATAATGATTTTTGACAAGTGGGATCTCCATACCTCACAGGAAGAATAGTGAGCCTAATTCCACTTTCCCTCCAGAGCATCTACAGTGCCTTCAGAAAGTATTCACAACCCTTGACTTTTTCCACATTTTGTTGTGTTTGAGCCTGAATGGATTCAATTGAGATTTTTTGTCACTGGCCTACACATTATACCCCATAATGTCAAAGTGGAATTATGTTTTTAGATAATTTTACAAAATCATTTAAAATGAAAAGCTGAAATATCTTCAGTCAATAAGTATTCAACCAGTGGAGGCTCTTCAGAGGAGGAAGGGGATGACCATCCTCCTCAGTGAATTTCATAAATGTTTTAATTGTAAAACATTTAAAATGTTATCCTTTTTAGATAAAACTATACTCAATATAATCACGTCACCAAATAATTGATTAAAACACACTATTTTTCTAAGAAGGTCTACAGTAGCCTCAACAGCACTCTGTGGGGTAGCACCATGGTGTAGCCGGAGGACAGTTAGGTTCCGTCCTCCTCTGGGTACATTGACTTCAATACAAAACCTCGGAGGCTCATGGTTCTCACCCCCTTCCAATTTAGCTAGTACTGAAAGCATAAGCTACAGCTAGCTAGCACTGCAGTGTATGAAATGTGGTGAGTAGTTGACTTAAAGAGTGAGAAAGACAATAGTTTTGAACAAATTATTTTCTTCCAAAGTGAAGGAGGAGCAAGAGAGAAATAGAGAGAGATTGTCATTTTTTTCTCTTTCAGTTCCACTTACTTAGCTATCAAATGCAGCTAGCAGGTTTAGCCTACTGAAACACCCTGTTCAAACAGAGGGATGCTATGTTAGCTAGCTGGCTATGACTTTCCAACACAACACTGGAACTATTTCAAGTCAAGGTATGCTTTTGGTATTACTAATTTATTGCCACTGGGCCCGCCGTTGTAACTGCTTACTGGCTGTACACTGTAACGTTACTGCATGATTGTAGCGGGTTTACTAACACGTTCGTTCTATTAGCTATGCTGACAATGATGTTACTTTAGCTAATATGATGACAACGATGTAGGCTGTGTGTAGCGGTATGGCTTGGAAATGGTTTTTCGCCTGGTCACATACAGCTGATGTGTTGTGCATTGAAGTCCACAAGCGAAGGGAAGAGGTGAGAGGAGTAGAGCGCATAGATGAATACAAAGTGGCTGCTATGAAAGTGAACTGTGTTTACGCGTGATCAGGGGTTTATTCATTCCACCGATTGTGTTGAAAAAAAATCTTAAACAGAACCAAATGGGGATAAACCGTTTAGAAACTTTTGTTTGCAACTGTTGGACTAATGATTACACCCTAGATCAGCTAGATGCAGGAAAGAGTGTGCAAGGTGGTATTGAATGTCACTGTCTGTCCATGTGTCACTGTCTGTGACCTCAAGTGTGTCTCTC
The DNA here is from genome assembly GCA_030435695.1 of Brachymystax lenok tsinlingensis. Taxonomy (NCBI): domain Eukaryota; kingdom Metazoa; phylum Chordata; class Actinopteri; order Salmoniformes; family Salmonidae; genus Brachymystax; species Brachymystax lenok. Next base: position 11,516,098 of record CM059797.1, on the reverse strand, counting down.
GACCTGTGTGCACCTACTTTGTAAACTTTAATTCATAGGGTGGCAGGTAGCCTAGTGGTTAGAGCTTTGGGCCAGTACCCGAAAGGGTGCTGGATTGAATCCCTGAGCTGACAATGTAAAAATATGTTGTTCTGCCCCTGAGCAAGGCAGTTAACCCACTGTTCCCCGGGCACCGAAGACGTGGATGTCTAGACGAGGCAGCCCACCGCACCGCTCTGATTCAGAGGGGTTGGGTTAAACACGGAAGACACTTTTCAGTTGAAGGAATTTAGTTGTACATCTGACTAGGTATCCCCCTTTCCTTGGGTTGTAGCAACCTCGTGATGGGTACAGAGAAAATTAGCGTATCAAGTAGTAGCCTAAACCTATCGCTGTTACATTAAACTGGGTGAATGGAATATGATTGAGAGTCATCCATTATGCTGTAATAGAAATAAGGCCATGCTCAGGAAAAAATTATCGTCCTCCCTCATCTTAAACGCCACTGAACACCACTGTATTCAACCCCTTTGTTTTGGCAAGCCTAAATAAGTTCAGGAGTAAGTTCTACTAGGTGTGCAAAAATAGTGTTCAACATGATTTTTGAATGACTACCTCATCGCTGTACCCCACAAATTCTATTATCTGTAAGGACCCTCAGTCGAGCAGTACATTTTAAACACAGATTCAACCACAAAGACCAGGGAGATTTTCCAATGGCTCACAAATAAGGGGACCTATTGGTAGATGAGTAAATAAAAAAGCAAACATTGAATATCTCTTTGAGGATGATGAAGTTATTAATTACATTTTAACGTTTTGGATGGGTTATCAGTACACAGAGTCACTACAAAGATAAAGCCGTCCATCTTAACTTCGTTGCCGAAGAAGAATGAATATACTCAGGGATTTCACCATGAGGACAATGGTGACTTTAAAACAGTTACAGAATTGAATGTTTGTGATAGGGGAAAACTGAGGATGGATCAACAACATTGTAGTTACTCAGCAATACTAACCTAAATGACAGACTGAAAAGAAGGAAGCCTGTATATAATAAAAACATGCATCCTGTTTGCAATAAGGCACTAAAGTAAAAGTGCTAAAAATGTGACAAAGAATGTGTATTTTATATGTATGTACACTACCGTTCAAAGTTTGGGGTCACTTAGAATGGTCCTTGTTTTTGAAAGAAAAGCTAATTTTCCATCCAACCTGACAGAGCTTGAGGGGATCTGCACAGAAGAATTTGAGAAACTCCCCAAATACAGATGTGCCTCGCTTGGGTAGCGTCATACCCAAGAAGACTCAAGGCTCTAATTGCTGCCAAAGGTGCGTCATCAAAGTACTGAGTAAAGGGTCTGAATACTTATGTAAATGTGGGAACTCCTTTCAGACTGTTGGAAAAGCATTCCTCATGAAGCTGGTTGAGAGATTCCCAAGAGTGTGCAAAGCTGTCATCAAGGCAAAGGGTGGCTATTTTGTTTTTTAACAGTTTTTTGGTTACCACATGATTGTGCTATTTCATAGTATTGATGTCTTCACTGTTATTCTACAATGTAGAAAATACAAAAAATAAAGAAAAACCCTGAATGAGTAGGTGTGTCCAAACGTCCAAACTGATTCTGTGTGTATTTACAAAAAAATATATATAGGTGATTGGAAATGAAGCTACAATCTATCTGCAATATTAAAGCTGATCTACCCACCCCAAAAAAATAAAAAATAAAGAACTTACCTGCTCCAAGGCTGGAGCCTTCCTCTGCGCCGGTGCCCAGTCCAGGCACGGCGTCCAGTCCGGCTCCATGGCCGGAGTCTTCCTCTGCGCCGGTGACCAGTCAAGGGATGGCATCCAGTCCCGCTCCAAGGCTGGAGCCTTCCTCTGCGCCGGGGCCCAGTCCGGGTACGGCGTTCAGCCCGGCTCCTTGGTCGGATCCGCTGTCTGAGCGGGTGCTACGTCCCGCACCGGAGCCGCCACCGACGCTAGTTGCCCACCCGAACCCTCCCCATATAGTTTCAGGTTTTGCGGCCGGAGTCCGCACCTTTGGGGGGGTACTGTCACGCCCTGGCCATAGAAAGCCCTCGGGGTTCTCTATGGTGTTTTAGGTTAGGACGTGACTAAGGGGGGGGTTTTCTAGTTGTTTTATTTCTATGTTGGTGTTGAGTATGGTTCCCAAATAGAGGCAGCTGTTATTCGTTACCTCTAATTGGGGATCATACTTAGTGTGTTCTGTTCCCACCTGCATTTGTGGGATATTGTTTTTGATAGTGCCGTTGAGCGCTACGTATTGTACGATCAGTTGTTTTCTTTGGTGGTTTTTGTATGTTCCACCTTTATTAAATATGTGTAACTCGCTGCGTCTTGGTCCATTTATTCAAACGACGATCGTGACACCTTCCCCTTGGACTAGATAAAAAAAAAAACTACTAAACCTTCCCATTGACTGAAATTTAAAGTTTCAATGCATCCCTTAGTGAAACAAAAATCTGAATTGGCCTGCCTGTGTAAACACAGCCCATGAGACGTCATCTTAACCGACTTCATTTGGCTTCAATTCACATTTTACATAGCAATGAATGGTGTCATGTGATTGATGGCTTTGTCCATTCACATATACAGTAATTGATTCAAACCAATAACTCTGAAGACATGCTTATATGACTCTTTGAATAGTATGTATCAGGATCTACTATCAAATTATCCAGATCTAGTCAAATGTTCTAAGTCTTTCAGACTCTAATTGGTATTTTAGGCTACTTGTATTTTACTTGTTGGTTTTTTACTTGACAATATAATTGTATTGTCAGCTAAATTGAAACTGAAAGGGAATAATGTAATTACCACCACTGTAGTCTACCCTAAGTCGGCCATAGCAGATGGTAGTTTCTATGCAGCGTATCTTATTTAATTTCTGTGTAGCATCCCAGTTTTTGGCATCCCAGAGATTGTGCTGAGAGGATAATAGGGAGGCACATAGCCCTGTTTATACACTCCTCTTTCTCCACTCTACATTCTCATTCCTTCACCACAAAACTGCAGAGTAGGTAGGATCATACTACTACTATAGCATAGGCTCCACTGGAGGCTGGTGAGAGGAGGTCGGCTCAAAATAATGGTACCACCAGCTCCCTGTGATAGGCTCCTTCTGGACAATATTGATACATTTAAAGGCGATATCAATTAAAGTCACCCTGACACTTTCTGGAGGACAGTGAGAGAGGAGGGTCTTTGTGAAGGTATCCACCAGGAAAACCAGGGAAGAAGAGCACTCACAACCACTGCGTAAACGTACATAAAACTTAGATCGTGCCTTTGCGCAAATATTTTCTCATACATTTTTCGACTCAAATGAGAAAACCATGAGATGTCTCACTGTATTTTTCAATATGTGTTTCCATCATGTTATCTAAAACATTTGAAGACTATGTGTGCTGACGGAAGGAGAATGTCAGTGGCTGTCTCCAGCTTCCACAGCTATGGTTGGGGGGGCAGAGCCATTGATCCAAGCCTGAACCTTTAAAATGGAGAAGATCAATCAGAGTTATCAGATTGTATGAAATCTAATCATAGGCACCTCTTGAGGAATACAGGGCTCTCAGAACCAGTGTAAGTCATCGATTGCATTCTCAGGTTGCCGTTTCAATTAGACCGCTCTTATTAGTAGCCTGGTCTCTCTATAAGGAACAACACAAGTCTGGATATATCAACATCTTGTTTTGTCTTGCTGTCCAATCTAACAGCACTTCAGAAACCAGGCTAGGACCTCCCAAGATTGTACACTATTAGTAATATTTCCACCTCTCACACGTACGTTTTATATCGCTCCCACCTCTCACATAACAGTTTTATATCGCTTCCACCTCTCCTACATAACAGTTTTATATCGCTTCCACCTCTCACAAATAAGTTTTATATCGCTTCCACCTCTCCTACATAACAGTTTTATATCGCTTCCACCTCTCCCACATAACAGTTTTATATCGCTTCCACCTCTCCCACCTCTCCCACATAACAGTTTTATATCGCTTCCACCTCTCCCACATAACAGTTTTATATCGCTTCCACCTCTCCCACATAACAGTTTTATATCGCTTCCACCTCTCCCACATAACAGTTTTATATCGCTTGCACCTCTCCCTCATAACAGTTTTATATCGCTTCCACCTCTCCCACATAACAGTTTTATATCGCTTCCACCTCTCCCTCATAACAGTTTTATATCGATTCCACCTCTCCCTCATAACAGTTTTATATCGCTTCCACCTCTCCCACATAACAGTTTTATATCGCTTCCACCTCTCCCACATAACAGTTTTATATCGCTTCCACCTCTCCCTCATAACAGTTTTATATCGCTTCCACCTCTCCCACATAACAGTTTTATATCGCTTCCACCTCTCCCTCATAACAATTTTATATCGCTTCCACCTCTCCCACATAACAGTTTTATATCGCTTCCACCTCTCCCACATAACAGTTTTATATCGCTTCCACCTCTCCCTCATAACAGTTTTATATCGCTTCCACCTCTCACACATAACAGTTTTATATCGCTTCCACCTCTCCCACATAACAGTTTTATATCGCTTCCACCTCTCCCTCATAACAGTTTTATATCGCTTCCACCTCTCCCACATAACAGTTTTATATCGCTTCCACCTCTCCCTCATAACAGTTTTATATCGCTTCCACCTCTCCCACATAACAGTTTTATATCGCTTCCACTTCTCCCTCATAAGTTTTATATCGCTTCCACCTCTCCCTCATAAGTTTTATATCGCTTCCACCTCTCCCACATAACAGTTTTATATCGCTTCCACCTCTCCCTCATAACAGTTTTATATCGCTTCCACCTCTCCCACATAACAGTTTTATATCGCTTCCACTTCTCCCTCATAAGTTTTATATCGCTTCCACCTCTCCCTCATAAGTTTTATATCGCTTCCACTTCTGCCACATAAGTTTTCTTCCTAATATTGAGTAGCACCCATTTTTGCCCTCAGAACATCTTCAATTCATCGAGGCATGGACTCTACAAGGTGTTGAAAGCGTTCCACAGGGATGATGGCCCATGTTGACTCCAATGCTTCCCACAGTTGTGTCAAGTTGGCTGGATGTCATTTGGGTGGTGGACCATTCTTGATACACACAGGAAACAGTTGAGCGTGAAAAACCCAGCAGCGTTGCAGTTCTTGACACAAACCGGTTCTCCTGGCACTTACTACCTTACCCCGTTCAAAGGCACTTAAATATTTTGTCTTTCCCATTCCCTCTCTGAATGGCACACATTCACAATCCATGTCTCAATTGTCTCAAGGCTTAACAATCCTTCTTTAACCTGTCTTCTCCCCTTCATCTACACTGATTGACATCAATATGGGATCATAGCTTTCACCTGGATTCACCTGGATTCACCTGGTCATGCTATGTCATGGAAAGGTGTTCATATCGTTTTGTACACTCAGTATATATTGAATTTGCGAGATGGCTCTAGCAGTCATGTGCCTTTCTGAGATTCTACATAAGAGATGGTGAATAGTAGGTTGGGTAGCCGCACTGTGAACAGCAGCAGGGTGGATGGCCTTATGGAAATCCACATCTGTGACCTTCTAATGCTTTCATGGCAAAGGGATGAGTCACAAGCGGGACAGCTCAAATTCCATTATCCTGGCAGCTTTGGGCACGAGCTAAATGGAAAAGGGTGGCATGGCCAGCCGAAATGGGATCCAAGAGTAATTTGTTTGATTTGAATTACAAAGGATAAAACTGAGAACTGTAGAGAAAGAATACATTTCTGCACCCTAAGTATTAGTCTCTACCAGGGTTTTACACAGAGACCCTATGTATCTGCCGTATCATACTATAGCATCGAGACCTGGGTTTAAGTCAAGATGGTATTGGAGGGAATGATAGCTGACATGTGGTAGTGGATGATGTGAATATCCCAAAATGTTTTTCCTGGTCAAGTCACAAACATTAACATTTCTTAACAGAAATGTTTACCTTCTTTCATGGATAACACCAGACTGAGAAAATATCTCTAGTCCTACAGTACATCTACTTCCCCTTTTACTGCCCATATCATGCTGGGGCCATACATGCATTAGAGGAGCTCTAAGCTCGGCAGGGCTTGGCTGGTTGAAACAGACCATGACTATCAGTGTTCGATAGAAACGGATGACTTACACGGAGCTGTCAGTTCCCCGTCTTTCTGTCTGTCATGTGTGCAACCACTCTGCCTTATCCTTATCAGTCCACCATGCAGTGTTGTCGAAGGGAGAACACACATATTAACAACAGGAACAACAAAAAATGTCATGGGAATCAATTCATCACCTGTCCGACGTATATGGTCCAGTTTCATTACAGACACTCGTCTTGAAGAGTCAAGGTCAGGGGTCAAGCTATAAAGGTCAGGCTTTGCGATGCAAGTGACTAAGTTAATTATAGGTTAATAAGGGAAGTTGAATGAGATAAATTACAGTACTCCTTTGGATGATTGACTTATCACACTAGCCCAAGCTCACCAGTCTGTCACATCAGATACATACTGTATATACTGGTACACCAAATGTAACCGTGGATAACTTGCTCATTCTTGCACAGTGTGTTACTGAGAAAAAAACATCTGAAAGATGGAGACTCTAGCCTCCGCTATATAGCATATTTTTCCCATGTTACATCATCAAGGACTGAAAATAACTCATGCATAAAAAAAATGCATTTGACAGAACCCCTTGTTTAGAAAATAATAATACTTTTGTTATTGGATCTGTTCAAAAGTGGATATCGATGTTTAAGACATGGGAGAACATACCAACTCTACTTGGCACTATGATTTGACACGGAAGAACATCAACAATGAGCATTCTGATTGTTGCTCACATAATTCTATAGTGGGGTCAATGGGTCTTCCACACTAGAGCGAGAGAGGGGGAAACATGGCTCTGGAAACTTAATCCATGGCCATTGGACCATATTGAATGTCCATGGGAACCATAGGGAATTTCCAACTCCATCCAAATGCAGCAATGTGCATTGCATGCAGATGCTGTTTCCTCCCTCACGGTAGCACGGGCATACAGATACGGTGAAATATATTGGCACCCTTGCGCTTTACAATGGTGTAAACAGAATGTTTTTTTTTTTTTACTTTTTTTAAGCTATTTTTACCTGTAGGCACCTGCAACTTATCACAGGTGAGATCATTTACACAGTAAACGAGAATCATTGCCTCCAAACAAATTAATATGAATTTTGAATAATTTAGATAATTTTTCTTGGCCCTGTCTAGTTGTAAATCAAACAAATAAATGCGTGAAAACCAAAAGTTTTTTTCAATTTCAACCTATTTTAGAAGAAATTGTGAATCATGCAAGGGAGCCAGTATATTTGAACACATCTGTATCACATGATTTGTTTGTCACTGTCCCCCTTCCACCAGTCTCAGCTTAAAGAAGCATCAATTGGCCTCCCTGTGTAGTTCTCATGCATTTTTCATGACGATTCACTGAAGCCCCTTTGAAAAGACTAATCTCTAAAGCCACCATCACGGTTCTGTTTCCCTGCCTGTGATACAATACAGTGTGTTCGAGGGAACAATATTGCATTTCCCCCTGAGGCTATGTGAGATGAATAGGCATGACAGACGAGGGGACACCATTAAAAGTAGGCCATATTACTTAAAATAACTCCAGACATCCACACACCACCCCCCCACCCCAATTCCATACATTACTTATTGAAAATCTAAATTTAAAGGCCTAAAATAAACCTACAAATAAAGAACTATTCTGCAAAGTTCATCATCTGCTTCCCTAGCCTAGATCATTCTTCCCTAGTTTCAGTCACTAAGAAAGTAGACTTGTTGGTCACACTTAACTAAATATTATCTATGGAGGCTTAATGAAGCCTTCATAAACCCTTCATAGGACCTACATGAACACTACACAAATAATTTATTAGCAAATGCCCCACCTTCATAAGTTATGGATCTTTTAAAATCAATGTGAGCGACTTGTTATTCCACAAGAGAAGCAGTAGTTCACCACAGGCTATCTATATAATGTGGTCTCCTCCAGCCTGCTGTCCCCCAGAGAGACCTCCAGCCTGCTGTCCCCCAGAGAGACACGGATTGAAAGGGACACAATCAGTAGAGCAGAAAGGGGACAGGGAAACAGGTAGGTGAGAACTCATTCAGACACTGCAGGGAATCCACAATTGGATGAGAAAATAGCAGGAAACAGAGAGAGAGAGTGAAAGATATGTTCCTATTCCTGACGAGGACTGATGATGCATAGTCACCGACTGAAACAGAACAAAGATAGCAGAAGACAAAGATAATCATGGAGATATTTCAGGAATAAAGTATATTTTGCCTGCTCTATAGCCTACATGAAATCCAACCCCTAGATACAGTTCTCTTACATTATCAAATACTTCAAAGTTTAAATGGATAATTAACCTGATCTTGTTCTCCCCTCAGCTAAATATTCCCAAAAATGATCTTTACCAGACAGAGATGTGTCAAAAACACAATTATAAAAATGTCCCTGACTTTCTAATTATCATCATACCAAAGAAAGCCATAATCACTTACTTCCAAACACCTAACATCTCCAATGGCCAGATACTGTACACAATAAGAGGTCATATATCATTCATTATAGAGAATTGTGACTTAAAGAGCTGTACCGTCAGCAATCAGGGAGAGTGAGTTCATTTGGTAAAACTTACTTGAGTGCTTTACGGGCATATGCAGGCTTTGAGGGTTGCTAGGGAAAGATAGCATTCCCACACCGGATCATTGACACCGATGGGGAAAAGTTGCCAGTCTAAGAAGGGACTAAAGAAAATCCTCCTCCTCAGCACATCACACTCAGATGTGATTTAGTGGGGCATGTATCTGCAAGGAGATGATAAACATGGGGGATCCATGTCCCCTCCTAACCCCTACGGCTATTTGGAGACTAGTTCACGATGTAGGCAGCTTAAACGTGTCCTTTACCACATCCAATCTGATAGTCAACATTTAGTTCACGTTTCAACAACTTTATCGGCTTGTATACACTGGAACAACATGGCGAGACAATTAGTAAGAAAAGGTTGTGATTTATCAAGACTTCCAGGTACACCAGTACAACGATCAACACTTTCAAGTTGTTGCTTCTAAATTCCACATGACAGTATCAGGCTCTGATTATCATGTTTTGTTTACATCGTTGGGTTAGGCTGAACACACAACACAATGTGCAGTAAAACTAGTTCCCTATGCATCAGCTAACCCTTCCTAACTCCTGATCTTAATTATTAGGGGTAAGAGAGGAACATGTGACCTCAGATGAACATTGGTAGACCTAACAGGACATCTATGGCAACGATTATCATATTATCTGCAAAGTTGAAGAGTTTTGGAAGCACCTCAGACCTATCTGAGGGTGTGGACCAAACTTCAAAGTCTCCCAATCAAAGAATATGGACCAATTTTGGGCTGCAAATATTAGCAGTAAATAATGCTGAGCGATTAGTGCTTGAGGTCGGTCCTGTTTCGGTATGATTATATTAAAAAAAAAACATTTTGTAAACATTGAATTCATTATGAAATAATGACATTAAAATTATTAGAGCTTTATAATGGGAATTCCAAAGCCAGAAATAGTGAACATTCAATTGTCAAAACATTGAAAATATTCCATTGTCTCTGACATAGAAAAAAAGGAAGAGACTATGAAATAATAAAATATTTATGTATATTACTTAGTTTTACTTGATGACGTTATAATTTTTCATTCCTTAAAGTAATCATCTCATCTCTGCTCAGGCAGTAGCAGCCTGCCAGCCAGCCAGACAACTGTCACGATCGTCGTGTAAAGAACTGGACCAAGGTGCAACACTGACTGAGTTCCACATCTTTTAATCACTATATGGAACTTACAAAAACAATAAACAACGAACCGACCGTAACGCAGGTGTAGCGCACACACAGGTACTCACACACAAACAATGACCCCAATTAGAGGAAACGACACTCAACTGCCTCTAATTGGGAACCATCAACAAACCAAACCTAGAAAATAAAACATAGAACAAAAAACACCCCTGCTCTCGTCCTGACCAAAACCACCATAGAGCAGCCAAAAGGGCTATCTATGGCCAGGACGTGACAACAACCATCTATCGTTATCTCTGTTCTCCCCACACTGTAATGTATTTAGTCATCCTATTTAGTATGGTGCAGAGCTGACTGACAATAATAGTACTAGTTTTTCAAAGTAGATAAGGCATACTTTCACAAACTGTCTCTATCCCTCTCTTTCATTGTTGTGTTGTGTAAATTCCTCTCTCATGCAGCAGACTATGCGGTCTGTGTGTATCTAACCTAATTTAGCAGGTGTAAAGGTGTATACATCTCCGTTCGAGATGGAAAAGAACAGGCGCAATGGATTATGGTCATTGTAGTTAATTACCAAGTTTCTGCGCTGAACTAGGTTGACTATTTGATTAATGCAAACTACAACTCCCTTCAGCCCAGCGTCCCATATAGTTCTTCACCTAATTAACTCATGAATGATTTGATTTCTCTCTAGTGAAAAAGCAGGTTGGACCAAAGAAATACATTTAAAAAACTACCCCGAATTCAAGTAATTGAACCAGCATCAGTCAATGAGTTGTTTAATCGCTCAGAACTAGCAGTAACTATCCTATATTTTCCAATCTATCAAAATCAGAAGTCCCATCTAATAATTTATCTGTTATACAGATTAATCTGAGTGGTATCTCATGCAAAGAGATACAGGTACTTTTTTTAATAAGCAAACATTGAAATATTACACCTGAAAACTCAGGCAGTATTTGTTGAGCACATACAGCGTAAATAATAGCTATACCTATACTGATGACAAAGAGTGCGTGTCAAGTCGACATAGCACGGCAGGGCTTTGGCCTGTATCGACTACAAATAGTATTTTGGCCAGGGGCTGTGGGGATGAGAGGAGAGGCAACATCTGAGATCTCTTCATCACCTAGACACAGAGTGCCAGGCATGCATGTGTGTAATGGTCCTCACATGCCTCAGTGCCCAGGCTCCAGCCCTGGGAAAACTACACACAGAATTACACACACAGCGCCTTGCTGAGGATGACAAACACTCTGCTGCTGCAAAGTGTCCCGGTAGGACCGGTGGCATTTTACCCCACCCACAAACACACTGGTACAGACACACACACAGATATGCACACAAGTGGAGGCTGATGGGAGGAGCCAATGGAGGACAGGCTCATTGTAATGGCTGGAATGGAATAAATAGGACGATATCAAACACATCAAACATATATAAATATATAAACCACATGTTTGCCTCCGTTAAATGTATTCCATTCCAACCATTACAACGATCCTCCTATAGTTCCTCACACCGGACTCCACTGACGCGCATACACATACACAGATATGCATGCACGCACACACACACACACACTGCCCCATACCGTGTTTGACTTCCAATATTTGACATTTGTCTCTGCCTGGCATGGAAAGGTTAGGATTTTTCCAGTCCATTGTTAGAGGTGCTGTCACTATCAGACCAACAGAAAGGTTGCTGGTTCGAATACCTGAGCCAAAAATCTGTTGATGTACCCTTGAGTAAAGCACTTGAGTAAAGCACCCTAATTTGCTCCAGGGGTGCTAGACTACTATGGCTGACCCTGTAAAACAACACATTTCACTGCACCTATCCAGTGGATGTGACAATACAACATATATACTGTCTGTAGCTGTATAACACACCTGGTCAATGATTATTCCTTCACCCATGCTCATCTCTCATCATATGGGAATTTTTATTTTTTGAAAGGCAAGTCAGTTAAGAACACATTTGTATTTATAATGACAGCCTTCACCGAGCAAACCCTAACCCAGACAATACTGAGCCAATTGTGCACCGCCTTGTGGGACTCCCAATCAGGGCCGGTTGTGATACAGCCTGGAATCAAACCAGGGTCTATAGTGACACCGCTAGAACTGAGATGCAATGCCTTAGACCGCTGCGCCACTCGGGAGCCCTAACAAAAAGAGTCCTGACCTTTAGAATGGTAACACAGTTACAATGGGACTAGTTTCCCTAGTCAACCTCACTTCACCCTTGTCAATTTTACATTACTGCATGTGTCTGGACAATCGATCTGTGTTCCTCCACTACGCCGGCTAACAAGTGTTCAGACTCCTTTCAGACAGATGATTACATATGAGCCAGTCTGCTGTTTCTCCTCTCCTCTGCAGACTAGTCTACAGCCAACAACAGTAACTACAGCAGCTATAGTGCCCTCCAAGCTCACCCTGGGACTGAACACCTCCCTCTGCAACTGGATCCTGGACTTCCTGATGGGCCGCCCCCAGGTGGTGAGAGTATGCAACAACACAACCGCCACACTGACCCTCAACACAGGGGCCCCTCAGGGGTGCATGCTTAGTCTAGTCCTGTACTCCCTGCTCACCCACGACTGCATGGCCATGTACGATTCAAACACCATCATTAAGTTTGCCGACGACACGACGGTGGTAGGCCTGATCACTGACGACGATGAGAAAGTCTAACTGGAGGAGGTCAAGGACTTGGCAGTGTGGAACCAGAACAACAACCTTTCTCTCAACGTCAGCAAGACAAAAGGGGTGATCGTGGACTACAGGAAACAGAGGGCCGAGCACGGTCCCATTCACATCGACGGGGCTGCAGTGGAGCAGGTCGAGAGCTTCAAGTTCCTCTGTGTCCCCATCACTAAGAATCTATCATGGTCGGCACACACCAACACAGTCGTGAAGAGGGCACAACAACACCTCTTCCCCCTGAAAGGATTTGTCATGGGCCCTCAGATCCTCAAAAAGTTATACAGCTGGACCATTGAGAGCTGCATCACTGCTTAGTATGGTAACTGCTTGGCATCTGAACTAAAGGTGCTACAGAGGGTAGTGTGTACAGCCCAGGACATCACTGGGGCCGAGCTCCCTGCCATCCAGGACCTCTATACCAGGCGATGTCAGAGGAAGGCCCTAAAAAGACTCCAGTCACCCAAGTCATAGACTGTTCTCTGCTACCGCACAGCAAGTGGTGCCATTGCAACAAGTCTGTAACCAACAGTACCCTGAACAGCTTAAGACTGCTAAATAGTTAGTACAGGTAGCTGTTTGATTAACTATTTAACTCTCTGCATTGACCCAACTTTTTTTGTCTCATCACATATGTTGCTGCTACTGTTTATTATCTGTCACTTTATTCCTAGTTATATGTACGTATCCACCTAAATGACCTCGTACCCCTGCACTCGGTTCTGGTACTCTGTGTATATAGCCAAGTTATCATTACTCATTGTGTATTCATTATATTAATAATAATCATTTATTATTATTATTATACTTTATGTTTTACTTTTCTATAATTTCTCTATTTTCTTTCTCTCTACATTGTTGGGAAGGGCCCTTAAGTAAGCATTTCACTGTTACTCTACATCTGTTGACAAAGCATGTGATTAATAAAATGTGATTTGAGCTAGGAGTAATCACCTGTACTGCTGTTGTAGGGATGATTAGAAATACTGAGCATACCCACCATAGATAACCCATAGATAACCATGTCCATCAGCGATCAATATGCAGTGCATTTGGAAAGTATTCAGACCCCTTGACTTTTCCACATTTTGTTATGTTACAGCCTTATTCTAAAATGGATAACATTGTTTTTCCCCCCTCATCAATGTACACACAATACCCCATAATGAAAAAGTGAAAACAGGTTTTTTGCTGTTTGATGCTGTTGTGTTCTGAGCATTTTAATGAAAACATATGGTCTCTTTTGATAGATTGTACCATGATTACCTGTAAGGCACACACTCACATATGCATGAATGCAACTATGCACACACACACACGCACGCGCAAACACACACGTACATTTATGTCACTGTTAATTATTTTTAGTCTTCTGAGATGCCATCCAGCACAACAGATGGTAGAATGACTTTGGGATGCAGACTCACAAAAGTTGGTAAACGTCTTCTGATTTGCATCACCAATGACGTGGATCGTTACAAGTGTTGCAGGCACTGGCTGAGCTGTGGAGAAGAAGGCTACTCAATATAGAAACAGACATTAACATTGACAGGTGAAAAGGAGCAAATGAAACACATGGATTGAATAGAGAGAGGCCTTGGAAAATAATGAAAATCAAAGAAATGGTGGAAGGAACATCACTTTGTACATTATAAATATCTATATTTTCTCATGGCAGAAGCGTACTTTCTTAAAAACATTGATTTCCCAGTTGTCCGTAGTGCAATTCATGGAATACACTCTTTAGTTAAAATAATTTATCGAAAATTCAACAAAATTTGCTTTGGTAATGTCTGGCAAGCATTTTCATAGAAACAAAGGCAAACATATTTCCCAGTGACTGTGATCATTTAAGATTATGGCTGTTGTCAGAGTGTACAATATATATACAAAAGTACTTGGACACCCCTTCAAAATAGTGGATTCGGCTATTTCAGCCACACCGTTGCTGACAGGTGTATAAAATCGAGCAAACAGCCATGGAATCTTCATAGACAAACAAAGGCAGTACACTGGCCTTACTGAAGAGCTGAGTGACTTTCAACGTGGCACCGTCATAGGATGACACCTTTCCAACAAGTCAGTTTGTCAAATTTCTACCCTGCTAGAGCTTCCCCGGTCAACTGTAAGTGCTGTTATTATGAAGTGGAAACGTCTAGGAGTAACAACGGCTCAGCCGTTAGGTGGTAGGCCACACAATCTCACAGAACGGGACCACTGAGTGCTGAACTCTTCAGTAGGGCCTTTCTACTGCCAATGTTTGTCTGGAGTTAATGCATTGGGTAGGAGTCGACAGACTAATACTGAGCAGAGCTGTTTATCTTGATTCAGTTGTCATCTCCTAAATTAGGTGTTACTTCACTGCAGACACAGGTCCTCATCCCACGATGTCACTCAATGGTCTACGGGAGAATAGGAAACAGTTCCTGAGGTGTAACTGTTTATGTGAAACAACCTCAGATGTCAGTGTTTCACTCTGCAGTGTGTTGATAGGGTTACAATCAGACACAGTGTGTTGATAGGGTTACAATCAGACACAGTGTGTTGATAGGGTTACAATCAGACACAGTGTGTTGATAGGGTTACAATTAAGCGCAGTGTGCTGATAGGGTTACAATCAGACACAGTGTGTTGATAGGGTTACAATCAGACGCAGTGTGTTGATAGGATTACAATCAGACGCAGTGTGTTGATAGCGTTACAGAAAGACGCAGTGTGTTGATAGGGTTACAATCAGACGCAGTGTGTTGATAGCGTTACATAAAGACGCAGTGTGTTGATAGAGTTACAATCATACGCAGTGTGTTGATAGGGTTACATAAAGATGCAGTGTGTTGATAGGGTTACATAAAGACGCAGTGTGTTGATGGGGTTACATAAAGACGCAGTGTGTTGATAGAGTTACAATCAGACGCAGTGTGTTGATAGGGTTACATAAAGACGCAGTGTGTTGATAGTTACAATCAGACGCAGTGTGTTGATAGGGCTACATAAAGACGCAGTGTGTTGATAGGGTTACATAAAGACACAGTGTGTTGATAGGGTTACATAAAGACGCAGTGTGTTGATAGGGTTACATAAAGTTGCAGTGTGTTGATAGGGTTACAATCAGACGCAGTGTGTTGATGGGGTTACAATCAGACGCAGTGTGTTGATGGGGTTACATAAAGACGTAGTGTGTTGATGGGGTTACAATCAGACGCAGTGTGTTGATGGGGTTACATAAAGACGCAGTGTGTTGATAGGGTTACATAAAGACACAGTGTTGATGGGGTTACATAAAGGCACAGTGTGTTGATGGGGTTACATAAAGCCGCCGTGTGTTGATGGGGTTAGATAAAGACGGAGTGTATTGATGGGGTTACATAAAGACACAGTGTGTTGATGGGGTTACATAAAGACACAGTGTGTTGATGTGGTTACATAAAGACTACTTTGAGAGGGGGGTTTGTACCTTGGTCCTGGGGACACATTGGGGTCGGGTTCACATCTTTTATTCCAGCCCAACACTAAGAACCCTGATTCAGCTAATAAAAAGTGGTTTAGAGGCATGGTTGAAAATGTAAGTATGTACAAAGCATAAACTAAATGGCTTAAACTAAGCCCGAGTTGTAAGTCTAACAGCACCTATGATTGAATTTGGCCTGAGGTCTTGTGTGCGTCATACCTAACCTTGGGACCAGCCACCCTAGGGACTGGTGATACTGTGGGGGGAGAAGGTGGAGAAATATCATGGGAGACAAGGCCACAGCATGGCTCTGCTAGCTTAATAATGGTACCAGCAATAATGACAAGAGACGAAGGTGACAATTCAATCAAATGAAGAGAAAACACAGATAAAAGCACAGCGTACAAAAGAATACTCATGCCGGAGACACCTTTAAAATGTAAATTACATACATTTTTACATACAGTACCAGTCAAAAGGAGACACCTACTCATTCAAGGGTTTTTCTTTGTTTTTACTATTTTCAACATTGTAGTGAAGACATCAAAACTTTGAAATAACACATATGTGACCCGATTCAGGAAACTAGGCGTAAGTTACGACTTCTCTCTCTTTGAGCTGGTCAGTCTATGTTGGTAATCCTGTCAAACGCCGCATTAAAAAAAAAATATTGTGTAGTGGAGCTGCATACGTGTTGCTCTCCACTTTCTGGAGGATCAAGTTTTGAAATCTGTGGAATTAGAGTATGATAGCTAAAGAGATAGAGTAAACACCTGTCTCCGGATGACATCTTCAAACTAAGGGCAACCATGGCTTGGCATTTGTAACAGGGAGACACGTCCATCATGCACAATGATGTGTACAGGTAAGATAGTGTTAGCTAGTTACATTTTCAGATATTACAAGTTTCAAATTTTGACAGAAAGTGGTTTCATTTCAAGCTAAAATGTACTGTTAGCTAGCTAGCTAACGTTAGCTGGCTGGCTCCCTAGCTGACATTATTATTCGTAACCCAGGGCCGTTTTCTTATTGAATTAGAGCCTAATGTTAGCTAGCTAACATTGAACCTGGTTGGTTAGCTCCGAGGATGTTCATGCAGGGTAGTAACGACATGATTTGGCACTGTGTTCATTGTTGTTTAACTATCTAAAGTTAGCTGGCTGGCTTGTTAGCTAACATTACGTGACTTGTGTGATCTTACAAGTTGTTTACCTAGCTAGGTTCCTTGTTTGCCTAGCTAGCTAGCTACATGTCATAAGCTAAAGTGTACAACACCCGTTGAAAGATGCTGAACGGGTGTAGACAAAGAAGAGCTCTTCACTAGATACCAAAACATTCAAAGGCCATTTTCTCAAAAGTGAGTTTACAAGTTTATCAGCTTTCAAAGCAGAATAACTTTCCCATTGTTCCTCTAAAATGCAGTGTGTGATATACAATTTTCTAGTCTCAACTTTTATCCAATGTAAAAAACACCATTTCAAATGTTGCTACATAAGACCGAATCCAGGTGGTGAGTCACATATGGAATCATGTAGTAACCAAAAAAGTTTTAAACAAATCAAAATATATATTATATTTCACATTCTTCAAAGTAGCTACCCCTGCCCTCGATGACAGCTTTGAACACTCTTGACATACTCTCAACCAGATTTATGAGGAATGCTTTTCCAACAGTCACTTGTTGGTTTCTTTTCCTTCACTCGGCGGGCAAACTCATCACAACCATCTCAATTGGGTTGAGGTTGGGTGATTGTGGAGGCCGGACAAAAACCCGGACAAAACGCTGCCTAACATCGACCACGGCAGCCCAAGTCCATAGAGCCTACGGGTTCAAAAAAGGTTCCCACAAAGACCCAAGGAGTCTAGAATTTCAGAACTCACACAAGGAACCGCAAGTCCAAAACAACAAGGCACCTGCTGTGACTTTATAATGCGCATTTTATGCCGCCTCAAGTACAACCCATGGCAGCCCAAGGCTCAAAACCACAGGGAAACTGCGGTAACCTGGATAAATGCACAATCTACTGTACGTGCTGCCGGACACCAAGGCAGCCCAAGGCTCAATCCCACAGGGCAGGGTTCGTCAACTAGGTTTGGCCTAGGGACAAATTTTTTCCTAGTGCCAGAACATAATTAGTATAGAATATTAGCACAATTAATTGGCCTACACTACAAATTAAACAACATTTTTAGCACATCTGATTAGTACATAATAATTTCTGTGACAATAACATAATCATTTCGATCTGATTATACTCATAAAATCACCATGTCTCTATTCAATTATTATTTTTGTCTATTTCACTATTCGTTGATTGCTGAGGAAAAACAGGTCTACGTAGCCTACTGTAGACTACACTACTTTTTTTTTACGTCAACATTCGTTCAGAACAATTCATTTGATAGCAAGAGAAAATGTCGCTCTCAAAATGTATAAAAAAAAAGGTGGATAATGAAAATCGAAGTTTCAAGGAAGAATGTACAGAGAGATATGCGTTCATCTTACTATTTTTTCCCAATGCCAAGCCAGTGTGTCTTATTTGCAATGAAAATGTCGCTGTTTGCAAAGAATTCAATCTCAGACGTTATTATGAATCTAAGCATGGAACTTTCAAAGTGGCCTTCCCGTCCCAGACAGAGGCCCGACGCAGAAACATTTAAGAGTTAATTAACTGCAAGCTACACACACAGCTTTTTTGGCTGACATATTCTGTCACTTAAACGGGTTAAATCTGCAGTTACAATGAAGGAAAACAGTTGTGGAAGGCTACTGCACTTCAGCACACTGAAGAAACGACAGGCAGAGGGACCAGGCCCGAAGCATGGAAGATTTCATCAAGCAGGTGAGGGACATATTCTCCACCAGATTTGAAGACTACAGCATGCACAAGGATATCATTGTGTTTGTACGTGCTCCTCTCACAGTCCACCCAGGTGGAGAATGCTCCTCCCTTGTTAAGAAAACTATACTATTGCTGGATGAGGCCGCAATTCAAACTGAGCTGATTGAATTCCAGACATCGAGCCAAATCAGGGATGCGTTCAGGAGTGCGTTTCGGGTGCCATGCTGAGAGGAATACAGTCAATAAAGAAACTTGCATTTTATGTGCTAACAATGTTTGGATCGACTTAAGCCTGCGAGGCCTCATTTTCATCTATGAACGCAATAGAGACTCATGACAGGAACCAGCTTTCACATAAGTCAATCAAAAGTTGCAGTATTTACTGCACTTTTTAGTCTTCAGAAAATTCATCACAACATGAAAAAGATTTCCCAGAAACAAATGAAACAAACTTCCTGCACATCAAAACCACATCCCTCTCACCAGACATCCAGAAGATCATGTCTGAGGGGAAATGCAACTTTTCCTTTTGTTTGAGTAACTTAGTGGCCTTAAATGACTGTATTTAGTAAATAGTAACATTATTGTGAGTGATTATCCAGGGATATTTAGGTCTCAAACTGATAGTATTTTCTGTTTGTTCTGTTGTTACAGGAACAGGCTGTCATGACATAGACATTCAGACACAGACGTCGCCATTTTTTCTTTAAATTATTGTCTTATGTAGGATGCTACATTTTTGGCCAGTTGCAATTGTAAGTAGGCCTAATAAATAAATAGTCCCACTTCTATTAGGCCATACATTTTTTTCTTGTGAAATATGCTGTTAATCCTTATAGCCTACCTCAGCCAGTTAAGTTATTTTATATAGGCCTAGGCTCTGAAGAAATAGAATCCAATTAAGCCCTCTTGTTGTTTGTCAAATCAAATTAAAATGAAGATTATTCTTGAAATGAATTACCCGACTGGTGTAGGTTTTCTCCATCTGTCGCTGTGCAACACTTGCAAAACAAGTTAGCTATATTTTCAGCGCCAGGCGCTGTTCACCTTCTATTGATTGAGCTGTGGTTGCAGATTTACGTTTCAGCACCACAAAATGTTCCACTGCCTGCTTTATTAGTTGACTGTCTCCTGCATTCTCTCTCCTCATGAATAAGCTTAAAATGTAACTTTTGCATTATTTAGGTAGGGTTACTTCCTTCTTGGGACATTGCGTTTGGAAGTTTTTGCATCTCGGGTCCGAGTTTTTTATTATTATTTATTTAATTTATTAAACAAATATTCACAATTAATTTGGTGGTCTTTGGGGGGGCAAATAATATTGTTGATGGCCAGATCTGGCCCGCGGGCCGCCAGTTGGGGAAACCTGCCACAGGGAAACTGTGGTAACTCGGGTAAATATAGGAACACGATGAGCCACACTGGGAGCAGTTGCGTCCAAGAGATAAAACCTCACAAAGGCATGTGGGGAACCCCAACTGGCTGCAGCACAGATATCAACAATCGTCAAGCCTCTGAACAATACCCAAGTGAACACGCACACTGCTAGACAACCCTCGTTCTTTGTTGTCACATGCCTACACAATCCAATGAGTAAGACACTGCTTAGAAAGCGCCCTATCCCAAGCTGGATTAGTGAAAAACAGACAAAAAGCTGGTCAGATGGATATCTTTGGTCCTGTCCATGTGCATAAAGCCAGACACAGGCAATGCAACCTCCGTCGTTCACTGGAGGCAAACGGAGGTGAGACAGGGAACAGCTTGAAACCAGGGTTTCCCGGCCCATGGGAACGGTCTACGCGGCCCATGGGAACAGTCCACCCGGCCCATGGGAACAGTCGCAGGCTTCTGCAAGGAGTTAACGCCCTCAGGCATGACAGGGATACCTTATTAAGCAACCGATGGCATTGGCGAGATGCGTCCAGCCGCGGAGCTATGTAAACTAATTGCTGGGACGAACCGACTGTATTAGCCGGCGAAGTGTGAGTTTTTTTACCTTGGATACCTGCTTGTCCAAACCAGGCAAGTCCAGGATTGGACGCAGCGTTCCATTGGAACTTAGGAACTAGGAAATACCGGCTGTACCAGCCTCTCCGTACTTCCGACAAGGGGACCACCTGTATATCCCGCTTCCAAAGAAGATATGAAATATCCTCTCACAAAACAGGCTTTAGGACACACCACTGGGTGGCCACACATTGTCATCTTCAGGAGCAAAGCACCACCTTGAGGGATAATGTGGTTATTTTGTCACACCCGCAACTCCTGACAACCTGACTGCAGGTAATAGACTGATTTATACTCATATATGGGTGATACCATACTTCCGTTATCCTTGGACCTTGGGCCCTTGGGTAGAAGCACCCAGTGCGATATCCATGGCAGAGACATGGAGCTGCCGGAGCTAGCTCAACTATTTACTTCTCCGAAAATCCCCCAGAACGTGTAAGACACACCACATCCTTTCCAGAATGTGGTTCCCAAAAACACCTTCAGGGGAGCAAAGAACCGAGCCAACTAGCCTTTTTGAGACATACTCTTACCACTGGCCATCTTACTCAAGCAAGGATGCACTGGCTCCCAGTAGTGTAAAGTACTTAAGTAAAAATATTTTAATGTACTACTTAAGTAGTTTTTTGGGGTATCTGTACTTTTGCTTTTACTCCACTACATTCCTTAAGAAAATAATGTAGTTTTTACTCCATAAATTTTTTCCTGACACCCAAAAGTTCTCGTTACATTTTGAATGCTTAGGAAAATGGTCTAATTCACTCACTTATCAAGAGAACATCCCTGGTCATCCCTACTGCCTCTGATATGGCAGACTCACTAAACACAAGTGCTTCGTTTGTAAATTATGTCTGACTGTTGAAGTGTGCCCCTGGCTGTCCGTAAATAAAAAAAAATATTCACGCTGTCTGGGTTGCTTAATATAAGGAATTTGAAATTATTTTTACTTTTGATACTGAAGTATATATTAGCGGTTATATTTACTTTTGATACTTAGGTATATTTAAAACCAAAACCTTTAAGACTTTTACTCAAGTAGTATTTTACTGAGTGACTTTCACTTTTTACGTTCACTTTTACAATTAGGTACTTTTTCCACCACTGCTTGCTACACAAGCAGAGCAGAAGTGGTAAGGTTTCAGCAAACAAAATCTTACCCAAACAAGGAAGCAATAGCTATGCAAGCAGAGCAGATAGTAGTTCGCTTTTAGCGAACACAAAAAACGATACTAAGACCCAAAACCGGCAACATCTAGGGGGACGAGTACTCTCTCCCCACTAACAGACACCTAAGTCGGTGCCGATTCCAGTATTCTTTGTGTGCTTGAAAAAGTCCGTAAATTGCGTGATACGTTCTCCTTTAGGTTACCTGAAATTAATTTCAGCCCTGGAATTACAGCCAAGAAAGTGGGGCTTCCGTGGGTGGGCTCTACATTCATTGGCCCGTTGGGCGTGTTTTTGGTTTTCTTCAGGTGAATGTGTTTGGTTGTTGGCGCCCCACAGTATGTTGTACCGAGTGACTGACTGAAAGGGAACTTTGTGATTTGACAAAACTTACAGAAAGAGACTACTGCAGTAACTGTTTCATTCCAATTGAACACGTCCTACTGGCTCAGCTCAGAGCAGTAATATTATTCTCCATAAAAAGTGTGAAAACAGAAAAGCAAACAAGAAAATGACATGGCGCCTGGAGCGCTGCTGTTAAGGATGTGCAGGAAGTCCATTAATAAAGTACCTTCTGTTTAAAAAAGTAATAATACATCTCCCATAGCTTCTGGTCACAGAGGAACTTTGCCATCTTGTTTAGCAGAATGTTTACTTCAATGTTTATTTAGTCCCTACTTGAATTGTAATTTCACAGATAACGCAGTGGAAATGGATTTTTGTAGATCAAGACATGCCAGGAGAAAAGGAAAGTAAGTGAGTGTAGCAGTGTCACGTTTCTGTCGTGACAGCTAAAGATAGAGGGAAGGATGGGGTTTGAAGTTTTGGCAGTTTATTTACAAGAGAGGAAATGTAATTTTACCAACCGACCTGTTGTCTTTCAACACTTGCCTTCTGAGATACTTTCTCCAGAGAAGAGAAAGTAACAAACTGAGGAACGTGACTTCTGACAGGACAGCGTGTGTGTGTGTGCACGTGTGTGCGTTTGTGTGTCTGCATGTGTGTGCTTGCAGTGAGGCAGAGGAAGTTCTAATGTTTCAAACACATGTAACCCCATGAGACGGCGATAACATTGGGACGTGGGGGCACAACAAAATCTGCCCCAACTCTCTCTACACACCTATGCTAGATTAGAACAGAGACTTGAGAGGTGAGCAGTTGAGCCGTCCCCTTTAGGGCAGTCAAGCACCTATTCGACAGCAGCCTTCACTTGTGTCCCTGTTCCCTTTTTCCTCCGACTCTCTATTGATTGACCTTTAAATGGGAGGCAGGGACCGTCAGGGTGTAGACTGAAGCATACCATCACAAACACCTTCCCTCTAACCCCAATAGATCTGTACTCATGTCACAACACATCTCTCCAGTCAACATACAATGGGTCAACAAATCTTATGAAGAGGTTTCGAAGCTTTTCCGTAAATGCATTCAATGAGAGCCAGTAACTCAGGTGCTTGCATTCATTTAAAATGTAAATGAATCAAAGAAAGTGAGTAAACTAACTAGCAGCATGAGTTGAAGAATCCTGCAGTTTATTCCTGAGTGCTAATCTTCTTTGAACTCTTTATTATCCGTAACAGTGTTGCATTATTCATAATAACGGCAGAATGTAAATAGTAGGCTTTCTTATCGCCTCATGCATAAAATGACTCCTGATTGCACGCTAGGAAATATAACTTTTACTATCTGTTTGGGAAAAACTTGAAGAAAGGAGAACTAGCTATGAACATTATGCACAGTGATGGCACCCCACAGTGCAGGTGTCAGTATTACATCAAGCGTGTTGAGAAAGTTTACGGTTTGTGTATAACAACATGCCAGAGATCATAACAAATGTGATGAGAATTCTTTAATTAGCCTATCTGGGCTTTGTTGACCAAGGCATATTCATTTGGTACTATAGCTAATCCCCCATGAGCCTTTGCTGCTGTGTACTGTGATAAACAGTAAACGACTGCCTGGTTGTGAAATTTGTAGGTGAGGGCATCTGCTATGCAAATGAATAATGAAATCACATAGCATGGCTAGTCTCTTAACATTAATTATCCTTTTCTCAGCGGCCTGTCACAGTAGCTCCGTTGTTCTGAGGGAAAAGCTACACAGAGATGTTCTGCAGCTCAGGGCCCCGTGCTGCCGTTACGTAACCACAGAGTAAAATATTCATCATGCTGCTCTGGACCACATCTGTATGCAGGAGATATGCTGAGGAAACAGCTTTCTATAAAACCTGCTAACTGCACGTGTGTGGCTGCTAGTGGGAGAGGCTGCTACTGGGAGAGGCTGCTACTGGGAGAGGCTGCTACTGGAAGATGCTGCTACTGGGAGAGGCTGCTACTGGGAGAGGCTGCTACTGGAAGAGGCTGCTACTGGAAGAGGCTGCTACTGGGAGAGGCTGCTATTGGGAGAGGCTACTACTGCGAGAGGCTACTACTGGGAGAGACTTGCGTGCAAATGGGCCTCATTGTGTTTGGGGGTGTGTGGGGAGGGAATCGGTTGGGATTTCTAGGGTGTGTGTGTGTTTTTGTTTTCCGTCTGGCCTGGAATATTCAGTACCAAACATGGTACCTTACAGTATATGTGTAAAAAAGTCTGTCCTGCTCCTCTTTCCTCTACCTAACTTCCCCTCACAGTCCCGTCAATTTACTTTAAGTCCCGTTAGTTTTGGCTGCTCACCTTTGTAATCTCTCACCCATCATAGCCCTGCCATTCCCAACCAATCAGAGCACTTGGAAATGCGCATCTGGTGACTGCACCCGCCCAGTGTTATCATTGTCCAAAGGGAGAAGACAAACTTTTGAGGATTTTTTATTGTCGACAGAAACACGAATGTCTGAATGTTGTTCGTGTATCGAAATGTAAGTTGCATTGGAGTTTATTGGTGGTTTTACATGCTGTGTAATAATAGGTAATTACCACAAATTACTTAAAGGTATTTTGATAAGTTTCAGCCATATGTTTTACTATATGGCTGTAACTATTATTTAATGTTAGAGTTGCCAATACTGCTTTGTGTATTATTTATCGTATGTAGTATTATTCTGTACTGCCATAAGTATTATTATTGCATTGGTTGCACCAGTACTTTTACAGAAGTGGTTTAATTGATTTATTGGTAAACATAGTATTTTGCATGCACACGCTACAGCAGCATTTTCCATAGTGGACTTTATTAAGGTGTTTTATTGCTCTGCCATGGGCGAGGTTCTAGAGTCATCCCAGGCGGCTCTTGGAGCTTGCTCATGCCAGAGTTATTTACGACCCGTTGGCACCCGGTAGATTCTCAAACCAGTCTGGAGATAGAGGGTGCCATAAATCTTGACCCCTTGTCAATCCAAGTAATTTGTTTCTTCTCTCCAAGAGGTGAATGTTTAAGTTTATGTGTATAATGATGCTGTGTTTATAGCCCTTTATAGACCTGTTATAGGTGTAATGCCATTAGCCATTTATTAATGTACATTCAGTACCAGTCAAAAGTTTGGACACACCTACTCATTCAAGGGTTTTTCTTTATTTGTACTATTTTCTACATTTTAGAATAATAGTGAAGACATCACAACTATGAAATAACACATATGGAATCATGTAGTAACCAAAAATACAATCAAAATATATGTTAAACAATCAAAATATATTTTACATTTCAGATTCTTAAAAGTAGCCACCCTTTACCTTGATGACTGCTTTGCAGTCTTGGCATTCTTTCAACCAGCTTCACAAGGTACTCACCTGGAATTCATTTTAATTAACAGGTGTGCCTTGTTTAAAGTTAATTTGTGAAAGTTCTTTCCTTTTTAATGCGTTTGAGCCAATCAGTTGTGTTGTGACAAGGTAGGGGTGGTATACAGAAGATAGCCCTATTTGGTAAAAGTCCATATTATGGCAAGAACAGTTCAAATAAGCAAGGAGAAATTACAGCCCATCATTTAAGACATGAAGGTCAGTCAATTCGGAAAATTTCAAGAACTTTGAAGGTTTCTTCAAGGAAAGCGTTATGATGAAGCTGGCTCTCATGAGGACCGCCACAGGAAAGGAAGACCCAGCGTTACCTCTGCTGCAGAGGATAAGTTAATTAGAGTTACCAGCCTCAGATTGCAGCCCAAATAAATGTTTCACAGAGTTCAAGTAATAGACACATACCAACATCAACTGTTCAGAGGTGACTGCGTGAATCAGGCCTTCATGGTCGAATTGCTGCAAAGAAGCCACTACTAAAGGACACCAATAATAAGAAGAGACTTGCTTGGGCCAAGAAACACGAGCAATGGACATTAGACCAGTGGAAATCTGTCCTTTGGTCTGATGAGTCCAAATTTGAGATTTTTGGTTCCAACCGCCATGTCTTTGTGAGACGCAGAGTGGGTGAATGGATGATCGCAGCATGTGTGGTTCCCACCGTGAAGCATGGAGGAGGAGGCACACACTAAGGCACACTTAACCTGCATGGCTACCACAGCATGCTGCAGCGATACACCATCCCATCTGATATGCGCTTAGTGGGATTATCATTTGTTTTTCAACAGGACAATGAGCCAAAACACCTCCAGGCTGTATAAGGGCTATTTGACCAAGAAGGAGAGTGATGGAGTGCTGCATCCGATAACCTGGCCGCCACAATCACCTAACCTCAACCCAATTGAGATGGTTTGGGATGAGTTGGACTGCAGAGTGAAGACAAAGCAGCCAACAAGTGTTCAGCATATGTGGGAACTCCTTCAAGACCTTCAAGACTGTTGGAAAAGCATTCCAGGTGAAGCTGGTTGAGAGAACGCCAAGAGTGTGCAAAGCTGTCATCAAGGCAAAGGGTGGCTACTTTGAAGAATCTCAAATATATTTTGATTTGTTTAACACTTTTTTGGTTACTACATGATTCCATATGTGTTATTTCATAGTTTTGATGTATTCACTATTATTTTACAATGTAGAAAATAGCAAAAATAAAGAAAGACCCTGGAATGAGGAGGTGTGTCCTAATGTTCTCTAATGTTCACCAGTGAGACCCAAGAAAAGCAGGCACTGTACTGTGGTTATCCCTATAATGTGAACAGTGTTGACTCAACATGTGGCCAACTTTAGGTCCCTCGTCACATCCAGATCGAATGGTCTACCTGCCTCACATGACTGTTATTATGAGGGGAGGTTGATGGGGGGCATGTAGAAATAGGATGGGAGTAAAGGGCTAGAGGAAGAAGAGATCAGAGAGAGTCACATTACATAGGTAGGGAAATCTCCTATATGCAGTAATGATAAGAGTATGCTGGGCTAATGACGCAGGACTTCCAACAGGCTTCCTGAGCGAATGGGATCAGAGAGCGCTGAAGGAGATGCTTATTATTGTAAGAGCCCGCCACCATGCTGGGCTCACTCAGGGCTATGCTTACAGCCAGGCTGAGGAGGATAGAGGATACACTCCTCCTGGTAGGTACTGTATAGCCCTGTGATGCTGGAATCAGCTGGGAGCATTCAAGGTACTTATGGCAGAACATAAGGGCTGTCACAGCCATGTCCCTCACCCTCCCTTGCCCGTCCACAGGAGCTCTTTGATCACAGCCCTCTGATAGATGAATGGCGTTACACAGGCAGAGCTTTGCTTGTGTAAACACCCATTCATAACTGAGCCACCAGTATTCATGGTGATAGATGTAACTACGGTATAGGGATGGATCTGATATACAGATAATAAATCGCTGGAAGTGGCTGTCTTATCTTTACCAGAATAATATTTTATGAATTTTATCAGGCTAAAATATGTAATCCAATTTTCACAATTAGTGAGATGTTTAGTAATAGATATGCAAAATATCCAATTAGTCTTAAAACGTAGTCTGAATGCATGACTTCCAAGAGAGTAAAGGCAAAGCATTTATTATCAAAAGGAATGAATGACTCAATGAAATGGCAGTAGTTTGACAGGCTCGAGCCAACTCCAGCAATCAAACCTGAACAACAGCAGAAGTAGCATTTACAGATCAGAGAAAGAAATTAAGATGTCTGTTCTTATAAATCTGTGAAACCATGGGATTCGGTATGCGCTATGACCAAGCACAGCATCGGGATGAAAATAACTTTTTCTATCATGGGGGGCAATCAAAGTAATGAATCCTGGTCGAAAGACAAACTGATTTTGTTCTATGAGGAGATGATGAAATGAACTGCTGTTGCATCCTATTCAGGATAGTGAGAGCATAGAGATGTACTAGAGAACCCATCTTCTAGTTTTTAATATGTGCCCTCTATCCAACTCTATAGGTGGAAGGCACTAGTTGTGATTGCTTTGCAACCGAATCCAAAGTATGGTTAGATTGAGATGGCCAATGGGATTATTGTAAGATTATGGGAACTCCCATGGTGTGGAGGCTGATATTTAACACTTCTTAGGGATAATTTTCACCTAAAATGACATACCAAAATCTAACTGCCTGTAGCTCAGGCCCTGAAGCAAGGATATGCAAATTATTGGTACCATTTAAAAGGAAACACTTTGAATTTTGTGGAAATGTGAATTGAATGTAGGAGAATATAACACAATAGATATGGTAGAAGAAAATACATAGAAAAAAACAACCATACATCTTTTTTTTCTACCACCATCTTTGAAATGCCACAGAAAGGTCTAGCCATCACTCTGGTTGTAATTGTACACAAGATGGCAGCAGTGTATGTGCAAAGTTTCAGACGGATAACTTGAAGTATGAGCAAACTACATGACATTTAGTGTGAAGTCACCCAGGTACATTTGGCAAATCCTGAAGAAGACATTTACATTCACATTACATTCTATTGCAAGAATATCGTCAAATCTGTATACTTGGACTTTGATTTAGCTTTTCCAGTATTAGTAGCCATATTATAAGTTCAACATTTGCAAAACACACAGTTTTCATAACTTCATAACTCTCCATATTCTTATAATTTTTGTCCAAAAGGAAAAGGCTTACTGTCGCACAAGGTTAGCAGCTACATTTTGCGACAGACATGGTGTTTCCCGATACTCCCGTAAAGCCCAGCTCATTGGCTATCTAGCATGCTTTGTTTGACCCCGATTGGTGCTTACAGTCGATCAAATGAGGACCGCCCCTGCCATGAAGGCGTCGCTCTCTGACCAAATTTGGTATCCTATAGGATATACTACACCCTTAATGATATAGTGAAGTCTGGTTACGTTCTAGGATCTCTGAGGATTAAATACGAACGTGATTTGACTGGTTGAAACAACTTTTAGGGTTAGATTTTCACAGATTCCTTTCTTTGCGAATTGAATGAGTGGAAATACAAAATAGATTGTGCATGCTATATGGACCTTTTTAGGATATGAAAAAGGATTTTATCTAACAAAACGACACTTCATGTTATCTCTGGGACCCTTTGGATGATAAATCAGAGCAAGATTTTAGAATGTTTACAGGACGCCTATCCCTAGTGAAGACATCAAAACAATGAAATAATGCATGTGGAATCATGCAGTAACCACAAAAGTGTTAAACAAATCAAAATTTTATATTTGAGATTCTTCAAAGCTGCCACGCTTTGCCTTGATGACAGCTTTGCACACTCTGTCCTGAGGAACCACTGCACTCACTGGAAGTCTGGGCTGCATTATGTTAGCTCCCTTCTCATACTGGTTCTAGCCTGTCCTGAGGAACCACTGCACTCACTGGAAGTCTGGGCTGCATTATGTTAGCTCCCTTCTCATACTGGTTCTAGCCTGTCCTGAGGAACCACTGCACTCACTGGGAGGCTGGGCTGCATCTTGTTAGCTCCCCTCTCATACTTGTTCTAGCCTGGCCTGAGGAAGCACTGCACTCACTGGGAGGCTGGGCTGCATCACTATTTATGCTGCACGGAAGTTAACACACTTGAATAATGCAACACGACATGTACAAATGTCGAAACTGTTAATTACAGTTCGCAAAACAATGTCCATTACAGGCTATAACACTTTACAATGCAAGAAGATGACGGTAGCTTCCAGCTCTGTAGGCTACGTGTCCTTGCTACCTTACAGCTGAAGCTAACATCAATTCACTACCCTGGTACCCACTACCTTGTTTGTGATAATATGGAAACTATAATGCACAAAATTGCTGATTTCACCAAAAACATTATTATTTCACTTTATCTCCCCCACCTCACATATCTCCCAGTCAAGATTATCTTTGCTCGAGCCTCGAACTGAGTGTGTGTGTGAATGACATCATGGGTCTTAGAGACAGTGTGCACTTTTATATAAGAAGAGATTGCTTCTTCTATGCAAATGTTGTTGATCAGTACAATAAAATAAGTCCTGAATGGAAGGGATTGTTTTTCATCTGTAGCCCCATGAAATCAGCCAAAACAGGCTCAATAACTCAATGCATGCACACAATTCTATAGAACATGCATTCACCTGTATTTTATATAGGCTAAATCTAGATTTACCACTCAAATAAATGGTTGTCATTATGTTATGTAGTTAGATTGTAAAAAATTCTAAAGAAATGTAATTGTGTGACTTTATAACTGATTCACTACTGCATACATTAAACATCTCAAATGTAATGATATTGAACTCAAAAGATCTGTCTGGATCAAGTGCCATTCTGTGACTTTGGCTAATACGTCTTATTTTTTTCTCTTGGTATCACAGATTGTGATACTAAACTTGGTGTCCTGAAAAGACAACGTAGCGCTAGCAGCATTTTAGCTAGCACGTAACAGTATGTGGCTATCTAGTCTATGTTTTCTAAATGTGCAACGTGCATAAAAATTTATGTATATAAGGAATTGGCAACTCGTTCTCATTCTGAGAAATTGTCAAAGACCCCTTCCACCCCAGTCATAGACTGTTCTCTCTGCTACCGCATGGCAAGCGGTACCGGAGCGCCAAGTCTAGGACCAAAAGGCTTCTCAACAGCTTTTACCCCCAAGCCATAAGACTCCTGAACAGATAATCAAATGGCTACCCGGACTAGTTGCATTGTGTCCTGCCAGCCCCGGCCCCTCACCCACCAACCCCTCTTTTACGCTGCTGCTACTCTCTGTTTATCATCTATGCATAGTCACTTTAACTATACATTCATGTACATATTACCTCAATTAGCCCCGCTAACCGGTGCCCCCGCACATTGGCTACCCGGAGTATTTGCATTGTGTCCCGCCACCCCCCACCCGCCAAATCCCCATTTTACGCTGCTGCTACTCTCTGTTTATCATCTACGCATAGTCACTTTAACTATACCTACATGTACATATTTCCTCAATAAGCCCAACTAACCGGTGCCCTCTGTACTGGTACAACCTGTACATAGCCTCGCTACTGTTATTTTCACTGTCATTTTACTGTTTACATTTTTTTATTCTTTACTTATCTATTGTTTACCTAATACCCATTTTTTACTTAAAAATTGCACTGTTGGTTAGGGCTTGTAAGTAAGCATTTCACTGTAAGGTCTACACCTGCTGTATTCGGTGCACGAGACAAATACACTTTGATTTGTTAAGCATCATTTTATCCAGGTAGGCCACTTGATTTCAACATCTAAACAAAGTGAACAGACTATGTTATTCAAACAGTGTGTATTCAAGGGTGTATTTGTTACAGTTCAACTGTTCTACCTTGTTAGCAAGCATATAGATCCAAATTGGCTAGACTTGAAATATAAAGACTAGCTGGCTACTCACTAGCCCAAACACATCCGACACTGTAAACACCACAGTGTATATATATCCGACATTCACTCCAACACTGCAAATCAACCATTATAATGTACATACAGTTGAAGTCGGAAGTTTACATACACTTAGGTTGGAGTCATTAAAACTAGTTTTTCAACCACTCCACAAATTTCTTGTTAACAAACTATAGTTTTGGCAAGTCGGTTAAGACATCTACTTTGTGCATGACACAAGTCATTTCTACAACAATTGTTTACAGACAGATTATTTAACTTATAACTCATTGTATCACAATTCCAGTAGGTCAGAAGTTTACATACACTAAGTTGACTGTGCTTTTAAACAGCTTGGAAATTTCCAGAAAATGATGTCATGGCTTTAGAAGCTTCTGATAGGCTAATTTACATAATTTTAGTCAATTGGAGTTGTACCTGTGGATGTATTTCAATGCCTGCCTTCAAACTCAGTGCCTCTTTGCTTGACATCACTGGAAAATCAAAAGAAATCAGCCAAGACCTCAGAAAAAAATATTGGCGACCTCTACAAGTCTGGTTCACCCTGGGGGCAATTTCAATACGCCTGAAGGTACCACATTCATCTGTACAAACAATAGCACGCAAGTATAAACAACATGGGACCACGCAGCCGTCATACAGCTCAGGAAGGAGACGTGTTCTGTCTCCTAGAGATGAATGTACTTTGGTGCAAAAAGTGCAAATCAATCACAGAACAACAGCAAAGGACCTTGTGAAGATGCTGGAGGACACAGGTACAAAAGTATCTATATCCACAGTAAAGCGAGTCCCAAATCGACATAACCTGAAAGGCCGCTCAGTAAGGAAGAAGCCACTGCTCCAAAACCGCCATAAAAAAGCCAGACTACGGTTTGCAACTGCACAGGGGGACAAAGATTGTCTTTTTTGGAGAAATGTCTTCAGGTCTGATGAAACGAAAATAGAACTGTTTGGCCATAATGACCATTGTTATGTTTGTAGGAAAAAATGGGAGGCTTGCAAGCCGAAGAACACCATCCCAACCGTGAAGCACGGGGGTGGCAGCATCATGTTGTGGGGGTCCTTTGCTGCAGGAGGGACTGGTGCTCTTCACAAAATAGCTGCCATCACGAGGAAGGAAAAGCATGTGGATATATAGAAGCAACATCTCAAGACATCAGTCAGAAGTTAAAGCTTGGTCGCAAATGGGTCTTCCAAATGGACAATGACCCAAAGCATACTTCCAAAGTTGTGGCAAAATGGCTTAAGGACAACAAAGTCAAGGTATTGGAGAGGCCATCACAAAGCCCTGACCTCAATCCTATAGAACATTTGATCACTCAACTGAAAAAGTGTGTGATCAAGGAGGCCTACAAACCTGACTCAGTTACACCAGCTCTGTCAGGAGGAATGGGCCAAAATTCACCAAACTTATTGTGGGAAGCTTGTCGAAGGCTACCTGAAACGTTTGACCCAAGTTAAACAATTTAAAGGCAATGCTACCAAATACTAATTGAGTGTATGTAAACCTCTGACCCACTGGGAATGTGATGAAATAAATGAAAGCTGAATCATTCTCTCTACTATTTTTCTGACATTTTACATTCTTAAAATAAAGTGGTGGTCCTAACTGACCTAAGACAGGGAATATTTACTAGGATTAAATGTCAGGAATTGTGAAAAACTGAGTTTAAATGTATTTGGCTAAGGTGTATGTAGACTTCCGACTTCAACTGTACATCAGACACTCACTCCAACACTGTAAACACGTCAATCAGTGGCGACCCATCTTTCAGGGCAGGTGGTGCAAAGCCCCGTCTGTTTTGAGCCCCAACTATAAAAAAAATGCCTGTTTTGCATGTAATTTTGACATTAATTAATGATACTTATCAGTTTAGCAAACAATGAAACAAATCATTGAGTTAATAAAGCAGCATCCAAACTCTTTCTTGAGTAAGCAGCTCCAAAATGCAAATGTTTCAGCCTAGCTCAGTGCTTTCTGTGGTGGAGGGGCAGCCAGCGGAAACACAGAGAGTAGACATTGTTAATCTTCTCTGGCTGCGCCGTGATTTGGCTCAGGGTTCTGTCACTCATGGGGACACTACTTCACCGCAGAATCTACGGGAGCGCTAGGCAGTTCAAGCCCCCTTGGGTGCTGCCATAGATTTACAGTAGAAGTGCCCGTCCAAGAAGGCTCAAGGTCATTGGCCACAGATAAAATGTCAAATTACGTTAAATCTCGCGTCGCTTTGTCTGGACTGATCATGTCAACATCTTACTTTCAAAATCTTAGCTAGCAAACTAGTGTCGTGTCTTTGGCATCATTAAAAGTGAAGACTGTTATTTTATCAAATCAATTCTCTAATTATTATTACATGATTAAATTAATCATGTAAATGTAATTAACTAGGAAGTCGGGGCACCACAGAAAATCTTCAGATTACAAAGTTATACTTTTCAGAATATAACTTCAGATATTTTAATATCTGATCAATTAGTCTTCTATTAATATATTATTCTTTACCTCACGTCAATCTCATTCCAAACATCGTAAATTGTAAACTGCACGAACCCAGCCTTTTCTATGAATCATCCATACACCAATTGGCTTAATCATTTATTTACTAACTAACTAAATAATCACAGAAATGCATAAACAAACAAAAGGTATATATGTTACTAACAAATTATAGGGAAGATTCCCATGTGGGCTAAGCCGATATGACGGCTTGGTGGACAAAGGAAAGTGGGTGTGGACTGAGAAAGAGCGGGAGAGACAAAATGGATCACTACACACAGTTGATAATTATATTGATTGAAATGCTAATCCTTTGCACATGAACGCACACTCATTCTGGAATAATTGCAATGCAATTACGCCCATGTGTTGTGATCTTTTCTGTTGGAATCAGGTCCGTCTGCTGGAGAGTTCATCCGAGTCTCTCTCTCTCTTTCTGTTTCCCTGAAGATCAAATTATTTCATGGTTAGAATGGATACTTCAGAGTACCATTCAGAAATGTTCTCATAGAATATATGTTTCTGCCATTGTCGGTATTCACATCCCAGGTTTCCACAATTTCTAGCTGCAGACAAGTAATTATAGTATCTAAGATTTGCTCTTATTCCGTCGGGATCGATAGTCTCAGAGTTTAACCATTTCCAGCCGTGTAGCCAATGCTCCACGTGGTATGGTAAGGAATTAAATAACTATTCGCAATCACAGCTCACGCTGTGGGTTTGCTCAGTCTTGGTACTCAAACCTGTGCCACCTCAGCTTACAATGAGATATGTGTGGTCTGAAGAGGATTTCCTTAGGAGGGGTTTTTATTCATAATAATAGAAAAGGCGGTTCTATGACTCCTGATCATGTCTGTGCTCACGGGGCGGGCCAATGACTTTAGAGGGAAAACTTTAGAGGGAAAACAATTCTCTCACATTAAAGGTTTAACATCACATTACATAATTTCACAAATAGTTGCGTCTTTACTCATTAATTTTATACAATAATTAGACGCAAAGAGTCTCCGCCAGGAATTTTCGACCTGAGATAACAGAACCTGGGTGTAGGTGAGAGTGAGAGAGAGAGGGAAGCCATGATCTATACCCAGAAAGGGCCACGTCATGACACTAGCTAGATAGATAATTAGTCATCATCATGAATCACATCAACAATCTACTGGCAAATCCTTTTAAATCCTTGTCATATGAAGAGAAATAAGAGATAAAACGTCTCTGTGCTCATCGGCCATAAGACACAAACAAGTCGGAAATCGTAACTTCAACAACGAGTGGTTTGGATAGAAGCAGTGGCAAACTACGAGCGTTGCAAAGCAATAAGTATTTTGCGCCCCCTGTCTGCTACTCAATGGAGAAGGTGTGTTTTCCAAATCTAGGTTTAAGGATTTAAAAGATCTGCCTGAAAGGGTCACAAAACATGCATCACTGATAGACAACGCAGGTAAACTGGGATTGCTGGGGAAATCAAACATTGTGGCTCAGCTACACACCACACATAGATGAGCTATGACCTTCACAACCAACAAACAGATGAGAATAGGTATATGTAGAATGAATTACAGAATTATAGCATGCATTAAATAGTGTGGCAATTGTGAGACAGCACTGCAGGGCCATGACGAGTCGGCAGACTCCTGCCTAGGCATTTTCAGGTGTATTTTTTAAACCAATGCGTGAAAGAGATTACAGGCTACAAAGGCATTATGACAACCAACACATTTTTAAGGGTACATCAAGCACGATCCAATTAAAACGCAGCACCATGGGCCAGTAAAGGTTGAATGCAGTCATCCAGAGAGTGATAGACTTTGATGACAAAGTAATTGAGAAGTTTGCCCACAAGGACCCCCACGCCACCGTCTTGTTCAAGTAAGCACAGTACAACAACGGTGAGTCCAAAAATATGTCTTGTATGATGCATAAGTGATGTAATATACCAGGGAGATGTTTATACTGTAGCTAAGAAAGTAACACTATATGTATGTAAGAAGCTGTAAGTAGCCTAAGAATTTGGTCCCTCTCCACCTCAGAAGTTAGCCTACTGTTCTGACTTACTTGGTTGTGCACATGTAGCCTATCGCCTGTTTTAGAGAAATGTCATCATCTAATATTGTAAGAGCTTTCATTGTCTGCTTTTGTCTTCCCGTTATTTATTCTACGGTTCTGGACTCGGTGGATAAGGAGAATACTATAAGAACAGCCCATGTTCTAATTTCGAGGCATATAGGCTACGTCCGTCTCAGCTCGCTCATGTCTTAATCAAAATTACAGCTTGTCTCTTATCTGTTCATCGGTCCCTTAAGCCATAGTTAGTTTGTACATCTTCATTTTCACATTGCTTATATTCACTGAGTATACCAAACATTAGGAACATTTTCCTAATATTGAGTTGCATCTCCTTCTGCCCTCAGAACAGCCTCAATTCGTCGGGACATGGACTCTACAAGGTGTCGAAAGCATTCCTTAGGGATGCTGGCCCATGTTGACGCAAATGCTTCCCACAGTTGTGTCAATTTGGATGGATGTCATTTGGGTGGTGGACCATTCTTGATACACACGGGAAACTGTTGAGCGTGAAAAACCCAGCAGCGTTGCAGTTCTTGACACAAACCGGTGTGCCTGGCATCTACTTCCATACACCGTTCAAAGGCACTTAAATGTTTTGTCTTTCCCATTCATCCTCTGAATAGCACACATATACAATCCATGTCATTTGCCTGAAAATCCTTCTTTAACCTGTCTCCTACACTGATTGAAGTGGATTTAACAAGTGACATCAATAAGGGATCTTAGCCTTCATCTGGATTCCCCTGGTCATGTCATGGAAAGAGCATGTGTTCTTAATGGTTTGTATATCCAGTGTAGGACTGTCTCATTAGTATCTTATTCATAATTTGTGACCTGTTTCTGGAAGCTAGGCTTATGTCGCACATCATTACTTCACAGGAGAGGCATTTGAACATATTTACATTTAAATGACATGCCTTCTGGAATGTGTGAACTTTCAAGTGCCTAAATAACAAACTTGTATTACATCTGTAAATTTGAATACAATTGTTAATAGTTGGTTTAGCCATGATTGGCTGAGATAATGGATGGGCTGGACATGAGTTTGGATTGGTCTGCCATGTAGCATGCTTCTGTCTATAATTTGAGCTTCTCAGTATGTGTAGACAGTCCTTTCTACAGCGGCATTTTTGAAAGATATAACATTTGCCATCAAGAACTACAAAATGTTGCTACTTTTCTTAACAACATTGAATTTAGCAGGTGCTACTTTCTGCTTTAGCTACCTGCAGATTCATACTACAGCTATGACAATGTTTGTATTGGTAGTAGTTTGAGTTGCGATTATGCTAGTTCATTGTTTCGCTAGCTACTGTAGCTACATGTCTAAACAAAAGACTCCACTTTGCCAGATGATTACATGACCCTTCAAGTTAGTCAGGTGTGTCTGGGGGTGATTATGGCCATCTATTGTATTTCATAAACATGTGTACATGTCTAGATAATAGTGACCCATCCACTTAGCTAGATGTGGCTGGGGGGTGGTTATAGCATTTATTTAACATGACCCATCAATTTAGACAAGTATGTCTGGGTAAGCGGCTGTCACGACTTCCGCCGAAATCGGTCCCTCACCTTGTTCGGGCGGCGTTCGGTGGTCGACGTCACCGGCCTTCTAGCCATCGCCGATCCATTTTTCATTTTCCATTTGTTTTGTCTTTGGTTTCTACACACCTGGTTTCAATTCCCCAAT
The DNA here is from genome assembly GCA_030435695.1 of Brachymystax lenok tsinlingensis. Classification (NCBI taxonomy): domain Eukaryota; kingdom Metazoa; phylum Chordata; class Actinopteri; order Salmoniformes; family Salmonidae; genus Brachymystax; species Brachymystax lenok. Next base: position 11,478,134 of record CM059797.1, on the reverse strand, counting down.
TACATGTTCATTATTTAACCCTCTGTTTCCCCCACGTTTTTGTGCGTTATTGTTCTAAGATTATGGGCTTGGTATTTTGTTACTTCTTTGAATATTTTGAGTAAACTACATTGTGTTGCTCCTCTCTGCTGTTTAGTTTCCTCAATGCACTGTCTTTGTGTTGGTATATTGTCTATAAAAGTGGATCCTCGATTGTCCTTCCTCCTTTTCTCTCGCGTGGTATATTGTCTATAAAAGTGGATCCTCAATTTTCCTTCCTCCCTTTCTCTCTCTCCCTTTCTCTCCCTTTCTCTCTCTCTCGCTCTCTCTCTCTCTCTCTCTCTCTCTCTCTGGTGACTTTATGAAGAGTAAAGTTAAGGCCTCAACATCTTGCTGAATTTATCTTTACTGACATCTATCAGAATTTTTGTTGCTGTCCATTTCAAAAGTGATGAACGAATAGGCCTACTTCGTCGCCGCTCATTTTCTTGCACTTGCTTATACTTAGAGCTAAGTGTTAATTATATGAAAACAAACATTATGAATTTACTGAACATAAATGTAATAATGTTTGTGTATGGTTCAAAACTCAAAATTCATGTCGGCATGTATTATTATTGAAGGAGAATGTGGTTGTTATCGAGTTACAACAATCCACAAGGAGACAGTAGAAACCAAATTTATTTAAACAAGTCAGACATATCAGCTATGGTTTTTAAAATGGCAGTAAATGAGAGTGAGTCAAATGTTTTCCTGCCAGACGTGGCTCAGCTGATAGCCAGGTGTAGCGGTGATAAAGAATTCACTCCATGGTGCTGAAAGGAAAGCTCTAATGTCGGGACAGCTGTATGTAGGCCCTAACAGTTTGTGGGCACCGTTTGTCACCGTTAAAGTACATTTAAAGTATTGCTTATTGTTGTGTTGTCTAGTGGTTTCGCTGGCATGCATCTATAAACATTTGTTGAGTTTGACCCACCAAGATGTACATGTTGAAATCGCCACTGACTACAATGTCCATACAGACACTAACACTGTAAACACTCCACCACAACCACACAACCATGTAGTGAAGAACCCCCAAGGGGTGGTCCTTACCTTGAAGAGCCGCAGTATGTTGGCCACCATGATGGACACAGAGCTGGACGAGGCTCCAATGACTCCCACCACCCTCTCAGGCTTGGTGATGATGGGTGCTCCCCCGCCAAGACACTTGACGTCCGTCCCGTCCTTCTCGATGAGGGCCTGGACGAAGGTAAGCGACTGCTCCAGGGCGTGGGTGTCCCGGGAACACGTGTCTAGAATGCGTGCTCCCAACGTGATGTTGGGAAGCAGGGAATGGTCGTTGTTGATACGGTCCAGGGCGAACAGCATGGCCTCCAGACGATGGATCCCCTTCTCCTTCTTCAGCTCCCCGCAGGCCTTGCCTTCATTGCCCCTTGCGTGCACAGGGAACAGGCCTCCCAGGGAGATGTCCCCGTCAATGCGGATAGAGTTGAGGTGTGTGCCGCCCGGGCCTTTGGGTTTAGCAGCCTGGGCGGTCATGAGAGAGCAGTAGAGTAGGAGTAAGAGCCTGATCAGGCTGCCTCTGTGACAGATCCTGTCTGTCCGATGCAGAGCACACCCCTTGAGCTGAGACACCATTACCACAGCCCAGAGACAAATACAGACACACTCTAGAACCCAGCGGAATCAGGAACACAGAGAACACTACTTTATGTCGTGGGGGTTAATCTTAATAATAACATTCGAAGCGGTGGGCACAGAACAGGTGATATCTCTCGTTGCTTTGCTCTAAGTTTGGTACTTCAAAGGATATATCCTCTTCTTTTCTTCTCTTTCTTTCCTTCTATTCTCCTCACTCCATGGTCTGACCAGTGTGGTGGGCAGCTACTCCTCTGCCCGCTGTTACTCACCACCCTGCCTATGGCGATCCCTCACAGGGGGCATTAAGAAGAGCAAAGGTGAATGATAAGCTCTTTTTTCCCCCTCTCTCTCTCTCTCTCTCTCTCTCTCTCTCTCTCCTCTCGCTCTCTCCCTCCACGTCGATCAGGAGTTTTTAATCTCTCCCCTTCCCTTGGGGGCAGGGGGGGTGGGGATGGTTGATTCGTGTCAGAGCCTTCAGGCCACTCGGCTCAATTCTCCGGGTTGCTGAGTGAATTCCTGCAAGATAAAGCAGAGGAGGAGCGATGAGAAACACCACACAGAATGAGAGGGGCTAGAGATGAGAGAAGGGATTTGTGTTGGTTTGAGCTTTTCACTGCTTTCTTTTTCTGTCAAAACTCCTTTTGCTGCAATCCTGTGTGGAATGATGAGACAATTTTTTTCTCTCACACTCCGTCTTTCACTCTCACACGCTCTCTCTCTCCCTCCCCCCTCCCTACCCACCCACCTCTCTATCTTGAATTAAAAAAGGGTTGCCATGGACTCCCAAGGTCGAAAGGCATGAGGGAAGTTAGCTCCCACACGCCTCTTTTAAACATAATCAATAGGAAAACTAGCCTGCTGTACTAATGTGCCTACCACTGTCATGTTGCAAAAAAATTTGAATGACGTGTACTCTCATGTCTTAATTACATGTACTATATCTCTTTCGGCTCTTACTGTAAGTATTTAAATCAGATATTTCCTCCATACAATTATGTTGCTTCTGTTGATTAGTTCTTAACCTTTCCCGACCTTTCCAGATCTAAAGATGACATTAAGGCAACATCAGACCAACATGTTCAGATGACACAAATGCAACATCAGACCAACATGTTAAGATGACACTAACGCAACATCAGACCAACATGTTAAGATGACACTAAGGCAACATCAGACCAAAATGTTAAGATGACACTAAGGTAACATCAGACCAACATGTTAAGATGACACTAAGGCAACATCAGACCAACATGTTAAGATGACACTAAGGCAACATCAGACCAACATGTTAAGATGACACTAAGGCAACATCAGACCAACATGCTAAGATGACACTAAGGCAACATCAGACCAATATGTTAAGATGACATTAAGGCAACATCAGACCAACATGCTAAGAAGACACTAAGGCAACATCAGACCAACATGTTAAGATGACACTAAGGCAACATCAGACCAACATGTTAAGATGACACTAAGGCAACATCAGACCAACATGTTAAGATGACACTAAGGCAACATCAGACCAACATGCTAAGATGACACTAAGGCAACATCAGACCAATATGTTAAGATGACATTAAGGCAACATCAGACCAACATGCTAAGAAGACACTAAGGCAACATCAGACCAACATATTAAGATGACACTAATGCAACATCAGACCAACATTTTAAGATGACACTAAGGTAACATCAGACCAACATGTTAAGATGACACTAAGGTAACATCAGACCAATATGTTAAGTGTCATTTATAGAAATTCCACATTCCTATTGACACCTCTTGTCCCTTCTGTAGAATGACAGATCAGAGAGGAGGAAGATATTGGATGAATCATCACACTTTCTCCTGTTGGCGTCCTCCTTTCCTATTCTTCCACCAGCCCGTTTCCCACTCCATTCTTTCCCACAAAGCTGGCATATCGGAGTCTGCACCTTGTACAGCATCAAACCATAGGGATGGTTTCTCTGAAGAGACTGTGAAATGGTAATTGCAATTTTACTACGGTAGCAGGGCTGCTTTGATACAGGAGTAGGTAAGAGGAGAAACGTCCCCAGAAGAACTAGCGCTTCAAAGTTTAAACCCATGTAGTGTGACTTGGTTCTTTAACTGTACACGCCCACATTCACTTGTGTGAAGATAGCCCAATATCTTGTTCCAAGATAGCCCAAATTGGATTCAATTCTATCTCTATGTCACTTAACATTTTCATATCATTTTAATGATTTGGTTTAACCTGATGTGAGTACGTTCACACAAATCCTAGTCAAGCACAGTGTAGGAGCAGTGTGTCATTGGAAAAGCTGCCATGCAAAATCAAATGTTGAGAGCTTTTTGATAGTCCAAGCTAATATCTATCTGTGATGGGCCCCCATTAAAAAAGTCTAATACTGAGTGAATTGGACACAATGTACTGTTACAAAAAGAAACTGTATCACCAAATGTGTAGCCCACCGATCTGCTGCACCATCCCCAAATCGAAGTCACTAATCCCATGCCTTCTTCAGCGCAGAAAACACAATAAGCTAGTGGCCATTAACGAAAAAAGGGCTTTAGTTTTTGAGATCCCCCTACCCGAGGTAGAACAAAACACAACCATGTTTTTTCACATCTCTTATGTCTCCCATTTATGAAATGGATGGTTGTGAAAAAATATTGTACTGCAAAAGTGTGTCATGACTGTCCTGTGAGGATCAGAATGGGTCAGATCAGACTGGGGGGGGGGTTGTAACCAGGCCTCTCTGTCTCACAGAGGGGGAGCTACTGGATGATCAACTGTTTACAACCTGTCCTAAATTACAAGAAAGGGACACTTTCTCTCTTTACCACACAGTATTGGCTAAGGGAATGTCCCTTTGTCTCCAGAGAGTTTGGCCCGCCCTAAACCCTAACGTCCAAAAAGTGGATAATGGAACAATAATTCTAACATTAAGAATGTGGAAAACAAATATAATATCGCTTTTCATTTTGTGATGTCTTTAACAACTGTATGCATGAAATTGAAATACTGTAACTGGGAAAGTATATACCCTTTATCTGTCAAGTTTCCATCAAATTCGTTGTGTATATCATATTAACATTTATGAATGTGTTTGTGTTAAGATAGGAATGTGATTTTAGATTTCTAATGAGATAATAGTTTTTGACATCCTTAAGTAGCCACGCCCCAAGTGAGGTCAGAGAGCTTGTCAGAACGCCCCTTTTGACCAAGAGTGCATAAAGGCTTGGAAGAGAAATCAACCTTCAGACCAGAAAAGCGTGGAGACGGTCGCTACATGTGAAATGGTTTGAACTTTGAACCTCAATACGAGGGGAAGAAAATTAACTCACATACCAGACCAGTCTGCAGCTGCGTGTGTAAAGTGGTTTGGAACTTTGACTATCTACCCGAGGTGGAGAGAGGAGAAGCTCACCTCAGACAATCACTGGTGGAGATGATTAGCTGTCCTAAGTACGGTATCTAGGAAAGTGAATTCAAGTAGGACCATCATATTACTCTCTTCAGACCATCGCCTACTACGCTGCTCTTATCACCCCATTGAAGACCATCGACAAGGCTGATAAGCCTGTCTTCAGAGGACCAATCTTCCAGAACGAGTGGAAAGGAACACCACCTTATAGTTCTGCTCTAGACTACATGACAAGTCATTGAAGCCACGGACAACTAAGAAGAAGGACATTGTGACCTCTTGTGCACAATCAGAGCCTTACACTCAAGTCCGAGAGAAGGCCAACCGAAACTCTTTCTGAGAAGGCTTGGTTCTGACAGAGATAAATGACGAATGAAGGCATTTCACACGTAAATACATTCATGATTTCTTACTCCAAATGGGCAGCGATTTGTATGCAACGTATATGATTAATGGGAGAATAGTTATAGAATGTATCCACAATAAGTGTCCCTCTATCTCTTTATTTTTCCCTCTCTCCATCTCTGTGTAAAAAGCCATCATATTTTGTTAGTCCACTAGGGACCTATGTCTGATGTAAAGGGTGTATGTGTTATTATTTAGTTAGCTAGTAAATAAATGATTAAACCAGTGTATGTAGTACTGAATCATGAGCATGGCAGGGGTTTTTGCAGATCCAAGAAGGTTACGATTGTTCAGAATGATGATATGATAAGAGGTTATGATTAATATGTTGACTGTTTTATGGATATTATAATTAAAGACCTTATAGAGTTTAATTCGGGAGATGGTAACTCTTTAAACAACTTATTCCGTGGTGCCCCAAATCCTAATGAGTTAATTGTTACATGATTATTTTAATCAGGTAACAATTAAACATAGTTAGTGGATTAAATAAATAACAGTCATCAGATTAATGAAAGCAAAGTTACGACAAGTGGTTAAATTGATAAATATTGTGACACACCATCTAACCTCAAAACGTGCAGAATAATGCCTGGCTGGAAGGGGGATGGGCTGTATAATCTCATGTAACCCAATATTGCAAGCTCTAATATTGCTGGAATTTGGAATAGTAGTCTGTTGTCTGCCCTACATACACAAACAAACAGAATAAGGATAAGGATATCTTAATGCATCTTGGAAATATAGACCTGTAAACCACAGGAGGCTGGTGGCACCTTAATTGGGGAGAACGGGCACTTGGCAATGACTGGAGCGGCATTAGTGGAACGGAAACAAATACATCAAACACATGGTTTCCAGGTGTTTGATGCCATTCTATTTGCTCCGTTCCGACCATTATTTTGAGCCGTTCTCCCCTCGGCAGCCTCCTGTGCTGTAAACACAGAGATACAATAGGCGAAAATATCAGATTAACTCTCATTCAGTGCTGTATGGTCCAGTCTGACAAAAATACATACAGTTACACATGTTCTTTTGATGAAGTGATTATTGTAGTCTAATGGGCTATGAGAAAAACAACTGGGCTCAGACATAGACAACTGTAATTTATTTCAGTGAAAGTTTCCTCTGTGACCTGCACTCAAGAATATTTCTGTGCAATTCAACTTTGTTGGAAATCCAATATGCCTGCCATAGTTACACTCAAACACTTTTGTCTCAAATATAGAAAAGGCAGCAGACTGCTTGGCATGGCAACACCAAGTATTCCAAGTCACACGCCTTTTTGCGGATCAATGATTCAACTTGGAGGCTCCAATGAAAAGAAAAATAATCCAACCCTGGACCTTTGACACCCTCACCCTAACCCTAACTATACATCTTTCCCCCATTGTGGTATAATTGCTAGACCAATGACCTTCCGCTGGCTCATTGCATTCGTGATGCACAATGGAATGTTCAGTGCACCCTTCAACAGTTATGGTTGAGCTGGCACATTGCTTTTTCCAGAAAACCATGCCCACCATTCTGGCTGTCTGCCCTGGAGTTGCCATACATGTTGACTTGGTGGCAGGTAGCCTAGTGGTTAGAGTGTTGGACTTAGCCGAAAGGTTGCAAGATTGAATCCCCGAAGGTAAAAATCTGTTGTTCTGCCCCCGAACAAGGCAGTTAACCCACTGTTCCTAGGCCGTCATTGAAAATAAGAATTTGTTCTTAACTGACTTGCCTAGTTAAATAAAGGTAAACTAAATACAAATATTATGGTGTATGGGTTGAATGCAACCAAACCTGATGACAAGCGCATAAGGCAAGTGTTCACCACAATGAACCAACACAACCTGACAATCATTGACAAGAAATGCCATCAACTTAGTGGGCCTTCACTATATGCAATTAAGTAATCTTTAAAACCATTTCTCTTAACTCCCGGGCATTTTCCAAATGACCCTACGATGTACGCTGGAACCAAATATTTTAGTATATTGCTGTTTAAAAAAATATTTTTATCAGACTTTGAATTGACCTTGCACACTGCCCTCAACCTTAGTTTCAATGAGGAAAACAGGCGAAAGAATAGAGCTGTACGTATACGCTGTTAGAGGAGGCGACTGTTGTATTAAAGGTTGCTTTTCTATAACTTGGTTATACTACTGTGTGCTTGAGTTGTGAAAGACTTCTTATTATATTTTGCATATTTGTTAACTTCTTAGGGCTAGGCCCCTAATTTCTCCACTTCCTGTCTGACTGACGTGCCCAAAGTAAACTGCCTGTTACTCAGGCCCAGAAGCCAGGATATGCATATAATTGATAGTATTGGATATAAAACACTTTGAGGTTTGTGGAAATGTTAAAATAATGCATGAGACTATAGCACAATTGATATGGTAGGAGAAAATCCAAAGAAAAAACAACCAGAATTGTTCTTTTTCAACATATAGGGACAATGTTAAATCCAGCTCCCAGATTGCAATTCCTATGGCTTCCACTAGATGTCAACAGTCTTTGTTCAAGGTTTCAGGCTTGTTTCTTCCCAAACGAGGAAGAATTTGGAGTTTTGGAAAAGCGGGAGTCACAGCTGGAAATCAGTCTGTGGGCGCGCGACGAAGAGGACGCGCACTTGCTAATTTTACTTTTCTATTGAACATACTTCTTTCCGTATGAAATATTATAGTTTAATAAAATGTTAGGGTACCTGAGGATTAAATAGAAACGTAGTTTGACTTGTTTTAACAAAGTTTAGCAGTAGCTTTTTGGATTCCTTTGTCTGCATGTTGAACGAGTGGATTACTCAAATCGATTGCGCCAACTAAACAGACTTTTTTGGGATATAAAGGATTTTATCTAACAAATTGACCATGCATGTTGTAGCTGGGACCCTTTGGATTGCAAACAGAGGAAGATTTTCAAAAAGTAAGTGATTATTTAATCGCTATTTGTGATTTTATGAAGCCTGTGCTGGTTGAAAAAATATGTTGATGTGGGGCGCCGTCCTCAAACAATCGCATGATATGCTTTCACTGTAAAGCCTATTGTAAATCGGACAATGCAGTTAGATTAACAAGAATTTAAGCTTTTAACTGATATAAGATACTTGTATGTACCAAAAGGTTTAATATCCAAAATGTTTATTATTACTTATTTGAATTGCACACCCTCCAATTTCACCGGAAGTTGTCGACAGGTGTCCCGCTAGTGGGATGCCTATCCCACGAGGTTATGCTGTAAGTCTGAATGAGATTTAAACATGAGCACACATTGAAAAGCTATATGGCTTTAACTATTCAAACACAGAGGCATGGTAGTGCCACTCAGTCCTAGATATACCAAGAGCCTTATGAAACCATTTTAAAGACAGAATGACAAAAAACAAGAGCCACTTATATAAAGGCGAAGGTGTTTGAGTGTAATTATGTCGGCCATATTGGATTAAAAAACCAAAACAGTCATTATGGACCTGAATGTTGTACACAATTCCGAAAAAATGCCTCTCATCTCCAAAATTCATATTTACACGTGCTTTAACCTCCATTAAATGGTACTATGGCAGCCATATTGGATTTTGGGAGACATCTTTCTATAATATCTATACATTTAACAACTTCTGCAGTAAACAATTTTTACACAACAATCCTTTTATTAAATGGAAGACATTAGGGATGTGTTTTGTTCTAATTTGTTTTAACCCAACCTATTTTGGTGCAGAGAGGAAGAGGCGAAGCAAGAGGGTTTACTTTGCCCCAAAAAAACAAGAGCATCAAGTGAGGAAATAAGAGCATCAAGTGAGGAATTTTCGTATACAGCTCAATAAGAGTTGTGAATTTGGTCAAAAAAAATTGAACTGCTAATTTGCTACGTGAGGCTTATTTGATCAAATAGAAGTTTCATAATGGCTAGGTTGTTTGCGAATGAACTGATATAAGTGGACGCTGTTATGTATAGTGTGACATGCTGTACGTGGAACTGTACGTTGCTATGGTTTACGACAGTGTGCTGCTTTACTATGAATGGGTTGTGGCACGTCATTAAACATCAGAGTGATGTAAAATGTGAAACATTGCAGACTTGCGTTCTTCTACAGCTAAGCTAGATACAGACGCACATGGCATTTTGGCAACAAAAATATTACCTTATATCGGAGTTGTGCCTGTGTTCACATGCATATCTGCCTTCTCGTTGGCTCGAATGGTCCCACCTGATCGCGCCTCCTTCCGCCTACGGCTGTTACCATGACCGTATTATTGCTAAACCAGCAGTCAAGAGTCATGATCGCAGTCAAATTCCACATGACCGTTTAGCCACGTTAATTAGGCTTCTCGAAGCTCTGATGATGCTGATGGTCATTTGTAGCCTGGCATTCTGTACTCTAATGTCCCTCTAATCACTCTGATATCAATGCAAATCTGATCGAAAATCTAATCAAACACTTCATGAGAGCTCATCAGCTCATGTTGCGCAACATTTCTATAGGCTAGAAAACAGAGCGGTGGCCTCTATTAAAAAGAGGAGTATCCCATCAGAATAACCTAGGCCTACTATATTTATTCATCAACTTTCCAAATATTAAGCACATTGCTTCTCTTTATAACAGGAGTTTAGCCTAACTGGCTGGCATGAAAATTAACCATGGGAAAAGTGTCCTCCAATCTCTATTTAAGTGAATAGATTACATGTATTTTTTTCCCCTGCCCCCCGTTTTGAGACAAGTGCATGATAATCCTCCATGCTAAATCAAAACAAATTTCGGACATATATTATTTAGCATATGTACAGACAAGATTAAGTCAAGAATAGTCTGATGGGTGACAATAATAGCCGATCACTTTTGAATTATATATTATATATTATCATGAATGATGTCCAGCCTGTGTACACACTTCATCAGTCTCCCACATCTTGAACTTCCGGCGCCGACAGAGATGGCAGCCTCGCTTCACGTTCTCAGGAAACCATGCAGTATTTTGTTTTTTTATGTATTACTTCTTACATTGTTACCCCGGGAAATATTAAGTTTTATTACATACAACCGGGAGGAACTATTGGATATAAGAGCAACGTCAACTTACCAACATTACGACCAGGAATACGACTTTCCCGAAGAGGATTCTCTGTTTGTTACCCCAACTAGGACAATAGACTGGATAGCACCCGGCGACTCAAAACAACGTCAGCGCCGGAGAAAAGGGAAACGCGCCGGTCTTTTGGTCAAGCTACATCGGCAGGCGCATCGTGCACCTCTCCCAGTATTTTAATCGCCAATGTACAGTCTCTGGACAACAAAGTAGACGAAATCAGATCAACGGTTGCCTTTCAGAGAGACATCCGAGACTGCAACGTTCTTTGCTTCACGGAAACATGGCTCACTCAGGACACGTTATCAGAGTCGGTACAGCCACCTGGTTTCTCCACGCATCGCACCAACAGAAACAAACATCTCTCTGGTAAGAAGAAGGGTGGGGGTGTGTGTCTTATGATTAACGAGACGTGTTGTGATCATAATAACATACAGGAACTCAAGTCATTTTGTTCACCTGACATAGAATTCCTTACAATCAAATGCAGACCGCATTATCTACCAAGAGAATTCTCCTTGATTATAATCACAGCCGTGTACATCCCCCCTCAAGCTGACACATCGACGGCACTGAAAGAAATTCATTTCACTCTAGGTAAATTGGAAACCACATATCCTGAGGCTGCATTTATTGTGGCTGGGGATTTTAATAAGGCTAATTTGAAAACAAGGCTCCCGAAATTTTACCAGCATATCGAATGTGCCACCCGGGCTGGTAAAATCCTGGATCATTGTTATTCTAACTTCCGTGATGCATACAAGGCTATTCTTCGCCCTCCTTTCGGCAAGTCTGACCATGAATCCATTTTGTTGCTCCCAGCCTACAGACAGAAACTAAAACAGGAAACGCCCGTTCTCGGGTCTGTTCAACGCTGGTCCGACCAATCTGATTCCATGCTGCAAGATTGCTTCGAGCACGTGGACTGGGCTATGTTCCGGATAGCATCTGACAACAACATTGATGTATATGCTGATTCGGTGAGCAAGTTTATTAGCAAATGCATTGGTGATGTTGTACCCAGAGCGAATATTAAAACCTTCCCCAACCAGAAACCGTGGATTGATGGCAGCATTCGCGCAAAACTGAAAGCGCGAACCACTGCTTTTAACCAGGGTAAGGCTACCGGAAACATGACTGAATACAAACAGTGTAGCTATTCCCTCCCGCAAGGCAATCAAACAAGCTAAGCGTCAATATAGAGACAAAGTAGAGTCCGAATTCAGTGGCTCAGACACAAGAGGAATGTGGCAGGGTCTACAGTCAATCACGGACTACAAAAAGAAAACCAGCCCCGTTGCGGACCATGACGTCCTGCTCCCAGACAAACTAAACAACTTCTTTGCTCGCTTTGAGGACAATACAGTGCCACTGACACGGCCCGCTACCAAAACCTGCGGGCTCACCTTCACCGCAGCCAATGTGAGAAAACATTTAAATGTGTTAACCCTCGCAAGGCTGCCGGCCCAGATGGCATCCTGGCCGTGTCCTCAGAGCATGCGCAGACCAGCTGGCTGGTGTGTTTACGGACATATTCAATCAGTCCCTATCCCAGTCTGCTGTTCCCACATGCTTCAAGAGGGCCACCTGTTCCTGTTCCCAAGAAAGCTAAGGTGACTGAGCTAAATGACTATCGCCCGTAGCACTCACTTCCGTCATCATGAAGTGCTTTGAGAGATTAGTCAAGGATCATATCACCTCCATCCTGCCAGACACCCTGGACCCACTCCAATTTGCTTACCGTCCCAATAGGTCCACAGACGACGCAATCGCAATCACACTGCATACTGCCCTAACCCATCTGGACAAGAGGAATACTTATGTAAGAATGCTGTTCATCGACTACAGTTCAGCATTTAACACCATAGTTCCCTCCAAGCTCGTCATTAAGCTCTAGACCCTAGTTCTCGACCCAGCCCTGTGCAACTGGGTCCTGGACTTCCTGACGGGCCGGCCCCAGGTGGTGAGGGTAGGAAACAACATCTCCACCCCGCTGATCCTCAACACTGGGGCCCCACAAGGGTGTGTTCTCAGCCGTCTCCTGTACTCCCTGTTTACCCATGACTGCGTGGCCAAGCACGCATCCAACTAAATCATCAAGTTTGCTGACGACACTACAGTGGTAGGCTTGATTACCAACAACGACGAGACGGCCTACAGGGAGGAGGTGAGGGCCCTCGGAGTGTGGTGCCAGGAAAATAACCTCTCACTCAATGTCAACAAAACAAAGGAGATGATCGTGGACTTCAGGAAACAGGAGAGGGAGCACCCCCCTACCCACATCGAGGGGACAGTAGTGGAGAAGGTGGAAAGTTTTAAGTTCCTCGGCGTACACATCACGGACAAACTGAATTAGTCCACCCACACAGACAGTGTGGTGAAGAAGGCGCAACAGCGCCTCTTCAACCTCAGGAGGCTGAAGAAATTTGGCTTGTCACCAAAATCACTCACAAACTTCTACAGATGCACAATCGAGAGCATCCTGTCGGGCTGTATCACCGCCTGGTACGGCAACTGCTCCGCCCACAACCATAAGGCTCTCCAGAGGGTAGTGAGGCCTGCACAACGCATCACCGGGGGTAAACTACCTGACCTTCAGGACACCTACACCACCCGATGTCACATAATCAAGGACAACAACCATTGCCTTTTCACCCCGCTATCATCCAGAAGGCGAGGTCAGTACAGGTGCATCAAAGCTGGGACCGAGAGACTGAAAAACAGCTTCTACCTCAAGGCCATCAGACTGTTAAACAGCCATCACTAACATTGAGTGGCTGCTGCCAACATACTGACTTAAATCTCTAGCCACTTTAAACATAGGAATTGGATGTAACAATGTATCACTAGCCACTTTAAACAATTTTGTATATAATGTTTACGTATCCGTATACTCATATCAAATGTATACACTGTACTCTAAACCATCTACTGAATCTTGCCTATGCCGTTCGGCCATTGACCCAAATCTCTAGCCACTTAAATAATCCCTTTAAGAGTGTGCTCCTAATCTCAGCTCGTTACCTGTATAAAAGACACCTGTCCACAGAAGCAATCAATCAATCAGAATCCAAACTCTCCACCATGGCCATTACCAAAGAGCTCTCCAAGGATGTCAGGGACAAGATTGTAGATCTACAGAAGGCTGGAATGGGCTACAAGACCATCGCCAAGCAGCTTGGTGAGAAGGTGACAACAGTTTATTCGCAAATGGAAGAAACACAAAAGAACTGTCAATCTCCCTCGGCCTGGGGCTCCATGCAAGATCTCACCTCGTCGAGTTGAAATCTTTCTGATTGAGAGGGGGTCAAATACGTATTTCCCTCATTAAAATGCAAATCAATTTATAACATTTTTCACATGCGTTTTTCTGTATTTTTGTTGTTGTTATTCTGTCTCTCACTGTTCAAATACACCTACCATTAAAATTACAGACTGATCCTTCCTTTGTCAGTGGGCAAACATACAAAATCAGCAGGGGATCAAATACTTTTTTCCCTCATTGTATTCCGCCACTGTGTGACTTGTCTTTTTGTTCTCTCTGCCTTATTGTATATCACAATGGTGTATAAACTGATTGGTCATGGAGCAAACGATGCAATTATCACAACATAGGTTGTAATATTGCTTTTTTCCTGGCTTGGCATCCTCAGTGATTTTTCCCACGCACCACTACTGTTCATAGTTGTTAGTGGTTTAACCCATTTTGGGAGTTTATAGCAAAGATGGTGCTTAAATGAAGATGCTGTAGTTCACTCCATTGAAAAAAAAAAAATCCAGTCTATTAAACGAGGTGGGTCTCCCATGTACACCAATACAATAGCAGCGGGGTCTACTTAGAAATCCAATGAAATTCAATTAATTGTCTCTGTTTAAAGTTCAGTTATATAGGCTAACCTCTATTCGTCGTTATTGTCACGCCCTGATCTGTTTCAATGACCCTGAGCCTGCCTGCTGTCCTGTACCTTTACTCCACCTCTGGATTACTGAACTCTGCCTGTCCCTGACCCTGAGCCTGCCATCCTGTACATTTGCTCCCACTCTAGATTATCGACCCCTGCCTGCCTTGACCTGTCGTTTACCTGCCCCTGTTATTACAATAAACATTGTTACTTCACACCGTCTGCACTTGGGTCTTACCTTAATTCCTGATAGTACGAACTGGCCATGACTGACCCAGCAGACTTGGACCAGCTCCGCCTCGCCATCTCCTCCCAAGGAGCCACCATTGGTAGGCACGAGGAGTTGCTTTGCGGTCTGATGGAAGGGTTCCAGGCCGTGGCCGAACGTCACGACCTAGCCTTGGACGCATTGCGGAAGCAATTCCGTGAGTTGCCTACTAGGCGGCCTACCACGACGGTAACCTCCCAACCCTTCTGTAACCCGGCTGGTAGCAGCGCCGTCACCCCGGGTTTCCCGGGAACCCCACTTACCTCCCCCGGAGAGCTACGATGGAGATTCCAGAACCTGCCGAGCTTTTCTCTCCCAGTGCTCCCTCATTCATTCCCCTCGGACAACTCAAAGATAGCGTACATTATTACGCTGATGTCCGGGAGGGCACTCGCCTGGGCCATGTCGGTGCGGGAGCAACAATCCACCATCTGCCTCAGTCTGGAGGTATTCGTGGCGGAGGTGAGAAAAGTTTGGGAGAGGGGCTGTCCGGAAGTCACTCCAGCTTCGGCAGGACACCCTCCGTGTGGCAGACGATGTGGGGGAGTTCCGCATGCTAGCAGAAGAGGGTACCTGGAACCTGGAAGCACTGTTTGACACGTTCCTGCGCGGATTATCGGAGGAGGTAAAGGATGAGCTGGCAGCCCGAGAACTACCAATGGATCTCGACTCACTCATCACTTTAACCATCCGAATAGATGGTCAGCTACGGGAACGTAGGAGGGAGAAAAGGTCTGATTGCGTTCCCAATCGCTCACTCAGGGATCCCACCTTGCAGCTGATGAACTCCGGAGGTCCCTGACGTCTACGTCCCCGAGAGGAACCGAACTTGCCCGAGTTCCTCCAAGAGCCTCCGGAGACTGTCGATTCACCTCTTCCCGAGGCGATGCAGCTCGGCAGGGCTAGGCTATCTCCCCTCGAACACGTACGCAGACTTGAGACCCAGAGTTGTCTGTATTGCGGTACTGCCGGTCATTTTGTGTCTACATGTCCCTTCAAGAGACCTAGCTCATTCGTTGGAGTGAGTACACTGGTGAGTCTTAAAGATAATTGTTATTCTCCCATTACTCACCCCTCCTCTCCATGCCACCCTACTGTGGGGTGACCAGTCCAAGTCTCTCCAGGTACTCATCGACTCAGGGGCCGATGAGAGTCTCATGGATGTTACCCTGGTGTCCGAGCTGGGCATCCCCACTCAACCCATCTCCATTCCCATGGGTGTTAGAGCGTTGTACGGGTGCTCTATAGGCTGGGTCACCCACCAGACAACCCCCGTCAACCTACAACTGTCGGGAACCACATCGATGTGATCCAATTGCTGCTGGTTGACTCTCCACAGGTTCCTGTGGTATTGGAATTATCTTGGCTCCAGCGACACACTCCCTCCATTGACTGGGCTACTGGTGCCCCCCTTGGGTTGTGTCGTGGCGGAGATCTTTGTGGGCTATACTTGGCCTTGTCTCAGGATGGTAGGTTGGTGGTTGAAGTTATCCCTCTAGCTGTGTGGGGGCTGTGCTTTGGCAGAGTGGGTGAGGTTATATCCTGCCTGTTTGGCCCTGTCCGGGGGTATTGTCGGACAGGGCCACAGTGTCTCTCTCTTTCTCTCTCTTTCTCTCTCTTTCTCTCTTTCTCTCTTTCTCTCAGAGGACCTGAGCCCTAGGACCATGCCTCAGGACTACCTGGCCTGATGACTCCTTGCTGTCCCCAGTCCATCTAGCCGTGCTGCTGCTCCAGTTTCAACTGTTGTGCCTGCGGCTTTGGAACCCTTACCTGTTCACCAGACGTGCTACCTGTCCCAGACCTGCTGTTTTGAACTCTCTAGAGACAGCAGGAGCGGTAGAGATACTCTGAATGATCGGCTATGAAAAGCCAACTGACATTTACTCCTGAGGTGCTGACCTGTTGCACCCTCGACAACCACTGTGATTATTATTATTTGACCCTGCTGGTCATCTATGAACATTTTAACATCTTGGCCATGTTCTGTTATAATCTCCACCCGGCACAGCCTGGTTCCTCTCTAGGTTTCTTCCTAGGTTCTGGCCTTTCTAGGGAGTTTTTCCTAGCCACCGTGCTTCTACACCTGCATTGCTTGCTGTTTGGGGTTTTAGGCTGGGTTTCTGTACAGCACTCTGTGACATCAGCTGATGTAAGGGCTTTATAAAAAAGTTTGATTGATCGTGGGCTGGAGCACGTCCTGCCACACTCATTGCCTGAAGTCAGCTCTGCCTGCCCCAGGACATCTTCCTGGGGGCTTGGAAATTTCCCCGGACCGCAGAGTACCAAGACTTCCGGGACGGGTTCAGTAAGGCCCTGGCCACTTCGCCTCGGCAGCACCGACCGGTATCCAAGAAGGTCAAGCCCAAGGCGCTGGCACACACCACCCGGAAGCCGAGACATTCCCCCCACTCCAAGATCATTAGCCTCTCTGCTGTTTGTCCTCTCTTGCCCCAATTTCCCACATGTCTGATTGTCCCTCGTCTTCTGTTTCTAGGCCCATCCCTCCCCCGTGTCATCGATGGCCAGCCAGCGTACACAGTGAGACGCCTCCTGAGGGTTCGACCACAGGGCAGGGGTTTCCAGTACCTGGTTGACAGGGAGGGTTATGGCCCAGAGGAGAGGTGCCTGGTTCCCGCTAAAGACATCTTGGACCTCATCTTCGACTTTCACCGCCGGTACACCAGTCAACCAGGTATCCACCCAGGTGGAACGGCAGGTGGTGTCCCTAGAGGGGGGGAACTGTCACGCCCTGATCTGTTTCACCTGTTCTTGTTCTTGTCTCCACCCCCTCCAGGTGTCGCCCATCTTCACCATTATCCCCTGTGTACTTATACCTGTGTTTTCTGTTTGTCTGTTGCCAGTTCATCTTGTTTGTCAAGCTTACCAGTGTTTGTTCCTGTCTACTCCTGTCTTTTCCCAGCCTCTCTTTTTCTCATCCTCCTGGTTTTTGACCCTTGCTTGTCCTGACCCTGTACCCGCCCGCCTGACCACTCTGTCTGTCCCTGACCCTGACCCTGACCCTGCCTGCCGTTCTGAACCTTTGCTCCCACTCTGGATTATCGACCCCTGCCTGCCTTGACCTGTTGTTTGCCTGCCCCTGTTGTTACAATAAACATTGTTACTTCACACTGTCTGCACTTGGGTCTTACCTGGATTTGTGATAGTTATGGAGAACTGCTTGTGAAACAATGGGGACACTGGGCACACACTGGTGGATTCAATGTTGGTTTAACATAATTTGTCTAAGTATTGTGACTTGGAATTAATGTGGAAAATACATTGGATTTGAAAAAAAATCATCGCCCAGTACAGTACTGTTTTCATCTAATTTCAACCAGCATTGTAAACATTGAAATTAGGGTAAAACTTCTTTTTAAGTACATTGACTTAACCTTGCTAACAGTTTTTACATCAATCTAATTTCAATATAATCATCAAAACTATGCATACATTGAAATTGTGTTGAAAATTGTACATAGAAATGGAACAAATATTTTTAACTTTCCTAATATTGAGTTGCACCCCCTTTTTGCCCTCAGAGCAGACTCAATTTGTTGGGGCATGGACTCTACAAGGTGTCGAAACCGTTCCACAAGGGTGCTGGCCAATGTTGACTTCAATGCTTTCCACAGTTGTGTCAAGTTGGCTGGTAGTGGATCTCTACTCCAAATAGCTTGTTACATCTCATCCCACAGATGCTCAATTGGACTGAGATCTGGTGACTGGGAAGGCCACTGCAGTAAGCTGAATTTATTGTCATGTTTGTGGAATAATTCCTAGACAATTCTAGCCTTGTGGCATGGGGCATTATCCTGCTGAAAAAAAACTTTGTGGCACCTGACCACACAACTAGGCAGTAGTCCAGGTGCTTTTTGATAGCATTGTGTGTAGGCCAGTGACACAACATCTCAATTTAATCCATTTTAAATTCAGGCTGTAACACAACAAAATGTGGAAAAAGTGTCATTGTATGCTGTTAGGTTAAGATTTCCCTGGAACTAAGGGGCCTAGTCTGAACCATAAAAAACAGCCCCAGACCATTATTCTTCATCCACCAAACTTTACAGTTGGCACTATGTATTGGGGCAGGTAGCGTTCTCCTGGTATCTGCCAAACCCAGATTCATCCGTCGGACTGCCAGATGGTGAAGCGTGATTCATCACTCCAGAGAATGCATTTGAACTGCTCCAGAGTCCAATGGCGGCGAGCTTTACGTCACTCCAGCTGATGCTTGGCATTGCGCATGGTGATCTTAGGCTTGTGTGTGGCTCCTGGCACCCGATGAACAGTTCTTCTGCTGACATTGCTTCCAGAGGCAGTTTGGAACTCGGTAGTGAGTGTTGCAACCGAAGACAGGCGATTTTTAAGCGGTACGTGCTTCAGCACACGGCAGTCCCATTCTGTGAGTTTGTGTGGGCTACCACTTCACTGCTGAGTCGTTGTTGCTTCTAGATGTTTCCAATTCACAATAACAGCACTTACAGTGGACCTGAAATACTTCCATTGTTGCAATATACTGTATGGTGGATATTTAGCAGTTAGTCTGGTTCCCTGCCTAGTGGGTGTATTAGACACATCTTATTATATATATTGTTATTATGGAGTTTATTATCTGCTCAGTAAAACTGAGTGTTAAATGTTAATGCCATATCTGAGATCTACCGTGTCCCGGCCCCTTTCCAATCCTGGTTTATGATTACAATGGTATTGTATAATTACTGTATAGATAATTAACATATACTGTACGCTCTGCTGAACAATGCAACACTGTGCTGTTTCAGATGGATAGTTCCTGTATCGAGAGAGACATGAACTAAATGATGCAACATATCTGCATATTGACATCAGGTTTGACACGATTGCTTTTTTATATTTCACCGCCTTTTGACCAATTTCTCTCTCTCTCTCTCTCTCTCTCTCTCTCTCTCTCTCTCTCTCTCTCTCTCTCTCCACCTAATTGCTGAGGTCCTGAATGTTCCTGACACTGTTCAGTCCCGGCAGTAGGATCAGTAATGGAGTCTGAAGGAACAATCTCCCAGCACACATCCACACAATAGAGGTCAAGGCGCTGGTTGGCCCAGAGGAGTGGGTTAGTCAGACGATGGAAAGCTGCACAAAGTGCCGAGATTCATTGTGAGCATATTGAAAGAGACCAGGTCCTTTGAATACACCCAACTATCTCCTAGTGAGTGAGAAGTCATTTATCAGAGTTCATTCACCACAGATTCACTTTAAATTCAGCAGAAAAGGCAATGACAGACAGAGAGGGGAGGGGAGGGAGAGCCCAGGAAGCACTACCCCCAAACACCCTCCACACATCCCCAGCACAGCATACCTAACTGAAAATAAATAAGGGAATATAATTCTCAAAATTCAAACAGTTTTCACAATAGACCTTTTTTATAGTATTTGGAAAACAATAAGAGAAAAAAGGTTCTGAGGAAGATTAATGTTATTGTAGTACATACTCTGCTGTTCTACTATCGCGCATGCAATGATGTCAGAGGGAATAAAACAGTGATGTCAGAGGGAATAAAACAGTGATGTCAGAGGAAATAAAACAATGATGTCAGAGGGAATAAAACAGTGATGTCAGAGGGAATAAAACAGTGATGTCAGAGGGAATAAAACAATGGTCATTGTTTGAAGTAGCATCTTTGCTGTTGTAATATCCCAAACGTATGTGGCATTTTCACTGCAACAGATTAAAACTTTAAAGGACAGGTATCTTAAGGCTTACAAATTAAAGGGCAGGTCTCTAAAAGGGTACAAATATTCTTGCCAGATATATAATTGAGTTGAGTCAGTAAAGAAGCGTGTCTCCCAATATTAGAGTAAATATGTTTGTGTTCCTGGAACCTGACCAGTTTGTTCATCATTAGTTGCTTGACATTCTTCTTTTATAATTTCTTAAATGAAGATGTGAGAGAAGTATTATTATTTGTACATGTCAACTCAATGAACAAGATCACAACATGAGAGTGCATCAAACAATATGGTCGACATCACAACTCCCCTTTGTTGTCTCGCAGTTTAAAATGGATATTGAGTAATCCCACTTTTATTGTGATGAGAGTGTTTTATGCTCACAGATTGATGAAGGAATAATGGGGCCAATGTGTGACATCAGGGTCAAAATTTTAAAATGGTTTGATATAGAGTGCCTTCGGAAAGTATACAGACCCCTTGACTTCTTCCACATTTTGTTACGTTACAGGCTTATTCTAAAATGTATTAAATAAAACTATTTCCTCATCAATCTACACATAGTACTCCATAATGACACAGTGAAAACAGGTTTTTAGAAAATAAAAAACAGAAATACATTATTTACATAAGTATTCAGACCTTTTGCTATGAGACTCAAAATTGAGCTCAGGTGCATCTTGTTTAGATTATGTTTTGGAAAGGCACACACCTGTCTATATAAGGTCCCACAGTTGACAGCGCATGTCAGAGCAAAAACCAAGCCAATTAGGTTAAAGGAATTGTCCATAGAGTTCCAAGACTGTGTCGAGGCACAGATCTCGGGAAGGGTACAAAAACATTTCTGACGCATTGAATGTTCCCAAGAACACAGTGGCCTCCATCATTCTTAAATGGAAGAAGTTTGGAAACACCAAGACTCTTCAGAGAGCTGGCCTCCTGGCCAAACTGAGCAATCGGGGGAGAAGATCTCGATGATCACTCTGACAGAGCTCAGAAGGTCCTCTGTGGAGATGGGAGAAACAAGAAAGAAGGACAACCATCTCTGCAGCACTCCACCAATCAGGATTTTATGGTAGAGTGGCCAGTCAGAACCCTCTCCTCAGTAAAAGGCACACCATTCTGCTTGGAGTTTGCCAAAAGGCACCTAAAGACTTTTAGATCATGAGAAACAAGATTATCAGGTCTGATGAAACCAAGATTGAACTCTTTGGCCTGAATGCCAAGTGTCACATCTGGAGGAAACCTGGCACCATTCCCACAGTGATGCATGGTGGTGGCAGCATCCAACTTGACAGAGCTTGAGTGGATCTGCATAGAAGAATGGGAGAAACTCCCCAAATACAGGTGTGCCAAGCTTGTAGCGTCATAACCAAGAAGACATGGGGCTGTAATCGCTGCCAAAGGTGCTTCAACAAAGTACTGAGTAAAGGGTTTGAATACTTATGAAAATGTAATATTTCCTGGGATTTTTTCAACATAAATGAGCAAACATTTCTACAAATCAGTTGTTGATTTGTCATTATGGGGTATTGTGTGTAGATTGAAGAAGGAAAAAATATTTAATTAATTTTAGAATAAGGCTGTAACCTAACAAAATGTGGAAAAAGTCAAAGGGTCTGAATAGTTTCCGAATGCACTGTATTCAAATATGATTTTCTTGAAGCGTCACATGTGTAGTTACGGGAATAAGAGTTTAGATCGGCACAATCAGACCATGACCCTTAGCAACAACAAAACATTTACATGTGATTCTAAATGTCACACAAAACATGGACACTAAATGTTTCTTTGTCATGCCTGTGGCCAGGTCTGTTTGTGCTTTGGTCAACTTCTCTATCATTTAATGCCATGCTAAACCTTCCAGAAGAATGAAAAAGATAAACAACAGCATTTCTATATTTTTTAAGTTTATATAATAATTTTGTTCAATAATATAATACAATGGGTTCTGTCAAAAAAATTACTGACGACAATAACAACAAATAATGACGTCATTATAATCAGTAATGTCTTCAAGCAGTGTGTGTGTGTGCATGTATGTGTGTGTGTGAAAACTAAACATCACATTCTTGCTTCCTCTGTCCTTGTTTCCTCCACTCCTTTCCTCTCCTTGGCAGTGCATTGGAGCCCGAGTGTAGGAACCTTCCCTCCTCTCCTCCAATGTGCTTTGAGAGGGAAGAGGAATGGAGGAAACACTCACATCCTCTCTCCTCGCCTCCTTCTCAAAACCCATTGGATAAGAAGGTGAGAGGGGAGGGACCTCTGACCTTCTCATCCAATGGGCTTTTAGAAGGAGACGAGGAATGAGAATGCAACTAATCTAGGAAATGCAATTGAGATTCTCACAAGGACAGAGGAAGCAAGAATTTGACAGCTATTAAAATGTTTTTGACAGTGCCAGACTAACTGACTAAGCTACCATAATACCCATGGCCTGTCTAGAAACAATCCCTAGCCCCTACTGCCCAGTCTAGACACTTGTGGAGATCTGAGAGGGAATTTTGTGGAATTTTGGTTACACCTGTCCAATTCTCTCAGATCTCCACAAGTGTCTTGGGGTAGGGGCTATGGGTTGTTTCTGGACAGGACACCCAACCTTTTGGGTGTGTGGTGGACCTACAGCATGACACTTGAGGCATTGGTTGGATGTTTAATCCATTGCTGTACACACACAGACTTGCACAGGTGTAAACTGGACACACCCACTGCAACCTATCAGGCTGATCCCACGGCAACCTACCAGGCTGCTCAGACAGGTCTGGATAGCTGGAGACCTGCTGTACAGTGGAAGGATATATCCACATGTCCACACAGTGTAAAAACAGGGAGGGGGGTCAATGTAAAAAGTCAGGGCGGGCATGTGATTAATTATTTAGCAGTCTTATGGCTTTGAGGTGGAAGCTGTTAAGGAGCCTTTTGGACTTAGACTTGGCGCTCCGGTACCGCTTGCCATGCGGTAGCAGAGAGAACAGTCTATGACTTGAGTGACTGGAAAACAATTGTCTTTGACAATTTTTGGTGCCTTCCTCTGACACCGCCTAGTATATACAGTTGAAGTCAGAAGTTTACATACACTTAGGTTGGAGTCATTAAAACTCGTTTTTTCAACCACTCCACAAATTTCTTGTTAACAAACTATAGTTTTGGCAAGTCGGTTAGGACACCTACTGTGTGCATGACAAAAGTAAATTTTCCAACAATTGTTTACAGACATTATTTCACTTATAATTCACTGTATCACAATTCCAGTGGGTCAGAAGTTTACATACACTAAGTTGACTGTGCCTTTAAACAGCTTGGAAAATTCCAGAAAATTATGTCATGGCTTTAAAACCTTCTGATAGGCTAATTGACATCATTTGAGTCAATTGGGGGTACACCTGTGGATGTATTTCAAAGCCTACCTTCAAACTCAGTGCCTCTTTGCTTGAAATCATGGGGAAATCAAAATAAATCAGCCAAGACCTCAGAAAAAAAAATGATAGACCTCCACAAGTCTGGTTCATCCTTGGGAGCAATTTCCAAGTGCCTGAAGGTACCACGTTCATCTGTACAAACAATAGTGCGCAAGTATCAACACCATGGGACCAAGCAGTCGTCAAACCGCTTAGGAAGAAGACGCATTCTGTCTCCTAGAGATGAATGTACTTTGGTGCGAAAAGTGCAAATCATTCCCAGAATAACAGCAAAGGACCTTGTGAAGATGCTGGAGGAAACAGGTACAAATTATCTATATCCACAGTAAAACAAGTCCTATATCGACATGACCTGAAAGGCCACTCAGCAAGGAAGAAGTCACCACTCCAAAAGATTATGGTTTGCAACTGCACATGGGGACAAAGATCATACTTTTTGGAGAAATGTCCTCTGGTTTGATGAAACAAAAATAGAAGTGTTTGGCCATAATGACCACAAAGCCCTGACCTCAATCCCATAGAAAATGTTTGGGCAGAACTGAAAAAGCGTGTGCGAGCAAGGAGGCCTACAAACCTGACTCAGTTACACCAGCTCTGTCATGAGAAATGGGCCAAAATTCACCCAACTTATTGTGGGAAGCTTGTGGAAGGCTACCAGAAGCGTTTGACCCAAGTTAAACAATTTAAAGGCAATGCTACCAAATACTAATTGAGTGTATGTAAACTTCTGACCCACTGGGAATGTGAAATACAATCTGAAATAAGTAATTCTCTCTACTATTATTCTGACATTTCACATTCTTAAAATAAAGTGGTGATCCTAACTGACCTAAGACAGGGATTTTTTACTAGGATTAAATGCCAGGAATTGTGAAAAGTGTAAATGTATTTGGCTGAGGTGTATGTAAACTTCCGACTTCAACTGTAGGTCCTGGATGACAGGAAGCTTGGCCCCAGTGATGTACTGGGCCATACGCACTACCCTCTGTAGCGCCTTGCGGGTCAGATGCCGAGCAGTTGCCATACCAAGTGGCGATGCAACCCTTCAGGATGCGCTCGATGGTGCAGCTGTATAACCTTTTGAGGATCTGGGGACCCATGCCAAATCTTTTCAGTCTCCTGAGGGTGAAAGGGTGTTGTTGTGCCCTCTTCACAACTGTCTTTGTGTGTTTGGACCATGATAGTTCGTTGGTGATGTGGACACCACTACAGTCCGTCGATGTGAATGGGGGCGTGTTTGGCCCTCATTTTCCTGTAGTCCACGATCAGGTTTTTTGTCTTGCTCACATTGAGGGAGAGGTTCTTGTCATTGCACTACATTGCCAGGTCTCTGACCTCCTCCCTATAGGCTTTCGTTGTCGGTGATTAGGCCTACCACTGTTATGCCGTTAGCTTACTTAATGATGGTGTTGGAGTTGTGCTTGGCCACGCAGTCGGGGGTGAACAGAGAGTACTGGGGGGGACAGAGCATGCACCCCTGAGGGGCCCCGATGTTGAGGATCAATGTGGCAGATGTGTTGTTGCCTACCCTTACCAACTGGGGGAGGTCCATCAGGAAGTCCAGGATCCAGTTACAGAGGGAGATGTTAAGTCCCAAGGTCCTTAGCTTAGTGATGAGTTTTGTGGGCGCTATGGTGTTGAATGCAGAGCTGTATTCAATGAACAGCATTCACACATAGGTGTTCCTTTTGTCCAGGTGGGAAAGGGCAGTGTGGAGTGCGATTTAGATTGCGTCATCTGTGGATCTGTTTGGGCAGTATGCGAATTGGAGTAGGTCTAGGGTTTCTGAGATGATCGTGTTGATGTGAGGCCATGACCACAGCTTATAATGAGGTTCTCTACATCAGGCGAGCAATACCTCAAGACTTACTTAATATTAGACATTGTGCACCAGTTGTTATTCACAAATAGACACACACTCCTACCCCTCGTCTTACCAGACGTAACTGTTCTGTCCTGTCGATGCACGGAAAATCCAGCCAACTGTATTTTATCCGTGTCGTTGTTCAGCGACTCAGTGAAACATAAGATATTACAGTTTAATGTCCCATTGGTAGGATACTCTCAAACGGAGATCATCCAGTTTATTCTCCAGTGATTGCACTTTGGCCAATAGAAAGGATGGTAGAGGCGGTTACCCACTCGTCGAAGAATTCTCACAAGGCACCCCGATCTCCGCCCACTGTATTTCGATCTTTTCTTCACACGAATGACAGGGATTTGGGCCTGGTTTCGGAGAAGCGGTATATCCTTTGCGTCGGACTCATTAAAGAAAAAATCTTCGTCCAGTTCGAGGTGAGAAATTGCTGTTCTGATATCCAGAAGCTCTTTTCGGTCATAAGAGACAGTAGCAGCAACATCATGTACAAAATAAGTTACAAACAATGTGAAGAAAAATAAATAGCTCAGTTGGTTAAGAGCCCGTAAAACGGCAGCCATCCCCTCCGGCACCATTATAATAATGGACCAGGCATTCCACATTTAACCTCACCCACATTTGAACATCGTAATATCAAGTCGTTTTTTGGTTTTATATTTCGATTTCTATAAAATCATTAAAATAAGCTGACGATTTTCACGTTCCCGATTGCTCCGTTTAAACTCAGGAAAACAAACGATCAAAATGTACACTGACCGAAATCTTACCTCAGGAATCTTGATTTAATGTTGTCCACAAAGTAGGCTAATTATCTTAACAACATAGATACCAAAATGTTTTGTCAATCCTCCAGATCAACATTAATTCCCGCACGTTGGCTGTTCTTAAATCACGTGTAGTATCACACAACCTCTTTATCACTTGACTGTCATTCAGAAAATCCTTTCCTGAATAAGCTGATGTTGTGTGATAATGTCCCCATGTAACTAAAGAGCTAAACATCAAACTTGCATTAAACAACTATTATACATAATTATAAGAACTCTGTTAATGACAGTATCATGTTTTATTATTATTAATCATATTAAAGTTACTCTTTCTGTTTGAAGCATTTGATTTTGCAATCACATACATTATTTTGGATGTGTGCCCATGAAAACTGTTTTCACACCGTAACAAGTGGAGATACAAAATGTTACATGGTTACAGTACATTTCTGAGATCTCCATACAAAAAAAGAGTCTGACAATATTCAGGAATGTCACAGAATCAAGGTCAATGTGTAATTCAATTGTTAACTGCTTAGTATATGATATAACAACAAACAACAGTATCATAAATGTAAGGTAAGAAGAGTAGTGTTTTATGTCACACAATTTTTGCCAAATCTGTAAAAACTTCAAGCATGACAAAGGGTTTAAACATAGGTTTTGATTCAACTCATTAATTATATTGAATTTATCTACGTTATCTCTTTATATCTTAATGTAGTCACACATTTTGGGGGGAAATTATTAATAATGACTTTGCAACAGCTTCAAACAGTTGTCCACTACAATAAATGCTCATTGGTACACGAGTTTATAGAAAGACCCAAATATGCTCTGCTAAATATTAAGAGTAAAACAACATAAATGCATCGTAGCCACAAAATGTCAGACAGGTGTGGGAATTATGTGGGATTCATGTGAGAAGAATAACCTTTCCTCAGGTTCAGAGGCAATGTTTGTAATAGCGAATGGATCCATTTGAAAAGGGCACAAAATAACCTTTAGGCAAGAGTTACACGTGTGCTTTTGCACACGGCCTCATAACTAACAACAGTGATTGAGCGTTCAACACCTCATACCTGGCTGGGCTGACAAGAATGGCCTGTTGGATACTGTTTCAAGTTTCAAGTTTTAATGTCACATGCACAAGTACAGTTAAATGCCTTTCTTGCAACTAAAAGCCCAACAATGTAATAATCAATAACAATGTAATACTAGAAGAAAAAAAACTCAAGAAATATGAAGAACACAATAAGTAAGTAAGTAAGCATACTATATACAGGGTCAGTTCCAATACCATATTTACAATGTGCAGGGATACTAGAGTGATGGGAGGTAGATATGTAAAGGGGTAAGGTGACTAGGCAACAGAATATAAGATAAACAGAGTAGCAGCAGCTTGTATGTGAGTGGGTGTGCGGATGTGTAGAGTCAGTATAAATGTATGTGCATATTATGTGTGAGCGAGAAAATTATGCAGTGAGTGTTTGTGTGTGTGTTGGAGTGACAGTGTGTGAATGTGTAGGGCCCTGTGAGTTTGCATAGAGATACTGAAATAAAAGGTCAATAAAGATACATGGTAAACTCGGTCCGTGTAGCTATTTTGTTAGCTATTTATCAGTCGTATTGCTTGGGGATAGAAGCTGTTCAAGATCCTGTTGGTGTCAGACTTGATGCACCAGTACCTCTTGCAGGGCAGCAGCAAAGAAAATAAAATTAAATGTTATTTGTCACGTGCTGAATACAACCTTTACAGTGAAATTACTTACAAGCCCTTAACCAACAATTCAGTTAAAAAAATTGAGTTAAACAGTTATTTACTAAATAAACTAAAGTAAAAAAATCTAATCAAATAAAAAGTAACCCAATAAAATAACAAAACAGTAACGAGGCTATACACAAGAGGTAACCAGTACTAAGTCAATGTGTGGGGGGTACAGATTAGTCGTGGTAATTTGTATGTGTAGGTAGTGGTAAAGTGGCTATGCATAGATAATAAACAGTGAGTAGCAGCAGTGTAAAACAAAGGGGGTCAATGTAAATAGTGCGGGTGGCCATTTGATTAATTGTTCAGCAGTCTTATGGCTTGGGGGTAGAAGCTGTTAAGGAGCCCTTTGGTCCTAGACTTGGCGCTCCGGTACCGCTTGCCATGCAGTAGCAGAGAGAACAGTCCATGACTTGGGTGACTGGAGTCTTTGACAATTTTTTGGGCCTTCCTCTGACACTGCCTAGTATAAAGGACCTGGGTGGCTGGAAGCTTGGACCCAGTGATATACTGGGCCGTACGCATTACCTTCTGTAGCACCTTGTGGTCAGATGTCGAGCAGTTGCCATACCAGGTAGTGATGCAACCCATCAGGATGCTCTCGATGGTGGAGCTGTATAACCTTTTGAGGATCTGGGGACCCATGCCAAATCTTTTCAGTCTCTTGAGGGGGAAAAGGTATTGTCATGCCCTCTTCACGACTGTCTTTGTGTGTTTGGACCATGATAGTTTGTTGGTGATGTGGACACCAAGGAACATGAAACTCTCAACCCGCTCCACTACAGCCCGTCGATGTGAATAGGGGTTTGTTTGGCCCTCTTTTTCCTGTAGTCCACGATCAGGTCCTTTGCCTTGCTCACATTGAGGGAGAGGTTGTTGTGCTGGCCCCACATTGCCAGGTCTCTCCCCACATTGCCTCCTCCCTATAGGCTGTCTCATTGGTGTCGGTGATCAGGCCTACCACTGTTGTGTCGTCAGCAAACGTAATGATGGTGTTGAAGTCGTGCTTGGCCACACAGTCGTGGGTGAACAGGGAGTACAGGAGGGGACTAAGCATGCACCCCTGAGGGGCCCCAGTGTTGAGAATCAGCGTGGCAGATGTATTGTTGCCTACCCTTACCACCTGGGGGCGGCCCGTCAGGATCCAATTACAGAGGGAGGTGTTAAATTCTTAGGGAGCGGTGGGGCGCTCCCTAAGAAGCATAGTCATCAAAAGCTCTGCTTCTTGGCAATATCACAGCGTTGTCAGATTTCAAAAAGGCTTTACGGCGAAAGCACCACATTTGATTGTTTGAGGATAGCACCCCACATATTTTTCCCATTACCATAAATTCATAAGCCTTCACGGTTCACAGAAAACACATTTCACAGCGAAAATAAATCAATTACCTTTTGAAGAACTTCTGCTGAGGGCTTCCCAAGTGTCCAACGAAGACAATTCATGGTTCTTTTGATAGAAAAGTAATGTATTATATCCATAAATCTCCGTTTGGTTGGCGCGTTATAATGAGAAAATACAGCGTCGACTCCTCCATTGAAACGTGAAGAGAACTCGTTCAACTTATACCTATAAACTTGTCCAAGAACAATCAAACATAATTGTAAATGTATCCTTAGGAACACTTTTATGTATAAATAGTATAATATTTCAACCGGAATATAAACTGGGCGATAAGAAAGGAAAAAACCACAGAGCGCACCAGCCGGGGGAACGCACATTTTCTTCTATTGACATCTGTGTGGCCACTTCCTTATTCGTCTTCTTCTACAATCTAAAAGCAGCTAATAAGAATCAAAACACTGTCTCGAGACTGTTGACATCCAGAGGAAGCAATAGGTACTACAATCATAAGGGAGGGGTTCCAAATGAGGCAATGTGTCAAAACCACTTTTTCCAGGACAGAAATTCCTCGGGTTTTTGCCTGCCATATCCGTTCTGTTATACTCACAGACGAAATGTTAACACTTTTAGAAACTTCAGAGTGTTTCCTATCCAATGGTACTAAATATGTGCATATCCTATTTTCTGGGCCTGAAAAACCGTCACCTCGTGCGCTGCTCCCAAAGAAGTTAAGTCCCAAGGTCCTTTGCTTAGTGATGAGTTTTGAGGGCACTATGGTGTTGAAAGCTAAGCTGTAGTCAGTGAACAACATTCTCACATAGGTGTTCCTTTTGTCCAGGTGGGAAAGAGCAGTGTGGAGTGCGACTGATATTGCGTCATCTGTGGATCTGTTGGGGCGGTATGCGAATTGGATTGGGTCTAGGGTTTCCGGGATGATGGTGTTGATGTGAGCCATGACCAGTCTTTCAAAGCACTTCATGGCTAGTGTTACGGGGCGGTAATCATTTAGGCAGGTTACCTTCGCTTTGTTTGTCACAGGGACTATGGTGGTCTGCTTAAAACATGTAGGTATCACAGACTCGGTCAGGGAGAGGTTACAATGTCTTACGGATCAGACTCTTTTTAAAATTTTAGCCTAAAATGACATACCCATATCTAACTGCCTGTAGCTCAGATCCTGAAGCAAGGATACGCATTATCTTGATACCATTTGAAAATGTGAAATTAATGTAGCAGCATATAAAACATTAGATCTGGTAACAGATAATACAAACCAAAAAAATGCTTTAAAAAAAAAAGAAATTATCATCTTTGAAATGCAAGAGAAAGGCAATAATATAATATTGCAGTTTATGCACAATTTAGATTTTGGCCAAAAGATGGCAGCAGTGTGTGTGCAATTTCAAGATTGATCAAGTGAAGCATTACAATGCTGGATAATATTTTGTATAAAGTCTGCCCAAATGTGCCAAATTGGTCAATTGATACATTTTCAAGTACATAACTATAGAGAACATACCAAATTATATGGTAATGCAACGTTTAAGTTTACACACTCCCAGGAATGTCATATATGATGGATCATTAGCTTATACACTCACTTTCACACATCTAAATGGCTGGGCGGGGTGGGTGTGGAGCCAGAGACAGCAGCGGTTCAAACTGTAGAACCCTGTATTTGAATATTAAAAATGGATTTTATCAAACAAACTATGCTACATTTTATCTCTGGGCCCTTCAGGATGACAAATCAGAGCGTGATTACTGAATGTAAGCACATTATTTACCTTCAGAGGTCAATGTATCAAACCAGTTGCCGTGATAAACGTTTTTTGTTGTTTTGCACTCTCCTCAAACAATAGCACGGTCATTTTTCACTGTAATAGCTACTGTAAATTGGACAGTGCAGTTAGATTAACAACAATTTAAGCTTTTTGCCCATATAAGACATGTCTATGTCCTGGAAAGTTTGCTGTTACTTACAACATCACGCTAATCATCAAGCTAATCATATTAGTGCACGTTAGCTCAACCGTCCCGTTATAGGGACACCGATCCCGTAGAGGTTAAAAATGTCAGTGAAGACACTTGCCAGTTTGTCCGCGCATGCTTTGAGCACACTTCCTGGTAATCCGTATGGCCCGCGACTTTGTGAATTTTGACCTGTTTAAAGGCCTTGCTCACATCGGCTAAGGAAAGTATGATCACACAGTCGGCTGGTGCTCTCATGCATGCTTCAGTGTTGCTTTCTTGAAGCAAGCATAAAAGCTATTTAGTTTGTCTGGTAGGCTCACGTCACTGGGCAGCTCGCGGCTGGATTTCCCTTTGTAGTCCGTAACAGTTTGCAAGCACTGCCACATCCGACGAGCATCAGAGCAGGTGTTGTAGTATTCAAACGTAGTCCTGTATTGACGCTTTGCCTCTTTGATGGTTCGTCTGAGGGCGTAGCAGGATGTCTGATAAGCGTCCGGATTAGTGTCCCGCTCATTGAAAGTGCAGCTCTAGCTTTTAGCTCGGTGCGGATGTTGCTTGTGATCCATGGCTTCTGGTTGGGGTATGTACGTACAGTCACTGTGGGGACTACATCGTCGATGCACTTATTGATGATGCCGGTGACTGAGATGGTATACTCCTCAATGCCATTGGATGAATCCCAGAACATATTCCAGTCTGTGCTAGTAAAACAGTCCTGTAACATAGCATCTGTGTCATCTGACCACTTTCCTATTGAGCAAGTTACTGGTACTTCCTGCTTTAGTTTTTGCGAGTCCAAACGGCTTGGCATGCGGTACAAAAAATGCATAAATGGCAACAGGGAGCCACTTGAAGAAAATCTATACTTTTGTCATATGATTTCCCTCTTCCTTCTCTAAAGCACTGCAGCTGAGGAGTACATGGGGAAAGCAAGCAGCCAGTGAGAGGCTCTTTAGGATGTGCTGTAGCTCCTCCATACACAAACAGACAGACGGCAGGAGGAGCTGTCTAATTGACACTCACTCCAGAATGTTGATGCTCCAACAGCCGATCAATAGGAAGGTATGAGAACATCCTGAAGGAAGAAGTGAACAGATGGAGAGAGAGAGCATGGGTACACACGAAGGGGTTGAAGAGATTTAAACATGCTACTATGTTTTTTTTCATTCTGGATATGATCGATTTTAGAGCATGTAGGGCCGGTTTAGGCTTGGTTGGCAGTTGGAAATGTGGAGTGTGGGTCAGAGGTTGCTTATGGGCGAATGGTCTACAATTTGATAGACTTGACAGCAGCGTATAACGGATGTTTGGTGAACAAGGTTACTGCTTGGCAACTCTTTGTATAAGACAACGTCGACACATCCTTTAACACATCCTCAACATCTGGGTTCATTGTTGTCTCACAGTAGTTTCCCGACCATTGTTATGGTTAGCCAATGACAGTGAAGCAAAATTCACTGTCTTGATTCAGCATTGTTGTACGTAGTTATTTTATCATGGTTGATGTACAGTATAACACAAACAACCACATATTCTATGTAAATCAGCTTTCCTAAAATGCCCATAAGGTGTGTTGGCATGTTGGTGATCTTAAACGGAGTAGACCGAGTTCGGGAAACCCTGCCTTAGACACTGATCTAAGGTCAGTTTTAGCATTTTCCCTTTACTGGTTAAGGTCATCATTTGGTGAGGGTAAGCTGATCATAGATCTGTGCCCTAGGGCAACTTCTACCCAGAGCCAAGCAGCAAACAGCGCGTGGATGACAGCCTTTTCAGTAGAGCTTCTGTCCATTCCCAGTATATCCCTGTTGCACTTAATCACACACAGAGACACAGTGAGCTGAGGAGTGGATCCAGTGACAGTTATGATTTATGTAGAGCCTAGAAAATGTGTTAAACATCAGGAAGACATTATATTATGCATCAGCCTACTCTTGGTGGTCGTTTGGTTTCCCCTTCCTGGGAAACTCTTAGGAAACACTGACGCAATTTGTCTCTGAAAATACCAACGTTGTGACTGCCACACCAGAGAGGAGTTCCAGTGATGTTTTGTATATGTAATATCTTATTGTTTTTTTCAAATTCATGCAAGGAAAGCCTTAGCCTATCATGGCACGCAGACAGAGTAATGTGGTTGTTTGTAGGATAAGTATGCACTAAAAAGTGGAGATTGATGGGGCAATGAAAGGAAATGGCTGAAAAAGAGAGCCCTCTCTAAATGTTCCATTTACTCATAGAATGATTTCCCCTGCAATGGAGGGATAGATTCATTTAACTGTGTCTGGTGGAAGAGAAATGGGTAGAAATGTAACCCAGATAGTGCTGTAGGATGGATGGATCACACTACATTAAGAGAAGGGTGAAATAAAGGCATGGAGAGAAGGATGGAATAAAGGTATGTAGAGTGGTGGAATAAAGGTATGTAGAGAGTGGTGGAATAAAGGTATGTAGAGAGTGGTGGAATAAAGGTATGTAGAGAGTGGTGGAATAAAGGTATGTAGAGAGTGGTGGAATAAAGGCATGGAGAGAGTGGTGGAATAAAGGTATGTAGAGAGTGGTGGAATAAAGGTATGTAGAGAGTGGTGGAATAAAGGTATGTAGAGAGTGGTGGAATAAAGGTATGTAGAGAGTGGTGGAATAAAGGTATGTAGAGAGTGGTGGAATAAAGGTATGTAGAGAGTGGTGGAATAAAGGCATGGAGAGAGTGGTGGAATAAAGGCATGGACAGAGGGATAGGTAGCAGAAAGGGTAATATGGAGGCTTGCTAACTACCCATTGCCTCGTCCATATGTCATGACAATCCCACTTCCATCCTCCTTTATCACTGACTCCTCTTTTTTGGTCCCTTTTGTCTTGTGTAGTCTTTCCTTTAACAAAAAAGAAAACTAGTCTGCATTCTAAAAATACACATGCTCTTGCCATACTCTTCATAGACTTCTCTACTATTAGGCTATGCATCACATACATATCTGAGTGCACAGATAGAACTGGATGTAAAATCTGACTTTGACCGGAACCCCGCGTGAAATTGGCAGTTAAGGCTGCTCTCTCAGCCGGTCCAGAGAGAGGATGGCATGGGGTGAGCCATCTCCTCTTGCCTGTTGACTCTG
This sequence comes from Brachymystax lenok tsinlingensis, assembly GCA_030435695.1. Classification (NCBI taxonomy): domain Eukaryota; kingdom Metazoa; phylum Chordata; class Actinopteri; order Salmoniformes; family Salmonidae; genus Brachymystax; species Brachymystax lenok. The sequence goes on along the minus strand of CM059797.1, from coordinate 11,443,488 downwards.
GGTGGTAGTGGGTGCTAATGATCCCTGACATACTCAACATAATGGGTCAGAAAGAGCTTTGTCACCCTTCATCATGTAAACCACAAATGCCTTTAGAAGGCCTACGGCCATATTGCAGCCATTTTACGGCCATATTACGGCCATATTTCGGCCATATTACGGCCATATTACAGCCATATTACAGCCATAATACAGCCATAGTACTGCCATGTTGGAGCTAGTATAATGAATACACCATTATAAACTTTTTAAGACTTAATGGATCAAAGAAGCCTTCACTCTGTGGTATGTGACGGAAGGAGGCAGCTTCATGGCCAATACTGAGCACTGCTACCAGGCCCCCAGTGTCCGGTCTGGAGCGTGAAGTCACAAGCTCTGCTGGCCGGCTACTGCGTAGCAACCTAGCGGTGCCAAAAGCCCTGGTCTGCCCTAGAAGGCCTATGTAAACGATCGTTTTGGGGCGTGTATCCTGAGATGAGACTGTCCAAAACAAGGCGAACAATAGCTGCACAATGCTTTTGATAAGCCACCTGTTGATGAACTGAGCTCAAATACTCTGTAGTCTCAAATACTCTAAAGCCTTGATCACATTGGCAGTTTGAAGTGACTCAAATCCTATTATTTTGCATAGCCGACTTGAATCTGTTCTTTTTCCTGCAGTCTGAACAGCCAAAAAGCACGTTGGATTGGACATTTCAAGCCACCTTCATAGGTGGTTTGAAGTCACATACAAATCGGATTCCTGACCATGCGACTTGTGTCTGAACTGTCAAATTTGATTTATTTGCCCTCAAGTGGTTTTTAGACTGTTATTTGGCATATCTTGCTAGCTACTCTGTTGGCAGTTTGACAAGAACATGTGGTAGCTAACTAGCTTGTTAATCGTTTACAAACAACTTAGTGAATGTGCTAGAAAGATAAACAGCTACCTAGCTAGCAAGTTGACTGCTGTGGCTAGACAAAAAGGACTCATTTTGGAATCTGGATTATGATCTTATCCTTTGAGGCTTTAAAGTGTTCTTATACTATGATTTTGAACATTCAAAGCAACTGGAAAACGTCCATTAAAGGCCTTATTGTCACCTTAGCTTGCTACATAACTTCTGAGTGATGCAGGAAGCAGGAGCACCACCACCAATCTACCTATACCACAGCCTACAGCCGTCATTACTTTGACAACTAGCCAGTGGTGTACAGTACTTAAGTAAAAATACTTGAAAGTACTACTTTTTGGGGTATCTGTACTTTAATTTAATATTTATATTTTGACAACTTTTACTTTTTACTCTATACATTTTACCTGACACCTAAAAGTACTCACCTGGTCAGTCTATGATGAGCAGATGTCCTTAATGTTTTGTATACTCAGTTTATTTGAAGGTTAAGATGGGAGTGTATGTCATGTTATGTGGTGGGTGCTGTCCAGACTGTTAAGGTGGGAGTGTATGTTATGTGGTGGGTGCTGTCCAGACTGTTAAGGTGGGAGTGTATGTTATGGACATTAAAATGGTCCAATTCAAGCACTTATCAGGATAACATCCCTGGTCATCCCTACTGCCTCTGATCTGGCGGACTCACTAAATACACATGCTTCATTTGTAATGATGTCTGAGTGTTAGAGTGTGGCCCTGGCTCGCCGTAAATAAATAAAAAACAAAAAAATGATGCCATCTGATATGCTTTATATAAAGAATTTGAAATTATTATACTTCTACTTTCGATACTTAAGTATATACAGTGGGGCAAAAAAGTATTTAGTCAGCCACCAATTGTGCAAGTTCTCTCACTTAAAAATAATGTAATTTTCATCATAGGTACACTTCAACTATGACAGACAAAATGAGGAAAAAAAATGCAGAAAATCACATTGTAGGATTTTTAATGAATTTATTTGCAGATTATGGTGGAAAATAAGTATTTGGTCAATAACAAAAGTTTATCTCAATACTTTGTTATATACCCTTTGTTGGCAATGACAGAGGTCAAACGTTTTCTGTAAGTCTTCACAAGGTTTTCACACACTGTTGCTGGTATTTTGGCCCATTCCTCCATGCAGATCTCCTCTAGAGCAGTGATGTTTTGGGGCTGTCGCTGGGCAACACGGACTTTCAACTCCCTCCAAAGATTTTCTATGGGGTTGAGATCTGGAGACTGGCTAGGCCACTCCAGGACCTTGAAATGCTTCTACAAAGCCACTCCTTCGTTGCCCGGGCGGTGTGTTTGGGATCATTGTCATGCTGAAAGACCCAGCCACGTTTCATCTTCAAGGCCCTTGCTGATGGAAGGAGGTTTTCACTCAAAATCTCACGATACATGGCCCCATTCATTCTTTCCTTTACACGGATCAGTCATCCTGGTCCCTTTGCAGAAAAACAGCCCCAAAGCATGATGTTTCCACCCCCATGCTTCACAGTAGGTATGGTGTTCTTTGGATGCAACTCAGCATTCTTTGTCCTCCAAACACGACGAGTTGAGTTTTTACCAAAAAGTTCTATTTTGGTTTCATCTGACCATATGACATTCTCCCAATCCTCATCTGGATCATCCAAATGCTCTCTAGCAAACTTCAGACGGGCCTGAACATGTACTGGCTTAAGCAGGGGGACACGTCTGGCACTGCAGGATTTGAGTCCTGGCGGCGTAGTGTGTTACTGATGGTAGGCTTTGTTACTTTGGTCCCAGCTCTCTGCAGGTCATTCACTAGGTCCCCGTGTGGTTCTGGGATTTATGCTCACCGTTCTTGTGATCATTTTGACCCCACGGGTGAGATCTTGCGTGGAGCCCCAGATCTAGGAAGATTATCAGTGGTCTTGTATGTCTTCCATTTCCTAATAATTGCTCCCACAGTTGATTTCTTCAAACCAAGCTGCTTACCTATTGCAGATTCAGTCTTCCCAACCTGGTGCAGGTCTACAATTTTGTTTCTGGTGTCCTTTGACAGCTCTTTGGTCTTGGCCATAGTGGAGTTTGGAGTGTGACTGTTTGAGGTTGTGGACAGGTGTCTTTTATACTGATACCAAGTTCAAACAGGTGCCATTAATACAGGTAACGAGTGGAGGACAGAGGAGCCTCTTAAAGAAGAAGTTACAGGTCTGTGAGAGCCAGAAATCTTGCTTGTTTGTATGTGACCAAATTCTTATTTTCCACCATAATTTGCAAATAAATTCATTAAAAATCCTACAATGTGATTTTCTGGATTTTTTTTCCCTCATTTTGTCTGTCATAGTTGAAGTGTACCTATGATGAAAATTACAGGCCTCTCTCATCTTTTTAAGTGAGAGAACTTGCACAATTGGTGGCTGACTAAATACTTTTTTGCCCCACTGTATATATATATATATATATATATAAAGATATATATATTATTTTTTTATTATTTCCCCTTTATTTAACCAGGTAGGCCAGTTGAGAACAAATTCTCATTTACAACTGCGACCTGGCCAAGATAAAGCAAAGCAGTGCGACAAAAACAACAACACAGTTACACAATATAGAAAAAGGCAATAAATAGGCCATAGAGGCGAAATAATTACAATTTAGCATTAACACTGGAGTGATAGATGTGCAGATGATGATGTGCAAGTGGATATTTAAGGGTGCAAAAAGAGCAAGAGGATAAATAACAATATGGGGATGAGGTAGTTGGGTGTGCTTTTTACAGATTGGCTGTGTACAGGTACAGTGATCGGTAAGCTGCTCTGACAGCTGATGCTTAAAGTTAGAGAGGGAGATATAAGACTCCAGCTTCAGTGATTTTCGCAATTTGTTTCAGTCATTGGCAGCAGAGAATTGGAAGGAAAGACGGACAAAGTAAGTGTTGGCTTTGGGGATGACCAGTGAAATATACCTGCTGGAGCGCGTGCTATGGGTGGGTGTTGCTATGGTCCCCAGTGAGCTGAGATAAGGCGGGGCTTTACCTAGCAAAGACTTATAGATGACCTGGAGCCAGTGGGTTTGGCGACGAATATGTATTGAGGGCCAGCCAACAAGAGCATACAGGTCGCAGTGGTGGGTAGTATATGGGGCTTTGGTGACAAAACGGATGGCACTGTGATAGACTGCATCCAGTTTGCTGAGTAGAGTGTTGGAGGCTATTTTGTAAATTACATCGCCGAAGTCAAGGATCGGTAGGATAGTCACTTTTACGAGGGCATGTTTGGCAGCATGAGGGAAGGAGGCTTTGTTGCGAAATAGGAAGCCAATTCTAGATTTAATTTTGTCAGAACCGTCCAGAGTGGTGATGCGGGTGGGCGGGTGCGTGCAACAATCGGTTGAAGAGCATGCATTTAGTTTTACTAGCATTTAAAATCAGTTGGATGCTACGGAAGGAGCGTTGTATGGCATTGAAGCTCGTTTAGAGGTTTGTTAACACAGTGTCCAAAGAAGGGCCAGATGTATACAGAATGGTGTCATCTGCGTAGAGGTGAATCAGAGAATCACCAGCAGCAAGAGCGACATCATTGATATATACAGAGAAAAGAGTCGGCCAAAGAATTGAACCCTGTGGCACCCCCATAGAGACTGACAGAGGTCCGGACAACAGGCCCTCCGATTTGACACACTGAACTCTATCTGAGTTGGTGAACCAGGCAAGGCAGTCATTTGAGAAACCAAGGCTATTGAGTCTGCCGATAAGGATGTGGTGATTGACAGAGTCGAAAGCCTTGGCCAGGTCGATGAATACGGCTGCACAGTATTGTCTTTTATCGATGGCGGTTATGATATTGTTTAGGACCTTGAGCGTGGCTGAGGTGCACCCATGACCATCTCGGAAACCAGATTGCATAGCAGAGAAGATACGGTGGGATTCGAAATGGTCGGGGATCTGTTTGTTAACTTGGCTTTCGACGACCTTAGAAAGGCAGGGTGGGATAGATATTGATCTGTAACAGTTTGGGTCTAGAGTGGGGGTTAGAGGGGATAGGGGGTTTGAAGGGATAGGGGATAGGGGGTTAGGGCGACCGGGTGGGGCTAGGAGTTAGAGGATAGGGGGTTAGAGGGGATGGGGGATCGAGGGGATAGGAGATTTGAGGGGTTAGGGGGTTAGAGGGGATAGAGGGGATAGGAGGATATGGGGTTAGAGGGATAGGGGTTAGGGATTTAGAGTGGATAGGGGATATGGGGTTAGAGGGGATAAGGGGGTTAGAGGGAATAGGGGGGTTTGAGGGGATAGGGGGATAGGGGGGTTAGAGGGGATAGGGGATTTGAGGGGATAGGGGGATAGGGGGTTAGAGAGGATAGGGGGGTTAGGGGCTACCGGGTGGGGCTAGGAGTTAGAGGGGATAGGGGGTTGTTTGTGGACAGAGAGTCTGCTCACTTCACTTCATCTGACTCAGGGAGTTGACCTCCTTATTAACCTCCACTTCATCCATCTCTTCTTATCTCATTACCAACGTCACCGTCTCCCACCAGTGTCTAATTAAAAGATAACCACGGAGACCCTTTCCTTCCTCGTATTCAGGAGAATCTGTGTATGTATTACTAATGAATCAGGCCCAATAAGGAATCTCAATTGCAAGATTAAACCTATTTGGTCCAAATGTTACTTGTTGCTAGTCATGTGCAGTGGCAAAGATGGAGAGGGCTGCTGCTGAAGATGAATATACACAAAGAAGGTAATTTGAAAGAAGGGGTGTCTCGCATGTCTATTAAATGTTCCTGCACCACCAGCTGTATGTGAACACAAATGGTGAAAGCTTCACCATACCATCTAACCTCACGGTTATGAGTTTCATGGAATTGAAGAAGAACAGGTGAACAAATAGAAGAAAATGAACATTAAGTGAGCTGCTCATGATGAACGTATTACATCACACACTATGCTGGATATGCTCATTAGCTTTCTGTTTGCAATTATTCATGAATAGACGTTCATAGCAACACCTCAAAGTTAATTCAAATGGTTTTTGCAGTGTGCCAATCAATTGTTTAATTGCTTCAATTATTTGTTAATTTCTTGCTTTTTTTAGTGGCGTCTGACTCAAAGTACTATAGCATCTCTCTCTCTCGTTGTCATCTGTGAGATATTAGATTGGCAGAAATGTACACAAATCAGCTCTTGTTTTTTTTTACAGAAAACTGAGTCAGTCCTATGACGTGTTTGAATAGATACAAAATGCTATGAAGGGGGATTGTGTTTTTTTTTTACCAAACTTTGTGAGTGAGTATTGAGAGCCTGTCATCTGTACTGAGTAAAATGGCAGTAACTGCCACAACATTTGTGCTGAAAAACATAATCTGATTTTCATTTGAAATGGATAGCAGGATTCAAACTGCAATTCATCCAAGTCAAATTTTAGATATTGTACCATCTTTGGTGTAACACCAGAAACCTCCCCAAGAAGTTCTGACCTCTTGTTGTAACAGCATAGATGTTTGAACTGGCTGACTGACATACCAGGTTGCAGTTTTGAAAATCCTGATCACATATAGAATTCGCTATTCGTTACACTATTTTCCCATGAGTCCAGATGAGTCCAGAAAGTGACTCCAGTGCTACCCTTTAAGCCTATGCACTCCCCATGGGGTCGGAAGAAAGCGGATGTTTCTGTTTTTCAGGGATACAGACAGTATTTTCAATCTACTTTCCGTTTCCCCTGAAAACGGATGTGGGGACTCTGCTCAGGCGTCTTTTTACGCCTGCTTCGTTAGATTAAGGCCTATGAGACAGACAGTCCCCTGGGGCTCTGCTTTTCTCCTACCCTGTCTGTCTTCTGTCTCAGTGCTTTCCCCTGTCCTGTCCTCTGGCATTAGGACTGTCTCATCACACATACCTTCAGCTGAAGGCTTTTAATGAAAGGTCTACATCAACACCCTGACAGTAACGGTGTCAGTGGGACAGGTTGAGGCCCTTAGTCCCCATCAGGGGACCTCTTGCTCATCTGCCACCTGGAATTTGCAGACCTGCCTTTTTTTTTAAATGAGAGTTGTTCCAGACCTGAAAAGGATAGGATTGGATAGACAAGCGCGCAGACAAGAGAGCCACAGACAGTAGCACCAATGGGTGTTCCAGTCGTTCTTCCCTTCAAAAATAGATTGTGTGTCTGGATCCTACATAACGTTCTGCTCCGTGGCCACGAGTCATCATGCCATGTTTACTGATGACACAAATCAGGGCATTACCTTCACCATCACTCACCGCCATCCCCCATCCATCGGCCACTCATAGCCTGCTCAGTTCTGTTCCTCAAGTCCTCGAATGGCCCTCAAAGGTCAACGTGGCAGAGATGACTGCCCTCTCTCTCCTCTCCCCCTCTCTACGCACCGCTGTGAATGAGTGCCTCTGCTTTAGCCTTATTCGCCTGCCTGCATGGCTGGGCCCTGATCGCAGGCGTAAGGGGGTTAAGGTAATGCTAGCTGACATCCTGAGAAAACTGAGATTGCTTCGAGGGCTTTGTGGGTATGTGGGGGTAGCAAAGAGGAGGGGGTGGGGTCGTTTGGGGGCTGGGGTGAGGGCAGTGTCTCACAAGCACCTTTAACAGCCTTTTAAAAGCTCTGAGAGGGACCAACCTGACGGCAACCGCTCACGGGCGGAATCGTTGACAGGGCAACCATTTTTCAGAGGTCTAATTTCCTAGAATGCCATGGATGGAGTGCATCATCATGGGGCCTTTGCTGTGATGCGATAGCCTGACACGATGCTCTAGACACGCTGCGACCCAGTGTCTGGCCTCGCCATAGTCTCTGTGTAATTACAACCGCTTGCACTGAATCATAATTCAGCTACCATGCAGCAACCTCTGTAATAACATCTTGTACTCCTGGAACGCTCTCTCCACTTCCCACAGCATTCCATGTCAGTTCTATCTCCCATCGCTTAATGCTATGTAGAGGCTAGGCCTGACTGTCCACTGAAAGATGCCCTGGCTACAGTACAGTCCAATGCTTTGTGTATACAGTCAAAGGGAAGCAAGAAAGAATGTACACTGTGATTGCTCAATTAATTCAATTAGCTAATAGGACCCAATTACAAGCGCAATTGGAAATCTATTTAATAAAAATCCCAGAATCAATTTGAAACCCAGCGATGAAAGAGCTCCTTTCTTATTGGTATTATTTCTCCCACCACTCTTTTCTGACCTCTCTTTGTGTTCTGTGCTCTCATCTTTCTGCAAAAGATGGAGAATGGCTTCAGAGTGAGAATGAGAGAAACGCCTGACACTCCATGGGAAGGCTGTAGGGCTGTGGGGGTTGGGGAGGGGGTAGAGACGACCAGAGGTGATCACAGCAGTACAACTGAACACATCAGAAAATACTGCTGTAGGCAAGCATAAGTCAACAGTGCCTAATGTGAGCCATCGGTATGCATGATGCTAAATAGATTGTGAAAATGCTCTTTTTATGACTAAGATGGAGCTTTTCATTAATCCTAGAGCTGAACCTACCTCCGCAAAACAACAAGAGCATCCCTCGGGGGAAGACAGACAGAGAACACCCATGGTGGGGTACAGGGATCCGAGATTTTAAAACATCACACACTCTCGAGGTCGCATCCACCCCTTTAAGTGTGTGAGTGTGAGTGTGAGAGAGAGAGAGAACTAGAGAGAGAACTAGAGAGAGAACTAGAGAGAGAACTAGAGAGAGAACTAGAGAGAGAGCGTGAGCGCATACACATGCGAGTGTGGGTGGCTGTGTTTGAGACAGATATTCACATAACTGCAATCATGGCCTTTCTTTAATGTGCATGGTCTACTGTTGTACAGACCTTCTCTGAAGACACACATGATCAATTTAAGCGCTTTTGAATCAATTTCTGGCAACACCTTATGATGACACCCACATATTAGGCAACAGCTTAAAGGATACAACACATGCTGTTCCTGAATAGTACTGTATCTCATATGAATCCTCCAGAGGAGGTTGGTGGCATCTTAATTGGTGAAGACGGGCTAGTGGTAATGGCTGAAAAGGAAAAGATGGAAGGGTATCAAATACATCAAACACATGGTTTCCATGCGTTTGATGCAATTCCATTCGCTCTAGTTTCAGCCATTATTATGTGCCGTCCTCCCCTCAGCAGCCTCCACTAGAATCCTCAAATTATTATTTTTTAAACCATTTCTGTGAGCAATGATTTAACAGAGTAATGATTTATGAAAAGAAGGACCTTTTGGAAAACAAACATCATTTTCAGAATGTATTTGCCCTTCTCAAAACATAAATACATTCATCAAAATTATATGATACCTTCAAAGTACCTTCAAAATACATTCCTCAAAAGAAAAAAAGATTAACACAAACCTAAATTTCTCTTGAGTCTAAGCTGACAAAACAGAAAGTTAGTCAGGCTTTTTAAATCCCGGTGATCAATAGATTTTCTTTGCAGTCACTAAATCATGATGATCAGAATAATCAATTTAAATAAGGAAAGGTGAATACAGTGGAACACAACTGATTCCAATGTACATGCCTCAATCCACACCAAAGCAAAGCTGTATAAAGGAAGTTCACAATGTTGGGGATTATGATTTAGGAGTAACCCACAGTAACAAATTAGACATGCATTGCTTGCTCTTTCCCTATATTCTACCTGATGTACTACTGATGAAGCTATTTACATTTTTGTGCAGTAGTATTTACTGATATCCAGAAACAGTGAACACTTTTGAAACGTTTTCTCTTCTAATGAAAACAATGTGTTGATATTCTGTGAACAAAACACTTTTTGTATTCATTGATGGCAGTTGTATTTACACTTTTGCAAAAGTGTGTCTCAGATATGCAACCCAGGTCCAAAGGCAAGAAAATGATCAGACATTCTGCAGATGTATTTAAACATTTGATCATGGTTGTTCTGCTATATCTAGGTATGTTTAAGCACAGTTTAAAAAAGAAAATGCTTACTGTACGTCTTACATCTCTAATTGAAAAACTGTAACCATAAACCTCCAGAACTGATGGACTTCCTCTTTCCTCTATTATAAAAGTCAGATCTTGATTGTGTCTATTGAATAGACAGATGGCAAAGGCTGTGTGGTTCCATCATACAGTCCCAGTACACTATAAACACTGTGTCTGTAGATCACTTTAGATCACTGTAAAGTAGACCAAAGGCTGTGCAACACTGTGACTGAATGAATCACAGCAAAGCATGAGTATGACTGTGTATTTGCAGAAAGTGTGTGTTTATGTCTGTCTAACTTTGGTGCACACATCAGGGTAGCTGGGGGACGTGTGCGTGTGTACATGTATGTTGTCCAGTCCAGATCCACTCCGAATACGGCCTCATTCCGAAGCTGTCATCCTATCATCCACGGTAAAGAGAAGAAGGAATACAATCTAATCAGTCTTGCTGCTCACATAGTTCAATGAATCATCAGAGGGCATAAGAAAAATAATGCCTGTCCTCTTATGTCTCCAACCTCAACATCCCCAGCCATCATATAGCCTGCCGATCCCCAGCCCCGACTCCAGCTCCAGCCTCAAACCCATATTATCACAGAAAGTAAATCTATTTCAGAGCGGAGGAGACCATTTTGGAAGGTTTGGATGGATGAGTGATGTGTGAGCTTCCTTCCCCTCCCCAGATAATGGTCCATACATAAATAATAATGACATCTGAGATAATAATTATAGTTACCTGCTAACTTGCACCTTTGAATTGGAGAGGGAGAGAGAGAGAGGGAGAGAGAGAGAGAGAGAGAGAGAGAGAGAGACAGAAAGACAGAGAGAGAGAGACAGAGAGAGAGAGACAAAGACAGAGACAGAGACAGAGAGACAGAAAGACAGAGAGAGAGACAGAGAGAGAGACAGAAAGACAGAGAGACAGAGAGACAGAGACAGAGACAGAGACAGAGACAGAAAGACAGAGAGAGAGAGACAGAGAGAGAGAGAGACAGAGAGACAGAGAGAGAGACTTGCACTCCGTCACAATGTGAAGTTATTCTGGGTGACTGACACTGTTGCTAATAGAGAACCTAAACTAACTTTACCCTTAATCTGTGATTGCTACATCCATTTTTGGACTTTTAATTAATGATATATAACCACTGATTCTTGAAGAATATAACTTATAAATGCCTCATGAGCTGACTTCAACTGTCATACCCCATCAGAACCCCAAACATAAGCTTGTTTTACTCCATTGTTCATAAACAGTGTAGTAGTAAACAAACACTAATTAGCTTAAAAAAAATGGTTAGAACTATCACCTTCATATCATGGATGTTCAGTCCTGGCATTTGTAGCTCTGGCTATTAATTTGAGAGTAGTTGCATTTTTCTGGCCCCATCCCTCAGCTGTTTACTCAAAAAGTGGCAGGGTGCTACCTATTTGTTATTGTTTGAACTGCAGATTGCCCCTTTAACCCCGGTTAGCATTTCTTTTCATCACTCTCTAGAGAGCAGAACTAAAAAATGAATCAGAAAATATCAGGTTGGGATGTTATTCTTAGTGCCTATGAAAATGACTCGCCTGTGGGTTATTTTATTGCATTATTGCATGCAATTACAATACCGCAAGGATCGAATGATGACAAGGTTTCAGATGGCTAACAAGCGACGCACAAGCATTTTCAACAGAATGACGTTTATGCATGGAAAACGATCCAATCGGAATACATGTCACAGAAAGTGTGTTACAGTGAATAGCCAGAGAGATGATAGTGTGACTACCAGGGGATATTCAGAACAGGGCATGAATCAAATCAAATCATACATTATTTGTCACACGCACCGAATACAACAAGTGTAGACCTTATCGTGAAATGCTTCCTTACAAGCCCTTAACCAACAGTGCAGTTCAAGAAGAGTTAAGAAAATATTAACCAAATAAATTAAAGTAAAAAATAAAAATAAATACTTTTAAAAAGTAGCACAATAACTTTTTTATTCATTTTTAGTTTATTTGGTAAATATTTTCTTAACTCTTCTTGAACTGCACTGTTGAAAATGATGTGATCAGTGCCTCAGCCACAGCTCTCATTTTAGCTCATGTTCTTTGGCATGTAAACATAACGATTGTTGCTGCATTAGAGCGGTGAAATAGACTCCATTTCAGGGCATCTTTTCCTTTGAGATTGATATGACACGTGTTGCTATCAGGGACATCTTCTTTTTTTTTAATTGCCAGAGCAACTAATGAATACATCATCTTGCTGCTCTCTACATTCAACCATTGTCAGTATTAATGTGTGGTAACCTTTTTTATTTAACCTTTATTTAACTAGGCAAGTCAGTTAAGAACAAATTCTTATTTACAATGACGGCCTACCCCGGCATAACCCGGACAACGCTGGGCCAATTGTGCATCGCCCTATGGGACTCCCAATCACAGCCGGATGTGATGCAGCCTGGATTCGGATCAGGTACTGCAGTGCATTGTCTTAGACTGAGATGCATTGTCTTAGACTGAGATGCATTGTCTTAGACTGAGATGCATTGTCTTAGACTGAGATGCATTGTCTTAGACTGAGATGCATTGTCTTAGACTGAGATGCATTGTCTTAGACTACTGCGCCACTCATAACCTGATGTTACGGTTGTAGTTAATTCATCAGAACCAACTCCTCTCCATTCATCATTTGGATGTTTGTGCGGGGTTGTCTGTGGAAATGCGCTCTGAATGTTTATTTTACAGTATTAAAGGTGAATGGGACTAGGGAAGTGTTGAGAGGCAGGCAGGGTGATGGCGTATCCTTGTGCGATGTGTATAATCCAGCGAGTTAGGGGATGTTAAGTGCACTCATTTCACAGTCCATTTCACACCAGTCAGCCCTAGGAGAATGCTTTGCGTACAATGACTCAGGATATACTCTTAACATTCTTGAGGACCTTTCTATTCTGCATATATTTAGTTTGAGAGAGAGAGAGAGAGAGAGAGAGAGAGAGAGAGAGAGAGCATACACATGCCAGAGTGGTGGCTGTGTTTGAGACAGATATTCACATAACTTCAATCATGGCCTTTCTTTAATGTGCATGGTCTACTGTTGTACAGACCTTCTCTGAAGACACACATGGCCAATTTAAGCGCTTTTGAATACATTTCTGGCAAGACCTTATGATGACACCCACATATTAGGCAACAGCTTAAAGGATACAACACATGCTGTTCCTGAATAGTACTGTGTCTCATATAAATCATGATGATTACAATTGGAAATACAACTATCAAAAGTTTATAATTATGGGAATTACTGTCAATTTATGCATATTTCACCAAACAATTTCATACACATCAAATCAAATATTATTCCTGACAAAAAAATAAAGGGAAAATAACCAAAAATTTTTGCAGGAATCATTCATCAGTTTCATCACAATCCAATTCCATGTATTCAACACACATAGGCTTACACTTTCCATCGGCAAGCAGAAACAGAATCCCCAATAGAAATAAGGAAAGGTGAGTACAGTGGAACACAACTGATACCAATGTACACGCCTCAATCCACACCAAAGCAAAGCTGTATTATGGAAGTTCACAATGTTTGGGATGATGCTTTAGGAGTAACCACTTCATTCTCTGCATTTCTGCATGTCCACAATGTTAAAAAAAAAAACATACAAATTAGACATGCCTTGCTTTTTGAATTCATTGATGGCAATTCTGCTATATCTAGGTACGTTTAAGCACAGTTTAAAAAAGAAAATGCTTACTGTACGTCTTACATCTCCAATTGAAAAACTGTAACCATAAACCCCCAGAACTGAAGGACTTCCTCTTTCCTCTATAAAAGTCAGATCTTGACTGTGTCTATTGAATAGACAGATGGGTTATGTTTCTTTATCCACTGTTAGTAGTATGAATTAATGAATCCTCTCAGGAGTCAAGACGTTCTGCCTAGTTCATAGTGAATGAGCAGTTTACTCTACATCACAGATTGTGTAGACAGAGATCAAGACTGCATTGGGCTTGTTGCATTCCACAAACCTCACCTGGGTAGCAATATGGAATGGTCAAAGTGTTTTTTAGGAGTCAATGCCTACAGAAAACTCAACTCCTGACACAGAACCCTTACGAATTAATGCCATGGTCACGGAACTTACAAGGAGCCATTCAGACAAATCTTGCCAGTATGAGTCAGTCTAGCGCAGTGTTGTATCTCTATCTATCTACCTCTCTCTCTCTCCACCTCTCTTTCTCCCACCAACCCTCCCTCCCTCTCTCTCTCTCTTCCACCCCACCTCTCTCTTTCTCTTTCTCTCTCTCTCCATTCTACCACCACAGAGCTGCTTGGACGGGGCCTACAATGAGCAGATGGTATCTGCCGGGAGGAGACTGAAGCTGGAACTCGGGCTCGTGATAGGCTGCACAGCCCAATGGAAGTCTCCTTCCTTCCCAGCCAACCTCTTTACAGACGGAACAACATCGCTCCAGGGGAAGTCATTGGGCTGTTTTTTGGAAATCCATCCTCCAATTTTTCTTTATCTTCTATATAAAATCCCAAGCATAAGCAACAATGAACCACTCTCTAGAGTCTCTGTTGAAAATACGCTACCATTGTTTCTACTTGGTATTTGGATAATATACTAAATGTTGATTACTGTGATTTTATTCACTTCAAATTAGACACATGACCACTCCGAACTAGATTGGAATGTCAAACAGCAATAACACCATCTATTAAGAGCCAGTATAATATGTTATGCATGTAGCCATACATTATTAACTTGGTATAGAATAGAGTAATGCTATCTACTCCATAGCTGCTTACATTCTGCCCCATGGCATATTAAAGAAACTTAAGAACAGCGGGCTACCCAGAGGGCTCTTGCTGAGTGTGCACTTGTTAAACCAAAAGAGAGAGAGAGAGAGAGAGACAGAGACAGAGACAGAGACAGAGACAGAGACAGCGAGACAGAGAGAGAGTGACAGAGACAGAGTGACAGAGAGAGAGACGGAGAGATGTAGTGAGAGACAGAGAGAGAGAGAGAGAGACGGAGAGGGACAGAGAGAGAGAGAGAGAGAGAGAGAGAGAGAGAGAGAGAGAGAGAGAGAGAGAGAGAGAGAGAGAGAGAGAGAGAGAGAGTGAGAGAGACAGAGACAGAGAGACAGAGAGACAGAGAGAGAGTGACAGAGACAGAGAGAGAGTGACAGAGAGACAGAGAGAGAGAGACGGAGAGATGTAGTGAGAGACAGAGAGAGAGAGAGAGAGAGAGAGAGAGAGAGAGAGAGAGAGAGAGAGAGAGAGAGAGAGAGAGAGAGAGAGAGAGAGAGAGAGAGAGAGAGAGAGAGAGAGAGAGAGAGAGAGAGAGAGAGAGAGAGAGCGAGAGAGAGAGAGAGAGAGAGAGAGAGAGAGAGAGAGAGAGAGAGAGAGAGAGAGAGAGAGAGAGAGAGAGAGAGAGAGAGAGAGAGAGAGAGAGAGAGACAGAGAGAGGAGAGATGTAGTGAGAGACAGAGAGAGAGAGCGAGAGAGAGAGAGAGAGAGAGAGAGAGAGAGAGAGAGAGAGAGAGAGAGAGAGAGAGAGAGAGAGAGAGAGAGAGAGAGAGAGAGAGAGAGAGAGAGAGAGAGAGAGAGAGAGAGAGAGAGAGAGAGAGAGAGAGAGAGAGAGAGAGAGAGAGAGAGCGCACTACATCACTGCCTGCCATAAGATGAGGGACAGTGTCTGACAGACCAATCAACCTGCACATGTCTTCTACTGTATGCTTATTGTTGTTGTTCAATGTGGTTATTGCTGTTACTGTTGTCCTGTTGACAATTTTGATTATTAATTATGTTCATATTATAAATATCAAATGTAAGCTTTGGCAATATGTACATTGTTACGTCATGCCAATAAAGCAAATTGAATTGAATTGAATTGAATTGAGAGAGAGAGAGAGAGAGAGAGAGAGAGAGAGAGAGAGAGAGAGAGAGAGAGAGAGAGAGAGAGAGAGAGATGGGGAAGGGGGGAGCAGCAGAGCGACGCAGGGTAAAGTAAATCTAAGGCTGTTTGATTGAGCCCTGCACCTCTTTTTCCATGCAGCGTGTTGCATTGATACAGTAGCCTACTACACACAACCGTCTCCCCCTGGGATCTGCTCACATCACGTGTTCTCTATCTGTCTAGCATCATGTAGCTAGGCTACCAGTGGCTGTGTTCATTAAGAACATGCCAGAAGGAATAACCCAATAACGGAAGACATCAAATCCAAACCTCAAAGACTGGGCTAAATTGAATCAAAATAAAAAATGTTGTGCTTAGTCAGCCTCTTAAGATAATTAACCGAGTGATATGCAGAGTACTTTTCCCTTTTAGCTGTACGTTTGTCAAAAACAAGAAAAAAATAATCTTCAGAAAGTGCACATTTGGAAGCAATCATGTCAGTGGACCGATTTGAAGGCAAGCTGAGACAAAGATAGAACAGAGCTTATCTTATACCCTAAAGTAAAAGAGGCCTGGGGTGTAGATATCCTGCACATAAAAATTGCATTATTAATATCATTATGTCATTACTGTAATCTGACTTTCAAGGCAGTGTTCACTTCCCCAGAGGTCATACTCCAATGCAACCTCTGCAGAAACCATTGTTCTGATATTTACCACGTCTTCCATAAGACATGGCAGTTCATTTTCAAGTGTATGTCTGTCACCATCTTATTTAGAAAGATGATGTTAAAGGGGCTGTGCTGTCAAAAACGTGATTTCCCTGTGTTATAAATATATATATATATATACAATACCAGTCAAAAGTTTGGACACACCCACTTATTCAAGTGTTTTTCTTTATTTTTACAATTTTCTACATAGTAGAATAATAGTGAAGACATCACAACTATGAAATAACACATATGGAATCATGTAGTAAGCAAAAAAGTGTTAAACAAATCAAAATATATTTTGTATTTGAGATCCTTCAAAGTAGCCACCCTTTTGCCTTGATGACAATTTTGCACACTCTTGGCATTCTCTCAACCAGCTTCATGAGGAATGCTTTTCCAACAGTCTTGAAAGAGTTCCCACATATGCTGAGCACTGGTTGCTTTTCCTTCACTCTGCAGTCCAACTCATCCCAAACCAGGCTGTCAAGTGCTTTTTACTGAGGAGTGGCTTCTGTCTGGCCACTTTACCATAAAGGCCTGATTGGTGGAGTGATGCAGAGATGGTTGTCCTTCTGGAAGGCTCTCCCATCTCCACAGAGGAACTCTAGAGCTCTGTCAGAGTGACCATCGGGTTCTTGGTCACCTCCCAGATCATGGCCCTTCTCCCCCGATTGCTCAGTTTGGCTGGGCGGCCAGCTCTAGGAAGATTCTTGGTGGTTCAAAACTTCTTCAATTTAAGAATGATGGAGGCCACTCTATTCTTAAATAGGACCTTAAATGCTGCAGAAATGTTTTGGTAGCATGTGCCTCGACACAATTTCTTTGACCTCATGGCTTGGTTTTTGCTCTGGCATGCACTGTCCACTGTGGGACCTTATATAGACAGCTGTGTGCCTTTCCTAATCATGCCAAATCAATTGAATTTACCACAGGTGGACTACAAACAAGTTGTAGAAACATCTCAAGGATGATCAATGGAAACAGGATGCACCTCAATTTCGTGTCTCATAGCAAAGGGTCTGAATACTTATGTAAATAAGGTATTTCCGTGTTTTATTTTTTATACATTTGCAAATATTTCTAAAAACCTTACCTTTCTAAAAACCTCCACATTACCTGACACCCTAGATCCACTACCTTCAACACCTGACTACTTCCGGCGTCGACAGAGAAGGCAGCCTCGCTTCACGTTCTCAGGAAGCTATGCAGTACTTTGTTTTCACACAAGCATTTCACTACACTCGCATTAACATCTGCTAACCATGTGTATGTGACAAATAAAATTGTATTTGATTTGACATTTTAGAATAGGCTGTAACGTAACAAAATGTGGAAGGGGTCTGAAAACTTTCCTAAGGCACTGTATATATACATATATTTCCACACTATGAAGTTGGAATAATACTGTTAAATTGTGAAAATGATGATAATGTATTTGTAGTGTAAGAGCTGTTTGAAAACACCACCTGAAATTTCAGCATGTTTTGCATGGGAGCGGATCTGGACCGCCTAGCTACTGTTGAAGTCGGAGGTTTACATACACCTTAGCCAAATACATTTAAACTCAATTTTTCACAATTCCTGACATTTAATCCTAGTAAAAAATCCCTGTTCAGGTCACTTAGGATCACCACTTCATTTTAAGAATGTGAAATGTCAGAAAAGTAGTAGAAAGAACGATTTATTTCAGCTTTTATTTCTTTCATCACATTCCCAGTGGGTCAGAAGTTTACATACACTCAATGAGTATTTGGTAGCATTGCCTTTCATTTGTTTAGCTTGGGTCAAACGTTTCGGGGAGCCTTTCACAAGCTTCCCACAATAAGTTGGGTGAATTTTGGCCCATTCCTCCTGACAGAGCTGGTGTAACTGAGTCAGGTTTGTAGGCCTCCTTGCTTGCACACGCTCTTTCAGTTCTGCCCACAAATATTCTATGGGATTGAGGTCAGGGATTTGTGATGGCCACTCCAATACCTTGACTTTGTTGTCCTTAAGCCATTTTGCCACAACTTTGGAAGTATACTTGGGGTCATTGTCCATTTGGAAGACCCATTTGCGACCAAGCTTTAACTTCCTGACTGATGTCTTGAGATGTTGCTTCAATATATCCACACAATTTTCCCTCCTCATGATGCCATCTATTTTGTGAAGTGCACCAGTCCATCCTGCAGCAAAGCACCCCCACAACATGATGCTGCCACCCCCGTGCTTCACGGTTGGGATGGTGTTCTTCGGCTTGCAAGCCTCCCCCTTTTTCCTGCAAACATAACGATGGTCATTATGGCCAAACAGTTCTATTTTTGTTTCATCAGACCAGAGGACATGTACAGTTGCAAACCGCAGTCTGGCTATTTTATGGTGGTTTTGGAGCAGTTGCTTCTTCCTTGCTGAGTAGCCTTTCAGGTTATGTCGATATAGGACTTGTTTTACTGTGGATATAGATACTTTTGTACCTGTTTCCTCCAGCATCTTCACAAGGTCCTTTGCTGTTGTTCTGTGATTGATTTTCACTTTTTGCACCAAAGTAGGTTCATCTCTAGGAGACAGAATGCGTCTCCTTCCTGAGCGGTATGAGGGCTGCGTGGTCCCATGGTGTTTGTACTTGCGTACTATTGTTTGTACAGATGAACGTGGTACCTTCAGGCGTTTGGAAATTTCACCCAAGGATGAACCAGACTTAAGGTCTACAATATTTTTTCTGAGGTCTTGGCTGATTTCTTTAGATTTTCCCATGATGTCAAGCAAAGAGGCACTGAGTTTGAAGGTAGGCCTTGAAATACATCCACAGGTACACCTCCAATTGACTCAAATTATGTCAATTATCTTATCAGAAGCTTCTAAAGCCATGACATCATTTTCTGGAAATTTGCAAGCTGTTTAAAGGCACAGTCAACTTAGTGTATGTAATCTTCTGACCCACTGGAATTGTGATACAGTGAATTATAAGTGAAATAATCTGCCTGTAAACAATTGTTGGAAAAATAAATTGTGTCATGCACAAAGTAGATGTTCTAACCGACTTGCCAAAACTATAGTTTGTTAACAAGAAATGTGTGGAATGTTTGAAAAATGAGTTTTAATGACTCCAACTTATGTGTATGTAAACTTCTGACTTCAACTGTACATCAATATTTTATATTGAGATAAAAACGGCTGCATTGGACCTTTAAGAATACTTGGTCATAAAATGTTGACTTCCACTGAACATTGGAATTCTCATAGGGTGATGTTGGTAAGGAAATTAATGTGCAAACCCAATGTGTTAACATTTCCGCTGTTGCATGTTGCAGCCGACTAGTCCTTCAAACTATCCGTGGTGTTTTTTTTATGACCTCCTATATTCACCACAATTCTTCTCAATTGACAGTTGTGTATGTTAATAGTTTTCCATTCCATTGGACACCACACGTGTGTCTCCAGATCATTCTCTCGGATTGCCAATAGGATGCTGCACAGCACAGCTGTAGAACATCTAGAGTGGAAAATAATTATAACACACCGTTTGCTTTCCCCGAGGGAGTTTTCTCCGGCGTGATCGAAGTTATTGCAAGGATGCATATGGTGGGGGTATAGTGCTCTTTAGAAGGCACCTCACATTCTGTGATATTTCTAACTCGTCTGAATAGCAGAGAGTCAGTTGCTCATGCATTTTCATAGTGGCTCAAAATAATAGTGTGATATCAGTAGTGAGATATGTTCGATCCATTAAAACATTGTTTGCCTCACTAAAGCATACATGAAGCAACATAACTTCGTTTGTTCGCTTCCTGACAAAAACATATATTGTTGCTCTGCAGTCCGCATCATTTCCATGTGGACTACGGGTGCGGACACAGACCTGCACACACACGCTGCACCTTTATGCATAAAACAATCAATGCGTGCCTCAATATTCGTGGTGTTGCACTTCTCAGGATACACATACACCACATAATGAGATCTCGACGTTTCTCTGAAATTATTTGCCTATATTTTGCAATTGTGTCATTATAGTAAAAACCATTAGGCTACACAAACTCCTAGGCTACAACACTTCCGTTTGTCTAAATAATTGCTTTCAGTTAATTTAATACAACCACATATAGATCCTGAGCGTACTGAAATGTGAATAATTGAATGCCTTTGTCTATCTTCTACTTTATATTTGAATTTCAAAGTTGACCCATTTTACGGCTACTCACCCCTTTACTGGGTCTGCTCTGGCAGAATCTTCTTGGTGTGAACTGACCCATATCCAATGCACAAACGTGTCAATGTAAGAATCAAGAAAAATGTCGTTCCCGTTGGTGATATTGTGTAGATTACTTGAAGAATGTCCTCGACCTTACTTCCAAAAAGCTCCATCCATCGTTTGAAATATCCCAAAGAAATCCATGCGTTTGAGTAGGCTGTCTCGATCCCAAAGCCGCTGGAGCGCTGTCCAGTGGAAAGTGGTGCTGAAAGTCTTGACTCGCCTAACTTTCGTTGCCTGCTGCTGATTACAGATAAATCGAATTGACCGGTGACGTAAAGTAGCCTTTATACTACTGTCACTTACTGTGTTTAAACAACATATATTGACATTTCCTGATAATGAAGATGACTGAAAAGCAAACCTCGCATGCCCGCGGAATGGAGACAAGCACTGTCCAATCGATGGAGTGCACTCAGCGCCCACTGAATTCATTTGATCATAATGCAACACAGCAAAACGCACATTTCATTTTGGTAAAGGGATTGGTATCAATGCCTCTGCAGAGAACCGGATAGAAAGCGCAAATATTTCACAATTACCAGAAGGCAGTTACACCACATGCCAAGAAAGAGTGCGCCATGCACTCATTAAATGGTGCTGTTATTATTTTTGATTTAGGCTATGTCGATTCGACCACCTGCTACATTAGGGTTCATTTAATTTCAGATTTGAAGTTCACTGAGTTTACTTGTTTTGGAGTTATACCCTAATCCTGCAAACATTGAATATGTATAGGGATATGTTATGATTAGTCTGCTCAAAAGGATGTAGAAGACATAGCGCATCTTCACGTGCAAGAAGATTCACAATAAACACGTGAGACACAATTGCTTCGCCTGCCTCAATACAGATGATAGATTATCATTTTTGAAAACCGAAATAGACAACTAGGCCTAATCGTTATGTTTTTTTACATGCAAATACTATGTAAATCCAGTAGTCGATGTTGTCGAGATTTGACAGGGCAACCAAATATTAAAACTGCATCTATCTAACCACAACGCGTTTGGTCGTTTTTCTAGGGCGGGAACAAAAGGCGGTATTTCTATGTTTTCAAATGTGACGCCGCTCAGCTAACTCAAACAGGCGAGCTTTCTCTAACAGACGCTGCATTGCCAATGCCGTGCTTGCTATATTGTGTGCTGAATTTTCCTATTGCTGAATATGCTGTTCTTTTATCGTGATGAAATGATCAAGCCAAATTCTGGGTTGCAAAAAGTTATGGTTCATGATGCATTAGCCTCCTTTAGGATAAACCGTTTTTAGTTTGTCCAAAATTAACTGCACAGGTAGGGGAGAGTGCGGTAAATTGAGCCAAAGGGGTAAGCTACAGAAATATGTAGGCGGTTTAACTTACCCCATATGGACAAGCTATGTTTTCAAATGAATTCTGATTATTTCCAGGGATACACAACATCCTGAAATATATGTAGATATCTTTGTTGAAATATATGTAGATACTATATTTCCCTTGATGGAGTGATGCTGAATGTAAACAAAATGGCTCAACTTAACAGTTAAATAAAGGTGAAATAAAAAAATAAATAAATAACCCGTTGGCCCCTACAGTACATATTATTTCCCTGTGCTACTTAATTGAAGCATTTTTACTGATTGTTTGTGGAGTTGTTTGGTGTGCTCACCTCAGGGGCAGGTTGATGTTTATTGTCATGAAGGGCTCCCGAGTGGCGCAGGGGTCTAAGGCACTGCATCTCAGTGCTAGAGGCGTCATGACATGACAGACCCTGGTTTGATCCAGGGCTGTATCACAACCGGCTGTGATTGTGAGTCCCATAGGGCAGCGCACAATTGGCCCAGCGTCTTCCGGGTTCGGGGAGGATTTGCCCGGGATAGGCCGTCATTATAAAATAAGAATTTGTTCTTAACTGACTTGCCTATTTAAATAAAAGTGAATCTTGCTGAACTTAGTGATTTCCGTTAGATGGGCCAGTGTTATATTGTAAAAATTAATGAAAACTAAAATGTGCTTTTTTGTCTTAATTTACGGTTATGGTTAAGCATTAGGGTTAGCCGTATGGTTAAGGTTAGCATTATGGTTAAGGTTAGGTTTAATACCAGATTTTATGACTTTGTGGCTGTGCCACCTAGTGACCACTCTGCAGAGCTGCCTCCAGGACAAGATTAATGACAATAAATGCCAACCTGCACCTCAGGGCTTGTAAGAAGGACCTGACTAGAAGGCAGACACCCTGCCTCCCTCACACTTGCCTGGTTTTATAATCCACCACAGAGCTGGCTGAAGGGCAGTGCACACCTGCCAAGAATGACCTCTCTCCTCCAGGGACCATGAAGATACTTTACAATGAAAAGTAACGCATTATATTACTTTGCATTACTTTTATGAATTAAATCTCACTATTTATTTGACTGTTTGAGGGAGCAAGGCGATTCTATTAGCTTAATTGCAGTGACACATTTTTAACTGTTTCTTTGTCACACTTTTCCACAATAAATCCTGTGACAGGAATGTTCAATCTAGCCATTCCTGAGGTCCCTGCAGACTCTTAGTTCAAATAAGGAGATACCCTCAAGATACCTGAAGCAAGCTGTTTCTCAAATTGAGCCTGCCTGTGAGCACAGCTGCTGTGTGATGTTCCCTTGATGCCCTCTGGTCAGGGAGCTGCAGTGTGCTCCTGCTTCAAGGGGCAGGCAGACTTTGCAGGTCACACCTGTGGAGTGCAGAGCAGATTCCACCTCAACCATCCAACCTCCATCTGAACCGTGAAAGAGCAGGCGGGACGATGCTCTATATCAGGAAGCATCTTTCTGGGATTAAAAAAAGCATCTGAGCCAATCCTAATTGCTGCATAACTCTGTTGGAGCAAATTCAACCCTAACTAAGCATGCAGTACACCTCAGCCAGTGATGGGAAACTCCGGTCCTAGGGGGCCTGAGTACCTGCTGGTTTTCTCTTTCACCAACTAAGCAGGCCCTTGTGTACTACATCAGAATGGTGTGCGATTGAAGGGAACCAGAGTACAAACCGCACAGCTCACATTATCTTTAGAAACGTTCTGTGTTTCACAGCATTTTACTAATCACCACACATACACTGTCCCTATCTCATCCCCTGAAACAAATTCTCGGTTTATGTCTAACGACCTTGGATGAGAGGGAGTAAGATTGTTTTGAGAGTGCATTTAAAACCACAAATCTCACCCGTTACTGTTTTGCTTAAAGGCAAAGCTTTAAGTGAAAGAGCTTAAGGTAGTTTAAGGTTGCTGGGGGAGCTGGAGCCTTCTTACTCTTGTTTAATGTGCCTGCTTTGAGGAGATCATGTTGAGACAGAGCTTCAGAGCGGTCCTCCCAGTTCCTCTGTGGTGTGCCAACTCGGGAGATTACACGTTTCAATTAGCCGAGGGGCTGAGGAAATTTAAGCCATGCTAATTCCAGTCCCCAGTGAGAAATCCCAGTGAAAAGGCAAACCACTGAGGCATAATCGCCTGCCCCAGACAGCTCTCATTTCATGGATATATTATAGAATTAATTCAAACCAGTCGCTACCAATGTTGGGATTAGTTACATGGAAAAATAATATATTTTACATTTAACAAAAGTTACTTTACAATATTACTTTGTGTGAAAAGTAACGCGTTATATTACTTTGCATTACTTTCATGAACTAAAGCTCTAAATCTCACAATTTTTTGACTGTTGGAGGGAATAAGGCGAGCCGCGCGCACTCTACCATAGATAGACTACTTACTAACACAGGTTTGATCAATCCTTTCATCTGTGGACCTGCTTTCCTGTGATAGCGCAGCACTTATATGGGGAAACCTGTACAGATTTCCTATCTTTTCATTCAAAACCTTTCTCTAGAACCGCCAGTTCTAGTTATAGACTGCACGTACACAGACCCATAGAGATGTATAGAGGGCACACTTAGCACTAGATGGGAAAGCCCGCTATGGGCTTTACTATCACAGAAGCGTTCAATGGAAAAGGTCAGAGTTGCACTCTCTAAACATTTCTATGGACAGCAGCTGACATGACATTTCTCCAAACAGCTTTTCTCCGCTCGCTCGAGAACTAAATGAGGAAACAAGTCGAGATCGGATCATGAAACACGCGCCCGGTAGAGATATGATTCTGAAAGTAACGCACAAGTTGTTTGACAAGGTAACTGTAATAATATTACCCAATTTGAAAAAGTAATTGTTTACTTTACACGTTACTCATAGAAGTAATGATTACAACACGTTACATTTGTCACACATTGGTTGCTACTTAGTACTCTGTTCAGAGCAGTTCAGTATGTTTAATGACAAAGTGAATGGCTGAAACCTTGTGGTTTCTCCTTGTGGTATAACGCAACTGACTTTAGAGCTTGCTTTTCACACACTCACACTCTTTCTCATGTACACCCACTGCCCTCAGGATGTTGAACCCAATGAGAAAAAGTACACCCTGCAGTGCTTTGGACAGAATATACGAGGTCAGGGAACTTGGTTTAAAATACAGAATTTTTATGGAGGCAGCGCTGGCACGAAAAGTTCAGTTCTGCTATTATTTACAGCTTTTTCTTGTATTAATCACTTGGAAGATAACTTTGGAGGCTGTATGAACTGAGGAGACAGAATCTCCCTGTCAAGGTTATGGAGGTGAGGTGATTTCCTTCAACATTCCAACACTACTCCACAGGAGTTAGTTATCTTCGGACTGAAGAGATGTCTAGCTGCTGTTTGTACGTCTGAACCTGGCGAAGTCCCACGTCAGCCCAGCATCATTTCATACAGTTGGTGCAGTTGGAACACAGTTTGTGTTTTTATATCAGCATTGTTGTAAAGAGTGATATGCCCTCAATCACCATTCTGATAGTACCTAGTAGTACAGAATACCACATTGAGAAATAACACTAAACAAGATTAAAGGTTATTCAGCCCTTATTGTTACAGGATTTCCACATCAATCAACACTGCATGTCACATCCTATGGTTCTCATGGACTGGTATGTTCTTTTCCCTTTACATTACTGAGGTAACAGCAGCCTCTGCTGTAGGAAAATGAGTAGGAAAATGTGTAGGAGGAAATGTGTTATTTACCTGTCCTCCCTGATCTGAAAGTAGAATGCTGCTCAGAGGGTATTGTTTCATGTGAATAGAGTAGCTTTTCCATGTCTATCATTAGTGACAGGCTATAGAAAGTGCATGCAGAAAATGACTGTATTGTGGTCCACAGCAGGTAACTATTTGAGGCAATTACTCTATTACTTTAAAGTATCTTCATTTAGCAAAGGACACTGACACAGAGAGAGGGCTTTGTACATCAAAGCACGGCAGATTACCGTCAAGTCAATTGGTCGTCTTAATTAATATGCAAAGCCAAACACAGTGCATAGAAGCCTGAAGTGTTACAGCAGTCTTTCATTTGTTTAGTTATTAAATAGGGAGAGAGAAGCATATTTTAATAGGTAGAGTTACCAACGGCTTTGGAATGTCTGATTAAACAAGTGTTCTGCCCAATAGCCACAGGGTTAGGTTAGGTACACCATGATTCTGTGTGGAGGGATAACCAAATCATCTCATGTTTAATTGATTCATTTTACACCCTGCTGATTTTGTTCATCTTTACATTTTTAGTTAAGATTTAGTAGCTAGTTTATCTCATTTAATATTTTCTATACTGAATTTGTCACAGCATTAGAATGACTGTAATACTAAGGGCTCTATTCAGTCTGTAAAGCTGAAGGGTTACAGATTCTGTGATAGAAATGTTAAGGTAATTGCCGATTGAGCCGACATATGCAGCGTAAACGTTGCCTTTAAATTTCAATCATGCTCTAAAGCTGAACTTCCCGGGAAGATTATTGCCTGGCTTCCCAAACTCCTTGCTCGGGCCAAATGATACTCCATGCCCACGTTAGTTTTTTCTCCGCAATGAGTCTGGATCCAAGTACGTCCCAGACGATTTCTAGAATGGAAATCCATTCTAGATTATCTGATTGGTCCCAGAAACCGATGGGTTTGGCCAGAGCCAGAACACACAGTGGGTATAGCAGCAATTTGAAAATGTGTCATTGGCTTTGATACTCTGATTGGTTAGAGATTATCCAATCGCTGATTACTTTGTTTTGTACAATACCCCTCATTTTAACGTGACCACAAACAACTTCAATGATGGCAGTCTCAGACTGAAGTATGTAGCGAACAATAGAGCAGCAGAAGAATTCAGTTTGAATCGTCAGTCAAGATTGAATATTTTTTATGGCATTGGTAATGTGTGAGTTGAGTACCCTCTGCTGGAGGGAATCAGACCTACAGTGGTGTCCATGATGAGGGGCTCCAGAGATACCTAAAGAATTAGAGCGGGTTGCCTTAGCAACTGCAGTCGGGTTAGAGCAGTGGCTATTCAGTTTCATATTATCCATAAAGATCTGCTTAATCATTTAAAACCAAAACACAAAACCATTGGTGGTCATCACAGAAAAAATGATATATTTATTTCAAATATTGCTGTGCTGTAGAGTTCAATGATGGTACTGTCTTCTATTGTTGTTTAAATCAGCTGACCCTTATCGTTTCCAGTGTACAATGGCTTTGATATACATATCTTTATATCTTTAAAACAAACTTCTTCTCGGTTTGTTGCACATGTCAAAATCAATAGAGGATCGAGACAGATTATGAAGTCATAAATCTATGCATGAAACATATTTTAAAATATGAAACAACAAAGCATACAGCCTACAAAGCCTAGATGCACAAATTCCTCTGAAAAGAATACATAACCAACTGTTTTCTTGGACACTGGGCTGTGTAGGAAAGGGGTTATTCACACTGCGTTTTATTGTGAATGATTGATTGCGTTTTCTCTACTGCTTTCAGAGGAGCTTTCACAGGCCTATCTATTAATTGCTATTAGATATTTAACTTTGAGCCTGGCTACAAGCAAGACCTGCAATGGACACCATTGTCAGTTTATGTATAACCTAAGTCACTGTAATGCACCCAACTCCCACCCTCCATCAATATTGCAAAGGTCCAGTTGTTTATGCTTCAACAAACAGTAAATAATTACATAGTGTTACCTGGCAAGTGGCGACATGACGTGCAACCAACAGAATAGTGAACTTGGGTCCTCTGCGCATCTCAAGACCACATTAGCCCACTGAGCTACCATTGTTCTTCAAGCCTCAGGCAAAGTTACTCTGCATGAGTTGGGAGTACATCCTCCTCTGCTATACTTCAATGCTTTGCTAATCTTTTTTATGAATCAGTTTGGATTAGAATGCCTGTGCCCTGTGTAAATGCCTATCCTCAAGATAACAGTACAGTACATTGCACTACATATAAGCTACACTACATAGCATTACCCTACACTACACTACTCTACACTACAGTACAGTAGCACCTGCGAAAAAAGCCTCTGAACCCCCTGCCTGCCCTGGGCTGAACCATCTGTCTCCCCCTACTGGTGCCAATAACACATGCAGTGTTACACATAACACACATGACACTTGGCCCAAGGTGTTGGCATCATAGACAATAATTATATAATTCTGTCTGTTTACTATATAATCTGTGCGCCTGTTTTGTTGTTTTCCACCTTTTAAATTTTTTTAAACAATTATTTTATTAAATTAGGTGTATAATAAAAAAAAACTGCAGTTTTAAATATAATGTAATTGCCAATCCAGAAAAAATATATATATATATATTATCACAGTACAACCATCTTTCCTAATACATTTGGTCCATTCATTTTTGTTTTTGTTTTCCACCTTGAACAGGAAGCTACTGTTACTGCAGAGCGAAAACAAAGAGGGTAACCCAAAAAGGAGGTAACACTAGTCTGGTGTCCGTTCGTTGATGACTGTACCTTATCCTGGTTCCTCTTAAGATTGCTTATGGCATGGGTTTTTAGATAGACACAGCCTGTATTGTTGAGGTCTGCTTGTGAAAAAAGGCATGTTGTAGATAAGAACAATATACTGCTCACAGCTGGTTCAAATCAAATCAAATGTATTGGTCACATACACGTGTTTAGCAGATGTCATTGCAGGTGTAGCGAAATGCTTGTGCTTCTAGTTCCAACAGTGCAGTAATATCTAACACGTAATATCCAACAGTTTCAACATATACCCAAAATACACATACATCTAAGTTAGGAATGGATTAAGAGTATATATGCATATATGTCAGAGCGGCATTGGACTAAGATTCCGTAGAATAGTATAGAGTACAGTTTATACATATGAGATGAGTAATGCAAGATACGGAGACATTATTAAAGTGGCCAGTGATTCCTAATATATGTCTATAGGTAGCAGCCTTTGATGTGCTGGAGATGGCTGTTTAACAGTCAGTGGTGTAGTATAGAATACAATACAGTATATACATATGAAATGGGTGATGCAATATGTAAACACAATTTAAAAGTGACTAAGATACTGTAGAATTGTGTGGAGTGCAGTTTATACATATGAGATAAGTAATGCTAGATACAGAAACATTGTTAAAGTGATCCATTTCTAAAAGTGGCCAGTGATTCTTAATCTATGTCTATAGGCAGCCGCCTCTGATGTGCTAGTGATGGCTGTTTAGCAGTCTGATGGCCTTGAGATAGAAGCTGTTTTTCAGTCTTTCGGTCCCAGCTTTGATGCACCTGTACTGACATCGCCTTCTGGATGATAGCGGGGTGAACAGGCAGTGGCTCGGGTGGTTGATGTCCTTGATGATCTTTTTGACCTTCCTCTGGCAGCGGGTGCTGTAGGTGTCCAGGAGGGGACGGGACGTTTCCGCAGTTTGTGAGGGTTTTAGATGTTAAGCCAAATTTCATTAGCCTCCTGAAGTTGAAGAGGCGCTGTTGCTGTTGCGCCTTCTTCACCACACTGTCTGTGTGGTTGGACCATTTCAGTTTATCAGTGATGTGTAAGTCGAGGAACTTTAAGATTTCCACCTTCTCCACTGCGGTCCCATCGATGTGGATAAGGGGGTGCTCCCTCTGCTGTTTACTGAGAGGTTATTTTCCTGGCACCACACTCCCAGAGCCCTCACCTCCTCCCTGTAGGCTGTCTCATCATTGTTGGTAATCAAGCCTACTACGGTTGTGTCGTCTGCAAACTTGATGATTGAGTTGGAGGTGTGCTTGGCCACACAGTCATGGGTGAACAGGGAGTACAGGAGGGGGCTGAGCACGCACCCTTGTGGGGCCCCAGTGATGAGGATCAGCGAAGAGGAGGTGTTTCCTACCTTCACCACCTGGGCGACCCGTCAGGAAGTCTAGGACCCAGTTGCACAGGGCGGGGTTCAGACCCAGGACCTCGAGCTTGATGATGAGCTTGGAGGGTACTATGGTGTTGAATGTTGAGCTATAGTCAATGAACAGCATTCTTACCCTCTTGTCCAGATGAGACAGGGCAGTGTGCTGTGTGGTGGCGATTACATCGTCTGTGGATCTATTGGGCCGGTAAGCAAATTGAAGTGAGTCTAGGGTGGCAAGTAAGGTGGAGGTGATATGATCATTGACTAGTCTCTTAAAGCACTTCATGATGACAGAGGTGAGTGCTACGGGGTGATAGTCATTTAGTTCAATTATCTTTGCTTTCTTAGGTACAGGGACAATGGTGGCTATCTTGAAGCATGTGGGGACAACAGACTGGGATAGGGAGAGATTGAATATATCTGTAAACACACCAGCCAGCTGGTCTGCGCATGCTCTGAGGAAGCGGCTAGGGATACCATCTAGGCCGGCAGCCTGGCACACTTAAATGTCTTACTCACGTCAGCCACGGAGAAGGAGAGCCCACAGTCCTTGATAGTAGGCCGCGTCGGTGGCACTGCACTGCTTGGAGTCATCGTCCATTTGGAAGACCCATTTGCAACCAAGCTTTAACTTCCTGACTGATGTCTTGAGATGTTGCTTCAATATATCCACAAAATTTCCCATTCTCATGATGCCATCTATTTTGTGAAGTGCACCAGTTCCTCCTGGAGCAAAGCACCCCCACAACATGATGCTGCCTCCCCCATGCTTCACGGTTGGGATGGTGTTCTTCGGCTTGCAAGCCTCCCCATTTTTCCTCCAAACCTGACAATGGTCGTAATGGCCAAACAGTTCTATTTTTGTTTCATCAGACCAGAGGACATTTCTCCAAAATGTACAATCTTTGTCCCCATGTGCAGTTGCAAACCGTAGTCTGGCTTTTTTTTATGACGGTTTTGGAGCAGTGGCTTCTTCCTTGCTGAGCGGCCTTTCAGGTTATGTCGATATAGGACTCGTTTTACTGTGGATATAGATACTTTTTTACCCGTTTCCTCCAGCATCTTCACAAGGTCCTTTGCTGTTGTTCTGGGATTGATTTGCACTTTTCGCACCAAAGTAAGTTCATCTCTAGGAGACAGAACGCGTCTCCTTCCTGAGCGGTATGAAGGCTGCGTGGTCCCATGGTGTTTATACTTGCGTACTATTGTTTGTACAGATGAAAGTGGTACCTTCAGGCATTTGGAAATTCCTCCCAAGGATGAACCAGACTTGTGGAGGTCTAAAATATTTTTTCTGAGGTCTTGGCTGATTTCTTTACATTTAATTGACTAATTGACTCTAATTATGTCAATTAGCCTATCAGATAGTGGTAGAGTGACTAAGCAACAGGATATATCATAGATAGTAGCAGCAGTGTATGTGGTGAGTGTGAAAATTAGTACGCAACTTAGGTTTTAGAAGTGGTGGGACATAATAATAACAATTATTTAAAAAAATTCTGTCTGATAAACACTCCAAACAGGCTACTCGACTGCTTGGAGGCGTCCGAGCGAAACTAGCGTAAATTCTCTACTTCGTTTAGTTTTTTCGTAATTCGATGCCGTATTCCTCAAAACAAGATACGTAATATCCTAAAGCCACTTTCGTTCAAATGTGCCACGTTACGTTGATTACGCACTTATCTTCATAATGGCGACCGTGCCGGAGAAGCGCCTATGCTTGTGAAAATGAAGCGAAGAAGTTATTTATTTTAATAAAACGCCGGGGTTCCCCATAGGAGGACGTTGCGTCGAAGACCGCGGCTTTCCCAGTGTTTGAATTTAAGTTTTGGTCCATTGGTAGTCCGAAATGATTAAGTTAAAGTCAAATCAAACCCGGACATATGATGGGGATGGCTACAAGAAGCGGGCCGCCTGTCTGTGCTTTAGGAGTGAAAGTGAAGAGGAGGTGAGGCCGAGGATGCAGGGGTGTAGGGTGGGCCGCAGTTCAGGAAAACAAAAATAGCATAGTAGCTATAGCTAGCTAGTGTTTGCCATTTGCTAATTGGGAAGGTAACTTTGCTAACTGCTAGCTACTGGTTTTGGTGTGTTGGTTTGTTTTGTTGAATCAGCGAACAGGTCGACCACCCGGGGATGTCTAGCTAGTTAACGTTGTGATAGCTAGCCAAATGTTGTTAACTAACTAGCCAGCTAACTACAAATAGTGGGCTATTTTATTGTATCTAACTAGCTAGTTAACTCGTTGCGGCTAACCGAACAGTACAAATAGTACTAGCTAGTTGCTTGCCACATTGTTGGTTACCTAGGCTAACTAACGCGTAGCCAATTAACGTTAGCTGCTTGAGTAACATGATAACCAGTGCGCTAGCCAGCACTCTTCTTGATATCGAGCTACCAAATTGTTAATGCAAACTAGGTAGTATATATCTGGTTATAATGATCACTTTAAACACTATGACAATCAATGTTTAGCAACATTGTCAATGGCTCAAACCGATTCGTCATTAAAAAGAATATAGCTAGCGCCAAATACTAGTTATTTAGCCACATTTGCTAGATGGATAGCTACAGTTAGCTAAATAGCTAGCTATGGGCCTTCCTTTGCGTGCACGGGACTAGCAACAGGTAACTTGACTGGAACTACCACTACCTAACCATGCTAGCTACCTACCCAGCTATTCCTTCAATCTAGCTAACAAATGACTTGAATAAGTCTACTAGCTAATTTATCTGGAGGTCAGCTAACAACCCATTGCATCACTCATGGCCCATATTATGGGTGCCAACCTGGCTAAAGACAAGTCAGTGTCTGTAGTAATCAATGATTTATATAGCTCTACACACGCCATTGGTAGTAATGTGTCTCGCTTGTTTATGCGAGGGAGCTATGTCTAAATTATGCATGCATAATAACTATATGCATTAGGCCGGTGGTGTCAAACTCATTCCATGGAGGGCCTAGTGTCTGCATTTTTTTTTTCTTCAATTAAGAACTAAACAACCAGGTGAGGGGAGTTCCTTACTAATTAGTGACCTCAATGAGTCAATCAAGTACAAGGGAGGAGCGAAAACCTGCAGACACCTGGACTTCTGGAATGACTTTTGACACGTGCATTAGGCGATCTGTTCTTGCGAATGTCACCTGTAATTTGAATATGACTGACGTTTTCATCAACTGAGTAGAGAAGTTGTCTCAACAACATGCTCTGCTGTGTTTACTTTGAAACCTGAAACTGGATTTGATCGATGGTGCTCAATGCTGTATCCTCTTATTGCAGGTGCTGTTGGTGAGTAGTAGTCGGCATCCAGACAAGTGGATCGTCCCTGGTGGAGGGATGGAGCCAGAAGAGGAGCCCAATGTAGCAGCAGCACGAGAAGTCTGTGAAGAGGTTAGCTTCTTTCCCTCTCATTTCATTGACTGTAATCATTCAAACTACATTCCCACACTTCCCTGCATTTTAGGGAACCTGTAGGTGTCTTCCGTAATTGTTATGGATATTGGAGATGTTGCTCTCTTTGTTTTAGGTGTGGCTTTTCGAGTAGACAAAATCAAATGTATTTTTCCTGCAAACCACACCCCTTGATTACAAATGGCAACAAGTTGTTGAGATTTGCCAATGTGAGTAGGCTTTTTACCTTGATATAGCTTGTTGAAAGATCGCTCTAAATTTTGAGCTCAACAAACATTAATCCATGTTGGTCAAAACACATCCACTTTGGGCAGTGCAGTTGGTCTTGATCATACACTGTTTATGTGTACTGAGAAAATAAAGGCAACATCCACAGTCGCTAAGCAGACAGGAATGTTGGTGCCAAAGGGAGTTTGGCGACTAGTATTTTTTAAACTTCCCGCTTCAGGCTAGATGTGTCGGTGTAGTTCATACATGCATAGTCATTAAATTCCTAGTTTGAAAGCACCTGTTTACTTGAAGCTGTTCAGTGCCATTTCCCCATGGACCTACCCCCTAAGCAATTCAAGTTCTAGCCAATAAGCTTCAGCCCCTTGCCATTTGAGTGACAGTTAGCAAGATGCTCACACAGCAGAGAGAGAGAGCAATGACGTGGTGCACTTATCTGCACATATGTGACGTAGTGCGCAACTTTTGGGGACCACTTTTGGCTCATGAGGGCTACTTTCAGTATACAAAAGTACCAAATAATCTCTCTTTAAAGGGATACTTCTGGATTTTGGCACTGAGGCCCTTAATCTATTTCCCCAGAGTCAGATGAACTCGTGGATACCATTTTTATGTCGGTCCAGTATGAAGGAAGTTAGGATGTAGTTTTGCGATCCAATGCTAATTAGTGTTCATTCATTCATCATTCTATAGGGAGGTATCCCATGTCATGATGTTTTAGAGCTGAAGATATGGACAAAAATCCATATTGCGATAAAACATTTGCAGATAATGATAAATAAGCAAGAA
The DNA here is from genome assembly GCA_030435695.1 of Brachymystax lenok tsinlingensis. Lineage (NCBI taxonomy): Eukaryota > Metazoa > Chordata > Actinopteri > Salmoniformes > Salmonidae > Brachymystax > Brachymystax lenok. The sequence goes on along the minus strand of CM059797.1, from coordinate 11,409,138 downwards.
ATTATGCAAAATTATTTTGGGGGAGGTGCTAGAGCTGGGCGATATGGATAAAGTCATATTGTGATAAATGTAAATATTTTGCTCAATAACAATAAATACAACGTTTTAATGGACATTTACTTTACATTAGCAGCAGGGATATAGACAAAAATACCAGTGCCAAGTAAGATTACTGAGATGGTAGCCTATGATTAAAAAAAGTAAGCTATTTCTTCTAAAATATACAGGGAATGCAGTATTGTTATTTTTATGTGCAACCTGGCAAAATAGGATACAGAATTATCTAATTTTATTTTTGACTCTTCAGAGAATTTTCTGACGTCTTTGTGCAGGCTGGCTATATTATTCACCACCTGATGAAGTGGGAAAATTATGATTTTGTTCTATAGCCATGTAGGCTAATGTCCTGCAAAAACTTTCCAGCGCTAGGCCTAGGCTACTTGATGTAGCATCTGAGAAAGTTCTCCAAGAGCCAGACCGGACGGGGCGTTTGATTTCACCACCTGATAGACAGCCTTTAGTGGGTCATTAGATAGAGACTAAAGATCAGACTGAGCGCTGTACTCCCAATCTAATTTTATTTGTCACATGCGGCAAATACAATTGGTGTAGACCTAACCGTGAAATGCTTACTTACAAGCCCTTAACCAACAATGCAGTTCAATAAATAGTTCATAAAATATTTACTTTTTATTTGTTTACTTTAGTTTAATTAGTAACACAATAAAATAACAATAACGAGGCTATATACAGGGGGTACCGGTACCAGTCAGTGTGCGGTGGTACTGGTTAGTCGAGGTAATTTGTACATGTAGGTAGGGATAAAATGATTATGCATAGATAATAAACCGCGAGTAGCAGCAGTGTAAAAACCAAAGGGGGTGAATGTAAATAGTCCGGGTGGCCATTTTATTAATTGTTCAGCAGTCTTATGGCTCACAGCAGTCATCCCTCGCAGGATGCTGATATCATCTGCTCAGTAAGTTAGACATAAGTCCAGCAGCTGAGCTGACATCTCTGGCTTGGTTTGCCCATTGATTTTCCATTGGGCACAGTGTTTTGTGTGTGTGTACGTCACATCGGTAGCACAGTCTCTTAAGGTGTTGACGAGGGCTGAGATATGCCAGGGACCTCAAAATACGATATCACGATACCTGTAGTGCCTTCAGCAAGTATTCACACCCCTTGACTTTTTCCAAATGTTGTTACACCCTGAATGGATTAAATTGCTTACACAATACCCTATAATGTCAAAGTGGAATAATGTATTTAAAAAAATGTTTGACTGATTAATTAAATGAAAAGCTGAAATGTCTTCAACCCCTTTGTTATGGCAGGCCTAAATAAGTTAAGGAGTATAAATGTGCTTAGTAAATCACATACTTGCCCTCTGTGCAATAATAGTGTTTAATGGGATTTTCTTTAATAACTACCTCATCTCTGTACCCAACAAATACAATTATCTGTAAGGACCCTCAGCCGAGCAGTGAATTTTAAACACAGATTCGACCAGGGAGGTTTTCCAATGCCTCGCAAAGAAAGGCACCTATTGGTAGATGGGTTAAAATAAAAGCAGACATTGAATATCCCTTTGAGTATGGTGAAGTTATTAATTAATTACACTTTGGATGGTGTATCAATAAACTCAGTCACTACAAAGATGTAGTCGTCCTTCCTAACTCAGTTGCCGTAGAGCAGGTATTCCCAAACTGAGGTACGTATTCGCAATGCCGTCGGGGGTACGCCAAATACAAATGTGATTCACGTAAAATAAAAATATATTAAAAAAAACCAGTACTGCTACTACAAGCAGTACTGCACCTGTCAATGACACAAGTTGTTCTGCTTCCACGAGCACATCCAATGCTAGCATCAGTAATTCTGCATTTGTTGTTAGCCCAGCTAGCATGGACACTGACGGTTGTGAATCTGATGCAGCCGAAGAGCTACTGCCCCTTACCCGGGAAAGCACCGAACAACAGACATGGACGTTGGACAATCGAAGAGGCGCAAATATGATGAGAACTACATTGATTTGGGGTTCACTTATATTGGGAGTAGTGCCACAGCGTGTTATATGTGCAACAGTACCTTCGCTCTTGCACAGACATTTAGAAACAAAATATGCCAATTTGAAAAATAAGCCACTGGTGATTTTTGAGTGAGAATTAAGACTACTTTCGAGTAGTAAGACCTGTATAAAAGCAACAGATGCCATTAATAAGAAGGGGCTAGAATCGTCTTATATGGTGAGCTACTGAGTGGCTAGGACAGGCAAGCCCCATACTATTGTGGAGGATGTAATTCTTCCTGCTGCCGCAGATATGGCTGGGACAATGCCATCATCAATCAACACTGTTTCATGACGCATCAGTGAAATGGCGGGAGATGTTTTGAAACAATTACTTCTTCGCATACAAGCCAGTGAACTCTATGCGTTACAGCTGGATGAGTCAACAGAAGTGGCAGGCCTGGCACAGCTCCTGGTATATGTCCGTTACGTTTATGGGGGTTCAATTAAGAAAGACATCCTCTTCTGCAAACCACTGGAAACCAGGACAACAGGAGAGGATACTTTTAAAGTACTGGACAGCTTTGTGACATCAAATGGACTTTGGTGGTCAAGATGTGTTGGTATCTGTACTGTTGGTGCAAAAGCCATGACAGGGAGACCTAGTGGAGTGGTAATGCGCGTGCAAGTAGTTGCTCCCGACGCCACTTGGGTACATTGCAGCATCCACCGAGAGGCTCTTGCTGCCAAGGGAATGCCTGACAGCTTGAAAGACGTTTTGGACACTACAGTGAAAATGGTTAACTTTGTTAAAGCAAGGCCCCTGAACTCACGTGTATTTTCTGCACTATGCAATGATATGGGCAGCGACCATGTAACGCTTTTACAACATACAGAAGTGTGCTGGTTATCAAGGGGCAAAGTATTGACGTTTTTTTTATTTTTTTTATTGAGAGACAAGCTTAATTATGGTCCGCTTCTTTACTGACCATAATTTTCACTTGTCTGACCGCTTGCATGATGATTAGTTTCTCACATGACTGGCCTATCTGGGTGACGTTTTTTCTCGCCTGAATGATCTGAATCTAGGATTACAGGGACTCTCCGCCACTACATTCAATGTGCGGGACAAAATGTAAGACTGATTAAGAATTTTGAGCTCTTCTCTGTCTGCATTAACAAGGACAACACACAGGTCTTTCCATCTTTTGTGTGCAAATGAACTCGAGCTTATGGACAATGTCAAATGTGATATAGCACCTGAGTGGGTTGGGTGCGCAATTACGCAGGTACTTTCCCAACACGGATGACACAAACAACTGGATTTGTTATCCCTTTCATGCCCTGCCTCCAGTCCACTTACCGATTATCTGAACAAGAGAGCCTCATCGAAATTGCAACAAGCGGTTCTGTGAAAATTTAATCAGAACCCCCTGCCAGATTTCTGGATTGGGCTGCGCTCTGAGTATCCTGCCTTGGCAAATCACTCTGTTAAGACACTGCCCTTTGCAACCACGTACTAGGGCTGGGCGATGTGACGATATGTATCGTGTGACGATAGTTTTTATTTCGTTGTCGCAAATCACGCTCTTTACAGCAATATATTTTGTCAATTGGACGACGTTTTGCCTTCTTCCACACGTGCCATGTGGAAGGAAATTTGCAACACCACTAACTTCTTTTACCACCTACGCAAGAATCACGTGAAACAGTATGACAGCGTCTACGGATGAGACCCCAAAAGAACAGTCGAGTGCTCAAAACAAACCCCACACTCAGACGTTGCAAGAGGCTTTTGCCCGCGGCACACCATATGGCAAAGAATCACGAAGATGGAAGGCGACAACCGCTGCCGTTACAACTTACATCTGCAAAGACATGTCCCCAATTTACACGGTCGAGAAACGGGGGTTTTGTGAGTTGGTGCTAACACTCAACCCAAGGTACCAAATGTGAATTGATAAGTGACCTGTATTAATGCCAAAATAACATGCGAAACAGACAAGCCCCCCCAAAAATATAAATGTATTTATTTTTTTAGGCCTCATTTATTTTGTTTGAAACTATAGTTGAAGTGTTTTCTATTTAACTCTTTAGATTTTATACATTAATATTTGGTTACATGCTTAATTGAACATTTGCACAAAGGTTCTAAATAAAAGGAGAAATAATCAACTATGAGTAAGTACCTTATTTATTGAGTATAATTCAAAATGTAATAAGAAATAGACCTTTACATGTGGTCATTTTATGTAAACTATTTATTCATTGAATTTACAGAAAATGTGCTATATTGTGATATGTATCGTTATCGGGATATGGAATGACCTATATCGGGATATGAGATTTTGGCCGTATCGCCCAGCCCTACCACGTACCTATGTGAGAGTGGATTCTCGGTCCTCACTAGCATGAAAACTAAATACAGGCACAGACTGTGTGTGGACCGTGATTTAAGACTGAGACTCTCTCCAATACAACCCAACATTGCAGAGTTATGTGCATCCTTTCAAGCACACTATTCTCATTAACCCGTGGTGAGTTATTCACCACTTTTTATGAACAAATAAGGTTTTATATGTAAGATGGCTAAGTAAAGAGCTAAATGTATTGATTATATTATTTGTGCTCTTGTCCTATAAGAGCTATTTGTCACTTCCCACGAGCTGGATTGTGACAAGCTCACACCCATTCTTATGTTTAATAAATGTATTGTGTGTGTGGGGCAGGCTTACAATGATGGCAGAAAACAACATTTGAGAGTGCACAGACCCTGGTGCTAGAGGGGGGACGCAGCTGGTGTTTGAAGGGGTACGGGACTATAAAAAGTTTAGGAACCACTGCTGTAGATCAATCCATCTCTTATTCTTATCTGTATTTATTTTTTTTGAAACTTCATTGTTGGTTAAAGGCTCGTAAGTAAGCATTTCGCTGTAAGGTTGTTGTATTCGGCGCATGTGACTAATAAAAATTGATTTGGGAACAACAATTACTACGGCTAGGCTAATTATACAATTAAAAACAGATTAAACTGGGCTCAAGTCAAATAGGCTACGCTTTTATAGTTATCATAGCATGTAGGGACCATGCTAGAATCAAATCCACAGCCCTACTGTCGCCAACAGCACTTTGCTCAGTCAATCCCACAGCCATAGTACACTGCCCGTAAACACTAGTGAATAAAAAATACTAATAATTTCCATATCAAGATATTATTTTTGTGCTAGTTGGCTGTGCCTGCACCAGAACTCCAGAACAGTATATGTCATAGCTTGTTCTCAATCTTCTTTTTAAATAGGGAGCCAATTTGTTTTCAGTACTTTTATTCCCATGGCTGATCAAAATTCATTTTCTCATGGCACTCTTGTCCCTCTGCAGCAGACATATGGTGAGCTATATGTTTTGTCATGCCTTCATACCGACCTTGTGCCATACCGGGATATTCGGTAATACCGACACTGAAGACAAGCGGCGCTGTTTTCAAACCCCACCGATGCTCTGTAATCCGAAGGTTAGCAATGCTAACAAGTACATGTAAAATGCTAACAAGCGTATTAAAAATATGTTCTACAGTTTCTGACCTAAACTATGCAAGTAACAAAAAAATGCTATTCAGTTTGCTGCACGCACACAAAAAAATATTAGCCAGCAAGGCTCTTGATCCAGGACGGGATTCTCTGCTGTTACCAAGCGAGTACTTGATTTTTTGAAAGAAGCTAGATAGCGAACTAGCTACTAAATTAGCAAACCAAAGGCACAACTGCAGAGCATTTAGCACATTTTAGGCAGTTAATTTAATAGTAATAAGATATCTAGCTGGCAAACATTTAGTTGTGAATTCCATACTGTAATTAGATTGCCTGGCGCATGCTGTACAACAGTGAGTGACTCACAAGGCTCCGGTCTCTCGTTGTAGTGTGCCTGTAAACAAACACCATGTGACTATTAAAAGCTTCATAATAATGTGACCGTTGAAATGAAGAACTCAATGTTCTTCATCCCCTAACGTATTGCGCAAGTTGACTGCAGGTATTTACTTAAAGTAGCTATGAATATTGACATTTATTCAAATCTTCAAAGAAAGAGCTTTTTCCAAATACCCTGGTATACGTTATACCGCCCAATCTATAGGCAAGTGCCTTCCAAAAGTACCCAGTTTGTATGATCAAACTGAATCAATCCATCTCCAGTGCTGCTGCTGGTTTAAGCCTCTTAGTGCACTCCGTTGTAATAGGTCATAACCCTCGCTCTAATTCTGATGGCTATTTGACAGGTGACTGCTTCTTATGCTGGGTGGTTTGGAGTCCTGCCAGGACTGAAAGACATAAGAACAGGTCAAGGGTTATGGATCGTAGTAGTGATTTGGGGGTGGGGGTCGATACAGTTACATATCGGGATAGAATTTGACGATAATGTCAAACAAATTGACTCCTTAGTTTTTTTATAATCATATTGTGCTCCCGAGTGGTGCAGAGGTCTAAGGCACTGCATCTCCGTGCTAGAGGCGTCACTACAGACACCCTGATTCAAATCCAGGCTGTATCACAACCGGCCGTGATTGGGAGTCCCATTGCGCGGCGCACTATTGGCCCAGCGTCGTCCGGGTTTGGCTGGTGTAGGCCGTCATTGTAACTTAAAATGTGTTCTATACTGGCTTGCCTAGTTAAATAAATGAGTCCATTTGTTTTCTGCACTTATTTCCATGACTGATCAAAACTGTTTTCTGATGGCTCCCTTGTCTCTCTGCAGCAGACATGGTGAGCGATATGTTTAGAACGTCAAATCTCAATAAAATCACAATATCGACTCAAAATACATTTAGAATTGCAATACATATCGTATGATCACCAAAGAAGTATCACGATAATATCGTATCGGGAGGTCCCTGTCAATTCACAGCCCTAGATAGTCAAACTACAGTGTCCACATCCACTTGGCCTCAACTGACCTGACCCAGCAGAGTCCAAATAGGCTGGAATGCAGCTCTAATGCTCAAATTCTTCACTCATGTTCTCATTATGATGCGGAGAGGGTGGCCATTTTTTATTAGAGGTGGTTGAGAGGAACTGATGTCTACTAATAGTAATTAGGCCTAGGTTATTCAAACCCTGTCTATTCTCCAGTCAGCCCAGTGGTGGCCTTCCCCATATTATCTGGTTGAAGGCATGAAGAGTGTGGGATTGATACTGGGGAATACTGCCTATGGGGTCCAGGTTTATTAATAGGCTGAAACTGGAACCTGAAGAAGATGCATACTTCTGGCCCAGTACCCCTCAGTCTCTGGGAGTCGTGTACAAAACACCTTCTCATATCTCCCTCCCTAACTTTAAGCATCAGCTGTCAGAGCAGCTTACAGATCATTGCATCTGTAAATAGCCCACCCAACTACCTCATCCCCATATTGTTGTTGTTATTTTTTTGCACCCCATATCTCTACTTGCACATTCATCTTCTGAACATCTATCACTCCAGTTCAATTGCTAAATTGTAATTATTTTGCCACTATGGTAGGTAAGGCAATAAATAGGACAATCTTACTTCATTTGCACACACTGTATATAGACTTTTCTATTGTGTTATTGACTGTACTTTTATTTATTCTATTTGTATCTCTGTGTTTGTGTCGCACTGCTTTGCTTTATCTTGGCCAGGTCGCAGTTGTAAATGAGAACTTGTTCTCAACTGGCCTACCTGGTTAAAAATATATATATATATTTTAAAGGTGTGAACTGGTGGGTTGAGGTACTGGTGTGCCGTTTCTGATGTATGTATCAGGATAATTGTGTGAAAGATGATTTTTGAAAGGCATCTTCAGGACATTGTAGCACAGGCTACACACTCCTAATTCATTACTGCAGTGACACAGGCCCTTAAGATTGAAAGAATTATGTATTAGTTCCTTAGATGTGTGTTTTGATTTGCTTCCTTGTTTTTTTTGTTCAACAGGCAGGTGTGAAGGGGACTTTAGGTCGCCTAGTTGGAATTTTTGAGGTGAGTTTGACATTCCTAGGCATGCTTAAGGTGATTTGGGAGTGGAGAGAAATATTTACTTTGTTCTGAATTTTTAAAAGATAGTTAATGTATATCTTACAGAACCGAGAGAGGAAGCACAGAACCTACGTCTACATTCTTATTGTAACTGAAGTCCTGCAAGATTGGGAGGACTCTGTCAACATTGGTGAGTGGCTTTCATTTAAATCTGATTATACTCGATTTGTTTGATTTCTGGTTATAGTTGTCTCATGTCTGTCTTAACTTAAATGGTGTCTGTTCATGTTCCTTTAACAGGGAGAAAAAGGGATTGGTTTAAAATAGACGATGCCATACAAGTGTTGCAGTGTCACAAGCCTGTGCAGGCCACCTACTTCGAGCCTCTCAAGGAAGGTTGCCTGACCAGCAACGGGACGCCCCTGGTGGCCACGATAGGTGGAGAACTCTCGCCCACCTACAACATCAACCAGAGCTCTGTGTCGGGTATCAGATAACTAAAACACAACGCTGACACAACCCCAGGAGCTCTCACCACCACTCTCTCTCTTACTTCTATTATTTTTCTTTTTATCTCAAATACCAACATGGGTTGCCTTGCCAACTCTTTTGTGCCAGAGTTGTGGCGCAGACGTGACAGGTGTTGGGTGAAGATTCTGAAACACTTTGTAAAATGAAATTTTTGACCCTTTTTTGGTTATCATTGTATTGAAAATTGCATGAAGCATCCCTCACTCCCCCATTCTACTACCTTAACGCGCCCTTAGCGAGGTGTTTATTGAATGCAATAACTACTTTTTACTGTTGTGATGTAAAAGTGTATACTTAGTGCTTAAGCTCAAGGCTTTCAATGGTATTTTGGTTATTTTCTGTGAATGAATGTGGCCAAGTGTTTTCCCTCTTTAAGGATAGGAAATTCGAGCCCGACCGTTGTTTTTTTTTGGGGTCCGATTTCTTTTGGGGGGTAAAATGTGCCGATATACTGTTTTTACAGCGGGAAAGTGAGTCGTTTTTTCCACACTGAATTCTCATAAATAACCATCCAAGAGAGCAGTTGTCCAATAACTATGCTTCAAATGTTGATTTCATACATTGTGACAATGACCCATCATGAGAATGGTGGCAAGTTATCAGATCAGCATGAGATTCCCATTTTTTTTGTCTTGAATTTTCTTCCGATAGTGGGAAAAGGCCAATATCTGCCGACCAATATCGGTAAACCGATATATCGGTCGGGCTCAATAGGAAATGTTCTCTGTATCTGAATGGACAGATTGTGGGAAGTGACTTGTTTTTGCATGAGCACTGGTATGTGTTGTCTTACACGTTGGGGTGACCTGGCACTGATTGTGCAGCAGGGTAGTCTTCTGTATTGTAGTTATTGGTGTTACTATTTTGCAGGTTTCATCAGAAAGACTAGGCCCTTTTCCACATGGATTTATGACCCGATTGTCAAGTGTAAATTTTCCCTTAGTCTGGAAGCTAGCCAGCCATTTCAATATTAACTTTTGGGCAAAAAATATTATAGAAAGGTCTAATCAACTAAAGATGTAGAACAAAGTCTCCTATAGAAAACTTTTTTCTCCAGTGTCTATACCTATTTTAACATTCCCTAGTCTGTTGATAGTGGTTCACTAGACACTGAAACAGTTGCCAGATCCCCTACCGACACAAATGTATCCGTTTTATAATTTGGAATTGCATGATGTGAACGACTGCAGTCTTCCTCCATTTATTTTCCAGAGGGTGAAAGGACTACAGACTGCAGTGCCATCCATGGACTGACTTACCTTCACCCAACACAACTCTTAATCACATTTTCAGATTCTCACTTTAACCTCAGTTTATAGCAGATGTTTACATTTTTCATAGCATTTATTTCCCACACCAAACAGGTAGATGGGTATTTTATGACTTTTCAGTAAGGTATTTTTTAGTATAGAATCTGCATCCCCTGAACAAACACATGACACCTACCTGCTTGACATTGAAAGTCATGGAATCTAAAATACTGTCTTTGTAAGATGCAAAACAAACAAACAAGCCTTGTACAGTTGCATACCTTGTTTTTAACATGTAAAAATGCTTTTGGATAGGTTTTTGCTCTGTCTTAAACGTCTGGCAAAAGTCTCTAGCCCAACCTGGGATACTTGCCTTGGATGTGGCATGGAGCTGCTGGCTCAATACTGTGAAACTAGAGGCGCTGTAGATAGCATGTAAAATGTTGTATTGTAAATTGTTTATTTCTGTATAGAACAAAGGTGAGTGTACAAATGACAAAAAAAAATTCTCTGATGCATTTGTGAGTGGTATATGTTGCTCAAACATGGCTGTAGTTGACTCGATCCCCAAACAAGCGGTGATGTTGGTTTTGGAAGTTTTCTTGACGAGTTCCTTTGATACGCAGTACATGTAGGCTGGGGTTGAAGAGAACTCAAATTATATAAGCCGCCTAAGATGTTATAAGAAGACCATGTGCAACTGAGGCAGAGGTAATAAAGTGAAGTTAATCACAGTTGAATGGTTAACGTACAAAGGATTCAATCACATCTGCTTTAGCTGACATCCTCATAGTGGTTCTTTTGGTGGTGTGGAACTGCATTAAAGCTGTCAAATCCACTGGCAGCTACTGGCATTATACCTAAAGCGGACATTGCCATTGGCTGCACAGAATCGCATTAAGAGAATCCCCATATAGCCTTGTTTACAAGTTGGAACACTGGAATGTGAGATATAATTTACACCTCGGTTAGGCTGATTTTCAATTTGAGCATTATTTCTAAATAGTGTAGGCTCTCGTTCTAAGCTTCTAACGTGAGTTGGGCGGATGTGGCATTGGGACAATGATCAAGAGCAGCTGCACACTGATTTGACAGCTCCGACGCAGTTGCACCTATGCAGGTGTCGGCTATTGCCGGTTAACTCTTAATTAATCTAATTGAATTTAGGCCAAAATGTAGATTCTCTGCTGAGCACTGTTCCAAACCACAAGTCTACCATACATGGCAGCACTGCGCTGTTATGACATTATCCTAGTCTCTGACAACCAACGCTTATACTTACAGGCCACTACATCTCCGTTATCTATTTTGCCCCGTCATTGTTTCAGTAGCTCTCCAAACGGAGCGTTATCCATGTTCTCCCCAATCCCAGACTCAATGACGTAGGCCTGTTCTCTAATTGGCAATGGATGTGAAATATCTTTAAGGGTTGCAACTAAGTTGAGTGGATGACATCAATATAAATGCTACAGGAACCCCCTCCCTCTCACAAAGGCTCAGGACTTTGAACCCATATTTATTGCTTTTTAAATGAGCTGCATCGAAATGTGTTGGGGCAAAGTCTTGGAACTGTCTAGTGAAGACTGGATCCTTTCTAATATCACCTGTCAAACCCACAGAGCAGAATACATTTAGGCCTGTATTGGAATTCTGTGGTCAGCCTCAAAGTCCACCATTTTCTTTCAATGATAACGATCTAACAATCAGCTTAGAGCTGGAAAATGTGTGACTGACAAAGGGGTTCTACTGAAAATCGGTATGAGAGCGGGCAAGCGCTGTAAAAAAGTGGATATCCATGTGTAACAGCCAATGAATGACTACATGTTCTTTAACCTTTGTCAATTTTAATGTGTTCCTGATCAAGATGTGTTGTACATGCATACTAGCTAAAGCAGCTCAAGTCTTATAGCTATAGGCTTTAGTCAAGTGTATCGGAGAGCCTAAGGTGTATTTGTTACCCCTTTCCATATCACAATTTTAACTTATTTTAATGCAATGCAAAGTTGAAGTGGACAGGGATTTACACATGCATTTCTCTTCCTAAGGGATGATTTTACACAGCACTGCTGTCAAAGCATGAAAAGGGCGGTGAAAGCCTCGAGGATGAAGGATGCATTTCTAAAAGGCTCAAAAGCGGCCTCTGCTCCAATAGACCTTTGGTCCTTCAACATGCTAGTTAAACCTGGCAATGATATTGGAAATCACATGACCACTGGGAAACGATTAACACCACCTAGTGGCCAGGCAGTATTCTGCAGCAACCCATGTGAAATTGTTTTGCCTCAATGTTTAGTTGAGCATTCTGCAGTATTCATGGCATAGCATTTCATTGGGATAGTGGTTAACAGCTTGATCCTTTTTCAATTGGACCGTCCAGCAATTCACAAATTGATTAGGGAAAAAATCGTAATAAAATGTGATTCAGTGTAAAAAGCTATTTGGACTACCAAACATGTTTCCATTTGACCTCAGCCTCAGCCTTTTAGCTTCCCTACATATTTGTAGTGAAGGTGTACTTCCCTGGAATTTTATTTCTCATCATTTGGAACTGTGGAACAAACCAGTGGACTGAAGATTGTAATGAAAAAATGTGCCAACAAATAAAAACACCAGTATTTCAATCTGGATTCAATTTGCCTTTATGAACCTTGACCTGTCTAGCTGCTTATTCTGTTTTTAATACATGTTGATTAACACTTGACTGAAAGACTGCACTTTGAATAACCTCTGCCAAGCTTTAATAATTACTGTAGTGTGAATTAACGCTCCTCAGTCCACACAAAGTGTAAATGTATATTGTGGAAAAATACTACATGAATCCAGAATGACCCGTATCTAAAGCACTGACAAAGAAAAAGGACAGAGCTGCGTTTTGTGTGTTTATTGTAAAGAAATGGATAGAAATTTACTCCTGAGGAGGCTGCTGTCCTCTGCCACGTCCAAATCCACCCCTCTGAAAACGAGAGAGAAGGGTAAGCTTCCACATCACAGGGCAACAGTTGGTCAGGAAAACAATCATACGGTTGTTTCCAATTCATGCCCCAAATTTGTCTACCCGAATAACTTTACTCAATGCATTAGACCAGTACTTCTGGCTACACAAGGTATGCAGTTTTTCAAACCAGCTGATCAATTACAATTGCTCATGGTAATGTCATTGTTGAGTCAACTCAAATGCCAACAAAATAAGAACATTTCCTATTCCAGTAACAGATGTATATAACCTTTCAACGGTTGGCTATCCAATAAACTTAATTGTTTTTTATTTAGACTTGTCAGTGTAACCAGCACACTGAGTGTCTCCATAGGAACAGAGTTGAGAACACCTGGGGTGTAATCATTAGTCCAAACAGTTAAAACACGAGTTTCTATTGGACAAAATCAGGTAGGTCCCGTTTTGTTCGCTTCCATTTTGGAAACATTTTGGAATAGAATCGGCGTAATGAATACACCCTTGCTTCCGGACTACAATACCATAAAGCAATACAGTACTTACGAATTGAAACTCTGTGGCTGAACCAGCACCTGCCTCTGCTTTCTTGTCTCCACCAGCTGTGTATAAAAAAAAAAAAAAAAAAGCTTGTAAGCTAAACATTTTTTCCCAAAAAATGTTTTAAAGTTATAGGTCATTTTCAATAAAACGTCACAAGTTCAATTTGGCTGCTGGGGGCAAGAAGACCCTATATCCACTAAAACTATTGACAACTACATGTGGTTTAAGGGATTGTTAAATAAATGTTAACTTTTTTTATTTAAATATCACCTATTGAGCATAGTCAGAACTACACATTTCATGCAAAACAATTGTGCACATTTAGCTCCATCAGAGTTACACAGCAAGTAACTGCATGCTTTCATGATCAGTAAACGTAAATGACCATGTCCATTCCAATGACCATGTCCAAACGTAAATGACCATTCAACATCACCCTTCACTAGTTTCACAAAGGCTGAGACAAGTCATTACTGATCACAAATGTGATCAACTACTGGAAACCAAGGCAGGGTTACCATCAGTGTATTTGGAGCTACAAAGCACACTAGTCAGCAGAGGAAATGGCCAGTTGGCTGAAAGCTACTTTTTAGGATGAACAGGATCCTGTAAAACTACACATACGTGGTGCAGCAGATCTCCTGTAATTGTCTCGGTCACCCCCATCACGGTTGAAGCGGGCGGGCCTCTCTCCCCGCTCTCCCTCCATCCCTGGAAAAGAATCAACAACGCTCAGCTGAGTGGGAGGTTAAAGACACTCAAAAACACAGGAAGGATCATCACGTTTAGATCCAATCAGCACCTAGGGCTTTAAAGCACTGAATTCAATAGTCCTCACACGGTCCTATGCAGACCTGTTCAAGCCCAGCTCTAACCCACATGATTGAACTAAAATCGGTCTAAATTAAAAATACCACAATTAGTTGAATCTGTTGTTAGTACTGAGCTGGTACTAAAGCCAGCACACTGCAGACCCCCAGGGTTGGAATGCTCCAGCCCAGTTTATTGAAGTAGGGGCCTTACTAGGAACAGTAACACCAGATTCACATTACAGTGCTGGCTTGGATACTTTCTTTTCAGCACAATTCCAGCAACTACAGTGGATGTGTAGTACACAGCTCAGCAGTGTGAAAATGGTAGGCCTATAAGTGGACTTACCCTTGGGCCTGGGCCTTGCGGTCTCAGGACGCATCTGGCGGCGCAGAGTGGCGGGAACAATCTCAGGTGGTAGGTGCAGGAAGTCTCTCAGGTACTGGATACCTTCATTGGTGAGGTACCAGTAAAAATGGCGCCAGGCAAATTGCTCCTTAACATACCCAAGTGACTTCAAGGACTGAAAGACAAACATGCAAAAACATGTATTTTCTAGCCAGTTACAATAAAGTAAAAAAATCCAACATCTCAGACAAGGCATGCTAACTTTTTTATGTAGACCAACTGAGTACAAGTCTGCAAATCCACATCGGATATGCATAATCTCTTCACTGTCACCCTGTAGTCCACTCACAAAATTCACCTTCAGGTCATCACATCGCAGTCCTTAACTGGCTACTTAATATATAGTTGGAATGTTGTCTAAAAGTGCAACCAGACACACAGATTATACATGTGGACATCATGCTACTTGACACAAGAACTGCACCCCAGTCTTAAAGGATAAAACGATGATAAGAACCCAAAGTAGAAGCAATAGTTTCTCACTAGCATTGCTTTCATCACATGAAGGTTGGGCACGTTCTTGTCGGCTAGCTCAGGGTGCTTGGGCAGATGCACATCTTTCTTTGCCACCATGACGCCCTCTTTGAAGAGGAGCTCATAGATGGCAATACGATTCTTCTTGGGCATCAGCATCTGTTCACACAAACGACAATGAGACAAGCGTTCGTGGGCATGCAATATAACAGGGATGTCCCATCTACCCACAAATACTGGCTGGCTTACAGTAGCCAAAAAGGTGGTCACGATTTGACCAAGAATGGGAGCCATATGTCATCTACCCCAGTCGGTAACGTTAGCTAACCAGCTTCTTCATACAACTATGGTATGGGCTCATTTCCCATATGCGGTGGGTAACAGAGACCCTTTATATATTTTTTTACCAGGCTTATACAGAATCTAATGATAACGCCACACTTAAACGTGTATCTGTTGCATCCGGCAAAGTGGTAACGTTAGCTAGCTTAGGGCCGCCAGGCAGCCTAATGGTAGAGAGCTGGGACAGTAACCGAAAGGTTGCTGAATCGAATCCCCGAGCCGACAATGTAAACATTTGTCGTTCTGAACAAGGCAGTTAACCCGGTAGGCCGTCATTGTAGATAAGAATTTGTTCTTAACTGACTTGCCTAGTTAAATAAAAGATAGCTAGCGTTGACCAAAATGCAGTCATGCCCGCATAGTTACCTAGACCACCATCAGCCTACCTCACGAGTAATACAAGGCTTTTTGAGAAAATGTGTGGATGTTTATAACAACGAGATACAGATATATGTAAACTGAGCGTAACAGCTTCATACAATGTAAGATGTTGTAGATTAAGTACGATTATTTTTTTCGGACTTAACTTACCTTACAACTTGCTAGGGGACCGGAGCCGGAAGGAAAGACAGAACGTGTTCAAGAGCGTTTATGCGCAGGCGTTGGACCTAGCAGCTTTAACGCCATCTACTGAGCTGGCGGGGAAACTGTAGTAAGATAAATTGAATTACCAGTATGGTGAAATTATTATCATTCTCATTTTTGCTATTTACTATTATTAGCATATGGGTAAAATAGCAATGCACTTTTGTTAATAACAAAAGGCAAAAGGCCTCCTGTGGTGACGGGGGCTGGGATTAAAAATGAAAAATAAATTAAATACAAATATAGGACAAAACACACATCACGACAAGAGAGACAACACAACACTACATAAAGAGAGAACTAAGACAACAACATAGCAAGGCAGCAACACATGACAATACAGCATGGCAGCAACACAACATAACAACAACATGGTAGCGGCACAAAACAGAGTAAAAACGTTATTGGGCACAGACAACAGCACAAAGGGCATGAAGGTAGAGACAACAATACATCACGCAAAGCAGCCACAACTGTCAGTAAGAGTGTCCATGGTTGAGTCTTTGAATGAAGAGATTGAGATAAAACTGTCCAGTTTGAGTGTTTGTTGTTGCAGTTTGTTCCAGTTGCTAGCTGCAGCGAAATGAAAAGAGGAGCGACCCAGGGATGTGTGTACTTTGGGGACCTTTAACAGAACGTGACTGTCAGAACGCGGTTGTATGTGGAGGATGAGGACTGCAGTAGATGTCTCAGATAGGGGGGAGAGCATCCAGAGCCGGCTCTAGGCATAAGCAGTCGCTTAGGGTATTTATAAAAAAGTTGGGGTGTCAACAAGGTGTAAATTCGAAATGTAATTCTGGATCAGCTATTTTTTTGTTATGACAGTCAGTGACGGTCACTCAATTAGCCATGTCAGCTAACAATTTTCAGATTGGTAAATTAGGCTTGCCAGCTATCTAGCCAGCAGCACCCTGCATCCCACTGCTGGCTTGCATTTGAAGCTAAGCAGGGTTGGTCTTGGATGGGAGACCAGATGCTGCTGGAAGTGGTATTGGAGGGCCAGTAGGAGGCACTCTTTCCTCAGGTCAATTTTGTTTTTATCCCAATGCCCCAGGGCAGTGATTGGGGACATTGCCCTTTGTAGAGTGCCGTCTTTCGGATGGGACGTTAAACGGGTGTCCTGACTCACTGAGGTCATTAAACATCCCATGGCACTTATCGTAAGAGTAGGGGTGTTAACCCCGGTGTCCTGGCTAAATTCCCAAGCTGTCCCTCATACCATCACGGTCACCTGATCATCCCCAGCTCACAATTGGCCCATTCATCCCCCTCCTCTCCCCTGTAACTATTCCCCAGGTCGTTGCTGTAAATGAGAACATGTTCTCAGTCAGCTTACCTGGTAAAATAAAGGTAAACTAAATAAAATCTAAACTTGTAATAATCATGTCCGAAAACCAACCGGGCACTCGGGCACGTGCCCAGGGGCCCTTTTATTTTGACCAGGACCAAACCTGCTTAGCTTCCGTGATGGTATTTTATTTTATTTAACCAGGTAGGCCAGTTGAGAACAAGTTCTCATTTACAACTGCGACCTGGCCAAGATAAAGCAAAGCAGCCCTGACTTTCAGGGGGCCCCCATTGAGTTTGTTAGTCACTCTCAGTCAGATATAATTAACATGGCATACATTTGTAGAATTCAGGGGGCAAACCAAATCTTGCTTAGGGCCCCCAAAAGGCTAGAGCCGGCCCCGGGACCATCCCCCATATGTCGCCTCTTTGCCCCCCGCACTTTAAGTGCAACACACAAGGCAAGCCTTTGCTGTCAGTTGACTGTTAAGGGTCCATCGACCATTCTAGCTATTATAACGGAAATATTTGTATATTTAGGCCAACAGGGGAGTCGGACACATCGCATTGCGTTCTCTGGTATGTCATGCATTTATATGCGCATTCACAATTTGTAGTTTGGTTGAGTAGAAACTAGAAAGAGCAAGACGAATAGGCTATGAACTGCATCGTTTGACTGGTAGGCTACGCAACCCGTTTTATGCTGCTGCTACCAGCGGCAGCGATACTTTCCAACCCTGCAGTTTTTTTGTTGCTTTATTCTTTAGTAGCCTAAATTGTACAATATATAGCTGCCATAGCCTTTTGACTGTCAAATAACGCCATTATACCGCACCTATAGCATGCTTCGCATAATAACTATTTATATGATTCATTTTTTTCCATTCATATGTAGGCTATTTTGAATGAGGATAATAGGATGGTTTGGGGTTAAACATCCCCTGCCTGTAATTCTCACAGAAACCACTTTATTTCACACAACAACAAAAACAATCGACATTTTCCCTGGCTACCACTATTGCTCAACTAAAAATGTAAGCAGTCTCATCTCAACTTTTTAAGTGACTCCAACAAAACAATGTTCAGGTACATTGATCTAACATTTGTCATTAAGATACTGTTTTAAGCCTATATTTAATAAAATATAGTTAGATCTATACACTTTTATATATATATATATATATATATATATATATATATATATATATATATATATATATATATACCAGTAAGGGAGCCTAAAGAAAATAATCCACTTGGCTAGAGATATTGCCATCAGTTTTTTATAAAATAATAATATTTAAAGTTAGTATGTTTGGGGCAAAATGCCCCCAGGACAATCCAATACAAGTCAATAGTACCGATATTAGCATTTTCTAATCATGTCCAAATCATCTACAGTATCTATAGCTAACTTAATTGAACAAATAATCTATAAGTAACTTAATTGAACTTCATTGAAATCAATTTTGAGATACTTTAGGATGATTTCGACAGGAAGCGTGACAATTAAGAGGGACCTTACATCATTGGACTTTGATATGTGATTTATTTAATTACAATAAGATACCTAGACTAGCGTTTAAGAGTCAATTATAATAATTTTGTCCCGATAGTGGGGCAAAACACCCCCTTTCTAAATGTTCAGTTTTTTTAAATAACAAAAAAACGGTTAATTCTTCCCACTTATTTCTCTTCAAAATGTGTTTGCCTAAGGATAGCCAGTATGCAGATATTGAATATTTTGACCAAACTCTTTTGTTCTCAGAAAATAGAAATGTTCCTTAAGCGGGCATTTTCCCCCAACATACCCTAAACAACCTCTCAGATATATGATCAATACATCTAGTACAGTATTCATATCAATGCCATCCACCATCCAGGCTTTTAAACATAATGTATTAGAGGAGCAATGTCCTTCCGTGAGTAAGCTTGAGAGATATGGGATAATCACCAATAGGAGCAGAATTGGTTGAACCAACTTAGCTAGTGGGCCCTAGCAGTAGTTCAGATAAAGACTTCTCTACAGGTCCTGACTCCTGATGGTTCTGGACTGTATTTACACAGGCAGCCCAGTTCTGATATTTTTCCACTAATTGGTCTTTTGACCAATCAGATCAGCTATTTTGCCAATAATTGTGCAAAATATCAGAATTGGGCTGCCTGTGTGAACGCAGAATGTCCTAATGTGAGTCAGGTCTGCTCAGGTTCTGTGATGGAGGGTCAGCTGAGAGGATGCTGTAACCAGTACAGTGAGACATGGTATCTGATTACAAAAGCTAAAGGGTAGCTGCTACCTCATAATAACATTAAATATATTACATGTGTTTGTTGCAGCCTCTTAGACAGCTGAGTGTTTGTGTTCAGCTGGTGGTGTTAACTCTGGAGTTTCTCAGTGAGGTTGTCTGACCTCCATCTGCAGAAAGAGAGAAAGAGAGAGCTGTTCAACAGGGCACTGTCCAGGGTCCTGAACTCTCAGCTCGCCATCACTATCACCATGCTGAATGACACTGGCCTGACTGAACCTCGGAGCACGTTGCTGGTCCACACCTGGCCATAGAAGGAAGTGAGCACAATAACATGCAGGTTGATTTCATTGCTGTCCATCCTGGTGAAGCCCCATTTCAAGCCGAAATCGTTCAATGAAGAAAAGCACTAGGGAGTATAGGCCTAGCATTGTGCAGGTCCATTATGTTTCAGCCGAACCCGCACCTGGAACATTTCTTTGGATCTCCACATAGGTTGGCCTTGGTGATACTCCATGCCAACGTTTACCTCAAGATCAAGAATTGTGTCTTCAACACTGTTTAAGAGTTGGCTCTGTTCAAGTGTCCACGTGTTGTTGGGTCAGCAGAAAAACAGTCTAGTAAACTGGTGACAGGTATGTGACAGCAAGAGGACCTATTAGGAGTGATGTGAGTCATTCCTCTCAGACATTCTCATTCTCTCGCCATGCTCTGTGTTTGCGTTCTGACCATAAATGAGCTGCATGAAAGCCATCTGCTGTTTTAGATGAATAAACCAACACATTTATCTATGTTTTTATCAAAGTCTGTTTTGCTGCCTGCCGCAATGGGCCCACATAAGGGTTTTACTCTGAAGTGAAGGGCACGATGAAACTAGAAGAGCAGAGGGTCATACAGAGTGCAGTGTGTATGTGTGTGTGTGTGTGTGTATTTGCCTACGTGCATGCATGCTTCAGTGTGTTTGCTTGTGTGTCTGTGTGTGTGCATGCTTCTATGTGCTCGCGTCACGTGTGTGTGTCTGTGCGTCTGTGCTTGTGTGCCCCTGTCTGTGTTAGTGTGTAATTGGATTAATTCATGTGATGAATATGAATGGGGCCCAGGACACACATCTGATTTATACACCCCAATTCAGCTTACTCTGCTGAATGAGAAATGACAGATGTGGCACCATTACGAATGTAATTAATTAGCCCAGATCATAAGTTGTTTTTCTTCTCCAAATGAATGTGAATCTGCCACTGTAGGACTGTAGGCTATTCCCCATGGAGACATCCATTCACGGTTTGCCTTAGTCATTTGTACCTACAAGCTTCCTTGTCACATCTGCTCTCCACAATCTTAATCCTACACTAAATGACACTGCATTTCATTTAGCTAAATCACTGGTTTTACCCATTCCCAGCTTGTGTAGCCTGAAGAGACTGTCTGAGTTTACACCACTTCAATCTGAACCTGTTCCACTCATCCTTGCAAGCTTGTTTCATTTTTTTATTTAACAAGTCAAGTCAGTTAAGAACACAATCTTAATTCTACGCTAAATGCCACTGCATTTAATTTAGCTAAATCACTGGTTTTACCCATTCCTAGCTTGTGTAGCCCAAAGATGCATTATTTGGAATAGTAAGGTTCAGCAATGCTGTATGCAGATTTTCCTGATTTGTAGCAGGCCCAGTTGTTGTCAAATCCATATTATGCTACATATGTGTGTGCATTTCATCTATTACTACGTTATGAACCAAATACAGCTTAATAATAGGCTATAAATAAGAACATTTTCTGGGATATCCATAGCCTTTTTAGGCCTCATATAGAGTCCCACAGTGGAGGTGTCATAATACCCATAAAACCTAGCGGTCAAACATGGAAATGGTTCTAATCGTTTTTCCACCATACATTCTTTCCCAAAGGGGATTTAAGAAGCACTTACATTAAGGGCTGTGTTTCTTAAATGATAAGAACCATTCCCCTGTTTGACCGCTAGGTGTTATGGATATAATGACTCACACTGTGGTACTCTATTGGCTTTGATGAAATCGACCAGTAGCTGTCATGTCTTACTTCCTTATCTTTTTGCAACATACTGCATTATGCTACCATGCCCCAACTTCCCACACCATCTCCTCTCTGAATACTGAAACACAAGTGGATTTTACCCGTCAACCTACTACACATCTAAATGAAAGGTTTCTCCTAACACCTTCTTTGAGTGAAGTACATCATCTAGATGGTGGTGGAGGCTGAGTGCAAAGTTTAGGATTGAGCTGTTAGGTATTAGTGATAGGATGCTCACATGGGATGACTGGAGTGGACAGAGAGAGAGGCTGCCTCTGGTGTCCGTAAAGGCCAGGTTCAGTATTTCCCATCGACTGTGTTATGCCGACGTTACATCACTGTCCAGTCCACTGCCTGTATCGTAGAAAGTGATTGGGGCACCTAAAATGAGTACTTCGAAATTGTTATTTAGGTTGTTCCAAGTAAAGCACATGTGCTTTGATGATTTTGTTTGAGTCATTCTCGTTCTTTGTTCAGTTTTCCTTCTATACGGAAAGACCTTTGCAAAATGTCCAGTAAACATAGGTCAGTCTCATCTGGCAGCACAGCCAAAACCTTGTCTCTTTCTCTTGGAGAGGGCATTGATCCCTCCTGGCTGTCTTCTCTGCTCTTATCACCGGTCTGAAGGACAGACAGACAAAGATGGAGAGAGACATTAGAAGAGAGGAGATCAGATTAATCTTTGTTAAGATCCATCTTGATATTGAGGAAGAGAGGGATTATAGGAGATATATCCACCATGGTGTTATTATATCCACCATGGCGTTATTATGTCCACCATGGCGTTATTATATCCACCATGGTGTTATTATATCCACCATGGTGTTATTATGTCCACCATGGTGTTAAGATGTTCAAAATGGCGTTATTATATCCACCATGGCGTTATTAGATCCACTATGGCATTTTTATGTCCACCATTGAGTTATTATATCCACCATGGTGTTATTATGTCCACCATGGCGTTATTATATCCACTATGGCGTTATTATATCCACCATTGCGTTATTATGTCCACCATGGAGTTATTATATCCACCATGGCGTTACTATATCCACCATGGCGTTATTAGATCCACTATGGCGTTATTATGTCCACCATGGATTTATTATGTCCACCATGGAGTTATTATATCCACTATGGCGTTATTATATCCACCATGGCGTTATTATGTCCACCATGGCGTTATTATATCCACCATGGCGTTATTATGTCCACCATGGCGTTATTATATCCACTATGGCGTTATTATGTCCACCATGGCGTTATTATGTCCACCATGGCGTTATTAAATCCACCATGGCGTTATTAGATCCACTATGGCATTATTATGTCCACCATGGCGTTATTATGTCCACCGTGGCGTTATTATATCCACCATGGCGTTATTAGATCCACTATGGCATTATTATGTCCACCATGGCGTTATTATATCCACCATGGAGTTATTATGTCCACCATGGCGTTATTATATCCACCATGGCGTTATTATATCCACCATGGCGTTATTATGTCAACCATGGAGTTAATTCGAATCTCTGAGATGGAGACGTCTATTTGTGTGTGTCCGTCTGTCAGTTTGTTTTATTATGAAATCCATAATCCTACTCCTGATGTAATAACTGTCTCTCTCTTGTCTCCTTAGGTGTGCTTCTTTAGGGGTGGGGATTTTAAGGAACACAATCCCAACCTGCATGGGGTTATATGGAAACCTGATTGGCCCATTTGAGAAGGTAAGGGTTTTCACTGATTTCTGATTAGGCTCACATTTCAACATAGGCCTTCAACATTACAAGCAGAAACTAGCTGTTTTCTACTGGTTGAGTGTGCTCCCTATATATAGATGCAGACTTTGTACCTTTAAAATTTCCTTCACTGATCTAACACAATTGGATAGGGGCAAAGGAAGGGGAGGAGCGTATCATATCATTAGTATCTGGTTGAGAGATGGCGAGGGCGGCAGGGAAGGGGCTCTCCACAGGCCCAGACCAGGCAGGCCCAGGCACCCAGCCCAACCACCATGCTGGGCGGTAATTGAGCAGTTTGCCTGTATAGCCTATGAGAGACGAGCAGATGGTGAATTCCACTGCAGCGTATGACTTGGCAGAAATGGATACTGTATGTGTCCCAACTTCAGCTTTAAATGGCTTGGTTGGTTGGAAACACATTTGGAAATCCTCTGTTTTGTTCTTAATTTTTCTTGATGGATGAATTCTTCTGTTATGAGTCTCAGTCATGAGTCATCACCTTTCCAACAGTGAACACACATGCACCTCATAAATGTAACCACTGCTCCCACACAGAATAGCTTGTTAGGAGAAGGACTTAACTCTGTCTATCCATCCGCCTGTACTGTCTGAGACCTAGGCTGTGTCCCAAATGGAACGCTATTCCCTATATAGTGCACTACTTTTGACCTGAGCCCTATGGATATAGAGTGCCTTTTGGGATTCAGACATAATGGAACCCCATGTGGGTGTTGACTGCAGGTTTTAACTGTTCATCTATAGTCCTGATTTACAGTGTCCACTCAGTGGAGAGCTGTAGAGCTATGGGAGAGGGCAGGGAGGGCCGGTGGAGGGAGGAAATGGCTTTATGTTGTCAAAGCGTTGGGTGCAGAACTTGTATGATTGTTCCAAGGCACCATTTAATCCTCTGACCCCATGTTAGCACGTCTATACTTTATGCTTTTTGGGCTTAGTTGTGGTCAATTTGTAATGTACAAATGATTATTATCATTATGTTTCGGCCCCCCGACCTTGTCGTGTCACTGTGAGGGTTTGACACTTTTACAAGGTCCATTATCAGTGTTAATGTGCTCTAATCTGTGTCTTAATTATGCTTTGACTCTAGCATCTCGGATATTGTAGATGGTCTTTGCTTACCTGCATCCTTGAATGTTTTTTCCTCTCACTACGCAGACATGAGAGCTCATTCATGAAAATACCATCAGAGAACCTCTCTGTGTGTGGCTGATCACAGCAGTGAGCAGCTGCAGTGTGTATTTGAGTGTCTCATTTCGCCTACTTGGCACTGTAAGTTCTGAAACGGTTGGTGCCTCTCTGCAGAGCTCTCTTTAGCGTTCCTGAGTGTTATTGTGGCTCTCCGGTGGCTGAGCCCAGGGCTTGAGTAAATGTCCTGGCCCGGTTATAAAATACTGGGCTAGGGAAACATTTTTGATCAAAAGTTAACTGGAATGGAGACTTTTAGGAGGATGGGAGACCTCTATGGTTGCTCTAGGCTATTGATTGAATGTGTAGCCTAACCTTGCAGAGTCTGTATAATTGGTTTCGCCTGGGGGTATATAGCTAAACGCTTGGCATTTAGAAGTTAGCTATTTTGGAGTACAATGTTATCAGTGGAGTCAAATTTTGTCAGTAGCCTATGTCTCATTTTATATGAATAAATGAAGTGTGCTTCCAGTCAATTAAGACTGTTAGAACTGCTTAGAAAAAGAATATCCACTATGGCGTTATTATATCCACCATGGTGTTATTATATCCACCATGGCGTTATTATGTCCACCATGGCGTTATTATATCCACCATGGCGTTATTATATCCACCATGGTGTTATTATGTCCACCATGGTGTTATGATGTTCAAAATGGCGTTATTATATCCACCATGGCGTTATTAGATCCACTATGGCATTTTTATGTCCACCATTGAGTTATTATATCCACCATGGTGTTATTATGTCCACCATGGCGTTATTATATCCACTATGGCGTTATTATATCCCCCATTGCGTTATTATGTCCACCATGGAGTTATTATATCCACCATGGCGTTACTATATCCACCATGGCGTTATTAGATCCACTATGGCGTTATTATGTCCACCATGGATTTATTATGTCCACCATGGAGTTATTATATCCACTATGGCGTTATTATATCCACCATGGCGTTATTATGTCCACCATGGCGTTATTATATCCACCATGGCGTTATTATATCCACCATGGCGTTATTATGTCCACCATGGCGTTATTATATCCACCATGGCGTTATTATGTCCACCATGGCGTTATTATATCCACCATGGCGTTATTATATCCACCATGGCGTTATTATGTCCACCATGGCGTTATTAAATCCACCATGGCGTTATTAGATCCACTATGGCATTATTATGTCCACCATGGCGTTATTATGTCCACCATGGCGTTATTATATCCACCATGGCGTTATTAGATCCACTATGGCATTATTATGTCCACCATGGCGTTATTATATCCACCATGGAGTTATTATGTCCACCATGGCGTTATTATATCCACCATGGCGTTATTATATCCACCATGGCGTTATTATGTCAACCATGGAGTTATTATATCCACCATGGCGTTACTATATCCACCATGGCGTTATTAGATCCACTATGGCGTTATTATGTCCACCATGGATTTATTATGTCCACCATGGCCTTATTATATCCACCATGGCGTTATTATATCCACCATGGCGTTATTATGTCCACCATGGCGTTATTATATCCACCATGGCGTTATTATGTCCACCATGGCGTTATTATATCCACCATGGCGTTATTATATCCACCATGGCGTTATTATGTCCACCATGGCGTTATTAAATCCACCATGGCGTTATTAGATCCACTATGGCATTATTATGTCCACCATGGCGTTATTATGTCCACCATGGCGTTATTATATCCACCATGGCGTTATTAGATCCACTATGGCATTATTATGTCCACCATGGCGTTATTATATCCACCATGGAGTTATTATGTCCACCATGGCGTTATTATATCCACCATGGCGTTATTATATCCACCATGGCGTTATTATGTCAACCATGGAGTTATTATATCCACCATGGCGTTACTATATCCACCATGGCGTTATTAGATCCACTATGGCGTTATTATGTCCACCATGGATTTATTATGTCCACCATGGCCTTATTATCTCCACTATGCCGTTATTATATCCACTATGGCGTTATTAGATCCTCTATGGTGTTATTAGATCCATCATGGCGTTATTATGTCCACCATGGAGTTATTATATCCCCCATAGCATTATTATATCCTCCATGGAGTTATTATATCCGCTATGGCGTTATTATATTCACCATGGCGTTATAATATCCACTATAGCGTTATTATATTCACCATGGTGTTATTACATTCACAATGGTGTTATTATATCCACCATGGCGTTATTATGTCCACAATGGCGTTATTATGTCCACCATGGCATTATTATATCCACCATGGCATTATTATATCCACCATGTTGTTATTATATCCACTATGGCGTTATGTCCACCATGGCGATATTATGTCTACCATGGCGTTACTATATCCACCATGGCGTTATTAGATCCACTATGGCGTTATTATGTCCACCATGGATTTATTATGTCCACCATGGAGTTATTATATCCACTATGGCGTTATTATATCCACCATGGCGTTATTATATCCACCATGGCGTTATTATATCCACCATGGCGTTATTATATCCACCATGGCGTTATTATGTCAACCATGGAGTTATTATATCCACCATGGCGTTACTATATCCACCATGGCGTTATTAGATCCACTATAGCGTTATTATGTCCACCATGGATTTATTATGTCCACCATGGCCTTATTAGATCCACTATGCCGTTATTATATCCACTATGGCGTTATTAGATCCTCTATGGCGTTATTAGATCCATCATGGCGTTATTATGTTCACCATGGAGTTATTATATCCCCCATAGCATTATTATATCCTCCATGGAGTTATTATATCCACTATGGCGTTATTATATTCACAATGGTGTTATTATATCCATCATGGCATTATTACATCCACCATGGCGTTATTACATTCACAATGGTGTTATTATATCCACCATGGCGTTATTATGTCCACAATGGCGTTATTATGTCCACCATGGCATTATTATATCCACCATGGCATTATTATATCCACCATGGTGTTATTATATCCACAATGGCGTTATGTCCACCATGGCGTTATTATGTCCACCATGGCGTTATTATATCCACCATGGTGTTATTATATCCACCATGGTGTTATTATGTCCACTATGGCGTTATTAAATCCACCATGGCGTTATTCTGTCCACCATGGAGTTACAGTCCACCATGGAGTTATGATGTCCACCATGGTGTTATGTCCACCATGGGGTTATTATTGTCACAACTTCTGCCGGAGTTGGTCCCTCGCCTTGTTCGGGCGGCGTTCGGTGGTCGACGTCACCGGTTTTCTAGCCATCACTGATCCATTTTTCATTTTCCATTGGTTTTGTTCTTGTTTTACACACCTGGTTTCAATCCCACAATTACTTGTTCATTATTTAACCCTCTGTTCCCCCATGTTTGTTTGTGAGTGATTGTTTATTGTTCATGGTCGGTTTTTTATATTCCGGCAGTTTTTTTTTCGCCCGTGTGTTTTGGCACGTTGTATTTGATTACCTTTTGCCGTATTGGATTAAATACGTTGTTCACTCATCTCTGCTTTCCTGCGCCTGACTTTATGCACCAGCTACACACACCGGTATTGACAGAATCACTCACCCAGACGAATGGAGTCAGCAGGATTTCGCTTTGGACTTTCAGACCCTGGCCGCCAGCTCGGGATGGAACGACAGGGCCCTGATCGATCACTACCGGTGCAGTCTGCGCGAGGACATCCGTCGGGAGTTGGCCCGCCGAGACTCCACCCTCACGTTGGACCAGCTGGTGGACCTGTCCATCCGGCTGGACAACCTGCTGGCTACCCGCGGACGTCCTGGATCGGGGCCTGTCAGTTCCATCCCCCAGCACCTCCGGTCCCGACGCCCATGGAGCTGGGAGGTGCCGTGCTTAGGGCGACCAGAGGAGGGGCCATTCCATGCACCATCTGTGGCCTCAGAGGGCACACTGCTGGTCGGTGCTGGGGGGGGTTCCTCAGGGAGTCGAGGCAGCAGGCAGGGCACTGTCGTGTCACCCCCAGGTGAGTAGGCACCAGGCTCACATAGAGCCCCCTGTTGCTCACATGTATGTGTTTATTACATTTCCTGAGTTTTCCCCGCATTCCCAGCATAAGGTGCTCGTAGATTCAGGCACAGCTGGGAATTTTATTGACCGTTCATTTGCCCATAGTTTAGGGATCCCCATTGTTCCTGTGGATATGCCCTTCCCTGTGCATGCCCTAGATAGTCGACCATTAGGGTCAGGGCTGATTAGGGAGGCCACCGCTCCACTAGGCATGGTTACGCAGGTGGGTCACAGGGAGAGAATCAGTCTCTTCCTTATTGATTCTCCTGCATTTCCCGTGGTGCTGGGCCTACCCTGGTTTGCCTGTCATGACCCCACTATTTCGTGGCAACAGAGGGCTCTCAAGGGGTGGTCACGAGAGTGCTCAGGGAGGTGTGTAGGGGTTTCCATCGGTGCAACTACGGTGGAAAGACCAGGTCTCCACCGTGCGCATCCCCTCAGAATATGCCGATTTGGCTCTCGCCTTCTGTAAGAAGGCGAGAGCGGGGGGATTGTGCGATAAATCTCCTGGTAGACGCAGCACTTCCCAGGAGTCACGTGTATCCTCTGTCCCAGGAGGAGAGCGGCTATGGAAACATATGTCTCCGAATCCCTGGGGCAGGGATACATTCGGCCCTCCACTTCACCTGCCTCCTCGAGTTTATTTTTTGTGAAGAAGAAGGATGGAGGTCTCCGCCCGTGTATTGACTATACAGCTACCCACTGCCTCTCATAGCCAGTGCGATCGAGTCAATGCACGGGGCGCGCTTCTTCACAAAATTGGATCTCAGGAGCGCTTACAACCTGGTGCGTATCCGGGAGGGGGACGAGTGGAAGACGGCATTTAGTACCACCTCAGGGCACTATGAGTACCTCGTCATGCCGTACTGGTTGATGAATGCTCCATCAGTATTTCCAGGCCTTTGTTGATAAGATTTTCCGGGACCTGCACGGGCAGGGTGTAGTGGAGTATATAGACGACATTCTGATATACTCCGCTACACGCGCCGAGCATGTGTCCCTGGTGCGCAGGGTGCTTGTTCGACTGTTGGAGCATGACCTGTACGTCAAGGCTGAGAAATGTCTGTTCTTCCAACAGTCCGTCTCCTTCCTAGGGTACCGCATTTCCATGTCAGGGGTGGAGATGGAGAGTGACCACATTTCAGCCGTGCGCAATTGGCCGACTCCCACCACGGTAAAGGAAGTGCAGCGGTTCCTAGGGTTTGCCAACTACTACCGGAGGTTTATCCGGGGCTTTGGTCAGGTAGCGGCTCCAATTACCTCACTGCTGAAGGGCGGACCGGTGCGACTGCAGTGGTCGGCTGAAGCGGACAGGGCTTTTAGTCACCTGAAGGCCCTGTTTACCTCAGCTCCCGTGCTGGCTCATCCGGATCCCTCTTTGGCGTTCATAGTGGAGGTGGATGTGTCCGAGGCTGGGATAGGAGCCGTGCTCTCTCAGCGCTCGGGTACGCCACCGAAGCTCCGCCCCTGTGCCTTCTTTTCGAAGAAGCTGTTGGCTGTCGTCAAGGCTCTGAAGACGTGGAGACATTGGCTTGAGGGGGCGAAACACCCTTTTCTCATCTGGACTGACCATCGCAATCTGGAGTACATCCGGGCGGCGAGGAGACTGAACCCTCGCTAGGCGGGCCATGTTCTTTACCCGACTGATCTTCCTCCCTCACAGGGCAACACCACGATCCTGGTTGTTGTGGATCGGTTTTCTAAGTCCTGCCATCTCCTCCTTTTGCCTGGTCTCCCTACGGCCCTACAGACGGCGGAGGCCCTGTTCACACACGTCTTCCGGCACTATGGGGTGCCTGAGGACATAGTCTCTGATCGGGGTTCTCAGTTCATGTCCAAGGTCTGGAGGGCGTTTATGGAACGTCTGGGGGTCTCGGTCAGCCTCACCTCAGGTTTTCACCCCGAGAGTAACGGGCAGGTGGAGAGAGTAAACCAGGATGTGAGGTAGGGCAGAGGGAGGCAAGAGAGAGGGGGCCAGGAGAAACAGTGGGCCAGGAGAGAGATAAAGACAAGAGATAGGGGGCCAGGAGCAGGAGGGGCCATAGAGATGAAGACAAGAGACAGAGGGCCAGGAGAGAGAGGGGGCCAGGAGAGAGAGGGGGCCAGGAGAGAGAGGGGGGAGAAAGGAAGGTTAGCGAGAGAGGAAGGAAATAAGGGGCAGGAAGGTAGGAAATAGGTAATAAACATTATTTAGGTCAAAATCCTGATGTGTGTGTGTAGAGACTGAGGAGCCTGTCTTTCTTTTGTCTTTATTCTCTATACATGCCTCCCCATCAGCTTGCATGTATCCGTGGCCAAATTCCTGACCATGGAGAGGTGCCTGGTGTAAAATAATTCTCTGTTTATGGTTTCTGTTTCCCTCTGATGACCCCCTGCAGGAACTCTCCATGACAACCGTTCTCCTTGAGACTTCCTACAAATGTGTCAGACGGACAGGGAGGGAGTGCCCTCACTGGCAGCTGGCTAATTATTGATGGCCTTACCTGTCTTTAGGAGGATGTGGCAAAGTTCAGTCTCTGTGTGTGTGTGTGTGTGTGTGTGTGTGTGTGTGTGTGTGTGTGTGTGTGTGTGTGTGTGTGTGTGTGTGTGTGTGTGTGTGTGTGTGTGTGGCGGTGGTGGTGGTTAGACAACAGGGTGTGCCATCTCCTTCAGGTGCGTAGCTATTCTAGTTGCCTGTAGCCTCTAGCACTGTCCGTCTCGAGGGTGGACACAGATTGCTCCGAGTGACCAGGTGCATTACTGTTATGTTCTTCTAAAAGTAACAGTACAGATCAATACATACTGTCAGAAATATTCACAGACTTGTACAACATAGGCGACATGACACCATGTAGACTGTTAGCAAAATCAAGGTTCTTTAGAGAACTTCTATTAAGCAATAAGGCCAGATGGGTTGGTAAATGGCCAATATACCAAGACTAAGGGCTGTTCGTAGGCACGACGCAAAGCCCATAGGATACATCTCTTAGCCGTGGTATATTGGCCATATACCACAAACCCCCGAGATACCTTATTGCTATTATAAACTGGTTCCAAAGTAATTACAGCAGTAAAAATAAATGTTTTGTCATACCCATGGTATGCGGTCTGATATACCCCCGGCTGTCAGCCAATCAGCATTCAGGGCTGGAACCAACGACTTGTTGATCATGGAACCAACGACTTGTTGATCAAATCAACGATTTGTTGATCATGTGAACAATGTTGTTTAGTTTTTCTCTAACCTGATTAGCTAGCTGCTCCTCCACTGAAGTGGAGCGGCAGGTAGCCTAGTGGTTAGAGCGTTGGGCCAGTAACCAAAAGGTTGCTAGATTGAATCCCCGAGCTGACAAGGTAAAAATATGTAATTCTGCCCCTGAACAAGGCAGTTAACCTGCTGTTCCTAGGCTGTCATTGTAAATAAGAATTTGTTCTTAACTGACTTGCCTAGTTAAATAAAAGGTTAAAACAAGATCATTGCAAACTGGTTCTTGGATAACAAGTTGAGTGACAAATCCATCTGACCAAAAATATAGTTTTTTTCTCTAAAAAAGGTTACATTTATTTAGCTTCAGCTGTTCTGTAGAAAACCTCCTGAATGTGTGGGTGGTAGAGGGTGTTGTTCTCTAATACCTTGGATACACACATTTTGGTAAGCAAATAGATGTCGTAATTTATGTAAATTTGATGTCACCACAATAGGGAAGTGTGTATGGGTTTACTGTACTTTGTTATGCTCTTGGCTTTTCTCTCATGGTCTTATTGTCTCATTGAGCCCCTCTGACCTTTCATGACACCGGGGGCTGGTCTCTCTCTCTCTCTCTGTCCCCCCCTCTCTCTCTGTCTCTGTCTCATTATTCATTTTTCCCTGTGTTGCTTCCAGCTCCAATCTTTTGTTTTGGGGAGTTGGCCAAGCACTCCCATCCCGAGGAGGAATCTGTAAGGAGCAGCTCTGTTTGCTGTCTCCTTCACTGTTAGTCAACTTTGAGGTCACCTTTAGAGTGACTCATGCTTTGCTCTTATCAATTTAACTTTTTTATCAATTGGACATTGATGGTGTGGCCAGAGAGCATGGCCACTGCAGCTCCCTTCAGCTGTGTTCAGCTGGGGAGTGAAGTGGGCTGGGCAGAGCGTCAGCATAGTTTCCCAGGGAGGGACAGGTTAGGGTATCCTGTCATTGTTGGGAGAGAGCCGGGCGAGCCAGGGCATTTTAATGGTTGTGTTTTGTTGTAGGAAGGTGTTGTCCGGTTAGTTAGTGTCTTATCTGTTTCTGAGGGCAGCCTGGGCTTGGTATTAAAGTACAGAGAGAGGGAGAGGCTGTGTGTGTCACAAGGAGGAGTCCGATGTAAGATGAGGTTATAGATGAAGTGGTTGAACATTGATCCAGGTTTATAGAGTGGGTGGAATATGTAACAGGAGTTTTGTTGTCTTCTTGGATGTCTCTACAGTCCCTACTGTCTCTACAGCCCTCTGACTGGAAGACGTTGCATAGAGAGGTGAGTGGAACAATGGAACTAAAGTTGGCAAAGACTAAAACTTGGTATCTAAAACCTAAAAGGGTTATTTGTGTGAAAGGTTATCCCTGGATTGGAACCAATAAATGTTCACCTATCTAGCGACAGCCGAAGAACAGTTTTGGAACCCTTTTAAAAATGTTTTTTGACTAACTCGTATACTCAGCTGGCTCACAGTGACGGACTATATCATTCTATTGGTTGACTCACAGTGACGGACTATACCATTCTATTGGTCTGTGCTTATAACCTATTATCATGGGTAGGGCGATCTGCGAGCATATTTGCTGAAATTATTTGAAAAGGCCTGTAAAATCAATTCTAATCAAACCAAATACTGAAATTCATTGTGTATCTTAAGTTTGATCAATTACATTTGCATACAATGCTAAGGTAGTGATAGTTGATAAGATGACAGCACTCCTGATTGAGACTGGCAGTGTGTCTGTACTGTGTGGTAAATGATATGGGATGAGTTGGAGCTGTGGGACCCTGGCGGAGGCCTCCAGGTGCGTAGAGTTGGTCATCGCTCCTATCTGTTTACACAGTACGACTGAATAATTGATGATCTCTTCTGTCTCTGTATATAGAGCAGGAATATGATGAGATCATCAGGATGCAGCGTCTCTCCTGAATAAAACGAGTGCTGCATATGACCAACGCTGCCAAGATCCTAGATCCTAGTGTAGTGGGATTGTTGGTGTATCAGGGGCAGCAACAGTTGGGTACTGGAGGAACACAGAGACAGTGAGGAAAGTGTGTGTGTGTGTGTGTGTGTGTGTGTGTGTGTGTGTGTGTGTGTGTGTGTGTGTGTGTGTGTGTGTGTGTGTGTGTGTGTGCACGCGCGTGTTCATGCGTGTATGTGTGTGTCTGTTCTCTTTGGGTGAGGGTCTTTTCGGAGATCTACTAGGTCTACACTCCCATTGGGTGCGTTAGGTAGGCATGTTTGAAATAACTTCCTTACCTCCTCTGTCAGACTGAAAACCTTTGTTGCTGTCAGTGTAACAATATTTCATGTGTCAGACTTCCCTAGCAGTGCTGCTTTGCTGAACACTGTTTTAGAAGCTGTCAGCAACCTTTCACACAGATGCTTTGTTATTTGAGTTCTGTATCCTGCTCCAGATGTAGACGAAGCCATCAGGTATTGACAAAGCTAGCACAGTGGTGTTTTCTGTCTTTCTCTTAGTTTGGTTCACAGAGTGACATGAATGAATAAATTAATGTATGAGGGTATTTCTCTCTCTAATTTCTTAGCCAGAAGAGAAACGTTCTATAGTATGATGCCTTTCCGTTTCTTCATGACCTTGGAGTGCATTACTATTAATGTTACGTTATAAGTTGTTATAAAGCTACAGTTGAAGTCGGAAGTTTACATACACCTTAGCCAAATACATTTAAACACCGTTTTTCACAACTCCTGACATTTAATCCTAGTAAAAATTCCCTGTTTTAGGTCAGTTAGGATCACCAGTTTATTTTAAAAATGTGAAATGTCAGAATAATAGTTGAGAGAAAAATTTATTTCAGCTTTTATTTCTTTAATCACATCCCTAGTGGGTCAGAAGTTTACATACACACAATTAGTATTTGGTAGCATTGTCTTTAAATGTTTAACTTGGGTCAAACGTTTCAGGTAGCCTTCCACAAGCTTCCCACAATAAGTTGGGTGAATTTTGGCCCATTCCTCCTGGCAGAGCTGGTGTATCTGAGTCAGGTTTGTAGGCCTCCTTGCTCACACACGCTTTTTCAGTTCTGCCCGCACATTTTCTATATGATTGAGGTCAGGGCTTTGTGATGGCCACTCCAATACCTTGACTTTGTTGTCCTTAAGCCATTTTGCCACAACTTTGGAAGTATGCTTGGGGTCATTGTCCATTTGGAAGACCCATTTGCGACCAAGCTTTAACTTCCTGACTGATGTCTTGAGATTTTGCTTCTATATATCCACATAATTTTCCTTACTCATGATGCAATCTATTTTGTGAAGTGCACCAGTCCCTCATGCAGCAAGCACACCCACAACATGATGCTGTCACCCGTGTGCTTCACGGTTGGGATGGTGTTCTTCGGCTTGCAAGCCTCCCCCTTTTTTTATGTCAATTAGCCTATCAGAAGCTTCTAAAGCCATGACATCATTTTATGGAATTTTTCAAGCTGTTTAAAGACACAGTCAACTTAGTGTATGTAAACTTCTGACCCACGGGAATTGTGATTCAGTGAATTATAAGTGAAATAATCTGTCTGTAAACAATTGTTGGAAAAGATACTTGTGTCATGCACAAAGTAGATGTCCTAACCGACTTGCCAACACTATAGTTTGTTAACAAGAAATTTGTGGAGTGGTTGAAAAACGAGTTTTAATGACTCCAACCTAAGTGTATGTAAACTTCCGACTTCAACTGTATATGAACTAGTCCAATGTGTCAAGAATGGACGACAGCCATTTCCACAGATGTCATCTTACGGCCATTCACAGTAGCTCTTCAGAAGGCCGGTTGGCCAGTCTACACCTGTTTTAGAGTGGAATAGAATGCACAAACCACTGGCCTAATGAATATGAATCAGTGTTGAGCCTGCCTGCTCTGGCATGCACTTGTAGCTTACACCACCATTCAGACACAACTGTAACATGTCAGGCAGTCTCAGTGTAACAATGACAAATGATTCATATCTAATCAAACCAGGATATGTTAGATTTACTGTACAACCACAGACATCATGTCATTATTTGTCAAGATACCTTAGTAGCCTGACCGCAGGAAGCATGTTTGCATGTTTCATACTCTGTAGGTTACAGTTGGCTTAAGTTACCTGGAGGATTTAAAAATTCAAATAGGCCTATATTTCCGTAGGTTTCCATTTCCAATAAATGCTGTGTTGTTGGTATGGCCCAGTGGAATTGGGACTTACACAGAGTCACCTTCAAGGGAAATTACCAAAGCACATAGAGTGAGGGAGTGTTTTATGTAAATGTCAGCTGTACAGTGAAATACTCCTTTGAACTGGACATAACAGGAATTAATTCAGTTGTTTTGAAAATAGCTTTTTTAAAGAGAATAGGACTACATTTTGACTTTAAAAGCCCTAAGATAACTTTATTGTTATCAGTTTTCAGTTCGGGTTGTTTCCTGAATATTTCCTCTACCTGTACTCGGGTGTCTGCAGTCAGAGAAATGTGTAGGCAGCACATTGAGTGTTTATGATGAATAGCTGTGGTGCTGCCATGGGTTCTGAAATATAGAGGACCTGTCCTTTACTGCAGTGGAATTTTACTGTGGCTAGCTGGGAGCTGTAGCCCCCTGATCTTACCACTGCCCTCGTCCTCCCCCTTCCTCCCCTTTTCCTCCGTCACCCTTTCTCCCCCTCCCTCCCTCCCCTGCCCTGCTCAGCATCACTCTGTCTAGCGCTCTACCCAGCGACGTTTAATCACCTCATCTCCTCTCCTCCTCTCTAGCAACTCAGTCTACACAGGAAAGCACTACTGGTTACATTCACAGGAATGGCATAATATTACACAGGTCTATCAGCTTTTGTAAAAGCATAGTTATGTTACCCTTTGTTCTGGAATGTGCTGCCAGATTTTCCTGGATGCTGATTACCACTCATGTATGACTGTCTCATCATAGCACCGAGTTGCTCTCTTGGCTTCATGGATATTCAAATTATTGGCTTTCTGTCTGCATGGCAACTCTCAAATCCGCCTCTGAATAGTAGATGAGATTGATAATACACTCTCTTTTTCTCTTGAAGTGGAGTCAACCTCTAGTGTAATAATAAAATAATAATAATAATAATATATGCCATTTCCCTCTTACATCAAATCAAATGTTATTATCACATACACATAGTTAGCAGATGTTAATGCGAGTGTAGCATAACGCTTGTGCTTCTAGTTCCGACAGTGCAGTAATATCTAACAAGTAATCTAACAATTCTCCAACAACTACCTAATACACACAAATCTAAAAAGGGGTGAATGAGAATAAGTACATATAAATATATGGATGAGTGATGACCGAGCGGCATACGCAAGGTGCAATAGATGGTATAAGATACAGTATATACAGTGGGGAAAAAAAGTATTTAGTCAGCCACCAATTGTGCAAGTTCTCTCACTTAAAAAGATGAGAGAGGCCTGTAATTTTCATCATAGGTACACTTCAACTATGACAGACAAAATGAGGAAAAAAAATCCAGAAAATCACATTGCAGGAGTTTTTATGAATTTATTTGCAAATTATGGTGGAAAATAAGTATTTGGTCAATAACAAAGTTTATCTCAATACTTTGTTATATACCCTTTGTTGGCAATGACAGAGGTCAAACGTTTTCTGTAAGTCTTCACAAGGTTTTCACACACTGTTGCTGGTATTTTGGCCCATTCCTCCATGCAGATCTCCTCTAGAGCAGTGATGTTTTGGGGCTGTCGCTGGGCAACACGGACTTTCAAAGATTTTCTATGGGGTTGAGATCTGGAGAATGGCTAGGCCACTCCAGGACCTTGAAATGCTTCTTACGAAGCCACTCCTTCGTTGCCCGGGCGGTGTGTTTGGGATCATTGTCATGCTGAAAGACCCAGCCACGTTTCATCTTCAATGCCCTTGCTGATGGAAGGAGGTTTTCACTCAAAATCTCACGATACATGGCCCCATTCATTCTTTCCTTTACACGGATCAGTCGCCTGGTCCTTTGCAGAAAAACAGCCCCAAAGCATGATGTTTCCACCCCCATGCTTCACAGTAGGTATGGTGTTCTTTGGATGCAACTCAGCATTCTTTGTCCTCCAAACACGACGAGTTGAGTTTTTCCCAAAAAGTTATATTTTGGTTTCATCTGACATTCTCCCAATCCTCATCTGGATCATCCAAATGCTCTCTAACAAACTTTAGACGGCCTGAACATGTACTGGCTTAAGCAGGGGGACACGTCTGGCACTGCAGGATTTGAGTCCCTGGCGGCGTGTGTTACTGATGGTAGGCTTTGTTACTTTGGTCCCAGCTCTCTGCAGGTCATTCACTAGGTCCCCACGTGTGGTTCTGGGATTTTGCTCACCGTTCTTGTGATCATTTTGACCCCACGGGTGAGATCTTGCGTGGAGCCCCAGATCGAGGAAGATTATCAGTGGTCTTGTGTCTTCCATTTCCTAATAATTGCTCCCACAGTTGATTTCTTCAAACCAAGCTGCTTACCTATTGCAGATTCAGTCTTCCCAACCTGGTGCAGGTCTACAATTTTGTTTCTGGTGTCCTTTGACAGCTCTTTGGTCTTGGCCATAGTGGAGATTGGAGTGTGACTGTTTGAGGTTGTGGACAGGTGTCTTTATACTGATAACAAGTTCAAACAGGTGCCATTAATACAGGTAATGAGTGGAGGATAGAGGAGCCTCTTAAAGAAGAAGTCACAGGTCTGTGAGAGCCAGAAATCTTGCTTGTTTGTATGTGACCAAATACTTATTTTCCACCATAATTTGCAAATAAATTCATAAAAAATCCTACAAATGTGATTTTCTGGATTTTTTTTCCTCCTTTTGTCTGTCATAGTTGAAGTGTATCTATGATGAAAATTACAGGCCTCTGTCATCTTTTTAAGTGAGAGAACTTGCACAATTGGTGGCTGACTAAATACTTTTTTTCCCCACTGTACATATGAGATGAGTAATGTAAGATATGTAAACATTATTAAAGTGGCATTATTTAAAGTAGTATTGTTTAAAGTGACTAGTGATCCATTTATTAAAGTGGCCAGTGATTGGGTCTCAATTTAGGCAGGCACCTGTCGTAAAGGTCACACCTGTACAATTTACTCTCTCCTCCTTTCTCTCCTTCCTGTCCACCGTCTACTCCTGTATTGTCTGTCTGCTTCTCTTGTTTCCTCCTCACTGTGTCTCACTCTCTTCCCTAGCCATGATGTCGCCCTACACATCAGAGGCTCTTCACACTATATTTCCCCACCTCCGTGTTCACTGTCTCCTTAACCCTTAATGTCTCTAGTCCTACCAATCAATGCAATCCTGTGCCCTCATGATGCCATGGTTAGTACACTCCCTCATCACCCGAACCCCCCCACCCTTCTCATCCCTCGTTCCTCCCCCCACCCTTCCACTCATCCCTCGTTCCTCCTCCCCCCACCCTTCCACTCATCCCTCGTTCCTCCTCCCCCACCCTTCCACTCATCCCTCGTTCCTCCTCCCCACCCTTCCACTCATCCCTCGTTCCTCCTCCCCACCCTTCTCCTCATCCCTCATTCCTCCTCCCTCCTCCACCCCACCCCACCCTTCTCCTCATCCCTTGTTCCTCCTCCCCCGTCTCCCTCTGAGTCTCTTTTCTCTTCCTTCTTGACTGAACCATTCAAGCAAAACACCAGAGGATTATCACTCAGCCATTGAGAAACACACACACACACTTAAACACTCACACGCTTTCACTCAACACATTGCCTGGCCAGAAGATTCTGTGCTCTTGGATAAGACAGTGTCTATATTTGTTGGCAGTGTATGATGTGATGATGCGAGCTCAGCTGTCTGAGAAAACGGGGCTCTGAGCTGAACAAAAACAAAGGGGCGGGAGGAGAGAGAAGAGTGAGAGGAGAGAGAGGAGTGGAGCCCACGTGTCCCAGAGCTGGAGTTGTATCTGTAGCTAGCCGTCGTGTCTCACTCTGCTAATGGAGGACTGGGGGTAAGGCTTTTGTTGTCAGGATGGAGCGGAGGGAGGTAGTCTGCCTGCGTCCTCCCTCTTTTTGGGTGCATTCATTTGTGGTCCTTTGTCTTGGCTATAGCCTAAAGTGGTTTCTCACTGTCTGGTTATTGCAGTTTGTTGATGTGCTGGTGTGTTTGAGGATGAGGTGTCTGTGTGCGTGGGTGTATATTTGGTTATGTGTGTGGAGATGGAGAGCCCTAATGAAATATGTGTGTTGTGATCTTCTTCATAGTGTTGCTGGGGTATGTAGAGGAGAAAAGGGGTACTTCATGTTCCTTTCCATGGTGATTTTGATGAGACAGCAAGAATGGGTTGCTTTTGTCACCGTAGACTGACTACATGTGTTATTTTGTGTAAAAGACTAGTAGGCCTTAATACATTAGAATTTTGAAACATTTCAAGTATTAATTTCTGTACATATTACAATGGTTTAGGACAGGAAGAATTTAGAAATATGCTGTCTTCCAGAAAGCTGGTAGTGGGTGAAGAGGTGTGAGGTGGTGTTTGTGTGTATACACTACCATCCAGCCTTGTTCCCAGACAGGACTGTCCTACACTAGAACAAAAGCCTCCTCTTGATGGATTAACCAACTGTGGTGCACACCCAGCTCTCACACATTCCCCATGCAGCCGAAGCCCTTTTTGTATTTCAACCAAAGCCGTTCTGCTCACGTTTTGTCTGGGGAGAAACTGCATTTTGAAGTCTGTATCGCTCTCTTTCTCTCTCTCGTTTTCCCTCTCTCCTTCTCCCCATTGTCAAAAGTATTTTTCCAGCCATTAGTTTAGGACAGCTGAGGTGACCCAAATACCCATGCAGTGCCCCCCTCCCCAACCCCCACTCTAAAGCAGAGCCCTCTATTGTCTCTCCCAGGCAGCGTCACTGGGCCTTCGTACTCGGGAATGGCTTAAAATATTTGTATTTTGCCCTTATTTTACCATGTAAGTTGACTGAGAACACATTCTCATTTACAGCAACGACCTGGGGAATAGTTTTAGGTCGTTGCTGTAAATGCGACATACAGGTCTTGGTTTGGTGAAGATGTGTTATTGTTATTGGGCTCGCAAGGGGCGCAGCGGTCTAAGGCACTGCATCTCAGTGTAAGAGGTGTCACTGCAGTCCCTGGTTCAAATCCAGGCTGCATCACATCTGGCTGTGATTGGGAGTCCCATAAGGCGGTGCACAATTGGCCCAGCGCTGTCCGGGTTTGGCCAGGGTAGGCTGTCATTGTAAATAAGAATTTGTTCTTAACTGACTTGCCTAGTTAAATAAAAGGTAACATTTTAACAAATTAAAATACATTGTTACTGTTGGTAGCAGACTGCCATCAAGGGAATTGCAGGGCTGATGATGGGTTGCTGTATCAGATGTGAAAGAGACATCCGGTCGCTCTTGGAGTACAATCTGGAAGTTGTAGGCTCTACTGCCATAGGCATTACAGAATATGATATTTGCCTTGATGAAGGACTTGACCCAACCAGCAAGCCGGTGGTCTCTCTAGCCACACCGCCGTTAGTGGAAACCATTCTCCCTACTAGCATGTTACCCTTTCTACTCAGCGCTGTGTTAAGATTAGAGACACTAATGTTCACGTTTGAGCATGGATAGACTGTTATTTTGTTCTGAGACAAGTCATTCCTAATGGAGTCTGAGGTGTTTTTTAATGGCATATTGGTCACATGCTGCATAAACAACAGTGAAATCCTTACTTATGGGCCCTTTCCAACAATGCAGAGAGGAAAACAGAAAAAATATAGAAAGATAATAAATCCACAATCAGTAATGATAACTTGGCTATATATATGGGGTACCAGGACCAGAACAGAGGGAGGGCTGTTGTACCAGAACAGAGGGAGGGCTGCTGAACCAGGACCAGAACGGAGGGAGGGCTGCTGAACCAGGACCAGAACGGAGGGAGGGCTGCTGAACCAGGACCAGAACGGAGGGAGGGCTGTTGTACCAGGAACAGAACAGAGGGAGGGCTGTTGCTTCTGTTGCTCTTCAATCATCAGTTGTCTCACATCTATTTGGGCTGAATGACATTTGATGGCATTATGAATTAAAGGGAACTGATGTTCACACGGATTACGAAAGGACAACTTTAATAGTTTGTTTTCAATTCCCACAGCAAATCTCTGAAATAGCCTTTCGCTGTATTTTTTGTAGTTTGGATGAAAGCAACTGACCACATTGTATGGCTATTATTAATTATTCTCTTTTTTCTCCTCTCAGTGCCTGAAGACCCAGACTCTGCTGCAGACTCCCAAAACCTCCTCAAGCCCTCTCTGCCAAATCTAGGATCATGTCGGGCGCCTATGACGAGTCGGCCAGCCAGGAGGATGCCACAGACAGCTTCTGGGAGGTGAGAACAGACCACACCTGTTTGGAGATATTTTAATATGTAGTCAAACATGCATCCCTTTCAGTGGAACTGGGATTTGAACCAGTAACTCCAGGTGTCCACACTTTGCTGGCACTGCATCCCCCTCTTTTGGCTTTGCAGCAGAGCTGGCAGCGTGACAGGCCGCTGACTAGGGCTACTGATGTGGAGGGATTGTGTGTGTGTGCCTCAGATGGAGTGATAGCCTGCTCCTCCACGTCCCCCAGGACCAAGCTCTGCTCTATGGGGGATCTGTCTTTCTGACTCTATAATTGAACCCCGGGCTCCTTTAAAAATAGCCTAAACCCTTTAGGAAGGCTTTCTGTTAGATATAAGTAGCTGTGTTCCTTGTCCTTTCCCCTTGTCAGCTGTGTACTTTGTGTCAATGTCCATGTCTAGCTGTGTCCTTTTCTGTCTGTCTCTTGTTATGTTTTATTTTATTGCACCTCACTGTAGCACTTTGAGACTGTTTTTGAATGAAAAGTAAGTTATAAATTCAATGTATTATTGTTATTATTCTTATTTTAGCACCACTAGCCCCTACCATCCCCTATACTCTTGCTCTTCCCAGGCATCAAGTCCCATCCTGCAGGCTAGGGGGGAGTCCCTCTTAAGGTGGCACGACAATGATCACTCATTAGGGAGACACTGATACCACCATTCTTAAAGTGGCACGACAATGATCACTCAGTAGGGAGACACTGATACCACTGTTCTTAAGGTGGCACGACAATGATCATTCAGTAGGGAGACACTGACAATACCATTCTTAAGGTGGCACAACAATGATCACTCAGTAGGGAGACACTGACACCACCATTCGGGGAACGCCACATTCTTACGGTGGAATGTATTGAATGTAATTGAAATGCTTCTCATTCTGGTACCTATGAAAGGTGGGAAACTATAAGCGTGCTGTGAAGCGGATTGATGATGGCCAC
The DNA here is from genome assembly GCA_030435695.1 of Brachymystax lenok tsinlingensis. NCBI lineage: Eukaryota > Metazoa > Chordata > Actinopteri > Salmoniformes > Salmonidae > Brachymystax > Brachymystax lenok. Next base: position 11,366,122 of record CM059797.1, on the reverse strand, counting down.
CGGCTCTGCAATGACCTGATGAACTGTATACAAGAGCGAGCCAAAATTGAGAAGGCCTACAGCCAGCAGCTGACCGACTGGTCTAAGAGATGGAGACAGCTGGTGGATAAAGGTACGAGGGGAGAAGGGGAGATACACACAGCAGCTCACAGTGGATTGGAAGAGTTATATTGCCATTTTGAGGAGCATGCTTTATAAAATAATAAACTCTTTCTAGTTTTGTCATGGAGTACATACAGCGAATGCAATGTGCAGGATATTCATAGAGTACAGCGAATGCAATGTGCAGGATATTCATGGGGTCATAGAGTAATACTTCCATCGGTTTCTCAAAATGCTAATGGACCTCCCCCTTCTCACTCTAACCCTACCTCTTCTCCCTCTCCTTCAGGGCCCCAGTACGGCAGTGTGGAGAGGGCCTGGGTGGCAATGATGACCGAGGCTGAGAAGGTGAGTGAGCTGCACCAGGATGTGAAGAACGGACTGCTCAACGTTGACTTTGAGAAGGTGAAGAACTGGCAAAAGGACTCTTACCACAAGCAGATGATGGGAGGCTTCAAGGAAACAAAAGAGGCAGAGGAAGGCTTCAAGAAGGCCCAGAAACCATGGGCCAAGAAGCTAAAGGAGGTGAGGGGAAACCACCTGAACTACACGTAGAATGATGTAACATTTTCCCCAACTTGAACATTGCCGTAGAGATCCGGACCGAATTAGAACATGCACCACGCTCTGCTGTAAACCTTGAAGTAGTTTGCATTCAAATGATACCTCCAAAAGTGTAAATATCCTTCAAAAATATACCATATCTTCTCTCCTCAGCTTGAGACTGCCAAGAAGACGTACCACCTGGCGTGTAAAGAGGAGAAGGTGGCGTCCAGCAGGGAGGCTAACAGCAAGGCAGACACCTCAGTCACAGCCGACCAGCAGAAGAAGCTCATGGACAAGGTGGACAAGTGCAAGCAGGACTCTCAGAAGGTGAGCTACCCAGACCCCTGCTCCCCAGGCCCTTACTCCCCAGACCCCTACTGCCAAGTCCCCTACTGCCAAGACCCCTACTGCCCAGGCCCCTACTGCCCAGGCCCCTACTCACCAGGCCCCTACTCCCCAGTCCCCTACTGCCCAGGCCCCTAATCCCCAGACCCCTCCTGCCCAGACCCCTACTCCCCAGGCCCCTAATCCCCAGACCCCTCCTGCCCAGACCCCTACTCCCCAGGCCCCTAGTGCCCAGACCCCTACTCCCCAGGCCCCTACTGCCCAGGCCCCTACTGCCCAGACCCCTACTCCCCAGGCCCCTACTGCCCAGACCCATACTCCCCAGACCCTTACTCCCCAGACCCAGACCCATACTCACCAGACCCATACTCCCCAGGCCCTTACTGCCCAGACCCTCCACTGCTCACCCTCCTCTTCCTCAGTCTCTTCATGATAGCGAGGCCTCTCATCCTATTTCCATTACTAGTTCCAGGAGTTTTTCTTGAGGAGTTCTTCTCCATGCGTCCTGACCAGTTAAAGATCTTGGCCCAGTGATGACCTATTCACTAGTATAGTGCAGGGGCCCCCCTTCCAGCATTGGGAAACATCCCGCTCCACCCCCTGTGCGAGCGTACCACACCTATTTCTATGGGCACAAGCACTGTTCATGGCACAAACTGTCCACTTGTTGGCTTATTTCCTGCAAAACAACAAATTTGGCCATGTCTCATGTGTACTCATGTGATATTTGAGTGACTCAAATGTTACAACAAAATCGATGGGCAAAAAAACCTAGCTAAAAAACGTCAGTTGACATGGGCTAATTGATCTGGACATTTCTGACAAGTTGTAAATAGCTCTCTAAGGTATGCAATGACTGATGACTGACATAAGTGACATTATTTCTTTTTGGGGTGGGGGCACCGCGTTGTCCTCTCCGCGTTATACTCCATTCCGACCCAGGGGGCGCGCCCCACATTTTGGGGACCACTGGTATAGTGGACTTTACTCTGCCGAGCCCACTGGGATGATATCACAGCCTTGCTTCCCCTTGACTCACTCAAACCATTACACAAGTTCAATAATACTGTCTTACAACTACTGAGAGGACAACTAATTATCATTCATGGTCAAAATCAATCACCACTACTTCTCAGTAACCTCAAGCTCATAAAGACCTTGCTATGCAGAAGCTAAAAAAATGTAAGAAAGAAGAAACATTTTAATGTCACTGTTAAGGTGTAAAATGTTGACATTAAAATACACATTCTGAAAGGGCTCTGAAACATTGAAATGCACATTCTGAAAGGGCTCTGAAATATTAAAATACACATTCTGAAAGGGCTCTGAAACATTAAGAATACACATTCTGAAAGGGCTCTGAAACATTAAAATACACATTCTGAAAGGGCTCTGAAACATTGAAATGCACATTCTGAAAGGGCTCTGAAACAATAAAATACACATTCTGAAAGGGCTCTGAAACATTAAAATTCACATTCTGAAAGGGCTCTGAAACAATAAAATACACATTCTGAAAGGGCTCTGAAACATTAAAATTCACATTCTGAAAGGGCTCTGAAACAATAAAATATTAAACACGCTTTGCGGGGGTCAACGGCCCCTCAGCTCTGAACTGTACAGCCTGTGTGGTTGTTTATCCCTGACATGTTATTAACATACTCTCTGTCTGATCTTCACCATGCAGGCTAAGGAGAAGTATGAGAAGGCTCTGGATGAGCTGAGGAAGTGTACACCCCAGTACATGGAGAACATGGAAACAGTGTTTGACACGTGTCAGCAGTTTGAGGATAAGAGACTGAGCTTCCTCAGGGAGGTGCTGTTGGACATCAAACGACACCTCAACCTCACAGAGAACCAAAGGTAGGCCCATACTCACACACACCCTGGCCCACCACCTGGGCACCGCCATAATGATACACTGAGTCAAGATGAATGTGTCAGAACAGAGGTGTAACTTCTCTCTATCTCTATCCGTCTTCAGTTACGCCACAGTGTACAGAGACCTGGAACGCACCATCACCTCTGCCAGTGCACAAGATGACCTGAAGTGGTTCAGCAACAACCACGGCCCTGGTATGCATATGAACTGGCCCCAGTTTGAGGTACACAACCACTTCTTCCCAGTTAGCCTAACAATGCGTGTGTTTATTTGATCATTTTCAACTCATGGAATTAATTTCCATTGACTGAAAAACTGAAAAACTAGGAATTGACTTGTAACTGTGGCTTGCTCCCCGCCTTCCTTCCTTCCAGGAGTACAATCCAGAGCTCACTCACATGATCAGCAAACGAGAGAAGTCGAAGAAAGGGGCAGACGGTATAATGCTGACTAGCGTGACAGCAGCACCGAACCATGTGGCAGCACCGGTTGGAGACAGGGGCAGGTTGGTCTCACAGAAAGGGAAAGGTTGGTCTCACAGACAGGGGCAGGTTGGTCTCACAGACAGGGGCAAGTTGGTCTCACAGACAGGGGCAGATTGGTCTCACAGACAGGGGCAAGTTGGTCTCACAGACAGGGGCAGGTTGGTCTCACAGACAGGGGCAGGTTGGTCTCACAGACAGGGGCAGGTTGGTCTCACAGACAGGGGCAGGTTGGTCTCACAGACAGGGGCAAGTTGGTCTCACAGACAGGGGCAGGTTGGTCTCACAGACAGGGGCAGGTTTGTCTCACAGACAGGGGCAGGTTGGTCTCACAGACAGGGGCAGGTTGGTCTCACAGACAGGGGCAGGTTGGTCTCACAGACAGGGGCAGGTTGGTCTCTCCACCACCACGGTTACCTTCTGTAGTAGAACAAACATGCCTTTCTAACATGTAGAGTCACTGTGAGTGTCATCACAGAGACCATTTTCATGTTTCATCAATACTAACAGCAGAATGTATCTATTTTGTCAGGGGTGTAATATGCATTGTGCAATACTAAGTAAGTAAGCCTTGTCCGATGTGTAGTGTGTAAGGGGTTAAATAGTAAGTAAGGCTTGTCCGATGTGTAGTGTGTAAGGGGTTAAATAGTAAGTAAGGCTTGTCCGATGTGTAGTGTGTAAGGGGTTAAATAGTAAGTAAGGCTTGTCTGATGTGTAGTGTGTATAGGGTTAAATAGTAAGTATGGCTTGTCCGATGTGTAGTGTGTAAGGGGTTAAATAGTAAGTAAGGCTTGTCTGATGTGTAGTGTGTAAGGGGTTAAATAGTAAGTAAGGCTTGTCCAGTGTGTAAGGGGTTAAATAGTAAGTAAGGCTTGTCCGATGTGTAGTGTGTAAGGGGTTAAATAGTAAGTAAGGCTTGTCCGATGTGTAGTGTGTAAGGGGTTAAATAGTAAGTAAGGCTTGTCCGATGTGTAGTGTGTAAGGGGTTAAATAGTAAGTAAGGCTTGTCCGATGTGTAGTGTGTAAGGGGTTAAATAGTAAGTAAGGCTTGTCCGATGTGTAGTGTGTAAGGGGTTAAATAGTAAGTAAGGCTTGTCCGATGTGTAGTGTGTAAGGGGTTAAATAGTAAGTAAGGCTTGTCCGATGTGTAGTGTGTAAGGGGTTAAATAGTAAGTAAGGCTTGTCCGATGTGTAGTGTGTAAGGGGTTAAATAGTAAGTAGGGCTTGTCCGATGTGTAGTGTGTAAGGGGTTAAATAGTAAGTAGGGCTTGTTCGATGTGTAGTGTGTAAGGGGTTAAATAGTATGAGATGACATCAGTTGTTTGTATTGGGGGCTAGAACATTTATCTTATCTGATGTCCAGGAGATGGCAGCAATGATTCATGTTGATATAAAGTTAACAGTTCTTAAATACGAAGCCTCCGATGTTATTGCAAACTACAGTATCAATACGATGTCAATTAGGGCAGCCCCCCGCACCTCTCTGATGGGGTTAAATTCAGAATATTTCGGTTGAGTGTATTCAGTTGTTCAACTGACCAGGTATCCCCTTTCCCTTTCCAATAACTTGTTGTGAAATGTCACAGTTGTGTTTGGTAATATCTCCACAAGGGCTGTTTAGTGGCCAGAAGATGATGTCACCCAGTTGTTTTAGTATTATTATGTTATTATAGCAGAACAGAGAAGTGGGGGCAGGGCATATTCTGTAGCATGTTTTCTCATGCTGGGTTGACATGAATAAAGAGATCAGCTCATAACAGTGAAACATCCAGTGTCTCCAATTCACTCAGCCCTTTCTCCTCTGTGCTGGTCACATGACGACCATGTTGATGGATAGTGATCCTAGTTACTGGAGGAAGCTTGTGGTAAAACTGTTCTGCAACCGAACAATGATGATGATGATGGTCTATGATGTTGAAACGTCTCCTTCTCCACAGTGTGAGCAGCTCTGATAAGAACCAGGCCTACTCCTCCCAGGACCAGGCGTACTCCTCCCAGGACCAGTCGGCAGAGTGGTCAGATGATGAGCAGGCCGCGCCAAATTCCAGCTCAGACACCAATGAGGGCGGGGCCAACCCCTTTGAGGAGGAGTCAGCGAAGGGCGTACGGGTGAGGGCGCTGTACGACTACGACGGGCAGGAACAGGACGAGCTCACCTTTAAAGCAGGTAAACATCCCTACGAGAACTAACAACTATTTGGTTGTGATTCTGTGTTTGTCATGTTGTCATGTATCTTTTGAAAATGTTATGCCAAAAAATCTATTTCCCTTTTGGGACAATAATGTTACTACTACTTCTGCTGCTACTACTACTAGTGAACCTTTTAGAAATGGAATCTGTTGATTGGGTACCGCAAGAAAGACACTAAATTGTGCACTGAACTTTTCAATTATATTTGTTTTGACATATATGATTAAAACCAATCATCTAACTAACCCGCAGTAGGATAAAAGGTTTCCAAACATAAAAATCAGTTTTTTTGTCTCATTACCTTTTTCATCCCAAAAAGAAAACAAACAATAGCAACACCCACGGCCCTGGCATGCATATGAACTGGCATCAGTTTGAGGTACAGTTTGCAAAAAGTTAACATACACACCTCAAATTTAACCCAGATTTCAACCAAAAATCAACAACAGAGTTTCAAGGTTTGGTTGATTTCAAATTGAATTCAAATTGAATTCATGTTTGTTGATAAGTCAATCAAATATCAATCAAAATTGTATGTCGATCTGATGTCTTCCTCTCTCCTTCCCTTCCTCTCTCTCCATCTCCATCTCCATTTCGCTCTCTCTCTCTCTCTCCATCGCTCTCCCTCGCTCTCCCTCGCTTTCTCTCCATCTCTCCCTCCATCTCTCGCTCTCTCTCCGTCCTTTCTCACAGGAGACGAGCTAACTAAACTAGAAGACGAGGATGAGCAGGGCTGGTGTAAAGGCCTTTTGGACAGTGGCAAGTTGGGTTTATATCCTGCTAATTACGTAGAGCCCATCTAGTTGGGTTTATATCCTGCTAATTACGTAGAGCCCATTTTGTTGGGCTTATATCCTGCTAATTATGTAGAGCCCATCTAGTTGCTTGGGTCACCCAGACTGAACCGTCCAATCATACTGCACATTGCCAGAGACTTCAAAGCAACACTTCCCTGTTCCCCCTCTATGCCTGACCAACCAACACACTGACTGAGCAGTCTTTATTTAAACACTCCCCTAGGACCCACATCAGAGAAACACAGCACCAACACATATCCGCTACAACACTGGGATTGTTACCACAGTCAAACCATGGCAGTATGTTTGTACCAACAACACCACAACTCCTATGAGCGCAGGAAAAATATTCTGTCGTGTTCTATTCCAATGTTGTGCTGTGGTTATGATGACATTTACCTGGCAGTATGTATGTATATTCCCTCATAACACTAGTGATATGGTATAGTCTATGGTGCCTGCATAGCCAGAATAAGCTGTGCATTGTAAATATTTGCAGATTTTTTTTTTTTGCAATCTGGATGCTATGCGAAACTGTACAGCCCTGTTTTTTTTTGCATCTGTCATTCCATGTAAGGTTTTAAATATGCTGTACAGTACAACAGATTCTCACTCTTTTTCTATCTTTTCTATGTGAGTTGCTCCTGTGTTGAGTGTTATGCAGTGTTTGTTGTTTTCCCCCTTGAAGTCCCCATGAGGAACAGCAGCAGCATGTCCTACTGGATCACACTAATGACATTTAGCTGCAAGATCCTTGACAAATCACTGTCGAGCGGAGCAGAGCAGTACGACACTGTTGAACCTTGTTCAGTGTAACGGTATACAACAGTGTTTCTCTACCCACTCTTGTACCAGGGACTGGTAAGCTATGGTTCCTTGGATGACTGTTTATGTTGAAAACCTGCTCTCAAGATCAGATGAAATCAGTGTCAGTCAGATAACCATCTGATGGACCACTCAGCAATGTCCCAGGGACCGGTGCCCGCTGGACCATGGATCCTGGGAATGAGAAACACTGGTATAGAATACATACTTTCCCCAAGGCAGCATTTAATGTGTACTTGTAGTACCTCTGATGTTTCCCTCTGTAGTTCCTAATGTGCCTGTCATTTCCTGTGTCATTTCCTGACCCCACTGCTTTCTGGACTCATCACTTCTAGTACCTCTGACCATGTGTTGGGTTTAGGTGTGAGAGCAAGTGAACAACATCCCCTTCCGTTTTTCTGGTTACATGTTTACCGCAGTGGCTTTTTCGAAGGGTCAGGGTTCAAACATTCCTTAGCCTACGTGGGCCTCCACAAAGGTTCAGCACAAATACAACATTGATCCAACAACACCCTGCTCCATCAAAGGTGAAACGGGAATAGGCTTGTCATCAGAAATGGACTGTCACTGACCAAATTAAAGGAGCCAAAGAAATTTGGGAATATGAACGAATTCTGGGAATTTGCTGTATGGATGATCACATTTACAGTAACAACCCAACGAGATCCCCACTTCCCCATGGGAGATACTAGATCTTGACTCCTCTGGCTCAACACTGTAACCATAACTGTTTTTGTTGCCATGGCTTCAGTTTATTATACGACTTCTATGTCCTGTCTTTTTTATAAATGAAAATGGTAAGTCACCTTTACTGTGTCCCAGCTCAGTCTCCACCTTGCTATCTCTGAACTAACAGTCATTGCATGCTTGATCACCATAAGCATTGAATCCTACTAATTTGGCCAAACTTTGTTTATGTTTTTATCCTGTCAGTTGAATCCTAAACATAATCTTATGAAAACTGATTCCAATGATTTTGGTCTCTTACAATTTTGACAAATCAGTATATTCAATGTTTTTTAACATTTCCAAATAATTGGGAGAATTTGAATCTATACAACACACAATCCTGTTAAATCTTAATCCTTGTATTTTGAGCTAGTGAATCAAACAGAATCTTCAGCAGAGATTATACTTGTAAGATGTGTGACTTATATGACACAGCTGTAGTGTTCGTTTCCTTAGCAACCCTGAAGGCTATACCCTGACTGCTCTCTCAACACAAGAGGGGTGTACTCTTACTGACATGGGGACAAAAAAGCTACAGTACAAAGTGCACTGCAAAAAAAGGCAGAAAGCGGAGCCTCCACTGAAATATTGATGAGGAAACTGTATTTTCTGCTGCTAGAAGTTTATTCTGGAGATCAGGGATATGTGGGTGTCGGGAGACATTTTGGGACTGCACACATCTGATTGTGGGATAAAACACTTTAACCATCAGCTCTCAAAATGAGTGTTGTGGCAGCGCAAGCTCTGAAACACAAGCCTAGCTAACTCCGTAAATGCTTTACCTGAGCCACCACTCATACTCACAACACACACTCTAACAGGGAGAGAAAGAGAGCATGCATATTTAAAGATGCATTTACCTTTTATTGTACCTCGTTTTGCGTACTGCATGTAGGGGAACCAGTGGTCGGACATGTGGGAAAGCCCTAGTGGTCTAGAAGTCTGTCTGTTTAGAATAATAGCTATTTACTCTACAAACTGTAGTGCCTGTTCATCTGCACACAACAAAATAAAATGCTTCATCAAAACATTGAAATTACTATTGTGATGATGATAGGTACATGCATTCTGTGGATAGAGGGGTGGTATACATCCAGAAAAAAAGATTCCCCGGTGCTGGATCTAAGAGGATAACGTAAAATAAAAAAGTAAATCTGCACCCTGGTATGATGCTCCTAAAATATGCACTCTGTGGACCTATAAACGTACACTCTGGAAAAAAGGGTTATGTGGTTGTCTACATAGGTGAACCCTTTTTGGTTCCATGTAGAACCCTTTTGGGTTCCAGTTAGAACTATTTTGGAAAGGGTTCTACATCGAACCCCAAAATATTCTACCTGGAACCAAAAGTTTCTTCAAAGGGTTATCCTATGGGGACAGCCGAAGAACCGTTTTTGGTTCTAGATAGCAATTCTTTTTCTAAGAGTGTAGTGTCCATTTATGTATACTCTAGACCCGGGGTATTCAACGCCTACTCTACTAGGTCTGGAGCCTGCTGGTTTTCTGTTCTACCTGATAATTAATTGCACACACCTGGTGTCCCAGGTCTAAATCAGTCCCTAATTAGAGGGGAACAATTTAAAAAATGCGGTGAAACTGGCTTAAAGGTCCGATTTGAGTATGAGGGCTCTAGACTATGTGGAGGACCCCATTTAATACGGAACCGACGTTAAAACACTTTACTTAAAGCCTGTAGATATAGCACTCTACAGCTTATATGAGCCTTTATAATGTCTTATGACAAATCTAATCATTGTTATACCCGCAGGCTGTAAGTAAAGTGTTACCCAACTCACCACTAGAGGTCATCAGTAAACTTCAGCTCCTACCAGAGTATGTGAGTCGTGCAGAGATGGAACCGGAGCTTGTCCAATTTGATTGGAACTTGGAGCGAGATTCCAAAAGGCTGGAGCGTCGGCCTTCTCGCCTGCTCAAATTTCTCTCTCCAGTAGCGCTCACATCACGAGCTCATGCCCGCCCCAGCATGCATTTGTAATCTACTAGTGTGCTGCTAATAGCCCCTTGCTTTAGCTACTGTCATGGAATTCGCTAAATGTTTTCTTTAAAAAAACGGAGAAAACGTACAGGTGCTAAATCAAGGTGACTTTCAAAGATGAGAACCAAGAGCAAGAGAGGGAGTGCAGTGATGTAGTGGCCACTGTTATGTGTAACGCTTGGATACCACCAGCAGTTGTTACAAGCTGGCCACATGAAACATCAACAACTAAAGAATCATTGTGGAATCTTAAAAGACACTTATCCCAAAAGTATGATGGTGTACGTACTACGTGCACATGCTAAAATAAATGAACGAGGTGGGTAGATAACTAAGTGTTTCATTGTAGCAAAGTATTTATAAACAAAACATTGGATCTCTTAACGTTTCGTTCATTTTCGTTCTATTACCTATACAACAGGCCATCATTGATTTTGGCCCAATAGGCCTGGCTTATTCCCACGTTCCAGGAGCTTTCCGTTTTGATTGGGTTATTTTGCCTAAAAACCTTTAGGCTTACCTATAGATTTGAATTTTTTTTTACTCTGAATCTCTGCCCAGCCTGGCAAGAGTGGCCAAAAGGGTGTTTAGCATCCCCAGTGGCTCTGCAAGTGTTTAGAGAATATTCTCCGCTGCTGGCCTGCTCTCCAGGCACAATCGCATGAGCCTCAAGCCACAGACGGGCCAAACTGTTTCTATAAATTAATTAAAAGGCATTTTAAGTTTAATTTGTATTTCATTCTACGTTACAGCCTATATGCGCAAGTTATAGACTACAATGATTTAATACAACGAAATGTTGTCTAAATGCTGCACGCTTTATGTCCATACCAGCCTATTGTAGTGCACTCGGAAATGCTTCAAAATGCATTTCTTTGTAGGCTATAGCCTTGAAATAATTGAAATAATATAGTCTAAATAATTAATTTTCGTTCCTTCCTAGGCCCCCTATCTGGCTCCTGACCTATTTAGAGTGTTTACAGTACATTCAGAAAGTATTCAGACTCCTTGACCTTTTCCACATGTTGTTACTTACAGCCATATTCGAAATGTATTAAATAAATAAAAATCCACATCAATCTACACACAATACCCCATATCGACAAAGTGAAAACATGTTTTTAGAAATTAGCTAATTTGTAACAAATAAATACAGAAATACCTCATTTACATAAGTATTCAGACCCGAAATTGAGCTCAGGTGCAAAAAATATCTGCAGCATTGAAGGTCCCCAAAACACAGCAGCCTCCATCATTCTTAAATGGAAGAAGTTTGGAACCACCAAGACTCTTCCTAGAGCTGGCCGCCCGGGCAAACTTGGCAATCAGGGGACCAAGAACCCGATGGTCACTCTGACAGAGTTCCAGAGTTCCTCTGTGGAGATGGGAGAAGCTTCCAGAAGGACAACCATCTCTGCGGTACTCTACCAATCAGGCCTTTATGGTAGTGGCCAGACAGAAGCCACTCTTCAGTAAAAGGCACATGACAGCCCGCTTGGAGTATGCCAAAAGGCACATAAAAGATTCTCTGGTCTGATGAAACCAAGATTGAACTTGTGATGACCCTCCCACTCTGTCTGCCGATTTTCTTTCTCGATACTCTTGTTTTCCTTTCCTACCCTGCCCACATTTCCCACTGTGCTACAGAGCAGATTGTACTCACCTCCTCGGACCAATGTCCCAACAGAAAGTAGAGCAAGAGTTTCCAGCCTGGGCAGGGGCCTGAAAACTAACCAATGTTTCTCTCTCCAACGCAGCACACAATCCACCGCAGTGGCAAGTTCACCAAACAAACATAAGCAGAGGCCACCAACCCTGGGCCTACCAAACACACATAAACAAAGGCCACCAACCCTGGGGCTTCCAAACAGCACATAAACAAAGGCCACCAACCCTGGTGCTACCAAACAGCACATAATCAAAGGCCACCAACCCTGGACCTACCAAACAGCACATAATCAAAGGCCACCAACCCTGGTGCTACCAAACAGCATATAATCAAAGGCCACCAACCCTGGACCTACCAAACAGCACATAATCAAAGGCCACCAACCCTGGACCTACCAAACAGAACATAAACAAAGGCCACCAACCCTGGTGCTACCAAACAGAACATAATCAAAGGCCACCAACCCTGGTGCTACCAAACAGAACATAAACAAAGGCCACCAACCCTGGTGCTACCAAACAGAACATAATCAAAGACCCCCAACCGTGGTGCTACCAAACAGCACATAATCAAAGGCCACCAACCCTGGTGCTACCAAACAGCACATAATCAAAGGCCACCAACCCTGGACCTACCAAACAGCACATAATCAAAGGCCACCAACCCTGGACCTACCAAACAGAACATAAACAAAGGCCACCAACCCTGGTGCTACCAAACAGAACATAATCAAAGGCCACCAACCCTTGTGCTACCAAACAGCACATAATCAAAGGCCACCAACCCTGGACCTACCAAACATAACATAAACAAAGGCCAATAACCCTGGTGCTACCAAACAGCGCAACTCAAAAAAGCTGTAACAAAAGATGCGAACAAAGCACCTACAGAGTTGATCAAAACACTAACTCCACATTTTCTCCCAAACAAAATAATTGTACCAGTTAGCTTAACAACACTAGTATTAGGCCTACTGGCATACTTTTCCAGGTTTGATGACATCACCGGACAACAAAAATCACTGATACGTCTCTAAGGCACTATACCGAACACTTATACGATTAGGCAGTGAATGCCAACCAAAGCACATCCCAATTAGCATCAACCCATCATATTGCAACAAAATACTATACGCCAAAATGTCTAGGAACCAACCTTACATCCCGTACGAGCCCCCAATTGTTACGAACAGGCTCGTAGCCCGGAACAAAGAGGGAGACGAGGAGATAAAGAAATAACTAAAATATATTTATTAAACAAAGTAAACTATATCCAAGTAACAATGGTGTGTGTAGTGTGTGTCTGCGTGGAGAGAATACAACATGTGTAGACCTTACAGTTAAATGCTTACTTACAAGTCCTTAACCAACAATGCAGTTTTAAGAAAAAAATTATAAAATAAAATAAAAGTAACAAATAATTATAGAGCAGCAGTAAAATACAGAGTCAATGTGCGGGGGCACCGGTTAGTCAAGGTAATTGAGGTAATATGTACATGTAGGTAGAGTTATTAAAGTGACTATGAATAGATAATAAACAGAGAGTATCAGCAGCGTAAAAGAGGGGGTAATGCAAATAGTCTGGCTGGAGTCTTTGACAATTTCTAGGGCCTAACTCTGACACCGCCTGGTATACGTAGAGGTCTTGGATGGAAGGAATCTTGGCCCCAGTGACGTACTGGGCCGTACGCACTACCCTCTGTAGTGCCTTGTGTGCTCGGAGGCCGAGCATTTGCCATACCAGGCAGTGATGCAACCAGTCAGGATGCTCTCTGGTGTAGCTGTTGAACCTTTTGAGGATCTGAGGACCCATGCCAAATCTTTTCAGTTTCCTTAGGGGGAATAGGTTTTGTCGTGCCCTCTTCACGACTGTCTTTGTGTGCTTGGACCATGTTAGTTTGTTGGTGATGTGGACACCAAGGAACTTGAAGCTCTCAACCTGCTCCACTACAGCCCCGTCGATGAGAATGGGGGCATGCTCGGTCCTCCTTTTCCTGTAGTCCACAATCATCTTCTTTGTCTTGATCACTTTGAGGGAGAGGTTGTTGTCCTGGCACCACACGGCCAGGACTCTGACCTCCTCCCTATAGGCTCATCATTGTCGGTGATCAGTCCTTCCACTGTTGTGTCATCAGCAAACTTAATAATGGTGTTGGAATCGTGCCTGGCCATGCAGTCATGAGTGAACAGGGACTACAGGAGGGGACTGAGAACGCACCCCTGAGGGGCCCCCATGTTGAGGATCAGCGTGGCGGATGTATTGTTACCTACCCTTACCAACTGGGGGCGGCCCGTCAGGAAGTCCAGGATCCAGTTGCAGAGTGAGGTGTTTAGTCCCAGGGTCATTACCTTAGTGATGAGCTTTGAGGGCATTATGGTGTTGAACACTGAGCTGTAGTCAATGAATATCATTCTCACATAGGTGTACTTTTGTCCAGGTGTGAAAGGGCGGTGTGGAGTGCAATAGAGATTGCATCATCTGTGGATCTTTTGGAGCGGTATGCAAATTGGAGTAGGTCTAGGGTTTCTGGGATAATGGTGTTGATGTGAGCCATGACCAGCCTTTCAAAGCACTTCATGGCTACAGACGTGAGTGTTATGGGTCAGTAGTCATTTAAGCAGGTTACCTTAGTGTTCTTGGGCACAGGTACTATGGTGGTCTGCTTGAAACATGTTGATATTACAGACTCAGACAGGGAGAGGTTGAAAATGTCAGTGAAGACACTTCCCAGTTGGTCAGCGCATGCTCGGAATACACATCTTGGTAATCCGTCTTATGAATGCTGACCTATTAAAAGGTCTTACTCACATCGGCTACGGAGAGCGTGATCACACAGTCGTCCAGAACAGCTGATGCTCTCATGCATGTTTCAGTGTTGCTTGACTCGAAGCGAGCATAGAGGTAATTTAGCTCGTCTGATAGGCTAGTGTCACTGGGCAGCTCACGGCTGTGCTTCCCTTTGTCGTCTGTAATAGTTTGCAAGCCCTGCCACATCCGACGAGCGTCTGAGCTGGTGTAGTACGATTTGATCTTAGTCCTGTATTGATACTTGATACCTGTTTGATGGTTCGTCGGAGGGCATAGCGGGATTTCTTATAAGCTTCCGGGTTAGAGTCACACTCCTTCAAAGCGGCACCTCTACCCTTTATCTCAGTGTGGATGTTGCCTGTAATCCATGGTTTCTGTTTGGGGTATGTACGTACAGTCACTGTGGGGACGACGCCATCGATGCACTTACTGATGAAGCCAGTGACTGATGTGGTGTACTCCTCAATGCCATCAGAAGAATCCCGGAACATATTCCAGTCTGTGCTAGAAAAACAGTCCAGTAGCTTAGCATCTGCTTTATCTGACCACTTTTTTATTGACTGACTTAGTTTTTGCTTGTAAGCAGAAATCAGAAGTATAGAATTTTGGTCAGATTTGCCAAATGGAGGGTGAGGGAGAGCTTTGTACGCGTCTCTGTGTGTGGAGTAAAGGTTGTCTAGAGTTGTTTTCCCTCTGGTTGCACATTTAACATGCTGGTAGAAATCAGCTAAAACGGATTTAAGTTTCCCTACATTAAAGTCTCCGGCCACTAGGAGCGCCGCCTCTGGATGAGCATTTCCTGTTTGCTTATGGCCGTATACAGCTCATTGAGTGCAGTCTTAGTGCCAGCATCGTTTTGTGGTGGTAAATAGACAGCTACGAAGAATATAGATGAAAACTATCTTGGTAGATACTGTGGTCTACAGCTTGTCATGAGATACTCTACCTCAGGTGAGCAAAACCTTGAGACTTCCTTAGATATCGTGCACCAGCTGTTGTTTACAAATATACATAGGCCCCCACCCCTTGTCTTACCAGAGGCTGATGTTCTATCCTGCCGATACAGTGTTTAACCCGCCAGCTGTATGTCATTCATGTCGTCGTTCAGCCACGACTCGGTGAAACATAAGATATTACCGTTTTTAATGTCTCGTTGGTAGGATATGCAGTTGAAGTCTAAGTTGAAGTTTACGTACACCTTAGCCAAATACATTTAAACTCCCTTTTTCACAATTCCTGACATGTAATTCTAGTAAAAAGTCCCAGTCTTAAGTCAGTTAGGATCACCACTTTATTTTAAGATTGTGAAATGTCAGAATAACAGTAGAGAGAATGATTTATTTCAGCTTTTATTTCTTTCATCACATTCCCAGTGAGTCAGAAGTTTACATACACTCAATTAGTATTTGTTAGCATTGCCTTTAAATTGTTTAACTTGGGTCAAACCTTTTGGGTAGCCTTCCACAAGCTTCCCACAATAAGTTGGGTGAATTTTGGCCCATTCCTCCTGATAGAGCTGGTGTAACTGAATCAGGTTTGTAGGCTTCCTTGCTCGCACACGCTTTTTCAGTTCTTCCCACAATTTTTCTATAGGATTGAGGTCAGGGCTTTGACTTTGTTGTCCTTAAGCCATTTTGCCACACCTTTGGAAGTATGCTTGGGGTCATTGTCCATTTGGAAGACCCATTTGCGACCAAGCTTTAACTTCCTGACTGATGACTTGAGATGTTGCTTCAATATATCCACATAATTTTCCTTCCTCATGATGCCACCTATTTTGTGAAATGCACCAGTCCCTCCTGCAGCAAAGCACCCCCACAACATGATGCTGCCACCCCCGTGCCGTACTGTAACGTCTGCGTCCAACTCACACTCCCAAACACTTAGATCCCCGGAACGCAGCCCACTTTCCAGCTCACTCTCCAGATCCCAATCACCGGAATTCTAATCACCTGTTCACACAACTGCATGTCATCATCCCACAATATTTAGTTTAGTTCCTTGCACCCCATCACTGTGAGGTAATGTTTGTTAGAGGCACACTTTTATGGATCTCGTTTGTCCCGTCCTTCTCTTTTCCTGTGTATGATAGTTTTTGCCTGCCTCACTCAAGATGCCTTTTGCCTATTCCATGCCTGTACTGTTGCCATTTTTGGTCCTACCGTGTATGACCTTCTGCCTGCCCCTGGACCCAGCTACTTGCCTCATCCTATGGTCCCTTTCATTAAACACCTGCTGCGCTCTGCGCTTGAAACCAGCTCTCTCTCCCTCGTGTTCATTACAACTATTTTACACCTAGGGTTACTATACATAACTTTAACCCAATTTATAAGAGATTCTACAAAATTGAAATATCCTAGGCATTTATATATAAACTCCAGTCGTACTTTATCAAAAGCCTTTTCAAAATCAGCTATGAAATCCAGGCCTGGTTTCCCCGATATTTCATATTATTCTATTGTTTCCAGTACTTGTCTTATATTATCTCCAATGTATCGTCCATGTAAAAAACCTGTCTGATTAGGATGAATAATATCTGACAATACCTTTTTAATTCTATGCGCCAAGCATTTACCTATAATTTTTTCATCACAACACTGAAGTGTAATAGGCCTCCAGTTTTTTAAATGGACTGGATCTTTATATAGACCACTTGGGTCCTGTTTCAGGAATAATGAAATCAGATAATCTACTGTTTGTATAGGAGTGGTTAAAACATGCTAATAATGGTCCTCTGAGTATATAAAAAAAAAGTTTGGTATACTTCCACTGGTTTGCCATCCAGCCCTGGAGTTTCCCCAGCCTTAAAGGCTTTAATTGCATCAAGAAGTTCCTCCTCTGTAATTTGGCCTTCACATGAGTCTTCTGTACAGATGGTAATTTTACATTATTAATAGGAAAGATCCATACAATTAGCTTTGGTTAGTGGAGATGGAGGAGACTGAAACAAAAACATATTCTTAAAGTACTTTACTTCCTCTTTCAAAATATAATTTGGTGAATCATAGACTGATCATTTCTTTGTCAAAGAAAAGAGCACACAGTGCCACCCACAGAACAGAAGCAGATCAACCGCCAAATGCATTTCCATCGCCCTCACCTCTATTTTTATTATATATAGCCATTAAAAAAATATATATATATTTATATATATATACAGTGATGGAAAAAAGTTTGCCCACTGACAAAGAAATGATCAGTCTATAATTTTAATGGTAGGTTTATTTGAACAGTGAGAGACAGAATAACAACAACAAAAAATCCAGAAAAACGCATGTGAAAAATGTTATAATTTGATTTGCATTTTAATGAGGGAAATAAGTATTTGAACCCCTCTCAATCAGAAAGATTTCTGGCTCCCAGGTGTCTTTTATAGAGGTAACGAGCTGAGATTAGGAGCTCACTCTTAAAGGGAGTGCTCCTGATCTCAGCTTGTTACCTGTATAAAAGACACCTGTCCACAGAAGCAATCAATCAATCAAATTCTCAAACTCTCCACCATGGCCAAGACCAAAGAGCTCTCCAAGGATGTCAGGGACAAGATTGTAGACCTACACAAGGCTGGAATGGGCTACAAGACCATCGCCAAGCAGCTTGGTGAGAAGGTGACAACAGTTGGTGCGATTATTCGCAAATGGAAGAAACACAAAAGAACTGTCAATCTCCCTCGGCCTGGGGCTCCATGCAAGATCTCACCTCGTGGAGTTGCAATGATCATGAGAACGGAGAGGAATCAGCCCAGAACTACACGGGAGTATCTTGTCAATGATCTCAAGGCAGCTGGGACCATAGTCACCAAGAAAACAATTGGTAACACACTACGCCGTGAAATCCTGCAGCGCCCGCAAGGTCCCCCTGCTCAAGAAAGCACATATACATGCCCGTCTGAAGTTTGCCAATGACCATCTGAATGATTCAGTTGACAACTGGGTGAAAGTGTTGTGGTCAGATGAGACCAAAATGGAGCTCTTTGGCATCAACTCAACTCGCCGTGTTTGGAGGAGGAGGAATAATGCCTATGACCCCAAGAACACCATCCCCACCGTCAAACATGGAGGTGGAAACATTATGCTTTGGGGGTGTTTTTCTGCTAAGGGGACAGGACAACTTCACCGCATCAAAGGGACAATGGACGGGGCCATGTACCGTCAAATCTTAGGTGAGAACCTCCTTCCCTCAGCCAGGGCATTGAAAATGGGTCGTGGATGGGTATTCCAGCATGACAATGACCCAAAACACACGGTCAAGGCAACAAAGGAGTGGCTCAAGAAGAAGCACATTAAGGTCCTGGAGTGGCCTAGCCAGTCTCCAGACCTTAATCCCATAGAAAATCTGTGTAGGGAGCTGAAGTTTCGAGTTGCCAAACGTCAGCCTCGAAACCTTAATGACTTGGAGAAGATCTGCAAAGAGGAGTGGGACAAAATCCCTCCTGGGATGTGTGCAAACCTGGTGGCCAACTACAAGAAACGTCTGACCTCTGTGATTGCCAACAAGGGTTTTGCCACCAAGTACTAAGTCATGTTTTGCAGAGGGGTCAAATACTTATTTCCCTCATTAAAATGCAAATCAATTTATAACGTTTTTCACATGCGTTTTTCTGGATTTTTTGTTGTTGTTATTCTGTCTCTCACTTTTCAAATAAACCTACCATTCAAATTATAGACTGATCATTTCTTTGTCAGTGGGCAAACGTACAAAATCAGCAGGGGATCAAATACTTTTTTCCCTCACTGTATATATATACACTTTAAAAATCCTGTTTATCTTATTTTCCATAATTAGCTATTAATATTTGTAGTAATGAAGGCAATTTATGCAATGGATTTTTACCTCACCAGTCTCGCCATTACCAAAATTACATTATAGCAATCACTTATTATATTAGCAAACAATTATTGTGAATCATCCTATATTGTCCCTAACATCTTTTACTCCCTCGCAACAGTTGTGGGATACACACACACTCATACACACTCAACACCTTTACCCCACAACAACCATAGACTCAGATTCTCAACAGTTGCAACATCCCAGAGCCCAACTCAAGAAAGGTCTTGATTTACAAATGCATATACAGTTGCAGCTCTATGAGAAGGCCTGCAAAACTGTGCAAAAAAAATGGGGAGATTTTATTAACCATTGTCATGTCCTAGATGATGGAGGTCAGATATACCCCCTTCCCCTGAAACACCAACAATATTGTCCAGCGTATTGACCATATTCCCAAGCATCTCTGTGCAGTCAGATTTTGTGCCACCAGGGCCACAATAATATGCCCCCTCTCTGAATGTCCGAGTGTGTATTTCCCACTGTAAAGCATGGAGGAGGAGGTGTTATGGTGTGGGGGTGCTTTGCTGGTGACACTGTCTGTGATTTATTTAGAATTCAAGACACACTTTCTGCAGCGATACGCCATCCCATCTGGTTTGGGCTTAGTGGGACTATCATTTGTTTTTCAGCAGGACAATGATCCAACACACCTCCAGGCTGTGTAAGGGCTATTTTACCACGAAGGAGAGTGATGGAGTGCTGCATCAGATGACCTGGCCTCCACAATCCCCCGACCTCAACCAAATTGAGATGGTTTGGGATGAGTCGGATCGCAGAGTGAAGGAAAAGCAGCCAACATGTGCTCAGCATATGTGGGAACTCCTTCAAGACTTTTGGAAAAGTATTCTAAGTGAAGCTGGTTGAGAGAATGCCAAAGGTGTGCAAAGCTGTCATCAAGGCAAAGGGTGGCTATTTGAAGAATATAAAATATAAAATGTTGACAGTTTTGATGTCTGTTATTCTATAATGTAGTAAATAGTAAAAATAAAGAAAACCCCTTGAATGAGTAGGTGTTCTAAAACTTTTGACCGGTAGTGTACTGTATGTAAATGTGATATTTCTGTTTTTTATTTTTAATACATTTGCAAACATTTCTAAAAACCTGTTTTTGCTTTGTCATTATGGGGTATTGTGTGTAGATTGATGAGGAAGGGGCGCAGCGGTCTAAGGCACTGCATCTCTTCATCTTTTAACCACATAAAGTGTCTTCTGCACCTTCCAAGCAGTTTTTTTTGGCAGCTACATTTATAATAAAGACCAAATGTGAAAAAGATTAAGTTTTTACAGTTCATGGTAATAAAATATGTTTTTTTAATTAAATGTTGCATACAAGGAATACGCTAGTGAATGTTCAACATAAAGAGAAACAGTTGATAGCATTATAAAATAGGTATGAAGATGAAGGGTAGATGGCTTTAAATAGGCTGGAAGTGGAGTATCTGTGAAGAGAAGGACCTTCTCAAAGGCACTGATTGACTGGTGCAATCTGACATCAAATACATAATCTTACAAATGTTATGTGCAAAGTGAATCTTTGGTTGGAATCTTTGGTCACAATCAATGTTTTAATGTTTCTCAATTATAAGCCCTGTTTATACTTGGTGCTAACATGTGTCCTGTGCTCTTTTATTGTCCACATTCTGATTGTGCTCTTTTTTGACAGGTGTAGATGATTAAAAGACACTGTGATCTTATTGTGATCAGATCTTCATGACCACCTCTGGAGGTAGCCAGGGACCCGTTGTAATAATTATTCCGCTTTGTAAAAACATTTGACAGGTAACACCATTGACTTATGGCATCAATAACTGTCTTAAAAAATATATTTGCATATTGTTTTGCAACAATATCGGTCAAATCATTTGCTTACAGGGAGGGATCAGGAAATCTAGTCACAATGCAAACCTAAAAATGCAGAGTGCTTTATTCAATCTTCATCGCGGAAGTCAGCTTTACAGTGTGATTCACGGTAACAGTGCATATGTCTGCTCAATCGGAAATTACCTTTGAATTTCTATTGCGGAATCTGTAACGTTCCAGAATGTTATCAGAATTTAACAGACCTTGATCAGATAGTGATTGAATCATCTTGTTCAGATGATGAAAGCCTCATGTTAGTTGTGTAAACAAGGCTTTAGACGAAATGGTTTGAGACAAAAATATCCAGGTCTCTGGAACTATACAAGACACCAAGGTAAAGCAGATACTGTAATGTGATCAGTTCACTTGAGATCCTAATTATGCACGTGGAAATTAGTTGGTAATGCTTTATTTACAATACATTTGGTTTTGGCTGGTATTTTGCCTGATGTTTACTGAGAAATCATGGGATAACTGAAAGGTTTTGAATTCAACAGAATTGGTAATGACCAATTATGAGATGAGTTATGGTGCTTGTTATAAAGAACCCCAAGAAAATACATAGTGAATCATTCAACTTTGGCCTCAATTCAACTGAACCTGTATTGCAATGTTCACATTATTGATTTGACTGAACCCATTTTGCTGGCTTTATCTGGCTTTGTCATTGTGCCATGCTGTGCAATGTTGGCTATTACTGTATCTTTTCACCACAGCTTGATGGTGAAGAGGATGTAGGTTACAGTTTTTCGTGTTTTTATGTGTATAGATATAAAAATAGTTAATTTAAAATAAGAAAATGCAATGACATATACAATTGAATTCGGAAGTTTACATACACTTAGGTTGGAGTCATTAAAACTCGTTTTTCAAGCACTCCACAAATTTCTTGTTAACAAACTATAGTTTTGGCAGGTCGGTTAGGACATCTACTTTGTGCATGACACAAGTAATTTTCCCAACAATTGTTTACAGACAGATTATTTCACTTATAATTTACTGTATCACAATTCCAGTGGGTCAGAAGTTTACATACACTAAGTTGACTGTGCCTTTAAACAGCTTGGAACATTCAAGAAAATTATGTCATGGCTTTAGAAGCTTCTGATATGCTAATTGACATCATTTGAGTCAATTGGAGGTGTACCTGTGGATGTATTTCAAGGCCTACCTTCAAACTCAGTGCCTCTTTGCTTGACATCATGGGAAAATCTAAAGAAATCAGCCAAAAACTCAGAAAAACATAGTGTAGACCTCCACAAGTCTGGTTCATCCTTGGGAGCAATTTACGAACGCCTGAAGGTTCCACGTTCATCTGTACAAACAATAGTACGCAAGTATAAACACCATGGGACCACGCAGCCATCATACCGCTCAGGAAGGAGACACATTCTGTCTCCTAGAGATGAATGTACTTTGGTGCGAAAAGTGCAAATCAATCCCAGAACAACAGCAAAGGACCTTGTGAAGATGCTGGAGGAAACAGGTACAAAAGTATCTACATGCACAGTAAAACAAGTCCTATATTGACCTAACCTGAAAGGCCGCTCAGCAAGGAAGAAGCCACTGCTCCAAAACCGCCATAAAAAAGCCAGACTACGGTTTGCAACTGCACATGGGGACAAAGTTTGTACTTTTTGGAGAAATGTCCTCTGATCTGATGAATCAAAAATATAATTTTTGGGCCAATATGACCATTGTTATATTTGGAGGAAAAAGGGGGAGGCTTGCAAGCCGAAGAACACCATCCCAACCGTGAAGCACGGGGGTGGCAGCGTCATGTTGTGGGGGTGCTTTTCTGCAGGAGGGACAGATACACTTCACAAAATAGATGGCATCATATATGTGGATATATTGAAGCAACATCTCAAGACATCAGTCAGGAAATTAAAGCTTGGTCGCAAATGGGTCTTCCGAATGGACAATGACCCCAAGCAAACTTCCAAAGTAGTGGCATAATGGCTTAAGGACAAAAAAGTCAAGGAATTTCAGTGGGCATCACAAAGCCTTGACCTCAATCCTATGGGGCGGCAGGGTAGCCTAGTGGTTAGAGTGTTGCACTAGTAACTGAAAGGCTGCAAGTTCAAATCCCCCGAGCTGACAAGGTACAAATCTGTCATTCTGCCCCTGAACAGGCAGTTACACCAGCTCTATTTATTATTATTAACCTTTATTTAACTAGGCAAGTCAGTCAAGAGCAAATTGTTATATTCAATGACAGCCTAGGAAGAGTGGGTTAACTGCCTTGTTCAGGGGGAGAAGAACAGGTTTTTACCTTGTCAGCTCAGGGATTTGATTTTGCAATCTTTTGGTTACTAGTTCAACACTCTAACCACTAGGCTACCCTGCCACCCAGGAGGAGTGGGCCAAAATTCACCCAACTTATTGTGGGGAGCTTGTGGAAGGCTACCCAAAACATTTGACCCAATTTAAACAATTTAAAGGCAATGCTACCAAATACTAATTGAGTGTATGTAAATGTTTGACCCACTGGGAATGTGATGAAAGAAATAAAAGCTGAAATATATCATTCTCTCTACTATTATTCTGACATTTCACATTCTTAAAATAAAGTGGTGATCCTAACAAATTTTTACTAGGATTAAATGTCAGGAATTGTGAAAACTGTGTTTAAATGTATTTGGTTAAGGTGTATGTAAACTTCCGACTTCAGCTGTAATATGGTAATATACAGTGGTGTGGTATTTTATCCTGTAGGTGTTTCCTGTAGAAGTGTGAACATCCAACGGCTTTGTGAGTTACACTGCAATTATTTGTCAGACTTTACCTGCCAGTTAAATTAATGGAGGGTGCATATAGGAGAGGGTCGGATGACTGTGGTGGCTATATGAGTTTATTGTCAGGGAGTTTTTGATGCACTCCCATTCAGTTTTAGGGAACTGTTCTAAGCCTCTATTGGAAATGCCTTTCGGGTGAGTTCCGAAGTGTGCCATGTGATTAATAAAAAAATGAGGGAGCTGTTTGCCCCTCTGGATAACAGCCAGTACTGAATGCTACTGAAGCAAAACTCCTAAATACATTCCCAGATGAAGGACGGGGACCAGATCTGATAAATAAACAAACAACAAACTGTTCTTCATTCTACAGAGTTGTTTTAAGATACTGGTTATTGGTTAAATGACACAATCGGAAAACAAGGACAGGCAGATCATGCAAATTAAAAAGGCAGTTCAAATGGCATGGAGGGAGGGGGGCAGTCCAGAGAAAGAGCACTTAAAATTGTGGTCTCAAATTTCTTCTCTGCGTTAAAAAAATAAAATCCTAATTTGCCAGCTGTCACTTCATTACTGGCAAAGGGTATGTGTACTGACAGGGGTTGGCCAGTGCATGTGTTCAAGTCAGTTTTGTTTGTTAGTTTTACCCCTTTTCAGCTTGGTTGTGTAATGTACAAGACCAAGATGTGATCGTGTAGCCCTTTCTTTGTAGGCCTTTGTCCTCCTCCTTCTCCTCATACTGGGTGGACAAACTGGTAGACCAGTCTCTGGGAGACGTCAGGCTTGCGGATGATGCCCTTCTTGTAATACTGCCGTATGGAGCGGCTCAGCTTGTCATAGTTCATCGCTGGACGGTTCTTCCTCCGTCCCCAGAGTCTCGCCACATGAGCAGAGTCCTCAATTTTGAAAATACCTGGCAGACAGCAGAGTGGGATTAGATATGGAATACATTGTCACTCCATTCCATTGTCATTTTCCGTCTTTTTGATTAAATTAGAAAATTATAATAAAAATTTGAAGAGAGAAGAGGACTGATTATTGCAGAGTTGAAAATACTTCTGAACTTATCCCATCCCAATTCTTGGCGGTCACACTGCCTGCCTGGCTCACCTTTCTCCTTGTTGAGCCAGCGGATGCAGCGTCCGTAGTTGTGGGGCTTGAGGAGCAGCTCTCTGAGGAACTGCCACAGGTGGATGGGCTGGCCTGAGCACGACGAGTCTGCCTCCAACCACAGCTCCTCTCCGCCTGCACAGAGGGGGGAGGGATGAGCACACACACACACACACATATTTGCTAACAAGACTGCACTATACATGACCCTCTGCTCTTCTACCTAGGAGCTATATGAACACAACTGTCACTACTCCTTCCCAAGGGCCAACAACACTCTGGCCCTAGAGAAACTAGATTCATGTCACTTTCGGTCCTAATAAAGCTACTAGAGAAGAGGATAAACCTACCTGTGATTTTGCTGTCTCCAACTGAACACCTCTCTTTCATCCAGGCAGCTGTGGGGAGAGAAAGAAGGGGATATAAAAAGAGAGAGATGAATTGTTGTATTGTTTGAACAGAATAATACAAGCTTCAGTATAGAAAACAGTAGTACAGTATGTGCAGACTGTCTACGCTAGTCATACAGCTACAATATTATAACACAGCTGAATGTCTACGCCAGTCATACAGCTACAGTATTATAACACAGCTGAATGTCTACGCCAGTCATACAGCTACAGTATTATAACACAGCTGAATGTCTACGCCAGTCATACAGCTACAGTATTATAACACAGCTGAATGTCTACGCCAGTCATACAGCTACAGTATTATAACACAGCTGAATGTCTACGCCAGTCGTACAGCTACAGTATTATAACACAGCTGAATGTCTACGCCAGTCATACAGCTACAGTATTATAACACAGCTGAATGTCTACGCCAGTCATACAGCTACAGTATTATAACACAGCTGAATGTCTACGCCAGTCATACAGCTACAGTATTATAACACAGCTGACTGTCTACGCCAGTCGTACAGCTACAGTATTATAACACAGCTGAACGTCTACGCCAGTCGTACAGCTACAGTATTATAACACAGCTGAATGTCTACGCCAGTCATACAGCTACAGTATTTTAACACAGCTGAATGTCTACGCCAGTCATACAGCTACAGTATTATAACACAGCTGAATGTCTACGCCAGTCATACAGCTACAGTATTATAACACAGCTGAATGTCTACGCTAGTCATACAGCTACAGTATTATAACACAGCTGACTGTCTACGCCAGTCATACAGCTACAGTATTATAACACAGCTGAATGTCTACGCCAGTCATACAGCTACAATATTATAACACAGCTGAATGTCTATGCCAGTCATACAGCTACAGTATTATAACACAGCTGACTGTCTACACCAGTGATACAGCTGCCCTGAGAAAAAATATAAACGCAACATGGAACAATGTAAAAGATATTACTGAGTTACAGTTCATGTAAGGAAATCAGTAAATGAAAATTAATTCATTAGGCCCTATTCTATGGACTGGGAATACAGATATGCATCTGTTGGTCACAGATACCTTTAAAAAAAAATAGGGGTGTGGATCAGAAAACCAGTCAGTATCTGGTGTGACCACCATTTGCGTTATGCAGTGCAACACATCTCCGTTGCATAGAGTTGATCAGGCTGTTGATTGTGGCCTGTGGAATGTTGTCCCAATGGCTATGCGAAGTTGCTGGATATTGGCGTAAATTAGAACACGCTGTCGTACACGTCGATTCAGAGCATCCAAACATGCTCAATGGGTGACATGTCTGGTGATTATGCAGGCCATGGAAGAACTGGGACATTTTCAGCTTCCAGGAATTGTGTACAGATCTTTGTGTCATGGGGCCGTACATTATCATGCTGAAACATGAGGTGATGGGGGCGGATGAAAGGCACAACAAATGGCCTCAGGATCTCGTGACAGTATCTCTGTGCCATACCATAATCCCACCACCACCATGGGGCACTCTATTCGCAATGTTGACAGCAAACTGCTCGCCCACACAACGCCATACACAATGTCTGCAATCTGCTTGGTACACTTCAAAACGCGATTCATTCGTGAGGAGCACACTTCTCCAGCGTGCAAGCGGCCATCGAAGGTGAGCATTTTCCCATTGAAGTTGTTTACAACGCCGAACTGCAGTCAGGTCAAGACCCTGGTGAGGATGACGAGTACGCAGATTAGCTTCCCTGAGATGGTTTCTGACATTTGTCCTGGTGGCTAGTCTCAGACGATCCTGCAGGTGAAGAAGCCGGATGTGGAGGTCTTGGGCTGGCGTTGTTACATGTGGTCTGCGGTTGTGAGGCTGCGTTAATTCTCTAAAACAACATTGGAGGCGGCTTAAGGTAGAGAAATTAACATTAAATTATCTGGCTACAGCTCTGGTGGACATTCCTGCAGTCACCATGCCATTTGCACGCTCCCTCAAAACTTGAGACAACTGTGGCATTGTTGTGTGAAAAAACTGCACATTTTAGAGTGTTCTTTTATTTTCCCCAGGCCCAAGGTGCACCTGTGTAATGATCATGCTGTTGAATCAGCTTCTTGATAAGGCACACTTGTCAGGTGGATGGGTTATCTTGGCAAAGGAGAAATGCTCACAAACCTGGATGTAAACACATTTGTGCACAATGCTTTTTGTGCGTATGGAACATTTCTGGGATAATATATTTCAGCTCATGAAATATGGGACTTTACATGTTGCGTTTATATTTTTGTCCAGTGTATTATAACACACCTGACTGTCCACACCAGTCATGCAGTTATTATAACACACCTGACTTCCAGATGTCCAGGTGGGCGTACAGAGTGTCTCCACACTGAGGGGCCCTCTGCCTGAAGTCCTCTTCACTCATGGCACACAGGTCTTTCCCAGTCAGCTCCTGGAAGGTCTTTCCAGCCTGAGGCAGTCTGTACAAATGCTCTGTCCACAGCAACCACTTCTGAACGTTCCCCGAGTTCCACTCCATGGGGTCTGGGGATAACAGATTAAAACGATCAAAATATTTTTTTTTATTTGTTAGTCCCCTATACATCTATTGAAACTATTAGCTAGCAGTACTATTAACTAGCAGTAACATTTACAATAACTGTCAACTGCATGTCTGTTGACCTTCAATAGGGAAGGATCTATTCAGGGTAAAAAAAAAACATGAACACAATGGAGACCCTGTGTGTGTGTGTGTGTGTGTGTGTGTGTGTGTGTGTGTGTGTGTGTGTGTGTGTGTGTGTGTGTGTGTGTGTGTGTGTGTCCAGAGATCGATCAAGTGACACTGTAGTAGAGGGACCACACACACATCTAGCGTCTCCACTGTGTTCATGGTTGATTTGGTAACCCTCTCTAACTACCCTGAGTAGATCCCTCCCTATATGTCTCTATTTATATGTATGTATGCAGACATATACAGACACAAATGATGTCAGTCAGAGGCCTATCACTGTCTTCATCTCAAACTGTTTATTTGACTAGTATTTTCTCTGTGAGGTTCACTCTGGGTAAACTCTAATCACAGGCGTGAGCTGGGGAGAATGGTGGTTTGCATAAGGTACGGTACTGTTCTGTTGTGTACTCTACAATCGTTTTCATCAGTTGAAACGTACCATGACACCACATTTTCGATACAACAGCAGCAACAGCAGGACGAGGGGCACTGAGATGTCAGGGTGTGACTGACTGAAGACATCTTACAGTACACATACAGTACTGTATGCCTTCAACCTGCTGTTTGCTTTGCCAGTTGAACAGACCTCACCCAAGTACTGTGTACACGGCTGTTGGCAGGCGAGCAACAACGTCATTCCTGTAAAGTCCTGTTGGGTATTTGTTAAACGCATGCAAAGGTTGGGATTATACAGATCCTGGAGCAGACAAACATGACTTGCGTCAGAGAGACATCATTCTTCATCGAGCTGTCATCCATCAGCCATTATCATCTAGCAGCAGGAGTGTCTTTTGTCTCAGGAAGACGTGTCTGCTCTGAATCAATATATCAATACCTCTGTCAATACCTGGACGGTAATGCATGAATACGCTAGAATGATCGGCCATGATGTTCTTAATGCTATTAGATAATAAGCAGAATCTACCGCACACCCACAGCTGATTAGTGAAGGTGCTGGAGGCAAAGGCAAAACTGGAGAAACTGGAAAAGTCTCTGCACACTTCCAGTCAGATGCACATTCTATGCTATTTTGTTTGTTTTTTCGCATTGTTTGTAACGTATTTTGTAAATGATGTTGCTGCTACCGTCTCTTATGCCTAGTTATTGTTATTTTCTTCTGTTACTTTTTATTTTATTTTTTACTTTAGTATATTTAGTAAATATTTTCTTAAACCTTATTTATTGAACTGCATTGTTTGCTAAGGGCTTGCAAGTAAGCATTTCACGGTAAGGTCTACACCTGTTGTATTTGGCGCATGTGACAAATAAAATTTGATTCGATTTTTGATTTGATATCTTTAATTATGGCTGAGCTTTCAGTCAGTCGACCTTCTTGTAATGCTCTTGAAAGGGAGACAGGATCATGCAGCGATGGCAGCCATAGAATAACAATTATGAGAAAGTGCATGGGCTATGGTTTGTAGCCCACATCAAATATGAAATGCACATGATGCTGATGTAACAACCATCAATTAATTGTACATTGCACATGGAATGAGTATCCACCACAGAACATAGCTTCAAACAGAAATATCCATAAACTCTAGAATGAGAGTGGCAGCTTACTACAGTACCAGTACCTACCTGGGGTGATGTTGAGCAGCTTGCAGGCCGTCTCGATGTCCTTCAGCACCTCTCCGACCACCATGCTCTGGACCTGCTCCAGGGAACGCTCCTCCTCCTGGCCCTCTAGCCCCGGGGAGAGCCCCAGGGCCTGACTGTCGATGACGGGGCACTGCTCTGGCTCCTCTCGGTGCGCCGTCCTGGGTACAGGGACAGGCACGGCGCAGGCCAGACCCGGGGAGGCCTCTGACACCTTCACCAGCCAGGCAGAGTCTTCGGTAAAGAGCATGTCAAAGCAGGACAGGTAGAGGCCCGAAAGGCCGCGATGCTCCAGAGCCTCCATGCAGGGCTTGGTGTCCTCCATCTCCCAGGCAGCCCCAGCCCCGGCCCTGTGTCCCATGTTGCTCTCAGACAGACCTAGGCGGGGCGGAAACAACGGGATGCTGCCCTCTGATGATAGACTCTCCCCCGGTCTCGACATGGCTGCTGCCTCCTGGAATGGAAATGTAGTTAACAATAGTCATGAAGATTTACAGATGTCAAGAAGGTCAAAGTAGTACATCAGTATATGTTTTTATACTGTAGGTGTGGAGATACAGTGCATTGGCCACATTCATAAAATTTTGATGATGGAATAATGAAAAACAACAGTTTGTCATCAAATGGTATTTGATCCTGCAACACCATTTCAGCTGAGTACTATGTGGATAATTCTCGGACAACTTTCCATAGCCTACTTGTTGACCCAGAGTAAACTAGTGTTTATTTATTTAAGTGAGAATGAGCAATAGCACGCACTAGCTCTCTTATTTCATATTCAAGTCAGTTCAATGTCAGACAGAAAAACGTAAAAGACTCTTTCACTGAAAACCTGTAAAGAAGATGTTGCAGTGACCTAAACGAGCTTCATGATTGCCAAATTGTAATAACGTTTTGGAATCATTGTAATGATTGAAATTCTAAAACAAAGTATTATGAACATATAATTTTATGCAGTAGGTGTTATTCCTACAGTAAATCAAAATCACAGTACCTTCGAGAAAATATCCATGCCCAAAGACCTGGCTGCTAAACATGCAACAGTTTCAAAACTGTAAGAAAGTCCATCAGAGGGACTGTGGGTGTGAGTCCTCCAGGGGATTGTGGGTGTGAGTCCTCCAGGGGATTGTGGGTGTGAGGCCTCCAGGGGATTGTGGGTGTGAGTCCTCCAGGGAATTGTTGGTGTGAGTCCTCCAGGGGATTGTGGGTGTGAGTCCTCCAGGGGATTGTGGGTGTGAGTCCTCCAGGGGATTGTTGTTGTGAGTCCTCCAGGGGATTGTTGGTGTGAGTCCTCCAGGGGATTGTGGGTGTGAGTCCTCCAGGGGATTGTGGGTGTGAGTCCTCCAGGGGATTGTTGGTGTGAGTCCTCCAGGGGATTGTTGGTGTGAGTCCTCCAGGGGATTGTGGGTGTGAGTCCTGCAGATGGACTGCGGTGCCGGGTGTGACTCCTCCAGAGCACACAGGCCAGAGCAGAAACTGAGGTGAGAGCGTGTTTGCTGGGGCTCTTTAAATGTGTCTGGAGCCAAGTGAAGAAATGACTGGTGAAATGACCCTGAAGATATTCACTGCACAGTGCACAGCACCAGCAGGACAGGCATGGGGCAAAATGGATTTGACTGAGTCTCTTACTTGTGGGTCAGTGGCCTAGAATGGGTTGTGACTTGGGGGTAGATGACTTGTATTGAGGCCTAAAGCGGTATGACTGCCTGCTTTTGCCTTTCAAGGTGCCATCTCCGCAGTCCTTTGACTCCACTGTCAGCTGGAGTTTTTAATCAAATGAAAGAAAGATAGTGTGGAGGAGAAGACAACTTAAATATGGCATGACAATGGGCTGGTGGTGTTGTCTGCTCAGGAAAAGTCTCAGAAGAATTTGGAGGAATTTGTATTTCTTGTGTCAATTCACTCTGTTTACGTACATATTGGTTTCAGTAGTTTTGCCCTGCCTCATGTAAAATGTCCCAGAGGTATTTCTCAAAACGTGACCCCCACCCCCACCTTTAAATTGTTTTCTTCACAGGTGCATTTCTACTGGCATTAAAGTTCCATCCTAAGTCAACATCAGAGGATGCCAGTGTAATCACAGGATGACCTCACTTATGGTTCAGTGTACCTGGCTACCTGCTGCCAGGAGCTAGAAGGGAAGGAGCATAGCTGTCATACAGACAGGGTTATCAGTAGTTGTGCTGTGTTAAATATGCCTGCTCTCACATTGCACATGTTCAAGGAGTGACATGCTTTGTTTGTCCAGAGAGACTGTTAGACACTGTATTAATAAAACAGCTATAACACTACCGTGCCACACCCAGCAACAGCCACCGAAGCCATCAATATATTTATGTTGATCCATTTTTCCACTTGTTATATTGTTGTTTATCAGAGAAACTAAGAAACTGTTGTCATAGAATATTCCCTATTTAGCGTTACCCAAATGATCCTTGCAAGAACACACTTGACAAACCTACAACCGCTCTGTATCAGTCCCAGAGCTGTATTCACCCTAAACGAAATTAAGTTATCCTCCCCAAAATATTTCTCCTCTCTCTTCTCTCTTCTCTCTATCTCTCTATTCTCTGTGTCTCCAACCCCCAGTCTACCCCCTCCCCCATTCCTCCTTTTATCTCCCGATGTCCCGCTAAGGGTCTAGGGATAACCAACTGTCTTCCCTTCATCAGGAGTCAGATTAAAAAGCGCCAGGCGGTGTCCTGGCTAGCCTGCTGTGTGTCCACTCTCCTCTGTAACAGCTTGCGCTAAGCCCATTAGCCTGGCAAATGTAGTCATATTAGCTTTTTCCAAAAAGAGAGGGGACTGGAGAAAGAGGCGCAAACATGCTCCCCAGGGGAAGGATTAAGGGCCTGCCTGATCTCTAAATGAGTTTGGTCAAGACGGTGATATTCATTTCAGGAGAATTAGGCTCCGCTCCATTTGCTGGCCAGGTCAGACACACAGTCAGAGGGACTATAGATGTGAAGGCAGCCATCCTCGCCAGTAACCATCCAGGTCAGGTCTTAGACACACAGTCAGAGGGACTATAGCCGTGAAGGCAGCCATCCTCCCTGGTAACCGTCCAGGTCAGGTCTTAGACACACAGTCAGAGGGACTATAGCCGTGAAGGCAGCCATCCTCCCTGGTAACCATCCAGGATAGGCCTTAGACACACAGTCAGATCCTATCCCTATGAGAAGCTCATTAAGGCAAAACTTTCTTTAATATAAAAAATGTGTTTAACATCAAGTACTGTATATCTAAAGATTTTTCTATTTCAATATTAGGATGCTAGTGACTAGTGACTTTCTCAGGAACAGGAGGCGAATACCCTGACTGCTTGGTCTTTTACAAGACTGTTGTATCTGATTTAAAATTACTCTTTGAGACAAAAGTGGGCACAAGTATTAGATATAGGAAAATGCAACAGTCACCACATTTCCCTTGTTAAGTCCTCTCCCTGTGCTCCTCCAAAGGGCTTCCTTGATTGATTTTGGGGTTAAAGAAGTATATAAAGTCAGGCATGTTTGCTGTGTGTGTAAATGTGTACGATTTAAAGAGAGATCTGGAGCCTCAGGGATTCGTTGTCATTGTTTATCATGGGAAACATGGAACCGACGAATGAAAGAACAGTTCCGAGACGAAAGAAAAGAAAAGAGAATGACTGCGATCTACGGCAGGCTCCTAGCACAACAAGAGCATGCTGGGAAGCTACATATACCCAGCAACGTCTTTGCTGAGAGAAATATAACATAATACAGCCAATTGACTCTTCTCACACCCTGTCATAATGTTTTTATTTAACCTTTATTTAACCAGGAAGTCCAATTGAGGTCAGAGGAAATCTTTAACACGCTGATAACCAGGTGGTTTTTATGAGGTCTGTTCAAAAAGTAAAGACCCAAGAAGCTTGTGTCAATAATGAAGAGATATTGAAAACACATTAAAAAAAATACAATATGTGTGCAGATAAAACTACAATGCATGGGACTTAAATATTCGTGGTGAGAGTTCACAATAGATCAATGTGTCATTGTTTAGATCAGTCATTCAGTAACAATTGAAATCTTTATAACAATGACACAAACATGTTCTGTCCCCTAGCTCTCTTCCCAACTGAGGGCATACACCTCACACTATTAAACTTGGAATTAGAAATTTTGTGGCCATAAATATTTTGGGGGTGACCAATAACACAGAAACAAACTGTAATTGCAGAAAACTGTAACATCTGAAAAAAGCTGCTTCATAACTTCTTGACTCACTGTCTAATTCATATTAATCAACCATGATGACTGTATCACCCAGGAGCATTCACATATACTGTACATTTGCATGTGAAGCATGAGAAAGCATGTCCCTTGGGACACATTTCTGGACATATTTCCTATTGACTACTTTCCAAGGACGTCTCTTGAGTTATTCCCCTCTTTCTTTATGGACACCTGGAAAGACCCCAGAAA
The DNA here is from genome assembly GCA_030435695.1 of Brachymystax lenok tsinlingensis. NCBI lineage: Eukaryota > Metazoa > Chordata > Actinopteri > Salmoniformes > Salmonidae > Brachymystax > Brachymystax lenok. The sequence continues at coordinate 11,332,059 of CM059797.1, read as the reverse complement.
GGAAAGCAAGAATCAAGAAGCATTTCATCACCATGTAAAGTACCTCTAACATATTAATTGTGACATATCCCTACTGCAGGTGACTGCATGTTATGGAAGCCCAGGAGCCCCTTATCCTTTCCAGGGTAACAATGCCCTCTGGTATAAATCAATCAATGAACAATAGTGGTTGAATCTACATGACTGGATTTGATTGAGGGACGTTGGTTTTTATTTCCTTGTTTCGAAGGGATTGGTATGAATTAGAGCTAATGGTTTCTTTCTGTGTCACGCTATTTTGCTATTCTTGTGACAGGACCATTTCCACCTGCAATGGCATCAGGCCAGGTTCTTCAGAGAGGAGTGGCTACAGTTACCTTTTTTATATTTTCAAAATATTTGATTGCTGATTATTACCCTGAATTGTATGTTTTGAGTGTGGAGAGCTATTGAGCACCTGCACCCTTCATCCTTTCTATCTCTGACAAGGATGTGGGCAAAACACATACTGTTATTCATGATGAGACATATTAATGTGCTATGGTGTTATGGGTTGGGTAGCAGCCAAATCAAAACAGTTACTTTTCTGTACAACGTAAATCCATCAGGTGCCTGTGCTATTCTGGCCTCATTTTTATTACTGTTGGGATCCTCCACTATCTCTTATTGGAAAGATACTTTGCATATTATGGCAGATAAATCGGTTTGTGGCCACATTTGTGTTTGTGATGGTGATTACTATATTGATTGACAAACATCCAAAATACACAGATGGATGCAATAGCACAGATTCTGTAGTATCTTAATGTTGAATAAAATACAATAAACTAAAATACCACAATTGTGTGGTAAGACTCAGGAAATTAGAATATTTACATCTTTATCAGCGTATGAGCTATAAACTGTATGTTTGACAGTGTTGGGGCATAGTGAGCTACATTTAGTTAAACTAGTCATTTACCTACATTTTGCTGTAGCTTGGTGGTAGTTTAACTAAATTCAAATCTTGGAGGTGTTTTCAGTACTTGATACATTCTTTTTTTACCACATAGCGGTGCAGCTAACTACTGGAACTACACTACTTAAAATAAATTAAATGTGGGTGAAGTAGGGAATAATTTCCTTTATTTTTTGGCATCAGACCTGCCTAATTCGTTCTTGAAACATTGTTTTTAATACACTAAATTACACTTTCTGTTAACATATGACCCAAAGTTATCTGTTCTTGCAATTTGTAGCCTATGACATTTCAGATTAACATATAATACGTTTTTAAGTATTTTGTATGTAGTGACCTACACTGGACAAAAATACAAACGCAACATGCAATAATTTCAAAGATTTTACTGTGTTACAGTTCATAAAAAGAAATCAGTCAATTGAAATCAATTCATTAGGCCCCAGATATGCATCTGTTGGTCACAGATTGCAATTTTAGTCAGTATCTGGTGTGACCACCATTTGCCTCATGCAGCGCGACACATCTCCTTGATCAGGCTGTTGATTGTGGCCTATGGAATGTTGTCCCACTCCTCTTCAATGGCTGTGAAAAGTTGCTGGATATTGGCGGGAACTGAAACACACTGTCGTACACGTCAATCCAAAGCATCCCAAATGTGCTCAATGGATGACATGTCTGGTGAGTATGCAGGCCATGGAAGAACTAGGCCATTTTCAGCTTCCAGGAATTGTGTACAGATCCTTGCGACATGTTGTTGTGCATTATCATGCTGAAATATGAGGTGATGGCGGTGGATGAATGGCACAACAATGGGCATCAGGATCTCGTCACGGTATCTCTGTTCATTCAAATGGCCATCGATAAAATACAATTGTGTTCATTGTCTGTAGCTTATGCCTGCCCATACCATAACCCCACCGCCACCATGGGACACCCTGTTCACAACGCTGACATCAGCAAACCGCTCGTCCACACGACACTATACACGCTGTCTGCTATCTGCCCGGTACAGTTGAAAGCGGGATTCATCCGTGAAGAGCACAAGTCTCCAGCATGCCAGTGGCCATCGAAGGTGAGCATAAGCCCACTAAAGTTGATTACGAACTGCAGTCAGGTCAAGACCCTGGTGTGAATGATGAGCAAGCAGATAAGCTTCCCTGAGACGTTTTTTGCAAACCCACAGTTCCATCAGCTGTCCGGGTGGCTAGTCTCAGAAGATCCAGCAGGTGAAGAAGCCAGATGTGGAGGTCCTGGGCTGGTGTGGTTACATGTGGTCTGCGGTTGTGAGGTCGTTTGGACATACTGCCAAATTCTCTAAAACGACGTTGGAGGCGGATTATGGTGGAGAAATTAACATTCAATTATCTGGCAACAGCTTTGGTGGACATTCCTGCAGTCACCATGCCAATTGCACTTTCCCTCAAAACTTGAGACATCTGTGGCATTGTGTTGTGTGACAAAACTGCACATTTTAGAGTGGCCTTTTATTGTCCCCAGCACAAGGTGCACCTGTGTAATGATTATGGTGTTTAAACAGCTTCTTGATAAGGCACACCTGTCAGGTGGATGGATTATCTTGGCAAAAGAGAAATGCTCACTAACATGGATGTAAACACATTTGTTCACAACATTTTTGAGAAATATGCTTTTTGTGCATCTAGTATGGAACATTTCTGGGATCTTTTATTTCAGCTCATGAAACATGGGACCGACACTTTACATGATGAGTTTATATTTTTGGTTGTTTTCTTTTTCAAAGTAACTTTAGTCAACTATATTTTTCTTACGGGTAGTTTTAGTGTAGCTTAACTTCTTTCAGTGTGAAGTAATTGGTAGCTTGGCAAATTATATTTTCAGAGTAGCTTCCCCAATGGTGATTGATCTCTCTTTGTAAAATGTAACCCCATAGACCTTTACCCCATAAGACACAGTGCCTTCATAAAGTATTCATACCCCCTTGACTTATTCCACATTTTGTTGGGCTACAGCCTTACTTCAAAATCAATTCTACACACAATACCCCATATTGACAAAGTGAAAACATGGTTTAAAATTATTTTTTTCATTACTTTTTAGAAGCACCTTTGGCAGCGATTACAGTAGTGAGTCTTTCTGGGTAAGTGTATAAGAGCTTTCAACGGCTGAAATTTGCCCATTATTCTTCTCAAAATTCTTAAAGCTCTGTCAAATTGGTTGTTGATCATTGCTAGACAACCATTTTCAGGTCATGCCATAGATTTTAAAGTAGATTTAAGTCAAAACAGGCCACTCAGGAACATTCAATGTCGTTTTGGTAAGCAACTCCAGTGTCTTTGGCCTTGTGTTTTAGGTTATTGTCCTGCTGAAAGGTGAATTCATTTCCAAGTGTCTGTTGGAAAGCAGACTGAACCAGGAATTCCTCTAGGATTTTGCTTGTGCTAGAAAATTCTTGAAAATATGGATAGTGGTACTCAGTAATGTGTTGTATTGGATTTGGCACAAACATAACACTTTGTATTCAGGACAAAATGTTAATTGCTTTACAATTTTTTTTGCAGAATTACAGAATATTTTTTATTCTGTACAGGCTTCCTTCTTTTCACTCTGTCACTTAGGTTAGTTTTGTGGAGTAACTCAAATGTTGTTAATCCATCCTCAGTTTTGTCCTGTCACAGCCATTAAACTCTGTAACTGTTTTGGCCTCATGGTGAAATCCCTGAGCAATTTCCTTCCTTATGTTTTGAAAGGCTGTTCATCAACACCATCATCCCAGAAACCCAAGACCCACTCCAATTTGCATACTGCCCCAACAGATCCACAGATGACGCAATCTCTATTGCACTCAACACTGCCTTTTCCAACCTGGGCAAAAGAAACACCTACATGAAAATGCTGTTCATTGACTACAGCTCAGTGTTCAACACCATAGTGCCCTCAAAGCTCATCACTAAGCTAAGGACCCTGGGACTAAACACCTCCCTCTGCAACTGGATCCTGGACTTCCTGACGGGCCGCCCCCAGGTGGTAAAAGTAGGCAACAACACATCTGCCATGCCGATCCTCAACACGGGGGCCCCTCAGTGGCGCGTGCTTAGTCCCCTCCTGTACTCCCAGTTCACCCATGACTGCGTGGTCAAGCATGACTCCAACACCATCATTAAGTTTGTCTACGACACAACAATGGTAGGCCTGATCACCAACAACAGTGGGACAGCCTAAAGGGAGGAGGTCAGACACCTCGAAGTGTGGAGATGATCGTGGACTACAGGAAAAGGAGGGCCGAGCACTGCTCCATTCTCATCGACGGGGCTGTAGTGGAGCAGGTTGAGAGCTTCAAGTTCCTTGGGGTCCACATCACCAACAAACTATCATGGTCCAAACACACCAAGAAAGTCGTGAGGAGGGCACAACAACGCCTATTCCCCCTCAGGAGACTGAAAAGATTTGGCAAAGTTTCCTGCCATCCAGGACCTCTTTACCAGGCGGTATCAGAGGAAGGCCCTAAATATTGCCAAAGACTCCAGCCTTCCTAGTCATGGACTGTTCTCTCTGCTACTGCACGGCAAGCGGAACCGGAGCCCCATCTCTAGGTCCAAAAGGCTTCTTAACAGCGTTTACCCCCATAAACAGCTAATCAAATGGCTACCCGGACTATTAGCATTTTTTTACGCTGCTACTGACTGTTTATTATCTATTATCTATGCATAGTCACTTTACCCTTACCCACATGTACATATTACCTCGACTAACCTGTACCCCCGCACATTGACTCGGTACCGGTACTCCCTGTATATAGTCTCGTTATTCTTTTATTGTTGCTCTTTTCTTTATTACTTTAGTTTATTTAGTAATTATTTTTCTTAATATTTAGTTTTCTTAAAACTGCATTATTGGTTAAGGGCTTATAAGTAAGCATTTCACGGTAAGGTTTACACCTGTTGTATTTGGCGCATGTGACAAAGAAAATTTGAAGTATGCCTGTATCTTTGTAGTGACTGGGTGTATTGATACACCATCAAAAGTGCAATTAATAACCTCACCATGCTCAAAGGGATATTCATTGTCTGCTTTTTTTTATTTGACCCAATAACCAATAGGTGCCGGAAATTCTAAAACCTCCCTGGTCTTTGTGGTTGAATCTGTGTTTGAAATTCACTTACAGACAATTGTATGTGTGTGGTACAGAGATGAGGTAGTCATTCAAAAATCATGTTAAACACTACTATTTCACACAGAGTGAGTCCATGTAACTTATTATGTGACTTGTTAAGACAATTTGTACTACTGAACTTATTTAGGCTTGCCATAACAAATGGTTTGAAGACTTGACTCAAGACATTTCAGCTTTTCATTTATTTATTTTTTACATAATTCCACTTTGACGTTATGGGGGTATTGTATTTAGACCAGTGACAAAAAACTATTTTTTTATCCATTTAAAATTCAGGCTGTAACACAACAAATGTGGAAAAAAGTAAAGGGGTGTGAATACTTTCTGAAGGCACTGTAACTGCAAAGTCATTTTCTTTCTTATAACATACAATAAGACCAACACAGAGTGAAAAGCACCTGATAAATCAGCCATAAGAACAGACCCTGGAGCCAGTTCTGTTTCTTTTTTTTCTTACACACACAGACCCCACAGAAAGTGAATGCCGATTACCTGTCCAACTCCTTACCTGGGCCAAGGTGTGCTGGTCTCTGGGTGGTCTCTGGCAGGGATGAGACTGTTGCTGAGTGTAGACAGGATAGGACCCCAACAGATGTAACGTAGACTAGTGGTGATGATGACCTCTGGTCCAGTTAGCCCAGACTCCTCTTCTGTTAGTCTACAGGTGTCTGGTGTTTTCTGATGAGAGGAGATGCACCAGGCAGGAAGGCAAGCAGGTACCAGATAGGGCAGGCCGGCCTCTATGTCACCCAGAAGACTGATGAAGAATCGTCTGCATTGGGACCTGAGGGCTGAGGCTGTCTCCTAGACTACTAGATCACTCAAAAGATGTGAAAGGTGCAGCCTAAAAGAACACTAAGGCTAACTTACGCTATTGGTGACACTGTACCTACTGTGGGTGTGACAGAGGGAGAGCAAGAGTGTGTGAAGGAATTTCAGTTCTATTGGCTGCAGGTCATATTTATACTAGGGCAGCCTTGTTTACCTATGCACACAGTGTGTGTGTGTGTGTGTGTGTGTGTGTGTGTGTGTGTGTGTGTGTGTGTGTGTGTGTGTGTGTGTGTGTGTGTGTGTGTGTGTGTGTGTGTGTGTGTGTGTGTGAGCTGACCCCTGTCTGAGGGCCTTGTTGCCACCCCAGCCCACTCCTCCCAAAATAATGCCTAAGCCCCTTCAGAACACAGTCATTTCTCAACTCTGTTAGTACAACAGCGTCTGATCTTAGTTCAAAGTAAATGGGGGTCTGAGTGTCCATGACAACTTCTCATTTAATCTGGTAGATTCTGCAAAGGTAAACTGAAAAATCATTGGGAAATAGACAGTAGGTTGCTTTGTAAATTGTACTTGAAAAAGCAGTTATTTTGACATTTAAAAAACCTAGTTGTCTTCTTTACTTGAATGTAGTTAGGCAGCACCTTAACAACTGTTAAATCAAATAACATTTTATTCGTCACATGTGCTGAATACTACAGCTGTAGACCTTACCATGAAATGCCTACTAACAAGCCATTAACCAACAATGTATAATTATTTTTAAAGTAAGTAAGAAAATATTTGCTAAAAAAATCATAACTAAAATAATAAACTAAAGTAAGAAAAATAACTATGAAAAGTACCACAGTAAATTAACAATAACGAGGCTATATACAGGGGGTAGCGGTATCGTTTAGTGTTTTTATGACTTAGGGGTAGAAGCTGTTAAGGAACCTTTTGGTCCTAGACATGGTGCTCCGGTACCACTTGCCATGTGGTAGCAGAGAGAGCAGTTTATGACTAGAGTGGTTGGAGTCTTTGACAATTTTTAGGTTCTTCCTCTGACACCGCCTGGTATAGAGGTCCTGGATGGCAGCAAGCTTGGTGATGTACTGGGCCGTACGCATTGCCCTCTGTAGCGCCTTGCCGAGCAGTTGCTATACCAAGCGGTGATGCAACCAGTCAGGATGCTCTCAATGGTGAAGCTGTAGAACTTTTTGAGGATCTGAGAACCCATGCCAAATCTTTTCAGTCTCCTGAGAGGGGTAATAGGCATAGTCATGCCCTCTTTTTTTTATATTTATTTAACTAGGCAAGTTAGTTAATAACAAATTCTTATTTACAATGACAGCCTAGGAACAGTGGGTTAACTGCCTTGTTCAGGGGCAGAATGACAGATTTTTACCTTGTCAGCTAGGGGATTAGATCTAGCAACCTTTCGGTTACTGTCCCAACACTCTAACCACTAGGCTACCTGCCACCCTCTTCACAACTGTCTTGTTGTGTTTGGACCGTGATTGTTTGTTAGTGATGTGGACACCAAGGAACTTGAAGCTCTCGACCCGCTCCACTCCAGCCTCATCGATGTGAATCGGGGAGTGCTTGCCCCTCCTTTTCCTGTAGTGCACGATCAGCTCTTTTGTCTTGCTCACATTGAGGGAGAGGTTGTTGTCCTGGCCCCACACTGCCAGGTCTCTGACTTCATCCCTATAGGCTGTCTCATCGTTGTCGATGATAAGACCTACCACCGTTGTGTTGTTGGCAAACTTAATGATGGTGTTGGGAATCGTGCTTGGCCATGCAGCTGTGGGTGAACAGAGAGTACAGACGGGACTAAGCATGCACATTACACACTTGTGTGTAACGGGACCAAATATTATTTTATTCCTTTCATGGGACCTGGAGCCGTATTCATAAAGATTCTCAGAGTAGGAGTGCTGATTAGGGCTGTTGCTGATCTAGGATCAGTTTTGTCTTTTAGATCATAAGGATCAAGATTACCAAGGACACACACATTGGTTCTTGATCCGCACTCCTACTCCAAGAAGCTTTATGAATACAGGACCTGATAAGAAAAATAAAATGTGGCCCTAATGTCCCTTCAATTAGAATCTAAAGGACGTAATGTAGAAGTGCTCACCTTTAGCAGTTAAAGATGCATGCTTCCCCCAAATGACAGTGGAGTTTATCTCTTTCCCCCATGAATTACTTTGTACTTGCACTGTAAGCCATTAATTAATTGATATCAGGATGACCGGACCTCGATGCTGCTCTCTTAGCTATGGAGGAGTTGAGTTTAAATGACAATAGGATAAAAATAACATTATTAGGTTTCATGTGTGAAAGTACTTGTAGGAAAGGAGTTTGAAGCTTGTATCCATTCTCTCTCTGTACACTGACACAGGTGATCAGTGGCTCAATAGAACAAATCTAATTAATTACCTCTAATCAACTGTGCCTTTTAATCCCTAAGAGTGCCATTTTTCTATTTAATTTTTTCATTACCAAGAGCGTAAGTTAGATATCATTACGCATGCAGTGTGTGAATAGAGTAATTGTGAGATAGGGAGAGGGAGTGCTGCTAGCATGGGGCCTTTAGAGAGACTGAGCCTGGTGTGTGTTTGTACTGTTAACCAGACACACCCACACTAGCCCTGCTCTTTTACACCTGCAATAATCACAGGAACCATGAACCGTGTGTGTGTGTGTGTGTGTGTGTGTGTGTGTGTGTGTGTGTGTGTGTGTGTGTGTGTGTGTGTGTGTGTGTGTGTGTGTGTGTGTGTGTGTGTGTGTTGGGGAACGTTTTTTGTAGCCTACTGCAATATGAAGCATTTCATATTGTGTGAAAGGCTGGTATTGCAATACTATATATCCAGACTGAACTTGTCTGCAAAAATGAAGAAATATCTTGCAATTAAGCTACACTTTAAATTGGAAAATAATCCTAACCACATTCATTCAGCATTACCACAAGGAGTCAAATGGCGTAAAAAATAATCTCAGTTGAGCTCAACGGCACAGAACTCTCTTCTGTTTGTTTTTGCCTTTGCCAACATCCCATCTATCTGAAGAAATTTGCATGGCAGTTACTTGAAATGTGGGAAGAAAAACTTTGCTCTGTTAACCTTTAGAAAACATTGCTTTAGAATAAGTCACATGGTTGAGATAAGATTTGAGAGAGTAAAATAATCATGTCACACATCAAATTTACAACTGTGTCTAAACAATTACAGCTATTGTAATAGACGAGATCTTGAGTAGGCGTTTGGGCCAGGGAACTGTCAATTGTGTACCTTGATGTTATTCACCCCACTGCAACCTTCCTCAGTGACTTTCAGGGTTGGAGCAGATGTTTCTGGCATGAATGATATAGAGTTGAAGTCGTAAGTTTACATACACCTTAGCCAAATACATTTAAACTCAGTTTTTCACAATTACTGACAGTTAAAATTCCTGTCTTAGGTCTGTTAGGATCCACACTTTAATTGAAGAATGTGAAATGTCAGAATAATAGTAGAGAGAATTATTTATTTCAGCTTTTCTTTCTTTCATCACATTCCCAGTGAGTCAGAAGTTTACCTACACTCAATTAGTATTTGGTAGCATTGCTTTTAAATTGTTTATCTTGGGTCAAACATTTCAGGTAGCCTTCCACAAGCTTCCCACAATAAATTGGGTGAATTTTTGCCCATTCCTCCTGACAGAGCTGGTGTAACTGAGACAGGTTTGTAGGCCTTATTGCTCGCACACGCTTTTTCAGTGCTGCCCACACATTTTCTATAGGATTGAGGGCAGAGCTTTGTGATGGCCACTCCAATACCTTGACTTTGTTGTCCTTAAGCCATTTTGCCACAACTTTGGAAGTATGCTTGGAGTCATTGTCCATTTGGAAGACCCATTTGCGACCAAGCTTTAACTTCCTTACAGATGTCTTGAGATGTTGCTTCAATATATCCACATAATTTTCCTACCTCATGATGCCATCTATTTTGTGAAGTGCACCAGTTCCTCCTGCAGCAAAGCACCCCCACAACATGATGCTGCCACCCCCGTGCTTCGCGGTTGGGACGGTGTTCTTTGGCTTGCAAGCCTCCCCATTTTTTGTCCAAACAATGATGGTCATTATGGCCAAACAGTTATTTTTTGTTTGTTCAGACCAGAGGACATTTCTCCAAAAAGTACGATCTTTGTCCCCATGTGCAGTTGCAAACCGTAGTCTGGCTTTTTTATGGTGGTTTTGGAGAAGTGGCTTCTTCCTTGCTGAGCGGCCTTTCAGGTTATGTCAATATAGGACTCGTTTTACTGTGCATGTAGATACTTTTGTACCTGTTCCTCCAGCATCTTCATAAGGTCCTTTGCTGTTGTTCTGGGATTGATTTGCACTTTTAGCACCAAAGTACGTTCATCACCAGAAGACAGAACGCGTCTCCTTCCTGAGCGGTATGATGGCTGTGTGGTCCCATTGTGTTTATACTTGCGTACTATTGTTTGTACAGATGGTACCTGTACAAACAATAGTACCTTCCGGCATTTGGAAATTGCTCCCAAGGATGAACCAGTCTTGAGGAGGTCTACAATATTTTTTCTGTGGTCTTGGCTGATTTCTTTAGATTTTCCCATGATGTCAAGCAAAGAGGCACTGAGTTTGAAGGTAGGCCTTGAAATACATCCACAGGTACACCTCCAATTGACTCAAATGATGTCAATTAGCATTAGCTTCTAAAGCCATGACATCATTTTCTTGAATTTTCCAAGCTGTTTAAATTCCAGTCAATTTAATGTATGTAAACTTCTGACCCACTGGAATTGTGATACAGTGAATTATAAGTAAAATAATCTGTCTGCAAATAGTTTTTGGAAAAATTACTTGTGCCATGCACAAAGTAGATGTCCTAACCGACTTGCCAAAACTATAGTTTGTTAACAAGAAATGTGTGGAGTGGTTGAAAAACGAGTTTCAATGACTCCAACCTAAGTGTATGTAAACTTCCGACTTCAACTGTATTCAGTTATGGGTTGATTGACTGTTCTGGGTACTTGACTTATTTTATGTTCATAATTAGTGACAATCTTTAACTGCCTGATCAAATAAATATACAGATCAGTAGATAGAGTAGCAATGAATGGGGATTATGTCCTCAAATTACTTTGACTAAATGTGATGCGAGAAATTTGCAAAATATACTGTGTTGACGATAATGAAAACGTAATTTGGGGAATCTTCATGGTAAATACATTGTAGGGGTTAATTATATTTCAATACGGCTATGCTAGGGATAAAACTCTACCAAATATTCCCGGTAATCAATATTTAATTGGTGTGGTTGTCAACTAGGCATAATGGTGCAAAACACTCCAAGAAAATATGTTCTTATGAAATCTTATTTCCAGGTTTCTGTACAGAGAGGAAACAAAATGAAATTACCAAAAGATACATATGTTTATCATTACCTGTTTACACTTTACACTTGAACTCGGGCCTCTTTCTAGAGAGACGACCTGAAGATCACTGAAAGCACCATAAATCCAGAGAATGACAGACTTTGATGACAAAGTTTGAAGACAAAATTTGTCCAAAAAGGACCTTCCCTTCTTAATTTCGCCTAATGTTCTGACTTGGTGGTGCACATGTAGCCTATAACCTGTTTTAGAGAAATGTAATCTTCAAATATTGTAAGAGCTTTCATTGTCTGCTTATATGCCCCATGCTGAACAAATAGTTATATTGACTACATCCGTCCTAGCTCGCTCATTAATGTCTAAATTGAAATTACGGATTGCCTCTGTCACGACCTGACCGGTAGGAGCCTGTTTATGTCTCCTTTTGGTTTGGTCAGGATGTGATTTGGGGTGGGCATTCTATGTTATAGTTTTTGTATTTCTTTGTTTTGGCTGAGTGTGGCTCTCAATCAGGGACAGCTGTCTATCGTTGTCTCTGATTGGGAACCACACTTAAGCAGCTATTTTTTTCCCTCCTTTCCTTGTGGGAGGTTGACGCTGTTATTTGTGTGTATGCTGTTGGTGCAACACCTATTTGATCTTCGTTCATTGTTTTTAGTGAGTAACAATAAATATGTTTAACTCAACCCGGTACGCTGCGCCTTGGTCCGTCAATGAAGATCGTGACAGCCTCGTATCTGCTTGTTGTCCCCTTATGCAATAGTTTGTACATCTTGTACATCTAGTTTGTTTTCCTTTTGAGCATAAAGAAAAACACAGCTACGCTATCTGCACTGTTAACTATCCCATTGATAAACACTACCTGGAAGCCAAACATGGGAATTCCTGAGGTTATTTGTTCAGATGCCAGGGCTAGTGACAGACAAACGCCTCAAGCTATAAGAGACATACTGCAGTGGTGGAAAAAGTACCCAATTGTCATACTTCAGTAAAAGTAAAGATACAGTTGAAGTCGGAAGTTTTGAGAATGACACAAATATTAATTTTCACAAAGTCTGCTGACTCAGTTTGTATGATTGCAATTTGCATATACTCCAGAATGTCATGAAGAGTGATCAGATGAATTGCAAAGTCCCTCTTTGCCATGCAAATGAACTGAATCCCCCAAAAACATTTCCACTGCATTTCAGCCCTGCCATAAAAGTACCAGCTGACATCATGTCAGTGATTCTCTCGTTAACACAGGTGTGAGTGTTGACAAGGACAAGGCTGGAGATCACTCTGTCATGCTGATTGAGTTCGAATAACAGACTGGAAGCTTCAAAAAGGAGGGTGGTGCTTGGAATCATTGTTCTTCCTTGTCAACCATGGCTTCCTGCAAGGAAACACGTGCCATCATCATTGCTTTGCACATAAAGAGCTTCACAGGCAAGAATATTGCTGCCAGTAAGATTGCACCTAAATCATTTATCGGATCATCAAGAACTTCAAGGAAAGCGGTTCAATTGTTGTGAAGAAGGCTTCAGGGCGCCCAAGAAAGTCCAGCAAGCGCCAGGACCGTCTCCTAAAGTTGATTCAGCTGCGGGATCGGGGCACCACCAGTACAGAGCTTGCTCAGGAATGGCAGCAGGCAGGTGTGAGTGCATCTACACGCACAGTGAGGCAAAGACATTTAGAGGATGGCCTGGTGTCAAGAAGGGCAGCAAAGAAGCCACTTCTCTCCAGAGAAAACATCAGAGAGACTGATATTCTGCAAAAGGTACAGGGATTGGACTGCTAAGGACTGGGGTAAAGTCATTTTCTCTGATGAATCCCATTTCCGATTTTTTGGGGCATCCGGAAAAAAAGCTTGTCCGGACAAGACAAGGTGAGCGCTACCAACAGCCATGTGTCATGCCAACAGTAAAGCATCCTGAGACCATTCATGTGTGGGGTTTCTTCTCAGCCAAGAGAGTGGGCTCACTCACAACTTTGCCTAAGAACACAGTCATGAATAAAGAATGGTACCAACACATCCTCCGAGAGCAACTTCTCCCAACCATCCAGGAACAGTTTGGTGACGAACAATAGTGCAAAGGTGTTCATTTGGGGGGGATTATACTTTTTCCTTTAGATAGTTTTATTGCTATTGAGCATGTCTGAACTTAAGTCATCGTGATAACACCACTTTAGTCAGTGTACAGTAAGATGAAGAAGTGAGATGGCCTACACTGAACCCTGGACAGAAGAGCCCACTGTGAAGAAACATCAGACCTTATAGCAAGTCCCATAAACCAAACGGCCACACCATAAATGTGGGAAGCAGCCCCTCTGTCACCACTACTGTTTACTTCTCACCAATAGACTTGCAGTTGTTTGTATTGCCACAGAAATGTTTTTCTCTGGGATCCAATACCTCATTGTTCTGTAATCCTAGTGGTTAGAGCGTTGGACTAGTAACCAAACGGTTGCAAGATCGAATCCCAGAGCTAGGTAAAAATCTGTCATTCTTCCCCTGAACAAGGCAGTTAACCCACTGTTCCTAAGCAGTCATTGAAAATAAGAATGTGTTCTTAACTGACTTGCCTAGTTAAATAAAGGTCAAATTAAAATCCTGGCAAAAAACTGTGCTGTTGTCTCCCTGCCAACAGGGCTGATTCCTAGGAAAGGTCATTACCACGGTCACTTGCTAACCAATGTTTCAAACAGTGTGTTACACAAGTCAAAAAATTGTAGTCACTCAATCAACAACAAAAAATAAACCTGGTGCCACATTTTTTGTTTCAGTGTTAATTTAATCATACAAATGTTCATTTATACATATAGGAAAAAGACTTTAATTTTACATTCTTTCTCTTCTCCACTCACCATGCCACCTTGCTTAAAACTGCAATGTCACAGAATCCCCCAACCCCCTCAAAAAAAAAAAAAAAGAGGCAGAATCAAGCTAAGAATTAAACTCTCTGGTTTAAGAGTAAAATGCAGAACAGTGAACACTGAGAGGACTAACATAATGCCCTTGACAAATACAGAAATATGAAAGGCTGGTGTGAAAGCACAGCAGCCACAAGAAAACAGGGACTTTCCATCAGAAGAAACCATAAGATAAGACTCTTGTCTGAGCCTCTACAAGATCTTTAGTCTATGAATAACAACTGTCATCCATTTCCTTGTTTTTCATTTACTCATAATTGTGGAAATTGTGAAACATTGAAAGCAGAGAAATCTTGATTGCTTGAAGAACGTGACAGTAAATAAAAATTCTAAATGGGAAACAAGTTGCATAACATGATGTTAACTTGGTTGATACCATGTAATTGTAAACTATAATTAATATGACTACATCTCTTAATAGAGCATTCCACTTTGACGCAGAGGAAGTAATGAATTCCAGGTTTGAACCTGTCTTTTTGAGTGTATGTACCCAATCTACTTAATTTGACAATCAAAACGGGACTCAACGTTGTCAAGTTTGGAAGAAAACTAAAACAAGGAGAATATATACTATTACAACAGACAATAATATCTAGATCCAGACAGCATACAGAAACTAAATAAAATCACCACTTGTAAACATCTGAAGTGACATCGTGCAAACTGCAGAAACAAAACAAACGGTGCTGATATTGTCAATGGCTTGAGCAGTCACAAACCCAGAATTTAAATACCTCTCCCTATGATGGGAAAGGGAAGTCTGTATTTCAATGTCTGTCGTGATGTCTCAAGAGACCGTTTGGTTTGGTTGTTTAGTTAATAGCACCATCTGCTGGCAATAAAGAACAAGCTTTACCACTGAATGGCCCATATCTGTGTCGTAAGTACAGTACAGCAAAGGCTTATTTACCGGGCAACTCATTCACAGGCCTGTTTCCTAATTTCTGAAACACCTGTGGAGAATATATATTTTTTGTAGTATTATTTCATTTAATCTATTTAGATGTGTACGTACATAGTTGTGTACGTACATAGTTGTATCCACCATTTTGTGTTTAGTAAAATCCAAAAGGAAACTATACACGTGCACACATGCACAATTCAGAAAACACAGACATGGATTCAAATCTTACAATAATAGCTCAACAGGCAAAATAGTTTTAGATGGCTTTTTCTCACACATTTCATTTGCTCAAGCTCACACACATCCATCCTTTTGCTAAGCTCATCAAGCAGTGCCTACCCTACACTAATGAGGCGTGTTGACAGCTAAAAATATTTTAAAAAATGTATGTAGTAGAATTTAGGATTTATAGCACTCTTTATGTAGCATTCACTCATGGCGATCTTGGGAGGGTGCTGATGATGCTGGTAGGGTGTTCACTGGGATAGGTGCCTCCTTGTTCTCACTGTAGCTTGTGTTTTGGTGGATTGGGGTAGGGCCCAAGGGAGAGAGTTGTCTAGAGTCTTGTATGAAATATGTGTCCCTCCCCTCGCATGTGCCCCTGCTGCAGGCCAGCATCAGCATGCCCAGGTCTGTTCAGCACCACCTGGCCTGGGTCTCCATCTGTCTAACTCTGGCCTAACGGATAGGGTCCACGAACACCCTGAGGGGAGAGACAGAACACAGTCAACACAATGTAAATGTGTCTGAAGGAAATCTGGCACCATCCCTATGGTAACCTGCCTAAATGACTATCGCCTTGTAGCATTCACATCTGTAATTATGAAGTACTTTGAAAAGCTGGTCATGACAGACATCAACACCATCATCCCAGACATCATAGACCCACTCCAATTCGTATACTGGCCCAACAGATCCACAGATGACGCTATCTCAATTGTACTTCACATGGCCCTCTCCCACCTGGATAAGAGGGGAAATAACTCAGACTTCAGCTCAGCGTTCAACACCATAGTCCCCTCCAGGCTCATCACCAAGCTAGGGACCCTGGGACCGATGGCGATGAGTCAGCCTACAGGAAGGAGATCAGAGACTTAGCAGTGTGGTGCCAGGACAACAACCTCTCCCTCAACGTCAGTAAGACCAAGGAGCTGTGTGGACTATAGTTAAGACGGGAGAGCACGTCCCCATCCACATCCACAGGGCTGTTGTGGAGCCGGTCAAGAGCTTCAAGTTCCTTGGTGTCCACATCACTAAGGACCTAACATGGTCCACACACCTGCACAGTTGTGAAGAGGGCACGGTAGCGCCTATTCCCCCTCAGGAGGCTGAAAAGATTTGGTATGGGCCCACGGATCTTCCAAACGTTTGACAGCTGCGCCATCGAGAGCATCTTGACTGGCTTGATATGGTAAATGCACTGCCCTTGACCGCAAAGCACTAGAGGGTGGTGCGGACAGTGCAGTACTTCACCAGGGGCCGAACTCCCTGCCATCCAGGACCTCTATATCAGGCAGTGTCAGAGGAAGGCCCGAAGAAATGGCAAAGACTCCATCCACCCAAGCCAGACTGTTCACTCTTCTACCGACCAGTAAACGATATCGGAGACATGGCCAACAGGCTCCGAGCCCGCTTCTACCCCCAAGCCATAAGACTGCTAAATAGTCCATTAAGGGTGCCCAAACTATCTTCACTGACCCTACGCACACTCACTAGACTATATACAGTGCATTCGCAAAGTATTCAGACTCCTTCACTTTTTCCCAATTTTGTTACATTACAGCCTTATTCTAAAATGGATTCTAAAAAATGTCCTCAATCTACACACAATAATGACGAAGCGAAAACAGGTTTTTAGATATTTTTGCAACTTTATAAAAAAAGACGTATTTACATAAGTATTCAGACCCTTTGCTATGAGACTTGAAATTGAGCTCAGGTACATCCTGTTTCCATTGATCATCCCTTTTCTCCCCAATTTTGTGATATCCAATTGGTAGTTACAGTCTTGTCCCATCGCTGCAACACCCGTATGGACTCGGCAGATGCGAAGGTCGAGAGCCATGCGTCCTCCGAAACAGGACCCCGCCAAGCCACACTTCTTCTTGACACACTGCCCGCTTAACCCGGAAGCCAGCTGCATCAATTTGTCGGAGGAAACACCATACAGCTGGCCACCTCATGGATCGCGGCCGGCTGCGAAACAGCCCGGGATCGAGTCCGGGTCTGTAGTTACGCCTCTAGCACTGTGATGCAGTGCCTTAGACTGCTGTGCCACTCGGGAGGCCCATTGATCATCCTTGATGTTACTTGACTGGAGTCCACCTGTGGTAAATTCAATTGACTGGACATGATTTGGAAAGGCACACACCTGTCTATAGAAGGTCCCACAGTTGACAGTACATGTCTGAGTGAAAACCATGCCATGAGGTCAAAGGAATTGTCAGTAGAGCTCAGAGACAGGATTGTGTCGAGATACAGATCTGGGGAAGGGTAACATTCCTGCAGCATTGAAGGTCCCCAAGAACAGTGGCCTTAATCATTCATTAATGACTCTTCCTAGAGCTGGCCGCCGGGTCAAACTGAACCATCGGGGTAGAAGGGCATTGGTCAGGGAGGTGACCAAGAACCGGATGGTCACTCTGACAGAGCTCCAGAGTTCCTCTGTGGAGACAGGAGAACCTTCCAGAAGGACAACCATCTGTGCAGCACTCAACCAATCAGGCCTTTAGGGTAGTGGCCAGACGGAAGCCACTTCTCAGTAAAAGGCACACAACAGCCTGCTTGGAGTTTGCCAAAAGGCACCTAAAGGAGTCTCAGACCACGAGAAACAAGATTCTTTGGTCTGATGAAACCAAGATTGAACTCTTTGGCCTGAATGCCAAGCGTCACGTCTGAAGGAAATCTGGCACCATCCAGATGGTGAAGAATGGTGGTGGCAGCCTCATGCTGTGGGGATGTTTTTCAACAGCAGGGACTGGGAGACTAGTCAGGATTGAGGGAAAGATGAACGGAGCAAAGTACAGAGAGATCCTTGGTGAAAACCTGCTCAGGACCTCAGACTGGAGCGAAGGTTCACCTTCCAACAGGACAACGACCCTAAGCTCACAGCCAAGACAACATAGGAGTGGCAGCACCATCCTGAACAGGGCAGGCCCCTACATACAGCACAGCTGTATTTTTCAGAAAGATAAGCTCAGCCGTACGTAAGGAAGTGCCTCAGTCCATTACTGGCTCAATAAAACCTGTGAATGAGCAACAGAGGCACGTGTTCCTGAACAGACTAGGTTACCCAGCCAAGAGTGGCAGTAAGTTTACAGGCTGGAATAAAATGGATTGCTATGACAGAAGGAGGTGATTTAGAGCAGGCACACACAGCTATTGCACCAGTATATGGTTGTGAACTGACAAAGGGTTATTATGACATAAACAGGTAAATTAATAAAATGGGAATAAACTGGGCAGATGGTGGATGTTATTGCTCAGTGAAAACCACCAACTGACACGTAGGACCAGTTTCCCAGAAACAGATTAGAACTTCAATGGAGAATCTCAGTTGAGAATGCTTTTTAGTCCAGGATTTCTTCTTAATATGGGTCAGGGAAACCCGTAGAGCTTACCTTTAGAGCAGGGGTTTCAAACATACGGCCGTGAACCCACTCAATCCGGTGGTTTGAGCCAAAAAAATAGCAGATTTATTTTTTGGGTGGGACAATCTCAATCAATATTGAAATGACTAAAACTAGGCCAAGTGGCGCGGGAGTCTAAAGCACTGCAGTCTAAGGCGTCACTACAGACCCGGGTTCGATCCCAGGATGTGTCACAGCAGGACGTGACCGGGCGGTGTACAATTGGCCCAGCGTCGTCTGGGTTAAGGGAGGGTTTGGCCGGCCGGGTGTTCCTTGTCCCACCGCGCTCTAGCCTGCAAGCTGACTTCGGTCGGCAGTTGTAGGTTTTTTCCTCCGACACATTGGTGAGGCTGGCTTCCGGGTTAAGCGAGCAGTGTCAAGAAGCAGTGAGGCTTGGCAGGGTCCTGTTGTTTCAGAGGACGCATGACTCTTGACCTTCGCCTCTCCTGAGTCCGTACTAGGGCAGCGATGGGACAAGACTAACTACCAATTGGGTAGAAAAATTGGTAGAAGTACAAAAAAAAAGATATATAAAACTGAGTAGAAATGATAACGGAGCAACATTTACGGTCTCTTCACTCTGTCCAGCTCGCTAACAGTCAGGGAGCAGCAAAAAAAGCGATGGAGAGAGGAATTTATGGTGGGGAAATATAACAAATTTTAAGTGCGGCCCTCCAGACCTCGCAGGGATATTCCCCAATGCTGGAAGGGTGGGGCCTGAGTGAAAAAGTTTGGGAACGCCTGCCTTAGAGGAACTGCACAGATGCATAGAATACCAAAGAGTTCACGTGTGTTTTCTACATCTGTTCAATCGCATAATGTGGTACGATGTGTTACATTTTCAGCTAGTACTATTGTTTGACATAGCAGAATGGTGGAATTTTTAGAAGGTCTGTCTGTTGTGTCTGGTCACTAAGGTGACAGGCAGGCTTACCTTTGAGCCAGGTGAGGGTGCAGTAAACACTGGAAAAATGTGTAACATTTAACCAGTGTTTAAATCACAACAATGCTTTTCATAAATTACTGATTAACAATACTGATGGAGAACAATTTATCTGTGCCACAATTCAGAGCAGAGATCAATTGTGATTTTTCCAAACATACTGTAATTGTACAGTAGTGGCAACATCTGGAAAACCTCGAACACTGTACCCTTTTGTGACAACAATTGTTTTTATTTTGAATCAGACGTTTCAAAGCCAGTCATGAAGAGTACTTTTACACACATCCAAACGTGGCACAGAAATTGAACTTGTGCTCCCACAAGTATCCCGATGTTTAAGCGGAAAACAGTGAGGAGTGGACATCAGCTTGTTTTGATGCAAGCTAACCTTGGTTCATTCATTCATTCATTCATACATACCTGACTGTAAGTCACTACTGATCGATTGTTTTGTAGCCCATTCGATGCTCTATTTACAGCATTGTGAGACAGTCCGTTTTCATCTTGCTGGATGGCGTCCTGCCTGCCCTCCCAGGCTCCTCCAGGCTCTTTGAAGTTGTTGTCGTCTCCGGCGTCGTGTTTGCTCTTCTGTGGCGAGGCGAAAGGGTTGAAGTCTCCCTCTACATTGCGGTGCGGCTGGGTGTTGAACTCCGTCTCGAAACAGGAAAGCTGCTGTGTCACGCCCAAAAGGCCTCCCACCTCCACGCTGAGGATCACCCAGATGACGTCTGTGTGGACAGAGAGAGTGACACACACCAGGCATTAAGGGTGACTTGTTCTGTCCAGGAGACAGCACTGGTGGTAGTGATATGAGTTAAATACCCTAAATGCTCAGTAATCAATTAGAAAAAGTACTCAAGTTTACATTACATTTTTGGTTAAGTTCACCAATTTCAAGACATTGATTGACCACTCAATGTCTTGAAAAAGTACTTCACACTAAAAACGTTAGCACAAGAGGTCTTCATGGGTCCGAAATTGATCCGTGGCTTTCCCAGCCGACCGAATATGCATTAAATATATATTTTTTCTGTCACGGAAACACGTTCCGAATGGACCAGATGACAGTCAAATCCGTTCCGAAAAGGATAGTGGAAAACAGACCCGTGCTGGTTTGGATCCGAGAGACGCGTTCAGATCAAAGAGTAGAAAGAGAGAGAAAGAAACCTCCAACTGGGCGCTGCCAACGCCATCAATAAACAAGCGATATTGGCCAAATGATCCGCAGTCACGTCCTTAAAAAAAAATACTTTTGTTGTGTTTCGATGTGCAGCATATTCAAAACATTATAATCTATTTATTGCTTTATTCGTTTTTACTTTCCTAAAATAATATTCGTCTGTCACAGTTCAGCTGTCAGATTTGAGCAATAAATGCATCATGGCATTGCATGCAAATAGGCCTATATGATAATGTTTGATATTAATTATATTTTATTTTTATATTAAAAAGGAGACATTTAAGAATTATATTGTTAGATAAAAGTAGTAACTCTGGTTGGCCTAAAACCTTGTTCCTCAAGTTCAACTGTAGAAGTCAGTTGGAGTGCCGGTGCGCACTGCCTTCATATGCCTGCAGTAGCTAAGCCTAATAATAGCCATACGCCACCAAACCTTCACAAAAGTTGCTTAACTTTATTAGGATAATATCAAAAGTAAGTCAAGTCATTGTTTATAGAGGAAATACAAACAGGTTATTATATAGCGGGATGAAATTAATTACCAACAAAAGGCGATTGCCTACCATAGGCCAATCCAGCAAATGATATCAATAGGCTAATGCCATTTATTTTACAACAGCCCTACTTTTAACCTTAAACTAAATTAAAGACCGTTAGAACTTACATTTTTGTTGGCTAAATTATCAACAAAATGAAACAAAACACTTTTTGCATAGAATATTTAAAGAACTGGTTAAGATTATTAATAATCATAATAATAATGATTTTCAATCACAATAATGTATAAATACATGAAAGGTCGAAAACTGCATCGAACCTAAATAGTGTGATGCTCACAGTCCATTTGGCCATGCCAGCATTCTTATCTTTGTCCACTACAATATTAAAACTTGTCCTCGAGGACATTCCCCTTTTCACTATACTCTTTCTCCTCTAACTTTCATTTTACTTCAATGAAAAAGGACTTCATCTTCACAATCAACAGTAGCCTAGGCCAAGGTTCTTTTTACTCGCCCCTCTCTCTCCCTCTGTGCAATTGGCTGACACAGATAACAAGCTCGCAGTTCTCATCACACAAACACAAAATTAGGGCAGGTCCTGTCAGTAAATGCATTTTAATTGCACATACCCGAGACCCGTGGCAATTTTATTAGACCCGACCAATATCTGAGACAAAAGTCAGAATTTAGGAACCAGACCCGCTACGGTCCCGTGTCGGATCTCAGAATTTCAGGTCTGTTGAAACCGTGAAGACCTCTAGTCAGCACACAAACATGCAAGTTGATGTTTATTGTCATGAGTCTTGCCCTTGAGGCAGAACTGAGCCGTGCTAGATGGGCCAGCAGCAAAGTCAGAAAATTGGCTATGTTGTAAAAATTCATGAAAACAAACATTAGCTTTTTGGTCTTAATTAAAGGTTAGGCATTAGGGTTAGCAGTGTGGTTAAGGTTAGAGATCAAATCAGATTTTATGACTGGCAGTGCCAGCTACTGACCACCCGGCAGAGCCGCCTCCAGAACAAGATCCATGTCAATAAATGCTAACCTGCCACAAACATGCAAAGGTTAATGTGTGTGGATAATTTCTAGACTTGGTTACACCCTTATATAACATATTGTCTACAAAACAGTGTATCAGCGCCGTTCTGGACCTACCTCCGTAAAACAGCCCAGTGGGTGTGCACATCCTCCATTGGCCCTGGTACATGCCGGGCGCTGCAGGGCTGCGCATCTGCACACTGATGTCTGAGAACTCCCGGGGTTCTAGACAGCGCACCATCACTATGTTGACGTGGCCAAACTGGTCCCCTCTAATGTACTTCAGACATACCCCAGGTGGCCAGGAATCTGCACCTGTGAAACAGACAAACAAAGATATTACACACGTTTACAGGCCAGTGGTTTCCGGGTCTGACATTGCAGTGAAGGTTTTTCTTCTTGTGTGACTTTGCATTGATGAATCATAGGTATGGTGATATGATCTAGATGACTGAAAGGTAACCCCACCTGTGTTCTGTATCCTCCAGGTCTTTGTGAATGGTGTGTCTGGGGGAACAGACTCTCCCTCACCAATCGTCACATCCTCCACAAAGGACATGGATGGTGTGTTGATGCTTGGACTCTCAACATCATAATAGGCACCGATGGCTGCCTGTAGATTCCTATTTTAATGACAAGAGGCATTGAGAAGAGTGGGTGAGTCAATGCCATGTTTAGTTAGCAAGTATTCAAACCTGATCCAGTTCCTAAAACTACTTCACAACAACAACATTTAAAAGACGGGTGTCTATCTTGCTGATAATAATTTTCTCTTGCAAGAATGAGTCGAGGTCATTTATCAGGATTGTTTTATTTTGTTCAGTGGTAAAGTCTTGATCACTAGCCTAGTTTAGCTCACTACTGACTAAATTACGTCATCATATCACAAACACTTGTTAGGTGATATAAAATGTACTACTAGAGCCCCTTGGCGCGAGTTTTAACATTATCGGTATATCTAGACCACAACTAGTTCCAACGCTTACGACTAATGTTAGCTAGCTAACGTTACACAATTTACAAATCTGGTCAGGTTAGTAATAGGGGGAATATTTATGTTACAATACGTCCTTTTGTTTTTAGCAAAGGTAGCTAGACTTAGCTACTGGTCATCTGTTACAATGTATCTGGCGTTAGCTACAGTTTCACATAGCTATGTCCTAGCAGCAATGACAGTCAGTGCAAAGTATCGACACAAGAAGCTATATAGCTAACGTATAAAGAAAAAGAAAAAGAGAGCCTCAGGGACTACTCAAAATGTACCTAGCTAGCAACTATACAAGCTAGGCCCCACATCCACGAACTCACCAGTTGCTCATGTCAAGGAAGAAAGCGCATCCTGCCGGGTTGACCTGAAACCCCAGCAGTCTTTGGAACTCTGAGATGAGGACGTCCTTGTCAGTGGTGCCCATGCAGTTGAATTTCTGCACGAACTCCGGGTCCAGGTCTATGTCCATGCCCTCCATTGGCAGGTCTCCCGTGGCAGCGACGAGGGGTTCTCTCCTACTTTAGTCCGAGGCCTTGTCCAGTCATAACCAGTTCAACAACAACAAGCGTAATACGCATGGCGGGCCGGGGGCAATTGAACGTCACCTTTCGTCATGATGTGTGGACTAGGACTTTAAACAATTAATTTAATAGGATCTCTATGTGGACTTTTGTTTACGTCATCTGTTGCTATTCGAATTATTATTTTCTTTGGCTTTTCTTTAGCTAATGAGAAAACAGATTAGGCCATTCTATTAATGCTATTCATCCATCTTGTTGTAATTACTAAACAAAATATAAACGCAACATGCAACAATTTCAAAGATTTTATTGAGTTACAGTTCATAGAATGAAATCAGTCAATTATCTATCATACTCTAATTCCACTGATTTCAAAACTCGGTCCTCCAGAAAGTGGAGAGCAACACTTACGCAACTGCGTTAGACAGTATTACCTACACATACTGACCAGCTCAAATAGAAAGAAGCATGCTACATGGCAGACCAATCCGAACTCATCTCTCAACATGTCCAGCCCACTCATTATCTCAGCCAATCATGACTAGCGAGAAGGTTGTTTAACAATTGTATTTGTATTTACAGATGGCATACAATTTTGTTATTAAGGCACATTAAAATGTACGCATTCCAGAAGGCATTTCTGCCAAAAAACAGACTTTCAAATGGCTCTCCTGTGAAGTAGTGACGCTTCGAAACACGCCTAGTTTCCGGAAACGAGTCACCTATCATATGATGATGTACTCACTACGAAGTCAAACACCTTTGGTAATTCATAACACATACATAAAGGCCTAATGATGCAAACACAAATGTATTAACAATTAGGGAATTATCATTAACAGCT
This sequence comes from Brachymystax lenok tsinlingensis, assembly GCA_030435695.1. Lineage (NCBI taxonomy): Eukaryota > Metazoa > Chordata > Actinopteri > Salmoniformes > Salmonidae > Brachymystax > Brachymystax lenok. The sequence goes on along the minus strand of CM059797.1, from coordinate 11,307,359 downwards.
AAAACAAATACATATTAAAGACATGTTTAAACCGTACATTTCCTTTTATTTTCACATTTTTAATACAATACAAATACATGAAGTTTCAAAAAGTCCAGCATTGTAATTACATTGAACATTACACCTGAGCTGACAGATGAATGGTTCTTGCCGCTCCAACCTTAAAAGTAACAACAAAGAAAGTTAGGTCTGTTAGGAAATGCAGTGCCAAAAACTAAATGGGGAGATGGGGAAACTGCATTCAATTCGTATTATTATATTCTTCTTTCATTTACAATTTTTATGACGTGACTATGAGACGTGGCTGTGTATAGGGGGATTTTTATTTCGCTGAGCCTGCTAGCTAGCCATTGCTGTGAAGTCACCGATATTATTTAAAATAATGATTGAGGTAGTTACAGTATGTAATCTAACTCAACACTCAACTACTACAAACTATTTTAAATTACAATACATAAAGGTTCATAAGGCCGTGACATCAAAAAGACAACAGTCACACAGTGGCGGAATAATTCAACTACACATACTGTATGTTTGCTTCATCACAAAACCAGAAAGCAACAACTGTCCACAAAGCAAATATTGCATGTAACAAACAGTATATGACCTGCATTTCTTTGACTCACCCTAGATGTAGACTAGTTGAACACCAATGCCATCCTACTCTCCTTCATGTTGGCAAAACTGTATATGGCTCTGTATGCTTTTTATTTTTTATTTTCATAGGCTACCTAGCTAAAATGCTTGCTAGCCTGACTTCCTCACATGGGCAACAATGAATCAGCTAAGTTAGCTAGCTAGTTAGCGTGAGCCTACTAGGCTACATCTAGGCTACATATTGAATTTCAATTGTCTCAGGCCATTGGCAAAATATACAGTTGAAGTCGGAAGTTTACATACACTTAGGTTGGAGTTATTAAAACTCGTTTTTCAACCACTCCACAAATGTCTTGTTAACAAACTATAGTTTTGGCGAGTCGGTTAGGACATCTACTTTGTGCATGACACAAGTCATTTTTCCAACAATTGTTTACAGACAGATTATTTCAATTATAATTCACTGTATCACAATTCCAGTGGCTCAGAAGTTTACATACACTAAGTTGACTGTGCTTTAGATGCTTCTTGGCTAATTGGTTAATTGACATAATTTAAGTCAATTGGAGGTGTACTTGTGGATGTATTTCAAGGCCAACCTTCAAACTCAGTGCCTCTTTGCTTGACATCATGGGAAAATCAATATAAATTGTAGACCTCCACAAGTCTGGTTCATCCTTGGGAGCAATTTCCAAACGCCTGAAGGTAACACGTTCATCTGTACAAACAATAGTACGCAAGTATAAACACCATAGGGCCATGCAGCCGGCATACCGCTCAGGAAGAAGACGCGTTCTGTCTCCTAGAGATGAACGTACTTTGGTGCGAAAAGTCCAAATCAATCCCAGAACAACAGCAAAGGACCTTGTGAAGATGCTGGAGGTACAAAAGTATCTATATCCACAGTAAAACGAGTCCTATATTGACCTAACCTGAAAGGCCGCTCAGCAAGGAAGAAGCCACTGCTCCAAAACCGCCATAAAAAAGCCAGACTACGGTTTGCAACTGCACATGGGGACAAAGACTGTACTTTTTTGGAGAAATGTCCTCTGGTCTGATGAAACAAAAATAGAACTGTTTGGCTATAATGACCATCGTCATGTTTGGACGAAAAAGGGGGAGGCTTGCAAGCCGAAGAACACAATACCAACCGTGAAGCACAGGGGTCGCAGCATCATGTTGTGGGGGTGCTTTGCTGCAAGGGGGAATAGTGCACTTCACAAAATAGATGGCATCATGAGGTAGGAAAATTATGTGGATATATTGAAGCAAAATCTCAAGACATCAGTCAGGAAGTTAAAGCTTGGTCGCAAATGGGTCTTCCAAATGGGCAATGACCCAAAGCATACTTCCAAAGTTGTGGCAAAATGGCTTAAGGACAACAAAGTCAAGGTATTGGAGTGGCCATCACAAAGCCCTGACCTCAATCCCATATACAATTTGTGGGCAGAACTGAAAAAGTGTGTGCGAGCAAGGAGGCCTACAAACCTGACTCAGTTACACCAGCTCTGTCAGGAGGAATGGTCCAAAATTCACTCAACTTATTGTGGGAAGCTTGTGGAAGGCTACCTGAAATGTTTGACCCAAGTTAAACAATTTAATGGCAATGCTACCAAATACAAACTGAGTGTATGTAAACTTCTGAGCCATTGTGAATGTGATGAAATAAATAAAAGCCCAAATAAATAATTCTCTCTACTATTATTCTGACATTTCACATTCTTAAAATAAAGTGGTGTTCCTAACTGACCTAAGACAGGGAATCTTTACTAGGATTTAATGTCAGGAATTGTGAAAAACAGAGTTTAAATGTATTTGGCTAAGGTGTATGTAAATGACTTCAACTGTATGAATTTATGGTTAGATCAGAATCGCCGTTATAATCATTGACCTGTACAGTCGTGGCCAAAAGTTTTGAGAATGACACAAATATAAATTTTCACAAAGTCTGCTGCCTCAGTTTGTATGATTGCAATTTGCATATACTCCAGAATGTCATGAAGAGTGATCAGATGAATTTCAATTAATTGCAAAGTCCCTCTTTGCCATGCAAATGAACTGAATCCATTTGCACTGCATTTCATCCCTGCCATAAAAGGACCAGCTGACATCATGTCAGTGATTCTCTCGTTAACACAGGTGTGAGTGTTGACGAGGACAAGGCTGGAGATCACTCTGATTGAGTTTGAATAACAGACTGGAAGCTTCAAAAGGAGGGTGGTGCTTGGAATCATTGTTCTTCTTCAGTCAAACATGGTTACCTGCAAAGAAACACGTGCCGTCATCATTGCTTTGCACAAATAGGGCTTCACAGGCAAGAATATTGCTGCCAGTAAGATTGCACCTAAATCAACCAGTTATTGGATCATCAAGAACTTCAAGGAGAGCGGTTCAATTGTTGTGAAGAAGGCTTCAGGGTGCCCAAGACAGTACAGCAAGCGCCAGAACTGTCTCCTAAAGTTGATTCAGCTGCGGGATCGGGGCACCACCAGTACAGAGCTTGCTCAGGAATGGCAGCAGGCAGGTGTGAGTGCATCTGCACGCACAGTGAGGCAAAGACATTTGGAGGATGGCCTGGTGTCAAGAAGGGCAGCAAAGAAGCCACTTCTCTCCAGGAAAAACATCAGGGACAGACTGATATTCTGCAAAAGGTACAGGGATTGGACTGCTAAGGACTGGGGTAAAGTCATTTTCTCTGATGAATCCCATTTCCGATTGTTTGGGACATCCGGAAAAAAGCTTGTCCAGACAAGACAAGGTGAGCGCTACCATCAGTCCTGTGTCATGCCAACAGTAAAGCATCCTGAGACCATTGATGTGTGGGGTTGCTTCTCAGCCAAGGGAGTGGGCTCACTCACAATTTTGCCTAAGAACACAGTCGTGAATAAAGAATGGTACCAACTCATCCTTCGAGAGCAACTTCTCCCAACCATCCAGGAACAGTTTAGTGACAAACAATGCCTTTTCCAGCGTGATGGAGCACCTTGCCATAAGGCAAAAGTGATAACTATGTGGCTCTGGGAACAAAACATCGATATTTTGGGTCCATGGCCAGGAAACTGCCCAGACCTTAATCCCATTGAGAACTTGTGGTCAATCCTCAAGAGGCGGGTGGACAATCAAAAACCCACAAATTCTGACAAACTCCAAACATTGATTATGCAAGAAAGGGCTGCCATCAGTCAGGATGTGGCCCAGAAGTTAATTAACAGCATGCCAGGTCAGGGCAGCCTTTGACACTTGTAATTATACTTCAGTATTCCATATTAACATCTGACAAATATATATAAAGACACTGAAGCAGCAAACTTTGTGGAAATTAATATTTGTGTCATTCTCAAAACTTTTGGCCACGACTGTACAGAGAATTAAGTCAAAACCACATTATTAGTCAGTTGTACAACCAAATGCCTTCAACCGAAGGCAAGGTAATCCCTTTTCCTCCATTGCCAAGGTCAACCTGGGGGCCAACATCCGTGAGAAAGACCCACTGTAGCGGATGAAAACATAAAGAGAATGTGAAAGACTGCTACCAGAAATGGATGGAGGAGCAGGCACAGCGCCTCATCGATAAAACAAGCAGGGTTGGGTAGGTTACTTTTTAAATGTAATCCGGTACTAGTTACCTGTCCAAAATTGTTATCAGTAACGTAACTTTTGGATTACCCAAACTCAGTAACTTAATCTGATTACATTCAATTACTTTTAGATTACTTTCCCTTTAAGAGGCATTAGAAGAAGACAAAAATGTATGTTACCAATTGAACCACATCTATTGCAGGATAAATCAATGTTAAAGTTTACATAGCTGGTTATATATGGATGCTACATTTTACTTTATGTTTTTTCATTTATGTAGGCTTCTTCTAACCCATGGCTTTCTATTACATATAACACAATTAAATGATATCTTTACATTAATATATATAATTTAAAATTCAAATGGATGTAGCAACTACAGATTGCCCCTTTAAGTCTATCAAAAGTGTGTGAGTTTGAGCATGTGTCCATTAGGCCTATGGATTTATTTATTTTATCAGCATGAATTAGTTTGAGCATGTGTCCATTAGGCCTATGGATTTATTTATTTTATCAGCATGAATTAGTTTGAACAATAGAAGCCCCACTTTTATTCCATAGGCTGGGATCCGCACTGTGCAGCTGTTGCAAGAGCACATTTTTCACTGGCTGCACTGGTTTGAAAAACAATGATTGATAGGCAGCTTAAACTTCTTGAATTCAACAATTATTGGGTTCAAATACACATTTAGATTTGTGAACAGCCATCCACAACAACCACAATCCGTAAGGCGCAAATAGCTAAATGAGAGAGCAGCAGTGTGATTCACATCAATGCGCTATGTAGATATCAATAATAAGTGATATCCGTATCGCTGTAGACTACACCACTACTGTCGTTCTTATCTCCAAGTGTTTATTCAAGTTGGATCATCTTTGGATGCCGACAGCAGTCGCACCATTGGAAGACACAGCTTGGACTGTAGCCTACAAAAGCCTATTCCTGAGATATGTTTGAATACCCATAATAACATACTGTATACTACATATTTAATGAGTATATACTACATACTATATACAATTACTTAATTCAGACTCGATGAGGTGGAACAAACTTAAATGTGTGTCTTTTTTCAATGCTGATTTGAATGTCTGGGAAAACATCCTTTCTAAATTTAAAAGTAATCCTCTAAGTAATCATCTAGTTTTTCAAAAGTATCTGTAATCTGATTACAATATTTTTGCTGGTAACGTAACGGAGAGAGCACCACCTTGGTTGGCAACCCTGATGTCTGTCATTGAAAGAATGCTTGTTTTCTTCACAACGCAAAATGTCTGTAAGTTTATTTTATGATACTTTAAGGTCCTTTTCTACTGTAGACACACAGGGGGTCAGGCGAGTGTGGGAGAATCAACTGTCTGTTACTATTGTTGAGGAGATGTGGGAGGACATTTGGAGATATGCAAAAACAATATCTATCTGTAATCACACTAGAGCAATCCAATTAAGAGTAATACACACATTGCATATATCTCCAAATCGCATACATATTTTTAACCCTTTCTCCTCTCCTCAGTATCTTAAATGTAAAACTCGTACAGGCACCCTTACACATTTCTTATGGCCATGTTCCAAATTACAAAGGTACTGGTCTAAAGGTCCTTCAAGAAATTGAAAAAATTCCATGGGTCGACCTAGAATGAAACTCAATTTCTTTGCTGTTAGTTTTCCCTAGTAAGCATGTTACTTCTACGGGTCACAGAAGGCTGTACAACATTCTTACCTCCGCAGGGAGGAAAAACATCCTCTTGCAGTGGATTAGTGACATCTATTCAAGGTTGGCAGATAATATACTATTTGAAGGGGTTCCATTGGAATATTTGACATTACATGTACATTACATTCTAAAACTTCAGTTCTACAAAGTGTGGGAACCTTATTAGAATTATCTGGAACCTAATTTATCAGCTACTATGCTGAAAGGATTCTCTAAGGTCCTATGGTTGTTGTTTACTTGTCTCATGATTATACTGTACGTTCCCTGTATTGGGCCTAATTTCAATATTTAAACTGAGCTTTAGTGTTTAATTAACTTCTGTTTGTTCATTTTAATTCACATTTTCTTTGTTATTGTTATTTAATATTTTTGTTGTATCTCTTAATGTGGAAGAAAACTGAAATTCCAATAAAAATTATATTTAAAAAAAAGAATACAGCTGTGGAGGTTTGATGTGGCACCAGTTGCACGTGCATGTCAGAAAGAGCAGGTATTATTGTCACTGGCCTGATGGAAACACCTCTTATCCCGTGGGTTTTGTTATTCCAATGTAAAATGTGCTTTTTTAAAACCACAGACTTTGTAAAATATTTTTTTATAAAATGAGTAGACTTAAACGTGTATGTTGGTCTTCAATCATTTTGTTTGAATAATAGATGGATGACAGAGGCTCCTAACTATCTATAGCTTCATAAAATTAGAACACCTGTTGTTTAGTAAATGGTCAATGCGTTTATTCCTTCAAATATTGACCCATACTTTATTCAATTAAAAGGACATTACTTAAGTGTGCTATATAGATAGAAGGCTACTTTTCAGACAGACTCTTTCTCCGCAGGTCACTTGTACGTTCTTTTCTTCTTGTGAATGTGCAGCATGTGATTCGTAAGGGCATTCGTCCGACTGAAGCATTTGCCACAATCATGGCAGCTAAATGGTTTCTCCCCAGTGTGTATCCTCATGTGCTCCGTCAGGGCTCCTTTCAGTTTAAAGCATCTTCCACAAACATGACAACGGTGTGGCCTTTCCCCTGTGTGAAGTTTTAGGTGTGTCTTTAAAGTGCCTACCGCAACAAAGCCTTTGTTACATAAAGGACATGTAAATGGTTTCTCTCCTGCATGACCCATCATATGCACGATAAGACTTTTTTTCCCTCTTGAGGAATTTGCCACATACGTTGCACTGAAATGGTTTGTCTGATTCTGCATTGCCAATTAGCTGATTCATATTTAATGTGTTCACAGAGCTGTAAGGGGTTACTACAGAGAGGGTTTGAGAGTCGCTGGTTGGTTCTGATACTCTGGAATCCTCTTCATCTGGTTCTATTTTGATCTCTTCAATTGTGCTGGTAGATAGTGAGTCCCTCTCTCTGTTCTCTACAGTTTGTATGTGGTAAAGTTGGGAGGACTTATGTGGATCATCCTGACCACAGTCACTTTTCACAAAGGGAGGAGAACATGTTAGAATGTTGGTATCAGACTCCAGCCCCTGAAGCTGCTCTTTCTCCTGATTGGTCCTGAGTTCTTCCTGTTCCTCTTTAATCTGTGTGGGGTCTGAGTCCTCCTGTCCCAGACCTGGGGTCCACTCCTGCTCAAGGTGCTGCTGCTCAAGGGGAACCTCCTCAGGGACAGGGACAGTGAGCTGCTGGGTATCTGGCAGAAAGGACAGAGGATGAAAGAGTTGTCTAGATCTCCATATTCATAGTGGTGACAAGATGAGATGTAATCTGTCCAAGTATTAGGCACTAACATTTTAAAATATTCACTTTGATTATAAATTAATATGTGTTGTAAAAAAGCTCTAGAGGCTTGCACAGACTATTTAATCAGCCAACAGTATTCGCATGTATCTTTATTGCAGTCGATCTGTGCATCTCAGAAAATGTATTAGTATATTTGCTTCCTGAGATATTACACTAGCGTGTGCTTCCTTCCCTAACGGTGATATCAGATAATCGTGCACAGCGCGACTCCAATACAGGCTACCTGGAGCGCAATCAATGTGTAATTTATTGAATTGTGTAGCATAATTAATAACTAGACCTATCTGTAATGGTAGGTAGGTGGCCAAAAACCTGCTTTATATAACTTTATCTTCGGTTGGGTAACGATGTGCAGTTGCCTTCGTAGACGATCGATCTCTTCCTTTGAACGGGAGATTTCTTCCTGGTACTCCGTTATCGTTTTTTCCACTGCCCCAAATATCTCAACAGCCGCCGCAGTTAATCGCTCGGTGAGAAACGTATTCAACAGCTGCAGTTTGGACATTTTCAGATAGATTAATGTTATGTAGCTCGTAATCCACAGAATCAACAATATTTATTGCATTTCTTCTTTCAAATGCAAATAAACGGATACACATGCGCAGCCTCTATAGCTCTTGCCCTGGGAAGTTATTGGCGGTGAAGAACAGCTTGCTACATTACCGCCACCTGCTGTGCAGTATGACTGATTTAGAGTGAATAATTATTTCAGCTTTTTGACCAGAACATTTGACACAATAATTAAACTCCAACAGTAGGCTATTTGAGCCACTGAATATCATAATAGCCAAGTTAATTATGCATAAAATGAATTTAATAAGAAACAAACCTAGATGATTGAAGTGGTATGTCTCCTCCATGGTCTCTCATGGTACTGAAGTCAAAAAAATGTATGTCTTCACTATAGCCTCTGCAGTGACAGTGATTATTAGATGGTTTGCTATGCAACCCTGCCAGAGCAGAGAGAAGATCTTATTAAACACGGGTTTCCCATTTGAAATGATTTGCCAACCGGCTACCTTGTCCACAACAATCTTCTCATTGATGGACTACGCACCCTGCACTATCATCCTAGAACTGCACATTGCTCTTTGCTCAACATTAGGAACACATCCTCTTTCCATGAAAGACTGACCAGGTGAAAACTATGCTCCCTTATTTATGTTACCTGTTAAATCCACTTCAATCAGTATAAATGAGCGGAGGAGACAGGTTAAAGAAGGATTTTTAAGCCTTGAGACATGGACATCGGCAAGACAAACTATTGAGGAAAGGGGGATATCTAGTCAGTTGTACAACTGAAATGTGTCTTCCGCATTTAACGCAACCCCTTTAAGTGCCTTTGAACAGGGTATGTCAAGAACTCCAACGCTGCTGGGTTTTTCACACTCAACAGTTTCCGGTGTGCATCAAGAACAGCCCACCTCCCAAAGGACAGTCAGCCAACTTGACACAGCTGTGATAAGCATTAGAGTCAACATGGGCCAGCATCCCTGTGGAATGATTCTGACACCTCGTAGAGTCCATGCCCCAACAAATTGAGGCTGTTCTTAGGGCAAAAGGGGGTGCAATGCAATATTAAGGTGTTCCTAATGTTTTGTACAATCAGTGTATAATGTAGCTTGTAGTTGTTCAGTTGGTGGGCATATCGCATGTGGATTTGTGTAAACTCTGCTTCTATTATGCTGTCTGTAAATCCTGTTTATCATTGTCTGTACACTCTGTTTACTGTGGCAGCACCATTTCACCAAGTCAAATTCCTTTAAATGCAAATGTATTTGGGGCATAAAGGTGATTCTGATCGATGATATCTATGGATGTTTTGTGTGCAAAGGGTGCAAACTCAAGGAGTAGGCTATTTCAAGAACAAAAATGTACCTTTTTAATTAATGGTAAATGTAATGGACAAATATTCATAGGTTTCACACAAAAGGCTGATGTTAGGTCAAACAAAAAGCTACACATTTAATTTGGGTGTCAAGCTAAGGAAGTCCATTACAATAAATGACAAAACATGTACACAATTCTTTGTTATCGCTGCAACAAATACTTTCATAAGATGAAATCAAGCCGATACTGATGATATAGTATTACATAGATCAGCGCTGAGGGGAGGACAGCTCATAATAATGGCTGGAATGGCGCAAATGGAATGACGTCAAACACATGGAAACCTTATATTTGATACCATTCCACCGATTCTGCTACAGCATTACAACAAGCCCGTCTTCCCGAATTAAGGTGCCACCAACCTCCTGTGATATAGATACATTAATATCAAACAAAGCATTAGCCTTAACGGGATAGTTCACCCAAATTGGTTTCCTTACCCTGTAAGCAGTCTAAGACCGTTTCCACATGCTAACGTTTTAGTGTTTGTGGCACAAATCCCATTCAAGTCATGTAACTGATATTAGCATTTTTCACACATCATGTCCAAATCATCCGAAAGTATCTGAAATGGATTGTGATCCTCAGTCACAAATAAATCGGTCCCATGACTTGAATGGGATTTGTGCCACAAATGCTAAAATGTTAGCATGTGAAAACAATGCCAAGGTAACTAAACCAAAGCATGGATTGCCGTCATACCTTGTCCATAGACTTCTTACAGGGTAAGGAAACCAATGTAATTTTGTAATTTGGGTGAACTAAACCTTTAATCAAACAAAATAGAGTTTTTACTAATAGAAGTTGGTGACTAAATTGTTGTGTGACATTTGATAAATTAGCTGGGACTGTTGCTTCTGCCTTAAAATCCACTTAATCTACAAACGTTTCTACAATGCTCTGCATGTTTATTCATGCATACCCTAAGTTTATTCTACCCAGTCGTCCTCTGAGGTTCCTAATGGTATATAGAGTACAATGTGCTCTCAAACTAGGTTCTAACCTCAAAGGTCTCTTTCACCTTTTTTGAACTGTGGTGGTGTATTGTCATCTTCTCTCACACCAGAAAATGACAAAAATAAATTCACAATGAACGGAGGAGTTTTTACTCTGTAAGTGCTCTTCACGTTCTCTCAAGATTCCCATTTGATTGAAGCATTTACCACAGTCATTGAACCGGTTGTTTCTCTGCCGTGTGTTTCATAATGTGGCTAGCCAAGTACGCCTTCTGAGTGAAGGATTTGTCACAAACATTGCACTTATATCTTTTCTCCCCCGTGTGTGTCCTCATATGAATTTTCAGGTCTGCATTCAAAGAGAAACATTTGCCACATTCTTCGCACCTGCATGGTTTCTCCCCTGTGTGTCTTATCATGTGGGTGGTCAGATTTCCCTTCAGACCAAAGCATTTGCCACATTCAGGGCAGGGATATGGTTTCTCCCCTGTATGGGTCCTCAAATGTTCTGCCAGTTTTTCCTTCCGACTGAAGCTTTTCCCGCAATCATTGCACTGATAGGGTTTCTCTCCTGTGTGAATTTCCTGGTGGCGACTTAGATGAGTCGTGGATGAGAAACATTTTCCACATGAAGTGCACTTAAATGGCCTCTCCCCTGTGTGAGTCTTCTCATGGTCTTCCAGGGACTTTCTCACAGTGAAGCCTTTCCCACAGTGTTTGCACTGAAATGGCTTCTCCCCTGTATGGATCCTCATATGCACTTTCAGGTTGGAACTACAAGTGAAGACTTTAGCACAGGCGTGGCAGAAATGCTTCACTCCCATGTGGGTTTGCAAATGCTTCACCATACTATCTGTGGACCTAAAATCTTTCCCACAAACCCCACAAAGATGGTATTTATCCGTTAAATGCATTTTTTGCACATGACTAACTAGATAAGTCATGAAAACAAAAGACTTCCCACACATCTTGCAACAATGAGGAGCAGTATGGTTTTTACTGGCTGATGTTACCTTGGGTAACTTGGTGATTTTCCTGCCTCCAGCACTGGTAAGAGAACGTTGTCCTTTCTTGTGGGGTAACGTTTTAGTTTTCCTGCCATCAGCACTGGCAGGAGAGCTTTGTTCTTTCTTTACCCGTGCTCTCAATGTCCGAACTAACCCTACTGCTGACCGTAGTCCTCCAGTCTCCTCTCCTCTTATACGCGGTGACTTGGAAGTTCTCCTGCCTACTGCACTGGTATTGGGGCTTTGCATGGTCTTAAGGGGTAACTTGGTAGTCTTCCTGCCTACTGCACTGGTATCGGGGCTTTGCACTGTCTTGAGGGGTAACTTGGTAGTCTTCCTGCCTACTTCACTGGTATCAGGGCTTTGCACTGTCTTGAGGGGTAACTTGGTAGTCTTCCTGCCTACTTCACTGGTATCAGGGCTTTGCACTGTCTTTAGGGGCAACTTGGTAGTCTTCCTGCCTCCTACACTGGTATCGGGGCTTTGCACTGTCTTGAGGGGTAACTTGGTAGTCTTCTTGCCTACTACATTGGTATCTGGGCTTTGCACTATCTTTAGGGGCAACTTGGTAGTCTTCTTGCCTCCATCACTGGTATCTGGGCTTTGCACTATCTTAAGGGGTAACTTGGTAGTCTTCTTGCCTACTACACTGGAATGGGAGCTTTGTATTTTCTTGTGGGGTAATTTTTTGGTTCTCCGGCCTCCAACACTTGCTTGCATACTGGTTGTCCGTATTAACCCCAACGCTGACAGTAGTCCGCCACTCGCCACTACCTCAACACTTCCACTGGTGTTGTTCTGAGCTGCAGGGGATTCTGGATTTTCTACAGAGAGGGTCTGGAAGTCACTGGTTGTTAATGATGCCCCATTTTTCTCTCCCTCGGGTTCGGTGTCCATCTCTTCCGTTGTGTTGGTGGTTAGTGAGGGCTGGGGTGGGTCCTGATCATAGTCACTTTCCACACAGGGAGGAGTAAATATAAACTCTATGTCGGGCTCCAGTCCTTGATGCTGCTGCTCCTCCTGACTGGTCCTGACCTCTTCTTCCCCTTCAATGTGTGTGGGCTCTGGCTCCTCCTGGCCTAGACTGGGGCTCCACTCATGCTCACAGTGCTGCTTCTCAGGGGGGACCTCCTCTGGGACAGGGAGAGAGAGCTGCTGGGCGTCTGAGGGGATTATATGAACATTCAGTTTGTGGCAGAAATTCATTTTTGTTTATATATTTCATTAAATTGGTTTACAGTTGTTGGCAGCCTGGGCTGCAACAATTGTATTTGCAACAACTCTAGCCATGCCATTGATCTAGTAACGTTAGTAATAAAGAAATGAAAATCCCGCACACGTAATATAGCTAGCTAGCTAGTCGCTCCCCCAGTGCTTTACCGCACCCAAAAACACTGGGGAGCTACTACCGGGTGCGGGACTTTCAATTCTTTATCTATAGAATTGTTTAGCCCAGCAACGCTACTCAAGTTTAGGATGTACACATCACCCTATTTTTTATAGTCTAGTTAGCAGTGGCCAGTACTAACCTGCTTTACGTAACTTTAAGTCGGGTTTCAAAGCCAAATCCAGAAGCCTCTGTAGACGTTCGATCTCCTGCTTTGAACGGGAGATTTCTTCCTGGTACTCGGTTATTGTTTTTTCCACTGCCCCAAATATCTCAACAGTTGCCTCCGTCAAGCGCTGTGTGAGAAACACATTCAACAGCTGTAGTTTGGACATTTTGAGGGAAATTAAAGTCAATACGTTTATGCTATTCTGCTCACTCCGTAGCTCTGCTCAAACAAAGATGGCGGAAGTGAAACCACAGAGGCGGCGGGAGTGACGAACCAAAGATTGAAACTCTGTGGACGACCTACTCTGCTTTAGTCACGTGGTATACAACGAGTGACGACCTTGCAGTACCGAAACCCTACCAACAGAGGATTCATTTCAAGAGCAGATGAATGTTGGTCATTTCCCCTCAGAAAACCAAAAATGTATAGACACGGGCCTCATTCGAAGAAACAAAATGTCACGACACTGTATCTAGGTTTCCATCCAACTGGCGACAGATTTTCCCACCAGTGGTGTTTCCACCAAACGGATTTAGTGCGGATAAAAATCAGTGCGTGATGACATAGTTCACAGAAAAGTAATATTTCGCTTAACTTTTCATGTACCAATTACAAGTCTAAAGTTCAATCTGTTTCCATCGCATTTTCCTATAGTTATGTCACAAAAACGGTTGTGTTAAATAGCAAAGTGCCTACTCTGGTTTTAGAACGTGCGCTCTTGCCAACAACAGATACAATTTCACGCCATATATATTGAATTAAATAAATCGTGAACATGAAAAATAAAGTTCAGAATGTAAACATAATATTTTCGAGGACGGGTGATTTAATGGATGTTGAACTCAAAAACCAAACAATTGAAAGCAAAATGTATAGAATTGTAAAACAAAAATACATAAAAAGCAAACCCCCAAAACTTGTAAGCAACTAATTTTAAAGCTAAAGCAAAACTCTATGACAAACGATTAAAAAAATATTTGAACATAATGGACAGGCTTTTATTATATTGCCTACTTAAGTAGACGGTCTGACGTCCCCACTAAGCGCCAATTCTTCCCCCGTGTCCGCAATTTCTGAACATGCGGGCACAGGGGGGAAGAATTGGCGCTTAGTGGTGACGTCAGACAATCTACTTAAGTAGGCAATAGAATAAAAGCCTGTCTATCATGTTCATTGATTGGGTTAAGACGAACCGTCACTCCAAAACTAGCGGACCAATGGAGACTCATTGTCTACGCTTCCCTCTAAACCAGGCCTTTCACGGAAAAATTATGCCAAAACTCGCAATCGAAAAGACTGGCAGTGAAAGCAAAGAAACAGACATTGAAAGCAAAGATACGAGTAGCGTAACCCAAAGGTAGTACATGCAGGCAAGAGCCTAGGCAAAATGTTTTCAATAGGATTGGTTGCTGGGAAAGTTTAACCGAAAACGATTTTTGCATTCGTATTCAAATATATTTTTTCATCATTTGTCAGTTTTGCTCTTGTTTACAATTCTATACATTTTGCTTTCAATTGTTTGGTTTTTGATTTCAACATCCATTATTTCACCCGTCCTCGAAAATATGTTAACATTCTCAATTTAATTTTTCATGTTCACGAATATTTTATTTTGAATTTAATACATATGACGTGAAATTTACAGGAGATTATTATGGATAAGAGCGAGAATATTTTATTTGTCAAGCATCGATCATCATGCCACCTGGAAAATTCCCTCGATATTTATGGGAAAGGTGCATCAAACTCGTCACCTTGCACTTTCACCACCCGGTGACGTTCATCATAACGGATTTAATCTGTAGCCTTGTCAATAAACTGCATACCCACCCGATTAGCCACCAATCACCAAATTCGAAGGTGGGAAATGTGGAAAAATCTTACCAATCACACCATTCATATGGTGAATGTGGTATCCCACACGCCACATGGGTGTAACGCATGTGCACCTTTCCTGATGAGTCATAATGGGAGGACCACACAACATGTCATCGTGTGACTCTTAAGTTTACTTCGATATGATAGTTATATCAATATTTGCACATAAAAGCGTTCCCAGCTCCTTTTCTCGCTTAATAATTTTACCGACACAGAAATATACCACCATGTCAAACGAACTAATTATCTGTCGGCATTTATAAAATCGTACCTAAACTTCCTGTTTCCATCACAGCTGTCTGTTTTTGTGTTTATTTTTTTTTATACAGTATTACTTAACTCATAAAAACTTTGGATGGAAACGTGGTTAGGGACTATTTAGAACACTGAAGGACAATGCTGTATGGTTATGTCTAGAAGGGAGTCTGTCAGAATTGACTTTTTGTAGCAGGTTAGGAGAGTTAACATAGCAGATTAGGATAATTATTAGGTTAAGGTTAGGAAAAGAGTTAGGGTTGGCAAAAAGACCAAGATTTAACACCACATTTATATGGGGTTTGACCATCCAAGCCAGATGGGTTGTTTATGTTTTAAGTTTAGGGGTGTGTCTTGGGGTAAAGTGGGCTGTAAAAGCTTCTGTTTAGGCTTTTTCAGTTCTCAAATATGGCCGTCTCACTTCCATTAGACAGCAGATGAAGTTGTTTATCGTGATGTGAAATAGCCCAGAGGTTGAATTTTGATATTGAGGACTCATCCTGATCCTCATACTCAATGTGGTTTGCAAAAGTTCAATCATTAAGCTGTTTGAATACTCACTAACTTAATACATTATGCAATATCATTCAGTTTCCTATTCTATGTGCTTAGTGGGAATGTATGCTAGAGGTTACACGTTATCATATATCTTTTCTACTAGCCGTGGGAAATGTCATACACCTATTTACCTTATAACCTACAGTATGAGCACGGCACAATCATTTACATTGCTCACGCTCGCTGTTTAACAAATCTGCTTACTCTTACAATTATAACCTTTCTCTCTCTCTCAACCAATGGGAGTAACGCTTGCAATGTATTTATGTGTCAAACTTATCAAATTCTCAATTGCAATCACATCATCTGGCTCCGAGGATCTTCCCTCAGAGACAAGGCCATTTCCCAAACTATTTAATAAAATGTCATATTGCATTCAGTCTCTGTTCTCAATTAAGTTAATCGTGTACTAGATTTAAATGCCTTAAGTAGCCTAAGCATACACACTAAAGCCAAAACATGTTTTTAAAATGATTTCAATTCAATATCTATTTTATTATAACATTTGCTAAGCTGCATGGAGGCAAAAGACAAAGGAGAGCGCTTATTTTTTTTAAACTTTTATTTTCCATTTTCTTCTCTCAAGGCAGAGATATTATCGACAAAGTAAAACTATGACTCAATAACAACACCGTTACATGAACATCCTAAAACTTGACAGCACAGATTTTCCATATATTCTCATCTTGGTGGACAAAAAAACAATGAATTCAAAAATAAATTACCACAGAATGTGGGAGGGTGTAGGACTGTGTCTATCCTACAGTAACAGCAGTTCAGTGGTCACTATATGTATTTATATAGATTTACAGCATCTTCACCTTTTTTTTTTACTATGACTGTGATATGTGGTCTTGTCTCATTTAGTTACCTTAAGACAGGGTTTCCAAAAGTCGGTCCTGGGTCCTCCCTGGGTGAACTTTTCTTTCTTTTCCCTCCTAGCACTATACAGCTGATTCAAATAACCAACTCCTCATCAAACTTTGATTATTTGGAAATCAGTTGTGTAGTGCTAAGCAAAAAACAAAACGTGCACGGGCCTAGGACCTACTTTGGGAAACCTTGCCTTAAGATGAACGCAATAAATGTAAGTCACTCTGGATAAGATTTACGTGTATCACACTACATGGTTCTGTGTACATTACATGTCTTCGGTCACTGAATGATCACTGCAGGAGATTTCATTGTTCTCCCAAAGATGAATCTCCCAAAGATGAATACTTGAGGGGTTAGGGGCTAATTAGAATCTCAATTCTGAAAGTGATCCTCTTAAATTCAGCAATATATGACATTGGAAGGAACGCAAAGTGAGTCGCTAGGGGTGCGGTGCTGGTTTGGAATTGGGGGCACTGTTTGTGCATGTTCTTCATGTGCTTTCTCAGGGTCCCCACATGACTAAAGCTTCTGCTGCACTGGCTGCACTGAAACAGTTTCCAGACAAAGGATTTTTCACAAAAATGGCACTTATATGGTCTCTCTCCCGTGTGGTTCCTCATATGCACGGTCAGGCTGCTCGAGTGTTTGAAGCATTTGCCACATTCTTCGCACCGATATGGTTTCTCCGCTGTATGAGTCCTCATATGCTCTTTCAGGTTTTGCTGCTGCCTGAAGCCTTTGCCACATTTTTGGCACCAATATGGTCGCTCTCCTGTGTGGACACGCATATGCGTTCTCAGTTTAGCATTACAATGGAAACATTTGCCACAAATATGACAAAAAGGTTTTTCTGCAATGTGAGATTGTTGGTGTTCTATCATACATTTAGAAGAGTTCATGTTTTTTCCACACACACCACACACATGTTTTGCATCATTTGCATGTACTATTTGCACATGATTAATTAGAGCCACCAAAAATTTAAAAGACTTCCCACACACTTTACAACAACAAGGAGCAGCATTGCCATGACTGGCTGATTTCTGATTGGGCAACACATTGGTTTTCCAGCCCTCCGCAGAGGCATTGGAATTTGGTCTCTCATTTGTCCGTATTCTCTTTGATTTGAGTAGCTTTAACACTGGCAGTAGCTTTAACACTGGCACCCCCCCATCAACATTTTCACTGACTTCACATTGAGCTCCATTTACTATAGAGAAGGGCGGAGAGTAACTGTTTGATTCTGATCCTCTGTAAACCTCGCCATCAGGTTCAGTTTCCATCTCTGTAGTTGTGCTGATGCATACTAAGTCCCTCTCTCTGGTCTGCATTGTTAGGGTTTGGGAAAGATGTGAGGGCTGAGGGTGGTCCTGATCACAGTAATTTTTCACACAGGAAGGAGTGAATATGAACTCTTTGATATCAGACTCCAGCCCCTGAAGCTGCTCTTCCTCCTGTCTGGTCCTGATCTCCTCCTGTTCCTCTTTAATCTCTGTGGGCTCTGGGTCCTCCTGTTCCTTTTTAATCTGTGTGGGGTCTGAGTCCTCCTGCCCCAGACCTGGGCTCCACTCCTGCTCACAGTGCTGCTGCTCAGGGGGAACCTCCTCGGGGACAGGGACAGTGAGCTGCTGGTGTTCTGGAGTGATGGAGAAGTTAACATAAGGGAAATAGGCCAATATAAGATGTACAATACTTTGATACTGTTAATCTTGTAGTCTGATACTAAGACTTACGGGTGATCACTCACGAAACTAGAACAAAACCATGATTTTGGGGATTTTCACAAAATGTAATCCATATAAGGTTCCTTTTGGAAGAAGGATTCTTGAAATATATCTGAAATTTCTATCTTAAAGCATGATTAAGAAATAATGAATTGAAGTTGGAATATTTGTGACAATTTGGCCTTACCCAGGCCTCTTATGACATAATGTTTCATCTGTATGTGCTACAAAGCAAAAGTGCCATATGAAGCTTTACCGCTTGCTCTGTAATATGAGTAGTATTTTATGTATTATTTTATGTTCAACAATATATTGAAACATTTGCCATATAAAATATTGTATATTTTCAATATTCATGTTTATATTCATGAATGTAAGCATAGTTAGAAATGTAAATACTACTCATATTACAGAGCAAGCGGTAAAGTTACATATGACACTAATGTTTACTCTGTAGCACCTACAAATGAAACATTATCGAGTCTTAAAGGAGGCTTAATTATCGAGTCTTAAAGTCCAAAATATCACAAATAGCCTAGTCCACCTTCAATTAATAATTTCTGAATTAGAAAAACGTTATTGTCAACACAATGTGAAAAATTGTCTTTGGCTTCCCCCCATCAAAACAGACATTAATACACCATCATGAGCATATCATTCTCAAAATAAATGTTGTACTTTGTAAACCATACAAAGTGCTACAGTGCCAGTGCAATTCTAAAGTCATATATGTTGAGTCATTGGTCCAAATCTGGTCTATTTCAAATCTTCTCTCATTGATTGAGACAGGTGGGCCACCCTAGCCCTTGATCATTACTTATTTCCATTACATGACACTAGAGTCATTGGATGAAAACCAAAAGGTTAAATTGATACACACCTTGATAGGGTTAGTCTTCCCACATGGCCATATCTCCATGTTACAGAGCTTGTTTACGGAAAACAGACAGAAGACAAGAGGCGAACCACCTGTGCAAATTAGCTAACTAGCATGCTCTGAACAACTGTGTGTAAGCGTAACTCGGGAAGTGCAGGACCCCATAGCTGTATGGATCTTAAATGCTACAGTAAGTCTACCTTTCTTATTTGAAGGATTCTTCTCGCTGATGAAAGATAAGGGCCATGTGTTTAAAAAGCCGTTTCACAAGCGATGATTATTGACGTTTCTAAACGTTAAAACACAGCGTCGGGATTGAAGTTCACGAAGCAGTCGTGGGAGAAGCAAATGGCTGAGAACTGCAGAGAGAAGGCAGAATGCATCCTATAGTTTGAGAGCTAGGTCAACCCCAAAGTACCACATGTCATGATGACACTCAACTGTCTCGATCAATGAGTAAAACATTTGAAATATACAAGATGGCGGCGTATACATCGTTGGATTTCTTAATGGAGCAAAACATTTACTTTAATAACGGAGCATTTTCTAAATTCAAACGCAACTGGGAACAGACATTTTAGAAGATACTATCATGGTTCTCGTTTCAACCCCCAAAAATGTATCGTCAAGTTAAAATTCATTGACAGTGCTCTGTGCTACACTAAACAGTACCCTATCATGTAACTCCCAGTAATGGATACCAAAAATCTTTGGTTGAATCACATTTTCTGGTGTAACAATCTGTAGCTAGCATTTAGTATGCTATGGTGCCAAAATTGCAAGATTATGTTATAATACTTTTATTGCATCAAATGGTTGTTTTATTCAACAGAATAGAGTATTCTTAACTATTGTGTGTGTGTTCTACTGAGGATGGGCCTCTGGGAGATAACACTGACAGGATATTTACGATGTGTTTTGGGTGATAAATCCTAAAGAGCAATCCAGAGCATGAGTTCATGTTTCTGTTCTATACCGTACCAGGGAGAGATGGTTCCAGTTTGGAGTCGGAGGGCCAGACGCTGGTCTATACAATGAAAACTGTTGACACAGCAGATACTGTTTCTCCAGATACCCTTATTGGCTGGGGCACGGCCACACTAGCCGAGGTAAAACGATATGTTGTTCACCACGAACAAAATGGGAAGGATAAAAATAATAAGAAGGAACAGAGAGGGGCAGAGTATCTGATAGCTACTCTAGACGAAATAGCCGGGAGAGGAGAAAATAGGGGTGACTGGGGGAGAAGACCCAGCAGACCGAACAATCAAGAGAGAGAGAACAGATGTTATAACTGTGATAAGACAGGGCACTTTGCCAGGGAGTGTAAGGTGCCCTACAAGCACTGCGATAAGGTAGGGCATAACCACAGAAACTGTAGGTTGAAGGGTCGAGGTAGGAGAGAGGCTAAAGGGGGAAAGAAGGACCAGAAAAGTACTAGGCGAGCACAGCCAGACTCTGAGAAAGAGGTATGGAGTTGAGGGGCGTTTAGATGTGGACAAATTAGAAACCATGAAAAAATAAATCCACATGTTATGTGGAGATAGGGTAGGAGACAGCAAGTGGAAGGGCTTGATGTAGATAGGGTGTGGCTCTCTGAAGCCCGAAAATGAACAGAATAAAATGGGATGCTTAGGAATGTCATTCAGGCTATTTTGGTTGGAGTTCAAAAAGCACTAGATTGGATATGCCAGAGCGTACGAAAACGTAAAAATAGGTTTGTTTTGACTGTTACCTGGTAACATAAACATTAGCGACAAGATAGGTGAAGTCAATATTAGATGATGGGTCTTGAATGGTTTTCTTGCTTCAGGGAAGAATAGAAGCAAGTACAGTATGTATGTTAATTAAGGGAGACATAGATGACCATGTATTAGAAACCTAGGAGCAGATATCTGATTCCTTCATCTGAAAAATGGTCTATTAATGATAACAGAGTATTTGAAAATAATTATGACAGTGAGAGACCAATCATATAATACCGTGTGTGTGTGATGTGAATGGGTGTAGGAATGTCTAACTTAAGCATGGAAAGGCCTGGCCTGGACATTTCTGTTTGATTTTAACATATGGTTTAACACACGCACACACGGATGGTCTGCGTGATTGCGGAGGTCTCACTGAAGTGTGGGATTAAATTTGTATAAAAATGTTTTGAAAAGTATTTAAGTATTTCTGAAGGACAGGAAAGAAAGGGAGAGGAAACATTGTAATGGTGTCGAAAGCCCTGAATATTAAAATAATTCCTACTGAAGACTGATCAACTTCATTAGGCGGGGGCGTTTCATTATAGAATTCATGAGAAACACCATTCTCTATCCAAATTGTACCATTACTTTAGGAAATTATTATTATATCCGTAGAGAGTTATAAACATCTAGGATGTATTTTTTTTATTTAACTTTATTTATTTTTTTAATCACGTGTTTGAATGGGGGAAATTACCAGTTCACTGAGGTCCTGGTTGGTTTTTGGGGTACATATACAGTGGTACTGTGTTCAGGCTGCATATAGGAAGGTACATATACAGTGGGGAAAAAAAGTATTTAGTCAGCCACCAATTGTGCAAGTTCTCTCACTTAAAAAGATGAGAGAGGCCTGTAATTTTCATCATAGGTACACTTCAACTATGACAGACAAAATGAGGAAAAAAAATCCAGAAAATCACATTGTAGGATTTTTAATGAATTTATTTGCAAATTATGGTGGAAAATAAGTATTTCGTCACATACAAACAAGCAAGATTTCTGGCTCTCACAGACCTGTAACTTCTTCTTTAAGAGGCTCCTCTGTCCTCCACTCATTACCTGTATTAATGGCACCTGTTTGAACTTGTTATCAGTATAAAAGACACCTGTCCACAACCTCAAACAGTCACACTCCAAACTCCACTATGGCCAAGACCAAAGAGCTGTCAAAGGACACCAGAAACAAAATTGTAGACCTGCACCAGGTTGGGAAGACTGAATCTGCAATAGGTAAGCAGCTTGGTTTGAAGAAATCAACTGTGGGAGCAATTATTAGGAAATGGAAGACATACAAGACCACTGATAATCTTCCTCGATCTGGGGCTCCACGCAAGATCTCACCCCGTGGGGTCAAAATGATCACAAGAACGGTGAGCAAAAATCCCAGAACCACACGGGGACCTAGTGAATGACCTACAGAGAGCTGGGACCAAAGTAACAAAGCCTACCATCAGTAACACACTACGCCGCCAGGGACTCAAATCCTGCAGTGCCAGACGTGTCCCCCTGCTTAAGCCAGTACATGTTCAGGCCCGTCTAAAGTTTGCTAGAGAGCATTTGGATGATCCAGATGAGGATTGGGAGAATGTCAGATGAAACCAAAATAGAACTTTTTGGTAAAAACTCAACTCAACGTGTTTGGAGGACAAAGAATGCTGAGTTGCATCCAAAGAACACCATACCTACTGTGAAGCATGGGGTGGAAACATCATGCTTTGGGGCTGTTTTTCTGCAAAGGGACCAGGACGACTGATCCGTGTAAAGGAAAGAATGAATGGGGCCATGTATCGTGAGATTTTGAGTGAAAACCTCCTTCCATCAGCAAGGGCATTGAAGATGAAACGTGGCTGGGTCTTTCAGCATGACAATGATCCCAAACACACCGCCGGCAACGAAGTAGTGGCCGTAAGAAGCATTTCAAGGTCCTGGAGTGGCCTAGCCAGTCTCCAGATCTCAACCCCATAGAAAATCTTTGAAAATCCGTGTTGCCCAGCGACAGCCCCAAAACATCACTGCTCTAGAGGAGATCTGCATGGAGGAATGGGCCAAAATACCAGCAACAGTGTGTGAAAACCTTGTGAAGACTTACAGAAAACGTTTGACCTCTGTCATTGCCAACAAAGGGTATATAACAAAGTATTGAGATAAACTTTTGTTATTGACCAAATACTTATTTTCCACCATAATTTGCAAATAAATTCATAAAAAATCCTACAATGTGATTTTCTTGATTTTTTTTCCTCATTTTGTCTGTCATAGATGAAGTGTACCTATGATGAAAATTACAGGCCTCTCTCATCTTTTTAAGTGAGAGAACTTGCACAATTGGTGGCTGACTAAATACTTTTTTGCCCCACTGTATGTTAATAAGGGATGACAGTAACTTCACATGGACTGTGATATATGTATTGCTAATTTCATGTTGTGTTTTTGTTCTGATATACATTTCACCAGATTGGGATTGTGGTGTGGGACTTCTGTGAAGGGTTAGGGTGCCAGCTTTACGATCTGGTAAGGACTAATTTAGAAAAAGTTTTTTTTTTAGCAGTAACATTAAGTTATGCTTTTTTACATTTGTCTTAGAGATGTTATTAAGAAAAGGTTAAAGTCATAATTCGTCATATAGTCAATGTTTGTCTAGTTTCCTGAAACAGAAATGTAATTAACTTAACCTAAAAAAAAAAAGATCATAACAACAGTTATCATGGAAGGTGACGTCAGATCGTGTCTTAATGCATGGTAGAAATAATTTGACATAGGCAGTGTGTGTGAACCCCAAAACCCTTCCTAACCGGCTGAAGAAAGAGCGACAAAGGCGTGCAATGAGAGACAGTGACTTTTACCAATCCTATATGAGTCCGAGCCATAAACCAGGGCCGGGGAGCAGAGAGCGTGGAGAGAGAGAACAAGCTCAGGTGAGAGACTAGTGTTCGTGGGTGAAACGGAGGTATCTACTTGGATATTAAAATCAGGACATTATCAAGGGCTATGAAATGTGACCAGCAAAGGTTACATGTGCCGTTGGGAAAATGAACTGTATACGATATCTGAAGAAGACACGCTCGAAAGATAAGTGCCGGTGAAGGAAAGGGGGGTGGTGGTATACGCCCTGCTAACTATTTAACCTAGATACATTGAGATACGGATCTTTCTTTACCAGGCCACTCATGACAAGAAAACAGGGACAAAGGGGGGCTGTAATGAGAAGAGTAAATAAAATGCAATAAAATGTTGTTTATAAATGTATGTTCTAAAAGGGATGATCTGTGCTAAGTTGATAAACTGGAATTGGAGCCTAGACTCAAAGTAAGCACGGAGGTCAGTCATTCTAAATTCAGGTTGGATAATTTTGTGCGTTGTGATTGGGCTACTGCGAGTGAGAATTGCTAAAGCATGATGAGGGGTGGATTTGCTGATAACATTTATGTGGCTGAGAGTTTCCAGAAACGTATCTCTAAGTGTCATCGTGAGGGGAGGTGGTTTGTTTAAGGAATCACTGGATGATAGCGTGGGACAACCATGAAAGTTTGTTGTTTTACCCTGAATTGCATTTTTTATGTTACATCGCATCAATGAAAGGTGCTAAGTTATTGTACATATATTTTGTTTCTCTTTTCAAGTAAATATGTTTTTACGTTTTGTGGAACATGAGGGTGTTAATTGTTCCAGAGGAGGGAATGATGTATATTGACTAACTGATTTCAGAATGTGTTAGTATGTTTATAACTGTAGAAAACGCATTAGGAGCATAGTGTGTTATGGGTTAGATGTAATGATAGAGGAGTATCATTCCCAGAGACTGTATATGGTTACTGGAGATAGCTCTTAGGAGAAGGAGAGCAGCTAACTGTACACAATATGGGGATTTAAATGAACATCACACATACCCAGATCATGGTGAAAGTGGCAGAGATAGTGTTGTCATTTCAGATACTATTGTCAATTTTCAGTAATGAGTTTGTCACAAAAGGCATACCACTTGACAGAAAGCATCACATCTCCTGCTGAGTGTGATTATGTGGCTATTTTGACACATGGGCAAAGTCATGTGTCAACGGGGGGATGATAGAGCAGATTAGGAAACACTTTGTAGCATATGGAATAACTAACTATTTAAAAAAAAATGTTCCCGATGTCTTATCTGTGCTCAGAGCAACCACCAAGGAAGACAGAGGGCACCACAGGGCAAATATCCCTCTGCGAAATATCCTTTCCAGCAATTAGAAATTGATTTTATAGAACTCACTAGGAGTGAAAAGAAGAAGTGGTGTTTAAACAACTATAGCTAAATATCCTGAATGACCGAGTTAGGTGGACCGGAGCAGGCAGAGATAGATACCGACAATAGTAGCAGAACACATGAGAAGATTGTTTGTTAACTTCTTAGGGAGCGGCAGCAGAGGTGACGGTTTTGGAGAGTCTCTGAAGTTTCTAAAAGTGTTAACATAATGTCTGTGAGTATAACAGAACTGATATAGCAGGCAAAAACTAGAGGAAAATCCATCCGGAAATGCAGTTTTTGGTGACCTTTGCTCTGTTTGACACTCTCCCCATTGACTTCAAGGCAATCCAGCTCCTGGATTGCAGTACCTATGGCTTCCACTAGATGTCAACAGTCTCCATACAAAGACTGGGAGAGATTGGAGTAAGCAAAACGGATAGGAACAGGAAATGGTAAGGGGACCTGAAATGTCAACAAGTTCCCTGGCGTCCTGATCCACCACCTCCGGTACAAATTATATGATGTCGAAAAGACAAGTTATATAATAAACATACTTGGGGACCGGGGTATGAGAATGGAGAGTGATCCCGATGGGGTTTTAAACAAAGTTTGGATATTAATAACTGTAGAGTAGATGTAGTAGTAACCCTCCAAAGAGTCGCAGAAATAGACACAGAAAGAAAGTATTGGGCTGATGCGCTGATGATTATGGACAAGATTTTTCCTGTTCACTAATCCAGTTGGTAGAGACCAACTTCACGAAAGACCCAGGTCTTGTAGTGGATCCCAATAGATGTAAGTCTGTTGTTAATGTGACTGATTTGGGTTC
Organism: Brachymystax lenok tsinlingensis; assembly: GCA_030435695.1. Taxonomy (NCBI): domain Eukaryota; kingdom Metazoa; phylum Chordata; class Actinopteri; order Salmoniformes; family Salmonidae; genus Brachymystax; species Brachymystax lenok. The sequence goes on along the minus strand of CM059797.1, from coordinate 11,281,327 downwards.
AGAAGTACAGGAGAAAATTCTCAACCTCACTGCTCCTATAACTGATGTGTGGTGGGCTTGTACCAATAAAGGAGGCCTAAGACAGGCATTACCGAAAGGGTGGAGGGGCACTTGTGTACCGGTATTATTGGTCCAACCAGTTAGGATTAGACATCAGTGGCCAGTTCTGGACGGGATAACTAGAAAAAGGAGAAATCTAGGTTCTAATGAAGGCAGTTCTATTTGGCTGGATGCCATTGTTGATGATACAGTTACTAGAAGAGTGAGACCAAGTTGAGACGCTGGACCAGGTGGATAAGGTATGATATTAAGGCAGTTTATTAAGGTAAAGATATCTGACAAAGCGTGCACGGTCCCGTTCATTTAGCTCAGAGGGAACTAGCAGAAGAAGAGACCCGAAACATGATGTGCACTACATTATATACACATTAATGACGTAGGTAGATTCTGGCAGTCGTTCTCCTCACTGGTTGGTGTGGGATGAGGGCGGTCCTGTTCGGATCTGGTGTCGAGGCCCCATTGGCCCCTAGGGTTGTTCTTTGTCTTCGAGCCCCAACCTAGTGAGGGGTGTGTGTGTGTTTGGGAGTCACGAGGTGGCCTTATCGGAACTAACAGAGTGTGCCTGCGTGGCCTTGTCGGAACTAACAGTGTGTGCCTGCGTGGGACGCTTCAGTCAGTTATCTGTTTCTGGGTGCGTGTGTGTGTGTCTAGTATCAGGAGGGAACAGAGTATGTCTGTGTGCAAAGGCGGGGTGTGTTTGTGCAAGAGGCAGCCATTTCAGGTGTCAACAGTTATATCTAGTAATAGCAATATTTATTACACCATAGGCATCCCCAGAGGAATTCCAGACGAATACAAAGCTATGAATCAGATTGGGGAGGGCTTTACCACTACGTTCTTCTGGTGGGTAACGATAAATAAAAATGTCGATTGGATCAATTATATATATTATAATCAACAAGGATTTGTGAATTAGACTAGAGATGTGATGCAGTGATGGGAATCTCTGAACAATTATCCGCCACCTCCCTCATGACCTGTCAAAATAGGTTGGCTCTAGAAATGTTATTGGCTGGAAGGGTGGCATCTGCAGAATGGTGGGGGGACATTGTTGTACATTCATCCCTAACAATACCTCTGTGACCAGATGGTTTGATGAAATGTTTGGGAAATGGAAGACCATAGTAGCCACCATTTTGGGGGCGGCTATTGCCTGTATGGGTATGCTTGTATTATGTGGATGTTGTCTGATTCCTTGTGTCCGAGGGTTAGTGAGTAAGGCGTTGGAGAATGCGGTGACTCAGCAGATGGTGAGGTATGGACTGTTGTAGATATTTTAATACCATTATGTTGCATTTTCTCATTTCTGAACAGAATGCATAGCACACCTTTTAAGTAGAAACATATGTCAAGGGTTGCCTCAGCTGAAAAACCGCACATACTGCACGTAGGCCTCGTACCACACGTTTCACTTTTAAGTGAAAACACATGTCTGAGGCTGCCTATAGGAATACTATAAAGGCTGTGCTCTGGGACACAGAGTCAGTTGTGATCCGGGTCACGACTCAACCTTTGATTGTGCTTAATTGAATGATGAATGTCATCATTTGAAGATCATTTTTCCACAACATATTTGGCGAGCTTCAGCCAAGAGTAGACGGGATCGCAAGACAGTGGCGCTTTGGGACCGTCGGCGGGTCTTCTGGGCAAATTGTGCAAACAGGGTGATCACCCAGCTATTTAAAGGTAAGCATAAGTTCTTACAAATAGTTGAAAGTTTGTATGATTTGCCACGGGAGATCTGTCTCGGTAACAAGGTATCACGTCGATCTCTCTAAAAACTTCTATAAAAAACCTAGTAATATTAAGAACTTTTGAATTCAATAAACTGCATGCATGCGTAACGCTTTGGGGGGATATTTAATAGATCTATTTGTGAGACGGGGTGTGTGGTGTGCTGCGTACCTTGCTGGGGTCGGGTGACCAGAGGAGGGGGGCCTTGCATGTGCTCTGTTTCGTTGGGTTGCCTGGCTTGGAGGGTGCTGTGGCTACCTGGACATATGGTCAACGCAAATGGAGAGTAGAAAATCCTGTGATACCGTTTTTTATAATTTGATAAAAAAGTCTGCCTGGACAGGTTGCTTATTTTATGTAGAGGTCTACATAGGATGAGTATTTAGAACACTTAAGTCATTTGCGCCGTGATACCGCTCTAAGAAAGATAGAGGTCTGCATTGGACGGGCAAATAAGGGAATGATGGGACTTTAAACCTGAGTTTGGAAAAACTCCCATCATACCGGAAAACCCTATAGAGAATAAATGTTTACCTGTGTATCGGAGGTGTAATCAGGATAACATTACAACTGTAGGTCGCTTTAGGTAAAGCGTATTGTGTATAAAAATCCTGTAATACCGTCTCCATACGTTAATGGGGAGTCTGCTTGGACAGGTTACTTATGACTGTAGAGGTCTGCGTAAATAAGTAGGTAGAAAGCCTATGACACATCTCCAATAAATTAGTAGGAGACTGTATAATGGGTCACTTTGCAATTACTGCTCTCAGGAGAAGAGGCCTGCTTGGGTAAAGTGTACAGATGTGATGAGACGTTGACTTGGTTTGTTGGGCTCTCATCATGCCACATAAACCCTATTTTTATGTCGATTATAAAATAGGTCGTTTTTAGGTAAAAACGTAAATGTGTATGAATGAAATGCGTGTATAAATGTCAAAAGCCTGAATAGGTGTATGTTATCCTGTGTAAAGAAATATAGAGGTTCAGGAAAAGCATATTGTGTTGTCTATTACAAGTAAAGAGACTGTAACTTTTTTATGAGACGCTGACTAAGTGTAGTCAGGCGGGCAGAGTCTTGAGAAAAATCTAACACTGGTAAGAGATAGAAAAAATATAAAATACAGCAGCGTGGCTGTAGTATGCGTTTTAATTAATTATGAATTGGAACAAAAACATAGAATAAGAAGCTAAGTAAGTGTATTGAATTTTAGTGCGTCTATTCGCGTTATTACGCTGATAGGACTATTCTGAGAATGGATAGTGTAAATTGGGATACCTGGTAAGTCACTCAGGTTAATTTGGTTGGGGTAAAGAAACACTAGATTGGGTGTACCAGAGTGCAGATAACTGAGAAGTTGACAAATGTTTTTCTGGTCTGAATATTGTTGGTGTAGGTAAATTTAAGAGAAATAACATAATTTGAAGTATTGCAAGCAGCATAGTTAGTCACCAGCGTGTTTAAAGAGCAAGTAAGGAGTCTAACTTGACTTGAGAGGTGAGTAGATTGAAGATATATTTTCTTGTATCTGGGAATAATGTTAGCTAAATGAGTTAGCCACGATTAGCTTGGGTATTTGACTGCCATGTGGAAAATAGTAGGAATTATGATTGAGAAGGTCTGGATTTTGAGGTTGAATTATCCTTGTCAGAAACGGGGACAGGGGATATTAGGTGAACATTAACGTCTAAGTGGTGTTTTGTGGAATATAACGTTGTATGTCGACATGTCCAGCCCATCGCTAAAAGGTTAGATTTGAGGTTCACTGTTGATAAAATAGGTATACTATGTGGTAGAGCAGAAACACGAGGGGTTATTGGTTATTGTTTGATTATTTTGGGTATTATGTTCACTTAATGAAACATCAGATGTGGTTTGAGTAGAATTATTTATTCTGGGACTAATGGAAGTCACCTAAAGTATATGAGTTTAAGGAGACATAAGAGAACATGTCTCAAACAGCATTTTATTAAAACGCCTGGGATTAAATATCACTGATTCCTTACGCTGAGGAATTTACTACATTCATGAAAGTAAATTGTTACATGTTTGTTGGACACTGATCTAGTTACAATACCAGGATAATAGTATTTAAGGGTAGCCCATGCTAAATTAAGTACATATAAGCGTTGAGGTAGATTAACACTAATGATTAATGATTTGAGGGAGTACTGTGGACTTATTATTATTATTATCGTGTTTGGTTTGTAGTTTAAACTTTTGGGTCGCTGAATCAGTGTAGTATAATGAATGCTAATGAAGTGTTTTATGTTTTATAGGAAACGTGGGGATTTCATTGCCGCTCTTTGAACTGTTTTCTGGGGCTATAATCTTTGGGAGAATCCGTAAGTTGCTGAATGAAATAAAGTTTTGCAATTGTTTGTTTGTTTTGCCTTAATGGTTACAAATACCGCACATAACACATTTGTCATGACTATTTGTTGGTGTTTAACATATGTGTGGTCCTTTCCTTTGTGTTTGGTGAGTTTTCAGTTTGTCTGAGTGCCAACATATCTTAAAGGAGTGCACACACATATGGCGAGTTTTTATTTTCTGAGTTTTAATAAAAAATGATGGAATTCTTTTGACAAAGGAATGTACTGGAAACCTGGGATACAACATGTATGAAATGTTTGACTTTTTCATTAATTTGTCTAAAAAGTAAGAAACACTTCTTTGAAGGGTTTGTATGACCTCTGACCTATGTCGTGACTTTCCATTGTGGTTTGATCACCCGCATTGGAAAGCCATTTGAATAATGAATTTAGGGTAATTTGTCATACTGATTTTCGGGGTTATTTGTAAAATTGATTATTATGATGGAGTTCTAGTTCTTAACCAAATTTGTGAATTGGACCAATGTGAAGAAGGAGAGGTGTTGCCTTTGACTGCCTTAAAGTTTAAATTCCTATGGCCATATGGGTAAAATATTTTTCTTTGTGGAATTCTTAAGAGTAGTGATTTTAATTTGATGTTATTTGAAATGTTGTATTTTGACCAGTAGTAGTGTTATTTCTTTTACACATTACTCCCATGGAGAGTTGTGTGTTAAAAATGGGGAGGAGTACAGTCCTTTGAGGTTTTTGATTGAAGATTACACAACTGAGTGCTGTGTAGGAGTGTATGGAGTTGTATGTGAAGGAGTGTATTGTTGTGGTGTTTGTTCTGTTCTATTCTGATGGATTATAGGTCTAACTTTCTGATGCTGTGGCTCTGTGATAAAGCTGACAGTGTGATGGGGGAGTATTAGTAGCCAATTTGAATGATTAGTTTCAATAGAATGCGTTGTTATTCTCTCTTCTGACATATGTTTAAACAATTGAATTAAGAATGATTGGTGAAGGTAATAATTTACTATAGAGTTAATGAACTAAACTAAAATGTTGTTCTGATCTGTTATCATGAAAAGTGACATACAGATGAGTATAAGCTGTACTAAATTCAGGATAGAATAATACATCTAGGTTATCTTAGAAGAAATAGGGGTAACAAGTATTATAAAATAGACCATAGTAACAGTTTCTAAAAACATTAAAATACCATAGAAACGTTAGGAGGGCTGGAGAGCAGTAGGAATCTCTGTACCAGCAGAATCCTAGAGAGCTATAGCATAAGGGGTCAGAAGTATTAGGTTACAGCAGTAGCAGGAATAAGTGACTATAAACAGCCTCAGGATAGGATAAAGTAGGACAAAGAACAGATGAAGAAGAGTTAGGAGCCAAATGACAATCGAATAATAAAATATATATATAAAACAGATAAGGAAGTGCAAAGAGTAAAACAGTCAGCTAGAACTAAAAAGTGTTAGGGTATAATTAAAATACCAAATAAAGTAGGAAAAATGAATAGAACACCAGTAGAGATCTTAGGGCTAGACACCCCTAAGTAAAAAGGAAATAAAAAAACCTCTATGAAATGGGAAAAGCGTCTGAAGAAACTGAACACCAAATGGCCAGCAGCAGGGACATGGGATGTTGCTGTATGTGAGGAAAGGAGACTAAAAACTAAAAAGGATGGAAGACTTTAAGCAAAACTTAGCAGTATTGAAAAAGCTTCTCTGGACATGACCTCAGTGAAGTGGAAGAAGAAAGAGGGTTGGTCAACTGTGCCCAAAATTGTTTTAGACTGTTGGGGTATCAGGTTGATTGTAGAGAATCCATACACTACAGAAACTTATAGTAATTTAGATCAAGAATGCATTGAGATACTGATCTGTATTATAATTGTGATAAAAAGTTATGAAATAATTATACTGGATGTTAATATAAATGTACATTCTGCTGATATTGATGTGTGTTAAATTTTGTTTTTACTTTGGGCGATAGGTCAATTTTGAATCACTGAACAATGTCATTTTACATTTTGTTTGGATAATTAATTGGGTTTTTAATTATGATTTGGAAACTGAAGGATTGATTTGAGTTTAGTAATTAATGTATTAGGGATTGATAGTTTCTGATTGTTGTTTCTTGGTTTAAATGTTTTTCTAACACCAGTGAATTTGAGCAGGAAGTTAATGGGTTACTGGTATGTGCAGGAAGCAAGAAGGTCAAAAAGGAACCAGGGCTAATAAACTATAAATGAGTATAGTCTGGATGCATAGGGATAACTTGCTTTCCGTTCTAGGCCTCTCATGACAGACAAACAGGGGCAGAGGGGTTGTAATGAGAATAGCCATTGCTTGTACTGACAGTAAAATGTTTATAGGTATACATTTTAATAGGGATGTCTGGGTTATAGAATAGTAATTGCATATAAAGTATATATTCTGTGTTTTGAAATGACACCCAATAATGGTAATGATTGAGATTGCATGAAGACTGCATAATTGGGCATAGAATGTAACTGTTGGATGTTTTTTCCCAGCTTAATTTACTTTTTAAAGTAATGGGAAGGTTTTAAACAAGTATTAATTTTTTCCTCTATTTTGACACATGGGCAAAGTCATGTGTCAGGGGGATGATAGAGCAGATTAGGAAACACTTTGTAGCATATGGAATAACTAACTAACTATTTAAAAAAATGTTCCCGATGTCTTATCTGTGCTCAGAGCAACCACCAAGGAAGACAGAGGGCACCACAGGGCAAATATCCCTCTGCGAAATATCCTTTCCAGCAATTGGAAATTGATTTTATAGAACTCACTAGGAGTGAAGGGAAGAAGTGGTGTTTAAACAACTATAGCTAAATATCCTGAATGACCGAGTTAGGTGGACCGGAGCAGGCAGAGATAGATACCGACAATAGTAGCAGAACACATGAGAAGATTGTTTGTTAACTTCTTAGGGAGCGGCAGCAGAGGTGACGGTTTTGGAGAGTCTCTGAAGTTTCTAAAAGTGTTAACATAATGTCTGTGAGTATAACAGAACTGATATAGCAGGCAAAAACTAGAGGAAAATCCATCCGGAAATGCAGTTTTTGGTGACCTTTGCTCTGTTTGACACTCTCCCCATTGACTTCAAGGCAATCCAGCTCCTGGATTGCAGTACCTATGGCTTCCACTAGATGTCAACAGTCTCCATACAAAGACTGGGAGAGATTGGAGTAAGCAAAACGGATAGGAACAGGAAATGGTAAGGGGACCTGAAATGTCAACAAGTTCCCTGGCGTCCTGATCCACCACCTCGGTACAAATTATATGATGTCGAAAAAGACAAGTTATATAATAAACATACTTGGGGACCAGGGTATGAGAATGGAGAGTGATCGATGGGGTTTAAACAAAGTTTGGATATTAATAACTGTAGAGTAGATGTAGTAGTAACCCTCCAAAGAGTCGCAGAAATAGACACAGAAAGAAAGTATTGGGCTGATGCGCTGATGATTATGGACAAGATTTTTCCTGTTCACTAATCCAGTTGGTAGAGACCAACTTCACGAAAGACCCAGGTCTTGTAGTGGATCCCAATAGATGTAAGTCTGTTGTTAATGTGACTGATTTGGGTTCAGAAGTATAGGAGAAAATTCTCAACCTCACTGCTCCTATAACTGATGTGTGGTGGGCTTGTACCAATAAAGGAGGCCTAAGACAGGCATTACCGAAAGGGTGGAGGGGCACTTGTGTACTGGTATTATTGGTCCAACCAGTTAGGATTAGACATCAGTGGCCAGTTCTGGACGGGATAACTAGAAAAAGGAGAAATCTAGGTTCTAATGAAGGCAGTTCTATTTGGCTGGATGCCATTGTTGATGATACAGTTACTAGAAGAGTGAGACCAAGTTGAGACGCTGGACCAGGTGGATAAGGTATGATATTAAGGCAGTTTATTAAGGTAAAGATATCTGACAAAGCGTGCGGTCCCGTTCATTTAGCTCAGAGGGAACTAGCAGAAGAAGAGACCGAAACATGATGTGCACTACATTATATACACATTAATGGCGTAGGTAGATTCTGGCAGTCGTTCTCCTCACTGGTTGGTGTGGGATGAGGCGGTCCTGTTCGGATCTGGTGTCGAGGCCCCATTGGCCCCTAGGGTTGTTCTTTGTCTTCGAGCCCCAACCTAGTGAGGGTGTGTGTGTGTGTTTGGGAGTCACGAGGTGGCCTTATCGGAACTAACAGAGTGTGCCTGCGTGGCCTTGTCGGAACTAACAGTGTGTGCCTGCGTGGGACGCTTCAGTCAGTTATCTGTTTCTGGAGTGCGTGTGTGTGTGTCTAGTATCAGGAGGAACAGAGTATGTCTGTGTGCAAAGGCGGGGTGTGTTTGTGCAAGAGGCAGCCATTTCAGGTGTCAACAGTTATATCTAGTAATAGCAATATTTATTACACCATAGGCATCCCCAGAGGAATTCCAGACGAATACAAAGCTATGAATCAGATTGGGAGGGCTTTACCACCACGTTCTTCTGGTGGGTAACGATAAATAAAAATGTCGATTGGATCAATTATATATATTATAATCAACAAGGATTTGTGAATTAGACTAGAGATGTGATGCAGTGATGGGAATCTCTGAACAATTATCCGCCACCTCCTCATGACCTGTCAAAATAGGTTGGCTCTAGAAATGTTATTGGCTGGAAGGGTGGCATCTGCAGAATGGTGGGGGGACATTGTTGTACATTCATCCTAACAATACCTCTGTGACCAGATGGTTTGATGAAATGTTTGGGAAATGGAAGACCATAGTAGCCACCATTTTGGGGCGGCTATTGCCTGTATGGGTATGCTTGTATTATGTGGATGTTGTCTGATTCCTTGTGTCCGAGGGTTAGTGAGTAAGGCGTTGGAGAATGCGGTGACTCAGCAGATGGTGAGGTATGGACTGTTGTAGATATTTTAATACCATTATGTTGCATTTTCTCATTTCTGAACAGAATGCATAGCACACCTTTTAAGTAGAAACATATGTCAAGGGTTGCCTCAGCTGAAAAACCGCACATACTGCACGTAGGCCTCGTACCACACGTTTCACTTTTAAGTGAAAACACATGTCTGAGGCTGCCTATAGGAATACTATAAAGGCTGTGCTCTGGGACACAGAGTCAGTTGTGATCCGGGTCACGACTCAACCTTTGATTGTGCTTAATTGAATGATGAATGTCATCATTTGAAGATCATTTTTCCACAACATATTTGGCGAGCTTCAGCCAAGAGTAGACGGGATCGCAAGACAGTGGCGCTTTGGGACCGTCGGCGGGTCTTCTGGGCAAATTGTGCAAACAGGGTGATCACCCAGCTATTTAAAAGGTAAGCATAAGTTCTTACAAATAGTTGAAAGTTTGTATGATTTGCCACGGAGATCTGTCTCGGTAACAAGGTATCACGTCGATCTCTCTAAAAACTTCTATAAAAACCTAGTAATATTAAGAACTTTGAATTCAATAAACTGCATGCATGCGTAACGCTTTGGGGGATATTTAATAGATCTATTTGTGAGACGGGGTGTGTGGTGTGCTGCGTACCTTGCTGGGGTCGGGTGACCAGAGGAGGGGGCCTTGCATGTGCTCTGTTTCGTTGGGTTGCCTGGCTTGGAGGGGTGCTGTGGCTACCTGGACATATGGTCCAGCAAATGGAGAGTAGAAAATCCTGTGATACCGTTTTTATAATTTGATAAAAAGTCTGCCTGGACAGGTTGCTTATTTTATGTAGAGGTCTACATAGGATGAGTATTTAGAACACTTAAGTCATTTGCGCCGTGATACCGCTCTAAGAAAGATAGAGGTCTGCATTGGACGGGCAAATAAGGGAATGATGGGACTTTAAACCTGAGTTTGGAAAAACTCCCATCATACCGAAAAACCCTATAGAGAATAAATGTTTACCTGTGTATCGGAGGTGTAATCAGGATAACATTACAACTGTAGGTCGCTTTAGGTAAAGCGTATTGTGTATAAAAATCCTGTAATACCGTCTCCATACGTTAATGGGAGTCTGCTTGGACAGGTTACTTATGACTGTAGAGGTCTGCGTAAATAAGTAGGTAGAAAGCCTATGACACATCTCCAATAAATTAGTAGGAGACTGTATAATGGGTCACTTTGCAATTACTGCTCTCAGGAGAAGAGGCCTGCTTGGGTAAAGTGTACAGATGTGATGAGACGTTGACTTGGTTTGTTGGGCTCTCATCATGCCACATAAACCCTATTTTTATGTCGATTATAAAATAGGTCGCTTTTAGGTAAACGTAAATGTGTATGAATGAAATGCGTGTATAAATGTCAAAAGCCTGAATAGGTGTATGTTATCCTGTGTAAAGAAATATAGAGGTTCAGGAAAAGCATATTGTGTTGTCTATTACAAGTAAAGAGACTGTAACTTTTTTATGAGACGCTGACTAAGTGTAGTCAGGCGGGCGGGGTGCGAGAAAATCTAACACTGGTAAGAGATAGAAAAAATATAAAATACAGCAGCGTGGCTGTAGTATGCGTTTTAATTAATTATGAATTGGAACAAAAACATAGAATAAGAAGCTAAGTAAGTGTATTGAATTTTAGTGCGTCTATTCGCGTTATTACGCTGATAGGACTATTCTGAGAATGGATAGTGTAAATTGGGATACCTGGTAAGTCGCTCAGGTTAATTTGGTTGGGGTAAAGAAACACTAGATTGGGTGTACCAGAGTGCAGATAACTGAGAAGTTGACAAATGTTTTTCTGGTCTGAATATTGTTGGTGTAGGTAAATTTAAGAGAAATAACATAATTTGAAGTATTGCAAGCAGCATAGTTAGTCACCAGCGTGTTTAAAGAGCAAGTAAGGAGTCTAACTTGACTTGAGAGGTGAGTAGATTGAAGATATATTTTCTTGTATCTGGGAATAATGTTAGCTAAATGAGTTAGCCACGATTAGCTTGGGTATTTGACTGCCATGTGGAAAATAGTAGGAATTATGATTGAGAAGGTCTGGATTTTGAGGTTGAATTATCCTTGTCAGAAACGGGGACAGGGGATATTAGGTGAACATTAACGTCTAAGTGGTGTTTTGTGGAATATAACGTTGTATGTCGACATGTCCAGCCCATCGCTAAAAGGTTAGATTTGAGGTTCACTGTTGATAAAATAGGTATACTATGTGGTAGAGCAGAAACACGAGGGGTTATTGGTTATTGTTTGATTATTTTGGGTATTATGTTCACTTAATGAAACATCAGATGTGGTTTGAGTAGAATTATTTATTCTGGGACTAATGGAAGTCACCTAAAGTATATGAGTTTAAGGAGACATAAGAGAACATGTCTCAAACAGCATTTTATTAAAACGCCTGGGATTAAATATCACTGATTCCTTACGCTGAGGAATTTACTACATTTATGAAAGTAAATTGTTACATGTTTGTTGGACACTGATCTAGTTACAATACCAGGATAATAGTATTTAAGGGTAGCCCATGCTAAATTAAGTACATATAAGCGTTGAGGTAGATTAACACTAATGATTAATGATTTGAGGGAGTACTGTGGACTTATTATTATTATTATCGTGTTTGGTTTGTAGTTTAAACTTTTGGGTCGCTGAATCAGTGTAGTATAATGAATGCTAATGAAGTGTTTTATGTTTTTATAGGAAACGTGGGGATTTCATTGCCGCTCTTTGAACTGTTTTCTGGGGCTATAATCTTTGGGAGAATCCGTAAGTTGCTGAATGAAATAAAGTTTTGCAATTGTTTGTTTGTTTTGCCTTAATGGTTACAAATACCCGCACATAACACATTTGTCATGACTATTTGTTGGTGTTTAACATATGTGTGGTCCTTTCCTTTGTGTTTGGTGAGTTTTTCAGTTTGTCTGAGTGCCAACATATCTTAAAGGGGTACGCACACATATGGCGAGTTTTTATTTTCTGAGTTTTAATAAAAAAAAATGATGGAATTCTTTTGACAAAGGAATGTACTGGAAACCTGGGATACAACATGTATGAAATGTTTGACTTTTTCATTAATTTGTCTAAAAAAAGTAAGAAACACTTCTTTGAAGGGTTTGTATGACCTCTGACCTATGTCGTGACTTTCCATTGTGGTTTGATCACCCGCATTGGAAAGCCATTTGGATAATGAATTTAGGGTAATTTGTCATACTGATTTTCGGGGTTATTTGTAAAATTGATTATTATGATGGAGTTCCTAGTTCTTAACCAAATTTGTGAATTGGACCAATGTGAAGAAGGAGAGGGTGTTGCCTTTGACTGCCTTAAAGTTTAAATTCCTATGGCCATATGGGTAAAATATTTTTCTTTGTGGAATTCTTAAGAGTAGTGATTTTAATTTGATGTTATTTGAAATGTTGTATTTTTTGACCAGTAGTAGTGTTATTTCTTTTACACATTACTCCCATGGAGAGTTGTGTGTTAAAAATGGGGGAGGGTACAGTCCTTTGAGGTTTTTGATTGAAGATTACACAACTGAGTGCTGTGTAGGAGTGTATGGAGTTGTATGTGAAGGAGTGTATTGTTGTGGTGTTTGTTCTGTTCTATTCCTGATGGATTATAGGTCTAACTTTCTGATGCTGTGGCTCTGTGATAAAGCTGACAGTGTGATGGGGGAGTATTAGTAGCCAATTTGAATGATTAGTTTCAATAGAATGCGTTGTTATTCTCTCTTCTGACATATGTTTAAACAATTGAATTAAGAATGATTGGTGAAGGTAATAATTTACTATAGAGTTAATGAACTAAACTAAAATGTTGTTCTGATCTGTTATCATGAAAAGTGACATACAGATGAGTATAAGCTGTACTAAATTCAGGATAGAATAATACATCTAGGTTATCTTAGAAGAAATAGGGGTAACAAGTATTATAAAATAGACCATAGTAACAGTTTCTAAAAACATTAAAATACCATAGAAACGTTAGGAGGGCTGGAGAGCAGTAGGAATCTCTGTACCAGCAGAATCCTAGAGAGCTATAGCATAAGGGGGTCAGAAGTATTAGGTTACAGCGAGTAGCAGGAATAAGTGACTATAAACAGCCTCAGGATAGGATAAAGTAGGACAAAGAACAGATGAAGAAGAGTTAGGAGCCAAATGACAATCGAATAATAAAATATATATATAAAACAGATAAGGAAGTGCAAAGAGTAAAACAGTCAGCTAGAACTAAAAAGTGTTAGGGTATAATTAAAATACCAAATAAAGTAGGAAAAATGAATAGAACACCAGTAGAGATCTTAGGGGCTAGACACCCCCTAAGTAAAAAGGAAATAAAAAAAACCTCTATGAAATGGGAAAAGCGTACGAAGAAACTGAACACCAAATGGCCAGCAGCAGGGACATGGGATGTTGCTGTATGTGAGGAAAGGAGACTAAAAACTAAAAGGATGGAAGACTTTAAGCAAAACTTAGCAGTATTGAAAAAAGCTTCTCTGGACATGACCTCAGTGAAGTGGAAGAAGAAAGAGGGGGTTGGTCAACTGTGCCCAAAATTGTTTTAGACTGTTGGGGTATCAGGTTGATTGTAGAGGTCCATACACTACAGAAACTTATAGTAATTTAGATCAAGAATGCATTGAGATACTGATCTGTATTATAATTGTGATAAAAAAGTTATGAAATAATTATACTGGATGTTAATATAAATGTACATTCTGCTGATATTGATGTGTGTTAAATTTTGTTTTTACTTTGGGCGATAGGTCCAATTTTTGAATCACTGAACAATGTCATTTTACATTTTGTTTGGATAATTAATTGGGTTTTTAATTATGATTTGGAAACTGAAGGATTGATTTGAGTTTAGTAATTAATGTATTAGGGATTGATAGTTTCTGATTGTTGTTTCTTGGTTTAAATGTTTTTCTAACACCAGTGAATTTGAGCAGGAAGTTAATGGGTTACTGGTATGTGCAGGAAGCAAGAAGGTCAAAAAGGGAACCAGGGCTAATAAACTATAAATGAGTATAGTCTGGATGCATAGGGATAACTTGCTTTCCGTTCTAGGCCTCTCATGACAGACAAACAGGGGCAGAGGGGTTGTAATGAGAATAGCCATTGCTTGTACTGACAGTAAAATGTTTATAGGTATACATTTTAATAGGGATGTCTGGGTTATAGAATAGTAATTGCATATAAAGTATATATTCTGTGTTTTGAAATGACACCCAATAATGGTAATGATTGAGATTGCATGAAGACTGCATAATTGGGCATAGAATGTAACTGTTGGATGTTTTTCCCAGCTTAATTTACTTTTTAAAGTAATGGGAAGGTTTTAAACAAGTATTAATTTTTCCTCTATTTTGACACATGGGCAAAGTCATGTGTCAACGGGGGGATGATAGAGCAGATTAGGAAACACTTTGTAGCATATGGAATAACTAACTATTTAAAAAAAAATGTTCCCGATGTCTTATCTGTGCTCAGAGCAACCACCAAGGAAGCCAGAGGGCACCACAGGGCAAATATCCCTCTGCGAAATATCCTTTCCAGCAATTGGAAATTGATTTTATAGAACTCACTAGGAGTGAAGGGAAGAAGTGGTGTTTAAACAACTATAGCTAAATATCCTGAATGACCGAGTTAGGTGGACCGGAGCAGGCAGAGATAGATACCGACAATAGTAGCAGAACACATGAGAAGATTGTTTGTTAACTTCTTAGGGAGCGGCAGCAGAGGTGACGGTTTTGGAGAGTCTCTGAAGTTTCTAAAAGTGTTAACATAATGTCTGTGAGTATAACAGAACTGATATAGCAGGCAAAAACTAGAGGAAAATCCATCCGGAAATGCAGTTTTTGGTGACCTTTGCTCTGTTTGACACTCTCCCCATTGACTTCAAGGCAATCCAGCTCCTGGATTGCAGTACCTATGGCTTCCACTAGATGTCAACAGTCTCCATACAAAGACTGGGAGAGATTGGAGTAAGCAAAACGGATAGGAACAGGAAATGGTAAGGGGACCTGAAATGTCAACAAGTTCCCTGGCGTCCTGATCCACCACCTCCGGTACAAATTATATGATGTCGAAAAGACAAGTTATATAATAAACATACTTGGGGACCGGGTATGAGAATGGAGAGTGATCCCGATGGGGTTTTAAACAAAGTTTGGATATTAATAACTGTAGAGTAGATGTAGTAGTAACCCTCCAAAGAGTCGCAGAAATAGACACAGAAAGAAAGTATTGGGCTGATGCGCTGATGATTATGGACAAGATTTTTCCTGTTCACTAATCCAGTTGGTAGAGACCAACTTCACGAAAGACCCAGGTCTTGTAGTGGATCCCAATAGATGTAAGTCTGTTGTTAATGTGACTGATTTGGGTTCAGAAGTATAGGAGAAAATTCTCAACCTCACTGCTCCTATAACTGATGTGTGGTGGGCTTGTACCAATAAAGGAGGCCTAAGACAGGCATTACCGAAAGGGTGGAGGGGCACTTGTGTACTGGTATTATTGGTCCAACCAGTTAGGATTAGACATCAGTGGCCAGTTCTGGACGGGATAACTAGAAAAAGGAGAAATCTAGGTTCTAATGAAGGCAGTTCTATTTGGCTGGATGCCATTGTTGATGATACAGTTACTAGAAGAGTGAGACCAAGTTGAGACGCTGGACCAGGTGGATAAGGTATGATATTAAGGCAGTTTATTAAGGTAAAGATATCTGACAAAGCGTGCACGGTCCCGTTCATTTAGCTCAGAGGGAACTAGCAGAAGAAGAGACCCGAAACATGATGTGCACTACATTATATACACATTAATGACGTAGGTAGATTCTGGCAGTCGTTCTCCTCACTGGTTGGTGTGGGATGAGGGCGGTCCTGTTCGGATCTGGTGTCGAGGCCCCATTGGCCCCTAGGGTTGTTCTTTGTCTTCGAGCCCCAACCTAGTGAGGGGTGTGTGTGTGTGTTTGGGAGTCACGAGGTGGCCTTATCGGAACTAACAGAGTGTGCCTGCGTGGCCTTGTCGGAACTAACAGTGTGTGCCTGCGTGGGACGCTTCAGTCAGTTATCTGTTTCTGGGTGCGTGTGTGTGTGTCTAGTATCAGGAGGGAACAGAGTATGTCTGTGTGCAAAGGCGGGGTGTGTTTGTGCAAGAGGCAGCCATTTCAGGTGTCAACAGTTATATCTAGTAATAGCAATATTTATTACACCATAGGCATCCCCAGAGGAATTCCAGACGAATACAAAGCTATGAATCAGATTGGGGAGGGCTTTACCACTACGTTCTTCTGGTGGGTAACGATAAATAAAAATGTCGATTGGATCAATTATATATATTATAATCAACAAGGATTTGTGAATTAGACTAGAGATGTGATGCAGTGATGGGAATCTCTGAACAATTATCCGCCACCTCCTCATGACCTGTCAAAATAGGTTGGCTCTAGAAATGTTATTGGCTGGAAGGGTGGCATCTGCAGAATGGTGGGGGACATTGTTGTACATTCATCCCTAACAATACCTCTGTGACCAGATGGTTTGATGAAATGTTTGGGAAATGGAAGACCATAGTAGCCACCATTTTGGGGGCGGCTATTGCCTGTATGGGTATGCTTGTATTATGTGGATGTTGTCTGATTCCTTGTGTCCGAGGGTTAGTGAGTAAGGCGTTGGAGAATGCGGTGACTCAGCAGATGGTGAGGTATGGACTGTTGTAGATATTTTAATACCATTATGTTGCATTTTCTCATTTCTGAACAGAATGCATAGCACACCTTTTAAGTAGAAACATATGTCAAGGGTTGCCTCAGCTGAAAAACCGCACATACTGCACGTAGGCCTCGTACCACACGTTTCACTTTTAAGTGAAAACACATGTCTGAGGCTGCCTATAGGAATACTATAAAGGCTGTGCTCTGGGACACAGAGTCAGTTGTGATCCGGGTCACGACTCAACCTTTGATTGTGCTTAATTGAATGATGAATGTCATCATTTGAAGATCATTTTTCCACAACATATTTGGCGAGCTTCAGCCAAGAGTAGACGGGATCGCAAGACAGTCGCGCTTTGGGACCGACGGCGGGTCTTCTGGGCAAATTGTGCAAACAGGGTGATCACCCAGCTATTTAAAAGGTAAGCATAAGTTCTTACAAATAGTTGAAAGTTTGTATGATTTGCCACGGGAGATCTGTCTCGGTAACAAGGTATCACGTCGATCTCTCTAAAAACTTCTATAAAAAACCTAGTAATATTAAGAACTTTTGAATTCAATAAACTGCATGCATGCGTAACGCTTTGGGGGGATATTTAATAGATCTATTTGTGAGACGGGGTGTGTGGTGTGCTGCGTACCTTGCTGGGGTCGGGTGACCAGAGGAGGGGGGCCTTGCATGTGCTCTGTTTCGTTGGGTTGCCTGGCTTGGAGGGGTGCTGTGGCTACCTGGACATATGGTCAACGCAAATGGAGAGTAGAAAATCCTGTGATACCGTTTTTTATAATTTGATAAAAAAGTCTGCCTGGACAGGTTGCTTATTTTATGTAGAGGTCTACATAGGATGAGTATTTAGAACACTTAAGTCATTTGCGCCGTGATACCGCTCTAAGAAAGATAGAGGTCTGCATTGGACGGGCAAATAAGGGAATGATGGGACTTTAAACCTGAGTTTGGAAAAACTCCCATCATACCGAAAAACCCTATAGAGAATAAATGTTTACCTGTGTATCGGAGGTGTAATCAGGATAACATTACAACTGTAGGTCGCTTTAGGTAAAGCGTATTGTGTATAAAAATCCTGTAATACCGTCTCCATACGTTAATGGGGAGTCTGCTTGGACAGGTTACTTATGACTGTAGAGGTCTGCGTAAATAAGTAGGTAGAAAGCCTATGACACATCTCCAATAAATTAGTAGGAGACTGTATAATGGGTCACTTTGCAATTACTGCTCTCAGGAGAAGAGGCCTGCTTGGGTAAAGTGTACAGATGTGATGAGACGTTGACTTGGTTTGTTGGGCTCTCATCATGCCACATAAACCCTATTTTTATGTCGATTATAAAATAGGTCGTTTTTAGGTAAAAACGTAAATGTGTATGAATGAAATGCGTGTATAAATGTCAAAAGCCTGAATAGGTGTATGTTATCCTGTGTAAAGAAATATAGAGGTTCAGGAAAAGCATATTGTGTTGTCTATTACAAGTAAAGAGACTGTAACTTTTTTATGAGACGCTGACTAAGTGTAGTCAGGCGGGCGGGTTGCGAGAAAATCTAACACTGGTAAGAGATAGAAAAAATATAAAATACAGCAGCGTGGCTGTAGTATGCGTTTTAATTAATTATGAATTGGAACAAAAACATAGAATAAGAAGCTAAGTAAGTGTATTGAATTTTAGTGCGTCTATTCAAGTTATTACGCTGATAGGACTATTCTGAGAATGGATAGTGTAAATTGGGATACCTGGTAAGTCGCTCAGGTTAATTTGGTTGGGGTAAAGAAACACTAGATTGGGTGTACCAGAGTGCAGATAACTGAGAAGTTGACAAATGTTTTTCTGGTCTGAATATTGTTGGTGTAGGTAAATTTAAGAGAAATAACATAATTTGAAGTATTGCAAGCAGCATAGTTAGTCACCAGCGTGTTTAAAGAGCAAGTAAGGAGTCTAACTTGACTTGAGAGGTGAGTAGATTGAAGATATATTTTCTTGTATCTGGGAATAATGTTAGCTAAATGAGTTAGCCACGATTAGCTTGGGTATTTGACTGCCATGTGGAAAATAGTAGGAATTATGATTGAGAAGGTCTGGATTTTGAGGTTGAATTATCCTTGTCAGAAACGGGGACAGGGGATATTAGGTGAACATTAACGTCTAAGTGGTGTTTTGTGGAATATAACGTTGTATGTCGACATGTCCAGCCCATCGCTAAAAGGTTAGATTTGAGGTTCACTGTTGATAAAATAGGTATACTATGTGGTAGAGCAGAAACACGAGGGGTTATTGGTTATTGTTTGATTATTTTGGGTATTATGTTCACTTAATGAAACATCAGATGTGGTTTGAGTAGAATTATTTATTCTGGGACTAATGGAAGTCACCTAAAGTATATGAGTTTAAGGAGACATAAGAGAACATGTCTCAAACAGCATTTTATTAAAACGCCTGGGATTAAATATCACTGATTCCTTACGCTGAGGAATTTACTACATTTGCGAAAGTAAATTGTTACATGTTTGTTGGACACTGATCTAGTTACAATACCAGGATAATAGTATTTAAGGGTAGCCCATGCTAAATTAAGTACATATAAGCGTTGAGGTAGATTAACACTAATGATTAATGATTTGAGGGAGTACTGTGGACTTATTATTATTATTATCGTGTTTGGTTTGTAGTTTAAACTTTTGGGTCGCTGAATCAGTGTAGTATAATGAATGCTAATGAAGTGTTTTATGTTTTTATAGGAAACGTGGGGATTTCATTGCCGCTCTTTGAACTGTTTTCTGGGGCTATAATCTTTGGGAGAATCCGTAAGTTGCTGAATGAAATAAAGTTTTGCAATTGTTTGTTTGTTTTGCCTTAATGGTTACAAATACCCGCACATAACACATTTGTCATGACTATTTGTTGGTGTTTAACATATGTGTGGTCCTTTCCTTTGTGTTTGGTGAGTTTTTCAGTTTGTCTGAGTGCCAACATATCTTAAAGGGGCACGCACACATATGGCGAGTTTTTATTTTCTGAGTTTTAATAAAAAAATGATGGAATTCTTTTGACAAAGGAATGTACTGGAAACCTGGGATACAACATGTATGAAATGTTTGACTTTTTCATTAATTTGTCTAAAAAAGTAAGAAACACTTCTTTGAAGGGTTTGTATGACCTCTGACCTATGTCGTGACTTTCCATTGTGGTTTGATCACCCGCATTGGAAAGCCATTTGGATAATGAATTTAGGGTAATTTGTCATACTGATTTTCGGGGTTATTTGTAAAATTGATTATTATGATGGAGTTCCTAGTTCTTAACCAAATTTGTGAATTGGACCAATGTGAAGAAGGAGAGGGTGTTGCCTTTGACTGCCTTAAAGTTTAAATTCCTATGGCCATATGGGTAAAATATTTTTCTTTGTGGAATTCTTAAGAGTAGTGATTTTAATTTGATGTTATTTGAAATGTTGTATTTTTTGACCAGTAGTAGTGTTATTTCTTTTACACATTACTCCCATGGAGAGTTGTGTGTTAAAAATGGGGGAGGGTACAGTCCTTTGAGGTTTTTGATTGAAGATTACACAACTGAGTGCTGTGTAGGAGTGTATGGAGTTGTATGTGAAGGAGTGTATTGTTGTGGTGTTTGTTCTGTTCTATTCCTGATGGATTATAGGTCTAACTTTCTGATGCTGTGGCTCTGTGATAAAGCTGACAGTGTGATGGGGGAGTATTAGTAGCCAATTTGAATGATTAGTTTCAATAGAATGCGTTGTTATTCTCTCTTCTGACATATGTTTAAACAATTGAATTAAGAATGATTGGTGAAGGTAATAATTTACTATAGAGTTAATGAACTAAACTAAAATGTTGTTCTGATCTGTTATCATGAAAAGTGACATACAGATGAGTATAAGCTGTACTAAATTCAGGATAGAATAATACATCTAGGTTATCTTAGAAGAAATAGGGGTAACAAGTATTATAAAATAGACCATAGTAACAGTTTCTAAAAACATTAAAATACCATAGAAACGTTAGGAGGGCTGGAGAGCAGTAGGAATCTCTGTACCAGCAGAATCCCTAGAGAGCTATAGCATAAGGGGGTCAGAAGTATTAGGTTACAGCGAGTAGCAGGAATAAGTGACTATAAACAGCCTCAGGATAGGATAAAGTAGGACAAAGAACAGATGAAGAAGAGTTAGGAGCCAAATGACAATCGAATAATAAAATATATATATAAAACAGATAAGGAAGTGCAAAGAGTAAAACAGTCAGCTAGAACTAAAAAGTGTTAGGGTATAATTAAAATACCAAATAAAGTAGGAAAAATGAATAGAACACCAGTAGAGATCTTAGGGGCTAGACACCCCCCTAAGTAAAAAGGAAATAATAAAAACCTCTATGAAATGGGAAAAGCGTACGAAGAAACTGAACACCAAATGGCCAGCAGCAGGGACATGGGATGTTGCTGTATGTGAGGAAAGGAGACTAAAAACTAAAAGGATGGAAGACTTTAAGCAAAACTTAGCAGTATTGAAAAAAGCTTCTCTGGACATGACCTCAGTGAAGTGGAAGAAGAAAGAGGGGGGTTGGTCAACTGTGCCCAAAATTGTTTTAGACTGTTGGGGTATCAGGTTGATTGTAGAGGTCCATACACTACAGAAACTTATAGTAATTTAGATCAAGAATGCATTGAGATACTGATCTGTATTATAATTGTGATAAAAAAGTTATGAAATAATTATACTGGATGTTAATATAAATGTACATTCTGCTGATATTGATGTGTGTTAAATTTTGTTTTTACTTTGGGCGATAGGTCCAATTTTTGAATCACTGAACAATGTCATTTTACATTTTGTTTGGATAATTAATTGGGTTTTTAATTATGATTTGGAAACTGAAGGATTGATTTGAGTTTAGTAATTAATGTATTAGGGATTGATAGTTTCTGATTGTTGTTTCTTGGTTTAAATGTTTTTCTAACACCAGTGAATTTGAGCAGGAAGTTAATGGGTTACTGGTATGTGCAGGAAGCAAGAAGGTCAAAAAGGGAACCAGGGCTAATAAACTATAAATGAGTATAGTCTGGATGCATAGGGATAACTTGCTTTCCGTTCTAGGCCTCTCATGACAGACAAACAGGGGCAGAGGGGTTGTAATGAGAATAGCCATTGCTTGTACTGACAGTAAAATGTTTATAGGTATACATTTTAATAGGGATGTCTGGGTTATAGAATAGTAATTGCATATAAAGTATATATTCTGTGTTTTGAAATGACACCCAATAATGGTAATGATTGAGATTGCATGAAGACTGCATAATTGGGCATAGAATGTAACTGTTGGATGTTTTTCCCAGCTTAATTTACTTTTTAAAGTAATGGGAAGGTTTTAAACAAGTATTAATTTTTCCTCTTACATGTTTTGTGGAACATAAGTGATCTTTGTTCCAGAGGAGGGATGGATGAAAATCGACTAAATAGACAAGAATGTTTTAGTATGTATTCAACTATGGTAGGACTCATAAATGAAGGTTATGAAAATAGAAGGGGTGTTGTTTCTAGATAGCTTACAGGAAAGGAAGAAAAGCTGTCTGTGTGAAATATAGGGACAATTATAAAGACATTGAACATTATACATATCTAAATTTTGGTGAGAGGAAAAGTGATGATGGTGGGAATTTGAACACTATGGTGCAAGTTTGAGAAACCTATGACTTAAGAGTTTGGTTAGGTTGGTTATTCTTCCAACTCAGTGGTAGGCTTTTAAATATTTTTACTGGTAGAAGACACTTAACTAACTACGTGCAGTAATACATTTTATGACTGTTGCGTTAGGGACCGCAGTTGGGAAATCATTATGTGTAAAGGTAGCAGGAGAAGGGGTGGTTGAGATATAATGTTTACATAGGGATGTTAGTTAAATATTACGAATTAGTGATCTTGACATAAGAAGAGAGTCTGTTGTCAGTAAATGACCCATGTTGTAGTGTGTATATCCTCAGGTGTAAGCAGCACATAAGGAGCCAGAGATGGGCTGAATTCTGGAGACTGAGTGTACATCAAAATACACCTGGCAGGAGGTACTCCTTACAACACCTGCAGTGGTAAAGATTGACATGTCTCTCTTTGGTGGGTGCATCATTCTCACAAGAAGTAAGGTCCACCATGTAAGGGATGAGCTTGAAAACACCATAACAGAAGAAGAGTTGAAGAAAGAGATTAGATTTCACTGTGGATATACATGCAGATGGGTTAAGTTAGAAGTTAATTGCTTTATAGGTTAATGCATCGTATGACAAAAGATGTTAGGATAATTGTACTAAAAATAACATGTTGAAGGCATTGATATGAAAGCATATACAGTTTTGATTTACTTAAAGTGGATGTAATGTTGATTAGGGATATGCATAGCAGGTGACATGCCTATTAGTTGAGATGGAGAACTAAGTAAAAATGACATGACTTGGGAACACCTCTCAGAACCTGGGGCCGAAAGGGGAAGACTGGATGGAAGCATGAGGAAGCTTTTTAGGGCTTTTATTTTTGCAGAGTCCAGCAGGAGAGCATCCTTAAGGCGTAGAGGCAGGTGAAGAGAGAGTGGGAATTGTCATAGTCTTAGATTTAGGTTTTTGGGAATATATATATTTATGTATGACATTTCGCATTGTTAAGGCTGTTATGGTTTCTTTTGCTTTCCAAGTATTCTGCTATCACTCTCTTAGGAACCAGAAGGAGAGAGGGTCGCCAGCTTCAGCTGGAATGTCAGTGTGTTGTGTGATGGACATAAGAGGGTGTATGGTGTAATCATAGAACAGAGGCCGTAAGTCTCTAAGTGTGAATGCTTCACAGAAAGAAGGGAGATAATCTGCACCAGGACCACGTCCGGTGATCTGAGGGGACCAGGTCTGAGTGTTCTGGAAGAATGGAAGGAGCCAAAGAGGGAAGGACCCTACGAGGTGGCTGCAGCAACGCCAACTGCCATCCAGGTGAAAGGAAGCAAGACGTGGAAACATCCAAACCATTGCTCCAGAGTCCGTCAGAGAGGAGGAGACAACCATTGAGACATGAGAACGCAGAGAATGCTAATCCACCAGGCAGGAGCTCGGAGGGAACGGGAGCAGAGAGGAGATCGAGGCACCAGGAAGGTGGCAGGATGTCAGTAGACGAAGTGGAAGCCAGGATGCGACTAATCCACCGAGAGGAAGGTGGAAGAAAGAAGATGCAGAAGCCAAAAACCTGCGAGGAACAACTTTTCTCTCCTGGAGGATCTGAGAGTCCAGGGGTGGGGGAAAGTGGCATGCCTGATGCTCATAATGAGATATCTATTCTGGCAGATCTCCCTGACAGAAGCCTGTTACAATGGGACCCCGAAATACCAACTGAAGAGTGGGAACCACATTTCCCTGAAATCAATGCATTCCCTGAGGGGGGGGCCCATTCAGACTGGAAGGAGGGCTTTCACCAGGTGAATAGGAAGGACTATGTCAACAGGTTGCAGGAGAGAGTGAACCTTCACAAGGGGCAGGACGAGGTGAACTTCTACAGGTTGAAGAAGAGGGGATTTCCCACAATTGACTTTTTCTGCCCTTGAAGACTTCTAATGGCAATCAATGGAACCTGAAACAACAGAAGAACAATGACATTGAAATGATAGTAGCTCCAGTAAATCTAAGTGAAGTGACTGTTAACCTACCTCATTGTGTTACATATAGGCAAGAAGAAAAGTGCCTATTTGAACCTCATGGGGAGGATGTCAGTTAGTATTCCTATTTCGACTCAGCTGATAACAGAAAACGGAGAACAGAAGTCCATCTCAATCGAGAGGATAAAACCTCTGCCAGAGACAGCCTTCTGTGGATGGACACATCATCAGATGAAGGGAGAAGTCATCTGGGACCAAAATGATGTGACCTGACATTAACCAAAGAAGAAGTTTGAACATGTGGAAGGAGAATAGTTCATTGTTGAAATAGCAAGTACTAGAGTTGCTGATGGACATAGTTTGACAATCATCAGACTGGGACGAGCACTGATACCTGAACCGGATGAGCCTGTGATGATTACAGGAATGGCAACATCAGTGGTTGCCTTGAACACTATAGCTGTTACTACGTTGACTATATATGCTGCTACTATGAAACAGTCTACAGCAATCACAAAGGACTTTGTAACTTCAACTGATATTTCAATCCCTGGGCCATATAAGGATGCAGTTCTGGGGGACATAGTAAAGAATTAATGGTGTAAATGGGCTCAATATACAGACTTACAATTAAACTTGACATATTGCTTATTATGTGCACCCTCTCCACTAAAGAATTAGTGGTGGTACCTAATCCTTATGATTATAGGGGTTGTGCTGAATGTAATAACAACTTTTGTTATTTGAGTAGATCAGAAAGGGCTTACTGTCCTGCTGAATGTTTGTTGTGTTTGGGTTGTCCAAATTATCAAAGATATTACAACCAAAGTGTCTAGGGTAAGTGGTGTCAAGAATTGGTTGTACGTCTGAAAGCAGAGGAGGTAGAGGCACCATATGGGTATTGAATAGATTATATGCCATCATTTGAATGTCCAAATGACACAGGGAGTGAATGTGATGGGGAAGTTTGAGAGCAGATGTTTGACTAGATGGCACTTACCTAAGGAATGCAGGCACTCTAGGAAGGGCTACTTATTGAGCAGCTGGAAGTTGGGGGATGATAGATTTTTATTTAGGTTGGCTGTCGAAGTTAAACTCTAGCACTCCCATTTATTGCACCATATGAAGATCAGACTGTGGTAGTAGCTGATTTCTTCTGGATAAGTGGAGGGCAAAGATTAAGGGTAAACTTATCAAAATGGTGGACAGGCCTTTGTGAGGGGGTTCGGTTAATTCAGCAGTTAACTGTTACTGTATGGAATCCTAGTGATAGTAAGCAGTTGTTTGCTTAACATATAGTACGGAGAGTTTGACAATGAGGTCTATATAAGATACAATTGGACTATCTGGAGGTGTCCCTAATGAATTTAAAGCTAGAGATGAGATTAAATCAGGTTTTGAATCTATATTCCTGTGTATGATGGGTTCCTGATTGTGTTGACTTTGTTTGTTCATGTGCATGAATCTTGTCAGGGGAGAGGAAGTTTCAAGTGGTGCTCTAAGTCTCACAGTGATGGACATATGCTTTATGTTGATCTGTGGTTTGTGGTATGTGTCAGAGGGGGGCCTGTTCTCTATGTAAGGATGAAGAATGTGTTTAAAGAGTATATGGATGTTTGTTCTTATGCCCTCGTTTCATCCTCTTTTCTTTTCTTATTTTTTTTAAATTGTTGATGTTTAGGTCTTCTGACACGCTAATTATTGAATACATGTTGGGTAACATAGGGTGTTCCGGTTATAAGTGGTTACGGACTGTGTTCTTAGTCTTCTGATGGGTTGTTCATTTTGGTGTGTTACCTGTTAGGAGTGGTATCTGCGAGGGAGGATCTTGTTTGAATTTGGTGTTTTAGTATGTGCTTATTCTGTGCTGTTTAGTTTTTGTTTGGAGTGTTTTGTTTATGTTTTTAGTTTACATATTATTCTTTTTATATTCTACATTACTGAGATGACCTCCGGCATGGGTTTACACTGCATACTCGGTGCTTTTACTTTTTCTGTTTGGTTCTTTTGTTGAAGGTATTTGACAATTTTGTTGATTGTTTTGTTGTGTTTGTCGATTGTTTTTGTGTTTTTTCTTTGGATTGAGTGGATCTTTTACTCCTTTCTTGTATTATGTGTTTGGAGATGTTTGGTCCTCTCTTTCTCTATGTTTTCATGGATCTTTTACTCCTGTCTAGATATTTAAGATTGGAGATGTTTGGTCCATTCCTGTATATGTGAGTAGGTGGAGCTTTGTTTGTTAAATTTGGTTGGAGGAGGTTTCCTCTATAGTGTTTTAGGAGGTGCTCCCCTTCTCATCTATACTGGAATTTTCTTTGCGTGAAACTCTATAAGTTTCAAAGTTTCAGAGGGGGGTATGTTGTAGATATTTTAATACCATTATGTTGCATTTTCTCATTTCTGAACAGAATGCATAGCACACCTTTTAAGTAGAAACATATGTCAAGGGTTGCCTCAGCTGAAAAACCGCACATACTGCACGTAGGCCTCGTACCACACGTTTCACTTTTAAGTGAAAACACATGTCTGAGGCTGCCTAAAGGAATACTATAAAGGCTGTGCTCTGGGACACAGAGTCAGTTGTGATCCGGGTCACGGCTCAACCTTTGATTGTGCTTAATTAAAGGTGTTATTGAATTCACAAGTTTCTTGTATGAATGTCATAATTTGAAGATCATTTTTCCACGACAGGACCCATTCCAAACTCAGACAAATGGGATGAACGCTACAGGCCTCCAGGACTGGAGGATGCTGACGATCAATTCGACCCTAAAGACCTGCAATTAGATAAAACTTTTCTTGGTTCTAATGTGTGAAGGTTATAGTGAAAATCCTAAACAGAAGAGTTATGATTGGAAGTAATAATAGACCTCATGTTAGATTTCTTATTCGTAATTTTTATTTCTTTATAAAATGTTTTTTGTTTGGTGTGGTATAATTGATTTTATTTTCAGTGGATAATATTTAGTCAAAGGGTGGATTGATATGGGAATTTGTATGTTTAAGTAATGACTAAGAATATTTCACCCTGAAAATGTATGTGATAGGTGTTAAGAGGAATAAGACTAGAACTTTTTAAAAGACTAAGACATCGTGTTACTATTTTGCTGTCTACAGACGATTTAAAAACTGTGAAACCAATAACAGGAAAACTGTTTCTCCACCCAGGGAGGGGGAGAAACGGTTAGAAAACTGTTTAGAAGTGATAAGCTATAAATATGTTAAACACAGCCCGCCTAAAGTGGGGTGAAGTTAAATTGTACGCACATATAAAAGACTGTGTTCCCATTGTGAATGGAGAACCTGACCATTGTAGCTGGGCCTCAGTCTGTTTTATTATTTATCAAAGCTTTACAACCTTTGGGTTACAGACTGAGTAGTTAATTAAAAGTTAATTTTAGAACATTGAGAAGAAACTTCTCGTGACAGCGTTGTATTGACCTATAAGTGATTAAAGATTTAGTTTAAGTATAACTCTGACTTGTGTGATAAGTTTGTCTCTCGTCATTTGATAGTAAAGAAATGAACCACCACAATGCTTATTGCACTTGGGACAAATTACACTTTGTATATATTCGTAGTAGCCATAGGGCATCCTAAACCGGTGGCAAGAAGCCTAGCAGTTAAGACCGTTAGCCAGTAACAGAAAGGTTGCTGGTTCGAATTCCAGAGCAGAGTAGAAGAAAAATCTGTCGCTGTGCCCTTTAGCAAGGCCCTTATCCAGAGCAACTTACAGGAGAGTTTCTTTATTTTCTACATTGTAGAATAATAGTGAAGACATCTAAACTATGAAATAACACATATGGAATCATGTAGTAATATTTTATATTTGAGATTCTTCAAATAGTCACTTTTTGCCTTGATGACAGCTTTGTACACTCTTGGCATTCTCTCAACCAGCTTCACCTGGAATGATTTTCAACACAGTATTGAAGGAGTTCCCACATATGCTGAGCACTTTTCCCACATATGCTGCTTTTCCTTCACTCTGCAGTCTGACTCAACAAACTCAATTTGGTTGCGGTCACCTCCCGAGTGGCGACAGTGGTACCACTAGAGATCCTGGTTCGAGTCCAGGCACTGCCGCAACCGGGAGACCCATAGGGCGGCACACAATTGGCCCAGCGTTGTCCGGGTTAAGGGAGGGTTTGGCCGGCAGGGATGTTCTTGTCCCATTGCGCACTAGCGACTCAAGTGGCGGGCCGGGCACAATGCACGCTGACATGGTCGCCAGGTGTACAGTGTTTCCTCCAACACATTGGCGAAGCAGGCATCCGGGTTAAGCGGGCATTGTGTCAAGAAGCAGTGCGGCTTGGCTGGGTTGTGTTTCGGAGGACGCATGACTCTCAACCTTCGCCTCTCCCGAGGCGAGTTGCAGCGATGGGACAAGACTAACTACCAATTGGAAACCACGAAATTGGGGAGAAAAAGGGTTTAAAAAATATATTATTATTTGGTTGAGGTCAGGGGATTGTGGAAACCAGGTCATCTGATGCAGCACTCCATCACTTTCCTTATTTGGTCAAACAGCCCTTACACAGCCTGGAGTGTTGGGTCATTGTCTTGTTGAAAAACACCATAGTCACACTAAGCCCAAACCAGATGGGATGGCGTATCGCTGCGTGGTTAAATAAAGGGGAAAATAAAAAATATAAAAAATATATAAAAAAACTTGTGAGACGCAATGTTGGTGAACGGATGATCTCCGCATGTGTATTTCCCACCGTAAAGCATGGAGGAGGTGGTGTTATGGTGTGGGGTTGCTTTGCTGGTGACACACTGTGATTTGAGTTATTTTTTATTCAAGTTACACTTAACCAGCATATGTTTGGCAGCATGAGTGAAGGATGTTTTGCTGCGAAATAGGAAGCCGATTCTAGATTTAATTTTGGATTGGAGATTCTTAATGTGAGTCTGGAATGAGAGTTGACAATCTAACCAGACACCTAGGTATTTGTAGTTGTCCACATATTCGAAGTCAGAACTGTCCAGAGTAGTGATGCTGGACGGGCGGCCAGGTGCGGGCAGTGATCGGTTGAAGAGCACGCATTTAGTTTTACTTGCATTTAAGAGCAGTTGGAGGCCACAGAAGGAAAGTTGTATAGCATTGAAGCTCGTCTGGAGGTAAGTTAACACAGTGTCCAAAGGGCCAGAGGTATACAGAATGGTGTCGTCTGCGTAGAGGTGGATCAGAGAATCACCAGCAGCAGGAGCAACATGATGTATAGAGAGAAGAGAGTCGGCCCGAGAATTGAACCCTGTGGCACCCCTATAGAGACTTCCAGAAATCCGGCCCTCCGATTTGACACACTGAATTCTATCAGAGAAGTAGTTGGTGAACCAGGCGAGGCAATCATTTGAGAAACCAAGGCTGTCGAGTCTGCCGATAAGAATGTGGTGATTGACAGTCGAAAGCCTTGGCCAGGGCAATGAATATGGCTGCACAGTAATGTCTCTTATCGATGGCGGTTATGATATCGTTTAGGACCTTGAGCGTGGCTGAGGTGCACCCATGACCAGCTCTGAAACCAGATTGCATAGCGGAGAAGGTACGGTGGGATTCGAAATGGTCTGTGATCTGTTTGTTAACTTGGCTTTCGAAGACCTTAGAAAGGCAGGGTGGGATAGATATAGGTCTGTAGCAGTTTGGGTCTAGAGTGTCTCCCCAGTTGAAGAGGGGGATGACCGCGGCAGCTTTCCAATCTTTGGGAATCTCAGACGATATGAAAGAGAGGTTGAACAGGCTAGTAATAGGGGTTGCAACAATTTCAGCAGATCATTTTAGAAAGAGAGGGTCCAGATTGTCTAGCCCGGCTGATTTGTAAGGGTCCAGATTTTGCAGCTCTTTCAGAACATCAGCTGTCTGGATTTGGGTGAAGGAGAAATGGGGGAGGCTTGGGCTTGCTGTGGGGGGTGGAGGGTTGTTGATCGGGGTGGGGGTAGTCAGGTGGAAAGCATGGCCAGCTGTTGAAAAAAAGCTTATTGAAATTCTCAATTATTGTGGATTGACTGCCCACTGCACTAGCCTCAGTGCAGTGGGCAGCTGGGAGGAGGTACTCTTATTCTCCATAGACTTTACTGTGTCCCAGAACCTTTTGAGTTTGTGCTACAGGATGCAAATTTCTGCTTGAAAAAGCCTTAGCTTTCCTAACTGCCTGTGTATATTGGTTTCTAACTTCCCTGAAAAGTTGCTATTCGATGCTAGTGCAGAACGCCACAGGATATTTTTGTGCTGGTCAAGGGCAGTCAGGTCTGGAGTGAACCAAGGGCTATATCTGTTCTTAGTTCTACATTTTTTGAATGGGACATGCTTATTTAAGATGGGCATCCTCTACATCCTCTACAACCAGGCATCCTCTACTGATGAGATGAGATCAATATCCTTCTAGGATACCCGGGCCAGGTCGATTAGAAAGGTCTGCTGGCTGAAGTGTTTTAGGGAGCGTTTGACAGTGATGAGGGGTGGTCGTTTGACCGCAGGCCCATTACGGATGCAGGCAATAAGGCAGTGATCGCTGAGATCTTGGTTGAAAACAGCAGAGATGTATTTGGAGGGAAAGTTGGTTAAGATGATTTCTATGAGGGTGCCCGTGTTTGGATTTGGAGTTGTACCTGGTGGGTTCATTGATAATTTGTGTGAGATTGAGGGCATCAAGCTTAGATTGTAGGATGGCCGGGGTGTTAAGCATGTCCCAGTTTAGGTCACCTAGCAGCACAAGCTCTGAAGATAGATGGGCGGCAATCAACTCACATATGGTGTACAGGGCACAGCTGGGGGCAGAGGGTGGTCTATAGCAAGCGGCAACGGTGAGACTTGTTTCTGGATTTTTAAAAGTAGAAGCTCAAATTGTTTGGGTACAGACCTGGATAGTAAGACAGAACTCAGGCTATCTCTGCAGTAGATTGCAACACTGCCCCCTTTGGCAGTTCTATCTTGTCGGAAATTGTTATAGTTAGGGATGGAAATTTCAGGGTTTTTGGTGGTCTTCCTAAGACAGGATTCAGACACGGCTAGGACATCCGGGTTGGCAGAGTGTGCTAAAGCAGTGAATAAAACAAACTTAGGGAGGAGGCTTATAATGTTAACATGCATGAAACCAAGGCTTTTACGGTTACAGAAGTCAACAAATGAGAGCACCTGGGGAGTAAGAGTGGAGCTAGGCACCGCAGGGCCTGGATTAACCTCTACATCACCAGAGGAACAGAGGAGGAGTAGGATGAGGGTACGGCTAAAGGCTATCTGTGCTGGACGTCTAGTACGTTCGGAACAGAGAGTAAAAGGAGCGTGTTTCTGGGTGCGATAGAATAGATTCAAGGCATAATGTACAGACAAAGGTATGGTAGGATGTGAGTACATAGGAGGTAAACCTAGGCATTGAGTAATGATGTGAGAGATATTGTCTCTAGAGACGTTTAAACCACGTTTTAGCCTCCGCGTGCGGTGACGTCGATAGACCAATTGGCAGAAAAGGTATAGTGGCCCAAGAAACTGGCAGATGGATATATTTAGCTAACAGTCGAATATGCTTCTAGGCAGGTAGCGGCCCAAGCAAGTCTCTTATTATTATTGGTGTCCGTTAGTAGTGGTTTCTTTGCAGCAATTCTATCATGAAGGCCTGATTCACGCAGCCTGCTCTGAACAGTTGATGTTGAGAGGTGTCTGTTACTTGAACTCTGTGAAGCATTTATTTGGGCTGCAATTTCTGAGGCTGGTAACTCTAATGAACTGATCCTCTGCAGCAGAGTTAACTCTGGGTCTTCCATTTCTGTGGCGGTCCTCATGAGAGCCAGTTTCATCATAGCGCTTGATGGTTTTTGCGACTGCACTTGAAGAAACTTTCCAAGTTCTTGAAATTGTCCGTATTGACTGACCTTCATGTCTTAAAGTAACAATGGACTGTCGTTTCTCTTTGCTTATTTGAGCTGTTCTTGCCATAATATGGACTTGGTCTTTTACCAAATAGGGCTATCTTCTGTATACCCCCCTACCTTGTCACAACACAACTGATTGGCTCAAACGCATTAAGAAGGAAATAAATTCCACAAATGAACTTTTAAGAAGGCACACCTGTTAATTGAAATGCATTCCAGGAGATTACCTCATGAAGCTGGTTAAGAGAATGCCAGGAGGGTGCAAAGCTGTCATCAAGGCAAAAGGTGGCTATTTGAAGAATCTAAAATATATTTTGATTTGTTTAACACTTTTTTGGTTACTACAAGATTACATATGTTATTTCATAGTTTTGATGTCTTCACTATTATTCTACAATGCAGAAAATAAAGAAAAACCCTTGAATGAGTAGGTGTTCCAAAACTTTTGACCGATAGGGTGTTTCAGTATATGGAAAAATACACTGTGTTTTAATAAAATCTAATTTATGCATGGAGCTTGTCTGATGCTTAAAGCTTACGGTTTGATTAAATGCCTTGAGGGCGCCAGAGATCTAGAAGAAAAAAACCTTAACCTGACCCAACTATCCTCCTCTCGCTCCTGATGGCTTTGGCACCTTCAGCCGTTATAGGCAACGCGAGGAGTCGGCAACCTTCCTCATGTGGAATGCCAATTTATCTTACAATTTCTACCGATCTGCGTGACAGTTATGTTTTTCATATACACATTTTCGTGAAACAGTTTCATTTAATTTATAATATACTTCTTCATGTCTCAAAATCATTGTTATGTGGTTAATTAAAATGATAAACCTAAAAAGTAACTTGTTTTTCCATTTCCAACTATGTAAAAATAGCCTACATATAGCAAACAAATAAAAACATTGCATCCTGCAGGTAAAAAAAATGTCCTGATAAAATATCCTATAAATCAAATTTGCAGATAGGCCATGTGTAGCCACAAACTTGAAACATTGTATAAAATATTCTGGGCCTTCAGAGTTTCCTGTGCCAGTAACCTTGGGACAGACAGCTGTAGGCTATTTGTGCAAGGGATAAGAAGCAGTGCTTGACTTGGGCAGGAGCTCACCGGAGCAGAGTACCGGCACCTCAAATGTTCTACTGCTTGAGCTCCTGTTCCTCTTATAGAATATTAGCTCAAAAGTATTGTGGAGCTCCTGCACCTAAATATAAAGAGTACCAGCACCCAAAATGAGTACCGGAACCTAATCAAACACTAATAAGAAGTAATCAGGTAGGCCTATTTTATGACGTTTCCAATGGATCACAGCATGACATTTTTCCCTTTCACGCTGAGTGGTTATCAAAAGGGAGAGCTAGAAAGATTTTTCAAGCACATTGAGGAAGTATTGTAATCCTCAATGGATGTAAAAACAGGCTTAGTTTGCTTGCTGTTTGAGGTGAAGAAAACCTTACTTTGAAAAGGGGGCGCATGGCGATGCGGTACGGAGCTTAATTTGACCTCTGCATGCCTCGGGAGGCTCCGCAATTGCGTCACACCCTCCATATGGAGCCTAAAACCACATTTTCGGATCAAGCATAAATTGGCTTTTAGTCTAGGATACTGCAATGGATTAGTTCACTGAGATGGGCACATATATGCAGTGCATTTGGAAAGTATACAGACCCCTTGCATTTTTCCAAATGTTATGTTACAGCCTTATTCTAAACTGGATTAAATAAAAAATATTTCCTCAATCTACACACAATACCCCATAATGACAAAGCGAAAACAGGTTTAGAAGTTTTAGCAAATGTATTACAAATAAAAAACTGAAATACCTTATTTACATAAGTATTCAGACCCTTTCCTATGAGACTCGAAGTTTAGCTCAGGTGCATCCCGTTTCCATTGATCATCCTTGAGGTGTTTCTTCAACTGGATTGGAGTCCACCTGTGGTAAATTCAATTGATTGGACATGATTTTAGAAAGGCACACACCTGTCTATATAAGGTGCATGTCAGAGCAAAAAACCAAGCCATGTGGTCGAAGGAATTGACCGTAGAGTTCAGAGACAGGATTGTGTCGAGGAACAGATCTGGGGAAGTGTACAAAAACAGTTCTGCAGCATTGAAGGTCCCCAAGAACATAGTGGCCTACATCACTTTTAAAATGGAAGAAGTTGGGAACCACCAAGACTTTCTAGAGCTGGCCGTCCGGTAAAACTGAGCAATCAGGGGAGAAGAGCCTTGGTCAAGGAGGTGACCAAGAACCCAATGGTCACTCTGACAGAGCTCCAGAGTTCCTATGTGGAGAAACTTCCAGAAGGACAACCATGTCTGTAGCAGGCCTTTATGGTAGAGTGGCTAGACAGAAGCCACTCCTCAGTAAAATGGAAATGACAGCCCGCTTGGAGTTTGCCAAGAGGCACCTAAAAAGACTCTCAAACCATTAGGAATAAGATTCTCTGGTGTGATGAAACCAAGATTTAAGTCTTTGGCCTGAATGCCTAGCGTCAGGTCTGGAGGAAACCTGGCACCATCCCTACAGTGAAGTATGGTGGTGGCAGCATCGGAGTATTGGGTGTAGATTGAGAAAAAAAATCTGTTTTAGTATAAGGCTGTAACGTAACAAAATGTGGAAAATGTCAAGTGGTCTGAATACTTTCCAAATGCACTGTATATACAGTTGAAGTCGGAAGTTCACATACACTTAGGTTGGAGTCATTAAAACTCGTTTTTCAACCACTCAACACATTTCTTGTTAACAAACTGTAGTTTTGGCAAGTCGGTTAGGACATCTACTTTGTGCAAGTAACAAGTAATTTTTCCAACAATTGTTTACAGACAGATTATTTCACTTGTAATTCACTGTATCACAATTCCAGTGGGTCAAATGTTTACATACACTAAGTTGACTGTGCCTTTAAACAGCTTGGAAAATTCCAGAAAATGATGTCATGGCTTTAGAAGCTTCTGATTAATTGACATCATTTGAGTCAATTGGAGGTGTACCTGTGGATGTATTTCAAGGCCTACCTTCAAACTCAGTGCCTCTTGGGTTGACATTATGAGAAAATCAAAGGAAATCAGTTTGGACCTCAGAAAAAAAAAATTGTAGACCTCCACAAGTCTGGTTCATCCTTGGGAGCAATTTCCAAATGCCTGAAGGTAACACGTTCATCTGTACAAACAATAGTATGCAAGTATAAACACCCTGGGACCACACAGCCGTCATACCGCTCCGGAAGGAGACACGTTCTGTCTCCTAGAGATAAACGTACTTTGGTGTCGAAAAGTGCAAATCAATCCCAGAACAACAGCAAAGGACCTTGTGAAGATGCTGGAGGAAACAGGTACAAATGTATCTATATCCACAGTAAAACGAGTCCTATATTGACCTAACCTGAAAGGCCGCTCAGCAAGGAAGAAGTCACTGCTCCAAAACGTCCATAAAAAAAGCCAGACTACGGTTTGCAACTGCACATAGGGACAAAGATAGTACTTTTTTGGAGAAATGTCCTCTGGTCTGATGAAACAGAAATAGAACTGTTTGGCCATAATGACCATCGTTATGTTTGGAGGAAAAAGGGGGAGGCTTGCAAGCCGAAGAACACCATCCCAACCGTGAGGCACGGGGCTGGCAGCATCATGTTGTGGGGGTGCTTTGCTGCAGGAGGCACTGGTGCACTTCAAAAAATAGATGGCATCATGAGGTAGGAAAATTATGTGGATATATTGAAGCAACATCTCAAGACATCAGCCAGGAAGTTAAAGCTTGGTCGCAAATGGGTCTTCTAGATGGACAATGACCCAAAGCATACTTCCAAAGTTGTGGCAAAATGGCTTAAGGACAACAAAGTCAAGGTATTGGAGTGGCCATCACAAAACCCTGACCTCAATCCTATAGAAAATGTGTGGGCAGAACTGAAAAAGCGTGTGCGAGCAAGGAGGCCTACAAACCTGACTCAGTTACACCAGCTCTGTCAGGAAGAATGGGCCGAAATTCACCCAACTTATTGTGGGAAGCTTGTGGAAGGCTACCTGAAACGTTTGACCCAAGTTAAACAATTTAAAAGCAATGCTACCAAATACTAATTGAGTGTATGTAAACTTCTGACCCACTGGGAATGTGATAAAATAAATAAAAGCTGAAATAAATCACTCTCCACTATTATTCTGACATTTCACATTCTTAAAATAAAGTGGTGATCCTAACTGACCTAAGAAAGGGAATTTTTACTAGGATTATATGTCAGGAATTGTATAAAACTGAGTTTAAATGTATTTGGCTAAGGTGTATGTAAACTTCCGACCTCAACTGTACATAATTTTATTTTTTTATTAACTTAAAAAAAAAACATTACAAAAGATAATCCCACCAAATAGGCCTTTATTGTTCCTGTATGAGCAGAGAAAAACCCTCCTCTGGACCCTCCAAACATTTTCCAGTTGCTCACTGAAATGGAAATGGATGGCCCTCCCTTTAGCAAAATATACACTAAACAAAAACATAAATGAAACATGTAAAGTGTTGGTCCCATGTTTCATGAGCTGAAATAAAAGATCCCAGAAATGGTCTATAAGCACAAAAAAGCTTATTTCTCTCACATTTTGGCCACTAATTTGTTTACATCCTTGTTAGTGAGCATTTCTCCTTTGCCAAGATATTCCAAGCTGATTAAACAGGTGCACCTGTGCTGGGGACAATAAAAGGTCACTCTAAAATGTGCAGTTTTGTCACACAACAACGCCACAGTCTCAAGTTGAGGGAGAGTGCAATTGGCATGCTGAGTGCAGGAATGCTCCCCCAGAGATATTACCAGAGAATTTAATGTTCATTTCTCTACCATAAGCTATCTCCAATGTAATTTTAGAGACTTTTGCAGTACATTCAACCGGCCTCACAACCGCAGACCATGTGTATGGCGTCGTGTGGGCGAGCGGTTTGCTGATGTCAAAGTTGTGTACAGAGTGCCCCATGGTGGCGGTGGGGTTATGGTATGGGCAGGCATAAACTACAGACAACAAACACAATTGCATTTCAAACGATAGCAATTTGAATGCGTCAAGATACCGTGATGAGATCCCGAGGCCCATTGTCGCGCCATTCATCCACCACCATCACCTCATGTTTCAGCATGAAAATGCACGGCCCCCCCATGTCTCAAGGATCCATACACAATTCCTGGAAGCTGAAAATGTCCCAGTTCTTCCATGGCCTGCATACTCACCAGACATGTCACCCATTGAGCATGTTTGGGATGCTCTGGATCAACGTGTGCGGGAGCGTGTTCCAGTTCCTGCCAATATCCAGCAACTTTGCACAGCCATCAAAGTGGAGTGGGACAACATTCCACAGGCCACAATCAACAGCCTGATCAACTCTATGCGAAGGAGATGCCAAGCTGCATGAGGCAAATGGTGGTCACACCAGATGCTGACTGGTCTTCTGATCCACTCCCCTACCTTATAAAAAAAGTATCTGTGACCAACAGATGCATATCTGTATTCCTACTCATGTGAATTCCATAGATTAGGGCATAATTTGTTTATTTGAATTGACATATTTCCTTATATGAACTGTAACTCAGTAAAATATTTTAAATCTAATTAATATGAAGACTGTTGAAATTAATTATGCCTACTTTCAGCACCACGAGCGGTCTATTTCCAAAGCTGCTGCTTTAAGTTTCAGCACCATAATGTAAGTTACTAGAATCTGGACTATTGTGAAGTCAATAACTCTGATAAACACATAAGAGCAAGAAACATATTGTTTTTTCAATAAAATAAATTATTGTAGTAGCAAGCTATAAAAGTTGACCTCTGTTCCTCCTCCTCCTCATCTTCACGCTCTACTTCTCAAACTGAACAGAATATAGGCTATAGTCTAGTCCACGCGCAATAAAATAATAAAAATATATTTACGTTAGAAACCTGACTCTCCTCATCTGCCACCTACGCAGCACAGTCAATGGTTAAGCAGCAGCACAGTCAATGGTTAAGCAGCAACACAGTCAATGGTTAAGCAGCAACACAGTCAATGGTTAAGCAGCAGCACAGTCAATGGTTAAGCAGCAACACAGTCAATGGTTAAGCAGCAACACAGTCAATGGTTAAGCAGCAACACAGTCAATGGTTAAGCAGCAACACAGTCAATGGATAAGCAGCAGCACAGTCAATGGATAAGCAACATACACAAACGTTTTTGATCAGCAAGCAGGCTGGGGCTCAGGGTTGGACTATCCATGCAGCCTGGTTTTATTTACATCACCCCAGCAGCTCTAAGAAATATAACTCTGCGCTTCTCTGAGCATGCACTTTGTAGCCTATATGCTATGGATCATTTGATTGAGACCACACTAAATAGTTTAGGCATACTTGATATGGCGCTCCCAGCAGAGAATCATAAGGGGCAGCATCGTTGTACAAAACATTAAGGACACCTTCCTAATATTGAGTTGCACCTCCCCTTTAGCCATCATAACAGTCTCAATTCGTTGGGGTATGGACTCTACAAGGTGTCGAAAAAAAAATCCACAGGGCTGCTGGCTCATGTTGACTCCAATGCCTCCCACAGTTGTGTCAAGTTGGCTGGATGTCCTTTGGGTGGTGGATCTTTCTTGATACACTTGAAACTGCTGAGAGTGAAAAACCCAGCAGCGTCGCAGTTCTTGACACAAACCAATGCGCCTGGCACCTACTACCATACTCCGTTCATTGTTTCATTTCTTTTTGCACTTAAATATTTTGTCTTGACCATTCACCCTCTTAATGGCACACAAACACAATCCATGTCTCAAATGTCTCAAGGCTTACAAATCCTTATTTAACCTGTCTCCTCCCCTTCATCTACACTGACTGGAGTGGATTTAACACATTACATCAATAAGGTATCATAGCTTTCACCTTGATTCACCTGGTCAGTCTGTCACGGAAAGACATGAAATACTACCCTTAATGTTTTGTACACTCAGTGTATAGACTAATAAGCAAATAATTCTAAAACACTGATAAATATCGATATTTCATCATTACAAATAACATGACTGTCCCCTGGACTATATTTAAAAAAAAACTCCCCAGTCAGTCAGTTAGCTACAAACCTGTTTTATGTAATCTTATCTCTGTTTTGTAAACCGAATCCAGTAGTCTTTGTAGTCGTTTGCTCTCCTCATTTGAGCGGGACATTTCTTCCTCGTACACTGTTATAATTTTCTCCACTGCCCCAAATATCTCCACAGCCACCGCTGTTAATTTCTGAGTAAGAAACGCATTCAACACCTGTAGTTTGGACAATTTCAGTAGCGTGAAAGACGAGCAGTTCAGCTCGTGTTGTCGACCTCAGATAAGTGTCTCATCAGCAACACTAAAAAAAGTACTTCCGGGTCACAAAATTTCGCACATTTTCTAAATAAAAGCCTCCCCACGTAACAGTCGGAAAGGCTCCATTCTTCTTCGGTGAGGTTTATCGGTGGTTGGCATCCAACGGTATGGTGAATTACCGCCACCTACTGTACTGGAGTGTGAGCCAGAAACGTGGAGAAACGAAATCCTACATACCAGCCCGTTGCTCTTAAAATATAACTAAATATTTGAGACTATATCTAATGGCATTCTCCTCAATATACTCTTTAAACTAATTTCCTATATCCCCTTCTCCCTCATGCTAGACCTCAACCTCTCTCTTTCCCTCTGATACTTCCCACACTGTGGAAATACATGCTCCATGGTCTCTGTTTCCTGGCAATAATCACACTTTCCTGTTGGATGCGTTCCTAACACATTTAAGGTCTTATTCAACCGGCTGTGTCCCACCCTTAATCTTGTAAAAATAATTGCCTCCTCTCTTCGGTCCCGTCCTGCCATCCTCCCCTCCCTGACTTTCCTTTGTACTTGAAATAAATGTCTGCCCTTAGTATCTCTATTCCAATGCTCCTGCAATCTCTGCACAGTCACTGTCCATGTCAGGCTTTTTTCCTCTGCCTTGCTCATTGAAACTACAACATCAACATCCCCACTACTAAGTGCTTGTTTAGCCAGTACATCAACTGCCTCGTTCCTCTCCACCCCCACATTGGCTGGGACCCAAGTAAATCTTATCTGTATACCCATCTGTCTAATCCTGCCATGGGTTTGTAGCACCTCATGAAGCAGGTCTTGTCTGCTACGTGAGCTAAAGGACTGGAGACTCATCAACACTGCACATGAATCAGAGCAAATAACTACTACTAACAACTTACTCCACCCACTGCAAGGCCAACAGTATGGCCAGCTAGTCTCTCCAACACTTCTATATCAACTACTGGAGGTGGGAGTAGCCGTGGTGGATTTACAGGAATAGCTACCGTTGGACTAAACTCCCTTCTATACAGTCCCATCTCCTTCGCCCGGGTATTACCCACCCACCCACCCACAGCTTGTATTCTGTCTTTCCTCATGTTCCCAGCATGCCTGTAAAATCCCTATGCCCCTGTAGGTTGACCTAATTCCTTGCCAGCTGCTGTCTCCTAATCTGCAATGGCATATCCCCCATCTCCACCTGTAGTGCAGCCACTGGGGAGGTTCGAAAGTCAAAGTCAAAGTCACTCTTATTAGTCAGTTGTACAACCGAATGCCTTCAACTGAAATGTGTCTTCCACATTTAACCCAACCCCTCTGAATCAGAGAGGTGCGGGGGGCTGCCTTAAATCGACATTCACATCTTCGGCACCCGGGGAACAGTGGGTTAACTGCCTTGTTCAGGGGCAGAACGACAGATTTTTACCTTGTCAGCTCGGGGAATCGAACTTGCAACCCTCTGGCTACAAGTCCAACGCTCTAACCACTAGACTACCTGCCGAGAAACGCCCCACTACTACGGGTTCTTGCCCCTGTATGACATCCTAGCCTTTCTAATGAGGTCCGATCTGCCGAACCATACCCTATACTGCCATAGTCTATTACAGATCGGAACAATACAACATACATGGTCATCAATGTGGAACGCCCAGCACCCCCAGTCCTTCCCCGTCAGACAGCGCATCACATTTAGCACCTTCTTACACTTTACTACCACTCTCTCAATATGTTCTGCCCAGGTCAGTTTAGTGTCAAAGTATGTCCCAAGGAACCTGAAGCCCCCCACCCTCTCCAAGTTTCTCCCATATAACCTCAAGCATACCTCATCTCCCATCTTCCTCCTGGTAAAGAAAGAACACTGTCTGACACGAGAGGTATGTGGCAGGGTCTACAGTCAATCACGAACTACAAAAAGAAAACCAGCCCTGCCGCGGACCACGATGTCTTGCTCCCAGACAAACAAAACAACTTCTTTGCTTGCTTTGAGGACAATGCAGTGCCACTGACACGGCCCGCTACAAAAACCTGTGGGCTCTCCTTCACTGCAGCGAACGTGAGTAAAACATTTAACTTGTTAGGCTCCGGGGCAGAATTCGGAAGTTCGGAGAGTCTGGCATGCCCAAAGTAAACTTCCTGTTACTCAGGCCCAGAAAATAGGATATGCACATAATTAGTAGTATTGGATGGAAAACACTCTGAAGTTTCTAAAACTGTTAAAATAATGTATGTGAGTATAACAGAACTGATTTCCAGAGGGAAATCCATCTGGAAAATGTGATTTTGTGATGTCACACTTTTTCTTTTGAAATGCTACTCAAAGCAAGGGGTTTTAGCTCCGAGATTGCAGTTCCCATGGCTTCCACTAGATGTCAACAGTCTTTAGACAAGGTTTCAGGCTTGTTTTTTGAAAAACCAACGAGTAAGAGCTGTTTTTCCAAGTGGATCAAACGGTGACCTGTACTGATATGTGCGTGACAGAGAGCGCGCGCTTCGGTTTTT
Organism: Brachymystax lenok tsinlingensis; assembly: GCA_030435695.1. Lineage (NCBI taxonomy): Eukaryota > Metazoa > Chordata > Actinopteri > Salmoniformes > Salmonidae > Brachymystax > Brachymystax lenok. The sequence continues at coordinate 11,239,183 of CM059797.1, read as the reverse complement.
TACTTTTCTATTGAGCAGGTTATTTTCCATCTGAAATATTATCGTTTATATACATAATAGGGTACCTGAGAATTGATTAGAAACGTTGTTAACTTCTTAGGGAGCGGTATCAGAGATGATGGTTTTGGAGAGTCTGGCGTGCCCAAAGTAAAATGCCTGCCACTCAGGCCCAGAAAATCAGATATGCACATAATTAGTACTATTGGATAGGAAACACTGAAGTTTCTAAAAGTGTTAAAATAATGTATGTCAGTATAACAGAACTGATATAGCAGTATTGCAGTTTTTTTTGTACATTACCTTTTTGTCCAGGCTGCCTATTGATTTCTATTTTAACTAGGACTGAGACTGCAGTACCTATGGCTTCCACTAGATGTCAACAGTCTTTATACAGTGTCTGGAGGCTCTAGCACTAAGCAGAACAGATAGGAAGAGAAAGTAGTGAAGGGACAACATTTGTCAACAACGTATCACGGGAGCAAGATTGTGAGCGCGCCCCACTTTATTTTCCTTTCCTATCGTTCACGCTATCGTCCGGTTGAAATATTACAGTAAATATACATGAAAGGATACCTAAGGATACATAAAAAAATGATGTTTGATTTGTTTGGAGAAAGTGTATAGGTATAATTTGAACGTGTTCTCTTCACGTTTCAATGGGCAACTCGACGGTGGATTTTCTGATCATAACGCGCCAACCAAATGGAGATTTATGGATATAATAAATAACTTTTTCTAACAAAAGAACCATTGGATGTCTTCGTTGGACACTTGGGAAGCCCTCAGCAGAAGTTCTTCGAAAGGTAAGTGATTTATTTTAGCTCTGATATGGGTTTTGTGTGACCCGCGCTGGATATGAATTTATGCTAATGTGAAAAATAGGAGAGGGGCTATCCTCAAACAATCAAATGTTGTGCTTTCGCCGTAAAGCCTTTTTGAAATCTGACAACGCTGTGATATTGCCAAGAATCAGAGCTTTTGATGACTATGCAACACTTGTATATTGAAGAATGTTTAATAATTCTACTTTTGGATTTTGAATTTGCCGCCTTACATTTCACCGGGTAGTGTACTTACTCCCTAAGTAGTTAAAGTTGTTTGGGCAAAGTTTATAGGTAACTTTTTAAAGTTTTCTGTGTCTAGTATATTGAACGAGTGGAACGGTGGATTACTGAACAAAACGCGCCAACCAAACAGAGCTTTTTGGATATAAAGAGGGACTTTATCGAACTAAAGAACCATTTATTGTGTAGCTGGGACCCTTTGGATTGCCATCAGAGGAAGATATTCAAAGGTAAGTCATTTATTGTATCGCTATTTTTGAGTTTTGTGACACCCGTGCTGGTTATGTTATTATGCTAATTGTATATGTATGCGGGGGCGCTGTCCTCAGACAATGAAATGCTATGCTTTCGCCATAAAGCCTTTTTCAAACGCTGTGAGATTACCAAGATTCTAAGCTTTTGAATGGTGTGCAACACTTGTATTTTCATGAATGTTTAATATTACTATTTTCGTCATTTGAATTTGGCGCTCTGCATTTTACCGCATGTTGTCGCAGGTGGGCGCTAGCGCCCCACTACTCCCTAAACATGTTAACCCTTGCAAGGCTGCAAGGCGGCATCCCTGGCCGCGTCCTCAGAGCATGTGCAGACCAGCTGTCTAGTGTGTTTACGGACATATTCAATCAATCCTTACCCCAGTCTGCTGTTCCCACGCTTCAAGAGGGACACCATTGTTCCTGTTCCCAAGAAAGCAAAGGTAACTGAGCTAAATGACTCAGAGCACTCACTTCCCATCATCATGAAGTGCTTTGAGAAACTAGTCAAGGTACATATCCCCTCCACCCTACCTGACACCCTAGACCCACTCCAATTTGCTTACCGCCCCAATAGACCCACAGACGACGCAATCGCAATCACACTGCACACTGCCCTAACCCATCTGGACAAGAGGAATACTTATGTAAGAATGCTGTTCATCGACTACAGCTCAGCGTTTAACACCATAGTACCCTCCAAACTTGTCATTAAGCTTGAGACCCTAGGTCTCAATCCCGCCCTGTGCAACTGAGTCCTGGACTTCCTGATGGGCCAACCCCAGGTGGTGAGGGTAGGAAACAACATCTCCACCCCGCTGATCCTCAACACTGGGGCCCCACAAGGGTGCGTTCTCAGCCCTCTCCTGTACTCCTTGTTCACCCATGACTGCGTGGCCATGCACGCCTCCAACTCAATCATCAAGTTTGCAGACGACACTACAGTGGTAGGCTTGATTACCAACAACGATGAGACGGCCTACAGGGAAGAGGTGAGGGCCCTTGGAGTGTGGTGTCAGGAAAATAACATCTCACTCAATGTCAACAAAACAAAGGAGATGATCGTGGACTTCAGGAAACAGCAGAGGGAGCACCCCCCTATCCACATCGACGGGACAGTAGTGGAGAAGGTGGAACGTTTTAAGTTCCTCTGCATACACATCACAGACAAATTGAAATGGTCCACCCACACAGACAGCGTGGTGAAGAAGGCGCAACAGTGCCTCTTCAACCTCAGAAGGCTGAAGAAATTCGGCTTGTCACCAAAAGCACTCACAAACTTTTACAGATGCACAATCCAGAGCATCCGGTCGGCTGTATCACCGCCTGGTACGGCAACTGCTCCGCCCACAACCGTAAGGCTCTCCAGAGGGTAGTGAGGTCTGCACAACGCATCACCGGGGGTAAACTACCTGCCCTCCAGGACACCTACACCACCCGATGTCACAGGAAGGCCAAAAAGCTCATCAAGGACAACAACCACCCGAGCAGGCAGTGGCGTGGTCAGTACAGGTGCATCAAAGCTGGGACCGAGAGACTGAAAAACAGCTTCTATCTCAAGGTCGTCAGACTGTTAAACAGCCATCACTAACATTCAGTGGCTGCTGCCAACATTCTGACTCAAATCTCTAGCCACTTTAAGTGGGGGAGTATCATAGATTTGAAGTACAGTTTTGCTACCTCTGTAGTCAAACAATTTCATATGTTTTGGAAATTAGCTAGGTTGAATTTGGTTATTTGAGTTACCTTTTTCATTTGCTTTTTAAAAGAGGGGTTGGAATCAAGTATGATGCCGAGATACTTAAAATCAGATACCACCTGGAGCTTTTCCCCTGACACATAGACTTCTGGCTCAGTGGCATAAGTTGTCCTCTTTGTGAGGAACATGCAGACAGTGTTTTTTTTTGTTTTTTTTATTGAGATGCAAACATGTGTACCTGACCAACTTTGTAACTTTGACCATTACAGTAGTGAGTTCTTGTGTAGCTTGTTGTTTGTTCTTTGCATGCATATATCACTGTATCATCTGCGTACATTGTATCTTCTGACCCTGTACAGACAGAAGGAAGATCATTAATGTACAGGCTGAACAGTATTGACCTTTGGGGCATGCCAACATTGTAGCTATGAGTGGAAAAAGTTAGTTTTGACTATTACGCTGATGAGACAGCACCTATTTTTTAAAGGTTTTAGATTTGTTAAACAGCATGTTTGTTTTTACTAACTTTATGCAACAGGTTGAAATGATTCGATTACTGGAAAGGAGTTATTGTTTGATTATTTTAAGTGTTAATTTCACTTAATGAAACATTGTATTATCTGATGTGTTTTGAGTAGGATTCTTTCTTCTGAGACTGATGGAAGTCACCTAAAGTATGTAAGTTTAAGGAGACATAGGAGAACACGTCTCAAACAACATTTTATTAAAATGCCTGGGATTAAATATCACTGATTCCTTACACTGAGAAATTTACTACATTTGTGAAAGTAAATTGTTACATATTTGTTGGACATTGGTCTAGTTACCATACCAGGATAATTGTATCTAAGGGAAGTGCATGCTAAATTAAGTACATATAAACATTGAGGAAGATTACAACTAATTATTAATGATTTGAGGGAGTACTGTGGACTTATCATTATTATCGTGTTTGGTTTGTAGTTAAAACTTTTGGGTTGCTGAATCAGTGTAGTATAATGAATGCTAACGAAGTGTTTTGTGTTTTTCTAGGAACATGGGGATTTCATTGTCTCTCTTTGAAATGTTTGCTGGGGCTATAATCTTGGGGAGAGTGAGTTCGATTGAGGTCGTAAACTACCAACATTTAATAAGGCCTGGCCTTTTTTTTTTTTTTTTACCTTAAGGTTTGCAAATACTCATACACAACACATTTGTTAAGACTATTTGTTGGTGTTTAAAATATTATGTTTGATTTGTGTGTTCTTTTCCTTTGGGTTTAGTGAGTTTTCATTTTGTCTTAGTGCCAAGGTATCTTAAAGGGGCACGCACACATATGGAATTTTTTGAAATGTTTATTTTCTGAGTTTAACTAAACACGTGAATTCTTTTGATAAAGGAATGTACTGGAAACCTGGGATACAACATGTATGAAATGTTTGACTATTTTTCATTAATTTGTCTAATATAGTAAGAAACACTTCTTTGAAGGGTTGTATGACCTCTGACCTCATGACTTTCCATTGTGGTTTGATCACCCTCATTGGAAAGCCATTTGGATAATGAATTTAAGGTCATTTGTCATACTGATTTCAGGGTAATTTGTAATATTGATTATTATGATGGAGTTTCTAGTTCTTAGCCATATTTGTGATTTGAACCAATGTGAAGGAGAGGGCATTGCCTTTGACTAAGGGTAGGCTGCCTTAAGTTAATTTTCTTATGACCATAAGGGTAAAATATTTTTCTTTATGGAGTTCTTATGAGTAGTTTTTAATTTTAATTTGATTTTGTTATTTGAAATGTTGTTTTATTTTTTGACCAGTAGTAGAGTTTTTTTACACATTACTCTCATGGAGAATTATGTGTTAAAAATGGGGGAGGCTTGAGTGATGTGTAGGAGTGTATGGAGTTGTATGTGAAGGAGTGTATTGTTGTGTTGTTTGTTTGTCCTATTCCTGATGGGTTATAGGTATAACTTCCTGATCCTGTGGCTCTGCGATGAAGTTGACAGTGTGATGGGGAGTATAAGACAATTTGAAAGAATAGTTTCAATAGAATGTGTTGTTATTCTCTTTGACATATGTTTAGACATTTGAATTAAGAATAATTGGTAAAAGTAATCATTTATCATATAGTTAATGAACTGAACTAAACTGTTGTTCTGATCTGTCCTTTCGAGGTTATCATGAAAAGTGACATCAGACGGTATCTTAATGCATGGAAGAGATAATTGGACCGAACAGTGTGTGTACCTCAAAACCCCCTCTATTCGGCTGAAGAAGAGTGACAAAGCAGTTCAAGAGGCCCTGTCTGCAACACTTCTACCAAGAGAAATGAATCCGAGACAGCAACCGGTGTACAGCATCCGATCTAAGCTATCAACTGCTTTTCTATCATGTTTTTCTCAAGAGTGTGAGAGGAGTCCACATGGAGTGAGCATTGGGGAGCGATCTGTTCTCAACTTCTCTTATGTTGCTGGTCTACTGGTTGACGAATGGACTAGACATAATGGGTGGTAGAGGTGATGGCGGCTCAGGTGAGACATTGAAATTGAGACATTATCATGGCCATCCACTTTGAACTGTAAAGCTATCTGAAGAAGACGAAAAGGACGCCAGAAGAATCAGTGCCTGAAGGAGGGGGTTGGTCAACTGTGCCCAAAATTGTTTTAGACCATTGGGGTATCAGGTTGATTGTAGAGGTCTCCACACTACATAAAATTATAGTAATTTAGATTAAGAATGCATTGAGGTACTGATCTATATCATAATCATGATAAAAAGTTAATAGTAGAATATGAAATAATAATACTGGATGTTAATTAATACAGGCATTATTTCAACATTTGTAAAATTTCTGTAATTGATTTTTTACATCAGTGTTCCCATATGGTCTAGCGGTTAGGATTCCTGGTTTTTATCCAGTTGGCCCGTGTTCAACTCCCGGTATGGGAAAGAAAGTCTTGTCATTTGCAATGCAGTTGTGTAACAACAGATTCTTAATTTTAACTGTTGCCAGTTTCCCACAACAGAACAATATTCCACCAGCAATGAGAAATGTGACATGTTATGTAGATTCAAAATTTACAAGGCTTTTTAAACCTTGAATACACTTCAAGTTTGCATTTCCTGCGGCCAGTGGCCAAATGGATAAGGTGTCTCACTATGGGTCAGAAGACTCTAGTTTAGACTTCTGGCTGGCTTGAAACAATATTTAGTTGACCAAAATCAAGCGTGGACAAGTACTGAACATTTTTCAGTGTGTCTGGCTGTTCTCGCTTCTAACACATTTTAGACAGATTTTATATGTGTCCTTTCCCCAACTCTCTGAGAAAAAAGATGGAGCTTTTAATTACTACAGGCATAATTTCAACATTTGTAAAGTTTTTGTAATTTATTTTTTACATCAGTGTGTTCCCTTATGGTCTAGCGGTTAGGATTACTGGTTTTCACCAAGGTGTTCTGTGTTCAACTCACAGTATGGGAAAGAACATCATATAATTTGTCATGCAGTTGTGTAACAACAGAATCCTATTTTTATCTGTTGCCAGTTTCAAACAAAAGAACAATATTCCATCAGCAACAAGAAATGTGACATGTTATGTAGATTCTTAATTTACAAGCCTTTTTCAACCTGGAATACACTTCAAGTTTGCATTTTTTGCTCTGCAGGAAAATGCATGCAACAACAGGAGGATCAAATTAAGATATGCATCTGTAACAGAAATCCAAGTAACCTTGTCGGTGACAGAAGCTATGATTGTGTACACTGGTCTAGGTGTGACCTGACTTGAGCTCTAATATAGGGTCAGTGGGGCCATGGATAACGTGTCTGACTACGGATTAGAAGATTCTGGCTGGCTCGAAATTATATTTAGTTGACCAAAATCAAGCTGGGAAAAGTACTGAACATTTTTCTGTGTGTCTGATTTTTTACATCAGTGTGTTCCCATATTGTCTAGCGGTTAGGATTCCTGGTTTTCACCCAGATGGCCTGTGTTCAACTCCCGGTAAGGAAAAGAAAGTCTGGTCATTTGCCATGCAGTTGTGTAACAACAGATTCCTAATTTTAACTGTTGCCAGTTTCACACAACACAACAATATTCAATCAGCAACGAGAAATGTGACATGTTATGTAGATTCAAAATTTACAAGGCTTTTTACACCTTGAATACACTTCAAGTTTGCATTTCCTGCGGCCAGTGGCGAAATGGATAAGGTGTCTCATTATGTGTCAGAAGACTCTAGTTTAGACTTCTGGCTGGCTTGAAACAATATTTAGTTGACCAAAATCAAGCGTGGACAAGTACTGAACATTTTTCAGTGTGTCTGGCTGTTCTCGCTTCTAACACATTTTAGACTGATTTTATATGTGACCTTTCCCCAACTCTCTGAGAAAAATGATGGAGCTTTTAATTACTACAGGCATAATTTCAACATTTGTAAAGTTTTTGTCATTTATTTTTTACATCAGTGTGTTCCCTTATGGTCTAGCGGTTAGGATTACTGGTTTTCACCAAGGTGTTCTGTGTTCAACTCAAAGTATGGGAAAGAACATCTTATCATTTGTCATGCAGTTGTGTAACAACAGAATCCTATTTTTAACTGTTGCCAGTTTCAAACAAAAGAACAATATTCCCTCAGCAACAAGAAATGTGACATGTTATGTAGATTCATAATTTACAAGGCTTTTTCAACCTTGAATACACTTCAAGTTTGCATTTTTTGCTCTGCAGGAAAATGCATGCAACAACAGGAGGATCAAATTAAGATATGCATCTGTAACAGAAATCCAAGTAACCTTGTCGGTGACAGAAGCTATGATTGTGTACACTGGTCTAGGTGTGACCTGACTTGAGCTCTAATATAGGGTCAGTGGGGCCATGGAGAATGTGTCTGACTACGGATTAGAAGATTCTGGCTGGCTCGAAATTATATTTAGTTGAACAAAATCAAGCTGGGAAAAGTACTGAACATTTTTCTGTGTATCTGATTTTTTACATCAGTGTGTTCCCATATGGTCTAGCGGTTAGGATTCCTCGTTTTCACCCAGGTGGCCCGTTTTCAACACCCGGTATGGAAAAGAAAGTCTGGTCATTTGCCATGCAGTTGTGTAACAACAGATTCCTAATTTTAACTGTTGCCAGTTTCACACAACACAACAATATTCAATCAGCTACGAGAAATGTGACATGTTAGGTAGATTCAAAATTTACAAGGCTTTTTAAACCTTGAATACACTTCAAGTTTGCATTTCCTGCGGCCAGTGGCCAAATGGATAAGGTGTCTCACTATGGGTCAGAAGACTCTAGTTTAGACTTCTGGCTGGCTTGAAAAAATATTTAGTTGACCAAAATCAAGCGTGGACAAGTACTGAACATTTTTCAGTGTGTCTGGCTGTTCTCGCTTCTAACACATTTTAGACAGATTTTATATGTGACCTTTCCCCAACTCTCTGAGAAAAAAGATGGAGCTTTTAATTACTACAGGCATAATTTCAACATTTGTAAAGTTTTTGTCATTTATTTTTTACATCAGTGTGTTCCCTTATGGTCTAGCGGTTAGGATTACTGGTTTTCACCAAGGTGTTCTGTGTTCAACTCACAGTATGGGAAAGAACATCTTATAATGTGTTATGCAGTTGTGTAACAACAGAATCCTATTTTTAACTGTTGCCAGTTTCAAACAAAAGAACAATATTCCCTCAGCAACAAGAAATGTGACATGTTATGTAGATTCATAATTTACAAGGCTTTTTCAACCTTGAATACACTTCAAGTTTGCATTTTTTGCTCTGCAGGAAAATGCATGCAACAACAGGAGGATCAAATTATGATATGCATCTGTAACAGAAATCCAAGTAACCTTGTCGGTGACAGAAGCTATGATTGTGTACACTGGTCTAGGTGTGACCTGACTTGAGCTCTAATATAGGGTCAGTGGGGCCATGGAGAACGTGTCTGACTACGGATTAGAAGATTCTGGCTGGCTCGAAATTATATTTAGTTGATCAAAAACCAGCTGGGAAAAGTAATGAACATTTTTCTGTGTGTCTGATTTTTTACATCAGTGTGTTCCCATATGGTCTAGCGGTTAGGATTCCTGGTTTTCACCCAGGTCGCCCGGGTTCAACTCCCGGTATTGGGAAGAAAGTCTGGTCATTTACCATGCAGTTGTGTAACAACAGATTCCGAATTTTAACTGTTGCCAGTTTCACACAACAGAACAATATTCCATCAGCAACGAGAAATGTGACATGTTATGTAGATTCAAAATGTACAAGGCTTTTTAAACCTTGAATACACTTCAAGTTTGCATTTTTTGCTCTGCAGGAAAATGCATGCAACAACAGGAAGATCAAATTAAGATATGCATCTGTAACAGAAATCCAAGTAACCTTGTCGGTGACAGAAGCTATGATTGTGTACACTGGTCTAGGTGTGACCTGACTTGAGCTCTAATATAGGGTCAGTGGGGCCATGGATAATGTGTCTGACTACGGATTAGAAGATTCTGGCTGGCTCGAAATTATATTTAGTTGACCAAAATCAAGCTGGGAAAAGTACTGAACATTTTTCTGTGTGTCTGATTTTTTACATCAGTGTGTTCCCATATGGTCTAGCGGTTAGGATTCCTGGTTTTCACCCAGGTGGCCCGGGTTCAACTCCCGGTATGGGAAAGAAAGTCTGGTCATTTGCCATGCAGTTGTGTAACAACAGATTCCTAATTTTAACTGTTGCCAGTTTCACACAACACAACAATATTCCATCAGAAACGAGAAATGTGACATGTCATGTAGATTCAAAATGTACACGGCTTTTTAAACCTTGAATACACTTCAAGTTTGCATTTCCTATGCCAGTGGCCAAATGGATAAGGTGTCTCACTATGGGTCAGAAGACTCTAGTTTAGACTTCTGGCTGGCTTGAAAAAATATTTAGTTGACCAAAATCAAGCGTGGACAAGTACTGAACATTTTTCAGTGTGTCTGGCTGTTCTCGCTTCTAACACATTTTAGACAGATTTTATATGTGACCTTTCCCCAACTCTCTGAGAAAAAAGATGGAGCTTTTAATTACTACAGGCATAATTTCAACATTTGTAAAGTTTTTGTCATTTATTTTTTACATCAGTGTGTTCCCTTATGGTCTAGCGGTTAGGATTACTGGTTTTCACCAAGGTGTTCTGTGTTCAACTCACAGTATGGGAAAGCACATCTTATAATGTGTTATGCAGTTGTGTAACAACAGAATCCTATTTTTAACTGTTGCCAGTTTCAAACAAAAGAACAATATTCCCTCAGCAACAAGAAATGTGACATGTTATGTAGATTCATAATTTACAAGGCTTTTTCAACCTTGAATACACTTCAAGTTTGCATTTTTTGCTCTGCAGGAAAATGCATGCAACAACAGGAGGATCAAATTATGATATGCATCTGTAACAGAAATCCAAGTAACCTTGTCGGTGACAGAAGCTATGATTGTGTACACTGGTCTAGGTGTGACCTGACTTGAGCTCTAATATAGGGTCAGTGGGGCCATGGAGAATGTGTCTGACTACGGATTAGAAGATTCTGGCTGGCTCGAAATTATATTTAGTTGACCAAAATCAAGCTGGGAAAAGTACTGAACATTTTTATGTGTGTCTGATTTTTTACATCAGTGTGTTCCCATATGGTCTAGCGGTTAGGATTCCTCGTTTTCACCCAGGTGGCCCGTTTTCAACACCCGGTATGGAAAAGAAAGTCTGGTCATTTGCCATGCAGTTGTGTAACAACAGATTCCTAATTTTAACTGTTGCCAGTTTCACACAACACAACAATATTCAATCAGCTACGAGAAATGTGACATGTTAGGTAGATTCAAAATTTACAAGGCTTTTTAAACCTTGAATACACTTCAAGTTTGCATTTCCTGCGGCCAGTGGCCAAATGGATAAGGTGTCTCACTATGGGTCAGAAGACTCTAGTTTAGACTTCTGGCTGGCTTGAAACAATATTTAGTTGACCAAAATCAAGCGTGGACAAGTACTGAACATTTTTCAGTGTGTCTGGCTGTTCTCGCTTCTAACACATTTTAGACAGATTTTATATGTGACCTTTCCCCAACTCTCTGAGAAAAAAGATGGAGCTTTTAATTACTACAGGCATAATTTCAACATTTGTAAAGTTTTTGTCATTTATTTTTACATCAGTGTGTTCCTTATGGTCTAGCGGTTAGGATTACTGGTTTTCACCAAGGTGTTCTGTGTTCAACTCACAGTATGGCAAAGAACATCTTATCATTTGTCATGCAGTTGTGTAACAACAGAATCCTATTTTTAACTGTTGCCAGTTTCAAACAAAAGAACAATATTCCCTCAGCAACAAGAAATGTGACATGTTATGTAGATTCATAATTTACAAGGCTTTTTCAACCTTGAATACACTTCAAGTTTGCATTTTTGCTCTGCAGGAAAATGCATGCAACAACAGGAGGATCAAATTATGATATGCATCTGTAACAGAAATCCAAGTAACCTTGTCGGTGACAGAAGCTATGATTGTGTACACTGGTCTAGGTGTGACCTGACTTGAGCGGATTAGAAGATTCTGGCTGAAATTATATTTAGTTGATCAAAACCCAGCTGGGAAAAGTAATGAACATTTTTCTGTGTGTCTGATTTTTACATCAGTGTGTTCCCATATGGTCTAGCGGTTAGGATTCCTGGTTTTCACCCAGGTCGCCCGGGTTCAACTCGGTATTGGGAAGAAAGTCTGGTCATTTACCATGCAGTTGTGTAACAACAGATTCCAAATTTTAACTGTTGCCAGTTTCACACAACAGAACAATATTCCATCAGCAACGAGAAATGTGACATGTTATGTAGATTCAAAATGTACAAGGCTTTTTAAACCTTGAATACACTTCAAGTTTGCATTTTTTGCTCTGCAGGAAAATGCATGCAACAACAGGAAGATCAAATTAAGATATGCATCTGTAACAGAAATCCAAGTAACCTTGTCGGTGACAGAAGCTATGATTGTGTACACTGGTCTAGGTGTGACCTGACTTGAGCTCTAATATAGGGTCAGTGGGGCCATGGATAATGTGTCTGACTACGGATTAGAAGATTCTGGCTGGCTCGAAATTATATTTAGTTGACCAAAATCAAGCTGGGAAAAGTACTGAACATTTTTCTGTGTGTCTGATTTCTTACATCAGTGTGTTCCCATATGGTCTAGCGGTTAGGATTCCTGGTTTTCACCCAGGTGGCCCGGTTCAACTCCCGGTATGGGAAAGAAAGTCTGGTCATTTGCCATGCAGTTGTGTAACAACAGATTCCTAATTTTAACTGTTGCCAGTTTCACACAACAGAACAATATTCCATCAGCAACGAGAAATGTGACATGTTATGTAGATTCAAAATGTACAAGGCTTTTTAAACCTTGAATACACTTCAAGTTTGCATTTCCTGCGGCCAGTGGCCAAATGGATAAGGTGTCTCACTATGGGTCAGAAGACTCTAGTTTAGACTTCTGGCTGGCTTGAAACAATATTTAGTTGACCAAAATCAAGCGTGGACAAGTACTGAACATTTTTCAGTGTGTCTGGCTGTTCTCGCTTCTAACACATTTTAGACAGATTTTATATGTGACCTTTCCCCAACTCTCTGAGATAAAAGATGGAGCTTTTAATTACTACAGGCATAATTTCAACATTTGTAAAGTTTTTGTCATTTATTTTTTACATCAGTGTGTTCCCTTATGGTCTAGCGGTTAGGATTACTGGTTTTCACCAAGGTGTTCTGTGTTCAACTCACAGTATGGGAAAGAACATCTTATCATTTGTCATGCAGTTGTGTAACAACAGAATCCTATTTTTAACTGTTGCCAGTTTCAAACAAAAGAACAATATTCCCTCAGCAACAAGAAATGTGACATGTTATGTAGATTCATAATTTACAAGGCTTTTTCAACCTTGAATACACTTCAAGTTTGCATTTTTTGCTCTGCAGGAAAATGCATGCAACAACAGGAGGATCAAATTATGATATGCATCTGTAACAGAAATCCAAGTAACCTTGTCGGTGACAGAAGCTATGATTGTGTACACTGGTCTAGGTGTGACCTGACTTGAGCTCTAATATAGGGTCAGTGGGGCCATGGAGAACGTGTCTGACTACGGATTAGAAGATTCTGGCTGGCTCGAAATTATATTTAGTTGACCAAAATCAAGCTGGGAAAAGTACTGAACATTTTTCTGTGTGTCTGATTTTTTACATCAGTGTGTTCCCATATGGTCTAGTGGTTAGGATTCCTGGTTTTCACCCAGGTGGCCCGGGTTCAACTCCCGGTATGGGAAAGAAAGTCTGGTCATTTGCCATGCAGTTGTGTAACAACAGATTCCTAATTTTAACTGTTGCCAGTTTCACACAACAGAACAATATTCCATCAGCAACGAGAAATGTGACATGTTATGTAGATTCAAAATTTACAAGGCTTTTAAACCTTGAATACACTTCAAGTTTGCATTTTGCTCTGGCCAGTGGCCAAATGGATAAGGTGTCTCACTATGGGTCAGAAGACTCTAGTTTAGACTTCTGGCTGGCTTGAAACAATATTTAGTTGACCAAAATCAAGCGTGGACAAGTACTGAACATTTTTCAGTGTGTCTGGCTGTTCTCGCTTCTAACACATTTTAGACAGATTTTATATGTGACCTTTCCCCAACTCTCTGAGAAAAAAAGATGGAGCTTTTAATTACTACAGGCATAATTTCAACATTTGTAAAGTTTTTGTCATTTATTTTTACATCAGTGTGTTCCCTTATGGTCTAGCGGTTAGGATTACTGGTTTTCACCAAGGTGTTCTGTGTTCAACTCACAGTATGGGAAAGAACATCTTATCATTTGTCATGCAGTTGTGTAACAACAGAATCCTAATTTTTAACTGTTGCCAGTTTCAAACAAAAGAACAATATTCCCTCAGCAACAAGAAATGTGACATGTTATGTAGATTCATAATGTACAAGGCTTTTTCAACCTTGAATACACTTCAAGTTTGCATTTTTGCTCTGCAGGAAAATGCATGCAACAACAGGAGGATCAAATTAAGATATGCATCTGTAACAGAAATCCAAGTAACCTTGTCGGTGACAGAAGCTATGATTGTGTACACTGGTCTAGGTGTGACCTGACTTGAGCTCTAATATAGGGTCAGTGGGGCCATGGAGAACGTGTCTGACTACGGATTAGAAGATTCTGGCTGGCTCAAATTATATTTAGTTGACCAAAATCAAGCTGGGAAAAGTACTGAACATTTTTCTGTGTGTCTGATTTTTACATCAGTGTGTTCCCATATGGTCTAGCGGTTAGGATTCCTGGTTTTCACCCAGGTGGCCCGGTTCAACTCCCGGTATGGGAAAGAAAGTCTGGTCATTTGCCATGCAGTTGTGTAACAACAGATTCCTAATTTTAACTGTTGCCAGTTTCACACAACAGAACAATATTCCATCAGCAACGAGAAATGTGACATGTTATGTAGATTCAAAATTTACAAGGCTTTTTAAACCTTGAATACACTTCAAGTTTGCATTTCCTGCGGCCAGTGGCCAAATGGATAAGGTGTCTCACTATGGGTCAGAAGACTCTAGTTTAGACTTCTGGCTGGCTTGAAACAATATTTAGTTGACCAAAATCAAGCGTGGACAAGTACTGAACATTTTTCAGTGTGTCTGGCTGTTCTCGCTTCTAACACATTTTAGACAGATTTTATATGTGACCTTTCCCCAACTCTCTGAGAAAAAGATGGAGCTTTTAATTACTACAGGCATAATTTCAACATTTGTAAAGTTTTTGTCATTTATTTTTACATCAGTGTGTTCCCTTATGGTCTAGCGGTTAGGATTACTGGTTTTCACCAAGGTGTTCTGTGTTCAACTCACAGTATGGGAAAGAACATCTTATCATTGTGTCATGCAGTTGTGTAACAACAGAATCCTATTTTTAACTGTTGCCAGTTTCAAACAAAAGAACAATATTCCCTCAGCAACAAGAAATGTGACATGTTATGTAGATTCATAATTTACAAGGCTTTTTCAACCTTGAATACACTTCAAGTTTGCATTTTTGCTCTGCAGGAAAATGCATGCAACAACAGGAGGATCAAATTAAGATATGCATCTGTAACAGAAATCCAAGTAACCTTGTCGGTGACAGAAGCTATGATTGTGTACACTGGTCTAGGTGTGACCTGACTTGAGCTCTAATATAGGGTCAGTGGGGCCATGGAGAACGTGTCTGACTACGGATTAGAAGATTCTGGCTGGCTCGAAATTATATTTAGTTGACCAAAATCAAGCTGGGAAAAGTACTGAACATTTTTCTGTGTGTCTGATTTTTTACATCAGTGTGTTCCCATATGGTCTAGCGGTTAGGATTCCTGGTTTTCACCCAGGTGGCCCGGTTCAACTCCCGGTATGGGAGAAAGAAAGTCTGGTCATTTGCCATGCAGTTGTGTAACAACAGATTCCTAATTTTAACTGTTGCCAGTTTCACACAACAGAACAATATTCCATCAGCAACGAGAAATGTGACATGTTATGTAGATTCAAAATTTACAAGGCTTTTTAAACCTTGAATACACTTCAAGTTTGCATTTCCTGCGACCAGTGGCCAAATGGATAAGGTGTCTCACTATGGGTCAGAAGACTCTAGTTTAGACTTCTGGCTGGCTTGAAACAATATTTAGTTGACCAAAATCAAGCGTGGACAAGTACTGAACATTTTTCAGTGTGTCTGGCTGTTCTCGCTTCTAACACATTTTAGACAGATTTTATATGTGACCTTTCCCCAACTCTCTGAGAAAAAGATGGAGCTTTTAATTACTACAGGCATAATTTCAACATTTGTAAAGTTTTTGTCATTTATTTTTTACATCAGTGTGTTCCCTTATGGTCTAGCGGTTAGGATTACTGGTTTTCACCAAGGTGTTCTGTGTTCAACTCACAGTATGGGAAAGAACATCTTATCATTTGTCATGCAGTTGTGTAACAACAGAATCCTATTTTTAACTGTTGCCAGTTTCAAACAAAAGAACAATATTCCCTCAGCAACAAGAAATGTGACATGTTATGTAGATTCATAATTTACAAGGCTTTTTCAACCTTGAATACACTTCAAGTTTGCATTTTTGCTCTGCAGGAAAATGCATGCAACAACAGGAGGATCAAATTAAGATATGCATCTGTAACAGAAATCCAAGTAACCTTGTCGGTGACAGAAGCTATGATTGTGTACACTGGTCTAGGTGTGACCTGACTTGAGCTCTAATATAGGGTCAGTGGGGCCATGGAGAACGTGTCTGACTACGGATTAGAAGATTCTGGCTGGCTCGAAATTATATTTAGTTGACCAAAATCAAGCTGGGAAAAGTACTGAACATTTTTCTGTGTGTCTGATTTTTACATCAGTGTGTTCCCATATGGTCTAGCGGTTAGGATTCCTGGTTTTCACCCAGGTGGCCCGGGTTCAACTCCCGGTATGGGAAAGAAAGTCTGGTCATTTGCCATGCAGTTGTGTAACAACAGATTCCTAATTTTAACTGTTGCCAGTTTCACACAACAGAACAATATTCCATCAGCAACGAGAAATGTGACATGTTATGTAGATTCAAAATTTACAAGGCTTTTTAAACCTTGAATACACTTCAAGTTTGCATTTCCTGCGGCCAGTGGCCAAATGGATAAGGTGTCTCACTATGGGTCAGAAGACTCTAGTTTAGACTTCTGGCTGGCTTGAAACAATATTTAGTTGACCAAAATCAAGCGTGGACAAGTACTGAACATTTTTCAGTGTGTCTGGCTGTTCTCGCTTCTAACACATTTTAGACAGATTTTATATGTGACCTTTCCCCAACTCTCTGAGAAAAAGATGGAGCTTTTAATTACTACAGGCATAATTTCAACATTTGTAAAGTTTTTGTCATTTATTTTTACATCAGTGTGTTCCCTTATGGTCTAGCGGTTAGGATTACTGGTTTTCACCAAGGTGTTCTGTGTTCAACTCACAGTATGGGAAAGAACATCTTATCATTTGTCATGCAGTTGTGTAACAACAGAATCCTATTTTTAACTGTTGCCAGTTTCAAACAAAAGAACAATATTCCCTCAGCAACAAGAAATGTGACATGTTATGTAGATTCATAATTTACAAGGCTTTTTCAACCTTGAATACACTTCAAGTTTGCATTTTTGCTCTGCAGGAAAATGCATGCAACAACAGGAGGATCAAATTAAGATATGCATCTGTAACAGAAATCCAAGTAACCTTGTCGGTGACAGAAGCTATGATTGTGTACACTGGTCTAGGTGTGACCTGACTTGAGCTCTAATATAGGGTCAGTGGGGCCATGGAGAACGTGTCTGACTACGGATTAGAAGATTCTGGCTGGCTCGAAATTATATTTAGTTGACCAAAATCAAGCTGGGAAAAGTACTGAACATTTTTCTGTGTGTCTGATTTTTACATCAGTGTGTTCCCATATGGTCTAGCGGTTAGGATTCCTGGTTTTCACCCAGGTGGCCCGGTTCAACTCCCGGTATGGGAAAGAAAGTCTGGTCATTTGCCATGCAGTTGTGTAACAACAGATTCCTAATTTTAACTGTTGCCAGTTTCACACAACAGAACAATATTCCATCAGCAACGAGAAATGTGACATGTTATGTAGATTCAAAATTTACAAGGCTTTTTAAACCTTGAATACACTTCAAGTTTGCATTTCGCCAGTGGCCAAATGGATAAGGTGTCTCACTATGGGTCAGAAGACTCTAGTTTAGACTTCTGGCTGGCTTGAAACAATATTTAGTTGACCAAAATCAAGCGTGGACAAGTACTGAACATTTTTCAGTGTGTCTGGCTGTTCTCGCTTCTAACACATTTTAGACAGATTTTATATGTGACCTTTCCCCAACTCTCTGAGAAAAAGATGGAGCTTTTAATTACTACAGGCATAATTTCAACATTTGTAAAGTTTTTGTCATTTATTTTTTACATCAGTGTGTTCCCTTATGGTCTAGCGGTTAGGATTACTGGTTTTCACCAAGGTGTTCTGTGTTCAACTCACAGTATGGGAAAGAACATCTTATCATTTGTCATGCAGTTGTGTAACAACAGAATCCTATTTTTAACTGTTGCCAGTTTCAAACAAAAGAACAATATTCCCTCAGCAACAAGAAATGTGACATGTTATGTAGATTCATAATTTACAAGGCTTTTTCAACCTTGAATACACTTCAAGTTTGCATTTTTGCTCTGCAGGAAAATGCATGCAACAACAGGAGGATCAAATTAAGATATGCATCTGTAACAGAAATCCAAGTAACCTTGTCGGTGACAGAAGCTATGATTGTGTACACTGGTCTAGGTGTGACCTGACTTGAGCTCTAATATAGGGTCAGTGGGGCCATGGAGAACGTGTCTGACTACGGATTAGAAGATTCTGGCTGGCTCGAAATTATATTTAGTTGACCAAAATCAAGCTGGGAAAAGTACTGAACATTTTTCTGTGTGTCTGATTTTTACATCAGTGTGTTCCCATATGGTCTAGCGGTTAGGATTCCTGGTTTTCACCCAGGTGGCCCGGGTTCAACTCCCGGTATGGGAAAGAAAGTCTGGTCATTTGCCATGCAGTTGTGTAACAACAGATTCCTAATTTTAACTGTTGCCAGTTTCACACAACAGAACAATATTCCATCAGCAACGAGAAATGTGACATGTTATGTAGATTCAAAATTTACAAGGCTTTTTAAACCTTGAATACACTTCAAGTTTGCATTTCCTATGACCAGTGGCCAAATGGATAAGGTGTCTCACTATGGGTCAGAAGACTCTAGTTTAGACTTCTGGCTGGCTTGAAACAATATTTAGTTGACCAAAATCAAGCGTGGACAAGTACTGAACATTTTTCAGTGTGTCTGATTTTTCTAACACATTTTAGACAGTTTTATATGTGTTCCCCAACTCTCTGAGAAAAGATGGTCTAGCAGGTTAGGATTTCAACATTTGTAAAGTTTTTGTCATATTTTTTACATCAGGTGGCCCAAGTTAGGATTACTGGTTTTCACCAAGGTAACTCACAGTATGGGAAAGAACATCATATCATTTGTCATGCAGTTGTGTAACAACAGATTCCTAATTTTTAACTGTTGCCAGTTTCACACAACAGAACAATATTCCATCAGCAACGAGAAATGTGACATGTTATGTAGATTCAAAATTTACAAGGCTTTTTAAACCTTGAATACACTTCAAGTTTGCATTTCCTGCCAGTGGCCAAATGGATAAGGTGTCTCACTATGGGTCAGAAGACTCTAGTTTAGACTTCTGGCTGGCTTGAAACAATATTTAGTTGACCAAAATCAAGCGTGGACAAGTACTGAACATTTTTCAGTGTGTCTGGCTGTTCTCGCTTCTAACACATTTTAGACAGATTTTATATGTGACCTTTCCCCAACTCTCTGAGAAAAAAGATGGAGCTTTTAATTACTACAGGCATAATTTCAACATTTGTAAAGTTTTTGTCATTTATTTTTACATCAGTGTGTTCCCTTATGGTCTAGCGGTTAGGATTACTGGTTTTCACCAAGGTGTTCTGTGTTCAACTCACAGTATGGGAAAGAACATCTTATCATTTGTCATGCAGTTGTGTAACAACAGAATCCTATTTTTAACTGTTGCCAGTTTCAAACAAAAGAACAATATTCCCTCAGCAACAAGAAATGTGACATGTTATGTAGATTCATAATTTACAAGGCTTTTTCAACCTTGAATACACTTCAAGTTTGCATTTTTTGCTCTGCAGGAAAATGCATGCAACAACAGGAGGATCAAATTAAGATATGCATCTGTAACAGAAATCCAAGTAACCTTGTCGGTGACAGAAGCTATGATTGTGTACACTGGTCTAGGTGTGACCTGACTTGAGCTCTAATATAGGGTCAGTGGGGCCATGGAGAACGTGTCTGACTACGGATTAGAAGATTCTGGCTGGCTCGAAATTATATTTAGTTGACCAAAATCAAGCTGGGAAAAGTACTGAACATTTTTCTGTGTGTCTGATTTTTTACATCAGTGTGTTCCCATATGGTCTAGCGGTTAGGATTCCTGGTTTTCACCCAGGTGGCCCGGGTTCAACTCCCGGTATGGGAAAGAAAGTCTGGTCATTTGCCATGCAGTTGTGTAACAACAGATTCCTAATTTTAACTGTTGCCAGTTTCACACAACAGAACAATATTCCATCAGCAACGAGAAATGTGACATGTTATGTAGATTCAAAATTTACAAGGCTTTTTAAACCTTGAATACACTTCAAGTTTGCATTTCCTATGCCAGTGGCCAAATGGATAAGGTGTCTCACTATGGGTCAGAAGACTCTAGTTTAGACTTCTGGCTGGCTTGAAACAATATTTAGTTGACCAAAATCAAGCGTGGACAAGTACTGAACATTTTTCAGTGTGTCTGGCTGTTCTCGCTTCTAACACATTTTAGACAGATTTTATATGTGACCTTTCCCCAACTCTCTGAGAAAAAGATGGAGCTTTTAATTACTACAGGCATAATTTCAACATTTGTAAAGTTTTTGTCATTTATTTTTACATCAGTGTGTTCCCTTATGGTCTAGCGGTTAGGATTACTGGTTTTCACCAAGGTGTTCTGTGTTCAACTCACAGTATGGCAAAGAACATCTTATCATTTGTCATGCAGTTGTGTAACAACAGAATCCTATTTTTAACTGTTGCCAGTTTCAAACAAAAGAACAATATTCCCTCAGCAACAAGAAATGTGACATGTTATGTAGATTCATAATTTACAAGGCTTTTTCAACCTTGAATACACTTCAAGTTTGCATTTTTGCTCTGCAGGAAAATGCATGCAACAACAGGAGGATCAAATTAAGATATGCATCTGTAACAGAAATCCAAGTAACCTTGTCGGTGACAGAAGCTATGATTGTGTACACTGGTCTAGGTGTGACCTGACTTGAGCTCTAATATAGGGTCAGTGGGGCCATGGAGAACGTGTCTGACTACGGATTAGAAGATTCTGGCTGGCTCGAAATTATATTTAGTTGACCAAAATCAAGCTGGGAAAAGTACTGAACATTTTTCTGTGTGTCTGATTTTTTTACATCAGTGTGTTCCCATATGGTCTAGCGGTTAGGATTCCTGGTTTTCACCCAGGTGGCCCGGGTTCAACTCCCGGTATGGGAAAGAAAGTCTGGTCATTTGCCATGCAGTTGTGTAACAACAGATTCCTAATTTTAACTGTTGCCAGTTTCACACAACAGAACAATATTCCATCAGCAACGAGAAATGTGACATGTTATGTAGATTCAAAATTTACAAGGCTTTTTCAACCTTGAATACACTTCAAGTTTGCATTTTTGCTCTGCAGGAAAATGCATGCAACAACAGGAGGATCAAATTAAGATATGCATCTGTAACAGAAATCCAAGTAACCTTGTCGGTGACAGAAGCTATGATTGTGTACACTGGTCTAGGTGTGACCTGACTTGAGCTCTAATATAGGGTCAGTGGGGCCATGGAGAACGTGTCTGACTACGGATTAGAAGATTCTGGCTGGCTCGAAATTATATTTAGTTGACCAAAATCAAGCTGGGAAAAGTACTGAACATTTTTCTGTGTGTCTGATTTTTTACATCAGTGTGTTCCCATATGGTCTAGCGGTTAGGATTCCTGGTTTTCACCCAGGTGGCCCGGGTTCAACTCCCGGTATGGGAAAGAAAGTCTGGTCATTTGCCATGCAGTTGTGTAACAACAGATTCCTAATTTTAACTGTTGCCAGTTTCACACAACAGAACAATATTCCATCAGCAACGAGAAATGTGACATGTTATGTAGATTCAAAATTTACAAGGCTTTTTAAACCTTGAATACACTTCAAGTTTGCATTTCCTGTGACCAGTGGCCAAATGGATAAGGTGTCTCACTATGGGTCAGAAGACTCTAGTTTAGACTTCTGGCTGGCTTGAAACAATATTTAGTTGACCAAAATCAAGCGTGGACAAGTACTGAACATTTTTCAGTGTGTCTGGCTGTTCTCGCTTCTAACACATTTTAGACAGATTTTATATGTGACCTTTCCCCAACTCTCTGAGAAAAAGATGGAGCTTTTAATTACTACAGGCATAATTTCAACATTTGTAAAGTTTTTGTCATTTATTTTTTACATCAGTGTGTTCCCTTATGGTCTAGCGGTTAGGATTACTGGTTTTCACCAAGGTGTTCTGTGTTCAACTCACAGTATGGGAAAGAACATCTTATCATTTGTCATGCAGTTGTGTAACAACAGAATCCTATTTTTAACTGTTGCCAGTTTCAAACAAAAGAACAATATTCCCTCAGCAACAAGAAATGTGACATGTTATGTAGATTCATAATTTACAAGGCTTTTTCAACCTTGAATACACTTCAAGTTTGCATTTTTGCTCTGCAGGAAAATGCATGCAACAACAGGAGGATCAAATTAAGATATGCATCTGTAACAGAAATCCAAGTAACCTTGTCGGTGACAGAAGCTATGATTGTGTACACTGGTCTAGGTGTGACCTGACTTGAGCTCTAATATAGGGTCAGTGGGGCCATGGAGAACGTGTCTGACTACGGATTAGAAGATTCTGGCTGGCTCGAAATTATATTTAGTTGACCAAAATCAAGCTGGGAAAAGTACTGAACATTTTTCTGTGTGTCTGATTTTTACATCAGTGTGTTCCCATATGGTCTAGCGGTTAGGATTCCTGGTTTTCACCCAGGTGGCCCGGGTTCAACTCCCGGTATGGGAAAGAAAGTCTGGTCATTTGCCATGCAGTTGTGTAACAACAGATTCCTAATTTTAACTGTTGCCAGTTTCACACAACAGAACAATATTCCATCAGCAACGAGAAATGTGACATGTTATGTAGATTCAAAATTTACAAGGCTTTTTAAACCTTGAATACACTTCAAGTTTGCATTTCCTGCGGCCAGTGGCCAAATGGATAAGGTGTCTCACTATGGGTCAGAAGACTCTAGTTTAGACTTCTGGCTGGCTTGAAACAATATTTAGTTGACCAAAATCAAGCGTGGACAAGTACTGAACATTTTTCAGTGTGTCTGGCTGTTCTCGCTTCTAACACATTTTAGACAGATTTTATATGTGACCTTTCCCCAACTCTCTGAGAAAAAGATGGAGCTTTTAATTACTACAGGCATAATTTCAACATTTGTAAAGTTTTTGTCATTTATTTTTTACATCAGTGTGTTCCCTTATGGTCTAGCGGTTAGGATTACTGGTTTTCACCAAGGTGTTCTGTGTTCAACTCACAGTATGGGAAAGAACATCTTATCATTTGTCATGCAGTTGTGTAACAACAGAATCCTATTTTTAACTGTTGCCAGTTTCAAACAAAAGAACAATATTCCCTCAGCAACAAGAAATGTGACATGTTATGTAGATTCATAATTTACAAGGCTTTTTCAACCTTGAATACACTTCAAGTTTGCATTTTTGCTCTGCAGGAAAATGCATGCAACAACAGGAGGATCAAATTAAGATATGCATCTGTAACAGAAATCCAAGTAACCTTGTCGGTGACAGAAGCTATGATTGTGTACACTGGTCTAGGTGTGACCTGACTTGAGCTCTAATATAGGGTCAGTGGGGCCATGGAGAACGTGTCTGACTACGGATTAGAAGATTCTGGCTGGCTCGAAATTATATTTAGTTGACCAAAATCAAGCTGGGAAAAGTACTGAACATTTTTCTGTGTGTCTGATTTTTTACATCAGTGTGTTCCCATATGGTCTAGCGGTTAGGATTCCTGGTTTTCACCCAGGTGGCCCGGGTTCAACTCCCGGTATGGGAAAGAAAGTCTGGTCATTTGCCATGCAGTTGTGTAACAACAGATTCCTAATTTTAACTGTTGCCAGTTTCACACAACAGAACAATATTCCATCAGCAACGAGAAATGTGACATGTTATGTAGATTCAAAATTTACAAGGCTTTTTAAACCTTGAATACACTTCAAGTTTGCATTTCCTGCGGCCAGTGGC
This sequence comes from Brachymystax lenok tsinlingensis, assembly GCA_030435695.1. Classification (NCBI taxonomy): domain Eukaryota; kingdom Metazoa; phylum Chordata; class Actinopteri; order Salmoniformes; family Salmonidae; genus Brachymystax; species Brachymystax lenok. Next base: position 11,215,092 of record CM059797.1, on the reverse strand, counting down.
CAAATGGATAAGGTGTCTCACTATGGGTCAGAAGACTCTAGTTTAGACTTCTGGCTGGCTTGAAACAATATTTAGTTGACCAAAATCAAGCGTGGACAAGTACTGAACATTTTTCAGTGTGTCTGGCTGTTCTCGCTTCTAACACATTTTAGACAGATTTTATATGTGACCTTTCCCCAACTCTCTGAGAAAAAAGATGGAGCTTTTAATTACTACAGGCATAATTTCAACATTTGTAAAGTTTTTGTCATTTATTTTTTACATCAGTGTGTTCCCTTATGGTCTAGCGGTTAGGATTACTGGTTTTCACCAAGGTGTTCTGTGTTCAACTCACAGTATGGGAAAGAACATCTTATCATTTGTCATGCAGTTGTGTAACAACAGAATCCTATTTTTAACTGTTGCCAGTTTCAAACAAAAGAACAATATTCCCTCAGCAACAAGAAATGTGACATGTTATGTAGATTCATAATTTACAAGGCTTTTTCAACCTTGAATACACTTCAAGTTTGCATTTTTGCTCTGCAGGAAAATGCATGCAACAACAGGAGGATCAAATTAAGATATGCATCTGTAACAGAAATCCAAGTAACCTTGTCGGTGACAGAAGCTATGATTGTGTACACTGGTCTAGGTGTGACCTGACTTGAGCTCTAATATAGGGTCAGTGGGGCCATGGAGAACGTGTCTGACTACGGATTAGAAGATTCTGGCTGGCTCGAAATTATATTTAGTTGACCAAAATCAAGCTGGGAAAAGTACTGAACATTTTTCTGTGTGTCTGATTTTTTACATCAGTGTGTTCCCATATGGTCTAGCGGTTAGGATTCCTGGTTTTCACCCAGGTGGCCCGGGTTCAACTCCCGGTATGGGAAAGAAAGTCTGGTCATTTGCCATGCAGTTGTGTAACAACAGATTCCTAATTTTAACTGTTGCCAGTTTCACACAACAGAACAATATTCCATCAGCAACGAGAAATGTGACATGTTATGTAGATTCAAAATTTACAAGGCTTTTTAAACCTTGAATACACTTCAAGTTTGCATTTCCTGCGGCCAGTGGCCAAATGGATAAGGTGTCTCACTATGGGTCAGAAGACTCTAGTTTAGACTTCTGGCTGGCTTGAAACAATATTTAGTTGACCAAAATCAAGCGTGGACAAGTACTGAACATTTTTCAGTGTGTCTGGCTGTTCTCGCTTCTAACACATTTTAGACAGATTTTATATGTGACCTTTCCCCAACTCTCTGAGAAAAAGATGGAGCTTTTAATTACTACAGGCATAATTTCAACATTTGTAAAGTTTTTGTCATTTATTTTTACATCAGTGTGTTCCCTTATGGTCTAGCGGTTAGGATTACTGGTTTTCACCAAGGTGTTCTGTGTTCAACTCACAGTATGGCAAAGAACATCTTATCATTTGTCATGCAGTTGTGTAACAACAGAATCCTATTTTTAACTGTTGCCAGTTTCAAACAAAAGAACAATATTCCCTCAGCAACAAGAAATGTGACATGTTATGTAGATTCATAATTTACAAGGCTTTTTCAACCTTGAATACACTTCAAGTTTGCATTTTTTGCTCTGCAGGAAAATGCATGCAACAACAGGAGGATCAAATTAAGATATGCATCTGTAACAGAAATCCAAGTAACCTTGTCGGTGACAGAAGCTATGATTGTGTACACTGGTCTAGGTGTGACCTGACTTGAGCTCTAATATAGGGTCAGTGGGGCCATGGAGAACGTGTCTGACTACGGATTAGAAGATTCTGGCTGGCTCGAAATTATATTTAGTTGACCAAAATCAAGCTGGGAAAAGTACTGAACATTTTTCTGTGTGTCTGATTTTTTACATCAGTGTGTTCCCATATGGTCTAGCGGTTAGGATTCCTGGTTTTCACCCAGGTGGCCCGGGTTCAACTCCGGTATGGGAAAGAAAGTCTGGTCATTTGCCATGCAGTTGTGTAACAACAGATTCCTAATTTTAACTGTTGCCAGTTTCACACAACAGAACAATATTCCATCAGCAACGAGAAATGTGACATGTTATGTAGATTCAAAATTTACAAGGCTTTTTAAACCTTGAATACACTTCAAGTTTGCATTTCCTGCGGCCAGTGGCCAAATGGATAAGGTGTCTCACTATGGGTCAGAAGACTCTAGTTTAGACTTCTGGCTGGCTTGAAACAATATTTAGTTGACCAAAATCAAGCGTGGACAAGTACTGAACATTTTTCAGTGTGTCTGGCTGTTCTCGCTTCTAACACATTTTAGACAGATTTTATATGTGACCTTTCCCCAACTCTCTGAGAAAAAAGATGGAGCTTTTAATTACTACAGGCATAATTTCAACATTTGTAAAGTTTTTGTCATTTATTTTTACATCAGTGTGTTCCCTTATGGTCTAGCGGTTAGGATTACTGGTTTTCACCAAGGTGTTCTGTGTTCAACTCACAGTATGGGAAAGAACATCTTATCATTTGTCATGCAGTTGTGTAACAACAGAATCCTATTTTTAACTGTTGCCAGTTTCAAACAAAAGAACAATATTCCCTCAGCAACAAGAAATGTGACATGTTATGTAGATTCATAATTTACAAGGCTTTTTCAACCTTGAATACACTTCAAGTTTGCATTTTTGCTCTGCAGGAAAATGCATGCAACAACAGGAGGATCAAATTAAGATATGCATCTGTAACAGAAATCCAAGTAACCTTGTCGGTGACAGAAGCTATGATTGTGTACACTGGTCTAGGTGTGACCTGACTTGAGCTCTAATATAGGGTCAGTGGGGCCATGGAGAACGTGTCTGACTACGGATTAGAAGATTCTGGCTGGCTCGAAATTATATTTAGTTGACCAAAATCAAGCTGGGAAAAGTACTGAACATTTTTCTGTGTGTCTGATTTTTACATCAGTGTGTTCCCATATGGTCTAGCGGTTAGGATTCCTGGTTTTCACCCAGGTGGCCCGGTTCAACTCCCGGTATGGGAAAGAAAGTCTGGTCATTTGCCATGCAGTTGTGTAACAACAGATTCCTAATTTTAACTGTTGCCAGTTTCACACAACAGAACAATATTCCATCAGCAACGAGAAATGTGACATGTTATGTAGATTCAAAATTTACAAGGCTTTTTAAACCTTGAATACACTTCAAGTTTGCATTTCCTGCGGCCAGTGGCCAAATGGATAAGGTGTCTCACTATGGGTCAGAAGACTCTAGTTTAGACTTCTGGCTGGCTTGAAACAATATTTAGTTGACCAAAATCAAGCGTGGACAAGTACTGAACATTTTTCAGTGTGTCTGGCTGTTCTCGCTTCTAACACATTTTAGACAGATTTTATATGTGACCTTTCCCCAACTCTCTGAGAAAAAGATGGAGCTTTTAATTACTACAGGCATAATTTCAACATTTGTAAAGTTTTTGTCATTTATTTTTTACATCAGTGTGTTCCCTTATGGTCTAGCGGTTAGGATTACTGGTTTTCACCAAGGTGTTCTGTGTTCAACTCACAGTATGGGAAAGAACATCTTATCATTTGTCATGCAGTTGTGTAACAACAGAATCCTATTTTTAACTGTTGCCAGTTTCAAACAAAAGAACAATATTCCCTCAGCAACAAGAAATGTGACATGTTATGTAGATTCATAATTTACAAGGCTTTTTCAACCTTGAATACACTTCAAGTTTGCATTTTTTGCTCTGCAGGAAAATGCATGCAACAACAGGAGGATCAAATTAAGATATGCATCTGTAACAGAAATCCAAGTAACCTTGTCGGTGACAGAAGCTATGATTGTGTACACTGGTCTAGGTGTGACCTGACTTGAGCTCTAATATAGGGTCAGTGGGGCCATGGAGAACGTGTCTGACTACGGATTAGAAGATTCTGGCTGGCTCGAAATTATATTTAGTTGACCAAAATCAAGCTGGGAAAAGTACTGAACATTTTTCTGTGTGTCTGATTTTTTACATCAGTGTGTTCCCATATGGTCTAGCGGTTAGGATTCCTGGTTTTCACCCAGGTGGCCTGGGTTCAACTCCCGGTATGGGAAAGAAAGTCTGGTCATTTGCCATGCAGTTGTGTAACAACAGATTCCTAATTTTAACTGTTGCCAGTTTCACACAACAGAACAATATTCCATCAGCAACGAGAAATGTGACATGTTATGTAGATTCAAAATTTACAAGGCTTTTTAAACCTTGAATACACTTCAAGTTTGCATTTCCTGCGGCCAGTGGCCAAATGGATAAGGTGTCTCACTATGGGTCAGAAGACTCTAGTTTAGACTTCTGGCTGGCTTGAAACAATATTTAGTTGACCAAAATCAAGCGTGGACAAGTACTGAACATTTTTCAGTGTGTCTGGCTGTTCTCGCTTCTAACACATTTTAGACAGATTTTATATGTGACCTTTCCCCAACTCTCTGAGAAAAAGATGGAGCTTTTAATTACTACAGGCATAATTTCAACATTTGTAAAGTTTTTGTCATTTATTTTTTACATCAGTGTGTTCCCTTATGGTCTAGCGGTTAGGATTACTGGTTTTCACCAAGGTGTTCTGTGTTCAACTCACAGTATGGGAAAGAACATCTTATCATTTGTCATGCAGTTGTGTAACAACAGAATCCTATTTTTAACTGTTGCCAGTTTCAAACAAAAGAACAATATTCCCTCAGCAACAAGAAATGTGACATGTTATGTAGATTCATAATTTACAAGGCTTTTTCAACCTTGAATACACTTCAAGTTTGCATTTTTGCTCTGCAGGAAAATGCATGCAACAACAGGAGGATCAAATTAAGATATGCATCTGTAACAGAAATCCAAGTAACCTTGTCGGTGACAGAAGCTATGATTGTGTACACTGGTCTAGGTGTGACCTGACTTGAGCTCTAATATAGGGTCAGTGGGGCCATGGAGAACGTGTCTGACTACGGATTAGAAGATTCTGGCTGGCTCGAAATTATATTTAGTTGACCAAAATCAAGCTGGGAAAAGTACTGAACATTTTTCTGTGTGTCTGATTTTTTACATCAGTGTGTTCCCATATGGTCTAGCGGTTAGGATTCCTGGTTTTCACCCAGGTGGCCTGGGTTCAACTCCCGGTATGGGAAAGAAAGTCTGGTCATTTGCCATGCAGTTGTGTAACAACAGATTCCTAATTTTAACTGTTGCCAGTTTCACACAACAGAACAATATTCCATCAGCAACGAGAAATGTGACATGTTATGTAGATTCAAAATTTACAAGGCTTTTTAAACCTTGAATACACTTCAAGTTTGCATTTCCTTGCCAGTGGCCAAATGGATAAGGTGTCTCACTATGGGTCAGAAGACTCTAGTTTAGACTTCTGGCTGGCTTGAAACAATATTTAGTTGACCAAAATCAAGCGTGGACAAGTACTGAACATTTTTCAGTGTGTCTGGCTGTTCTCGCTTCTAACACATTTTAGACAGATTTTATATGTGACCTTTCCCCAACTCTCTGAGAAAAAGATGGAGCTTTTAATTACTACAGGCATAATTTCAACATTTGTAAAGTTTTTGTCATTTATTTTTTACATCAGTGTGTTCCCTTATGGTCTAGCGGTTAGGATTACTGGTTTTCACCAAGGTGTTCTGTGTTCAACTCACAGTATGGGAAAGAACATCTTATCATTTGTCATGCAGTTGTGTAACAACAGAATCCTATTTTTAACTGTTGCCAGTTTCAAACAAAAGAACAATATTCCCTCAGCAACAAGAAATGTGACATGTTATGTAGATTCATAATTTACAAGGCTTTTTCAACCTTGAATACACTTCAAGTTTGCATTTTTGCTCTGCAGGAAAATGCATGCAACAACAGGAGGATCAAATTAAGATATGCATCTGTAACAGAAATCCAAGTAACCTTGTCGGTGACAGAAGCTATGATTGTGTACACTGGTCTAGGTGTGACCTGACTTGAGCTCTAATATAGGGTCAGTGGGGCCATGGAGAACGTGTCTGACTACGGATTAGAAGATTCTGGCTGGCTCGAAATTATATTTAGTTGACCAAAATCAAGCTGGGAAAAGTACTGAACATTTTTCTGTGTGTCTGATTTTTACATCAGTGTGTTCCCATATGGTCTAGCGGTTAGGATTCCTGGTTTTCACCCAGGTGGCCTGGGTTCAACTCCCGGTATGGGAAAGAAAGTCTGGTCATTTGCCATGCAGTTGTGTAACAACAGATTCCTAATTTTAACTGTTGCCAGTTTCACACAACAGAACAATATTCCATCAGCAACGAGAAATGTGACATGTTATGTAGATTCAAAATTTACAAGGCTTTTTAAACCTTGAATACACTTCAAGTTTGCATTTCCTGCGGCCAGTGGCCAAATGGATAAGGTGTCTCACTATGGGTCAGAAGACTCTAGTTTAGACTTCTGGCTGGCTTGAAACAATATTTAGTTGACCAAAATCAAGCGTGGACAAGTACTGAACATTTTTCAGTGTGTCTGGCTGTTCTCGCTTCTAACACATTTTAGACAGATTTTATATGTGACCTTTCCCCAACTCTCTGAGAAAAAGATGGAGCTTTTAATTACTACAGGCATAATTTCAACATTTGTAAAGTTTTTGTCATTTATTTTTACATCAGTGTGTTCCCTTATGGTCTAGCGGTTAGGATTACTGGTTTTCACCAAGGTGTTCTGTGTTCAACTCACAGTATGGGAAAGAACATCTTATCATTTGTCATGCAGTTGTGTAACAACAGAATCCTATTTTTAACTGTTGCCAGTTTCAAACAAAAGAACAATATTCCCTCAGCAACAAGAAATGTGACATGTTATGTAGATTCATAATTTACAAGGCTTTTTCAACCTTGAATACACTTCAAGTTTGCATTTTTGCTCTGCAGGAAAATGCATGCAACAACAGGAGGATCAAATTAAGATATGCATCTGTAACAGAAATCCAAGTAACCTTGTCGGTGACAGAAGCTATGATTGTGTACACTGGTCTAGGTGTGACCTGACTTGAGCTCTAATATAGGGTCAGTGGGGCCATGGAGAACGTGTCTGACTACGGATTAGAAGATTCTGGCTGGCTCGAAATTATATTTAGTTGACCAAAATCAAGCTGGGAAAAGTACTGAACATTTTTCTGTGTGTCTGATTTTTACATCAGTGTGTTCCCATATGGTCTAGCGGTTAGGATTCCTGGTTTTCACCCAGGTGGCCTGGGTTCAACTCCCGGTATGGGAAAGAAAGTCTGGTCATTTGCCATGCAGTTGTGTAACAACAGATTCCTAATTTTAACTGTTGCCAGTTTCACACAACAGAACAATATTCCATCAGCAACGAGAAATGTGACATGTTATGTAGATTCAAAATTTACAAGGCTTTTTAAACCTTGAATACACTTCAAGTTTGCATTTCCTGCGGCCAGTGGCCAAATGGATAAGGTGTCTCACTATGGGTCAGAAGACTCTAGTTTAGACTTCTGGCTGGCTTGAAACAATATTTAGTTGACCAAAATCAAGCGTGGACAAGTACTGAACATTTTTCAGTGTGTCTGGCTGTTCTCGCTTCTAACACATTTTAGACAGATTTTATATGTGACCTTTCCCCAACTCTCTGAGAAAAAGATGGAGCTTTTAATTACTACAGGCATAATTTCAACATTTGTAAAGTTTTTGTCATTTATTTTTACATCAGTGTGTTCCCTTATGGTCTAGCGGTTAGGATTACTGGTTTTCACCAAGGTGTTCTGTGTTCAACTCACAGTATGGGAAAGAACATCTTATCATTTGTCATGCAGTTGTGTAACAACAGAATCCTATTTTTAACTGTTGCCAGTTTCAAACAAAAGAACAATATTCCCTCAGCAACAAGAAATGTGACATGTTATGTAGATTCATAATTTACAAGGCTTTTTCAACCTTGAATACACTTCAAGTTTGCATTTTTGCTCTGCAGGAAAATGCATGCAACAACAGGAGGATCAAATTAAGATATGCATCTGTAACAGAAATCCAAGTAACCTTGTCGGTGACAGAAGCTATGATTGTGTACACTGGTCTAGGTGTGACCTGACTTGAGCTCTAATATAGGGTCAGTGGGGCCATGGAGAACGTGTCTGACTACGGATTAGAAGATTCTGGCTGGCTCGAAATTATATTTAGTTGACCAAAATCAAGCTGGGAAAAGTACTGAACATTTTTCTGTGTGTCTGATTTTTTACATCAGTGTGTTCCCATATGGTCTAGCGGTTAGGATTCCTGGTTTTCACCCAGGTGGCCCGGGTTCAACTCCCGGTATGGGAAAGAAAGTCTGGTCATTTGCCATGCAGTTGTGTAACAACAGATTCCTAATTTTAACTGTTGCCAGTTTCACACAACAGAACAATATTCCATCAGCAACGAGAAATGTGACATGTTATGTAGATTCAAAATTTACAAGGCTTTTTAAACCTTGAATACACTTCAAGTTTGCATTTCCTGCGGCCAGTGGCCAAATGGATAAGGTGTCTCACTATGGGTCAGAAGACTCTAGTTTAGACTTCTGGCTGGCTTGAAACAATATTTAGTTGACCAAAATCAAGCGTGGACAAGTACTGAACATTTTTCAGTGTGTCTGGCTGTTCTCGCTTCTAACACATTTTAGACAGATTTTATATGTGACCTTTCCCCAACTCTCTGAGAAAAAGATGGAGCTTTTAATTACTACAGGCATAATTTCAACATTTGTAAAGTTTTTGTCATTTATTTTTACATCAGTGTGTTCCCTTATGGTCTAGCGGTTAGGATTACTGGTTTTCACCAAGGTGTTCTGTGTTCAACTCACAGTATGGGAAAGAACATCTTATCATTTGTCATGCAGTTGTGTAACAACAGAATCCTATTTTTAACTGTTGCCAGTTTCAAACAAAAGAACAATATTCCCTCAGCAACAAGAAATGTGACATGTTATGTAGATTCATAATTTACAAGGCTTTTTCAACCTTGAATACACTTCAAGTTTGCATTTTTGCTCTGCAGGAAAATGCATGCAACAACAGGAGGATCAAATTAAGATATGCATCTGTAACAGAAATCCAAGTAACCTTGTCGGTGACAGAAGCTATGATTGTGTACACTGGTCTAGGTGTGACCTGACTTGAGCTCTAATATAGGGTCAGTGGGGCCATGGAGAACGTGTCTGACTACGGATTAGAAGATTCTGGCTGGCTCGAAATTATATTTAGTTGACCAAAATCAAGCTGGGAAAAGTACTGAACATTTTTCTGTGTGTCTGATTTTTACATCAGTGTGTTCCCATATGGTCTAGCGGTTAGGATTCCTGGTTTTCACCCAGGTGGCCTGGGTTCAACTCCCGGTATGGGAAAGAAAGTCTGGTCATTTGCCATGCAGTTGTGTAACAACAGATTCCTAATTTTAACTGTTGCCAGTTTCACACAACAGAACAATATTCCATCAGCAACGAGAAATGTGACATGTTATGTAGATTCAAAATTTACAAGGCTTTTTAAACCTTGAATACACTTCAAGTTTGCATTTCCTCTGCCAGTGGCCAAATGGATAAGGTGTCTCACTATGGGTCAGAAGACTCTAGTTTAGACTTCTGGCTGGCTTGAAACAATATTTAGTTGACCAAAATCAAGCGTGGACAAGTACTGAACATTTTTCAGTGTGTCTGGCTGTTCTCGCTTCTAACACATTTTAGACAGATTTTATATGTGACCTTTCCCCAACTCTCTGAGAAAAAAGATGGAGCTTTTAATTACTACAGGCATAATTTCAACATTTGTAAAGTTTTTGTCATTTATTTTTTACATCAGTGTGTTCCCTTATGGTCTAGCGGTTAGGATTACTGGTTTTCACCAAGGTGTTCTGTGTTCAACTCACAGTATGGGAAAGAAAGTCTTATCATTTGTCATGCAGTTGTGTAACAACAGATTCCTAATTTTAACTGTTGCCAGTTTCACACAACAGAACAATATTCCATCAGCAACGAGAAATGTGACATGTTATGTAGATTCAAAATTTACAAGGCTTTTTAAACCTTGAATACACTTCAAGTTTGCATTTCCTGCGGCCAGTGGCCAAATGGATAAGGTGTCTCACTATGGGTCAGAAGACTCTAGTTTAGACTTCTGGCTGGCTTGAAACAATATTTAGTTGACCAAAATCAAGCGTGGACAAGTACTGAACATTTTTCAGTGTGTCTGGCTGTTCTCGCTTCTAACACATTTTAGACAGATTTTATATGTGACCTTTCCCCAACTCTCTGAGAAAAAGATGGAGCTTTTAATTACTACAGGCATAATTTCAACATTTGTAAAGTTTTTGTCATTTATTTTTACATCAGTGTGTTCCCTTATGGTCTAGCGGTTAGGATTACTGGTTTTCACCAAGGTGTTCTGTGTTCAACTCACAGTATGGGAAAGAACATCTTATCATTTGTCATGCAGTTGTGTAACAACAGAATCCTATTTTTAACTGTTGCCAGTTTCAAACAACAAGAACAATATTCCCTCAGCAACAAGAAATGTGACATGTTATGTAGATTCATAATTTACAAGGCTTTTTCAACCTTGAATACACTTCAAGTTTGCATTTTTGCTCTGCAGGAAAATGCATGCAACAACAGGAGGATCAAATTAAGATATGCATCTGTAACAGAAGATCCAAGTAACCTTCTGGGTGACAGAAGCTATGATTGTGTACACTGGTCTAGGTGTGACCTGACTTGAGCTCTAATATCAGGGTCAGTGGGGCCATGGAGAACGTGTCTGACTACACATTTTAGAAGATTCTTATATCTGACCTTATCAACTCTCTGACCAAAATCAAGCTGGGAATTAGTACAGGCATAATTTCAACATTTTTCTGTGTGTCTGATTTTTACATCAGTGTGTTCCCATATGGTCTAGCGGTTAGGATTCCTGGTTTTCACCCAGGTGTTCTGTGTTCAACTCACAGTATGGGAAAGAACATCTGGTCATTTGCCATGCAGTTGTGTAACAACAGATTCCTAATTTTAACTGTTGCCAGTTTCACACAACAGAACAATATTCCATCAGCAACGAGAAATGTGACATGTTATGTAGATTCAAAATTTACAAGGCTTTTTAAACCTTGAATACACTTCAAGTTTGCATTTTTGCTCTGCAGGAAAATGCATGCAACAACAGGAGGATCAAATTAAGATATGCATCTGTAACAGAAATCCAAGTAACCTTGTCGGTGACAGAAGCTATGATTGTGTACACTGGTCTAGGTGTGACCTGACTTGAGCTCTAATATAGGGTCAGTGGGGCCATGGAGAACGTGTCTGACTACGGATTAGAAGATTCTGGCTGGCTCGAAATTATATTTAGTTGACCAAAATCAAGCTGGGAAAAGTACTGAACATTTTTCTGTGTGTCTGATTTTTTACATCAGTGTGTTCCCATATGGTCTAGCGGTTAGGATTCCTGGTTTTCACCCAGGTGGCCTGGTTCAACTCCCGGTATGGGAAAGAAAGTCTGGTCATTTGCCATGCAGTTGTGTAACAACAGATTCCTAATTTTAACTGTTGCCAGTTTCACACAACAGAACAATATTCCATCAGCAACGAGAAATGTGACATGTTATGTAGATTCAAAATTTACAAGGCTTTTTAAACCTTGAATACACTTCAAGTTTGCATTTCCTGCGGCCAGTGGCCAAATGGATAAGGTGTCTCACTATGGGTCAGAAGACTCTAGTTTAGACTTCTGGCTGGCTTGAAACAATATTTAGTTGACCAAAATCAAGCGTGGACAAGTACTGAACATTTTTCAGTGTGTCTGGCTGTTCTCGCTTCTAACACATTTTAGACAGATTTTATATGTGACCTTTCCCCAACTCTCTGAGAAAAAGATGGAGCTTTTAATTACTACAGGCATAATTTCAACATTTGTAAAGTTTTTGTCATTTATTTTTTACATCAGTGTGTTCCCTTATGGTCTAGCGGTTAGGATTACTGGTTTTCACCAAGGTGTTCTGTGTTCAACTCACAGTATGGGAAAGAACATCTTATCATTTGTCATGCAGTTGTGTAACAACAGAATCCTATTTTTAACTGTTGCCAGTTTCAAACAAAAGAACAATATTCCCTCAGCAACAAGAAATGTGACATGTTATGTAGATTCATAATTTACAAGGCTTTTTCAACCTTGAATACACTTCAAGTTTGCATTTTTGCTCTGCAGGAAAATGCATGCAACAACAGGAGGATCAAATTAAGATATGCATCTGTAACAGAAATCCAAGTAACCTTGTCGGTGACAGAAGCTATGATTGTGTACACTGGTCTAGGTGTGACCTGACTTGAGCTCTAATATAGGGTCAGTGGGGCCATGGAGAACGTGTCTGACTACGGATTAGAAGATTCTGGCTGGCTCGAAATTATATTTAGTTGACCAAAATCAAGCTGGGAAAAGTACTGAACATTTTTCTGTGTGTCTGATTTTTACATCAGTGTGTTCCCATATGGTCTAGCGGTTAGGATTCCTGGTTTTCACCCAGGTGGCCTGGGTTCAACTCCCGGTATGGGAAAGAAAGTCTGGTCATTTGCCATGCAGTTGTGTAACAACAGATTCCTAATTTTAACTGTTGCCAGTTTCACACAACAGAACAATATTCCATCAGCAACGAGAAATGTGACATGTTATGTAGATTCAAAATTTACAAGGCTTTTAAAACCTTGAATACACTTCAAGTTTGCATTTCCTGCGGCCAGTGGCCAAATGGATAAGGTGTCTCACTATGGGTCAGAAGACTCTAGTTTAGACTTCTGGCTGGCTTGAAACAATATTTAGTTGACCAAAATCAAGCGTGGACAAGTACTGAACATTTTTCAGTGTGTCTGGCTGTTCTCGCTTCTAACACATTTTAGACAGATTTTATATGTGACCTTTCCCCAACTCTCTGAGAAAAAAGATGGAGCTTTTAATTACTACAGGCATAATTTCAACATTTGTAAAGTTTTTGTCATTTATTTTTTACATCAGTGTGTTCCCTTATGGTCTAGCGGTTAGGATTACTGGTTTTCACCAAGGTGTTCTGTGTTCAACTCACAGTATGGGAAAGAACATCTTATCATTTGTCATGCAGTTGTGTAACAACAGAATCCTATTTTTAACTGTTGCCAGTTTCAAACAAAAGAACAATATTCCCTCAGCAACAAGAAATGTGACATGTTATGTAGATTCATAATTTACAAGGCTTTTTCAACCTTGAATACACTTCAAGTTTGCATTTTTGCTCTGCAGGAAAATGCATGCAACAACAGGAGGATCAAATTAAGATATGCATCTGTAACAGAAATCCAAGTAACCTTGTCGGTGACAGAAGCTATGATTGTGTACACTGGTCTAGGTGTGACCTGACTTGAGCTCTAATATAGGGTCAGTGGGGCCATGGAGAACGTGTCTGACTACGGATTAGAAGATTCTGGCTGGCTCGAAATTATATTTAGTTGACCAAAATCAAGCTGGGAAAAGTACTGAACATTTTTCTGTGTGTCTGATTTTTACATCAGTGTGTTCCCATATGGTCTAGCGGTTAGGATTCCTGGTTTTCACCCAGGTGGCCTGGGTTCAACTCCCGGTATGGGAAAGAAAGTCTGGTCATTTGCCATGCAGTTGTGTAACAACAGATTCCTAATTTTAACTGTTGCCAGTTTCACACAACAGAACAATATTCCATCAGCAACGAGAAATGTGACATGTTATGTAGATTCAAAATTTACAAGGCTTTTAAAACCTTGAATACACTTCAAGTTTGCATTTCCTGCGGCCAGTGGCCAAATGGATAAGGTGTCTCACTATGGGTCAGAAGACTCTAGTTTAGACTTCTGGCTGGCTTGAAACAATATTTAGTTGACCAAAATCAAGCGTGGACAAGTACTGAACATTTTTCAGTGTGTCTGGCTGTTCTCGCTTCTAACACATTTTAGACAGATTTTATATGTGACCTTTCCCCAACTCTCTGAGAAAAAGATGGAGCTTTTAATTACTACAGGCATAATTTCAACATTTGTAAAGTTTTTGTCATTTATTTTTACATCAGTGTGTTCCCTTATGGTCTAGCGGTTAGGATTACTGGTTTTCACCAAGGTGTTCTGTGTTCAACTCACAGTATGGGAAAGAACATCTTATCATTTGTCATGCAGTTGTGTAACAACAGAATCCTATTTTTAACTGTTGCCAGTTTCAAACAAAAGAACAATATTCCCTCAGCAACAAGAAATGTGACATGTTATGTAGATTCATAATTTACAAGGCTTTTTCAACCTTGAATACACTTCAAGTTTGCATTTTTGCTCTGCAGGAAAATGCATGCAACAACAGGAGGATCAAATTAAGATATGCATCTGTAACAGAAATCCAAGTAACCTTGTCGGTGACAGAAGCTATGATTGTGTACACTGGTCTAGGTGTGACCTGACTTGAGCTCTAATATAGGGTCAGTGGGGCCATGGAGAACGTGTCTGACTACGGATTAGAAGATTCTGGCTGGCTCGAAATTATATTTAGTTGACCAAAATCAAGCTGGGAAAAGTACTGAACATTTTTCTGTGTGTCTGATTTTTACATCAGTGTGTTCCCATATGGTCTAGCGGTTAGGATTCCTGGTTTTCACCCAGGTGGCCCGGGTTCAACTCCCGGTATGGGAAAGAAAGTCTGGTCATTTGCCATGCAGTTGTGTAACAACAGATTCCTAATTTTAACTGTTGCCAGTTTCACACAACAGAACAATATTCCATCAGCAACGAGAAATGTGACATGTTATGTAGATTCAAAATTTACAAGGCTTTTTAAACCTTGAATACACTTCAAGTTTGCATTTCCTGCCAGTGGCCAAATGGATAAGGTGTCTCACTATGGGTCAGAAGACTCTAGTTTAGACTTCTGGCTGGCTTGAAACAATATTTAGTTGACCAAAATCAAGCGTGGACAAGTACTGAACATTTTTCAGTGTGTCTGGCTGTTCTCGCTTCTAACACATTTTAGACAGATTTTATATGTGACCTTTCCCCAACTCTCTGAGAAAAAGATGGAGCTTTTAATTACTACAGGCATAATTTCAACATTTGTAAAGTTTTTGTCATTTATTTTTTACATCAGTGTGTTCCCTTATGGTCTAGCGGTTAGGATTACTGGTTTTCACCAAGGTGTTCTGTGTTCAACTCACAGTATGGGAAAGAACATCTTATCATTTGTCATGCAGTTGTGTAACAACAGAATCCTATTTTTAACTGTTGCCAGTTTCAAACAAAAGAACAATATTCCCTCAGCAACAAGAAATGTGACATGTTATGTAGATTCATAATTTACAAGGCTTTTTCAACCTTGAATACACTTCAAGTTTGCATTTTTTGCTCTGCAGGAAAATGCATGCAACAACAGGAGGATCAAATTAAGATATGCATCTGTAACAGAAATCCAAGTAACCTTGTCGGTGACAGAAGCTATGATTGTGTACACTGGTCTAGGTGTGACCTGACTTGAGCTCTAATATAGGGTCAGTGGGGCCATGGAGAACGTGTCTGACTACGGATTAGAAGATTCTGGCTGGCTCGAAATTATATTTAGTTGACCAAAATCAAGCTGGGAAAAGTACTGAACATTTTTCTGTGTGTCTGATTTTTACATCAGTGTGTTCCCATATGGTCTAGCGGTTAGGATTCCTGGTTTTCACCCAGGTGGCCTGGGTTCAACTCCCGGTATGGGAAAGAAAGTCTGGTCATTTGCCATGCAGTTGTGTAACAACAGATTCCTAATTTTAACTGTTGCCAGTTTCACACAACAGAACAATATTCCATCAGCAACGAGAAATGTGACATGTTATGTAGATTCAAAATTTACAAGGCTTTTTAAACCTTGAATACACTTCAAGTTTGCATTTCCTGCGACCAGTGGCCAAATGGATAAGGTGTCTCACTATGGGTCAGAAGACTCTAGTTTAGACTTCTGGCTGGCTTGAAACAATATTTAGTTGACCAAAATCAAGCGTGGACAAGTACTGAACATTTTTCAGTGTGTCTGGCTGTTCTCGCTTCTAACACATTTTAGACAGATTTTATATGTGACCTTTCCCCAACTCTCTGAGAAAAAGATGGAGCTTTTAATTACTACAGGCATAATTTCAACATTTGTAAAGTTTTTGTCATTTATTTTTTACATCAGTGTGTTCCCTTATGGTCTAGCGGTTAGGATTACTGGTTTTCACCAAGGTGTTCTGTGTTCAACTCACAGTATGGGAAAGAACATCTTATCATTTGTCATGCAGTTGTGTAACAACAGAATCCTATTTTTAACTGTTGCCAGTTTCAAACAAAAGAACAATATTCCCTCAGCAACAAGAAATGTGACATGTTATGTAGATTCATAATTTACAAGGCTTTTCAACCTTGAATACACTTCAAGTTTGCATTTTTTGCTCTGCAGGAAAATGCATGCAACAACAGGAGGATCAAATTAAGATATGCATCTGTAACAGAAATCCAAGTAACCTTGTCGGTGACAGAAGCTATGATTGTGTACACTGGTCTAGGTGTGACCTGACTTGAGCTCTAATATAGGGTCAGTGGGGCCATGGAGAACGTGTCTGACTACGGATTAGAAGATTCTGGCTGGCTCGAAATTATATTTAGTTGACCAAAATCAAGCTGGGAAAAGTACTGAACATTTTTCTGTGTGTCTGATTTTTTACATCAGTGTGTTCCCATATGGTCTAGCGGTTAGGATTCCTGGTTTTCACCCAGGTGGCCCGGGTTCAACTCCCGGTATGGGAAAGAAAGTCTGGTCATTTGCCATGCAGTTGTGTAACAACAGATTCCTAATTTTAACTGTTGCCAGTTTCACACAACAGAACAATATTCCATCAGCAACGAGAAATGTGACATGTTATGTAGATTCAAAATTTACAAGGCTTTTTAAACCTTGAATACACTTCAAGTTTGCATTTCCTGCGGCCAGTGGCCAAATGGATAAGGTGTCTCACTATGGGTCAGAAGACTCTAGTTTAGACTTCTGGCTGGCTTGAAACAATATTTAGTTGACCAAAATCAAGCGTGGACAAGTACTGAACATTTTTCAGTGTGTCTGGCTGTTCTCGCTTCTAACACATTTTAGACAGATTTTATATGTGACCTTTCCCCAACTCTCTGAGAAAAAGATGGAGCTTTTAATTACTACAGGCATAATTTCAACATTTGTAAAGTTTTTGTCATTTATTTTTTACATCAGTGTGTTCCCTTATGGTCTAGCGGTTAGGATTACTGGTTTTCACCAAGGTGTTCTGTGTTCAACTCACAGTATGGGAAAGAACATCTTATCATTTGTCATGCAGTTGTGTAACAACAGAATCCTATTTTTAACTGTTGCCAGTTTCAAACAAAAGAACAATATTCCCTCAGCAACAAGAAATGTGACATGTTATGTAGATTCATAATTTACAAGGCTTTTTCAACCTTGAATACACTTCAAGTTTGCATTTTTGCTCTGCAGGAAAATGCATGCAACAACAGGAGGATCAAATTAAGATATGCATCTGTAACAGAAATCCAAGTAACCTTGTCGGTGACAGAAGCTATGATTGTGTACACTGGTCTAGGTGTGACCTGACTTGAGCTCTAATATAGGGTCAGTGGGGCCATGGAGAACGTGTCTGACTACGGATTAGAAGATTCTGGCTGGCTCGAAATTATATTTAGTTGACCAAAATCAAGCTGGGAAAAGTACTGAACATTTTTCTGTGTGTCTGATTTTTACATCAGTGTGTTCCCATATGGTCTAGCGGTTAGGATTCCTGGTTTTCACCCAGGTGGCCTGGGTTCAACTCCCGGTATGGGAAAGAAAGTCTGGTCATTTGCCATGCAGTTGTGTAACAACAGATTCCTAATTTTAACTGTTGCCAGTTTCACACAACAGAACAATATTCCATCAGCAACGAGAAATGTGACATGTTATGTAGATTCAAAATTTACAAGGCTTTTTAAACCTTGAATACACTTCAAGTTTGCATTTCCTGCGGCCAGTGGCCAAATGGATAAGGTGTCTCACTATGGGTCAGAAGACTCTAGTTTAGACTTCTGGCTGGCTTGAAACAATATTTAGTTGACCAAAATCAAGCGTGGACAAGTACTGAACATTTTTCAGTGTGTCTGGCTGTTCTCGCTTCTAACACATTTTAGACAGATTTTATATGTGACCTTTCCCCAACTCTCTGAGAAAAAGATGGAGCTTTTAATTACTACAGGCATAATTTCAACATTTGTAAAGTTTTTGTCATTTATTTTTACATCAGTGTGTTCCCTTATGGTCTAGCGGTTAGGATTACTGGTTTTCACCAAGGTGTTCTGTGTTCAACTCACAGTATGGGAAAGAACATCTTATCATTTGTCATGCAGTTGTGTAACAACAGAATCCTATTTTTAACTGTTGCCAGTTTCAAACAAAAGAACAATATTCCCTCAGCAACAAGAAATGTGACATGTTATGTAGATTCATAATTTACAAGGCTTTTTCAACCTTGAATACACTTCAAGTTTGCATTTTTGCTCTGCAGGAAAATGCATGCAACAACAGGAGGATCAAATTAAGATATGCATCTGTAACAGAAATCCAAGTAACCTTGTCGGTGACAGAAGCTATGATTGTGTACACTGGTCTAGGTGTGACCTGACTTGAGCTCTAATATAGGGTCAGTGGGGCCATGGAGAACGTGTCTGACTACGGATTAGAAGATTCTGGCTGGCTCGAAATTATATTTAGTTGACCAAAATCAAGCTGGGAAAAGTACTGAACATTTTTCTGTGTGTCTGATTTTTACATCAGTGTGTTCCCATATGGTCTAGCGGTTAGGATTCCTGGTTTTCACCCAGGTGGCCTGGGTTCAACTCCCGGTATGGGAAAGAAAGTCTGGTCATTTGCCATGCAGTTGTGTAACAACAGATTCCTAATTTTAACTGTTGCCAGTTTCACACAACAGAACAATATTCCATCAGCAACGAGAAATGTGACATGTTATGTAGATTCAAAATTTACAAGGCTTTTTAAACCTTGAATACACTTCAAGTTTGCATTTCCTGCGGCCAGTGGCCAAATGGATAAGGTGTCTCACTATGGGTCAGAAGACTCTAGTTTAGACTTCTGGCTGGCTTGAAACAATATTTAGTTGACCAAAATCAAGCGTGGACAAGTACTGAACATTTTTCAGTGTGTCTGGCTGTTCTCGCTTCTAACACATTTTAGACAGATTTTATATGTGACCTTTCCCCAACTCTCTGAGAAAAAGATGGAGCTTTTAATTACTACAGGCATAATTTCAACATTTGTAAAGTTTTTGTCATTTATTTTTTACATCAGTGTGTTCCCTTATGGTCTAGCGGTTAGGATTACTGGTTTTCACCAAGGTGTTCTGTGTTCAACTCACAGTATGGGAAAGAACATCTTATCATTTGTCATGCAGTTGTGTAACAACAGAATCCTATTTTTAACTGTTGCCAGTTTCAAACAAAAGAACAATATTCCCTCAGCAACAAGAAATGTGACATGTTATGTAGATTCATAATTTACAAGGCTTTTTCAACCTTGAATACACTTCAAGTTTGCATTTTTGCTCTGCAGGAAAATGCATGCAACAACAGGAGGATCAAATTAAGATATGCATCTGTAACAGAAATCCAAGTAACCTTGTCGGTGACAGAAGCTATGATTGTGTACACTGGTCTAGGTGTGACCTGACTTGAGCTCTAATATAGGGTCAGTGGGGCCATGGAGAACGTGTCTGACTACGGATTAGAAGATTCTGGCTGGCTCGAAATTATATTTAGTTGACCAAAATCAAGCTGGGAAAAGTACTGAACATTTTTCTGTGTGTCTGATTTTTTACATCAGTGTGTTCCCATATGGTCTAGCGGTTAGGATTCCTGGTTTTCACCCAGGTGGCCTGGGTTCAACTCCCGGTATGGGAAAGAAAGTCTGGTCATTTGCCATGCAGTTGTGTAACAACAGATTCCTAATTTTAACTGTTGCCAGTTTCACACAACAGAACAATATTCCATCAGCAACGAGAAATGTGACATGTTATGTAGATTCAAAATTTACAAGGCTTTTTAAACCTTGAATACACTTCAAGTTTGCATTTCCCTGCGGCCTGTGGCCAAATGGATAAGGTGTCTCACTATGGGTCAGAAGACTCTAGTTTAGACTTCTGGCTGGCTTGAAACAATATTTAGTTGACCAAAATCAAGCGTGGACAAGTACTGAACATTTTTCAGTGTGTCTGGCTGTTCTCGCTTCTAACACATTTTAGACAGATTTTATATGTGACCTTTCCCCAACTCTCTGAGAAAAAGATGGAGCTTTTAATTACTACAGGCATAATTTCAACATTTGTAAAGTTTTTGTCATTTATTTTTTACATCAGTGTGTTCCCTTATGGTCTAGCGGTTAGGATTACTGGTTTTCACCAAGGTGTTCTGTGTTCAACTCACAGTATGGGAAAGAACATCTTATCATTTGTCATGCAGTTGTGTAACAACAGAATCCTATTTTTAACTGTTGCCAGTTTCAAACAAAAGAACAATATTCCCTCAGCAACAAGAAATGTGACATGTTATGTAGATTCATAATTTACAAGGCTTTTCAACCTTGAATACACTTCAAGTTTGCATTTTTGCTCTGCAGGAAAATGCATGCAACAACAGGAGGATCAAATTAAGATATGCATCTGTAACAGAAATCCAAGTAACCTTGTCGGTGACAGAAGCTATGATTGTGTACACTGGTCTAGGTGTGACCTGACTTGAGCTCTAATATAGGGTCAGTGGGGCCATGGAGAACGTGTCTGACTACGGATTAGAAGATTCTGGCTGGCTCGAAATTATATTTAGTTGACCAAAATCAAGCTGGGAAAAGTACTGAACATTTTTCTGTGTGTCTGATTTTTACATCAGTGTGTTCCCATATGGTCTAGCGGTTAGGATTCCTGGTTTTCACCCAGGTGGCCTGGGTTCAACTCCCGGTATGGGAAAGAAAGTCTGGTCATTTGCCATGCAGTTGTGTAACAACAGATTCCTAATTTTAACTGTTGCCAGTTTCACACAACAGAACAATATTCCATCAGCAACGAGAAATGTGACATGTTATGTAGATTCAAAATTTACAAGGCTTTTTAAACCTTGAATACACTTCAAGTTTGCATTTCCTGCGGCCAGTGGCCAAATGGATAAGGTGTCTCACTATGGGTCAGAAGACTCTAGTTTAGACTTCTGGCTGGCTTGAAACAATATTTAGTTGACCAAAATCAAGCGTGGACAAGTACTGAACATTTTTCAGTGTGTCTGGCTGTTCTCGCTTCTAACACATTTTAGACAGATTTTATATGTGACCTTTCCCCAACTCTCTGAGAAAAAGATGGAGCTTTTAATTACTACAGGCATAATTTCAACATTTGTAAAGTTTTTGTCATTTATTTTTTACATCAGTGTGTTCCCTTATGGTCTAGCGGTTAGGATTACTGGTTTTCACCAAGGTGTTCTGTGTTCAACTCACAGTATGGGAAAGAACATCTTATCATTTGTCATGCAGTTGTGTAACAACAGAATCCTATTTTTAACTGTTGCCAGTTTCAAACAAAAGAACAATATTCCCTCAGCAACAAGAAATGTGACATGTTATGTAGATTCATAATTTACAAGGCTTTTTCAACCTTGAATACACTTCAAGTTTGCATTTTTGCTCTGCAGGAAAATGCATGCAACAACAGGAGGATCAAATTAAGATATGCATCTGTAACAGAAATCCAAGTAACCTTGTCGGTGACAGAAGCTATGATTGTGTACACTGGTCTAGGTGTGACCTGACTTGAGCTCTAATATAGGGTCAGTGGGGCCATGGAGAACGTGTCTGACTACGGATTAGAAGATTCTGGCTGGCTCGAAATTATATTTAGTTGACCAAAATCAAGCTGGGAAAAGTACTGAACATTTTTCTGTGTGTCTGATTTTTACATCAGTGTGTTCCCATATGGTCTAGCGGTTAGGATTCCTGGTTTTCACCCAGGTGGCCTGGGTTCAACTCCCGGTATGGGAAAGAAAGTCTGGTCATTTGCCATGCAGTTGTGTAACAACAGATTCCTAATTTTAACTGTTGCCAGTTTCACACAACAGAACAATATTCCATCAGCAACGAGAAATGTGACATGTTATGTAGATTCAAAATTTACAAGGCTTTTTAAACCTTGAATACACTTCAAGTTTGCATTTCCTGCGGCCAGTGGCCAAATGGATAAGGTGTCTCACTATGGGTCAGAAGACTCTAGTTTAGACTTCTGGCTGGCTTGAAACAATATTTAGTTGACCAAAATCAAGCGTGGACAAGTACTGAACATTTTTCAGTGTGTCTGGCTGTTCTCGCTTCTAACACATTTTAGACAGATTTTATATGTGACCTTTCCCCAACTCTCTGAGAAAAAGATGGAGCTTTTAATTACTACAGGCATAATTTCAACATTTGTAAAGTTTTTGTCATTTATTTTTACATCAGTGTGTTCCCTTATGGTCTAGCGGTTAGGATTACTGGTTTTCACCAAGGTGTTCTGTGTTCAACTCACAGTATGGGAAAGAACATCTTATCATTTGTCATGCAGTTGTGTAACAACAGAATCCTATTTTTAACTGTTGCCAGTTTCAAACAAAAGAACAATATTCCCTCAGCAACAAGAAATGTGACATGTTATGTAGATTCATAATTTACAAGGCTTTTTCAACCTTGAATACACTTCAAGTTTGCATTTTTTGCTCTGCAGGAAAATGCATGCAACAACAGGAGGATCAAATTAAGATATGCATCTGTAACAGAAATCCAAGTAACCTTGTCGGTGACAGAAGCTATGATTGTGTACACTGGTCTAGGTGTGACCTGACTTGAGCTCTAATATAGGGTCAGTGGGGCCATGGAGAACGTGTCTGACTACGGATTAGAAGATTCTGGCTGGCTCGAAATTATATTTAGTTGACCAAAATCAAGCTGGGAAAAGTACTGAACATTTTTCTGTGTGTCTGATTTTTACATCAGTGTGTTCCCATATGGTCTAGCGGTTAGGATTCCTGGTTTTCACCCAGGTGGCCTGGGTTCAACTCCCGGTATGGGAAAGAAAGTCTGGTCATTTGCCATGCAGTTGTGTAACAACAGATTCCTAATTTTAACTGTTGCCAGTTTCACACAACAGAACAATATTCCATCAGCAACGAGAAATGTGACATGTTATGTAGATTCAAAATTTACAAGGCTTTTTAAACCTTGAATACACTTCAAGTTTGCATTTCCTGCGGCCAGTGGCCAAATGGATAAGGTGTCTCACTATGGGTCAGAAGACTCTAGTTTAGACTTCTGGCTGGCTTGAAACAATATTTAGTTGACCAAAATCAAGCGTGGACAAGTACTGAACATTTTTCAGTGTGTCTGGCTGTTCTCGCTTCTAACACATTTTAGACAGATTTTATATGTGACCTTTCCCCAACTCTCTGAGAAAAAAGATGGAGCTTTTAATTACTACAGGCATAATTTCAACATTTGTAAAGTTTTTGTCATTTATTTTTTACATCAGTGTGTTCCCTTATGGTCTAGCGGTTAGGATTACTGGTTTTCACCAAGGTGTTCTGTGTTCAACTCACAGTATGGGAAAGAACATCTTATCATTTGTCATGCAGTTGTGTAACAACAGAATCCTATTTTTAACTGTTGCCAGTTTCAAACAAAAGAACAATATTCCCTCAGCAACAAGAAATGTGACATGTTATGTAGATTCATAATTTACAAGGCTTTTTCAACCTTGAATACACTTCAAGTTTGCATTTTTGCTCTGCAGGAAAATGCATGCAACAACAGGAGGATCAAATTAAGATATGCATCTGTAACAGAAATCCAAGTAACCTTGTCGGTGACAGAAGCTATGATTGTGTACACTGGTCTAGGTGTGACCTGACTTGAGCTCTAATATAGGGTCAGTGGGGCCATGGAGAACGTGTCTGACTACGGATTAGAAGATTCTGGCTGGCTCGAAATTATATTTAGTTGACCAAAATCAAGCTGGGAAAAGTACTGAACATTTTTCTGTGTGTCTGATTTTTTACATCAGTGTGTTCCCATATGGTCTAGCGGTTAGGATTCCTGGTTTTCACCCAGGTGGCCCGGGTTCAACTCCCGGTATGGGAAAGAAAGTCTGGTCATTTGCCATGCAGTTGTGTAACAACAGATTCCTAATTTTAACTGTTGCCAGTTTCACACAACAGAACAATATTCCATCAGCAACGAGAAATGTGACATGTTATGTAGATTCAAAATTTACAAGGCTTTTTAAACCTTGAATACACTTCAAGTTTGCATTTCCTGCGGCCAGTGGCCAAATGGATAAGGTGTCTCACTATGGGTCAGAAGACTCTAGTTTAGACTTCTGGCTGGCTTGAAACAATATTTAGTTGACCAAAATCAAGCGTGGACAAGTACTGAACATTTTTCAGTGTGTCTGGCTGTTCTCGCTTCTAACACATTTTAGACAGATTTTATATGTGACCTTTCCCCAACTCTCTGAGAAAAAGATGGAGCTTTTAATTACTACAGGCATAATTTCAACATTTGTAAAGTTTTTGTCATTTATTTTTTACATCAGTGTGTTCCCTTATGGTCTAGCGGTTAGGATTACTGGTTTTCACCAAGGTGTTCTGTGTTCAACTCACAGTATGGGAAAGAACATCTTATCATTTGTCATGCAGTTGTGTAACAACAGAATCCTATTTTTAACTGTTGCCAGTTTCAAACAAAAGAACAATATTCCCTCAGCAACAAGAAATGTGACATGTTATGTAGATTCATAATTTACAAGGCTTTTTCAACCTTGAATACACTTCAAGTTTGCATTTTTGCTCTGCAGGAAAATGCATGCAACAACAGGAGGATCAAATTAAGATATGCATCTGTAACAGAAATCCAAGTAACCTTGTCGGTGACAGAAGCTATGATTGTGTACACTGGTCTAGGTGTGACCTGACTTGAGCTCTAATATAGGGTCAGTGGGGCCATGGAGAACGTGTCTGACTACGGATTAGAAGATTCTGGCTGGCTCGAAATTATATTTAGTTGACCAAAATCAAGCTGGGAAAAGTACTGAACATTTTTCTGTGTGTCTGATTTTTACATCAGTGTGTTCCCATATGGTCTAGCGGTTAGGATTCCTGGTTTTCACCCAGGTGGCCTGGGTTCAACTCCCGGTATGGGAAAGAAAGTCTGGTCATTTGCCATGCAGTTGTGTAACAACAGATTCCTAATTTTAACTGTTGCCAGTTTCACACAACAGAACAATATTCCATCAGCAACGAGAAATGTGACATGTTATGTAGATTCAAAATTTACAAGGCTTTTAAACCTTGAATACACTTCAAGTTTGCATTTCCTGCGGCCAGTGGCCAAATGGATAAGGTGTCTCACTATGGGTCAGAAGACTCTAGTTTAGACTTCTGGCTGGCTTGAAACAATATTTAGTTGACCAAAATCAAGCGTGGACAAGTACTGAACATTTTTCAGTGTGTCTGGCTGTTCTCGCTTCTAACACATTTTAGACAGATTTTATATGTGACCTTTCCCCAACTCTCTGAGAAAAAGATGGAGCTTTGAATTACTACAGGCATAATTTCAACATTTGTAAAGTTTTTGTCATTTATTTTTTACATCAGTGTGTTCCCTTATGGTCTAGCGGTTAGGATTACTGGTTTTCACCAAGGTGTTCTGTGTTCAACTCACAGTATGGGAAAGAACATCTTATCATTTGTCATGCAGTTGTGTAACAACAGAATCCTATTTTTAACTGTTGCCAGTTTCAAACAAAAGAACAATATTCCCTCAGCAACAAGAAATGTGACATGTTATGTAGATTCATAATTTACAAGGCTTTTTCAACCTTGAATACACTTCAAGTTTGCATTTTTGCTCTGCAGGAAAATGCATGCAACAACAGGAGGATCAAATTAAGATATGCATCTGTAACAGAAATCCAAGTAACCTTGTCGGTGACAGAAGCTATGATTGTGTACACTGGTCTAGGTGTGACCTGACTTGAGCTCTAATATAGGGTCAGTGGGGCCATGGAGAACGTGTCTGACTACGGATTAGAAGATTCTGGCTGGCTCGAAATTATATTTAGTTGACCAAAATCAAGCTGGGAAAAGTACTGAACATTTTTCTGTGTGTCTGATTTTTACATCAGTGTGTTCCCATATGGTCTAGCGGTTAGGATTCCTGGTTTTCACCCAGGTGGCCCGGGTTCAACTCCCGGTATGGGAAAGAAAATCTGCAGTTGTGTAATAACAGATTCCTAATTTTAACTGTTGCCAGTTTCACACAACAGAACAATATTCCATCAGCAACGAGAAATGTGACATGTTATGTAGATTCAAAATTTACAAGGCTTTTTAAACCTTGAATACACTTCAAGTTTGCATTTCCTGCGGCCAGTGGCCAAATGGATAAGGTGTCTCACTATGGGTCAGAAGACTCTAGTTTAGACTTCTGGCTGGCTTGAAACAATATTTAGTTGACCAAAATCAAGCGTGGACAAGTACTGAACATTTTTCAGTGTGTCTGGCTGTTCTCGCTTCTAACACATTTTAGACAGATTTTATATGTGACCTTTCCCCAACTCTCTGAGAAAAAGATGGAGCTTTTAATTACTACAGGCATAATTTCAACATTTGTAAAGTTTTTGTCATTTATTTTTTACATCAGTGTGTTCCCTTATGGTCTAGCGGTTAGGATTACTGGTTTTCACCAAGGTGTTCTGTGTTCAACTCACAGTATGGGAAAGAACATCTTATCATTTGTCATGCAGTTGTGTAACAACAGAATCCTATTTTTAACTGTTGCCAGTTTCAAACAAAATAACAATATTCCCTCAGCAACAAGAAATGTGACATGTTATGTAGATTCATAATTTACAAGGCTTTTTCAACCTTGAATACACTTCAAGTTTGCATTTTTGCTCTGCAGGAAAATGCATGCAACAACAGGAGGATCAAATTAAGATATGCATCTGTAACAGAAATCCAAGTAACCTTGTCGGTGACAGAAGCTATGATTGTGTACACTGGTCTAGGTGTGACCTGACTTGAGCTCTAATATAGGGTCAGTGGGGCCATGGAGAACGTGTCTGACTACGGATTAGAAGATTCTGGCTGGCTCGAAATTATATTTAGTTGACCAAAATCAAGCTGGGAAAAGTACTGAACATTTTTCTGTGTGTCTGATTTTTTACATCAGTGTGTTCCCATATGGTCTAGCGGTTAGGATTCCTGGTTTTCACCCAGGTGGCCTGTTCAACTCCCGGTATGGGAAAGAAAGTCTGGTCATTTGCCATGCAGTTGTGTAACAACAGATTCCTAATTTTAACTGTTGCCAGTTTCACACAACAGAACAATATTCCATCAGCAACGAGAAATGTGACATGTTATGTAGATTCAAAATTTACAAGGCTTTTTAAACCTTGAATACACTTCAAGTTTGCATTTCCTGCGGCCAGTGGCCAAATGGATAAGGTGTCTCACTATGGGTCAGAAGACTCTAGTTTAGACTTCTGGCTGGCTTGAAACAATATTTAGTTGACCAAAATCAAGCGTGGACAAGTACTGAACATTTTTCAGTGTGTCTGGCTGTTCTCGCTTCTAACACATTTTAGACAGATTTTATATGTGACCTTTCCCCAACTCTCTGAGAAAAAGATGGAGCTTTTAATTACTACAGGCATAATTTCAACATTTGTAAAGTTTTTGTCATTTATTTTTTACATCAGTGTGTTCCCTTATGGTCTAGCGGTTAGGATTACTGGTTTTCACCAAGGTGTTCTGTGTTCAACTCACAGTATGGGAAAGAACATCTTATCATTTGTCATGCAGTTGTGTAACAACAGAATCCTATTTTTAACTGTTGCCAGTTTCAAACAAAAGAACAATATTCCCTCAGCAACAAGAAATGTGACATGTTATGTAGATTCATAATTTACAAGGCTTTTTCAACCTTGAATACACTTCAAGTTTGCATTTTTGCTCTGCAGGAAAATGCATGCAACAACAGGAGGATCAAATTAAGATATGCATCTGTAACAGAAATCCAAGTAACCTTGTCGGTGACAGAAGCTATGATTGTGTACACTGGTCTAGGTGTGACCTGACTTGAGCTCTAATATAGGGTCAGTGGGGCCATGGAGAACGTGTCTGACTACGGATTAGAAGATTCTGGCTGGCTCGAAATTATATTTAGTTGACCAAAATCAAGCTGGGAAAAGTACTGAACATTTTTCTGTGTGTCTGATTTTTTACATCAGTGTGTTCCCATATGGTCTAGCGGTTAGGATTCCTGGTTTTCACCCAGGTGGCCTGGGTTCAACTCCCGGTATGGGAAAGAAAGTCTGGTCATTTGCCATGCAGTTGTGTAACAACAGATTCCTAATTTTAACTGTTGCCAGTTTCACACAACAGAACAATATTCCATCAGCAACGAGAAATGTGACATGTTATGTAGATTCAAAATTTACAAGGCTTTTTAAACCTTGAATACACTTCAAGTTTGCATTTCCTGCGGCCAGTGGCCAAATGGATAAGGTGTCTCACTATGGGTCAGAAGACTCTAGTTTAGACTTCTGGCTGGCTTGAAACAATATTTAGTTGACCAAAATCAAGCGTGGACAAGTACTGAACATTTTTCAGTGTGTCTGGCTGTTCTCGCTTCTAACACATTTTAGACAGATTTTATATGTGACCTTTCCCCAACTCTCTGAGAAAAAGATGGAGCTTTGAATTACTACAGGCATAATTTCAACATTTGTAAAGTTTTTGTCATTTATTTTTTACATCAGTGTGTTCCCTTATGGTCTAGCGGTTAGGATTACTGGTTTTCACCAAGGTGTTCTGTGTTCAACTCACAGTATGGCAAAGAACATCTTATCATTTGTCATGCAGTTGTGTAACAACAGAATCCTATTTTTAACTGTTGCCA
Source organism: Brachymystax lenok tsinlingensis (assembly GCA_030435695.1). Taxonomy (NCBI): domain Eukaryota; kingdom Metazoa; phylum Chordata; class Actinopteri; order Salmoniformes; family Salmonidae; genus Brachymystax; species Brachymystax lenok. The sequence continues at coordinate 11,186,038 of CM059797.1, read as the reverse complement.
GTTTCAAACAAAAGAACAATATTCCCTCAGCAACAAGAAATGTGACATGTTATGTAGATTCATAATTTACAAGGCTTTTTCAACCTTGAATACACTTCAAGTTTGCATTTTTTGCTCTGCAGGAAAATGCATGCAACAACAGGAGGATCAAATTAAGATATGCATCTGTAACAGAAATCCAAGTAACCTTGTCGGTGACAGAAGCTATGATTGTGTACACTGGTCTAGGTGTGACCTGACTTGAGCTCTAATATAGGGTCAGTGGGGCCATGGAGAACGTGTCTGACTACGGATTAGAAGATTCTGGCTGGCTCGAAATTATATTTAGTTGACCAAAATCAAGCTGGGAAAAGTACTGAACATTTTTCTGTGTGTCTGATTTTTTACATCAGTGTGTTCCCATATGGTCTAGCGGTTAGGATTCCTGGTTTTCACCCAGGTGGCCCGGGTTCAACTCCCGGTATGGGAAAGAAAATCTGCAGTTGTGTAATAACAGATTCCTAATTTTAACTGTTGCCAGTTTCACACAACAGAACAATATTCCATCAGCAACGAGAAATGTGACATGTTATGTAGATTCAAAATTTACAAGGCTTTTTAAACCTTGAATACACTTCAAGTTTGCATTTCCTGCGGCCAGTGGCCAAATGGATAAGGTGTCTCACTATGGGTCAGAAGACTCTAGTTTAGACTTCTGGCTGGCTTGAAACAATATTTAGTTGACCAAAATCAAGCGTGGACAAGTACTGAACATTTTTCAGTGTGTCTGGCTGTTCTCGCTTCTAACACATTTTAGACAGATTTTATATGTGACCTTTCCCCAACTCTCTGAGAAAAAAGATGGAGCTTTTAATTACTACAGGCATAATTTCAACATTTGTAAAGTTTTTGTCATTTATTTTTTACATCAGTGTGTTCCCTTATGGTCTAGCGGTTAGGATTACTGGTTTTCACCAAGGTGTTCTGTGTTCAACTCACAGTATGGGAAAGAACATCTTATCATTTGTCATGCAGTTGTGTAACAACAGAATCCTATTTTTAACTGTTGCCAGTTTCAAACAAAAGAACAATATTCCCTCAGCAACAAGAAATGTGACATGTTATGTAGATTCATAATTTACAAGGCTTTTTCAACCTTGAATACACTTCAAGTTTGCATTTTTGCTCTGCAGGAAAATGCATGCAACAACAGGAGGATCAAATTAAGATATGCATCTGTAACAGAAATCCAAGTAACCTTGTCGGTGACAGAAGCTATGATTGTGTACACTGGTCTAGGTGTGACCTGACTTGAGCTCTAATATAGGGTCAGTGGGGCCATGGAGAACGTGTCTGACTACGGATTAGAAGATTCTGGCTGGCTCGAAATTATATTTAGTTGACCAAAATCAAGCTGGGAAAAGTACTGAACATTTTTCTGTGTGTCTGATTTTTTACATCAGTGTGTTCCCATATGGTCTAGCGGTTAGGATTCCTGGTTTTCACCCAGGTGGCCTGCGTTCAACTCCCGGTATGGGAAAGAAAGTCTGGTCATTTGCCATGCAGTTGTGTAACAACAGATTCCTAATTTTAACTGTTGCCAGTTTCACACAACAGAACAATATTCCATCAGCAACGAGAAATGTGACATGTTATGTAGATTCAAAATTTACAAGGCTTTTTAAACCTTGAATACACTTCAAGTTTGCATTTCCTGCGGCCAGTGGCCAAATGGATAAGGTGTCTCACTATGGGTCAGAAGACTCTAGTTTAGACTTCTGGCTGGCTTGAAACAATATTTAGTTGACCAAAATCAAGCGTGGACAAGTACTGAACATTTTTCAGTGTGTCTGGCTGTTCTCGCTTCTAACACATTTTAGACAGATTTTATATGTGACCTTTCCCCAACTCTCTGAGAAAAAAGATGGAGCTTTTAATTACTACAGGCATAATTTCAACATTTGTAAAGTTTTTGTCATTTATTTTTTACATCAGTGTGTTCCCTTATGGTCTAGCGGTTAGGATTACTGGTTTTCACCAAGGTGTTCTGTGTTCAACTCACAGTATGGGAAAGAACATCTTATCATTTGTCATGCAGTTGTGTAACAACAGAATCCTATTTTTAACTGTTGCCAGTTTCAAACAAAATAACAATATTCCCTCAGCAACAAGAAATGTGACATGTTATGTAGATTCATAATTTACAAGGCTTTTTCAACCTTGAATACACTTCAAGTTTGCATTTTTGCTCTGCAGGAAAATGCATGCAACAACAGGAGGATCAAATTAAGATATGCATCTGTAACAGAAATCCAAGTAACCTTGTCGGTGACAGAAGCTATGATTGTGTACACTGGTCTAGGTGTGACCTGACTTGAGCTCTAATATAGGGTCAGTGGGGCCATGGAGAACGTGTCTGACTACGGATTAGAAGATTCTGGCTGGCTCGAAATTATATTTAGTTGACCAAAATCAAGCTGGGAAAAGTACTGAACATTTTTCTGTGTGTCTGATTTTTTACATCAGTGTGTTCCCATATGGTCTAGCGGTTAGGATTCCTGGTTTTCACCCAGGTGGCCTGGGTTCAACTCCCGGTATGGGAACGAAAGTTTGGTAATTTGCCATGCAGTTGTGTTACAACAGATTCCTAATTTTAACTGTTGCCAGTTTCACACAACAGAACAATATTCCATCAGCAACGAGAAATGTGACATGTTATGTAGATTCAAAATTTACAAGGCTTTTAAACCTTGAATACACTTCAAGTTTGCATTTCCTGCGGCCAGTGGCCAAATGGATAAGGTGTCTCACTATGGGTCAGAAGACTCTAGTTTAGACTTCTGGCTGGCTTGAAACAATATTTAGTTGACCAAAATCAAGCGTGGACAAGTACTGAACATTTTTCAGTGTGTCTGGCTGTTCTCGCTTCTAACACATTTTAGACAGATTTTATATGTGACCTTTCCCCAACTCTCTGAGAAAAAAGATGGAGCTTTTAATTACTACAGGCATAATTTCAACATTTGTAAAGTTTTTGTCATTTATTTTTTACATCAGTGTGTTCCCTTATGGTCTAGCGGTTAGGATTACTGGTTTTCACCAAGGTGTTCTGTGTTCAACTCACAGTATGGCAAAGAACATCTTATCATTTGTCATGCAGTTGTGTAACAACAGAATCCTATTTTTAACTGTTGCCAGTTTCAAACAAAAGAACAATATTCCCTCAGCAACAAGAAATGTGACATGTTATGTAGATTCATAATTTACAAGGCTTTTTCAACCTTGAATACACTTCAAGTTTGCATTTTTTGCTCTGCAGGAAAATGCATGCAACAACAGGAGGATCAAATTAAGATATGCATCTGTAACAGAAATCCAAGTAACCTTGTCGGTGACAGAAGCTATGATTGTGTACACTGGTCTAGGTGTGACCTGACTTGAGCTCTAATATAGGGTCAGTGGGGCCATGGAGAACGTGTCTGACTACGGATTAGAAGATTCTGGCTGGCTCGAAATTATATTTAGTTGACCAAAATCAAGCTGGGAAAAGTACTGAACATTTTTCTGTGTGTCTGATTTTTACATCAGTGTGTTCCCATATGGTCTAGCGGTTAGGATTCCTGGTTTTCACCCAGGTGGCCCGGGTTCAACTCCCGGTATGGGAAAGAAAGTCTGGTCATTTGCCATGCAGTTGTGTAACAACAGATTCCTAATTTTAACTGTTGCCAGTTTCACACAACAGAACAATATTCCATCAGCAACGAGAAATGTGACATGTTATGTAGATTCAAAATTTACAAGGCTTTTAAAACCTTGAATACACTTCAAGTTTGCATTTCCTGCGGCCAGTGGCCAAATGGATAAGGTGTCTCACTATGGGTCAGAAGACTCTAGTTTAGACTTCTGGCTGGCTTGAAACAATATTTAGTTGACCAAAATCAAGCGTGGACAAGTACTGAACATTTTTCAGTGTGTCTGGCTGTTCTCGCTTCTAACACATTTTAGACAGATTTTATATGTGACCTTTCCCCAACTCTCTGAGAAAAAGATGGAGCTTTGAATTACTACAGGCATAATTTCAACATTTGTAAAGTTTTTGTCATTTATTTTTTACATCAGTGTGTTCCCTTATGGTCTAGCGGTTAGGATTACTGGTTTTCACCAAGGTGTTCTGTGTTCAACTCACAGTATGGGAAAGAACATCTTATCATTTGTCATGCAGTTGTGTAACAACAGAATCCTATTTTGAACTGTTGCCAGTTTCAAACAAAAGAACAATATTCCCTCAGCAACAAGAAATGTGACATGTTATGTAGATTCAAAATTTACAAGGCTTTTTAAACCTTGAATACACTTCAAGTTTGCATTTTTTGCTCTGCAAGAAAATTCATGCAACAACAGGAGGATCAAATTAAGATATGCATCTGTAACAGAAGGCCTAGTAACCCTGTCGGTGATTCATCAGGCTTAAGCCATGTTTCAGTCAGGCCAATCTCATCAAGATTATGATCAGTGATTAGTTCATTGACTATAACTGCCTTGGAAGTGAGGGATCTAGCATTAAGTAGCCCCATTTTGAGATGTGAGGTATCACAATCTCTTTCAATAGGTCTTTATTCTAGTGAGATTGCTAAGGCGAACACCGCCATGTTTAGTTTTGTCCAACGTAGGTCGAGGCACAGACATGGTCTCAATGGGGATAGCTGAGCTGAATACACTCACAGTGCTAGTGGCAGACTCCACTAAGCTGGCAGGCTGGCTAACAGCCTGCTGCCTGGCCTGCATCCTATCTCATTGTGGAGCTAGAGGAGTTAGAGACCTGTCTATATTCGTAGATAAGATGAGAGCACCCCTCCAGCTAGGATGGAGTCCGTCACTCCTCAACAGGCCAGGCTTGGTCCTGTTTGTGGGTGAGTCCCAGAAAGAGGGCCAGTTATCTACAAAGTCTATCTTTTGTGTGGGGCAGAAAACAGTTTTCAACCAGTGATTGAGTTGTGAGACTGCTGTAGAGCTCATCACTCCCCCTAACTGGGAGGGGGCCAGAGACAATTACTCGATGCCGACACATCTTTCTAGCTGATTTACACGCTGATGCTATGTTGCGCTTGGTGACCTCTGACTGTTTCATCTTAACATCGTTGGTGCCGACGTGGATAACAATATCTCTATACTCTCTACACTCGCCAGTTTTAGCTTTAGCCAGCACCATCTTCAGATTAGCCTTAACGTCGGTAGCCCTGCCCCGTGGTAAACAGTGTATGATCGCTGGATGATTCGTTTTAAGTCTAATACTGCGGGTAATGGATTTGCCAATGACTAGAGTTTTCAATTTGTCAGAGCTAATGGTGGGAGGCCTCGACATCTCAGACCCTGTAACGGGTGGAGGAGAGACCTGAGAAGGCTCGGCCTCTGAATCCAACTTGTTGATTACTGGGGAGAACCGGTTGAACGTTTCTGTCGGCTGAATGAGCGACACCAGTTGAGCATCCCGACAGCATTTCTTTCCAGATGCCTTGAGAAAATTGTCCAGTTGCGGGGACTGTGTGGGGGATTTATACTACTATCTGTACTTACTAGTGGCACAGACGCTGTTTCATCATTTCCTACACTTAAATTGCCCTTGCCTAAAGATTGTATCTGAAGCTGTGCTTGCAACATGGCGATCTTCACCATTTAGACTGGTGGAGGTCCTGTCGAACCATGTCCAGATAAGACTCCTGAACAGGTAATCAAATGGCTACCCAGACTTTTTGCATTGTGTGCCCCCCCAAACCCTCTTTTACGCTGCTGCTACTCTCTGTTTATCATATATGCATAGTCACTTTAACTATACATTCATGTACATACTACCTCAATTGGGCCGACCAACCAGTGCTCCCGCACATTGGCTAACCAGGCTATCTATCTGCATTGTGTCCCACCACCTGCCAACCCCTTTTTTACGCTACTGCTACTCTCTGTTCATCATATATGCATAGTCACTTTAACCATAGCTACATGTACATACTACCTTGCTACTTTTATAGCCTCGCTACTGTATATAGCCTCGCTACTGTGTATAGCCTGTCTTTTTACTGTTGTTTTATTTCTTTACTTACCTATTGTTCACCTAATACCTTTTTTAGCACTGTTGGTTAGAGCCTGTAAGTAAGCATTTCACTGTACCTGTTGTATTCGGCGCACATGACAAATAAACTTTGATTTGATTTGAGATAAAGCGTGAAAAATATGAATAAAAAAAGTCGAACGAGGAATAAACAAAGACGTTGGTAAATGCATTAAAAGTAAAAATCGAAACGTTTGGCAGATAGCCAAGTAGCAACAAACAGCACAACAGCACGGAGACAAGTCCGGAAGTTGAGGGCTGAGCGTTTCAGTTCAAGTTCAAGACAACTGAAAACTGCAGTTGAGAAAAGCTATCAAAAAGAATTTACTAAAACTTGTTACAACTGATGGAGTCACCCGTGATTCACCAAACTATATTTCGAAAGAGGAAGTAAAATACTTTAAGCATATACACTGCTCAAAAAAATAAAGGGAACACTAAAATAACACATCATAGATCTGAATGAATTAAATAATCTTATTAAATACTTTTTTCTTTACGTAGTTGAATGTGCTGACAACAAAATCACACAAAAATTATCAATGGAAATCAAATTTATCAACCCATAGAGGTCTGGATTTGGAGTCACACTCAAAATTAAAGTGGAAAACCAACTTTGATGTAATGTCCTTAAAACAAGTCAAAATGAGGCTCAGTAGTGTGTGTGGCCTCCACGTGCCTGAATGACCTCCCTACAACACCTGGGCATGCTCCTGATGAGGTGGCGGATGGTCTCCTGAGGGATCTCCTCCCAGACCTGGACTAAAGCATCCGCCAACTCCTGGACAGTCTGTGGTGCAACGTGGCGTTGGTGGATGGAGCGAGACATGATGTCCCAGATGTGCTCAATTGGATTCAGGTCTGGGGAACGGGCGGGCCAGTCCTTAGCATCAATACCTTCCTCTTGCAGGAACTGCTGACACACTCCAGCCACATGAGGTCTAGCATTGTCTTGCATTAGGAGGAACCCAGGGCCAACCGCACCAGCATATGGTCTCACAAGGGGTCTGAGGATCTCATCTCGGTACCTAATGGCAGTCAGGCTACCTCTGGCGAGCACATGGAGGGCGGTGCGGCCCCCCAAAGAAATGCCACCCCACACCATGACTGACCCACCGCCAAACCGGTCATGCTGGAGGATGTTGCAGGCAGCAGAACGTTCTCCACGGCGTCTCCAGACTCTGTCACGTCTGTCACGTGCTCAGTGTGAACCTGCTTTCATCTGTGAAGAGCACAGGGCGCCAGTGGCGAATTTGCCAATCTTGGTGTTCTCTGGCAAATGCCAAACGTCCTGCACGGTGTTGGGCTGTAAGCACAACCCCCACCTGTGGACGTTGGGCCCTCATACCACCCTCATGGAGTCTGTTTCTGACCGTTTGAGCAGACACATGCACATTTGTGGCCTGCTGGAGGTCATTTTGCAGGGCTCTGGCAGTGCTCCTCCTTGCACAAAGGCGGAGGTAGTGGTCCTGCTGCTGGGTTGTTTTCCTCCTACGGCCTCCTCCACGTCTCCTGATGTACTGGCCTGTCTCCTGGTAGCGCCTCCATGCTCTGGACACTACGCTGACAGACACAGCAAACCTTCTTGCCACAGCTCGCATTGATGTGCCATCCTGGATGAGCTGCAAAGCCTGAGTCACTTGTGTGGGTTGTAGACTCCGTCTCATGCTACCACTAGAGTGAAAGCACCGCCAGCATTCAAAAGTGACCAAAACATCAGCCAGGAAGCATAGGAACTGAGAAGTGGTCTGTGGTCACCACCATCAGAACCACTCCTTTATTGGGGGTGTCTTGCTAATTGCCTATAATTTCCACCTGTTGTCTATTCCATTTGCACAACAGCATGTGAAATTTATTGTCAATCAGTGTTGCTTCCTAAGTGGACAGTTTGATTTCACAGAAGTGTGATTGACTTGGAGTTACATTGTGTTGTTTAAGTGTTCCCTTTATTTTTTTGAGCAGTGTATTTTCGTTTCAGTCTCCTCCATCTCCACTAACCGAAGCTAATTGTATGGATTTTTTTTATTTAAATAATGTAAAATTTACAGCTGTACAGAAAGACTCATGTGAACGCCAAATTACATAGGAGGAACTTCTTGAAGCAATTAAAGCCTTTAAAAGTCCTGGAAAACTGCAGGGATGGATGGCATACCATTGGAGCATTACCAAACCTTTTTTTAATATACTCAGAGGACCGTTATTAGCATGTTTTAATCACTCCTATATAAATGGTAGATTATCAGACACTCAACAAGAAGGTCTGATATCATTATTACTGAAACAGGATGTCACATCTGCTCCTGCCACGCCCTCTAGTGCTCATCCTGTGTCTCCTTGTCCTGCCACCACTCCCCCAGTGCTCTCTCCTTCTCCCTCTCTCTGTGTGTGTGTGATTGTGTGGGCGGAGACAGGTGTGATGGAGTCAGAGCAGATCCCCACCAGCTGCAACCTGTTCCATAATTAAGATCTCTACATATACTCAGTCCTGCCTCTTCCACGCTACCAGACGTTTAATCTGTAACTACAGCCGTTTGGCAGCCCCTCTCACCTCCACTCCGTTCCACTGGAGCCCTAGAGCAGAGGTAGCGTTCCGGGAATTCAAGCATCGCTTCACTTCCGCTCCGAACCTCACCCAGCCAGACCCAGAACTCCAGTTCGTCGTCAAGTTGGAGGCCTCCGACACCGGGGTAGGTGCTGTTCTGTCTCAACGTCAGAAGCTTCACCCATGTGCTTTCTTGTCTTGCAAGCTCTCACGTGCAGAAATACATTTCGACATAGGTTAACAGGAACTTCTGGCAGTGAAGCTGGCTCTTGAGGAGTGGCATCACTGGTTGGAGGGCTCGGTTCTCCCCTTCCTTGTGTGGACGGACCACAAAACATCTTATCAGTCCTACATCCAGACCGCCAAACATCTAAACTCCCGGCAGGCCAGGTGGGCATTGTTCTTTGGAAGATTCAACTTCACACTCACTTATCGCCCCGGATCTAAGAATACCAAGCCTGACGCCCTCTCCCGTCAGTTCACTGCCGACAACCCAGGTTACGAGCCAGAGACCATTATGCCATCCACCTGCATCATTGCCGCTGTCTCCTGGGAGATTGAGTCCCGTATTCGCCAGGCTCAGCAGAACCAGCCTGACCCAGGTAACAGTCCTAGAAAGGCTCAATTTGTTCCAGATTCAGTTCGCTCTGAAGTTCTTCAGTGGGCCCATTCTACTCACCTCACCTGTCACCCTGGCATGAACTGGACTGTCGCCTTCCAGCGTCAGCGCTTTTGGTGGCCCACCATGGAGAGAGACGTCCTCGAGTTTGTCTCAGCCTGGTTTTGTCGGCTTGAGTAATAAATTGTCAAAAAACGTCTTAAATTATTCATGACTCATTTACTTCCTTAAACTAAGACATTGCATTATTAGAATGCTATCTGAAAGCTAATTATCATTCACTTTGTTACTTTCCCTAGTCTACATATGTTTCCTTCAATTCAAAGCCCTCTCAATCACCATCACCCAGTACATTTCTCTTCCACGCTAACACTTGTTTCCCTCTACAATTTCTACTATACTCTGTCTTTCCGTCTAACATTACTTTGCCAGGTGAACAAAAAGTCGGAAGTTTACATACACTTAGGTTGGAGACATTAAAACTCGTTTTTCTACCACTCCACAAATGTCTTAGTTTTGGCAAGTCGGTTAGGACATCTACTTTGTGCATGACACAAGTCATTTTTGCAACAATTGTTTACAGACAGAATATTTCACTATCACAATTCCAATGGGTCAGAAGTTAACATACACTAAGTTGACTGTGCCTTTAAACAGCTTGGAAAAATCCAGAAACTGATGTGTTTAGAAGCTTCTTCTGATAGGATAATTGACATAATTTGAGTCAATTGGAGGTGTACCTGTGGATGTGTTTCAAGGCCTACCTTCAAACTCAGTGACTATTTGCTTGACATGGGAAAATCGTAAGAAATCAGCCTAGACCTCAGAAAAACAATTGTATACCTCCACAAGTCTGGTTCATCCTTGGGAGCAATTTCCAAACGCCTGAAGGTACCACGTTCATCTGTACAAACAATAGTACGCAAGTATGAACACCATGGGACCACACAGCCGTCACACCCCTCAGGAAGGAGGCGCGTTCTGTCTCCTAGAGATGAACGTACTTTGGTGCGAAAAGTGCAAATCAATCCCAGAACAACAGCGAAGGACCTTGTGAAGATGCTGGAGGAAACAGGTACAAAAGTATATGTATCCACAGTAAAAACAAGTCCTATATCGACATAACCTGAAAGGCTGCTTTTTGGAGAAATGTCCTCTGGTCTGATGAAACAAAAATAGAACTGTTTGGCCATAATGACCATCATTATGTTTGGAGGAAAAAGGGGGAGGCTTGCAAGCTGAAGAACATCATACCCACTGTGAAGAACAGGGGTGGCAGCATCATGTTGTGGGGGTGCTTTGCTGCAAGAGGGACGTGTACACTTCACAAAATAGATGGCATAATGAGGAGGGGATATTATGTGGATATATTGAAGCAACATCTCAAGACATCAGTCAGGAAGTTAAAGCTTGGTCGCAAATGGGTCTTCCAAATGGACAATGACCCCAAGCATACTAACAAAGTTGTGGCAAAATGGCTTTTAAGAACAACAAAGTCAAGGTATTGGAGTGGCCATCACAAAGCCCTGACCTAAATCTTATAGAAAATTTGTGTGCAGAACTGAAAAAGCATGTGCGAACAAGGAGGCCTACAAACCTGACTCAGTTACACCACTTCTGTCAGCAGGAATGGGCCAAAATTCACCCAACTTGTGGGAAGCTTATCCAGGTATTGTTACTGGTCCTATGGTCAGATACATGGGTAGTAGTCATATCGCTTTCGATTCTGCCCGTTACCCTACTGAATGTAATACTTTCCCCTTGGGGTAAATTTGGCCTATTTCGAGCTCCCTTGCCCTGCTACACTCACTCTTCTGATGACTAACGGCACCTCACACTATGCTTCGGTATTATTCCATTACCCCCTCAATATCTGTTTTGATAAGAGATTTCAAACCTGCCATCAAAACATACATTTTATCAACATACTCACATATCCAAGCCTATGTTCAAATACCCATTCCAACATACTGTATACCACATACTTAATTAGTATATACTACATACTATTAGTATACTGTAAACGAACGGTAACCTTGCAGTTGAGCGTACTAGCGCTTCACCTGTCTACTGGAAGTTGATACTGTTGCTATGCAGCGTCTTGCTAGCTTGTTAGCATAACAAATTACTAGGTAGACATCTTACGACTTCGGGTGTTGAGTGTTTGTAAATTGAACAGTTATTCTGCGCTCTGGCGAATTTACTAACGCACCCGAATGAACAATGTCCATTGAGAATGTACAACGACTATACCATTTAGCTAAGCTAGGAATGACGTAAATAGTCAAGTCAATAGACGTTTGTTAGTTGAATAGCCTATAGTTGTCACGGTTTTCTGGTGGAGCAGACCAAGACGCAGTGAGGGTTCCAGTATACATACTTTATTTAAAGTGCAAACTGGAAAAAACCAATGACACAAACCGTCACGCAGGTGTGGCTCACGCAGGTACACACACAAATGCAAACAATAACCCACAAAGCAAGTGGGACAGAGAACCAACTTAAATAGGATTCTCAATTAGAGGCAACGACAACCAGCTGCCTCTAATTGGGAACCTAACAAAAAAACAACATAGAGTTCCCTACATAACCCTAGTCACGCCCTGACCCAACACAGCATAGAGAGACCTAGAGAGCTCTCTATGGCCAGGGCGTGACAATAGTTAATATACTGGCAAGTTCCATACTGCTGTAATGATATGCTATGCGGTTGTCATAGTTAAAGCAATGAATTTATATCTGCTCTCATCGGACTTCGGATGCATATTTTCCACAATTTTCTTCAAATCTGAAAACGTTGTGAAGCCACGCCTATTTTCTGAAGAATTGCATTATGAGCCCTAAAAGCACGGAAATAGTGTCTACTGCTTGTATAACTCGTATTTTGGCGACGTCCGGGAACATTTGGCATACTAACTACACTATATCCATACTATGACCAATAAGCATACTACATACTAAATTTACGTCACTAATAGTACGGTTAGTGCGGTTATGCTCAGTACATCTACTTGCTTTTCTGTTGATAGAACGCTAACATCAAAACGCTGGTGTATTGAGCTTTTGATTTTTCTTTTATGTCATTGTGCCAACTCTGAATTCTTTATTAGATTGGAATTTTCCATCAATAGGGAAATGCTGCCCAATTTGATCCATTATTAGATTTTTTGGTAGAATGCTCTTGCGCTTCTTTTAGTGCCTCCATGGCCTCTATGGCCTCTATTGCTATAGTTTACCTCTTCTATGATGGTTATTTCTGCGCCTCTCTCGACAGTGTCCAGAGTGTTTAGATTTTCCTCACTCATGGTTTTAATATATTGCAATTGTAAAAAAAATCCAAGGTAAAGATACCCACTTCCCCGGAGGTTATGCTATTTGTGCCTTTAAATTGGTCACGGAACCTGATACCTTGTATTAGAACCAATACTGGAACGTCTACCAATTTACTCCTGGATAATATGGGAGACCTAATGTCTCATACCAGTGTCACGCTTAAAATATCAATGTTGTTGACAACACATGTTACCAAAATTAGGGTCCATCGTCCGTCCATAATATAACTCTCTCGTCAATACACACACTCAGGAAACAAAAACAAACACACAAAACATACAGTATTTGGTTAGGAATGTCTTCCTTTCTCATATTTTAAAAGGAATAATTTCTTCTCCATCGACATATTTCTTAATTACTATATGTAATTTTACATTTTGTACCGACATGGTAGATCCTCATGCAAATTTCCATGTAGGGTTTAAATGTATAGCTGGTTTCCAATCATAACCGACTGTTTTACCAGTCCACTGATTAATACATTTTCTTTTACGTTTTCTAACCTGCAGGAATATTTTTCTTACTTCTATCTCAGGATTGTGCCCTGGGATCACATAACTCGTAACCATGTCATGTAAACCATGTCATGTCAGCTTTTTTGCTTAGAACCCTACTGTGCTCCAACAGGGCAAGTCGTCCCAGAATTTCTCCTTTAATTACAGTCGCCACCATTCTCTGTTCCTCCCTGCAATTCCCACATAGCTAAATTCCTGCCAATTGTAAACACAGTATGCCACATACTGTGGTCGCACTCATATTTCCTCCACAGAGAATAGAAAGGTTCAGAACTTTTGTGAAACATCACAGCACAGTTGAGAAATATATGGCAAATAGAAATCCAATATGGATGGTGTTAAGAGATAGATGGGAGGGGTTGAATGGAGCTGAAGGGGGGACTAATTAAAACAAGATAACAAATGTAAAATATACTGTGTCTGTAAAATGTGTATAGGTTCAGAACTTTTGTGAAACAGCACAGTTAAAAATATATGGCAAATAGAAATCAAACTGGATAGACAGAGAAGTTGAGGGTAGAGGAAGAACAGGACTAAAAACAAACATTTAAAACTGGCCTTCTTTAGACTAGCTGAGTATCTGCAGCATCAGCATTTGTGGGTTCGATTACAGGCTCAAAATGGATGAAAACAAAGAGCTTTCTTCTGAAACTTGTCAGTCTATTCTTGTTCTGAGAAATGAAGGCTATCCATGCAAGAAATTGCCAAGAAACTGAAGATCTCCCTTCACAGAACAGCGCAAACTAGCTCTAACCAGAATAGAAAGAGGAGTGGGAGGCCCCGGTGCACAACTAAGCAAGAGGACAAGTTCATTAGAGTGTCTAGTTTGAGAAACAGATGCCTCACAAGTCCTCAACTGGCAGCTTCATTAAATAGTACCCGCAAAACTCCAGTCTCAACGTCAACAGTGAAGAGGAACCTCCGGGATGCTGGCCAGTATCTGTGTTCTTTTGCCCATCCTAATCTTTTTTTTAATTGGCCAGTCTGAGATATGGCTTTGTCTTCGCAACTCTGCCTAGAAAGCCAGCATCCCGGAGTCGCCTATTCAGTGTTGACGTTAAGACTGGTGTTTTGCGGGTACTATTTAATGAAGCTGCCAGTTGAGGACTTGTGAGCCGTTTAAAGCTACAATAGTAATTTACAACAATAACAATAGCTACACTGTATTTCTGATCAGTTTGATGTTATTTTAATTGACAAAACATGTGCTTTTCTTTCAAAATCAAGGACATTTCTAAGTGACCCCAAACTTTTGAACGGTAGTGTATATATATATATATACACTGCTCCAAAAAATTAAGGGAACACTAAAATAACACATCATAGATCTGAATGAATGAAATAATCTTATTAAATACTTTTTTATTTACATAGTTGAATGTGCTGACAACAAAATCACACAAAAAGTATCAATGGAAATCAAATTTATCAACCCATGGAGGTCTGGATTTGGAGTCACACTCAAAATTAAAGTGGAAAACCACACTACAGGCTGATCCAACTTTGATGTAATGTCCTTAAAACAAGCCAAAATGAGGCTCAGTATTGTGTGTGGCCTCCATATGCCTGAATGACCTCCCTACAACGCCTGGGCATGCTCCTGATGAGGTGGCGGATGGTCTCCTGAGGGATCTCCTCCCAGACCTGGACTAAAGCATCCGCCAACTCCTGGACAGTCTGTGGTGCAACGTGGCGTTGGTGGATGGAGCGAGACATGATGTCCCAGATGTGCTCAATTGGATTCAGGTCTGGGGAACGGGCGGGCCAGTCCTTAGCATCAATGCCTTCCTCTTGCAGGAACTGCTGACACACTCCAGCCACATGAGGTCTAGCATTGTCTTGCATTAGGAGGAACCCAGGGCCAACCGCACCAGCATATGGTCTCACAAGGGGTCTGAGGATCTCATCTCGGTACCTAATGGCAGTCAGGCTACCTCTGGCGAGCACATGGAGGGCTGTGCGGCCCCCCAAAGAAATGCCACCCCACACCATGACTGACCCACCGCCAAACCGGTCATGCTGGAGGATGTTGCAGGCAGCAGAACGTTCTCCACGGTGTCTCCAGACTCTGTCACGTCTGTCACGTGCTCAGTGTGAACCTGCTTTCATCTGTGAAGAGCACAGGGTGCCAGTGGCGAATTTGCCAATCTTGGTGTTCTCTGGCAAATGCCAAACGTCCTGCACGGTGTTGGGCTGTAAGCACAACCCCCCACCTGTATATATATAGTGAGGGAAAAAAGTATTTGATCCCCTGCTGATGTTGTACGTTTGCCCACTGACAAAGAAATGATCAGTCTATAATTTTAATGATAGGTTTATTTGAACAGTGAGAGACAGAATAACAACAAAAAAATCCAGAAAAAACGCACATGAAAAATGTTATAAATTGATTTTCATTCAATGAGGGAAATAAGTATTTGACCCCCTCTCAATAAGAAAGATTTCTGGCTCCCAGGTGTCTTTTATACAGGTAACGAGCTGAGATTAGGAGCACACTCTTAAAGGGAGTGCTCCTAATCTCAGTTTGTTACCTGTATAAAAGACACCTGTCCACAGAAGCAATCAATCAATCAGATTCACAGGTTTCGAAGGCACGAACAGAGGTCCAGCCGAGCACAGGTGTTGTGGGCACAGACAGAGGTCCAAACGGGTACAGCTGTTAAGGCCACGGACAGAGACCCATCTGGTGGTGGAGTTGTCTACACAGGAGCGGAGGACTGATGCAGGTAGAGATGTGAACTGGATGCTGGATGGTGGGGTGGGACCTCCATCTGATTGGCAGCATGTTCTTTTGCGTCACTCTGATTGGCAGCATGTTTTTTGCGTCACTCTTCATCGATCAAATCAAATCACATTTATTTATAAAGCCTTTCTTACATCAGCTGGTGTCACAGAGTGCTGTACAGAAACCCAGCCTAAAACCCCAAACAGCAAGCAATGCAGGTGTAGAAGCACGGTGGCTAGGAAAAACTCCATAGAAAGGCCAAAACCTAGGAAGAAACCTAGAGAGGAACCAGGCTGTGAGGGGTGGCCAATCCTCTTCTGGTTGTGCCGGGTGCAGATTATAACAGAACATGGATAAGATTTTAAAATGTTCATAAAACAGGCAGAACAGTTGAAACTGGAGAAACAGCACGGCCAGGTGGACTGGGGACATCAAGGAGTCATCAGGCCAGGTAGGCCTTGAGGAATGGTCCTAATGCTCACGTCCTGAGAGAGAGAGAGAGAGAGAGAGAGAGAGAGAGAGAGAGAGAGAGAGAGAGAGAGAGAGAGAGAGAGAGAGAGAGAGAGAGAGAGAGAGAGAGAGAGAGAGAGAGAGAGAGAGAGAGAGAGAGAGAGAGAGAGAGAGAGAGAGAGAGAGAGAGAGAGAGAGAGAGAAAAATAAATAGAGAGAGAATTAGAGAGAGCATACTTAAATTCACACAGGACACCGGATAAGAGAGGAGAAATACTCCAGATATAACAGACGGACCCTAGCCCCCCCAACACATAAACTACTGCAGCATAAATACTGGGGGCTGAGACAGGAGGGGTCGGGAGACACATCGATGCCACCCAACATACCACAGAGCATTTTCAAAAACCCACTTGAAGGTCTCCTTCCTGCAAAGGTTGAATTGCATCTCGTGTTGACCCAACAAGTGTGCTTTGTTGTTGGGTTGCCCCCTCAGAGCAGTACAGTGCTGGCAAAATGTATCCGAAAATATAGCCCTGGTGTATTCTCTTTTAGAACTATGTCTCCTGAAATGGCAAGCATCCTTACTGTGAAAAATCGAATCAAATTAAATAAAATCTAATTTTATTCATCATATACACTGGATACAGTGGGGTGTAAACAGTGAAATGAAATGCTTACTTGCAAACTACCTCTCAACATAGCCCTTATGTCATACCCCCTCCCACAAAACAAATGATAACCTCCCCTGTTTTTGTAATGGTGAGAGGTCAGCATGTCTTGGGGGTATGATATTTGTGCGTCTGTAACTTTCTCACTCATCATTATTCACAATTCATCAGGACTATCCATAATCCTGGTAGCATTCACATTAACGTAGAAGTGTTTAGAAACATATTCTATTGGGACAAGGAGAGGGACGGAAGCAATACTGTTACAGAGAGTCAGTGGAAATAGTCTCTTTTGGTGCAGGTGAACAGCAGGTTTTGCAGGTGGACAGCTAGGCTGTTCAACAGTCTTATGGCCTGGTGGTGGATGCTCTGTTATAGTCTTCCAGACGGAAGTGGAGACTGATTGATGTGGTGTACTCCTCAATGCCAACGGAAGAATCCCGGGACATGTTCCAGTCTGTGATAGCAAAACAGTCCTGTAGTTTAGCATCTGCTTCATCTGACCACTTTTTTATAGACCGAGTCACTGGTGCTTCCTGCTTTAATTTTTGCTTGTAAGCAGGAATCAGGTGGATAAAATTGTGGTCGGATTTACCAAATGGAGGGCGAGGGAGAGCTTTGTACGGGTCTCTGTGTGTGGAGTACAGGTGATCTAGAATTTTTTTCCCTCTGGTTGCGCATTTAACATGTTGATAGAAATTAGGTCAAACTGATTTAAGTGTCCCTGCATTAAAGTCCCCGGACCACTAGGAGCGCCACCTATGGGTGAGCGGTTTCCTGTTTGCTTATTTCCTTATACAGCTGACTGAGTGTGGTCTTAGTGCCAGCATCTGTCTGTGGTGGTAAATAAACAGCCATGAAAAGTATAGATGAAAACTCTCTTGGCAAATAGTGTGGTCTACAGTTTATCATAAGATACTCTTCTTCAGGCGAGCAAAATGTAGACTTCCTCAGATTTCGTGCACAAGATGTTGTTTACAAATATGCCCAGACCGCCGCCCCCCCTCGTCTTACCGTCTTACCGGTGTGTGCTGTTCTATCTAGCCGGTGCAGCGTATATCCCGCTAGCTGAATATCCATGTCATCATTCAGCCACAATTCCGTGAAACATAAGATGTTACAGTTTTTGATGTCCCGTTGGTAGGATATTCGTGATCGTACCTTGTCTAATTTATTGTCCAATCATTGTACGTTGGCAAGTGATATTGACAGTAAAGGCAGCTTTCCCACTCGCCTTCTGCGGATCCTTACGAGGCACCCCGCTCTGTGTCCTCTGTACCTGCGTCTCTTTCTCTTGCCAATGACGGGGATGTTGGCCTTGTCGGGTGTTCGAAGTACATCCTGTGCATTCAGGAGGACATTCCCTAAGCAATATATAGGTCATTGTGATAACAGTTATAAGCTCAGGTACTGCTGGGATTCATACCCAGGTTTTTCTGTTTACAAGAAAGGTGCTTTCACCAGCTAACCCACAGTTCCCAACACATCTGCAATGCAGTTTGGCAAGCCCACTCTTTGAAGGAGGTGGATGGCAGTTGGCTCAAACGTGTCCATTGCAATCTATGAAACTTGAAGAGTAATGTGGAAGTAATGTGGAAGTATAAGATGGTTCTTCGAATGCCACAATAAAAAATGTTTTATCATGTTTGCCTATTTTCCATGTGTCCTATCTGTGCTTTGAAATCAAAACAGTTAACCCAAACTAAGCTAGCAGTGTCGTTAAAAGTTCTAATGAAAAATGTTTTCAGAATGTTATTTAATTACCTTCGAATAATCTATCATTTCCGTTCTCAGAACGTTAATAAAACCTCCCAGGAAAACTTTTAGGGAACCCCCAAAACATTTCTCAGAACCTCCCTGCATTCTGTTCCCAGAACAGGCTACATTTGTATTTCCGTTGTCAGAATGTTTAAAAAACATTACATTTTAACGGTCAGGAAACGTATGGCTACGTTCCCAGAACCAATGGGAAACTAAAAACATACATTCCCACAACTTCCAAGGAACCAAATGTGCTAGCTGGGTAAGGTTTCTTACATTCGTTGTCCTTCAAATCTCTACAACCCATCCCTATTTTTCATGAATTAAACAACATTTATTAATATCTGAAATATCTTAAACTTCCACCTTAATCTTTAAGTTTCATAGATTGCAATAAACACAGTTGAGCCAACTTGGGTTTAATTTCCCAAACATATAGCCTACAGATCAATGAAAGGTACATAACGATAGGTTCCTAGACAAATTGCACAATTCTACCCATCAGAGTAAGCTACTGTTGTATGCACATTTATTTCTATCCACAGGCATGCTGCATATCACTAAACAACAATAAATTGTTGGTTCTGCCAATTGATTCAATTTATTGCTTTTTAAAATAGTTCAATGTTGACTACAGACTTGGGTTCAAATACATGTGCATTTGAGTATCTGGTATTTTCAAATACACAGCCCAAAACAAATACTTTTGAGTATTTGAATGGTTATATGTCATAACGAAATAGTCTACCAAATTGTGTTTGAGAGTATTTTCAAATACTTATTTCGAACACTATTTTCAAATACCTGGGTTAAATGCATGGGAGTTTATTTGAGTCAGTGTATTTGAGTATTTTCAAATACTTTCCAAGTGTATTTCCAAATACATTCAATATTTTCAACTACTACTTTTCGAATAAAATATTTCTGAATGCTTACTTCAAATGTATGTGAAAGTAATTGAGATATGTGAAATAGTATTTGAACCCAGGTCTGGTTGTCTATATAGTGTTTTAACTGGAAAACTAACTAAGGCCCACCTGTAAGAAGAAAACACATTTGAAAATTTACAAAACCAGGGGCCATATGCACAAAGCATCTCAGAAAAGGCCCTAGGAATCCTGTTAAAACCAGTTTTTAGACAACAAAGAGTAGGTTTAGGATGATGTTAAGACACTGCTCAGACAAACTCTGAGCCAGGAGTAAAATCAACTCGTAAAAGTTTATCTCAGCTGGTAATCACGCCAACTGTGAACTCTATAGCATGCTTCAGACAACCAGACAACCCCGGTGAATCAAATGTTGCAAGAGTAAAACATTTGATAATTTTCACCTCACTTGATCACTTTGCCTACTCTTAATTTCTGCCTAATATGTTATCACACATATTTATTTATTTTGACCAATTCTGATGGTTTTTAAAAGCAGGATTTTTTCTAAATTATTGTTATATCAACACACGCCACTCCCGTTTAACAACTCTAAATCGCTTTGGCACTGTAGCTTATGCATCAAGTCACTTGCCGATAATGATGCAGACAATGTTCGTAAGGTCTTTGGATCGAACACAATCAAAGACATAAGCCCTAGCCATCCGTTTGTATGATAGATATGTGATAACCATGTTTCCATACTGGGCGTTACTGTAAAGCCCTGTACAAAACGCTGCCATAGATTTTTCAACTAAGCTGTTCTTGGTTGATGACAGTGCAACCTGGTTTTTGTTGAACCACCTGCAACTCGACACATTTTCTAAGACATTTTTTTTTTCTCCACCGAATCGAGAACAAAAAAAGTATTGCCAAGAACATCTTGGTTGAAAAATCTATAGTGACTTTTTGTATAGGGCTTTCCTGTACTGCCCAGTATGGAAACGAAGTCATCACATATCTGGTGTACAAACTGGTAGCAACATAAACCCTAGATGCCTTCAATTGCCCAATTTCCAGGCATGCCCAATTTAGGCATACTTTTTAACAATGTGCTCCAAAGGTATAATTCAAAATAAAATGATGTAGGTAATTAAAGATTAAAGTAAATTTTTTAGCCTAGTGCTTTTTGAGGTATTTAGGCATATCATGTGAAATATGCCTTGTGGAGTCAATGTCAAATAAGCAAGAGTCAAAGTCACCATTATTAGTCAGTTGTACAACCGAATGCCTTCAACCGAAATGTGTCTTCCGCATTTAACCCAACCCAATCAGAGAGGTGCGGGGGCTGCCTTGATCGACATCCACGTCTTGGCGCCCGGGAACAGTGGGTTAACTGCCTTGTTCAGGGGCAGAACGACAGATTTTTACCTTGTCAGCTCGGGGATTCGAACTTGCAACCCTCCGGTTACAAGTCCAACACTCTAACCACTAGGCTACCTGCCGCCTCCTGTTAGATAATTTATGGGTTGATCATATATAAATATCAAAACATTATTTTATGTATTGATCATATAGCCAGGAGTAAAATCAACTCATAAAAGTTTATCTCAGCTGGTAATCACAACATTTTGAGATTTTGAGCGCAAAGGAAAGACAGTGATGACGCTCATTGACGTTGCTGCAAATGATGGGGAATAACCAATTGTGAATTTTTTAACAACTCCAAAGCAATTCCATGTGGCGCAGGAACCACTGACTCGCTGACTTTTTATATTATTAAGACACCTGCTGGTAACTCTTAACTGGTTAGGACAACTCATGAGGTCGCCTAAATATCTGTCAACTAGGTGGGACTCTAATGACTAATGCATAGATTTTATTTTTACCAATAAGAGTAGGAGTAAAATGTCTCTATTCTTAGAATTTCTGACAAATTTTCTACTCTGAGACGCTTTGTGGATACGGGCCCGAAATGTACATAAAATATTATTTTCACAAAAGCTCGTAATAACACAAGTTCTTGAAAACACAAGTCTGAAACATCAGAATGTAACACATTAATTAATTACATAAAAGTATATACTGCATTACCTTTACGGTATGTACCCTTTAGGGTATGGTATGGTTATTAAAATGAAACTTCTTTATCCAGTATATATACCAGCATTTATAGTACTGACAAGGAACTAAATAAATACTTTTTTGTGCTTATATCAGTTTGAATTTCATTCATAATATTTAGTTTGTTTTTGATTTGCTATGCCCGATAACTGGTCAATGTCTCAGGATCACCTTCAAAACTGTATCCAAATCCACCAGATGATGCTGAGCCACAAATTATTAGATATACCTGGCTTGAACAACCACTGCCTGAGCCCAGCGATGGTAAAGTGGACAACCATACCAGGTTCAGACTATATGACCATGTCTTTTTGTCCCTTCAGTATGGGAGGTTGCTTTATCTATTGAGTTTAGTCAGTCAGTCGATCGGTCTGCCAGCCATCAGAGGACTCAGTCAGAGCCCCTGCATAGTCACTCTCTGACACCTACAGAAACAGTTTACAGTATGCTCCTAGTGGTGAATCCTGGGAAACGGAGTCCTACAAGCTGTTTTTCTCAGTGGCAGCAGTGGCAGCGGAGCTAGTGGTGCCGGAGCTGGTGGCGCCGGTGCATTCTGCAATCTCTGTGCTGCGGGGGAAGTAGACGGTGGTCTTGTGTTCTTCGTAGGTGTCAATGTGTTTGAGGTGCACCACCATGTGCAGCGCGTAGGCCAGGACCAGGAGAAGGATTAGGGAGGTGATCAGACCCATGAGGATAGCTGGGGTGAAGAACGTAGCGCAATCACTAGCTGAGCCAAACTTGTTGGACAGCACATTGAACGATTGTATCTGTCGAGCAAAGAGAAATATAAAGGTGAGATGTTAGAGTGAAGTAAATGACGCAACAAAGTAGGGCTGTAACGAAAAAAATGAAAACACAAAGTAGACCAAACTTTTTGGTCCTTAAAAAACATGCTGTATGTAAAATATTGTATGCTATACCTTGAAAAATAAATAAATGTGACTCTGGATGACAACATAATGATGTTTGTTTCCAACATTAGGGCTGTTTTCCTAAAGAAGTGAAGCCGCTTCGTGTGTTGTTTTCTTGCCAAGATACTAAAGATTATCGCAATACTGGTATCGTCCATGCTCTACAACAAAGATTTCATTTATTTACCTTTATTTCAACAGGGAAGTCATATTGAGACTAAAGTCTCTTTTGCAAATGAGCCCTGCACAATACGAAAACGAACACATCAATAGGCAATTATAGATAAACATAAATATACACAATATTCACATGAAATACACATTAAGATACAAAACACAGTCAATTAAAACAAACACATTCTTCATTATAAAATCCTCTGTCTGAATTGCCCTAGGGACACCAAAGCATCCAACCGAAATGTATTTTGGAAATTTTTTACAACATAGGGTGCAAGGAAGTTAAATGTAAATCTTAACAGTGAAGTTAAGTAAGTTGGAAGCTTGTGCAGCAGGGCTTTGTAAACAAAAAAAGTGTAATGATGTGATCTACGTGACTTCTAAAAGGTCCAGCCAACCTTTTGGTAAAGAATGCAGTGATGCGTAATAAACTGTCTACTGTGATCAAGGGGACTCGTTCGAACCATCCGATGAGCCAATCTTACGAGAATTTGAAAACAACATGCAACAAGCACAAGTTTTACATCAGTAAGGGCTTCCTGTACAGCTGCAAAATCAGACTATAGCCTTGTCACAGCCAGGTCAGCAGTCGGGGAAATTGCATACATAATATTATCACCTGCATATAGATTCAATTTAAACATTTTAACAGATTGAACAATAGCATTTATATAAATAGCGAAAAGAGTAGGTTCTATTATCGACCCCTGTGGAACACCTTAATGTACTTCAAGAAATTCAGACTTAACCTCATCATTCACGATGCCCTGAGTTCTGTCACTAAGATGATCATGAAACCATGAGCAGGCGTCAGAGCTCAACTTGTTCAATAAAATAGCATGATCAACAGTATCAAACGCTTTTGAAAGATCCACAAACAAGGCAGCCCAATTATTTTTAGCGTCTAAAGCATTGACAATATCATTAACAACTAATGTGGTTCCTGTGACAGTGCTATGCCCTGGCCTAAATTTATATTCATAATACCATGCTCAGATAAAAAAGAGTGAAGTGGATTTAAGAATTTTAGACAGACATGGAGGCCTGGAGATTGGATAATAATTATCAAGATCACTACCATCTCCGCCCTTTTGGGGTGGCAGCACATAAATTGTTTTCCATACTTTTGGAATTTATCCTGATAACAATGTTAGATTTAAGATATGGGTTATTGAGCCAGCAATGAGGGTTTGAAGCTGGGACAGAGAGATTGAAAAACAGCTTCTATCTCAAGGCCATCAGATTGTTAAACAGCCACCACTAGCACAGAGAGGCGTCTGCCTACCTACAGACTTGATATCATTGGCCACTTTAATAAATGGAACACTAGTCACTTTAATAATGCCACTTTAAGAATGTTTACATATCTCACATTACTCATCTCATATGTATATACTGTATACTGTATCCTTCACTATCTATTCTTTACTATCTATTGCATCTTAGCCGCTCTGTCACTGCTCATCCATATATTTTATACTTATATATTCTCATCCCATTCCTTTACTAGATTGTGTGTATTGCTTTTGTTGTGGAATTTGTTAGATATTAGGTTTTGTTGGGGAATTGTTAGATATTACCTGTTAGATAATGCTGCACTGTCGGATCTAGAAGCATAAGCAATTTGCTACACTCACAATAACATCTGCTAACCATGTGTATGTGACCAACAAAAATTGGATTTGATTTGATTTGAAGTACGTGAATTGCCGAAATGCAATAACTTGACTACCATTTTCTAAGTCAATCTGCAAAATGTCTGAATCAGCGTTAAGCCCAGTCTTAGAGATAGCAGGGTTAGACGCTCTTAGAAAAAGATAGCCCGCTGAAATAAAATGACAATTAAATGCATCAATGATGGCATTTTTGTCCGTAATGGAACCAGAATTAATTTGTTGGGGCAGAGAGTAGAAAGTGCAACCCTTCAGAGATTTGACAGTTTTCCAGAATTTAGCCAAATTCTCCTTACAATCGGAAAGAGTGGTTACATAATAATCAGATTTAGTCTTTCTGATTAGTCTTCCACATTGATTCCTCAGTTGACTAAAAGATTGCCAATCTGGGCCTTCGATCTACCTTGACTATCAGAGTTTTGAAGGGGCATGATTATCTACAATAGTATTGAAGACATTTTCAAAAAAGCTTGAAGCTAAATCAGGTTAAGGGATAGCCGAGATACAATCGAAGTCACTAAAATAAAGATTATGTAAAAAAAGCTTTTTTAAAGTTCCTCTTAGTGATGACACAAGGCTTAGATTTCTGCATTCTCATATCTCTGACACAGACAACTGGCCAACGGTCACTAAAATCCAGTGAGAAAACCCCACTATCAACATATTTATCTGAAGTATTCGTCAAAATAAGATCAATCTGTCACACTACGGTCTGTCCAGCAGAGGGAGACTGAGAGCACAAGACCTTCTACATCATCCTCCTAATCCACTGCTCATTATTGGTTCAAGGTTACCACCTGTGCCTAGTTAGTCAGGGTGTACAGGTGGATATTTAAGGACCTTCCTTTGCCTGTATCTGTGCTCTGTCTTGACGTTATCTTGCCTAGCCTATGTGTTGTCTTAGTTTGTGTATTCTATGGTACTGTTTGTCATTGGACTCTTTTGCCTGCAACTATCCAGTGTGGATTTGTACTTTACTCAACCCAGCATTTATACTGGAACCTCGTTGTTTGCTCAGGAGGAATATCTAGTAAAGACTCTGTTTTTTCCCTCCTAACCTGCCTCTTGTGATTACCTGCCAATTGGGTCCACATTGCCTATAGGACAGTGGTTAGAACCTAGGGTTTTCCAGCAACACTCCCTGGGTTCGTATCACGGATGTGATACAATCAGGGTAGATTTCGATGGATGTTTAGGATTCGGACGTGTAAACTCCGTTATCAGCTGACAGGTTTAGCTCAGAGCAAATATCTTTTAACGTATCTGACTATTAGAATCTCCCAAAATGAATAGTTCATATTTACCATACTTAGATAGCAATTCAGATAAATTGTTAGAACATACACTCCTACTAGTGTCAGCTGGTTATTATGACTAAGGCCCGCATTAAGAACAAGACAACTAGTGTCAGCTGGTTATTATGAGTAAGGTCCACATTAAGAACAAGACAACTAGTGTCAGCTGGTTATTATGACTAAGGCCCACATTAAGAACAAGACAACTAGTGTCAGCTGGTTATTATGACTAAGGCCCACATTAAGAACAAGACAACTAGTGTCAGCTGGTTATTATGACTAAGGCCCACATTAAGAACAAGACAACTAGTGTCAGCTGGTTATTATGACTAAGGCCCACATTAAGAACAAGACAACTAGTGTCAGCTGGTTATTATGACTAAGGCCCACATTAAGAACAAGACAACTAGTGTCAGCTGGTTATTATGAGTAAGGTCCACATTAAGAACAAGACAACTAGTGTCAGCTGGTTATTATGACTAAGGCCCACATTAAGAACAAGACAACTAGTGTCAGCTGGTTATTATGACTAAGGCCCACATTAAGAACAAGACAACTAGTGTCAGCTGGTTATTATGACTAAGGCCCACATTAAGAACAAGACAACTAGTGTCAGCTGGTTATTATGAGTAAGGCCCACATTAAGAACGAGACAATCAAACTGCTTAGGGACAGAGGTAGAACAGCTGGTTATTATGACCAAGGCCCACATTAAGAACGAGACAATCAAAATACTTAGGGACAGAGGTACCAAAAACATTTGAATGGTCAATATGGCAACACCCCCACCTCTTCCTATTCTGTCCCATCTGTAATCATTATAACCAGATAGAGACACATCAGAGTCCAACATAGAATTATTTCAGAAATTACCAGAATGTCCACATTGGATTGAGAAGCCAGAATTTCAATGAAATCCATCTTTGAAATCAAAGTTCTGGCATTTGCATGAACTAATCCTAGACCGCAGCTGCCGGATTTCAGGTCAGATGGAGTCTCTAATACAAGCATGCTATGATCAGTAGATAACCCCTTATATGAAAATACCATGGGATTGGTTTATATTGGTAAAGGTACAAGATTGTCTAGAACCATTGGGCCTATGCCTCGAGTGAGGACATGGGTTAAAAATAACAGTCAATGAGGGTTACCTGTTGCGGTATGATGACAATGCTGATAATTTATGGTTGTCTCAGCGCAGCACATAAAGGATATGATATCCTTTTTTAATCTTGTGGATTTTTCTATATCATGTAACTCTTTAAGAAACCAAACATTAATCTTTCTGGGTTCATACACAAACACAATAAAAAATAATACAATATATAACAAGGTATTGTTATGGTATAAAAATAGTGCCAACTAGAGGTATAACTAGGAACTGCCCTGTATTATGACGAGTTGAATAAAGCTACACTCAAGTTGCAGTCCTGTTGACCGATCATTCATTATTATTTTACCAATAGGTTTTAACAAACAATACAAGTTATCCAGTTATCCATTACAATTCAATAGGAGTAGCTGCCGGGTTCCAACAGAACCCTCAGAACATGCTCCCCTATTAAAATGTGCCACGCCCTCCTGCCATAAAACGATGCCTCCCCGTAAAAACAATGCATGCCAACCTGGAAGTCTGTGAAGGTGATGTGCCAGTTTGCAGAGTTGTCTGTGATGGAGCTGGGTACGAGCAGCGTGTCATACTTCTGCAGACTGCTGACGTGGTGACAGTGGTAGGAGTGGGTACTAGGAGCGTAAACATCGGTGGCGTTGAACGTTGCCTCGTGGGTCCAGTTGTAGTGGATGTGTACGTTGTCCAGAGTGAACCAGTTCTGCCCTGCCGACTCATAGAATGTGTTGGACATTTGTAGTCTGTTGGAACAGTGCATACATTGACTACACAATTACATTTGAGTAATTTAGCAGATGCTCTTATCAAGAGAGACTTACAGTCAGTGTGCAGTACAATATATAAATATCAAGTATCACAACCAAAATGGACCCCGCACAACATACTTCAGACCAAGTGTTTTATTTACCTACATGTGACCTGACCAGGAAAACCAATGGCCAATCTATTATTTGCATAATGGTCCTTATAGCCTAGCACTGGCTGTAAAAATGAATGAAGAGGCAAACCTAATTGCAAGTCCTCTCAAGTCCTCCACATCTCCGAAACGTAGTACAAGCCTGGTGGAAAAATAAGGTTCAATAGTACTGTCGAATAAATTAATCAATTAATGAAAGTTTATTTTTGTGTCAAATTGCCAGTTGGCAACCCATCCCTTATGGGATTAATTGACACATAAACAAACATTACAATAATTCACTCTGATAATTCAGTGATAATTCTTCTTCCGGTGTTCTCTGTTATTACTTAATCCTTCAAAAATGGAGGATAGCGAGGAAGAGTAATGTATCAGGAGATGCAGGAGGAATATCTACAGCCGCTAAGCAGACATACGTAGCTTTGTCTTTGCTGCACATAGAGCCTTTGGTGTCCACTTGTGCATCGGGGCCGAAGGCCTTCTCTGTGAGATCCACTAAGGTGCTGTTCCTGAACCTGATAGCAAGCTTCCTGGCCCTAAACAGGATACATGTTTTGCTGTTGTAAACCACGCTCAGAGGAGAGTAAGGAAGAATGTTGGATGTCTGCAGTAGCCTCCGTTTGGTTCTGTGTGGGGAGTCCAGCTGCCACTCATGAGGCTGACGATGGGAAAGAGAGGATGAAACAGGTTGGTGTGAAAGAGGGAGAGAGATAGCAGAAGAGACAGAGGGGAAGACAGAGAAAAGAAAAAAGGGAGAAGGAGAGGTAGAAAGAGATAAGATGGTGGCTCACTGATTGACAAACAACAGTAATCTGAAAAACTATTACAGATTGCTTTTCATCTCATTGTGGGGGCTACAGCAGGCGTTCATTGACCAATAAGACTTTGTGTAAAGGTGTTGTTGTTAGGAATAATCTATTTATAAAAAAAAAAATTGTCAATAAATCTAATGGTTTATCTCACTGAGACTAAGCCTTCTGTCTGGGATTAATTTCAGACGGCTGGGAATAAAAGCTTTTTCATAAACGACGCCATATTGGATTCTTAGAAACGTCAGTCTCTAGTGTCTAATCACACACACAGAAGTCTATATCTCCCTTCTCTGAAGTGTGCACTCGTTCACTATTTTCTGCAAATCTGGTGGAGGCATTGGCTAGTGGGAGTTTCCACTTAATTTTTTGTACCAGTCATTTCCTTTCAAGTCAGTGAAGTGATGTGAAGAAGTGCACACTTCAGGAGGAAGGAAAGATAATAATTGGGACCTGCAGGACTCTCCTGAGAGGGTCCTCCGCTGCAAGGGAAGAACTCTCCCCATCGGAAGCAGCACTGTGGCTCTGGGCAGACAACCCATCTGTATACAAGGAGAAAGAG
This sequence comes from Brachymystax lenok tsinlingensis, assembly GCA_030435695.1. NCBI lineage: Eukaryota > Metazoa > Chordata > Actinopteri > Salmoniformes > Salmonidae > Brachymystax > Brachymystax lenok. Next base: position 11,156,875 of record CM059797.1, on the reverse strand, counting down.
AGACATATATTAAAGAAAATATTTAGAACTTATAAAGCAATTATCAAATTAATATTAACTATGTGTCACAACTACACCAGTGTCACTATTACACAGGTATTTTTTTATACACATACCATTAAAAAAAACATAATTCAAAACATTTACATAATCAATTGACAATAAGGGAAAATAACTTACTGTTTTGAACCCTGATATCTTGGGATGTGGGCCCCGCTAAACTGTAAACATACAAAAACAAATGATTATTCAGATGACATAGAAGTAGCCTATAAGGTACTGGATAGTGAACATCAACGTAAATATCCCTTATAGTATTACTAGGACTGTAGATGTAGAGACAATGGTAGATTCAACATAACATCATAAAAAAAAATACAATAATGTAGAATTTGTAGGATAATGTAGAATACAGTTCTTTATTTAAAATGTAGTTATTTGTTACATTTAAAACCTAGCAGTGCTACTTATTTCTCTGCGAGTGAGGCGGATATATAAAGCATTTTGAAAATAAAACATGATTTTTTGTCTCTCTGAAATTAAACCATCAAGTGATAGATTTTAAACAAATACATGTCTGTCTTTGAACAACCCCATGCCATGATCAGATAGTGGAAAAAACACACCGATCTCTTTAAGAATTTCTTTAAAAAAGAAAAGGTAATTTACCAACAAATCTTCCCAGACCGTGGTGTCCTTACTGGGAATCAGGGAAGCTAGCAGCCAGACCGTGGTATCCTTATTAGGGCTAAGGGGGGTTAGCGTAGACTGTCTGCCCACCAGATCTGAGGAAGCTACCTGGACTGGCAGGCAGCAGTGTTGGAGTCCTCAAGAAGTAAACTGAAATTCCAATGTTCTTCATTTGAATTGGAATTTCAGTTAACTTCCTGAATTGAAATGGAATTGACTCCAACCCTGACTGACAAACATTAGCAGTGTAATTTTAGCACTAGCCTGTAGTCCGTAAAAAAGAGTCTCAGTACTTTTAGATCAACGCAAATTTCAGTAATGTAATGCACAGAGCACATTTTCTACAGCTTTCATCTTTGGGTGTCGAGTAGACTTCTCCATTGGACCATTACTAGTCTATTAGAGCAGTGGGTAGATAGCATCTATAGTTTAGCGAGTCATAATCCAATGCAGAGCCTGGCGCTTGCAACCGCAGGATAGTGTGTTTGATTCCCAGGACCACCCGTACGTAAAATGTTTGCAAGCGTGACTGTAAGTCGCTTTGGATAAAAGCGTCTGCTAAATAGTATTTATATTACATTGTGCTTATATTCTGCATGAATCAGAATTCCTTATCTGATTCGTTCATCACTTCATAAAGCATGAGAGCAACATCTGGCTTGACCCTGCAATAAGGCACTGCATTGTGTGTGACGATTTGGAATAGATCATATTCAGTGTACCTCAGTGTAAAAGTTTAGTTATCTGACATTTGTTATTGAAAGCCCATCTGTGGCTGTATCTTTGTTGGCCTGGTTCAGTGATGTAACAAGACACTTGGGAGTTTACGAGGAGTGAGCGCTCTGTGTTCTTGTTCACCAGCAGATGCCATTGTTACGTAATAAAAAGTGACAAAACACTGAGTAATCATTTATCTGAACACAAATGGCAACCTGAATTTGCTACACAGACCTACACGGCCTCATCAAAACCACTAACCCAAGCAAAAATGTAACTTTCATTCAAACGACTGAACCGATTGTGATGATAGAGAAATCCTCTTCTACCTCTGTCCCCACCCCACCCTATACATCAGCTTACAAATCCACTCTGTACTCTACCCTGCTGCTATCATTGACTGGCTGCAACATAGCATGTTGTGGACCAGCCATTACATAATAAATATGATGCACTGATCATCTCTCTCACTCACCTCACAATGCCAGGCATGTCATGTATTCTGTGAGGGTAAGAGGGTAAGAGGGAAGATAAGAGGGGATGCTTTTAGACTTCCTCTTGTGCTCAGACTAAAGCCTGCACTGCCCTACATGTTGCCACCAATTCCCCTGAGGCAATATGTTGCCAATTACACATTAGGGTTTTTTATTAAGTTAAATGTTCCCTAACAGATGAGCCCAAGGTGTTAGGAGACAGGGCGGAGAATAATTACTTTGGTAAACAGGTCTGATTGATCTTTTCAGTTTAAGATCAAACATGTTAAGCAGTATTGTCCATGTAGAGTTTGTTCCTAAATGCACAAAAGACACCCTGAAAAGTGAAATGAGCCTGAAAATTGTTTTATTGATTATGTTTCAGGATTATTGCATTTGGAATGATCCTTACCTCTTGGATCATCAGGTGACTTTGTTTACTGTATTCTATGTTTTCATCACCTGATTAAATCACATTATAAACTGGGTGGTTCAAGCTCTGAATGCTGGTTGGCTGACAGCCCTGGTATATCAGACCATATACCACGTGTATGACAAAACACGTATTTTACTGCTCTAATTACAATGGTAACCAGTTTATAATAGCAATAAGGCACCGCAGGGTTTGTGGTATGTGGCCAATATACCACGGCTAAGGGCTGTATCCAGGCACTCCGCATTTTGGCGTACGAAAGAACACCCCTTAGACGTGGTATATTGGCCATATACCACACCCCCTCACGTTTATTGCTTAAATATCACAATATCACATAGCTACCCTACAGGGAGCATTATAAGCCCCTGCTGTGTATTCAGGGCATGTTTACAGGCATCTGAATTGAAATATCAATAAAATATGATATGAAGAAATGTATAAACAGTACATGCACAATACTGCCTAACATATTAGCTTAACACCTGATCATATATTTAGATATAAAGCCCCTGTGCTGTCTATTCAGGAAAGGTTGACTGGAGGCTGCTAGAGCCTAGGCAGCAGCAGCTGGGGCAAGTGTCAGGGTTATGACAAAATGCCACATGCCAAAACAGGATGATTAAGAAGTCAGCAGGGTTCAGAAGGTGGGGGTATTCAAGGCCCCAGGAGTAATCTACCGGGCAATCTGCTATCTCATATTTCAGTCAAAATATGGTGGATCCGGCTCCCCCACACTACTGCATTCATTAAAGTTATACAAAATACAATTCATAGGATATTACATCCATGTTCTTAAAATGAACTGTAATAATCCCATTGTCAATCACTAGAACCAAAATCAATTAATTGCTGTCCAATGGAATACTACAAACAAATAAAGGAATTGACTATAACAATCTGTACCCTTTTCGTCATTGTTAACATATTCTATTTAATATATTCAACTGTAAAACTAATGAAAAGAACGTTTCTGTGTTACAGAATTAACTAAATGTTTTTATGTGATTACTGTTTTTACATTTTGATTATTTGAGTGGCAGCAGTGCCAGACATATTGAGGTGAATAGCGTAGAATAAAATATAAGATAATTCCTCCATCTAGAATCTTATGGATCTGTACTCAAATAGTGTAATTCTCAGAAGAAGGCTGTCTCTGCAGTATACAGCATACAGAATTTGACTCCATCTCATCTCTGATGTAGCAGCACTCATCCCTGCCTATTTTTTGTAGTGTATATATGGATTTGCCCTGTAAACTGATGCCTTCAGAGCAACACCCATGGATTGTCTCTTGTATTTCACTGACAGAGCCCTAGTAGCTACATTTGCATTGCAGATGTGCACACTATAGTATAGTACCCTACGGTAACAGTGCAGCACATCTCAAATGTACAAGAGGGAAATCACTATCACAATGGTTACAGATAATACGAGATCATGCTTTTTACAGATTCACAAACGCATTCTAAAACTGTATCTTTCTCCTCATTCCCACGGTCTCCATCACACTATAAAAGACCCTCGTTCTTCCCCTCCGTCTGCACAGCATCCATCCATCGCCCTGACTGACTCCAGCCTAGAGTTGAAATAGCTCCTTTCACACCTACCTTTTTTCCACAACCGCAGACACTTGATCAAAGGACAAAGTGACCTGCAGAAAAACGACAGAAAATAAATAAAAATTCATAAAGAATTCTTGTTTTGCCATGGAGCCGGCCAGGTGAGACTGCTACAGATGATGACTGCTTCATAACGTTCTTCGATAAGAGCCGAAGCCTGAACCTAATGATGGACACGGGCAGCAGCCAATAGGCATCTAGAGGGAGGTGTAATCATGTGTCACGGTCACACCCACTCAGAAAACACGCACACAAAGCCCATGAGCTGTCCTCAACAAAACTGATTCATAAATACACAGATAATTATATGTTCAAGGTCATTATGCTTGCCGGGATTTTTTTTCGATAGGGAAGGCACCCCCATGATTAAATGACCTAGATACGATGCTATCTCTATTGTAATTAATTTGAAGGATAAACCAGTTATCTGTCCCTCATACCATCATGGCCACCTAATCATCCCCAGCTTCCAATTGGCTCATTCATCCCCCCTCCTCTCCTCTGTAACTCCCCAGCTCGTTGCTGTAAATGAGAACGTGTTCTCAGTCAATTTACCTCGTACATTAAGGGTAAAATTAAACATTTTAAAAATATTTCTGGGAAAAAAAACTGCATCAGATACGATCATGGGTTAATAAAGCAGTATGAAATGTGACATAATACATGTTAATCCACTGGAATTACATCCTCATTCTCATCAATGGAATATAGCTGTCTGACAATAGAGGAATCCGTTCTCTCTCCTAGACTAGTCTACCTTTCTGTCTGTACATCAGTAACCCATAAATGATGAGACTGTACAATATGCTTGTAAAGAACAGACAGGCCCGCACACTGTTTATGCTCCTAATTCACCGCTTTATTGACTACGTTTCGATCGAAACGGATCTTCTTCGTCAGGTCAAACAGACTGTGCTCACATCCCAAAATATACACATTTCACCTTACATGACCGTTAAGCACATGATGCATGGTTGGTGTGGAAACAATTCAACTCACTTTTGCGCATAGTCAATCATAATTAATCACAGAGGTACATATGGTCATAAAGGATTATATACATACAAAAGTTCAAACCGAGGCAAACCTAGGTACAATATTCTACAATAAAAAAGTAGGGTCAAAAAAACATAGGCTATCAATGGACTAATTCATAATATTGTAATCATCTAAATAGCAATAAAATAATAAAATAGAGCCTAAACATAACATAAAATAATAGAAAATGCTAATGATATGATAATAGTGTTTTTTAAATTAAGGGGTGGTGGCACCAGTCAGTTGTCATAATAAAATGAGTTGTGGATTGAAATACAGTGCCTGCTGCTGCAACTGGTGCTAGTTAGCGGTGCGCGCTACGCTAGTGTCGTGTCAATCGGTGACGTCACTCTCTGAAACCTCGAAGTAGCTGTTTCATTTGACTTTGATTGCTGCTATGCAAGGGCCGATTGGTAACGACGTTTCGAGGGTGACTGTTGTCGATGTGTGTAGAGGCACTGGCGGTTCTGGGGGGGGTCAGTGCCCCTGTGACAACCCTTATGGCCCCCCCTAAATGTGGAGTATGAATAATTTTTCCATAACAAATTTTTGCTATCATTCTTTTTTTACATCCGTTATTAGACAGTGGCAACGCGGAACACTACTTAAACCCACACATTTACTAGAGGGACATGGTCTTTTGCCTGCTAATGCCTGCAATGCAGTGAAGAAAACGATATTACAACAATAACGTCTAATGTAACTGGCCCCTCTAACAGTACAACTGGCCCCAGCTTGGCCCCCCCAGTTGAAATGGTCTAGAACTGCCACTGTGTAGAGGGTCTCTGATTCACGCCCAGGTTGGGGCGAGGAAAGGGACGAAAGCGCAGTACTGTTTGACCGCTGCCTACCTCAAAATATCCCATTGGTTTCTTGACATACAGTGAAGTCGAAAGTTATTTGAGCAGTGACACATTTTGTTGTTGTTTTGGCTCTGTACTCCAGCACTTTCAAATTACACAATGATAAGATTAAAGTGCAGACAGTCACCTTAGATTTGAGGGTATTTTCATCCATATCGGGATACCGTTTAGAAATTACAGCACTTTTTGTATGTAGTCCCCCCATTTTAGAGAACCAAACGTATTTGGACAAATGATTTGTGCCTCTGTAACTTTCTCAATTATCATTTGTCAAGATTCATTAATAATCATGGTAGCATCCAAATTAATGTATAATTGTTTAGAGACATATTATATTTTTATTTACAATAAAAGTGACTCCAGAATGACACAATACATTATCAACCATTCATTTCCATTGGGCACAAAATAATCTGAAACACAACCAAAACAAACTGCAAATGCATCCAACAAGTTTGTAGAGTCACAAACTTGATGTAGTCATTGCATGCTAGAAATATGGTACCAAATAGGCTACCGGTACTACTTTTGTTTACTTTAATACAAATGTACAGTAGCAGTCAAAAGTTTGGACACATCTACTCGTTCAAGGGTTTTTCTTTACCTTTACTTTTTTCTACATTGTAGAATAATAGTGAAGACATCAACACTGTGAAATAACACATATGGAATCATGTAGTAACCAAAAAAGTGTTAAATAAATCCAAATATATTTTAGATTTGAGATTCTTCAAAGTAGTCATCCCTTTGCCTTGATGACAACTTTGCACACTCTTGGCATTCTCTCAACCAACCAATTAACAGGTGTGCCTTCTTAAAAGTTAATTTGTGGAATTGATTTATTTCTTAAGGTGTTTGAGCCAAACATTTGTGTTGTGACAAAGTAGGGGTGGTATACAGAATATAGCCCTATTTGGTAAAAGACCAAGTCCAAATTATGGAAAGAACAGCTCAAATAAGCAAAGAGAAATGACAGTCCATCATTACTATAAGACATGAAGGACAGTCAATCTGGAAAGTTTTCTTCAAATTTCTTCAAGTGCAGTCGCAAAAACCATCCAGCGATTTGATGAAACTGGCTCTCATGAGGACGGCCACAGGAAAGGAAGACCCAGAGTTACCTCTGCTGCAGAGGATAAGTTCATTGGAGTTACCAGCCTCAGAAATTGCACCCTAAATAAATGCTTCATATTCAAGTAACAGACACATCTTAATATCAACTGTTCAGAGGAGACTTGGTGAATCAGGCCTTCATAGTCAAATTTCTGCAAAGAAACCACTACTAAATAACACCAATAAGAAGAAGAAGAGACTTGTTTGGGCCAAGAAACATGAGCAATGGACATTAGACCGGTGTAAATCTGTCCTTTGGTCTGTTTCCAACCTCCGTGTCTTTGTGAGACACAGAGTAGGTGAACAGATTATCTCTGCATGTGTGGTTCACACCGTGAAGCATGGAGGATGAGGTGTGATGGTGTGGGGGTGCCTCTGGTGACACTATCTATGATTTATTTAGAATTCAAGGCACACTTAACCAGCATGGCTATCACAGCAATATGCAGTGACACGCCATCCCACCAGGTTTGCGCTTAGTGGTACTATAATTTGTTTTTCAACAGGACAGTGACCCAACACACCTCCAGGCTGTGTAAGAGCTATTTGCCCAAGAAGGAAAGTGATGGAGTGCTGCATCAGATGACCTGGCCTCCACAATCACCCGACCTCAACCCAATTGAGATTGTTTGGGATGAGTTGGACCGCAGAGTGAAGGAAAAGCAGCCAACAAGTGCTCAGCATATATGGGAACTCCTTAGAAAAGTATTCCAGGTGAAGCTGGTTGAGAGAATGCCAAGCATGTGCAAAGCTGTCATCAAGGCAAAGGGTGGCTACTTTGAAGAATCTAACATATATTTAGATTTGTTTAACACTTTTTGGTTACTACATGATTCAATATGTGTTATTTAATAGTTTTGATGTCTTCACTTTTATTCTACAATGTAGAAAATAGTAAAAATAAAGAAAAACCCTTGAATGGGTAGGTGTGTCCAAACGTTTGACTGGTCCTGTAAGTGAATTTGTCCAAAATGCTTTTGGTTCCCTAAATTGAAGGGACTACGTACAAAAAGAGCTTTAATTTCAAAATAGTTTACTGAGCCGATATGGAGGAAGATACACTAAAATTAAAGCTGACAGTCTGCACTTTAACCTCATAGTCTTTGTATCAAATCCAGTGCTAGATCCCAGAGCCAAAACAACAAAAAATGTGTCACTGTCCAAATACATTTGGACCTCACTGTATATTACTAGAGGACATCTTGAATTATGTCTCTGTAGTTGCTTTGTCACATGAAATTAGACGTGATAAAGCAAGACTAGTCCAATGAGTCTATACTAGTGATGGGCAGCCTAGTAGACTGGGATCGTTTTCAGTTGCATGCCACTGCCCTGCTATCTACTGCTAAAACCCTCTCCTTTATAAAACAATCTCAAATTCTTCACCAATGGTGGAGGTTGTAGTTGTAGTACCTAGCTAGGCAAGTAAAGGCAGGGATTTCACCTCACTCCTCTTTCGCATAATTTACTGGCTACTATATCATCTTGAATAAGATATGTCTCTTCAGAGCTGAGTTGTCAGGCAAGAAGAGAAACGCTCATGAGTTTGATGGAAGGCCGGTTAGAGGAAGGAGTGGGACGGAAGATGGCGGAAACTAATATTTTGTTTGAAACTGCTAGTGAGTCGAGTGAACCTAATAGTACAGAAAGTGAGAATGAGTGGGTTACAGTGGCGAAGAAAAAGGGAAAAGTAAAGCTATGTTGGAAAATAGGAAACCACTAGACTCGTTTTGGGTGGGAGTCAGCGTTTTGGATATATGCTACTTGGGAAATCCATTTAACGTCTCCAGGAAAATGCGGAATGTGTTGGAAGAAAGTGTGGAGTCGGTGAGAGTCACAAGAAATTGTCTTTTTTAGATTTTTTGTGTGTCTGCGGAACAGAAGAAGGGTGTTTTAAGACTGAAAAAGATATCGGAGTGGGATGTTTCCTGCATGTATTTTCGTAGCAGGGCAACTATCAAGGGGATTATTTCCGGGTGGCGCAAGAAATAAAGGCAGAGGATAAAACTGAAGACATCGATGGAGTGGTTGGTGCACGTCGACTGACCTGTATGGTGGACGGAGAAAAGAAGTTCACTTCATCTATGCTAATGTTCTTTGATGAAGAGTCTCTCCCTTCTCATATAAAGTTAGGATTCATGAGATACCCTGTAAGAGCTTTTGTGCATAAGCCCCTTCAATGTCATACATGTAAAATATTTGGTAATGTGTCAATTGTGTGCAGAAGGGAAGAATATTGAACGCCAGTAGAAGGGAAATATTGCAACTGTGGAGGTGAACATGCACCTGAATTCTTGGAGTGCCCTGGTGAAGGAGAATGAGGTGGCAAGGGTAAGGAGTGTCCAGCATGTCTCCTATCTGGAGGTGGTGAGAAAATGAGAAGGAACGAGTGGCAGGGAAGAAGCAATGGTAGTAGAGCCACCACAACCAGGGAAGGTTTCTCATCAACAGAGGGATAGTGAAATGCTACATGCTAAAAAGGTGGACGTTGTATTACTTATTGCAATGGTCATAAACTGTACAGCACAAGCGGAAAAGAAGTCTACAAAAATTGGTATCATTGTGAATGCCGCTGAAAGTTATTTTATTTTTTTTGATTTTACAGCCGAGGCGACGCAAGAAATCCTGTCGGTGGATGTAGCCCCATCATAGGTATGTATTTTGGAGTGGACTGTGATTGAAGAACTGTGATGTTTATTTATTTTTAGTTTACATGTTTTATTTTGTATGATGTTGTTTTCACCATTTCCTGAAATGTGTTTATGTTTGTTTCTTATTCAATACCTGGTCCAGCTGGTGGCTGTAATGCACCATTAACATTTTATGCCAACCGCCGTTAAAACCCATCGAAGAAGAAGAATGTCTCTTCAGACTCGTTTTGACTGATGATCTGTCGCATTTTGAATCAGGCAGGTAAACATCTCAATATTATATAGACTTGATACAACAAAGCTATCACAAATAATGCACATGCTATTTCACTAAATCGTGTATTTTTAATCATGTTTATTTAAATGTAGCTACATTTTAAAATACGCTAAATTTACGGAGCGAAAACAACGCCAAACAGGCATGTTAGTATCCACCTCTGGGGTCCTGCGAGGAGACATTGCCGCGGAGGATTCTGGTCTTCTTTCTTTCTAGCCTGGGTTCGTAATCTGCAAACATGGGTACGAGAATTTTTTATTTTTAACGGAACTGTTAAAAATCGATCAATGTCTTTTCTACATTGACATGGAATTTGAATGTATTCTTAGCCATTTGGTTATTATCGTGGCAGAACAGGATGTGTTTGTAGACACGTTGTGAAAGTTTTCCCACCAGCCACCCAGCGCTCCGCAACGTGGAGACGGCCGTAACATGCCGTCGGTGCTGGCCAGACCATGCCTTTCAGTCAACAAACATTTATGTAGCCACTTACCAGAGTTTTGGTTACAAAGTTATTGAAATGGATGTGAACTCTGCGTAAGCAATTTGGTTAAATGTAACTAAATTATTTTTCAATTAACTTGTTAGCTAACTGCTACAGTGCTAACCGCTTTTGATGCGGTGTTAATTTCCGGATATTTTGTGTCGCTATCGGTAGTTGGCTGACTCACCAAACAATGTTTTGTTGGACAATATTAAGTAAAAAGCTAGCTAACTACCATTTTTAACTATTTACTTTGTATCCCTTTAGGAAAGTGTCGTGGTCTGCGTACAGCCAGGAAGCTGCGTAACCACCGTCGTGAGCAGAGATGGCACGATAAACAGTACAAAAAGGCCCATCTCGGCACTGCCCTGAAGGCTAATCCCTTCGGAGGCGCTTCCCACGCCAAGGGAATTGTACTTGAGAAAGTGTAAGTACATCACAACAACCCTGATATCCTCACTAATGATCAGGGCCCGTATTGAGAAAGTGTCATGCAGATCAGGTTTCAGCATAATCTGAAAGCCGAACCAGATTCAGCACCACTGCTACTCTGGGAAATGTTAATACAGACCCTAATGTCTTCTCTGAGTATCAATCATGTCATCCAGAATGCCAGTTCCAAATGTTTCTATCCCTGTCTTACAGTGGTGTTGAAGCTAAGCAACCCAACTCCGCCATTAGGAAGTGTGTCAGGGTCCAGCTCATCAAGAACGGCAAGAAGATCACCGCCTTTGTCCCCAATGATGGTTGCTTGAACTTCATCGAGGTAAGAGTCAACTATTCAGCCTGGCACCCAAGCATTTTTCCAACGTAGTGTCTTCTTTTTTAATTCAACTACTTTACATTTTTTATTTACATCCACTGTGTAAAGGGTCTGATGGATGCAGTTGAGTGTCTATAAAATGTGCCTGATATCCACTAAATAACAGGGCTGTCTACAGTGAGATCAAATGAGCCTAAATATTTGATGTGCAGTCTGTATATTTTGAATTTAGGAGCACCAGTGCGCCTAGAAAAATGTTAAGATTCTAGCTTTAATCTTAATATTGCGTTATTTCTTAATTCCATTCATCTTTTTAGATGTGTGTGTATTGTCTATTGTTAGATATTTCTGCACTGTTGGAGCAAGGAACACAAGCATGTGTATGCAGCAATAAAATGTGATTTGATACCTCAAATATTTTCCATTGTGCGCCTATTACTATGTACATGCATTTTTTTTTTTTTTTATGTAGTTGCACCTGCTCCTTGTAAAAAAATAACGTCAGCATAGAGCCCTGAGTAATATTAAGAAAGAAAATAATATATAAATATGGTGTGATGTAGTCTGGGATGATATTTATGGTATTCAATGATGCATGTTGTCGTGTGTATTCAGCTTGTTTCCCTTGGTCTTTCAGGAAAATGACGAGGTTCTGGTGGCAGGATTCGGTCGTAAGGGACACGCCGTCGGTGATATCCCTGGTGTACGTTTCAAGGTGGTCAAAGTGGCTAACGTCTCCCTGCTGGCCCTCTACAAAGGCAAGAAGGAGAGACCCAGATCTTAGACAGTTCTGATCCGGAAATCAATAAAATGTTTTCACAATTCCAATCGGTTTGTTGCTCATTTTGTTGTGATTTTGATATGTTGCAGAGTTGGGCAACTCTGGTGGTCCTCGGAAGTGTATGTTTTTAGTTAGTTTTCCAAATCACCATGTGATTTAGACCAGGGATACTAGGCGTAGTGTGTGTGTGTGTGTGCCATTGAAAGAATCAGCTGACATTCTGGCCCCAGAGGACTGAAGTTACCCATCCTGGTTCCTGATCTGAGGGTCTTCTCTGATTCACTTCTACATGTCCAGGTTGATTATTAGAATGACAACTCAAGCAATTTCTTTTTTATAAAGTTAATGTCCTCAAGATGTGAGTGTGTGATCGTGCCAGCAGAGCATCAGTGGTGCTGATGTGTTCAGCTCTACCCAAGCTGCCTGTTCTGGCAATTTACATCTACACTTGTTCCATTTGCTGTTTTATTTAAAGCTTAGTGTCTTGATTGGTCATAGAGTAGATGCATTTCATCTTCAGTCAAGTTTTGCCTCACTGACATGTCACATGTACCCCTCCGGTAATGAGGACTTATTTCATGCTGTGGCGTCAACTGGAACTTACAGGCATGGATGTCACAGCTGCCAATAAGAGGCAATGTCTTTAATTCTTCTCAACCATGATTGATGTATCTCATTTCATCATACACTTGCCAGTGTCCTAATTTAGCCACACCTGTCAACATATCATTTACAGTCCTTTTGAACCGGTATAAAAGCTGTCCAACAGATTGTGTGATCCTTGTTTTGATGTGGCGTAGTGCTGTAGCGATTGATTTCGAAAGGTGGGAGCATAGATTGCATTGGCCGGAGCCTTTGTTTTAATAACTATTTTAGTCTTGTTGAGCTCGAAGGACCAGACCGTTGAATATGGCAAGAAGGATCTTAGGACATTTTACACAATGATACTAATCCCATCTTCCAGAATGTAATATCCTTTCATCCCCATTAATAGGATTACATTTTGATGATTTGATGTGTGTGATGCAATGTCCAGTAGTCTAGACATATATTGAGACATGCAGTGTTAACCTGAATGACAAATTAATTGGTGTTTGGGTGGAAGAAAATTTGCTGCAGATTATGAAAGTGACATGTTTGGGGATAATAGGACATGAAATGGACAGTTTGAATCAAGAAGATGACGCGGACTTGTGGCCAGCTGCTGCTGAAATTATAATTGTGGGAAAATGCTGTCAGTTCCTTTAGTACTTTATCACAGACCGAAAACATGCTGTCAGATCATTCTTATGTCGTGAGAATAATCTGTACTTTCCCTAATCCTTTCTATACTAAAAAAATATATAAATGCAACGTGACAATTTCAATGATTTTACAGAGTTACAGTTCATGTAAGGAAGTCAGTCAATTGAAATGAATTAATTAGGCCCTATCAATTGATTTCACAAGAATGGGCAGGGGCGCAGACATGGGTGGGCCTTGGAGGGCATAGGCCCACCCACTGGGGAGTCAGGCCCAGCCAATCAGAATTACTTTCTCCCCCTCAAAAGTCCTTTATTACAGACAGAAGTACTCCTCAGTTTCATCAGCTGTCGGGGTGGCTGGTCTCAGACGATCCCGCAGGTGAAGAAGCCGGATGTGGAGGTCCTGGGCTGCGGTTGTGAGGCTGGTTGGACGTACTGCCAAATTCTCTAAAATGACGTTAGAGGCGGCTTATGGTAGAGAAATTAACAAATTCTCTGGCAACAGCTCTGGTGGACATTCCTGCAGTCAGCATGCCAATTGCACGCTCCATCAAAACTTGAGACATCTGTGGCATTGTGTTGTGTGACAAAACTGCACAAGAGTGGCCTTTTATTGCCCCCAGCACAAGGTCCACCTGTGTAATGATAATGCGGTTTAATCAGCATCTTCATATTTTGAGAGAATTAAGCTTTTTCTGCATATGGAACATTTCCCAGGATCTTTTATATCAGCTCATGAAACATGAGACCAACACTTTACATTTTTGTTCAGTGTACCTGGACAAATGCAGAAGAACGGCAATCAAAATAAAAGTTCTACCAGAGCGAACATGTTATTTTTGCGACATAAAGTTTGTATGTTAAAACTATTCATAAAATTAATACGTTTTTTATGTCACTCGTGCCCATGCGCAGATCAAATACACAGCTGGAACGCAGATTAAGCTATCTACTAATAATGTCCTAATAATTTTAAAAGATTGCTCAGAAAACCAGGTGATCTAATAAGCGCATGCTTACTTCGATTTTTGGCCTTACGCAGGTTAAGATAAACAGAGTAAAGTGTTTACATAACTATTGCCGTACTCTGCCTACTGACATTATCAGTTTATTATCAAATTATTAATATGCATGTAAAGTTATTTTCACCTAGTGGAGGTGGGGGTCACATACATGGAAACCTTCAACTAAAGTAACATTGAATTATGGATAAGTACTAAAATTGAATACACTAACACATTTCAATAGTCTATTTGAGATACTAAATTGTCATATTTTGTTTAAATCATTTGAGAGCTTTAAATCAAATCAATGTTATTTGTTGCATGCTCCAAATACAACTGGTGTAGACTTTACCGTGAAATGCTTGGTTACGAGCCCTTCCCAACAATGCAGAGTTTAAAAATAAAATAGTAACACACGAGGAATAAAATAGAAGACACAAGAATGGAGCTATATACAGGGAGAACCAGTACCAGTGCATCCACTTAGCCTAACTTTCAGTAAGGTTATCAGGTTTAATAAGAGAGATTGTGGTTGTTGCCAAGAGTGATCTCACGGTACTCTTTTCTCACAGCATTCCTTCAGAAGAGGCAGAGAGGATTACATTGAATCACTTCAGTGGAGGTGTCGGGTGAGTGATGAGAGATGGGTGATAGTGAGTGACAGGAATCCAGCAGCCAGAGCCTGGGCAGGGCAGCAACCCATCCATCCTCTCCACAGGCAGAAGTCTGGTGACCTTCAAACAACTGGAGTAGCACAGAGAAACAGTTAACAGATAACACTTCCTGGATGATGCTGTCGGTGAGTAATGATGGACAGACACTTCATTACACTGGACATTTTCACATAAGTATGGGTGGTGATTAAATTGTCTTATTTAAAATAATGCAGTGAGAATTCACTTAGAAGGTATTGCATGCATTCTTTCCGCTTTCAAAACTGTAAACTGTTCAATTGTGAATCTTAAAGGAAGAATGTCCATGCAAATAGTCTTTCATGCATCTGTTTCATATTTACTTGCTCTAGTCTATGATCTTTATAAAAGCATGAATTCCGTCATAAATGTGCATCTGTTTGTGTCTATCAGTAGCAACATGCAGGAGCAGGAAAAGTGTGTCAGTGAGTGTCGTTCAGTGTGCCAGAGGTACAGAGAAACCCTGGTCGCTGGTCTGTCTCATGATCAGGTATTTATAGCAGGAGAGGTATAAATAGCCCCAGAATGGAGAAAAACTGATCCCCTTTAAACCACGAAGGACGCCATAGCCACATTACAGCCTGATTACGAAAGGTAAAAGAAAACAAACTGCATCATAGTATAAACCTAGTCTTGGTGTGTTAGATCATATGAAAGTTAATATAAATGAGTCATGTGGGCCTACACTAAATGTCTACTGTAAGGGGGTTTTCTCTTCAATATGTAAAGAAAAAGTTTAGAATTCTAAAATCCATGAGATTGTTAGCTATAGACCTACAGCCCTTAATTAGATGAAGATTGAAACACAGTATTACATTTCATTACAAATGCATCCTTAAAATGGAACATTTGAAACCTGCCATTTACTGCGCCATGGGCCGTTGAACACATGCATGCTTGACATATCACAACAAGGGGTTATGACTCACGACCTTCTATGTGTTTGCATGGATGCGTTTATGAATATTTTGACCTGGATACCTGTTATTTTGTTATACATGATGCAACATGCTAATTTAAATCAGTCTGACTAAATTATTGGGCATATCCACCAAACCAACTAAGAGTATTGTTGGGCATAGTAAACAATGTAAACTTGGTTGATTGTTGTGAAGGGATGGGCCTGTCACATGCATGCCATGCTATAGGTCATGCCAGGTGATAGTTTGTCTTGTTGAGTTTAGCTGGAGAGATCCCCACTAGAGAGACTGCAAGAGGCCTGGACATGCACTTTGACGCACTAGGATATGAAGGTGACGACTATGAGGATGTGGACACTCAATACATGATTGAACAGAGTCTTCTGGAATGTAACAAGCAGATTGAATCGTGGGATTCCAGCCTAGGGGATGAGTGCAGGTACACAGCTTCTTGCTTCACCCTTTTGAACCTTTAGAAGCACACCAGACACAGATACACAGGTCTGCCCAGATAGTAGTATAGTTATACATTTTATGTTGGTCCTGAGATTGTAAACACTTCTCCAGACATTATAAAGAGGTTATAAATTATAAAGTCTGTATCTGGAACTCACACCCTCATCATGAGGATGGTGGCACAGGTTTTATGGTGTGACTTTTTTCTTTCCACAGTCAAGATATAACAGATAATGTAAAAATCTTCTCCGCCATAAGAAAAGGTGAGTAGTGAGTGCCGGTTCTGCACTATTGGTTATTTACTGTGTCTCCATAACAGCAGTATTCTCCTTGATAATCCTCTCTGCTTCCTGGTTTGTTGCCAGGTGACGAAGCAGCTCTCCGCCAGCTGTCTGTCAGCCAGAGTGCTTTCTCTGAAGTGGACAACAGAGGCTGGATCCCCCTACATGAGGCCGTTAGTCAGAAGAACCAAAATATTCTAGAGGTCACCTTTGCAGGTTTGTACATCTTTGTCTCGTCCCTACACACCAAGGTCAATTAAATCATGCATTGTTTCGAGAAGATACCAACAATCAAAGGGACATTAAAGACCAAAATAAAAGTTTGTCCGATGTTTTCAAGGCTCAAAAGTACACAGAACCAAAATATAAATGCAACAATTTCTAAGTTGTTACAATAAATATAAAGAAATCAGTGAATTGAAATAAATTCATTAGGCCTAATCTATTGATTTCACATGACTGGGCAAGGGCGCAGCCATGGGTGGGCCTGGGAGGGAATAGGCCCACCCACTTGTGAGCCACCGGGGAGCCAGGCCCAGCCAATCAGAATGAGTTTTCTCCCACAAAAGGGCTTTAGATACTCCTCACCACCCCCTCCTCATACGATCCCGCATGTGAAGAAGCCGGATGTAGAGGTCCTGGGCTGGCGTGGTTACACGTGGGCTACGGTTCTGAGGCCGGTTGGACGTACTGCCAAATTCTTTAAAACAATGTTGGAGGCGGATTATGGTAGAGAAATGAACATTGAATTATCTGGCAACAGCTCTGATGGACATTCCTACAGTCTGCATGCCAATTGCACGCTCCCTCAAAACTTGAGAGATTTGTGTCATTGTGTTGTGTGACAGAACTGCACATTTTAGAGTGGCCTTTTATTGTCCCCAGCACAAGGTGCACCTGTGTAATGATCATGCTGTTTAATCAGCTTCTTGATATGCCACACCTGTCAGGTGGATGGATTATGTTGGCAAATGAGAAATGCTCACAAACAGGGATGTAAACAAATTTGTGCAGAAAACATGAGAGAAAAGCTTTTTTTGCTTATGGAACATTTCTGGGATTTTTATTTCAACTCGTTAAATATGGGACCAGCACTTTACATGTTGCGTTTATATTTTTGTTCACTATGAGTTCACGTTTCCTTTCAATGATAATATAATATTTAAGTATAATGATAGATCATAAGACTGACTTGATGTACGCCTTCCTCAGCGTCGAGTCAAAATGCAGTGCAATGTCGGACCGTCCGGGGAAAGACACCTCTGTTCCTGGCGGTGGAGAGAGGTCTGATAGAGAACGCCACCTTTCTGCTACAGAACCGTTCCAGTTCTGACTGCCAGGATGACGAAGAGGACTCACCGCTAGTTATAGGTAAACCTGTCTGCATCCTCTGTTATTAATGTACTCAAAACACACTGAAGGTTAGTCTCTTGTGACAGACTCCAGCTCACATGATATTTGGTTCTGGGAATAACTGAATGTAGAGCTGTCAGAACAATAGACAGTCCAAATGTAAGCCTATGTAGTCCTGACAATGAGAAGAACTCTAGGACATGTAGGATCATTACAGACCTATCCCACTTCTCTCCTTCCATCCAACAGCTATCAGAAACAATCGTCTGGACCTGGCCAAACTCCTACTGGGGTTCGGTAGCAATGTGAACCTGGAGGGATGTCACAGCAGGACCCCCCTCCACGAGGCTGCCAAGTTGGGACGGGAGGACTTTGTGGAGCTGCTTCTCAGGTCTGGAGCCAACCCAGACGCCAGGTCCGACTATGGGCTCACGCCCCTGGCCCTTGCCGCTCAGTGTGGGCATGTGAAAGTAGTCCAAGCCCTCGTCCAGAAAGGTACAGTAGCCTATGTCAGTGGTTCCCAAACTGTGGGGTGCGCCCGGGTCCCCACCCCCCAAAAGTATATAATTATATATATATATATATATATATATATATATATATATATACAGTACCAGTCAAAAGTTTGGACACACCTACTCGTTCAAGGGTTTTTCTTTATTTTTTACTATTTTCTACATTGTAGAATAATAGTGAAGACATCAAAACTATGAAATAACACATATGGAAACAAAAAAGTGTTAAACATATCAAAATATATTTTAGATTCTTCAAAGTAGCCACCCTTTGCCTTGATGACAGCTTTGCACCCCTCTTGGCATTCTCTCAACCAGCTTCATGAGGTAGTCACCTGGATTGCATTTCAATAATAAGGGATGCTTTGGTAAAAGTTAATTTGTGAAATGTCTTTCCTTCTTAATGCGTTTGAGCCAATCAGTTGTGTTGTGACAAGGTAGGGGTGGTATACAGAAGATAGCCCTATTTGGTAAAATACCAAGTCCATATTATGGCAAGAACAGCTCAAATAAGCAAAGAGAAACGACAGTCCATCATTACTTTAAGACATGATGGTCAGTCAATCCGGAAAATTTCAAGAACTTTGAAAGTTTCTTCAAGTGCAGTCACAAAAATCATCAAGCGCTATGATGAAACAGGCTCTCATGAGGACCGCCACAGGAAAGGAAGACCCTGAGTTACCTCTACTGCAGAGGATAAGTTCATTTGAGTTACCAGCCTCAGAAATTGCAGCCCAAATAAGTGCTTCACAGAGTTCAAGTAACAGACACATCTCAATATCAACTGTTCAGAAGAGACTGCGTGAATCAGGCCTTCATGGTCGAACTGCTGCAAAGAACCACTACTAAAGGACACCAATAATAAGAAGAGTATTGCTTGGTCCAAGAAATACGAGCAATGGACATTAGATTCGTGGAAATCTGTCCTTTGGTCTGACCAAATTTGAGATTTTTGGTTCCAACCGCTGTGCCTTTGTGAGACGCAGAGTAGGTGAACGGATGATCTCCGCATGTGTGGTTCCCACCGTGAAGCATGGAGGAGGTGTGGGTGTGCTTTGCTGGTGACACTGTCTGTGATTTATTTAGAATTCAAGGCACACTTCACCAGCCTGGCTACCACAGCATTTTGCAGCGATATGCCATCCCATCTGGTTTGCGCTTAGACAGGACAGTAACCCAAAACACCTCCAGGCTGTGTAAGGGCTATTTGACCAAGAAGGAGAGAGTGATGGAGTGTTGCATCAGATGACCTGGCCTCCACAATCACCCGACCTCAAACCAATTGAGAGAATTTGGGATGAGTTGGACTGCAGAGTGAAGGAAAAGCAGCCAGCAAGTGCTCAGCATATGTGGGAACTCCTTCAAGACTGTTGGAAAAGCATTCTAGGTGAAGCTGGTTGAGAGAATGCCAAGAGTGTGCAAAGCTGTCATCAAGGCAAAGGGTGTCTACTTTGAAGAATCTCAAATCTGAAATATATGTTGATTTGTTTAACACTTTTTTGTTTACTACATGATTCCATATGTGTTATTTCATCATTTCTGATGTCTTCACTATTATTCTACAATGTAGAAAATAGTAAAAATAAAGAAAATCCCTTGAACGAGTAGGTGTGCCCAAACTTTTGACTGGTACTGTATATATATCTATTATATATATATTTTTTAAAGGAACTCAGTCCGGCTTTAAACGTACTCTTGAAATTGTAATAGTAGAATGCACAAGGTGCAATTTCGAAATTGGGTAGTGCATCATCAGTTCCTCTTGTCATGTTAATCATTGCATAACTTAGAGAGATATTTATAACTTGTCAGAAATGTCCAGATCAACTAGCCCATGTCAGCTAACGTTTTTTTTTTCCTTCTGTTTTTTAGCCCATAGATATTGTTGTAATTTTTTTGTCACTCAAATATCACATGAATACACATTGGACATGGCAAAATGTCTAGAATTGCAAGAAAATATGCGGCAACATTTTCTTTGTTCCCCATGACAAAATGTGTAGAATTGCAGGAAGTTAACTGTACATTTGCAACATTCTCTCCACCAACAAGTGGGGTGTGAACAGTTTGTGTCATGAACAGTGCTTGTGCCCATAGAAATAGACGATGTTCCCCAAGTGAAAAAATGTGGGAACCCTTGGCTCAATTAGCTTATTTTACTTGTACTGTACTAATGTCTCTGTGTCACAAGGTGGAAAAGTGACAGGTTCTATGTCTGGGTTGAGCAGGCAGAGTGAAGCAGAGGCAGACAACAAAACAAAAGGGATGTTTATTTTCCTAAAGTGGCAATCTGCAATGGATATAATAACAATGCCTATCCCCACCCCTGTTTTAGTAAAAAGCTGAGGGATGGGGCTGGTGAAATTATATCAAAGTGATAGGGTTTTAACCATGTTTTGAGATGAGGCTATACAGTGTTTGTTTACATTTACTTTGTTTACAAATATTGGAGTAAAGCAAGCTCATATTTTGGTTCTGATGTGGTACAATAGTTGAACTAAGCTCAGGAGGCATTTATAAATTGTGTTCTTCAAGAATCAATGGGTACATATCAGATGTAGCAACTGCAGATTGCCCCTTTAAGGCATGTTTTTCCATTATTCTGTGTCAAACACATTCCAGTTTCTCATTTCTGTTCAATTACTTTTTTCCCATAAATATAATTTTCACTTACTTTTTACTCTTAAAACCAGTCTAGTTAAAATCATGCAAAACATACCAACAAACCCCAAAATCAAAAGGGGCACATGAAGTGGCACAGGAAGGGGCACAGGAAGGGGCACAGGAAGGGGCACAGGAAAGGCCGCAGCCCAGCAGGCAGGCATCCATACTACTACTTCTCATATTAAACGTTCAGCTCAAACCCCATTGACCATTTCACCACAAAATCATCAGTCTGCATAGGATCCATCACACCTCTGCACTGCATCACCCCCTGTGGGAAGCCACCAGGAAACACAAAACAGGAGGTTGAAATCACATGATCTGTCAATTAACCAATAAAAATGCTTCATTTAGTTGGCATGCAGATAGGTCATACCTGTTACACAAGCACATGCTGTATCTTATGACTTGGGCCCATATAAGGGCGTATAATTGGCATCAACTAGTTTTTGTATGTCATTGACTTTTTTTTGTTGCTCTGTACAAGCAATACATATTTGTTGTTGTTTGCTGTTTGTAACAGGGGCCAACGTGGAGTCTATGGCCCAGGATTATGCCACAATCCTATTTGAGGCATCTGCCTCTGGCAACCCTGAGATTATTTCTCTGCTGTTGGAGTATGGAGCTGATGCCAATGTCCCCAAACACACCGGACACCTCCCCATCCACAGAGTCTCCCACAGGGGCCATTTACAGTAGGTGGCACCGGTACTGCACCGTTAACCTTGTCACAAATCTGAGTTTAGTGCTTAGAAATCACATTTCAGAGCTCAGTTGGCCTTTCTCTCACTCGCTCACTCGCTCACTCGCTCACTCACTCACTCACTCACTCACTCAGAGCTCTGAAGATCCTGATCCCTGTGACGACCTGTGATGCAGTGTATGAGAGTGGAATGAGCCCCTTACACTCTGCAGCTGCTGGTGGTCACACACCGTGTCTAAAGGCCCTGCTGAAGGCAGGCTATGACCCTAACTACATGTTGCACCCCTGGGTCCGACGTAACTACGACGACCAGCGGAAGTCTGCCCTGTACTTTGCTGTGTCCAACGATGATGTACCCTCGGTCAAGCTGCTGCTGGAGGCTGGGGCCATGCCCAACCAGGACCCTGTCAAGTGCCTACAGGTCAGGCCTCATATTCACAAACAGTCTCAGAGTAGGAATGCTGATCTAGGATCAGTTTAGCTTTTAGATCATAAGGGATAAGATTATATGGACAAGGGAAACCTGATCCTAGATCAGCACTCCTACTCTGAGACACTTTTTGAAAACGGGCCCTCGTGGCTTTTTGTCAAATACCCTTTTTCTCAATCACTTTAGCAAATTTTTCAGATGTAACTGGTATGTTTTAAAAACTCTTAAGTACTAAACTGATAACACTTGTAATGCCCCCTATCTTATATTCAGAACCTTTGATTGTGCATTGATTGGGGTTTCACACATCTTTCACACCTGAGTCATTCATGCAAAATCTAAGTTTTCTGTGAAATACCATGAGAACATTTAGTTTAGTCAATACACCAGATAATGATAAGCTCACCATTTAGTAATTTTAACTACCATTTAATCCAATAGCAAGAAATACAAGATATAAAAATGTCAAAACTGTTCTTTTTGACGTGCTGAATAGAAACAACAGTAGATGGTAAATATAATTTTCTATACATTATTTAGCAAAAAACTTGACATGCAATAAAAAAAAGTATAATTTCTGTCGAATGGCAGGTTGTGAGCAGGTTGAGAAATATGTCAGTCTTATAGTTTAATTATCCTTATACAGTACATACGTAGGACAAATCATCAGAAATAGGGGTATTGTGAAGCAGTTGGCTCCTGTAAAAATGTAGCACGTGTTGTATGCCATTTCTGCCCCATGCGTCAAAATACAAGATCACCTTTTCTACATAACTTTGTCGACTGATACAGTATCACCTGTCAATGTAATTCACATAATGAGTGGAATATATTCTTATATATACAACCCAGGTATTTCAGCAGTGCATTGTACACTACACTATAATTACAAATGGTAGTACATAGTGACTCTTTCCACTTTGTCCTATTAAAGCACACTGGCTGATGGAGAATGATGATGTAGTATTTACAGCCACATCCATATACAGTGCCTTCGGAAAGTATTCAGAACCCTTGAACTTTTCCACATTTTGTTACGTTACAGACTTATTCTTACGGCACACAGTCCTTCTCTCAGCACATATCAAAGCTGCAGGCTAAAGTTAAATCTAGACTTGGTAATCGCTCCTCTTTCACCCCAGCTGCCAAACTAACCCTGATTCAGATGACCATCCTCCAGATGCTAGATTACAGAGACGTAATTTAAAGATCGGCAGGTAAGGATGCTCTCGAGCGGCTAGATGTTCTTTACCATTCGGCCATCAGATTTGCCACCAATGCTCCTTATAGGACGGCTATTGCCAAGAAACTGAATATCTCATACAACGCTGTGTACTACTCCCTTCACAGAACAGTGTAAACTGTCTCTAATCAGAATAGAAGGCCCCGGTGCACAACTGAGCAAGAGGACAAGTACATTAGAGATTCTAGTTCGAGAAACAGATGCCCGTGCACCGGGGCCTCCCACTCCTCTTTCTATTCTGGTTAGAGCAAGTTTGCGCTGTTCTGTGAAGGGGAGTAGTACACATTGTTGTACAAGATCTTCAGTTTCTTGGTAATTTCTCGCATGGAATAGCATTCATTTCTCAGAACAAGAATAGACTGACGAGTTTTAGAAGAAAGTTCTTTGTTTCTGGCCATTTTGAGCCTGTAATCGAACCCACAAATGCTGATGCTCCAGATACGCAACTAGTCTAAAGAAGTCCAGTTTTATTGCTTCTTCAATCAGGACAACAGTTTTCAGCTGTGCTAACATAATTGCAAAATGGTTTTCTAATGATCAATTTGCCTTTTAAAATTATAAACTTGGATTAGCTAACACAATGTGCCATTGGAACACAGGAGTGATGGTTGCTGATAATGGGCCTCTGTACACCTATGTAGATATTCCATTAAAAATCAGCCGTTTCCAGCTACAATAGTCATTTATAACATTAACAATGTCTACACTGTATTTATGATCAATTTGATGTTATTTTAATGGACAAAAAATTTGCTTTTCATTCAAAAACAAGGACATTTCAAAGTGACCCCAAACTTTTGAACGGTAGTGTATGTTTACTAGGCACTACATAATCTTGGTTCAGTAGTTATCAGTTTGGAGCAGTTTGATTAAGTGATAGTTAATTGTATTGTTAACAAATGAGAAGTCTAAAAAAAGCATGAGCAGGTGCACACTCAGAGAAAATGATTTAGTGTAGAGGTGCTGACTAACGGTGAATAAACATTGAAGCTATGAAAACAAAGAGAGTCGCACACTCCATATATATAACCTCTCAGTAGTTTATTGGGTAAAAAAACACCAATGTTTCAACATCGCTGTGCCTTCTTCAGGGTAATGTTATGAATGTGTGAACAAATGACAAGAAAATCATATCAAAAGTAAAATTAATATTGCATTTTGAAAAGCAGATACTTTGATTGAATATGTATCCAAATTGAAAGAGTGATTTGGTGCAGTGAACAAGTGCCTTTGTGAATGTGTTTGTTGTACTCAAGTCGATTGAAAATGCGCTTAGTGTTTTCAAACATGAACCATTATGATGATCTGTTTTGATTGTTGTGCATATAATTGTGAAAATGTACCACATACTTGTGAAAGTTGCACACAAAACAAACTGTAATAAAGTAGAGGATTCACCTAGGTTTGATAGAAAGGTGCACTTATCAACACACAGCAACACACTCTTTTTCCCTCCTGCAGGTGGCTCTGAGGTCAGGCAACCTAGAGATGATCTACGTCCTGCTGAGGTTCGGAGCCAACGTCAACTACTTCTCCCGCATCAATACCACCCACTTCCCCTCCGCGCTGCAGTACGCCTTGAAGGACGAGGTTGTCCTGCGCATGCTTTGTAACTATGGCTACGATGTCCAGCGCTGCTTCGAGTGCAACTACGGTGAAGCGTCCCATGTTCCTGATGACTATGAGGGCTGGACCAATACTGTCATCAACGACTCCATGGTAAGGAGGATGTTGGTAGGGTGAATAGGTCCAGGGGTTTCTCTCTGGTCAGGTTATGTGGCTAAGTATTGTTCTTTAGTTCCTTAAAGCTAGAATCCAAAGATGCTACATCCATTTTTGGACATTAATGATATTCTTGAATTCTTGAAGAATGAACGTATAAATGCCTCATGAATTGAGGTACCCCATCCGAACCAAAAATAAACGTAATTGTTTGAATTCAGGATTCTAGCTTTAAAATGTTAGGCTCCTAGTATGCTTATAACAAGTTAGAACACATGAAGTAATAACTGCAGGCTTTTAGTAAAGTGTTACCTAAAACTGTTATGTGCTTCCTTGCAGTTTTGTGAGGTTATCTCAGTGTACTGGTTGAAAGAACACTCGGGACACGTGGTGCGTATCATGATGGATTACGTCGATCACGTGACCTTCTGTTCGAAACTAAAGGCTGTCCTGATGGAACAAAAGCAGTGGCCTGATATCTGCAAAGTTCAAGGTTGGTGGATAAACAAAACAAAACTAGGTGGACAAAACAAATCTGTGTTCTGTCAACCATTCAATGGGAAAACAGTTATGTTTTCATAGAAGGCATAGATTGTCCATGACTATGATTATGTTGAGGGCCTGGAGTTTTTCCTGAGCATGCGACCTGACCATGGTAAAAATCTAGCCCCTAATTATTGGCTATAATTACTGGACCCTAAATATGTCCCTCAGACAGTTGATGAACTAGGCCTACTTGACAGTCTATGTTATTGACTAGCTCATATCTGACTGTGTCTATCATCATCATAATCATCATCCCTCCCCACAGAGAACGCTCGCTGTCTTCAGCATCTCTGTCGTCTGAAGATCCGTAGCTGTCTGGGTCGACTGCGTCTCAGGGCCCCAGTGTTCAGGCATTTCCTGCCTCTACCCAACCGGCTCAAAGATTACATCCTGTACCGGGAATATGATCTCTTCAGCCAGAAGAGCCTAGTGGGCTGACAGGAAGAAGTACATGGAGGATGAGCGAAGAAGATAGGCCTACATTAACAATTAGTCAGTGACTCAGCAATGCTATTAGTCCGAGTCTTTTACTCTCAGGGGTGCCGTCTCTTAGGGCCAGGGTGCCCGACGTCGAAATCTTTGAGTATTTTTTGGAGGGAGGGGGGGGCACATCGAGGCTGATTTGTTAATTGTGCCTATAGCCCCCTAGCTCTACTGTAATTCAAACCTTGCTATTAGTCTGTCAGGCAGACGAGCTGAGCTCACTCACATCAGGTTAAAAGAGTTTACTGTTATCATCAAGTGGAATTTTCAGCTTTTCACCTAAGAATTAGGGTGGGGCAGGGGGGATTGAAGAATTTTGGTGTGTTTCAGCATAAAATAAAACCTTTCTCTTTTTTTTGTCAAGTTTCATTGTCTGTTATTTTCAAAGCTACATGTACATGTGTGCATACACTGAGTGTACAAAACATTAAGAACACCTGCTCTTTCCATGCCATAGACTGACCAGGTGAAAGCAATGATCCCTTATTGATGTCACTTGTTAAATCCACTTCAATCAGATGAAGGAGAGGAGACAGGTTAAATAATTATTTTTAAGCTTTGAGACAATTTAGACATGAATTGTGTATGAGTGCCATTCAGAGGGTGAATGTGCAAGACAAAATATTTAAGTGCCTTTGAAAGGGGGTATAGTAGTAGGTGCCAGGCGCACCCGTTTGTGTCAGGAACTGCAATGCTGCTGGGTTTTTCACACTCAGCACTTTCCTGTGTGTATCAAGAATGGTCCACCACCCAAAGGACATCCAGCCACTTGATATAACTGTGGGAAGCATTGGAGTCAATATGGGCCAGCATCCCTGCATTATTCTTTCGACACCCTGTAGAGTCCATGCGCAGACTAATTGAAGGTGGTGGTGCAACTCAATATTAGGAAGGTGTTCTAAATGTTCTGTAATGTTTTGCCTAAACATATGCTGTTATTTGGTTACAAATTGCAACAAAAAAAACATAATCCTAACCATGGAAACAATGGAAGAAAGTCATCCAAGACTGGTCGGACCTAGCCACCCACCTTCGAAAACGCACAGGGAGTGGTGCCATTTTTGGCTCTGGGCGACGGTTGAATTGAGCCAAAATGTATTTCATTGCATAGCACCAAGGAACCAATGAAATCTGTCGAGAAATACTTTATCCAATCATAATCGTTCTAAAGGCGGGATATCCGCATGTAGGATGAGCTGTGTGTGTGGAGATTGATGCAAAGGGAAAACATTCCGTGGGAGTGATAGGCTAGCTATTTGGTTTCTTATTGACAGATTACAGTTCATATTCGTACGAATTGAAATAGCTAGCTATAGCCATGCCTGGAATAGATAAATTACCGATCGAAGAGACATTCGAGGACAGTCCGCAGGTAATCTCAAACTATTCTCTGTAGCCTGCGAGCTCCTGTTGTCTTTGTGGCGTGAAGAGCGCAGCGAATGCTAGCCAGCCATGTTAGCTCGCTCGAGCAAGCATCAATATAAAGAGCTGTCAAAAGGTGACAGCTGGCCTCTTTAAATCGAATGTGTCTGGTCCCCAGGCAAACTAGCGAACCTGTTTCATGATATTTGGCCAGCTGTCAATGGTAGTAGCTATTTTTGCCTTATCGGCCTTTGCACCACCTGATAAAAGTAACGCTAGTTAGATAATGGTTTTCTATTGAGACAATGCCATGGCACACGTCACACCCTTATTGTTGATGATATTGAACACATAAATTAGTCGGTCAAGCTACGTGACCGTCCTGGCTCCAGCTGGCTCGCTGCACCACTTCCTCACTATCGTGGAGTTGAGTAAACACTGCTACTTCCCCAGAATCTAGAGGTTATTGGCTAGCTAGCGAGCAACTTCCCTAGCTGCAAACCACTTGATCTTGATCGGATGGCTGGCTATCTGACAATAGCTAGGCCTTTTATAAATGGTATTTGGCTTGTCTATGAGAGCTGCACTTGTACAGTGAATTTTAAATGTTCTTTAGACCTAGCTTTAAATTTGATGGCATTAATTAATCCCTCTTTCAGCTATGGTATAACGCCTAGATACAGTATCCAACAAAACTGCTTGCATGTCCAGTAGTCATAAGAATCATTACTGTATGTTGCAGAACAGGATGGTCCAGCAGTGTCAGGGGACTGAGGCCATAGAAAATACTATTAATTATATTCCAATCCATTCTAATCATTCTATTTCTATGGCTGAGGCTCTCTCCCCTGCCAGAATGCAGCAACACATACCTGTGAGACCAGTTCCCGAGTGTTGACCACTAGCTTGCACCCACTGACATGACATGTCCCTGACCTAGTCTGAGGTGTCTGGGGCATGACATGTAGCTGTACAGTATGGCAGGGGTGGCGCCCAGCTACCCTGCCCCCTGGATAGCTACTGGGCATTCATTCATCTTTATCCTGCCCTGTGCAAACCTACACAGTACATACCTGATTCAGCTGAACAGAATCTTGATGAAGGGTCGCTCTCCAGGAGGCCACCTCAGATGTGTGGGATGAACAAAATAGTCAGAGGGATTGGTTAAAGCCACAGATCTGGGACCAGATTCGCCTTGCACAACGGTGACATAAGTGCGCCATCTAAGCTTCCTCTTTTTATTTTTTATTTATTTTATTTTATTTCACCTTTATTTAACCAGGTAGGCAAGTTGAGAACAGGTTCTCATTTACTACTGCGACCTGGCCAAGATAAAGCAAAGCAGTTCAACACATAGTTACAAATTGGAGGAAACAAACAAACAGTCAATAATACAGTAGGGGGAAAAAACAAATCTATAAATAGGCCATGGTGGCGAAGTAATTACAGCATAGCAATTTAACACTGGAATGGTAAAAATGTGCAGTAGATGAATGTGCAAAGTAAAAATAATGGGGTGCAAAGGAGCAAGATAAATAAATGAATACGGTAGGGGATGAGGTAGTTGGTTGGGCTATGTACAGGTGCAGTGATCTGTGAGCTGCTCTGACAGCTGGTGCTTAAAGCTAGTGAGGGAGATGAGTGTCTCCAGTTTCAGTGATTTTTGTAGTTCGTTCCAGTCATTGGCAGCAGAGAACTGGAAGGAAAGGAGGCCAATTGAGGAATTGGCTTTCGGGGTGACCAGTGAGATATACCTGCTGGAGCGTGTGCTATGGGTGGGTGCTGCTATGGTTACCAGCGAGCTGAGATAAGGCAGGGCTTTACCTAGCAGGGACTTGTAGATGACCTGGAGCCAGTGGGTCTGGCGACGAGTATGTAGCGAGGGCCAGCCGACTAGAGCATACAGGTTGCAGTGGTGGGTGGTATAAGGGGCTTTGGTGACAAAGCGGATGGCACTGTGATAGACTGCATCCAGTTTTCTGAGTAGAGTATTGGAAGCTGTTTTGTAGATGACATCGCCAAAGTTGAGGATCGGTAGGATAGTCAGTTTTACTAGTGCAAGTTTAGCAGCATGAGTGAAGGAGGCTTTGTTGCGAAATAGAAAGCCGATTCTTGATTTAATTTTGGATTGGAGATGTTTAATGTGAGTCTGGAAGGAGAGTTTACAGTCTAGCCAGACACCTAGGTATTTGTAGTTGTCCACGTATTCTAGGTCAGAGCAGTCCAGGGTAGTGATGCTAGTTGGGCGGGCGGGTGCAGGCAGCGAACGGTTGAAAAGCATACATTTGGTTTTACTAGCGTTTTTAAGAGCAGTTGGAGTCCACGGAAGGAGTGTTGTATGGCATTGAAGCTCATTTGGAGGTTAGTTAACACAGTGTCCAAAGAAGGGCCAGAAGTATACAGAATGGTGTCGTCTGCATAGAGGTAGATCAGAGAATCACCGGCAGCGAGAGTCGGCCCAAGAATTGAACCCTGTGGCACCCCCATAGAGACTGCCAGAGGCCCGGACAACAGGCCCTCCGATTTAACACACTGAACTCTGTCTGCAAAGTAGTTGGTGAACCAGGTGAGGCAATCATTAGAGAAACCAAGGCTGTTGAGTCTGCCGATAAGGATGTGGTGATTGACAGAGTCGAAAGCCTTGGCCAGGTCAATGAATACGGCTGCACAGTAATGTCTCTTATCGATGGCGGTTATGATATTGTTTAGTACCTTGAGC
This sequence comes from Brachymystax lenok tsinlingensis, assembly GCA_030435695.1. Taxonomy (NCBI): domain Eukaryota; kingdom Metazoa; phylum Chordata; class Actinopteri; order Salmoniformes; family Salmonidae; genus Brachymystax; species Brachymystax lenok. The sequence goes on along the minus strand of CM059797.1, from coordinate 11,126,633 downwards.
GTGGCTGAGGTGCACCCGTGACCAGCTCGAAACCGGATTGCACAGCGGAGAAGGTGCGGTGGGATTGAAATGGTCAATGATCTGTTTATTAACTAGGCTTTCGAAGACTTTAGAGAGGCAGGGCAGGATGGATATAGGTCTATAGCAATTTGGGTCTAGGGTGTCACCCCCTTTGAAGAGGGGGATGACCGCAGCAGCTTTCCAATCTTTTGGGATCTCGGACAACACTAAAGAGAGGTTGAGCAGACTGGTAATAGGAGTTGCAACAATGGCGGCAGATAGTTTTAAAAAGAGAGGGTCCAGATTATCTAGTCCAGCTGATTTGTACGGGTCCAGATTTTGCAGCTCTTTCAGAACATCTGCTATCTGGATTTTGGTGAAGGAGAAGCTGGGGAGGCTTGGACAAGTAGCTGCGGGGGGGCGGAGCTGTTGGCCGGGGAGGAAAGCATGGCCAGCTGTAGAGAAATGCTTTTTGAAATTTTCAATTATCATGGATTTATCAGTGGTGACAGTGTTACCTAGCCTCAGTGCAGTGGGCAGCTGGGAGGAGGTTCTATTGTTCTCCATGGACTTGACAGTATCCCAAAACCTTTTGGAGTTAGAGCTACAGGATGCAAATTTCTGTTTGAAAAAGCTAGCCTTTGCTTTCCTGACTGATTGCGTGTATTGGTTCCGTGTATTGACTTCCCTGAACAGTTGCATATTGCGGGGACTATTCGATGCAATAGCAGTCCGCCACAGGATGTTCTTTTGCTGGTCAAGGGCAGTCAGGTCTGGAGTGAACCATGGGCTGTATCTGTTCTTAGTTCTACATCTTTTGAAAGGGGCATGCTTATTTAAGATGGTGAGGAAGTTGCTTTTAAAGAACGACCAGGCATCCTCGACTGACGGAATGAGGTCAATATCCTGCCAGGATACCCGGGCCAGGTCAATTAGAAAGGCCTGCTCGCAGAAGTGTTTTAGGGAGCGTTTGACAGTGATAAGGGGTGGTCGTTTGACCGCGGGCCCATAGCGGATGCAGGCAATGAGGCAGTGGTCGCTGAGATCCTGATTTGAAAACAGCAGAGGTGTATTTGGAGGGCAAGTTGGTCAGGATAATATCTATGAGGGTGCCCATGTTTACAGATTTAGGATTGTACCTGGTGGGTTCCTTGATGATTTGTGTGAGATTGAGTGCATCTAGCTTTGATTGTAGGACTGCCGGGGTGTTAAGCATATCCCAGTTTAGGTCACCTAACAGAACAAACTCTGAAGATAGATGGGGGGCAATCAATTCACATATGGTGTCCAGGGCACAGCTGGGAGCTGAGGGGGGTCTATAGCCGGCGGCAACAGTGAGAGACTTATTTCTGGAGAGATACATTTTTAGAATTAGAAGTTCGAACTGTTTGGGCATAGACCTGGAAAATAAGACAGAACTTTGCAGGCTCTCTCTGCAATAGATTGCAACTCCTTCCCCTTTGGCAGTTCTATCTTGGTGGAAAATGTTGTAGTTGGGTAGGTAGGAATTTGTCCTTCGATGAGTGGTTCCTTCATCTACTGTCTTTCTCTCCCTGTTGCCAGACACGCTCCCTGCTCGGTGTGTTCGAGGAGGATGCGGATGCTATTTCCAACTACTCTCAGAAGCTCTTCCAGGCCATGAACAGAATCTACGATGCACAAGTGAGCAATGAGCTCTGGGATAAGTTCATGCCAGTTAGTGTGCAGGCTTTAAAAACCAGGGCTTTGGTGAGGTCCTGACATTTTTGAAAGTTAAAGCTCATTTACTGCATTTCTACACAATTAAATGTTTTTTTTAATGCTATTTGGGGAACAGCAAAAACAAGCAAAAATGTCCCCAGCCATTATCACATTGGCTGCTGTAGGTTAATTCACCTCAGTCTATCTACAAACACATGGCCTATTAGCTATACAATTGTAATGTTATACCCCTGAAAGGGGGGAAATATGAGAAATTATTCACACTGACACGTAGCATCAGCGCCGAAACAAAAACGTATGACATTTTCAGAACTGTATTGTTTGCATGTTGTATTTTAATGTCGTCCTTTAGGGAACATAGGCCATGTGGAGATGTTCATATTGAACATTTTTTTCCTAATTTGTTTGATAAGATTAGTATAGATATTCTCAGGGGACCCCACATGGGGCTCTGACCCCAAATTTGGGAACCACTGTACTAACCTCTGTCTCCTCTGCTTCCCTCCCTTCTGCATGCATTGCAGCCTGCTTCACTACTGGGCACCGCATCACTGTCTGTCTCGGTAGCCTACTCTCTGTAGAGCAACATTATTATGAGAACTTAGTAGCATATTTTTTGCTCCTGCTGAGATAGGCTCTGTTTAACGTTAGCTTTATCTTCTTACTTCATTCTTCTAGCTGGCTAAGTAATACTAGCCAGAGCCCTTCAATGTTATTGCAATATGTCTCTGCTGGCAGCTAGCCACCTGACTCACTGACATATTTATAAGCGACTATTTACCAGTTGTGCACTCATTCTCTGAGAGTTGGTTTTTGTTTGTTTTGGGGATGTCTGTAAACACAGGGACGGTCTTAAAACTTAAAACTGCCTTTTGTCCAGCATCTCGCAAGCATACTGTCAGCAGCGTCTCAAGTTGCCGAATGCAAGGCGGGGAGTTCATATAATGTCTCAGGCCCCTGGCCTGTGCTTCGAGAGGGTAGTGAATGTGCTGCCAAAAAGGCAAATCCGGGAGGCAAATCCATGAGACTCAGGCGAACATAATAAATAAACCCCTGTTCATAATTCTACTCGTTCACAAAGAGGCAGGCGCAACTAGAACTCAGCCAGATCAATAATATAAACATTCTGAGCTTTGGTCAATGATGGGAGTAATATTAAGATGTAGACCCGTAATTGATTTTCTTTATTGTCTGTACAAAATACAGAGCCTTCAGAAAGTATTCATATCCTTTGACTTATTCCACATTTTATTGTGTTACAGCCTGAATTCAAAATGGATTTAAAAAAACGATTTTTATCTTACCCATCCTCATAAAATATCCCATAATGACAAAGTGAAAACATGTTTTTAGAAATGTTTGCAAATTTATTGAAAATGAAATACAGATATTTCATTTACATATGTTTTCACACCCTTGAGTCAATACATGTTAGAATCATCTTTGGCAGCGATTACAGCTGTGAGTCTTTCTGCAAGTCTTCAAGCTCTGTCATGTTGGTTGTTGATCATTGTTTGACAGCCATTTTCATAGATTTTCAAGTAGATTTAAGTAAAAACTGTAACTAGGCCAATCAGGATCATTCAATGTCGTTTTGGTAAGTAACTCCGGTGTATATTTGGCCTTGTGTTTTAGGTTATTGTCCTGCTGAAAGAGGAATTTGTCTCCCAGTGTCTGTTGGAAAGCGGGCTGAACCAGGTTTTCCTGAAGGATTTTGCCTGTGCTTAGCTCTATTCCATTTCTTTTTATCCTAAAAAAAACTCCCTAGTCCTTGGCAAAGACACTCAGGGATGTGTTGTGTTGGATTTGCCCCAAACATAACACTTTGTATTTAGGACATAGTTAATTTCTTTGCAATTTTTTTTGCAGTTTTACTTTAGTGTCTTATTGCAAACAGGATGCATGTTTTGAAATATTTGTATTCTGACAGGCTTCCTTCTTTTCACTCTGTCGTTTAGGTTAGTATTGTGGGGTAACTACAGTGTTGTTGATCCATCCTCAGTTTTCACCTATCACAGCCGATAAACTCTGTAACTGTTTTAAAGTCACCATTGGCCTCATGGTGAAATCTTTGTAGTGACTGGGTGTCTGTGTTTGACAGGCTATAACTCAACAAAATGTGGAGAAAGACAACGGGTGTGATTACTTTCTGAAAGCACTGTATATATATTGTCCGTAGAGTTCCTAGACAGGATTGTGTCGAGGCACAGATCTGGGGAAGGGTACAAAATATTTCTGCAGCATTGAAGATCCCCCAAGAACGCAGTGGCCTCCATCATTCTTAAATGAAAGAAGATTGGAACCACCAAGACTCTTCCTAGAGCTGGCCGCTCAGAAAAACTGAGCAATCGTGGGAGAAGGGCTTTGGTCAGGGAGGTGACCAAGAACCCGATGGTCACTCTGACAGAGCTCCAGAGTTCCTCTGTGGAGATGGAAGAACGTTCCAGAAGGACAACCATCTCTGCAGCACTCGACCAATCAGGCCTTTATGGTAGAGTGGCCAGACGGAAGCCACTCCTAAGTAAAAGGCACATGACAGTTTGCCTTAAAGCACCTAAAGGACTCTCAGACCATGAGAAACAAGATTATCTGGTCTGATGTAACCAAGATTGAACTCTTTGGCCTGAATGCCAAGCATCATGTCTGGAGGAAACCTGGCACCATCCGTACGGTGAAGTATGGTGGTGGCAGCATCATGCTGTGGGGATTATTTACAGCGGCAGGTACTGGGAGACTAGTTAGGATCGAGGCAAAGATGAACGGAGCAAAGTACAGAGAGATCCTTGATGAAAACCTGCTCCAGAGTGCTAAGGACCTCAGACTGGGGCAAAGGTTCACCTTCCAACAGGACAACGACCCTAAGCACACAGCCAAGACAATGCAGGAGTGGCTTCGGGACAAGTCTCTGAATGTTCTTGAGTGGCCCTGCCAGAGACCAGACTTGAACCCAATCTAACCTCTCTGGAGAGACCTGAAAATAGCTGTGCAGCAACGCTCCCTATCCAACCTGCCAGAGCTGGAGAGGATCTGCAGAGAAGAATGGGAGAAACTATCCAAATACAGTTGTGCCAAGCTTGTAGCGTCGTACCCAAGAAGACTCGAGGCTGTAATCGCTGCCAAAGGTGCTTCAACAAAGTACTGAGTAAACGGTCTGAATACTTATGTAAATAAGATATTTCAGTTATTTTTAATACATTTGCAAAAACAACTGTTTTTTGCTTTGTCGTTATGGGGTATTGTGCGTAGATTGATGAGGAAAAATAAATAATGTAATACATTTTAGAACAAGACTGTAACAAAATGTGGAAAAAGTCAAAGGGTCTGAAATACTATCTACATACATAATACTATTCTACATTTTTTACAAATGAGAAAGTTCAGGACCTTCTCATATGTAGTTAAGGCCACGCAGACACAAACACAATATTGAGTAGTTGCTCCTACAGTTGGTTAGGTAAAACTACATTTGCTTTTCTCCTTTTCAGAATGAGTTGAGTGCTGCCACCCATCTCACCTCCAAACTTCTGAAGGAGTATGAGAAACAGGTATGTTCTCACAATGTCAACATGCTTGGATGATCGAGGTATTGGGGGTGATGGATTTCCCTTAACTGTCTGTTATGTTTTCTATGGCACGTTAATGCACTACTAGGACCAGGTGAAACATAAAAACACCTTGTCAATTATGATATTGTGACCTGACCAGGAAAGAAACTAGGGCCTAGTTAATTTTCTTCCATTCAGGAAATGCGTGCATTTCTCTTTCTCATGCATCTTCTAAGAAACCTGTATGTTTAGAACATTAGTTGAATGCTCTGATTGTAGGTCCCTCTGGATAAGAGCGTCTGTCAAACAACTAAAATATAAATGGAAAATGCATTAGGACTTTGGCATATCTTTGCAGCGCTTCCCTCTTTGCAGCGACGACGAGGTCATGAGCTCCACTCTGCAGCATTTTGCCAAAGTCATAGACGAGGTAAGAACTGCTGCTCTGCCCTCCTCCTCACTGTGGCACGCTGCTGCTCACATAGGATTACATTGTCTTAACCTTTACCTTCTTTAATTACACTATAAACACTCTCTCACACTGAACTTTAACTTCTATCTTCTCTTCCTTCTTAACCTCTTCCATCTCTCCGTCTTAACCTCTCTGATCCTTCACTCTACGTACTCTTTCAATCTTAATTTCAACCCCTCCCTTCATTCACTTTGTATTTACCTCTCTTAGCTCCCCCACCTCTCCTCTACTCTCCTGTGTGATGAGAGACACATTTCCCTGAGGAGATTCAATAATGTAACTGGCCTTTCTTCTCTCCCACAGCTGAGTTCCTGTCATGCAGTCCTCTCCACTCAGCTGGCTGATGCCATGATGTTCCCTATCACCCAGTTTAAGGAGAGGGACTTAAAAGGTAAGACTAACTTCCATTTCTTTACTGTTTATATGGAGATAAATACAGTGAGGGGAAAAAAGTATAGTAGTAGCCAACCATCCCTAAAAAGCGGCGTAGCTCTCGTCTGGTTGTAAGTGCGGGGAATGCAGTTATAGCCAAGACCTGGTAATCAACAGGGCGCACCTGTCCATGTCCGACCTTTTTGCCGAGATGGGTAACAGTGGCCTTCCCAAACTCGCACTTTGCCAAGTTCAGGTTTAGAGAAGCAGCTGCCAAACGTTCACATACTTCCCTTAGAGTGTTAACATGATCTGACCATTCAGACGAATAAATCACTAGATCATCAAGGTAGGCACTACAATTGGGAACGTCAGCTAATACTGAGTTAACCAGGCACTGGAAAGTGGCTGGTGCATTCCGCATCCCAAAAGCCATGACTGAGTATTGTAGGAAGTTGTCTGGGGTCACAAATGCAGAAATCTCAGAAGGACGTGAGGTTAACGGAACCTGCCAGTAACCTTTTAAAAGATCTAACTTAGTTACATAAGTAGCAGCACCAACAGTGTCGATACAATCGTCCAGTCTGGGTAACGGGAACGAATCTGGCATTGTGACAGAATTTACCTTTCGATAATCCGTACATAACCTGGACGTACCATCAGGTTTAGGAACCAGAATACAAGGAGAACTCCAAGGGCTTGAACTTGGCGTAGCCAGGTCATTCTCCAACAAATATCTCACCTCATCCTTCATTATCTTCCTCTTAGAAGCGTTGACACGATATGGGTGTTGCTTGATAGGGGCAGCATTTCCAACATTAATGTCATGTTCCAACACGTTTGTGCGAGTAGGAACGTCATTAAAGAGACATGGAAAACTGTTTAGTAGCCTCACAATATCATCTGCCTGTCCATCCGTTAAATGAACCAGACTTGACTGGAGAGACAGTAGCATTTCTGAGTTGGGCAATCTAACGCACTGCTCTAATCCATCTCCATCCATCAACATCATTAACATGACAGCCCACTATCATAGCAGTAGAAGCAGATGAGACAGTAGTACCTACCGCTGTGTCTGAATTATCTACCTGGGTGATGGGTCGGGTTTGGTATGCTTTCAACATGTTAATGTGGCACACACGAGATTGACGTTTTCTATCAGGAGTTTGAAGCACATAATCAGTTTCACTTAATTTCTTTTCAATTAAATAAGGACCAGAGAAACGAGCTGACAGTGAAGATCCTGGAACAGGCAATAACACCAGTACTTGGTCACCTGGCTGTAGTGGACGAGAAACAGCCTGTTTATCATAGTGTCTTTTCATACTCCTCTGTGAGGAAGACAGAGCTTCCTTTTGCGAGAGCACAGGCTTGGTGTAGGCGCTCACGAAAGCGACTATTGTAGTCCAACACATTCTCATCTCCTGTACACAACTCTTGGGACAAAAACTGTTCTTTAAGGACTTTCATTGATCCTCTCACTGTGTGACCAAACACTAGTTCAGCCGGGCTGAACCCTAGGGACTCCTGTACAGTTTCACGAGCAGCAAACAAAACTAGAGGAACTCCCTCATCCCAATCTTTGTCAGATTCCAAACAATATTTACGTAGCATAGACTTCAGTGTCTGATGCCAACGTTCAAGCGCACCCTGAGACTCTGGGTGATATGCGCTTGACACACGGTGCTTAACTGACAAGGATTTTAACACCTGCTTGAAGAGCTTTGATAGGAAATTGGTACCTTGATCAGTTTGTACCACCTTAGGTAACCCGAATGTCAAGAATCTTTTTATTAAGGCTTTACTCACCACTGGAGCAGTAATCCTTCGCAGAGGAATGGCCTCGGGGTGTCTTGTTGCCATACACATAACCGTTAACAGAAACTGGTTACCCGATTTTGTCTTCGGTAACGGCCCAACACAATCAACTACCACATGTTCGAATGGTTCACCTATAACAGGTATTGGACAAAGAGGAGCAGGAGGAATAACCTGATTTGGTTTTCCTGTTATCTGACGTGTGGCATGTTCGACAGAACTGAGCCACATCTTGTTTTAAACCTGGCCAAAAGAAATGTCGAAGGACCCGATCATAAGTCTTGGTGATTCCCAAATGACTGGACCACTGGTGATCATGAGCAAGGGAAAGCACATTTTGTTTCGAAAGGCTGTAGGAATCACTATTTGGTAAACAGCATTCCAATCTCCGGCCGCATCAACATGGGATGTCCATGTACGCATGAGGAGATTACCATCAATGAAGTAAGCCACGTTCTTCTTCTTTACTTCTTCCAATGAGACAACCCTAGAAAAACATTTAGCAAGCCTCTTGTCAACCTTCTGGTTAGCAATCATCTGCTCACGAGTGACTGGTAACTGTATTGCCTCAGCAATAAGTTCATTATCCTTTGATTCTTCCCAGGGCTGTTTGTCAGAGGGCAACAGCTTCCCAGAGGTAGCACACAACCCATCCTCTTGATCAAACTCTTTGAACAAAACAGTGTTCGACAAATCTATCACGTCACCCATTTGTTGTGCCTGAGCACGAATGACAGCACAAGCGGGGAACACGTGGATAATTCTGTGCCAGCTCATTGGAGAGAGAGTGGTCACTTTTATCCATTTACTTCCAATACGGGCACTACCTTTCCTCCGGCAATATCATTACCCATTATAAAGGTCACACCTGTTACTGGCAACATAGGACGTACCCCCCACTCTGAATATTCCACTGATTTAACTCAGTGTACATTCACAAAGTGCAATGGCACTGGGACAAAACCCATTTCAATACCCTGCACTAACACACTGGAACCACAGTATGTATCGTCAGATAAGGGCAACACATCAGACAATATAAACGACTGCGCCGCACCAGTATCTCTAAGGATTTTAACCGGACGCTGAGACGCTTCGTCATTTGTTAGGGACACAAACCCCTCGAAAATTAACGGTTCATAACTGCGTGGACTGGGACTTTCAAACTACATTTACCCTGAGGCACCTGTTTCGTTTCAGACCTCACAACCGTACGAATTAGCCCAACACCTGTTGGCGGCTTGGCACGAAGAGGCATCCCTTGTTTGCGTTTTAGCAGGAAGCAATCATTAGTCATATGTCCCACCTTATGACAATAGAAACAGGGACGCTCATTTTTCTGGCGTGCTTGATGTACTGCTTGCCGAGTAGGGCTAAAAGTAGGCAATTCAGTGGCTCTACTCTCAGTATGAGCTGAAAACACGCTCTTGTGCGTCAACACAAACTCGTCTGCCAACAGACGCTTCTGACAAGGAGGATACTTTCTGTTCATTTAGGTAAACTACAATGCGTTTGGGTAAGCAATTTTTAAACTCTTCCAACAAGATTAACTCCTGGAGAGAGTTGAAATCAGTTACCTTGCTAGCAGCATGCCACTTATCAAACATATTTCCCTCAAACAAATTCCACGTACGTCTTACCAGAAGACTTTCTATGAGACCTAAATCTCTGTCGGTATGCCTCAGGCACAAGCTCATAAGCGCGAATAACAGTAGCTTTGACCACTTCATAATTCAGACTGTCTTCAAGAGGTAGCGCGGACAAAACCTCTTGGGCTTTACCAGTTAATTTACACTGAAGTAATAGGCACCATACCTCTTCAGGCCATTTCAATGCTACGGCTATACGTTCAAAAAGACAAAAATAGGAGTCAACCTCTGCCTTAGTACCTTTGTTCAGAGAGTCAATCTGCCTACTAATGTCAAAAGTGTTGGAAACCACAGCTGGTGAGGACAGCTCACTAACAGGCACAGCATGAACGGAGGCTAGCCTCGCTGTCTCTGCCTCCAGTTCCATCTGGCGCATTTTGAACTCCATCTGCCGCTGTTCTTTCTTTTTCTGCCTCAAGTTTACACATTTCCAACTGGAGATTTTCTTGCCTAATTTGGGCTCTCCAGTTGGAGCTGTATCGAACGGACATCCCTCATGGCATCACCGTGGGGTGACAGTGGGGAGAGTGGATCAAAACGGGGCAAAGTGGCTGGAACTTTAGCCTCGCCCTCGTTCTCAGACACCGACGGGCTTATAGGAGCAGCAACATCCCCAACAGGGGTAGTAGGCTCAGGCAGCGGTAACACAAGCACTTGCTCTTCCAACAAAACATTTAACACCAGCTGTTTAACCTCCGCTTTAACTAAACTCTGCGGAACAGATACAGAATAATGGTCAGCCAAGGTCAGTAAATCAACTCTACGACATTTGTCAAAAAACTCCCACGTAGGGTTATCCAAAAAGTCTTTTAAATCAAAAGTAGCCATCTTGAACTACCTCCCAAACACAAGAGCCAAGAAATAGCAAACACTAATGCTACATCAGCTATGAAGCTCAACACTGAACTAGACTCCCACAATAATTTGCACAAGCGGCATGGGTGTCAGTAAAGACATATCCCGGATGAGCCCCCACTTATGTTACGAATCCCTTTTGCCCCGTAGTCTAGGGGGAATAGAATCGAGACCTGTAACATATCTCATGCAAATTATAATAGTGAAAAGGAACAGTGAGAACAAAAATAAAACACAGACAACTTTAATCTACCGTCAAACACAAATTATTTATTTTAAACACACGGTAATGGGGTGTGGGGAAAAGGGGCTGAGCTGGACCCAAGGAAAGAAATAATAAATATACAAAAAACCCTAAGATAATCTACCTGCGTCACGAACAACTAGCTAATTAACCAATTAAATACAGTGGGTGGTCCGCCCAGTTCTAACTAATGTATTTAGACAGAGTTTCCTACGGGTAATGTATGCCCATGGGCGACTTGTCTGGTTATCCCCTTTTACCACCAGCAAACACTACAACACAGCAATACATACTCACATGACAACAGCTAATGTGAGATCTAGGCACAAAAACAAAAGAGCGATAGAGCGCACACAAACAAATTAACAGCTACTGGGTTTCTGCAAATCCAAACAGAGGTAGAGAGATACAAAACAAGCCAGCTACTAAACGAGAGAGAGAGAGAGAAACCTGACTGGGTTTTTAAACCAAGGGAAAGGGGATGTGATTGGGTAAGAGAAAATGAGCAGGTGTGTCTACTGATTGGTGATTGATGGGCAACTGAAAACTGCTGATGAGTGACACCTGTGACTAGGGCAGAAGGAAAGAAAACAAATACACACACAGGATACCTGTATCCGTAACACCAGAACTACACGGAAGGATCTTGTCAATGATCTCAAGGCAGCTGGGAACATAGTCACCAAGAAAACAATTGGTAACACACTACGCCGTGAAGGATTGAAATCCTGCAGCGCCCTCAAGGTCCCCCTGCTCAAGAAAGCACATATACATGCCCGTCTGAAGTTTGCCAATGAACATCTGAATGATTCAGAGGACATCTGGGTGAAAATGTTGTGGTCAGATGAGACCAAAATGGAGCTCTTTGGCATCAACTCAACTTGCCGTGTTTGGAGGGTGAGGAATGCTGCCTATGACCCCAAGAACACCATCCCCACCGTCAAACATGGAGGTGGAAACATTATGCTTTGGGGGTGTTTTTATGCTAAGGGGACAGGACAGCTTCACCGCATCAAAGGGACGATGGACGGGGCCATGTACCGTCAAATCTTGGGTGAGAACCTCCTTCCCTCAGCCAGGGCATTGAAAATGGGTTGTGGATGGGTATTCCAGCATGACAATGACCCAAAACACACGGCCAAGGCAACAAAGGAGTGGCTCAAGAAGAAGCACATTAAGGTCCTGGAGTGGCCTAGCCAGTGGAGGGAGCTGAAGGTTCGATTTGCCTAACGTCAGCTTCGAAACCTTAATGACTTGGAGAAGATCTGCAAAGAAGAGTGGGACAAAATCCCTCCTGAGATGTGTGCTAACCTGGTGGCCAACTACAAGAAATGTCTGACCTCTGTGATTGCCAACAAGGGTTTTGCCACCAAGTACTAAGTCATGTTTTGCAGAGGGGTCAAATACTTATTTCCCTCATTAAAATGCAATTCCATTTATAACATTTTTCACATGCGTTTTTCTGGATTTTTTTGTTGTTATTCTGTCCCTCACTGTTCAAATAAACCTACCATTAAAATTATAGACTGATTATTTCTTTGTCAGTGGGCAAACGTACAAAATCAGCAGGGGATCAAATACTTTTTTCCCTCACTGTATGAGAGCTGGAGACAGATCACAGGTATGACAAGGGCATAGAATTACATATAAAATCCTATTAAAATAATATAATTTAATAGGATCTCTGTCCAAGGGCATGTAGTCCGAAGGTGGCTGTGCTGCACTATCGCTAACCTAGACCAACGTCTGGCACTTTGTAAAGTTGACTAGTGGCAGAATGTGAGCAGATGGTTAACATCCATTTCAACTATCTTTCTCCCCCCTACAGAGATTCTGACTCTGAAGGAAGTATTCCAGATAGCCAGCGATGGTGAGTGCGAACTACTCTGTAAAACATGAAAACTTATTGTTGTTGTTGTGATATGGTATGACTTCATGAGCCAATGTTGTAATTGTAATAACCACTCATGACATTTTTCTGTCTACAGATCATGACATGGCCATCAACAGATACAGCCGTCTCTCTAAAAGGAGGGACAACGAGAAGGTACAGGGTTTGTTTTTGGGAACATAATATTATTTTTGGAGATGTTCATTATTATAAGATAAACTTGTTGTAACAATAACTGCCTCACCAAATTAAACCTGACATTTGTGTGTGTGTGTGTCTTCTTTCCAGGTGAAGGGCGAGGTGATGGAGGATGTGTATACCTCCAGGAAGAAGCAGCACCAGACCATGATGCACTACTTCCTAGCCCTCAACACTCTGCAGTACAAGAAGAAGATCGCCATTCTGGAGCCGCTTCTGGGGTATATGCAGGCACAGGTACTGTACAACAACCTTACTTCCTCCTCTCGTCCCTCTCTCTCTCTTACACCTTCTCTGTCTCCAGTATATGTTCTGATCGGCATGTCTATCTCTGTATCTCTCAGATCAGCTTTTTCAAGCTGGGATCAGAGAACCTCACCCAGCAGTGGGAAGACTTCCTCACCAACATAGGAACCAGCGTTCAGAAGTAAGCTTCACCCTGAATCTCCTAGCCCCTAGGTATTTGTAGAGATCTGAGAAGATTGGATAGTTGTAAGCAATGGTGGTAGCTCCATAATGCCTTCTGTTAGGCCAAATGGAATTATTGCCATGTTGCTTGCAGTGTGTTTAAGGCTGGGCGTGTGTAATTTTGTGTGTGGTTGTGTCCAGTGTCCGCAGGGAGATGGATGGTGAGGTAGATGTAATGCAACAGACCATCCAGGACTTGGAGCAGGCCAGTGACCTCCTCTACATGCCAGACCCCGACCCCAGCCAGGTTCCTGTCAACCGCAACCTCACACGCAAGGCCGGCTACCTCAACAGACGCAAGTAAGACAGCACTGTCACACACTAGACACTCACACACACAAGCCTGGCAGTGGCTACCTCAACAAATGTAGACATTCAAATCAGTCCACTCAAGTTAGTCCATATCAAGCTACAGTAGGACAGCAGTTTTGTCTCTGGCCACAGCTTATTGAAGATGTCCATAACGCTTGCTTGAAAAAATATATACAACACGTTTTAACCATGCTTTTCCTTTTTCTCTTCTGAATGTGTCCGCCCAGTAAAACAGGCCTAGTGTCTTCCTCCTGGGACCGGCAGTACTTCTTCACCCAGGGGAGGGAACCTGATGGGCCAGGCACGAGGGCATGTAGCTGGGGGTCTGGTAATGGACATCGATAATTGCTCCGTCATGGCTGTGGACAGTGAGGACCGACGCTTCTGCTTCCAGATCACATCCTTTGACGGCAAGAAGTAAATGACTACATATTAAAGATTTATAAACCAGTAATACCAGCTTATAAAGAAGAATGGCGCCAGCGGGGGCTCTTTTACGGGCTCCTAACCAATTGTGCTATTTTGTGTTTTTTCGCATTGTTTGAAACTTATTTTGTACATAATGTTTCTGCCTCTTATGACAGAAAATAGCTTCTGGATATCAGAACAGCGATTACTCACCTCGAACTGGACTAATATTTTTTCCTTTAATAAGTCTGACGCATAGGATATAATGTTGCTCCCGGACGAGGCCAAATCCCCCCGTCATTCGCATGAGGAAAAGAAGGAAATACAGCGGGCACAGATCAGGGTGCCTTATAAGAATACGTCGGTGAGTGGGTAACTCGCCTCTACCATCCATTCTATTGGCCAAAGTGCAATCACGGGAGAATAAACTGGATGAGATCCGTTCGAGACTATCTTACCAACGGGACATTAACTGTAATATCTTATGTTTCACGAGTCGTGGCTGAATGATGACACAGATAATATACAGTTGGCTGGGTTTTCCGTGCATCGGCAGGACAGACAGCTACGTCCGGTAAGACGAGGGGTGGGTGTGTGTGTCTATTTGTCAATAACAGCTGGTGCGCGATGTCTAATATTGAGGTAGTCTCAAAGTATTGCTCGCCTAAGGTAGAGTACCTCATGATAAGCTGAAGACCACACTATCTACCAAGAGACTTTTCATCTATATTTTTCACAGCCGTCGATATACCACCACAAACCGATTCTGGCAATAAGACCGCACTCAACAAGCTGTATAAGGCCATAAGCGAACAAGAAAATGCTTGTCCAGAAGCTCCCAGTGGCCGAGGACTTTAATGCAGTCAAACTTAAATCAGTTTTTACCTAATTTCTACCAGCATGTCACATGTGCAACCAGAGGGAAATAAACTATAGACCACCTTTACTCCACACACAGAGATGCATACAAAGCTCTCCCTCACCCTCCATTTGGCAAATCTGACCATAATTCTATCCTCCTGATTCCTGCTAACAAGCAAACACTAAAGCAGGAAGTACCAGTGACTAACTCAATACGGAAGTGGTTTGATGATGCGGATGCTACGCTACAGTACTGTTTTGCAAACACAGACTGGAATATGTTCTGGGATTCATCCAATGGCATTGAGGAGAATATTATTAAACATATTGATGCAGTAGTAGCTAAGATGGGGAGAAGTCTGTCTATAATAAAGCGATGCTCTGCCTTCTTAACAACAATATCAACAAGGCAGGTCCTACAGGCCCTAGTTTTGTCGCTTCTTGACTACTGTTCAGTCGTGTGGTCAGGTGCCACAAAAAAGGACTTAAGAAAATTGCAATTGGCTCCGAACAGGTCAGCACGGCTGGCCCTTGGATGTACACAAAGAGCTAATATTAATAACATGCATGTCAGTCTCTCCTGGCTGAAAGTGGAGGAGAGATTACTACTTTTATTTATGAAAGGTATTGACAAGTTGAATGCACCAAGTTGTCTGTCTAAACTACTGGCACACAGCTCGGACACCCATGCATACCCCACAAGACATGCCACAAGAGATCTCTTCACAGACCCCATGTCCAGAACAGACTATGGGAAGCACACAGTACTACATAGAGCCATGACTACATGGAACTCTATTCCACATCAAGTAACTGACGCAAGCAGTAAAATTAGATTTAAAAAACAGATAAAAAAAAAAAACACCTTATGGAACAGCGGGGACTGTGAAGCAACACAAACATTGGCACAGACATATGCATACACATACACACACACAAGATAACATACTCACTATACATACACATGGATTTAGTACTGTAGATATGTGGTAGTGGTGGAGTAGGGGCCTGAGGGCACACAGTGTGTTGTGAATGTATTGTAATGTTTTAAAATTGTATAAACTGCTGGTCCCCAGGAAGAGTAGCTCCTGCTTTGGCAGCAGCTAATGGGGATCCATAATAAATACAAATAGAAATATTCATCAATAAGTGCATTGACGACGTCGTTCCCACAGTGACCGTACGTACATATCCCAACCAGAAGCCATGGATTACAGGCAACATCCGCACCGAGCTAAAGGCTAGAGCTGCCGCTTTCAAGGAGCGGGATACTAATCTGGACACTTATAAGAAATCTTGCTATGCCATCAGACAAACCATAAAACAGGCCAGCGTCAATATAGGACTAAGATTGAATCATACTACACCGGCTCTGACGCTCGTCGGATATGGCAGGGCTTGCAAACTATTACGGACTACAAATGGAAACCTAGCCGCGAGCTGCCCTGTGACGTGATCCTACCAGACGGGCTAAATGCCTTTTATGCTCGCTTCGATGCAAGCACCAGCTGTTTCCGGGCGACTGTGATCACACTCTCCGTAGCCGATGTGAGCAATACCTTTTTAAATAGGTAAACATTCACAAGGTCGCGGGGCCAGACGGATTAGCAGGACGTGTACTCAGAGCATGCGCGGACCAACTGGCAAGTGTCTACACTGACATTTTCAACCTCCTCTCTGTGTGAGTCTGTAATACCTACATGTTTCAAGCAGACCACTATAGTCCCTGTGCCCAAGAAAGCGAAGGTAACCTGCCTAAATGACTACTGCCCCGTAGCACTCACATCGGTAGCCATGAAGGCTGGTCATGGCTCACATCAACACCATCATCTCGGAAACCCTAGACCCACTCCAATTTGCATACCACCCCAACAGATCCACAGATAACGCAATCTCAATCGCACTCCACACTGCCCTTTCCCACCTGGACAAAAGGAACACCTATGTGAGAATTCTGTTCATTGACTACAGCTCAGCGTTCAACACCATAGTGCCCTCAAAGCTCATCAATAAGCTAAGGACTCTGGAACTAAACACATCCCTATGCAACTGGATCCTGGACTTCCTGATGGGCCGCCCCCAATTGGTAAGGGTAGACAACAACACATCTGCCACGCTGATCCTCAACACGGGGGCCCCTCATGTGTGCGTGCTTAGTCCCCTCCTGTACTCCCTGTTCACCCATGACTGCGTGGCCAAGCACGACTCCAACACCATCATTAAGTTTGCTGACGACACAGTGGGAGGCCTGAACACTTACAACGATAGAGCCTATAGTGAGGAGGTCAGAGACCTGGCAGTTTGGTGCCAGGACATCAACCTCTCCCTCAATGTGAGCAAGACTAAGGAGATGATCGTGGGCTACAGGAAAAGGAGGGCCGAGCATGCCCCCATTCACATCAAGGCTGTAGTGGAGCGGGTCAAGAGTTTCAAGTTCCTTGGTGTCTACATCACCAACAAACTATTATGGTCCAAACACACCAAGAAAGTTGTGAAGAGGGCACGACAACACCTTTTCCTGAGACAATTTTTTTGGGGGGCATGTGTCCCCAGATCTTTAAAGTTCTACAGCTGCACCATCGAGAGCATCCTGACCAGTTGCATCACTGCCTGGTATGGCAACTGCTCGGCATCCGACCGTAAGGCGCTACAGAGGGTAGTGAGTATGGCCCAGTACATCACTGGGGCCAAGCTTCCTGCCATCCAGGACCTATATACTTGGCGGTGTCAGAGGAAGGCCCAAAAAATTGTCAAAGACTCCAGTCACCCAAGTCTTAGACAGTTCTCTCTGCTATCGCACGGCAACTGGTACCGGAGCGCCAAGTCAAGGTCCAGAAGGCTCCTTAACAGCTTCTACCCCCAAGCCATAAGACTGCTGAACAATTAATCAAATGGCCACCGAACTATTTACGTTGACACCCCCCCATTTGTTTTGTTCGCTGCTGCTACTCACTGTTTCATCATCTATGCAGTCACTTTACCCCTACCGATATGTACGTTTTACCTCAACTAACCTGTACCCCACACATTGACCCGGTATCCCCTGTATATAGCATCATTATTGTTACCTTTTTTTGTATTATTTTAGTTTATTTAGTAAATATTTTCTTAACTGCACTGTTGGTTAAGGGCTTGTAAGTAAGCATTTCACGTTAAGGTCTACACCTGTTGTATTCGGCGCATGTGACAAATACGATTTTATTTGATTATGAACCTTTAGAACTTAGTAACTATTCTCACTGAATTTACTGAGATGCTTTGTCTTTGTTTCAGGGTGGCCATATTGCAGGCAGATAGCAGGAAGGATTGTGAAGAGGTGAGACAACAGTTTTAGTCTAATGTATTGTATCTATTTATTTATGTATTGTATAAATACACCAGACAGACATGGAATTCGTGCATCTCCTAATAACGCTGTCCTGTGCTCCTCTCCTCCCTCAGTGGATTGCAACTATAAACAACATCTCAAAGAGGATATATCTGAGTGAGAACCCAGAGGTGAGTAGCCGGCAATCACTGGAAAACCCTACTCTTACATCATCATTCGATCTGCCATCTATAATTAGAGCTGTGAGCCCTATGGTGTGACATTCCCCAAGACAATGCTGAATGTCTGTGATGTGAGTCTCGTCTCCCACCGCCTTTGTTGCCGAGCTGTTATCAAGCACATTTCCTCATTGCTGAAATGCCCTCTTTCTATTGGCAGGAAATTGCAGCCCGAGTGAACCAATCAGCTCTTGAGGCTGTGACACCGTCTCCCTCCTTCCAGCAGAGGCATGAGAGTATGCGGCCGAGCACGTGGGTTTCTGAATCGTAGCGACTTCATTATTATTAGAGCCAGGAATTTTTCCTGACCATGGAAAACTCTGGGCCTTGGTAGTGTATAGCCGATAACTACTCTAGCCTATAAAGTGGTTACATAATCAAGACTAACCAAGGTAAACCCTACTGTAGTAAGTTAAATTAAGACAAACCCTACTCTAGTTAGAGGTGTCATGATATTGCATTCTGTCCATCTCTCTAACCTCTATCTCTCTAACATCTGTCTCTTTTCTGTTCACTTGGCTCCATCTCTCACCCCGTCTGTCTCTCCTGTATAGACAAGGGCGGTCCCGGGCAGCACGGACCAGCAGTGTGAGCTCAGCGGGCTCTGAGGCGGCCTCCCCGGCCCTCTCTGTCCTCTCATTGGACGCCCTGGTGGTTCCTGACACGCCCATCCAGTTTGACATCATCTCTCCAGTCAGCGAGGAGTACGCAGGCCAGGCCAAGGCTGCGGGACAGGGCAGGTCGGTACTAACTAACCAGGGTTTCCCAAACGGTGTATAGGTGGGACGAGCCCCTGGTATAAGTTCAAGCTAGGGGCGAAACTTTGTTTTTAGAAGTGGGGGGGGCATAAGTTATTATTTAAAAAAATTAAACAGTCGGATAAACACTCCAAACAGCATACCCAACCGCTCGGAGGCATCCGCATGGTCCTAAAGCACACCGTTGCCTTGTTTTTATATCACATTCCAATGGTAAAAATTCCATTTCAGAAAGTTGCGCCCCTGGTTCAAGCTATATTGAAAGGAAAACAGTCATATTAATTCATATTTTTGTGTTTCTTCTCTCCCCGTTTCTGAAATAAGGACCAACCCGTTTGGTGAATCAGGAGACACTCCACCTGAGGAGAGTGAAGGTACTGTCTCTGTCTGTCTGTGTCAGGTCTGTCTTGCTGTGTGTGTGTGTCTGTGCGCAAGCCATTGTCTGCGTGTGTCACTCTGTGTGTCCATCCAGACTCTATCCTGCACCAGCTGTTCATCGTGCGTTTCCTGGGTTCTATGGAGGTGAAGAATGCAGACAGCTCTGACATCATCTATGAGACCATGAGACAGATCCTAGCAGCCAGGGCCATACATAACATCTTCAGGATGACTGAGTCTCACCTGCTGGTCACCTGCGAGTGCCTCAAGTGAGACATATGCTCTTTGAGTAATGTACATGTGTTGTTTTTAAATGTGTGACATGATAATTAAAAGCATGCTCTTACAGTCAATAGATTTGCCCGTGTTTGATGTTTTGTGGTTTTCAGGCTCATCGATCCTCAGACACAAGTCACACGGCTGAGGGTAGGTCCTCCCTCTCACACTACCTCCACTAAAACATGTTTCTGTTTATCTATCATTCTATTCACTGATAGTAAGTTATATAATCAATCATCACTGACACACCTGTCTAGAGGCTATTGATCTATCATCACTGACACAACACGTTTAGAGGCTAGACTCGACATTAGACATGACTTCTTGTTTTATTTCTCCTCTCCCCAAGTTCCCTCTCTCCAGTGTGGTGGTGTGTTCGTCCCACCAAGAGAACAAGCGTCTGTTTGGATTCGTCCTGCAGACTGCAGAAGGCAGGGTGGACGGACGACCTGTCACCGTCTGCTATATCTTTGAGTCCAACAATGATGGGGAGAAGGTAGGTTCTGCTCTACTGTGTAGCCTTTGTTCTAACATGATGTGTTGGTAGGGCCAGTAGTTACAGGCTATAACTAGGGCCTGGAGTTTTTCCTGGTCAGCCACACATGCAAATGTGTTTTCATGGTTTGGAACAAGTCCTGAATCTAGGAATAAGCATATTGTGTCTGTATAGTGATGGCACTATCAGTTAAAAACGGTTTATAGTTTTCATGTTGTGACAAAAGGAAGACCTTTGCATGCGTCTACTGTTCCCTGTGTTAATATCTGAGTGTATGTTGTGTTGTTCTCCTTTCAGATATGTGACAGTGTTGGGCTGGCCAAACAGATCGCTTTCCACTCAGAGATGGTAAGACACGTGAGACTCTCTGTTTTAGTGGAATTAATTTGTTAAGGTTTTAAGATGAATCTTAGTTCCTCGTGTGGGACCTTGACAATTTTTTTGCTGATTCAGGATCGCAAAGCTACGGAGAAGAAGGAGGAGCAGGACAAGGCCAAGGAGAAACAGCAGGAGGAGCTGAGTAAACAGAAACAGATTGAAAAGGTAGCGTCAGTGTCCCAGCAAATCAATACATTTCCGTACCCAAAAAATGGACAGTATAGTATTTATCCTATTCTTGTTGACTTATAGATCAATGCCTATCTTGATCACGTTTTGGTCTATAATCATAGGTATTACCCTCTGTTTTCACTCATGTTACAGTAAACTGAATGATTAATTGATTAATCAATTAATTTGAACGAACCCACAGGACCTGGAGGAACAGAGCCGTTTAATTGCGGCCTCCAGTCGCCCAACCCCCCCTGCTCCTGGTGCTGATGGGCAGTTCCTGGTGCTAAGCAACAGCCAATCAGAGGACAGTGATGCAGGAGTGGAGGGGCGGGAGAAGGGAGAGTCGGAGGCCTAACAGAATGGAAGGGATTCACCAGATAATACTTTGGACCATCAAACTACCAGAAATCTGGTCATCTTCAATGGAAGGAGACGACATGAGAAGACTTTGAGCAATTGTTTGTGTGATTTTTGGCCCATAGGGCGGGCACAATTGGCCCAGCATCATCCGGGTTAGGGTTTGGCCGGGGTAGGCCGTTACTGTAAATAAGAATTTGTTCTTAACTGACTTGCCTAGTTAAATAAATAAAAAAAGTTACCTATGTTGAGCCAATGTTCTTTTCTGAACAGACAACTGAACAAGCTTGGCGATGTCTTACTACAAAGTACTATCCGGTGAAAATGCACAGTTGGAGCGGGAGTTGGTTCCTCGGCTCCTCAACCCTGGGCCTCGGCTTAGCCTCTGTGGGCTTTTCTCTGGCTCCTACATTGTTTTACAGAGGAGTTGGACTGCAAATAAACTTTATAACATTAAACAAAGATGGATTAAGACCCCACTAAACTAACAAAAGAAGAGGAGAAATGTGTGTGAATGACTGAACACTCAAAGAATCCTTCCGGATCTTTCATCCTCCATATGTAAATCATGTATTATATACTGGTACTTGTATTTAGAAGAAATGTAGAAGGAGATGATTAATGCTTTTAAGCTTGTTTATTTTTTTTATTAAATCAGGGTAGTTCTGACTCTGAATACCATGGCACACTAGAAAACATAGAGTGTATTCATTTGTTGGGTAGGGAAGACATTGCACATGTTAATACTGTAATGACATTTATAAAATACTTATTTGTTTATGTAAACCATATACATGTTGTCTTACATTCAGTTAACAAGCTTGCATGTGCTTTGGATCCTATCATTCAAGATACCGAATTGTCTCGCTTTTTCTTCTTCTATAATGAATAATTACCCTTTCAATTAACTGTTTTGAGTGTGTTTGGTTTCAAGATGAGAATTTAGATCTCTAATCATTTTAACCCCTAACACCAATAATGGTTTCTCATTCAATGGATCAGACTACTTGCCATAGCCCAACAGACCTTGTGCCTGAGGTGTAATGTATTCATCTCATTGGTTGGAACAAAGAACAATACTATAATACAAAGTGCTAAATCAGGGCATTGACTCTTAAAAGGAAAAACGGGATCTATGAACTGTTAGTTTTTTTCCGTTATGTGTGTTAATCCATTTTATGTTTTGAAATGGTTTGTGTTTTTCTCATTTCTGTATAAAGAAATGCACTACATACTACATATGCTATTGAACATTTTGTCTGAAATGTTCCTCAACCTTAAACCATTGTTATGTAAGTTTGTTCTGAGCTCTGACTAAGTTTATCACTTATCAACTCATAGAGAATACATGTTGCAGTGACATGTTGCAGGGAAAACTGTCATATCAACAAAGTGGAATTGATTTGACATATTACTGATAATGAGAGTTGTGTCTACTTTATCATTTTGGGGAAAGGTGTTTAAAGGAGTAGTTAGGAACTGGTGTTACCGAGATGTTAATATGGGGGACTGCACTTTAGTTATTGATGCAGGGGGGAAATGGGATCATGTTTACTGTATATACGTCAGTGATTACTGTTGCAGTCTTTTCAACAATAAAGGTACACTAATTCAAGGCTGTCTTATTTTAGAACTCCTTGGTTGTGTTTGTGTCTCGAGACTGAAGGGTGACTGTAAAAATAAGTATATTATTTCTTACAGTAGCAGACTTCTTTTATAGTCTGAACAAACGACTTGGGCGTGCCCGTGCGCATTGAGGACGTCCCTGTGTCGGAATCCTCTCCATTCCATTCAGGGAGAAAAGTAAACATTTACGTAACATTGTAAAAATCTGAAACTTTCTGTCCAAAAATGATGCAGAAAAGTTAATCCATGCGTTTGTAACTTCTAGGTTAGACTACTGCAATGCTTTATTTTCCGGCTATCCGGATAAAGCACTAAATAAACTTCAGTTAGTGCTAAACACGGCTGCTAGAATCTTGACTAGAACCCCAAAATTTGATCATATTACTCCAGTACTAGCCTCTCTACCTGTTAAGGCAAGGGCTGATTTCAAGGTTTTACTGCTAACCTACAAAGCATTACATGGGCTTGCTCCTACCTATCTTTCTGATTTGGTCCTGCCGTACATACCTACACGTACACTACGGTCACAAGACGCAGGCCTCCTTACTGTCCCTAGAATTTCTAAGCAAACAGCTGGAGGCAGGGCTTTTCCTATAGAGCTCCATTTTTATGGAATAGTCTGCCTATCCATGTGAGAGACGCAGACTCGGTCTCAACCTTTAAGTCTTTATTGAAGACTCATCTCTTCAGTAGGTCCTATGACTGAGTGTAGTCTGGCCCAGGAGTGTGAAGGTGAACGGAAAGGCACTGGAGCCACGAACCACCCTTGCTGTCTTTGCCTGGCCGGTTCCCCTCCACTGGGATTCTCTGCCTCTAACCCTATTACAGGGGCTGAGTCACTGGCTTCTGGTGCCGTGGCGGAGATCTTGTGGGCTTTACTCGGCCTTGTCTCAGGATGGTAAGTTGGTGGTTGAAGATATCCCTCTAGTGGTGTGGGGGCTGTGCTTCGGCAGAGTGGGTGGGGTTATATCCTGCCTGTTTGGCCCTGTCCGGGTTTCGTCGGACGGGGCCACAGTGTCTCCGACCCCTCCTGTCTCAGCCCCCAGTATTTATGCTGCAGTAGTTTATGTGTCGGGGGCTAGGGTCCGTCTGTTATATCTGGAGTAATTCTTCTCTTATCTGGTGTCTTGTGCGAATTTAAGTATGCTCTCTCTAATTATCTCTCTTTCTTTTTTCTTCTTCTCTCTCTCTCGGAGGACCTGAGCATTAGGACCATTCCTCATGGCCTGATGACTCCTTGATGTCCCGAGTCCACCTGGCCGTGCTGCTTCTCCAGTTTCAACTGTTCTGCCTGTTTTATGAACATTTAAAAATTTTGTCCATGTTCTGTTATAATCTGCACCCGGCACAGCCAGAAGAGGACTGGCCACCCCTCACAGCCTGGTTCCTCTCTAGGTTTCTTCCTAGGTTTTTGGCCTTTCTAGGGAGTTTTTCCTAGCCACCGTGCTTTTACACCTGCATTGCTTGCTGTTTGGGGTTTTAGGCTGGGTTTCTGTACAGCACTCTGTGACATCAGCTGATGTAAGGGGGGCTTTATAAATAAATTTGATTTGATTTAAACAAGTGTGCTATTCGTTTAAAACTCCCGTTGTTCTGTTCGCTAAAGCGAGCACTAATCCGCTCTTAAATAGGTCGAATCGAGGAAGAACTGATTACACACGGATTTCCAACAACATGTCAATCTGGTGCTGTGACGGCTTTTGTTTGGCCCCAGCATAATTCACCGTCCTATATGCATCACAACGGCAGGAAGAGGAAACATAAATCAGGATTAAACCTGATAGTATTGGAAGATTGTTATTCGTTTATATTTCCATTGGAAAAATGTACGAAATGGAATGATGTTACTTGACTGGCCCCGCATAATGACAGTATAGGCTAAAAGTGGGAATGGGTTTGAATTTCTACTTTGGTAGTTTTAATGAAAAGAATGGCACTGCTGTTTTGTTTCAGTTATACAATTAGAAACGGAATCACTGGCCTAAAGAGATAACACCTTTATGCCAAGGTCTATTTGCAACCCCCCAAATATGAATAGGGGTCTCCAATTCATATGCTACATTTTAAGAACCTCCGGTTTTAATTAGTGATGTATATAAATCCCAGATTCGTTTAAAAGTCGTAACCTGAGCGGACAACTTCCAGAAGACAGTTGGGTGACACTATGGCTATATCTAGTTAGTTACCAGATCAGGCATGTTGACGCACGGCCAGTTTTCAGCATAGACAGAATCCTTGGGTTGGACTTGGACAGGCAAAAACTATGCAATGTGTCCCTGAAGCTGTATCGACCATGGACAGGTCAAATATTATTTATTTACATTGTAGCCATGATTTCCTTGTAGACTAAACCTGCTTTCATTATCTGTTGAGTTAAATTGGGTTCTGTCTGGAGTTGGAAACAACCCAACAGAGAAGTCACATTACAGTAAAAGGATCATCGGAGTCTTCGTCGGAGATGAAGAGGAAAGAAGAGGAACATAATCTCAACTGTAAACACTTTACAGAGTCCTACAGGAGAACATTGCATTTGTACATCGGGCGCAGGCCGCGGACGGCATTCAGTAGTGCACAGGTAAAAATGCACTTTTAGGCACAAGGCACATTTTTCATGCCACTTTGATACGAAGTGATTTTCGTAGCAGGTTAGGAGAGCATTTTCGCTAAAGGCTTCCGCATGCTTCGGTTTGTCTGGCTCCTAGCATACTCCCATAAAAGACCACATGAAAAACGATAAAAAGCGGCAATAGTACTGTTTGTCCATCTTAAGACAATGTAGCCAGTATACACTTCCTCAAAATGAATCTAGGTAAGATCATTCGAGTACTCTGTCATTCATTTTTGACGGTTTTTACCGAGGAGATCTTAGTCGCAGAATTTTACATCAAACTAAGCTGTTTGGTGCAGTATTTCTGAAGTGAAAAAAATGTGCATGAAAACAAGTCGACCATCATTGAATGATAACAAACACTTAATTGAAGAATCCCTACTGTTGACCAATGACCGAAGAAAGAGCATAGACTTCGGTTCCGAACTTCGGCATGCCTCGAGAAAAGTTTTTGTACACGAACAGCCGAAAAAACGCTTGCCGAAGACCAAAACGTCACAAAATGTCGTCATAATATCTGCACGAACTATTCTGAACATTTTCGAATTGCAAGCATGCAGACAGACGTCTTAACCCTAACTCTTTCCCTAACCTTAACATCAGTCTCCTAACATCCTATGTTAATTATCCTAACCTGCTGCGTAAGTTCAGCTAATACCTTCTATGAAAATCTCACTTCTGTATGGAAGGGGTGTGAAAAGAGTGTTTCTCTACATTTTACACACAACTGTGCCCAATGGCATATAGGTTCCATGTGTAGTGAGTGACAAAACAATTCAATAACAAAATATTGATTGATATAGATATTATAAATCAACATTTCTGATTTTACATCTCATTGACATATCCTGTAGGCCTATGTTTTCACATTTTGTGGGGGCTGTGTTAGTTACTGTTATTCACTTTGTGACAGATGTTTTTGTGAAAATAACAAAAATACAATTTGATTGTATGATTGATATATCTTCTTGGGGTCCATGCAGATTGAGGTCTTGGAGAGTGTGTTCCTCATCACCTCCTACCCGGGTATTGACATCAGAGAAGAATTAGCACAGAGACTGCAACTGGATGAGGACAGAATACAGGTAGGCATTATAAACTAGTAACACTTAAGGTTGTTCTTATACATGTATAGTTGTACCTTAATTGATGTTGAATAGTTATTAAGTAGCACATAACTTATTGCATTGTAATAGAATATAGAAGTGAAATAGAGGCATATTTATTCATCTGAACTCAACTATGCAATTAAGCAATTATGGAATGATAAAGTAACAACATGTTAATAAAATGTTGTTACCAGAGTAATTACTGGATTAGTCTTATACAAAAACATTGTTTTAGTTGATAAATTAAGGTATACTGTTTACACCACAAAGGTTGTTCTAAAGAGCTCTATATGCACTGTTCTCCACAGATCTGGTTCCAGAACCGCAGGGCCAAGCTGAAACGTTCTCACAGAGAGTCACAGTTCCTCATGGTGAAAAAAGCCTTTGCAGATCTTAAGGACAAAGAAGAGGAATAATTCCAAAACAAGGCCCCGAAAAGATTTACTGTACTTTTTATTCTAGGGATCTCTATCTATCTCACTCTCTCTCTGGTATATTTATAATATATTATATTGTGCACATGTACATTTGTCTAGGGTATCTACACATTTTAATAAACAGATCAGATCATTGACAAAGAAAAAGGCCTACCTTTGCAAGTTGTTCATAATTTGCTTTCATGTTTTTTTCACCATCCGGCAGCAATATTGGTGACATTGTTCTTCTTCCCAAAAATATAATTATCATGGTAAGAAATGTCAGGTCATTAATTTAGTTTGCAGTGGTTGTTGCCTATAAACATCCTGAGGGTGCAACCCAAGTGGCACCCTGTTCCCTATATCCCTCAAACGACAACTCTGGACCTCGAAGCCAGTTACACTGCTTTTACATTTCCCCCGTTCTAATCATGGACTGATTTAGCACCAGGTGGGTGCAATTAAGTATCAGGTAGAACAGAAAACCAGCAGGCTCCAGACCTCGTAGGGTAAGAGTTGAATAACACTGCCCTATATAGTGCTCTACTTTTGATCAGGGCAGGGCCAATAGGGCTCTGGTCAAAAGCAGCACACTATATAGGGAATAGGTTGTCATTTGGGACGCACACAGAGATAATCTCTGCTTAGGGACAATTTATTGTTTGAGAAACACCCCTGCAGGAACTCATTTGTCTCCTTCAGACTGAATTAGTTGAGCCTCAGCAAGGCAATTAAGTTGAGGGGAGTAGAGACAAAGGAGAAGCAGGGAGGCAGCCTGCCCTGCAGGCATCAGACGGTATACAGGTGTAGGGAAAGAGTTCTAAAATAAAAAGAAAGAAAGAAACTTATATTTAAATCTCTGGTGCATGCTGTTTGATTTGGTTGCTTCATCACTGCTTCATATATGATATTTGACCAAATTTCAGATAATTGCATTTATGCGTGGCAGACACCAGTATCTCTCAAATTAACTAAAGAAGTAGGCCCATATATACAGTGCCATGAAAAAGTATCAGTGGTGGAAAATGTACCCAATTGGCATACTTAAGTAAAAGTAAAGATATTTTAGAAAATTACTCAAGTGAAAGTCACCCAGTAAAATCCTACTTGAGTAAAAGTTAAAAAAGTATTTGGTTTTAAATATACTTAAGTATCAAAAGTACATGTAATTTCTCAAATATACTTAAGTATCAAAAGTAAAATTATAAATCATTTCAAATTCCTTATATTAAGCAAACCAGACAGCATTATTCCCTTTAAAAAAACCAGGGGCACACTCCAACACTCCGACATAATTTACAAACAAAGTATTTGTGTTTAGTGAGTCCGCCAGTTCAGATGCAGTAGGGATGACCAGGGATTTTCTCTTTAAGTGTGTGAATTAGACATTTTCCCTGTCCTGCTAAGCATTCAAAATGTAACGTGTACTTTTGGGTGTTAGGGGAAATGTATGGAGTAAAAAGTTTATTATTTTCATTAGGAATGTAGTGAAGTAAAAGTAATGTAGTGAAGTAAATAATTGTGCACTATCCTCAAACAATAGCATGGTATTATTTCACTCTAATAGCTACGGTAAATTGGACAGTGCAGTTAGATTAACAAGAACTTAAGCTTTCTGCCCATATCAGATATGTCTATGTCCTGGGATTTTCTTTTGTTTCTTACAACCTCATGCTAATCACATTAGCCTGAATGCCAAGCATCACTGAATGCCAAGCATCACGTCTGGAGGAAACCTTACACCATTCCTACAGTGAAGCATGGTGGTGGCAGCATCATGCTGTGGAGATCAGCGGCAGGGATTGGGAGACTAGTCAGGATCGAGGCAAAGATGAACGGAGCAAAGTACAGAGAGATCCTTGATGAAAAAACCTGCTCCAGAGCGCTAAGGACCTCAGACTGGGGAGAAGGTTCACCTTCCAACAGGACAACGACCCAAAGCACACAGCCAAGACAACGCAGGAGTGGCTTCGGGACAAGTCTCTGAATGTCCTTGAGTGGCCCAGCCAGAGCCTGGACTTGATGGCGCCGAAGAACATGGCTGTTGTTTTACATTCTTCCAACCAATTGTGCTATTTATTTTTTTTGTGCGTTTTGTGTAACTTATTTTTTTACTTATTGTGTACATAATGTTGCAGCTACTGTCTCTTATGACCGAAAATAACTTCTGGACATCAGAAAAGCGATTACTCACCGCGGACTGGAATAAACGTTTTCCTTTAACGAGTCCGACGAGAAGGATATGCTGCTTTGACTGGAACAGGCCCAGATCTACGCCTTTTGCGTGAAGAAAAGACGCCGGAAAAGAGGCCGCAGATCCTGCACCCTTCTGAGAATCCAGTTTCGAGCGAGTAAACTCCCATTGCCTTCCATTCTTCTTGCTAACGTGCAATCATTGGAAAATAAAATGTATGACCTACGATTAAGATTATCCTACCGAAGGGACATTAAAAACTGTAACATCTTATGTTTTACCGAGACGGGGCTGAACTAAGATACGGACAATATAGAGCTAGCGGGATTGTCCATGCACCGGCAGAACAGACGCTACCTCTGTTAAGATGATGGGGGGGGTATTTTTGTCAATAACAGCTGGTGCGCGTCTAATATTAAAGAAGTCTAGAGGTATTGCTCGCCTGAGGTAGAGTACCTTATGATAAGCTGTAGACCACACTATCTACTGTACCAAGAGAGTTCTCATCTGTATTATTCGTAGCCGTCTATTTACCACCACAAAGCGAAACTGGCACTAAGACCACTCTCAACCAACTCTATAAGGCATAAGCAAAGAAGAAAATGCTCACCCAGAAGCGGCGCTCCTAGTGGCCGGGGATTTTAATGCATGCAAACTTAAATCAGTTTTACCACATTTTTACCAGCATGTCACATGTGCAACCAGGGAAAAAAAATCCTAGACCACCTTTACTCCACACACAGAGATGCATACAAAGCTCTCCCCCGCCCTCCATTTGGCATATCTGACCATAATTCTATCCTCCTGATTCCTGCTTACAAGCAAAAACTAAAGCAGGAAGTACCAGTGACTCACTCAATATGGAAGTGGTCAGATGACGTGGATGCTACACTACCACTGGCGGTTCTGGGGGCAGGGGGCCAGTGCCCCTGTGACAACAATTTTGGACCCCCTTGTGGCCCCCCTAAATGTGGAGTATGAAATCATGTTTGCATAACAAATTTTTGCTATCGTTCTTTTTTTACATCCGTTATTAGACAGTGGCAACGTGGAACACTAATTAAACCCACACATTTACTAGAGGGACATGGTCTTTTGCCTACTAATGCCTGCAATGAAGTGAAGAAAACGATATGACAACAATAACGTCTAATGTAACTGGCCCCTCTAACAGTACAACTGGCCCCAGCTTGGCCCCCCCAGTTGAAAGGGTCTAGAACCTCCACTGTACACTACAGGACTGTTTTTCTAGCACAGACTGGAATATGTTCTGGGATTCATCCAATGGTATTGAGGAATACACCACCTCTGTCATCGGCTTCATCAATAAGTGCATCAATTACTTCATCCCCACAGTGACTGTACGTACATATCCCAACCATAAGCCATGGATAACAGGCAACATCCGCATCGAGCTAAAGTCTAGAGCTGCCGCTTTCAAGGAGCGGGAGACTAATCCGGACGCTTATAAGAAATCCCACTATGCCCTCAGACGAACCATCAAACAAGCTTAGCGTCAATACAGGATTAAGATTGAATCCTACTACACAGGCTCTGACGCTCGTCGGATGTGGGAGGGCTTTAAAACTATTACGGACTACAAAGGGAAACCCAGACGCAAGCTGCCCAGTTACGCGAGCATACAGTGAGGGAAATAAATGATCAGTCTATAATTTTAATGGTAGGTTTATTCGAACAGTGAGAGACAGAATAACAACAAAAAAATCCAGAAAAACGCATGTGAAAAATGTTATAAATTGATTTGCATTTTAACGAGGGAAATAAGTATTTGACCCCTCTGCAAAACATGACTTAGTAATTGGTGGCAAAACCTTTGTTGGCAATCACAGAGGTCAGACGTTTCTTGTAGTTGGCCACCAGGTTTGCATACATCTCAGGAGGGATTTTGTCCCACTCCTCTTTGCAGATCTTCTCCAAGTCATTAAGGTTTCGAGGCTGACGTTTGGCAACTCAAACCTTCAGCTCCCTCCATAGATTTTCTATGGGATTAAGGTCTGGAGACTGGCTAGGCCACTCCAGGACCTTAATGTGCTTCTTCTTGAGCCACTCCTTTGTTGCCTTGGCCGTGTGTTTTGGGTCGTCATGCTGGAATACCCATCCATGACCCATTTTCAATGCCCTGGCTGAGGGAAGGAGGTTCTCACCCGTCCCTTTGATGCGGTGAAGCTGTCCTGTCCCCTTAGCAGAAAAACACCCCCAAAGCATAATGTTTCCACCTCCATGTTTGACAGTGGGGATGGTGTTCTTGGGGTCATAGGCAGCATTCCTCCTCCTCCAAACATGGCGAGTTGAGTTGATGCCAAAGAGCTCCATTTTGGTCTCATCTGACCACAACACTTTCACCCAGATGTCCTCTGAATCATTCAGATGTTCATTGGCAAACTTCAGACGGGCATGTATATGTGCTTTCTTGAGCAGGGGGACCTTGCGGGCGCTGCAGGATTTCAGTCATTGTTTTCTTGGTGATTATGGTCCCAGCTGCCTTGAGATCATTGACAAGATCCTCCCGTGTAGTTCTGGGCTGATTCCTCACCGTTCTCATGATCATTGCAACTCCACGAGGTGAGATCTTGCATGGAGCCCCAGGCCGAGGGAGATTGACAGTTCTTTTGTGTTTCTTCCATTTGCGAATAATCGCAACAACTGTTGTCCCCTTCTCACCAAGATGCTTGGCGATGGTCTTGTAGCCCATTCCAGCCTTGTGTAGGTCTACAATCTTGTCCCTGGCATCCTTGGAGAGCTCTTTGGTCTTGGCAATGGTGGAGAGTTTGGAATCTGATTGATTGCTTCTGTGGACAGGTGTCTTTTATACAGGTAACAAGATGACTGTGTGATAACGCTCTCGGTAGTTGATGTGGACAAAACCTTTAAACAGGTCAACATTCACAAAGCCACTGGGCCAGATGGATTACCAGGAAGTGTACTCAAAGCATGCACGGACCAACTGGCAAGTGTCTTCACTGACATTTTCAACCTCTCCCTGACCGAGTCTGTAATACCTACATGTTTCAAGCAGACCACCATAGTCCCTGTGCCCAAGGAAGCGAAGGCACTCACGTCGGTAGCCATGAAGTGCTTTGAAAGGTTGGTCATGGCTCACATCAACAGCATCCTCCCGGACACCCTAGACCCACTCTAATTCGCATACCGCCCCAACAGATCCACAGACGACGCAATCTCAATCGCACTCCACATTGACCTTTCTCACCTGGACAAAAGGAACGCCTATGTGAGAATGCTGTTCATTGACTACAGCTCAGCGTTCAACACCATAGTGCCCACGAAGCTCATCACTAAGCTAAGGACTCTGGGACTAAACATCTCCCTCTGCAACTGGATCCTGGACTTCCTGACGGGCCGCCCCCAGGTGGTAAGAGTAGGCAACAACACGTCTGCCACGATGATCCTTAACACTGGGGCCCCTCAGGGGTGTGTACTTAGTCCCCTATAAAGTAGGCGGTGTCAGAGGAAAGCCCATAAAATTGTCAGAGACTCCATTCGCCCAAGTTATAGACTGTTTTCTCTGCTACTGCACGGCAAGCGGTACTGGAGCGCCAAGTCTAGGACCAAAAGGCTCCTCAACAGCTTCTACCCCCAAGCCATAAGACTGCTGAACAATTCATAAAATCGCCACCGGACAATTTACATTGACCCCCCAGAAGAGACCTTCTGTACACTGCTGCTACTCGCTGTTTGTTTGTTACCTATGCATAGTCACTTCGCCCCCACCTACATGTACAGATTACCTCAACTAGCCTGTACCCCCGCACACTGACTCAGTACCTGTGCCCCCTGTATATAGCTTCGTTATTGTTATTCTTATTGTGTTTTATTATTACTTTTTATTTTAGTCTACTTGGTAAATATTTTCTTCTTCTTGAACTGCACTGTTGGTTAAGGGCTTGTAAGTAAGCATTTCACGGTAAAGTCTACACTTGTTGTATTCGTCGCATATGACAAATAAAGTTTGATTTGATTTGAAGAAGTCAAGGGGTCTGAATACTTTCCCGAAGGCACTGTAATAACATGATACACTGTTAAAATATGAACAGCCTCTCTGATTATTGACTTGTCCTAAAGAGCAGTTTAAAACCTGTCTGATGACTGTCACATCCATCAATCAATAAATCTATCTATCTATCCATCCATCCATACACCCATCCATCCATCCATCCATACACCCATCCATCCATATACTCATCCATCCATCCCTCCATCCATACACCCCATCCATCCATCCATATACCCATCCATCCTTCCGTCTATCCTTCCATCCATCCATCCATCCATACACCCATCCATCCATCCATCCATATACCCATCCATCCTTCCGTCTATCCTTCCATCCATCCATCCATACACCCATCCATCCATCCATCCATCCACCCATCCGTACTGTTACGTTCCCCAGTTTCTGTGTTGTTGTGGGTTTGTATGTGTGTGTGTATTTCAGGAAATGGAATCCTGGATTCTTCAAGCAGCTGATTGGTCCCTCTCGTCAGGGGAAACAGCTGGATCTTCAATTGCCAACTCCTTCTGCAGCTTGAAAAGCCAGGGTTCCTTTGTTAGGAGAGAGAGCGTCTTTGTATGTCCTGTGTTGGTTGTTGGTCTGTTTAAGTTGTTTGAAAGTATTTTGTAGCCGCTCCTGCAGAGATATGTGTATGCCATAGGACTTTGTGTTTTTGGTTTATTGAAATTGTTCACTAAGTATTGGTGAATTATTCTGTTTCATTTGTTCCCGGCGGGGGGAAGGGGAAGGCACCTTGGGAGTGTTTAGGCAAGAGGCCTGCAGGCACAGTATTGAATCTGTCTATGCACACTAGGTAAGACCTGGGCGGACCACCCCCTGTATTTTGGTTAGCGCGCCAGGTGGTGCTAAGATTAGGTAAATAGTGGGTAGGCAGGTAAGGTAGAAGAGGGGACTTTAACTTTTACTTTCTTTGCTTTGGTTCTGTCCAGTCCCTTTTCCCCACATTACTGTGTTAAGGAAAATAAATCCCTGTAAACGGTCATTTTCTCTGCCTCTGTCATCCTTCCCCGCACCTACGATCACATACTTTTTCATTCCACAGGGAGTTGAGATGTAGCAGGGTGTTGTGTTCCCTCTTCCAAGAGGTGTACGTAACACATACACCCATCAATCAATCAAATGTATTTATAAATCCCTTCTTACGTCAGCTGATGTCACAAAGTGCAGTACAGAAACCCAGCCTAAAACCCCAAACAGCAAGCAATGCAGGTGTAGAAGCACGGTGGCTTGGAAAAACTCCCTAGAAAGGCCAGAACCTAGGAAGAAACCTAGAGAGGAACCAGGCTATGAGGGGTGGCCAGTCCTCTTCTGGCTGTGTCGGGTGGAGATTATAACAGAACATGGCCAAGATGTTCAAATGTTCATAGATGACCAGCAGGGTAAAATAATCATCATCACAGTGGTTGTAGAGGGTGCAACAGGTCAGCACCTCAGCAGTAAATGTCAGTTGGCTTTTCATAGCCAATCATTCAGAGTATCTCTGCCCCTCCTGCTGTCTCAGAGTTGAAAACAGCAGGTCTGGGACAGGTAGCACGTCCGGTGAACAGGTCAGGGTTCCATGGCCACAGGAAGAACAGTTGAAACTGGAGCAGCAGCACAACCAGGTGGACTGGGGACAGCAATCCATCCATCCTTCCTTCCATCCATCCATCCATAGTAGGTTGGGGTCCACACAAGTCACATTGAATATGTTATTATTGCCCGACACTGGTTGCTTGCAGAAACCATGTACCCAAAACCTCCATGAAATAAAACTGGTTGACAAATATAACATGATACACTACCTGATCTGATCTCTTCCAACAAGAATTCAAAATGGAGAAAATGGGAGGCAGAGAGAAAAGGAAGGCGAAAGGAGAGAAAAAAGGAGACTGAAAGGTGACAGATCTTGACGTGAAGTGAGACAGGATTACCATGGTAATGACAGCCTATTACCCAATGGGAATGGTGAGTGTTGTTGCCGACAGCGACAGAGCCATGAGGGGAACGTGTGTGTACTCATTAGAGCTGTGATGGTGCAGGCTAGTTCCAGTTCCCATAGTTAAACACTGCCTTTAAACTGTTAATAGAACCCTCAAACCCAACCAGGCCTCAAAACACAGGGAGAGATGGAGAGTGGGGAGCAGAGGAGAGAGAGAGAGAGAGAGAGAGAGAGAGAGAGAGAGAGAGAGAGAGAGAGAGAGAGAGAGAGAGAGAGAGAGAGAGAGAGAGAGAGATGTATAGAAGGAGGGCGAGAGAATAGAAGAGATTGAACACACACATGATCAAAGGTAATGAAGCGTGGCTTCATAAACATGGACCTGCTGACCTCTTTGACAGACAGCTTCAGCCAATCATAGCTCTGACACACATGCACCTGCTAGTCCTGCAGCTTCAGAGGTGTGTTTGTGTTTTGTGCGTATACATGTGTGCGTCAGTGCCATGTCAGCAGTATCTGATTAGGATTAGATGTAACAGTTGTTTTAGTTCTGAGGTAGTCATATGCAATGTGTTGCCTATATTTCACACCCAGTCTGGAAGGAGGAGAGGGAGAGGAGGAGATGGGGAGGTGGAGAGGAGGAGAGGGGGAGAGGGAGGAGGATGAGGGTGAGGGAAGAGGGTGGGGGAAGTTGCCTGGGGTGGCTCTTTGTTTATTTCTGTTTACAGAGTCAGGCTGGAGAGACAGAAGGCAATACCTCCATTACTACAGACAGAACCTAATTATTCCACACCCACCCACCCAGCCACTCAGCCACCCACACACTGAGGTCTAAGTAACCACACCTGTCTCTCTGCCCACAGTCTCCTCCTGCCCCAGGCTGATAACCTCTCCTCCTCCTCCTCCTCCAGATGGTGAAGCGTGATTCATCACTCCAGAGAACGCGTTTCCACTGCTCCAGAGTCCAATGACGGTGAGCTTTACACCACTCCAGCCGACGCTTGACATTGCGGATGGTGATCTTAGCCTTGTGTGCGGCTGCTTGGCCATGGAAACCCATTTTATGAAGCTCCAGACGAACAGTTCTTGTGCTGACGTTGCTTCCAGAGGCAGTTTGGAACATTGTAGTGAGTGTTGCAACTGAGGACAGATGATTTTTATACGCTACCCGCTTCAGCACTCGGTGGTCCCGTTTTGTGGGCTACCACTTCGAGGTTTAGAAAGTATCCGGGGCCTCGCGGGGCACTTCACCCTGTCTCACAAAAAGTATCATGATCTTTTGGTCAATATTCCCCAATCACAACTGAAATACCAATATTTTTCTATATTAATTTAAACTGTGTTCTTACTCTTAACAGTTTAGAAAGTCACAGCTACACCCCTTCTTTAACTAAATTGAAATGTCAAAACCCATTATTCTATTTGTGTAACCTTCACCATGCTTGGCTAGTACATGGTCTTGAATAACCATTTTTTTATACCCAATTAACTTAAAAGGAGTCGAGGCAACCTGAGTCCAGACACTTCTTACTTGATTACACAATTTAATTGCAGTATTAATTCATAAAATAATTAAGTTACAGTCAAAATATGATGGAAAATACGACAAGAACTTTAACCTCTGTGTTATAGCACTTGGGCTACAGTCAGCAAAGATGAAGAATTGAACTGATAGTGCCTTATAACTCAAATTCTTACCTGATGACCTGTTCGTCCTCAACCTGCCTCAACATGGGCGGTGCTCTCTCTCTCACTCTCCCTACTGCCCGTCTTTGACCCCTGCCGTAATCATTAGACCAAATACTATTATCATATAACTGCATCACATATGCAGCAGCAGCTCCAGTACCCGCCTACTGATACACAAACAAAATGATGTTGGTAAAAATAAGCCTAATGATTTTATCAATTGGTTAATTTATTTATTGTTTGATAACATTTCAACAAAAAAGGGAAAATTGCCATTAAAAAGCTGTAGCATAGCCTACAATAGATCTATTATTAAGGCTTATTTCAAGTGACATGGGTTCCATAATAAAAAATTTTCTTCTTCTTTTAAATTGCTATTGTAGAAATAGACTTGTCATATGTCATTATTAATTGATAGTTAGGAAGGGAAATCGGCATTAGTGATGCATTCCGAAGCCGATGAAAAAGGTACTGTACCTTACTTTGGGTTACTGGGTAGGCCTACATTATAAGGCTTCTGGCGCCTTCTGTTGACCACATCAATGCACTGGTACATTTTTGTGCGGGTTTTTTAAAAAGGTAAAAGCCCGTCCGTCTTTATTGGAAACGTTCTGGGAGACTGGGAATATAGAGCTAAACATCTGAAATATGGGCTAAATAACTCAAAAGCATAATAAATCATACTACAATGTAAAGCCTATTTTCTTATCAGTCACTCTAATAGTCTAACATTTGTAACAAGATTTATACAAAATCTCAGCAAATCTTACAATTTCTATACATCAAAATGTGTACAAAATGTACGTTTTTGACATAGAAAATGTGTCAGCTAAATTTGTAAACCTCCCTCTCCATCTGTCTTGGAACTTGTAGTTCTTCTCAGATGGAACTACATATGAACTACACATCCCTACACCCGCGTTAGTTACCATAGCAGCGAGAGTTTAATTTATGTTCCGCCATGGCTAGCACTCCGTCTCGAGTTTTCGCTGCTTTATTACCCGCCGCGGGAGATATTTACCGGGACGAAAACGTCCCAGGGATGGGGGGACACACGGTTACCGTTCAGCGAACCCAGAACAGCGCGAGGGAGGTCCAGGTGACGGGGAGCGCAGAGGTCTCGTGCCCAGCCGACCGCGCTACTGTTTCCGTTAGTTTCAGAAACAGCAAGGAGTCGGTGAACGACGTCACCAACAGCATCTCGAGGAGAGTAGAGTACATTCTACAGACCCTGAGACAACACCATGTCAAGGTAACTTAAGAGTTCATTCAATCATAGATATCCTATTAAATACACCATGTCAAGGTAACTTAAGAGTTCATTCAATCATAGATATCATATTAAATACACCATGTCAAGGTAACTTAAGAGTTCATTCAATCATAGATATATCCTATTAAATACACCATGTCAAGGTAACTTAAGAGTTCATTCAATCATAGATATCCTATTAAATACACCATGTCAAGGTAACTTAAGAGTTCATTCAATCATAGATATATCCTATTAAATACACCATGTCAAGGTAACTTAAGAGTTCATTCAATCATAGATATCCTATTAAATACACCATGTCAAGGTAACTTAAGAGTTCATTCAATCATAGATATCCTATTAAATACACCATGTCAAGGTAACTTAAGAGTTCATTCAATCATAGATATATCCTATTAAATACACCATGTCAAGGTAACTTAAGAGTTCATTCAACCATAGATATCCTATTAAATACACCATGTCAAGGTAACTTAAGAGTTCATTCAACCATAGATATCCTATTAAATACACCATGTCAAGGTAACTTAAGAGTTCATTCAATCATAGATATCCTATTAAATACACCATGTCAAGGTAACTTAAGAGTTCATTCAATCATAGATATCATATTAAATACACCATGTCAAGGTAACTTAAGAGTTCATTCAATCATAGATATATCCTATTAAATACACCATGTCAAGGTAACTTAAGAGTTCATTCAATCATAGATATCCTATTAAATACACCATGTCAAGGTAACTTAAGAGTTCATTCAATCATAGATATATCCTATTAAATACACCATGTCAAGGTAACTTAAGAGTTCATTCAACCATAGATATCCTATTAAATACACCATGTCAAGGTAACTTAAGAGTTCATTCAATCATAGATATCCTATTAAATACACCATGTCAAGGTAACTTAAGAGTTCATTCAATCATAGATATATCCTATTAAATACACCATGTCAAGGTAACTTAAGAGTTCATTCAATCATAGATATATCCTATTAAATACACCATGTCAAGGTAACTTAAGAGTTCATTCAATCATAGATATATCCTATTAAATACACCATGTCAAGGTAACTTAAGAGTTCATTCAACCATAGATATCCTATTAAATACACCATGTCAAGGTAACTTAAGAGTTCATTCAATCATAGATATCCTATTAAATACACCATGTCAAGGTAACTTAAGAGTTCATTAAATCATAGATATCATATTAAATACACCATGTCAAGGTAACTTAAGAGTTCATTCAATCATAGATATATCCTATTAAATACACCATGTCAAGGTAACTTAAGAGTTCATTCAATCATAGATATCCTATTAAATACACCATGTCAAGGTAACTTAAGAGTTCATTCAACCATAGATATCCTATTAAATACACCATGTCAAGGTAACTTAAGAGTTCATTCAACCATAGATATATCCTATTAAATACACCATGTCAAGGTAACTTAAGAGTTCATTCAACCATAGATATCCTATTAAATACACCATGTCAAGGTAACTTGAGTTCATTCAACCAGAGATATATCCTATTAAATACACCATGTCAAGGTAACTTGAGTTCATTCAACCATAGATATCCTATTAAATACACCATGTCAAGGTAACTTAAGAGTTCATTCAACCATAGATATCCTATTAAATACACCATGTCAAGGTAACTTAAGAGTTCATTCAACCATAGATATCCTATTAAATACACCATGTCAAGGTAACTTAAGAGTTCATTCAACCATAGATATCCTGTTAAATGACTAGAGGGACTATGTCATAAACCCTTTAAAGTTCCAGAATGGCGTTGAAAATGGCAGCCATATTGTTCAGGGTCAAATCCAAACCAGTAATTGGAATGAATTGGCAGTAGAGGTGTAATCCTGATTATACTTATGCAGGAAAATAAAAGTAAGGCATGTGATATATCAGAAATGGTGTAATATAATTGTCAACCTAAAATAGTCATGCAATTATAAATACAGTTTATGTGTTTTATACAAATGTTCTGTATAATAGCCTCTAAAATATATGTGAACAGACCATAAATGTATACATTTGAATTTTCTTGGAAAGCTGTGAGTGCTATTGTATGATACAAGTATTTGTTACGAGTACTTGATACAGGTACTTGTTACAAGTATTTGATACAAGTACTTGTTGCATTTACAACTTGTCTAAATTCTATAATCAACTGATTTCATCCAGTGTATGTATGGGTGTGGATTGACTGCATTGTTTGAATGGAATATTGGTATATTTGCAGTTAATTTGAAAAGAAATCTATGGAATCATTCCTCTGAAACTGGCTGCCTTGCTAGCTAATAAACATACAGTGCAGGTAAATTCTTCAAATTCATTATTTTACACAATATCTTATCACAGCACTGGCAAACCAGGGTTGACCAACTCAATGTTTTTTTTGTTTGGACCCCGGCAGCAGCTAATTGGCGATCCTAATAAATACAAAACAATCCTAATAAATACAAAACAACCTTTATCCCATCATATGAAGGTTCATGTCCAATCTAGTATTATAATTCCTAATATATTAGTTCAAATAACTTAATATAGATATATTGGCATATAGGCCTAAAACAATTCAATAGGATGTCTATTGCTATTGGTTGCATAGGTAATTTCATATCCCAGCTGTGTAATGCATATCCCAGCTGTGTAATTTCAACTCCAGTCCTCCAGTACCCCCAAAAGCACACATTTTTTTGTAGCCCCGGACAAGCACACCTGATTCAACTTGTCAACTAATCAAGCCCTCAATGAGTTGAATCGTCTGCGGATACAACTAAAATGTGTGCTGGATTGTTGGGGGTACTGGAGAACTGGAGGTGGGCAACTGGTGTAATGCAATGCCAGTGACATTGTTGACAGACAGACAGACACAGGGCAAGTTTCAGAGGAATGATTCCAAAGATTTTTATTTTCAAATTAACTGCCAATATGCCAATATTCCGTTCAAACAATGCAGTCAATCCACACCCATACATACACTGGATGAAATCAGTTGATTATAGAATTTAGACAAGTTGTAAATGCACACTGTGACTGACTGACACAGCTGTCTAATCACTATAAAGTAAGATGTTTGAAGATTTCTCTTCTCCCTCCTCTCCACTCTTCTTCTCCTCCTCTCATCCTGCAGGGGGAAGAGTTGACAGTGACGAGACACATCTACAGAGCTGATGACCTGTACCACATGGAGGCTCTGGTAGGTCCCCCCCCGTGCTGAAATACCTAAACTTGTATGTACAGACTGAAGTAGGCCATGCATTAAGATGGGAAAGGAATGGAGACTGGTCTATGAAGTGTTGGAAATTTTATTCTAGTCCATACCTACTGTGAGAAGTCCAGCAGATAGTAGCAATTATGTGCAGCTCACCCTGCATTAACATAAATAACATGAGCATATCTACTTCTGCTAAGCTTCCCAGTAAAGCAATAAAAACAAGTAAGAATCCCAGAAGAAACATGCCCAAAAAATAGCCTGCGTTAACATAGGTAGCTTAAGAAACAAGGTTCATGAAATCAGTGGTGGAAAAAGTAACCAATTGTCATACTTGAGTAAAAGTAAAGATACCTTTTAATAGAAAATGACTCAAGTAAAAG
Source organism: Brachymystax lenok tsinlingensis (assembly GCA_030435695.1). Classification (NCBI taxonomy): domain Eukaryota; kingdom Metazoa; phylum Chordata; class Actinopteri; order Salmoniformes; family Salmonidae; genus Brachymystax; species Brachymystax lenok. The sequence continues at coordinate 11,084,960 of CM059797.1, read as the reverse complement.
TGAAAGTCACCCAGTAAAATACTACTTGAGTAAAAGTCTAAAAGTATTTGGTTTGAAATATACTTAAGTATCTTAAGTATCAAAAGTAAATGCAATTGCTAAAATATACTTAAGTATCAAAAGTAAGAGTATAAATAATTTCAAATTTCTTATATAAAGCAAACCAGATGGCATAATTTTCTTTTTTTTGTTTTAAATATAAAGATAGCCAGGGGCATGCTCCAACACTCAGACATCATTTACAAACAAAGTATGTTTTTCACGAGTCTGCCAGATCAGAGGCAGTAGGGATGACCAGGGATGTTCTCTTGATAAATGTGTGAATTGGGCAATTTTCCTGTCCGGCTAAGCATTCACAATTCAACAAGTACTTTTGGGTGTCAGGGAACATTTATGGTGTAAAAAGTACATCATTTTCTTTAGGAATGTAGTGAAGTAAAAGTAATCAAAAATATAAATAGTAAAGTGAAGTACAGATACTCCCAAAAAACGACTTAAGTAGTACTTTAAAGTATTTTTACTTAAATACTTTACACCACTGCATGAAATCAATAATTTGCTAGTAACAGATGACATTCATATTCTGACTATCTATGAAACTCACTATGAAATATCTATGAAATACCTTTGATGATACAGTGGTAGCAATACATTTACAGAAAAGATAGGGGCAGCAGGTAACTTAGTGGTTAGAGCGTTGGGCCAGTAACCAAAAGGTTGCTAGATCAAGTCACCGAGCTGACAAGGTGAAAATGTTGTTCTGCCACTGAACGAGGCAGTTAACCCACTGTTCCTAGGCCGTCATTGTAAATAAGAATTTGTTCTTGCCTAGTTAAATAGAAATGCCAATGGTGTTGCTGTTTATATTCAGAACCACATTCCTGTAAAGATTAGAGAGTATCTCATGTTAAATACTGTTGAAGTAATATGTACAACTGAAATGTGTCTTCCGCATTTAACCCAACCCCTCTGAATCAGAGGTGCAGGGGGCTGTCTTAATCGACATCCACATCTTCAGCGCCCAGGGAACAGTGGGATAACTGCCTTGCTCAGGATGACAGATTTTTACCTTGTCAGCTCGGGGATTCAATTCAGGAAACTTTCGGCCCAACACTCTAACCACTAGGCTACCTGCTGCCCCATGGATAACGTGTGAAATGCTTGATAATGAATGTGACATCAACAGAGAGGTATATTGTCTGGGCGATTTAAATATTGACTGGCTTTCATTAAGCTACCCACTCAAGAAAAAGCTTCAAACTGTAACCAGTGCCTGCAACCTGGTTCAGGTTATCAGTCACCCAATCTACTAGGGTAGTTACAAAACAGCACAGGAATTAAATCATCAAATTGATGTATTGATCACATTTTCACTAATGCTGCAGAAATTAGCTTGAAAGCAGTATCCAGATCCATCGGATGTAGTGATCACAATATAGTAGCCATATCTAGGAAAACCAAAGTTACAAAGGCTGGGCCTAATATAGTGTATAAGAGGTCATACAATACGTTTTGTAGTGATTCCTATGATGTTGATGTAAATAATATTTGTTGGTCTGTGGTGTGTAATGAGGAGTAAACAGACACAGCACTTGACACATTTATGAAATTGCTTATTCCAGTTACTAATAAGCATGCACCCATTAAGAAAATGACTGTTAAACTGTTAAATCCCCTTGGATTGATGAGGAATTGAAAAAGTGTATGGTTGAGAGGGATGAGGCAAAATGAATGGCAAATAAGTCTGGCTGCACAACCGATTGGCAAATGTATTGCAAATTGAAAATCATTTGACTAAACTGAATAAAAAGAAGAAGAAACTACACTATGAAACAAAGATAAATAAATTCATAATAAAAAGCATTCAGTGCGGCTTTTGACATTATCGATCATAGTCTGCTGCTGAAAAAACATATGTCTTATGGCTTTAAACCCCCTGCTATGTTGTGGATAAATAGTTACCTATCTAACAGAACACAGAGGGTGTTCTTTAATGGAAGCCTCTCCAACATAATCTAGGTAGAATCAGGAATTCCCCAGGGCAGCTGTTTAGGCCCATTACTTTTTTCAATCTTTATTAATGACATGCCACTGGCTTTGAGTAAAGCCAGTGTGTATTTGTATGCGGATGACTCAACACTATACATGTCAGCTACTATGCCAAGAGTGTGCAAAGCTGTCATCAAGTCAAAGGGTGGCTACTTTGAAGAATCTCAAATATAAAATATATTTTCATTTGTTTAACACTTTTTTGGTTACTACATGATTCCATATGTTATTTCATAGTTTTGATGTCTTCACTATTTATCTACAATGTAGAAAATAGTAAAAATAAAGAAAAACCCTTGAATGAGTAGGTGTGTCCAAACTTTTGACTGGTACTGTAATTAAATGTTTTTTGCATATCCCAACTCCCCCTGAGAATGGGGCCACGGCCAGGGTCAGCCATTATCAGCAGTGACCTTGGCGCAATTTGTGATGTGTCTTGCTCATGGGCACAATGACATTTATCTTATTGGCTCGGATTCGAACTAGCAACCTTTCGGTTACTGGCCCAACAATCTTACCGCTGTGTGTGTGGATGTGTGTTTTTACAGGTGATAGTGGTGTTCTCAGACTTTGGTCAGATGGAGAGAGTGTGTATTGTTCTGTTGGAGAAGCTGGATAAGAGTGTGTGTGTCAGCATACCTCACTTCTATCACAGTGAAGAGTGTCTCAGCCTATTGAGGTAACACACACACACACACACACACACAAAAACACAATACTATGATAATAATGTGTGTGTGTGTGTGTGTGTGTGTGTGTCCAGGCGAAGCGTGTGTGTAGCAGCAGTAGAGAATGCTCGTCTGAAGGCGTCTGAGATGAGCAGCATGCTGGGACAGACTCTGGGGCACCCCCTACTGGTCAGAGAGGAAGAGGCCACGGAGAGGAGAGATGGAGGGATGGAAGGAGGAGAGGGGAGGAGGGGGGAGGGGGTACACAGGCCAAGCATCAGTGCGACCTCTCGTGTGTTTGTCACCTTTAACCTCCGACCCAAAGACAGAACCAGGAAGAATATCTGAAGACATTACCCATCAACCCCGTCAGCACAGTGCAAACACACAGACTCCCTCACAATCACACTGTAGATACTTTAATATGAAGCCAAAGACGAGGAAGGACAGTCATTGTTTTGTTTAGAATAATATTTATTCCAGGCTTTCCTCAAAGCTTCTGTTCATAAACATGAATGTCAATAAATTATGTAAATGTATCTGTTCTTGATTCAAGTTTGAGATCTTTATGATAATGAACTGTATTATATTTTCTGTCTTTCATTTTGTTCTGATATGAAATACTGTATGACATCTTCAGTGATGTAGTGGTAAAAACAGTATGTGGGTAAACGCTGATCACCGTTTGCAGCTAATAAAATAATGAATTTTTACGCAATAGGAGGCTAAATGCGTTAAAGCCATTTCCCCTCCACTAAACCACTGTGAAATTAAATGTATCTTGTGGGGGAACAGAGAGAGGAGCTGTCCTTTCCATCTACCGTCCAGTTAGGTGAGACACACTCTTGTGGTCCCTGTCTGTCAGTCTTCAGGGAAGATCTCTTGGAGCCAGGGCTGCATGATGAACCGCTCTCCATCAAAGTGTGTGAAGTACTGTTCTAGGGTGGGGATCTCCGGCTGGAACACACACACTCGGAGGTTCAGTTAGGGTTAGATGTGTATACGTATGTTTGAGTGTGTCAGTTTGCCTTCAGAAAGTATTAAACCCCCTTGACTTGTTCCACATTTTGTGTTAGACTGAATTTCAAATGGATTCAATTGAGATTGTCTCACTAATCTACACACACACACTATCCCATAACGTCAAAGTGAAATGTATTTAGATTTTTCTTACAATTATTTAAAAATGAAAAGCTGAAATGTCTTGAGTCAATAAGTATTCAACTTCTTTGTTATGGCAAGTCTAAATACGTTCAGGAGTAAAAATGTGCTTAACAAATCACGTAAGTTGCATGGACTCATTCTGTGTTCAATAATAGTGGTTAACATGATTTTTGAATGACTACCCCATCTCTGTACAATTATCTGTAGGGCCCCACAACCCGAGTAGTGAATTTCAAGTACATATTCAACAACAAAGACCAGGGAGGTTTTCTAATGCCTCGCAAAGAAGGGCACCAATTGGTAGATGGGTAAAATAAAAGCAGACAATGAATATCCCTTTGAGCATGGTGAAGTTATTAATTAGGCTTTGGATGGTGTATCAATACACCCAGTCACTACAAAGATACAGGCGTCCTTCCTAACTCAGTTGTCAGAGAGGAAGAAAACCGCTCAGCGATTTCACAATGAGGCCAATAGTAATTTTAAAACAGATAGGAGAAAAATCTACCTTTTATAGTTACTCCACAATACTAACCTAAATGTGAAAAGAAAGCCTGTACAGATATTCCAAAACATGCATCCTGTTTGCAACAAGGCACTAAAGTAATACTGCAAAGAAATTAACTTTTAGTCCTGAATACAAAGCATTATGTTGTTTTGGCCAAATCACTGAGTACTGTTCTTCATATGTTCAAGCATTGTGGTGGCTGCATCATGTTATGGGTATGCTTGTCATCAGCAAGGACTGGGGCATTTTTGGGGGATAAAATATAAACAGAAGAGCTAAGCACAAGCAAAATTCTAGAGGAAAACGTGTTTCAGTCTGCTTTCCAACAGACACTGGAAGACGAATTCACCTTTCAGCAGGACAATAACCTAGGCCAAATCTATACTGGAGCTTGAAGAATTTTAAATAATGATTGGCAAATATTGTTTAATCCAGGTGTGCAAAGAAATTAAGATATTTACCCAAAAAGACTCACAGCTGTAATTGCTGCCAAAGGTGTTTAACGTGTATTGACTCAGGCGGTTGAATATGTATCTAATCAAGATATGAGTGTTTAACTTTTGAAAAATGTTAGATTTTTTCCCACTTTGACATTATAGAGTATTTTGTGTAGACCATTGACAAAAAATGACAATTAAATCAATTTTAATTCCACTTTGTAACACAACAAAATGTGGAAAAAGTCAATGGGTGTTGAAGGCACAGTGAGAGAGTGTGTGTGTTCCTACCCTGGTTCCAGTGACCCGTTCCAGCCTGGTCTGAGGCAGGTATCCCACTAGGAGAGAGGAGGGGCCAGGACCGCTGAATAACACCTTATAGTGGGGGGTGTTCTCTGCGTTATCCTTCACACACACACACACACACACACACAAAGTGAGAGGTGAAGGTAATAAATTCAAGCTAGAATCCTTAAATGGTTTAACTGTCAATTCCGTTAGCGCTATTACAGTATAACAACAAATAAGTTCATCGGACATCATTGCACACACAATAGAACAGCAGCATGTAGGACCTATTGCAATTGTTTTTTTACCTTGACGCTCCCCAGCGCTGTTTCATCAACAAAACAAAAACGACGGTGTGGCAGACAGCGGATTCCATCTTTAAATTAAAAGAGCAACTGCCCCTAAAAACTAACTTCTCCTTTTGAAAACAGCCTGTGTCATCGATACGAGTCAAACATTTATTCTAGTGTCAACATCCATTACAAAGTGCAAATCGGATAAATTTGTCATATAGTCAGTCTCGTCCAAAACGGAGTTTTGTAAGTAAATTCACCATGACTTATTTGAGGATTTGGTACTGCATTACTTACATGCCCACTTTTGCGAATTATACAATTGCCCAGTGACAACACGTTTGTAGTCCGCCCCCAGCTGCCATGTTGTGAAGTCTGCATATGGGTGCAACACACACACACGTCACCCGGCAAATAGGTGGTCAAATGGGCTTCCATAAAGTTGGCACAAACTTCCAATGCATTTCCAGATGACCAGGAATGGATTACATCAGACACGTTCACGTCTGTGATTGGTGTTGGTGAGTACGTTACATAAGTAGATAGCTGGTGTAGCTACTTTTGGTTATACAACATTAAAGATCATGCTAGCGAGCCAGGCTAACTATGATACCACAGATGAAACGGGAATGATACTGTCGCTAGCTGAAATACATCAAGCTAACGTGTAATGTGATGCAGCATGTCAAAGGAAGATGTGCATAGTAGGGACGTCAAATGTTCAGCCTGCTGCACAGACCCTATTCCAGTCAAGGATGGATTGATTCTTATTGTCGGAGTGACACAGCCCGCTGTTTGCAGGCAGTAGCCTATTATTGTTTCTCGTCGCTGGATCTTGGCTCTCCTTTTCATGAGCTTGTTTCCTCTTTCGGTCAACAATAACATATATCACAGGCTCCAAACTGTCGAAGGGATCCATTAACTAAAAGTACCATGACACTTAAGGGCTCAAAGCGTAACGAAAAACTGGCATTTATCGCGTTTTTGAAACAGTGTGCAAATAATGTTATATTAGCAGAACGTCATCTAACAATCCTAGGGAGAGAGAACGTGGTTGTATTGTAAATTAAGACCGTTGGGCCAGTAACCGAAAGGTCTCTGGTTCGAATCCTCAAGGTGGAAAAATGTGCTCTTCTGCCCTTGAGCAAGGCAGTTAACCCCCAACAACAAGGCAGTTAACCCCCAACAACATCTTCTTCCCGTGCGCCAATGACTTGGACGTTAAGGCAGCACCCCCACCTCTCTGATTCAGAGGGGTTGGGTTGAATGCATGCAGTTGTGCAACTGACCAGGTATCCCCATTCCCCTAATGCTTGAGTGTCCAGTTTTCCGTTAGTTAGGGGAACATTTAATCTGTTAGCAAAAGCCGTCTGAGAATCTTTCTGGCCTAGGAGAACATTCCCTTAATGTCAAACAGAACATAACCAGAATGTGGTTACCATGATCTCAGAATTTAATATATTAATGTTCTAGACACGTTTCATGGGAACGTGCAAGAACATTTCTGTGCATCAGTTATCAGGACATGCCTGATGGAACCAAAGAAACATTCCCCCAAAAAGTCATGATTGGTGAGAACCACTGATCCATTCATAGCTCTTTCTCTGTTGGCAAGTTTAGGGATACTCCCACACAGTGCTTTTAACACACATGATATTGTGTAAATGAACAGCAATTAATATTCAAATGTCCTCACCTGGGATTTGAACTCACAACCACTTGGTTCATGATTTGCCAATCTTCATGCTATGCCACCATGTCTGTGTCATGTAACGGTTAATCTTACTATTCTCATCATTGAATCGATTGACTTATTTCAGAAATGTAAAACCTTTCAGTATAGTTGTCTTAATGTTTGTGGGGCATGTTAACCTGTTTTTAAATGATACTCCTGAATCACTATGATACAATTTTGAGTGTAGTTTTAACAGAGCTGAGATTTACTTCAAAGTGCGTTGACCTTATTGCTTACAGCCTTACACCGATCAAGTTATTTCAGATCTACACAAGTGCCTGAGGAGCAGGGGTAGGGTTTCTTCTGGACAGGACAGCGCCCAACTATACTGACCCAATAAGCACATGTCCTAGAGATATCCCTTATTGGGACAGGGGTTGTTTGTGGACTATAGGAAATGGAGGGGCGAGCACACCCCCATCCACATCGATGGGGCTGTAGTGTAGTGGGTCGAGAGCTTCAAGTTCCTCTGTGTCCACATCACTAAGGAATTAACATGGTCCACTCACACACACACACTCACACAGTTGTGCAGACGACACTACAGTGCCTTATCCCCCTCAAGAGGTTGAAAAGATTTGGCATGGGCCCTCAGATCCTCAAAGGTTTCTACAGCTGCACCATTGAGAGCATCTTGACTGGCTGCATCACCGCTTGGTATGGCAACTGCTTAGCATCTGACTACAAGGTACTACAGATGGTAGTGTGTGTGTACGGCCCAATACAACACTGGGGCAGAGCTCCCTGCTATCCAGGACATCTATACCAGGCAATGTCAGAGGCAGGCCCTAAAAATTCTCAGTCTCCAGCCACCCAAGTCATACACTGTTCTCTCTGCTACTGCACAGCAAGCGGTATCGATGCACCAAGTCTGGAACCAACAGGACCCTGAACAGCTTCTACCCCCAAGCCATAAGACTGCTAAATAGTTAATCAAATGGCCACCTGGACTACCTGCATTGACCCTTTTTGTTGCACTAACTCTCCTGGACTGACTATGCACACACACTGTACTCTACCCACACACATACTTAAACCTCAACACACACACACACTTTTTTGCAGTAACTCTCACCCCAACACACACACATGCATACTGATGCCACACACACACTCACCACATAAGCTGCTTCTACTATTTATCCTAGTCATTTTACCCCTGCCTACAGTGCATTCGGAAAGTATTCAGACCCCTTGACTTTTTCCACATTTTGTTACGTTACAGCCTTATTCTAAAATTGATTAAACCGTATTTTTTCCCATCAATTAAGGGTTTCATCAAGGATATCGCTGTACTTTTGCTCTGCTTATCTTTCCCTCGATCTTGACTAGTCTTCCCTTCCCTGCCGCTGGAAAACATGCCCACAGCATAATTCTGCCACCACCACCATGCTTTCCCGTAGGGATGGTGCCAGGTTTCCTCCAGATGTGACAATGCCAAGCGGTTCAATCTTGGTTTCATCAGACCATAGAATCTTGTTTCTATGGTCCTTTTAGGCGCCTTTTGGCAAACTCCAAGCGGGCTGTCAAATCAAATTTTATTGGTCACATACACATGGTTAGCAGATGTTAATGCGAGTGTAGCGAAATGCTTGTGCTTCTAGTTCCGACCGTGCAGTAATATCTAACAAGTAATCTAACAATTTCACAACAACTACCTCATACACAAGTGTAAAGGAATGATTTAAGAATATGTACATATAAATACATTGGATGAGCGATGGCCGAATGGCATAGGCAAGATGCAGTAGATGGTATAGAGTACAGTGCCTTTTATTGAGTATAAGCCTTTTATTGAGGAGTGGCTTCCGTCTGGCCACTCTACCATAAAGGCCTGATTGGTGGAGTGCTGCAGAGATGGTTGTCCTTCTGGAAGGTTCTCCCACTTCCACAGAGGAACTCTGGAGCTCTGTCAGAATGATGGATGCCACTGTGATTTTGGGGGCCTTCAATGCTGCAGAAATGTTTTGGTACCCTTCTCCAGGTCTGTCCCTTGACACAATCCTGTCTCGGAGCTCTACGGACAATTCCTTCGACCTCATGGCTTGGTTTTTCGCTGTCATGCACTGTCAGTGGGACCTTCGATAGACAGGGGTGTGCCTTTCCAAACCATGTTCAATCAATTTAATTTACCACAGGTGGACTCCAATCAAGTTGTAAAAACATCTGAAGGATGATCAATGGAAACAGGATGCACTTGAGCTCAATTTCGAGTCTCATAGCAAAGGGTCTAAATACTTACAGTACCAGTCAATTTTGGACACACTTACTCATTCAAATCAGTCTGGGTAGGCATTTGATTAGCTGTTCAGGAGTCTTACGGCTTGGGGGTAGAAGATGTTTAGAAGCCTCTTGGACCTAGACTTGGCGCTCCGATACCGCTTGCCGTGCGGTAGCAGAGAGAACAGTCTATGTCTACAGAACAGTCTGTGTTTTTACCTACCCTTACCACATGCGGTCGGCTCGTCAGGAAGTACAAGATCCAGTTGCAGAGGGAGGTGTTTAGTCCCAGGGTCCTTAGCTTAGTGATGAGCTTTGAGGGCACTATGGTGTTGAATGCTGAGCTGTAGTCAATGAATAGCATTCTCATATAGGTGTTCCTTTTGTCCAGGTGTGAAAGGGCAGTGTGGAGTGCAATAGAGATGGCATCATCTGTGAATCTGTTGGTGCGGTATGCAAATTGGAGTGGGTCTAGGGTTTCTTGGATAATGGTGTTTAAGCCATGACTAGCCTTTCGAAGCATTTCAGTGGCTACAGATGTAAGTGCCAAGGGTCGGTAGTCATTTAGGCAGGTTAACTTGACGTTCTTTGGGCATAGGGACTATGGTGGTCTGCTTGAAACATGTTGGTATTACAGACTGACAGGGAGAGGTTGAAAATGTCAGTGAAGACACTTGCCAGTTGGTCAGCGCATGCTCGGAGTACACTTCTTGGTACACCTTCTGGCTCTGCGGCCTTGTGAATGTTGAACTGTTTTAAAGGTCTTACTCATGTCGGCTGCGGGAGAGTGTGATGACACAGTCGTCCGGAATAGGTGATGCTCTCATGCATGTTTCATTGTTACTTGCCTCGACGCGAGCATAGACGTTATTTAGCTCGTCTGGTAGGCTCGTGTCACTGGGCAGCTCTCGTCTGTGTTTCCCTTTGTAGTCTGTAATAGTTTGCAAGGCCTGCCACATCCGACGAGCGTCGGAGCCGGTGTAGTACGATTCGATCTTAGTCCTGTATTGACGCTTTGCCTGTTTGATGGTTCGTCGGAGGGCATAGCGGAATTACTTATAAGCATCCGGGTTATACCCTGACTACACCGCTCGCGTCGCATGTGCGAGCCTTGCAAAATAAATTTAGAAATCTATATTATTCAATTATTGCACCCACACTGCTTGCGCACGCCAACGAGCCTCTGCGTTGCCAAGGGCTAAAATAGAAGTCAGTTCTATTTGTGACGCAGATCACGCTGCAAGTCCTGCCTCTCCCATCTCCTCATTTGTTTATAGAAGCAAGTACCCACGTGCCATCTCCTCATTGGTTATACCCACGTGGGTGACTGAAAGACGAACAATGTCGGTGGAGGTAATGCACCTAATTTATGAAAGTTGCCAATCGCATTATAAAGTTCAGAGAAGAAAAGGCCTGGAAGGAGGAGAGATACCTAGAAACGATTCGGTTGACCGTTTTGTGTGGATTCATTGTCGGAGTAGAGGACCTTGTGCATTTCAGGTAAAATAACAACTCAATGTTTATATCCCAGGACAAATTAGCTAGTAACAGCAAGCTAGCTAAATAGGACAAATTAGCTAGCAAGTGCAAGCTAGCTAGCTAAATTGCCATAAATGTTTAAAGCTTTTCAACCTGTTCCCAAATGAATGTAATTGGTTCAGAGTTTGTTTTGATATTTTAACCTGCGTGTCGTGAACGTGTTTGGTGTGGGGGGACAAAATAAATTTATGCAAGATGGTTCCGTGTTAGAGTCCCGCTCCTTGAAAGCTGCAGCTCTACCCTTTAGCTTAGTGCGAATGTTGGGTTTTCAATGGCTTCTTTATTTTTAGAAAACCCTTTTGCAATTATGTTAGCACAGCTGAACACTGTTGTGCTGATATAAAGCAGTAATAAAACTGGCCTTCCTTAGACTAGTTGAGTATCTGGAGCATCACCATTTGTGGGTTCGATTACAGGCTCAAAATGTCCAGAAACAAATAACTTTCTTCTGAAACTCGTCAGTCTATTCTTGTTCTGAGAAATTAAGGTTATTCCATGTGAGAAATTGCCAAGAAACTGAAGATCTTGTACAACGCTGTGTACTACTCCCTTCACAGAACAGCACAAACTGGCTCTAAACCAGAATAGAAAGAGGAGTGGGAGGCCCCAGTGCACAACTGAGCAAGAGGACAAGTACATTAGTGTCTAGTTTGAGAAACAGACGCCTCACAAGTCCTCAACTGGCAGCTTCATTAAATAGTACCCGCAAAACACCAGTCTCAACGTCAACAGTGAAGAGGCAACTCCGGGATGCTGGCCTTCTAGGCAGAGTTTCTCTGTCTAGTGTCCTTTTGCCCATCTTAATATTTTATTTGTATTGGCCAGTCTGAGATGGCTTTTTCTTTGCAACTCTGCCTAGAAGGCCAGCATCCCGGAGTTGCCTCTTCACTGTTGACGTTGAGACTAAATAGTACCCGTAAAACACCAGGCTCAACATCAACAGTAGTTTATTTTGTTATTAAAGCAAGCTAACGTTTAACCATGTGGTTTAACCAAAGCCATTTACTAAGAGCATTGTACCCATGTCAGAGTTTTTTTGTTTTAGTAGAGTACTTGGAAGACTAGCATGACTGGGTGGCAGAAGAGGGGGGAGAGGCAGGGTGAGAATAGACAGGGAAGAGGTCAGTGATTGAGGAGGAGGAGCCATGAGCGGTCAGGCTCTGAACCAAATAATATCCAATATTGTATAATATCCAATAACTGCATACTTTGAGATATTTATTTCAAACTAACTTTCTCTGTCAGTTTTGGTGCAGGTACAATAAATGAATGACTTCTCTCCATCCCTCTCTCCATGCAGGTCCACTGTCACTAATATGTGGTGGTGAAGTTCTCTGCTCAGCTGACAGAGACAGGAGATACAATCCCTTCTCTCCTCTATGCACATCACTCTGGGGACTTCCTGCAGGTAACCATGACATCCACCAATCACCCCCGTAACTTAATCATTAGTGGTACTGAGAGTTCCTCTAATTTCTTTGATGCTGTATGAAGGCATTGTGCCATAGGCTATTTGACACGTAGAGCAGATGATAACCTGCTGCTGTCTATTGGTTAGAAAGATGGTTCTATACTGAATGTATGTGACAGTCATTGCTAAACAATATGATTAGTGTAGGTAAGGGATGAAGTGAGAACCTATAGGAGGATAGCTCCTGGGCATGACATGACAGCAGGCTGTTCAATACTGAGCCATGCTGACTGACAAGTGGTGTTGATTGGTACAGGGCAATTTCATTTATTTGGCAAAATGACTATCCATAGTTGCCTCTTGATACAGCCACGGCAGTCTTAAAATGGACTGTTCCCTTGAATGCAACATTAAGATGTTAAAACATTAACTCCAATTGAACTCTGACATTTCCTGACATCTTATTTTCTTCTCTCTCACTCCAGTTATTCTCAGGAGACAGGTCAGTGTGTGTAGAGAGAACACGTTTGACCAGGTGGAGTCAGACTTCATCGCCCTAGACCACTATACCAACAAGGCAGAGGATGCCAAGTTTGGACCAATGAGTCAACAGCTTATCCTATGCCTTACACAGTTCCGCACATATCGCTCCACCTTCCTCAAACTCCAGTGCCCTACTTTTGTTTACCATTTTACCAATGTCTATGGATTGTACAAGGATTTGAAGTTGGGACATTGACTCCATACTAAATCCATCTCCTATATTGTTCTGCCCTCTCTATAGATTATGCTGATGCCCCGTTGTAAGAACCTGGAGATCTTCACTGGTTCTGAGGGAGGTGACGTGGCCACAAACAGTGCCTGGGACACCTGCCAACGCTACTGCTGTCTGGAGAACAGCCAGAAGGTGGTCAAGACATCTGTCTGGAAAACAGCCAGAGGGTGGTCAAGACATCTGCTGCAACTTTATCTTTAGTGTGTCAGCTCTGCTGCACCTGGGAGAAGAAGGTATGGCACCGCATTCAACAGTCATGTATGCTTAACTTGTTAGGGAGTGGCAGCTGAGGGGTCGGTTTTGGAGAGCCTGGCGTGCCCAAAGTAAAATGCCTCCCATTCAGGCCCAGAAAATAGGATATGCACATATTTGGTACCATTGGATAGGAAACACTCTGAATTTTCCAAAACTGTTAACCATTTGTCTGTGAGTAAAACAGAACGCATATAGCAGGCGAAACCCCGAGGAATTTCTGTCCTGGAAAAAGTGATTGACACATTGCTCATTTGGGCACCCCTCCCTCATGAAAATGACCATATAAGGGCATATGAATGCAGTACCCATCGCTTCCTTTAGATGTCAACAGTCTCGAGAGTGTATTTTTTTTCATTTTGGATGAATAAGACCAGAGAAGAAGAGCAAACAAGGAAGTCACTCTGTCATGTAAACAGTACCCAGCCTTGCGCGCGCCCGAGAAGTCACGCAGTGTCTTTTTACCGTCATTATCGATCATTTTATATTCCGGTTGATTTATAATAGTAAATATACGTAAAAGTGTTCCTAAGGATACATTTAAAACTTTGATTGTTCTTGGACAAGTTTATAGGTATAAGATGAACGAGTTCGCGTCACGTTTTAATGGACTAGTGGAGGCTGTCGCTTTCTGATTATAACGCCGCAAAACCAAATGGAGGATTTATGGATAAAATACATTACTTTTTCTAACAAAAGAACCCTGGATTGTCTTCGTTGGACACTTAGGATGACCTCAGCAGAAGTTCTTCAACAGGTAATTGATTTGTTTTTGCTGTGAAATGTGTTGTGTGTGCCATGATGGCTAATCGATACATGGCTATGGGAAAAATGTGAGGTGCTACTCTCAAACAATCAAATGTGCTGCTTTCGCCGTAAAGCCTTTTTGAAATCTGACAACGCTGTGATATTGCCAAGAAACAGAGCTTTTGATGAGTATGGAACACTTGTATATTGGTGGATGTTTAATAATTCAACTTTTGGATTTTGAATTTGGCGCCTTACATTTTACCTGGTAGTGTCGGGAGCAGCCCGCTAGCGCCCCAGTGATCCCTGAGAAGTTAAACATACTTGTGTGCTCATTTGTGTTTCTTAAAGTGTCAATCAGTAGTTGAAATAATAACAAAGTGGATCTACCAGCCCGTTTCAGTAAAAAGCTGCGGGATGGGGCTGGAGAAATTGAACCACTCTCTCTAATTCATAGACAGAGCTATGGATGCAAGAACTGACCATCACGCTTCCTTCAATAGATTCTATTTTTTGGAGGAGACGACCCAAGGTTCTTCGCCTCGAACCTCCTCCAATGGGTTTTGAGAAGGATGCGAGGGTTTAAGGAGAGATTAATTGGGACTTCTTCTGTTTGCACTGATATCTTTGTTCTACTTGTGCTCTTTCCACAGATGGCCCTGGCTTGCTGATAACATCTGATCAGACTCCCCATGCGATTTGACTCCTGCATTACTGACTTTATTCAATAAAACTTCCAATGCCAAATTGAAATAATTTGAGATTGTCTATAAATTACAATGGTAGTTCCCAATCAGACAATTAAATCTGTTTTCCTCAGTGCAATGTTTGGTGAATGCATGGTGACATTTTGTCCTCAGTCCTCCTTTGAATGCTGCGTATACTGATTCAGTTCTAAAACCACCAGTCCATCCTCAACTCCATCACTTCAACGGATTGTCCGGTCTGCTGAGAGGGTCATTGGCTGCCACCTGCCCTCCATAGAGGTCCTGCACGACTCCAAAGCAAGGAAGAGATCGCCGCCGACCCCTTCTACCCCCTCTTCCAAAGACTCTTCTCTGGCAAACGGTTCAGGTTAAATCACGGCCAAAACCACCCACCACCTGAACAGTTTCTTCTCCCGTGCCGTGGCCCTCACCAACCGGCCAGCTCGGCCACAATGATCCTCTCATCCATGGACTTTGCATTATTCATCCACAGACTATGCACGATCATCCCAGAACTGCACATCTCTTACATGCATCATTTATAATGTAGCTTATAGTGTTCATATAAGATCCATTGCACATGTGGATCTGTGGAAATTCTGCATGTATATTCTGTTTTTTGTTCTGGATGAACTGTAGCAGATTCTGCCCTTTGTCTTCATGCAATTCTCTCTCTTCCTCCCTCCCCCTTGCACAATGATGCTTCATCTTTGCGTGCGCCATCTCGTGCACGTTAAACTTTTTAATTGGATTTGACAATGTTACGCTTGAGTGGACAAGTGACAGCATGGAATTCAAGTAAGGGGATGGACAGGTGAGAGCGGGAGAAGAGAGAATGTCCACTTAGGAAAAATGTGTACCCCTGTGCCACCACTGTGACGACCAGATGACTGAGAGAACTAGTCATGAAGAGTGCTGCTCTGGGGTTATCCATGTCTCCGTCAGGGCCAAAAAGTAAAGGGACTGAAGGGCAGCATAGACTGAGATGAGCGTTCTTGACCGCAGATCAGCAGTTCCAAACAATGCCAGAGACCAGGAATTTCACATGGTTTGTGCGCACAGGGTACACTAAATTAGAAGGGTTGCAGCCAAAGCGTGGGGAGTGTCTAAAGCCTACAGGGAGAGGAGCGAACTGGGATAGAAAACACACTTGCCAAAGCTACAAAACAGTAAAATGAGAATCTGAAAATAACTAGGTAAAATACTCAATTGAGAGACTAGTGTGGAGCCTTGCCCTCTGTCCTTCCTGAAATATTTCTTTATTCTTTTAGATTTGTGTGTTGAATTTTTTTATACTACTGCACTGTTGGAGCTAGGAACACAAGCATTTCACTACACTGGAACGAATTGCAAAAATTGCTGAAGTTGGAGACTCATCTCCCTCACTAATTTTAAGCATTGGCTATCTGAGCAGCTTACCGATCGCTGCAGCTGTACACAGCCCATCTCTAAATAGCCCATCCAACTACCTACCTCATCCCCATAATGTTTTCATTAACTTTTTTTGCACACCAGTATTTCTACTTGCACATCATCATCTGCACATCTATCACTCCAGTGTTAATTTGCTAACTTGTAATTACTTCGCTACTATGGCCTATTTATTGCCTTACCTCCTTACGCCATTTGCACACACTGTATATAGACTTTTTCTATTGTGTTATTGACTGTACGTTTGTTTATTCCATGTGTAACTGTGTTGTTGTTTGTGTCGCACTGCTTTGCTTTATCTTGGCCAGGTCGCAGCTTGTTCTCAACTGGCCTACCTGGTTAAATAAAAGGTGAAATATATATATATATTTTTTAAACACTTGCAATAACATCTGCTAAATATGTATTGTGTATGTGACCAATAAAATTTGACATATCATCCTAGGCAATCAAGTCTATCATCTGCAAGTTAACAGCAGTCAGCAGTTTACACACCAAGTAGGCAGCACTTAAAGTAGATGGCCCTAGCTAGCAAAAATGCATTACTAGACAACAGACAAAAATGATACTTACCACTCCTGGAGATATCAGGAGTCTTTATTTTAACCTTCCCAGGTAAGTTAACTGAGCACACATTCTTATATATAGCAACGACCTCGGGAACTATTACAGAGGAGAGGAAGGGGGATGAATGAGCCAGTTGGAAGCTGGGGAAGATTAGGTGGACATGATGGTATGCAAGCCAGATTGGGAATTTAGCCAGGACACCGGGGTCAACACCCCAACCCTTACGATAAGTGGCATGGGATCTTTAGTGTCAGGACATTCGTTTAACGTCCCATCAGATAGACGGCACCCTATGTGAGTTGAGCGGTCGGAAATCATTGCCCCGGGGCTCTACGTCCTTTCCAACCACTACGTGCTCACAGGAGAGAAACAAACAAACAAAAAAAGCCACTCCAAATTCACTCCATTCATAAAAATAAAAAAAATCACAATTTAATCAACACCCATCTATTTTTTTGACTACATGTACATACCATTTGGTTTTAAAGTATTCAAACCAAAGCATATGAAAAGTATTTTAATAAAACATGAACAGGTGAATGTAAGAAGGTGCTCTTCATTTCAAATAGGCTACATGTCATTAATATAGCCTATTTTATAGATAATAGAACAAAAATGAACAAAACTTAAGAGATTAAAAATGATTTTTAGTTTATAAATACTTTGCTACAATGACACTTATCTACGCAGCTCGTTCCTTTCTTTTAGCATGTGCACGTAGTAAGTACACCATCATGCTTTCGGGATACGTGTCTTTTCAGATTCCACAATGATTCTATAGTTGTGGACACTACATCACCGCGCTTGCTCTTAGTCCTAATCTTTTTAAGTCACCTTGATTTTGCACCTGTGCATTTTAAATCGGTTTCTTTATAAAAATATTTAGCAAACTCCATGACAGTAACTAAAGCAAGGGGCTATTAGCACCACACAGCCTACAAATGCATGCAGGGCCTGGCATGCCCTGATCTCGTGAAGTGAGCGCTACTGGAGCGGGTGAGAAGGCCGATACTCCAGCCTTTTGGACTCACGCTCAGCGCTCCAGCTCTGCTCAGCTCACATACTCTGCACAGGGCAATGTCCCCAATCACTGCCATGGGATATTTTGGGGGAGACCAGAGGAAAGAGTGCCTCCTACTGGCCCTCCAACACCACTTCCAGCAGCATCTGGTATCCCATCCAGGGACCAACCCTGCTTAGCTTCAGAAGCAAGCCAGCAGTGGGGTGCAGGGTGGTATGCTGCTGGCTATAGAATGATGAGTATAGTCAGATAAACTGATACCTGACACAGACATGAACCAAGAGGGTACCATGAACCAAGAGGTTGTGAGTTCAAATCCGAGGTGAGGACATTTTCTGTTAAACCTTACTAATGCTTGTGTACTAAAACATCAGTCTTTAAGGCTAGGCATTGGGTTTAAAATTGTCAAAGAAACTAACTCAAACGTGTGTGCACACATTAATTAGAGGCCTGTTATAACTGTTCTGTGTGTATAGAATGACCCCATGATGTCTGGGCACTGAGCCAATACTTGACAGAAACTAACTGGTTCCTCTTAAGTTAACTGGAGACAGAGTAAAGGTTATATCCTGCACACCAATGATAAAGCTGTTGTTCTGTCTGGAGCCTGTTTCTGGGCCAAAGATTCATTATTTGTGTGACCAGTACGACCGTACATCATCTGGGCCGACAGTCAAAAGCACTTGAGCTACTGTTAGAGGAAGTTTGCCTGGAGTGACTTCCTGTCATTCTGGCCCCTATTGTCCTCACTCAGTTGCGACAGACTGAGGCAACCTTCTCACCCAGTCCTGTCACACACACACACACACACACACAAGGTCACGTGTTTTGCAGATTCTTGCATGGGGTAGCTTGACTATATAAATGCTCCTGTACTCTTTGTACAGAAGGCTCTCACTCCAGCTCACCTGCGTGGGTGGGGCGACCAGCCTCCTTATTATAATACGTTTTTAATAAAAGTAATACCTTTTGATTTAGCCTCTACTCGTTATTAGTTAACTTCTCTGGGAGCAGTGCATGAGGTGACCGTTTTGGAGAGCCTGGCGTGCCCAAAGTAAAATGCCTCCCATTTAGGCCCAGAAAATAGGATATGCATATATTTAGTACCATTGGATAGGAAACACTCTGAACTCAGAACACATATAACAGGCAAAACCCTGAGGAATCTCTGTCCTGGAAAAAGTGATTTTGACACATTGCTCATTTGGGAACCCCTCCTTATTGAAAATGACCATATATAGGCATATGAATGCAGTACACGTCGCTTCCTTATGATGTCAACAGCCTCGAGACGGTGTTTCCCTCCATTTTGGATGAATTTAGACCATAGAAAAACAGCAAACAATGAAGACCCCTCTTTCTGAAAAAAGTTCCCGTGGCGCGCGCATGAGAAGTCACGGGGTGTCTTTAGTAGCCTCGTTATTGATCAGTTTATATTCCGGTTGATTTATAATAGTAAATATACGTAAAAGTGTTCCTAAGGATACATTTAAAACTATGTTTGATTGTTCTTGGACAAGTTTATAGGTATAATTTGAACGAGTTCGCTAGCGTTTCATGGACTAGTGGAGGCTGTCGTTTCTGATTATAACGCGCAAACCAAATGGAGGATTTATGGATAAAAGACGTTACTTTTTCTAACAAAAGAACCATGGATTGTCTTCATTGGACACTTAGGATGACCTCAGCAGAAGTTCTTCAACAGGTAATTGATTTGTTTTCGCTGTGAAATGTGTTATGTGTGTGCCATGATGGCTAATCGATACATGGCTATTGGAAAATATGTGAGGTGCTAGCCTCAAACAAATAAATGTGCTGCTTTCGCCGTAAAGCCTTTTTGAAATCTGACAACGCTGTGATATTGCCAAGAAACAGAGCTTTTGATGAGTATGGAACACTTGTATATTGGTGGATGTTTAATAATTCAACTTTCGGATTTTGAGTTTGGCGCTTTACATTGTCGCTGGTAGTGTCGGGATGAGCCCGCTAGCGACCCACTGCTCCTTGACTCGTTAAAAAGGTCGAATTTCCACCACAATGTTCAAAAATAATTCCTTTATAAAATGAACAATATAATCATCTACGACATCTATGTCTTAAATATGTCAATTGAAACCACTATGCTAAAAGCACTGTGTGGGAGTATCCCTAACCTTGCCAACAGAAAAGAGCTATGAATGGATTAATGGTTCACCAATCAATCAGGGCTCGGCAACAGTAACAAGGCACAATATGTAATGAAACATACATTTTTTGGGGAGAAAGTTTCTTTGGAACCATCAGGTGACATCCTGACAACCGATACATAAAAGGTATTCTTGCAACATTCCAATGAAATGTGTCTAGAACATTAATAAAGGTAAAATAAAAAAATAGAACATTCTGGGTAAGTTCTATTTGACGTGGGAATGGAAACATTCCTATGAAAACGTTAGTTAATAACCTAATGAGACTCTTAAAGGAACATTCTAAAAGTTCCTCCTGGAAGAAGCTTTGAATTGGTCAGTAGCCTACAGAGTGGTCTGCTCCTGCAGCTCACATCTGCCTGTAGTTATTGAACTCTGCCTGCTGGACCCATGGGTTGAGGCACACATCTACTTTGTGCATGACAAGTCATTTTTCCAACAATTGTTTACAGACAGATTATTTCACTGTATCACAATTCCAGTGGGTCAGAAGTGCACATACACTAAGTTGACTGTGCCTTAAAACAGCTTGGGAAATTCATGAAAATTATGGCTTTAGAAGCTTCTGATAGGCTAATTGACATCATTTGAGTCAATTGGAGGTGTACCTGTGGATGTATTTCAAGGCCTACCTTCAAACTCAGTGCCTCTTTGCTTGACATCATGGGAAAATCAAAAGAAATCAGCCAAGACCTCAGAAAAAAAACATTGTAGACCTCCAAAAGTCTGGTTCATCCTTGAGACCAATTTCCAAACGCCTGAAGGTACTACGTTCATCTGTACAAACAATAGTACGCAAGTATAAACACCAAGGGACCACGCAGCCGTCATACCGCACTCAGGAAGGAAACGCGTTCTGTCTCCTAGAGAAAGTGCAATCAGAACAACAGCAAAGGACCTTGTGAAGATGGTGGAGGAAACAGGTACAAAAGTATCTATAGCCACAGTAAAACGAGTCCTATAGAGACATAACCTGAAAGGCCGCTCAGCAAGGATAAAAAGCCAGACTACGGTTTGCAACTGCACATAGGGACAAAGATCATGCCCTTCGGAGAAATGTCCTCTGATGAAACAAAAATAGAACTGTTTGGCCATATTGACCATCGTTATGTTAAGAGGAAAAAGGGGGAGGCTTGCAAGATGAAGAACACCATCCCAACCGTGAAGCACGGGGGTGGCAGCATCATATTGTGGAGGTGCTTTGCTGAAGGAAGGACTGGTGACAAAACTAGCCAGTTATAGAATAGTGTGTTGTAGGACAGCTGAGCTGACTGAAGACCACAGGCATTCAACTTGCAGTTGATATTGTTTCCATGGTAACATGTCTTTACATGACGTGATGAAACTTTGAAACTAAGTTAAGATACTTTCTTAGCAAGGTGTTGTAGAACGAGTGTCTTATGAAACACATTCCAGTTCTTGCTATCTTGGCATTACTTTGATTTGACAGGCTAGCCAGCTGCAGCTATTTCTCTATCCATCCCCAACCTATGCTAGCTAGCTGCTGTCAGCTTGGCTAAACAAGGTTAGCGCAGGCTTTAGCCTACATAGAACTGAATTAGCTGACCATCGAGATGACGAGTCAGTCAGGAGGGGAGAAGTCCTCAACTTCAAAACTTCTTTCTATAGCAAAGCTACCTCCGCATTTGGGTGCACCCTGCTCATCCACTCTGGGGGGGCTCGGAGCTCTGGGTCCCAGCTGACGATCACCCCGATCATGTGACCATTCCGCTCCATGACAACATCACCCACACGCAGGAAGACGAAGGGGGGGCGCGGCCTACGGACCGACCGGGAGGCTGGGGGGATAAAGAGAGGATGTGGTAAAGTAGGAGGAGAGAAGAAAAAGGAGAGAAGAAAGAAGGAGAGAGAAGGAGAGGTTCATACCAATCAGACCAGGCCAGTAACAGGAAGTAAACCCAGACTAGCGGACACACCAACAAACACACACACACACACACCTCCAAAGAAGCCCAAGTCGTTGTCTTGTAGCATGACCTCCAGAGCAGGAGACTCTCCAGGAACCTCTCCCTCTTCCCCTCCCACCAGCACCCTGGGAGGGAGAGACAGACAGTCACCATGGCTGCTTCCAAAATGGCCTGTGTCAGTCTGCAGGTAGTGGATACTATAAGTTGGTGTATAATGTAACATGAGCGGGGTAAATTTGGCCTTTTTTTTTTTAAATAAATATATATATATACACACACACACACATACACACACTCAGCATCACTCCGTCAAGGGAATAGTATTCTTTCTAACAAAGATAATCTATATACAATATATTTCAGGATGTTGTGTATCCCTGGTGATAATGAGAATTAATGTAAACACTACCGTTTTGAAAACATAGCTTGTCCAAAAAAGTGCTCTCTTGGCACAACTTACCACATATGGGGTAAATTGAGCCACGTGACAATGTACAGTAAGCCACCTACACATTTCTGTATTAAATGAAAAATGACCAATACTTATTTAAAACCACACCTATATTTATTTCCAAAACACAATTCAACATCTTTTAACACAGGCTTAACACCTAACAAACACTACTTTTTTTCTTTTTAACCAGGCCCTGTTGTTAGCTCATATCCCAGGGATAATGACTTGCATTACGCCTGGGAAGAAAACACTTTCATTTGCTCAACTTGCTATTGGCTCAACTTACAAAGGTAAACATTGACTATATTAGCCCACACAGCTACAATGATGCACTTTAATGCTAGTTTTAGGAACTCATATTGAAGCTTAGAGACCCCAACTGAAGTATAAAATGATCTTAAAATTATCTAATTTGGTTTAGATACAAGCATCATGAAACCTCTGACATTATACTTTTTTCTTGTTTTTGTTTTTTTACCTAACTTACCACTTTTTCCATGTGTATTTTTTCCTTCACAGATTCCATGAAATGATTTCCTAAATATTTGGTTAAATTATGAAGTGTGTATGGTTTCCTAGAAACATGTGTGGCTCAACTTACCCCACTCACCCCTACAGCAGGGGGATCAAACTCAATTTCTGGACAACCGAATGTCTGCTGGTTTCTGTTTTTTCCTTTTTATTTGTGTCCAATTAAGACCCACACAACCAGGTGAGGGGAGGTCCTAACTAATCAATGACTTTAATTGATCAAATAAGTACAAGGGAGCAGTGAAAACCCACAGACACACAGCCCTCCAGCAATGAGTTTGACACTTCTGCTATAAGGAGTAATGCTGTAGAATTACTAGAGGTAAATGTGACGTACGTGATTCTATCCATAAGGTCTGCGATCCACTCTGTCCAGACAGTCGTATTCAGGTAGGACTTCCTCCACTCACCCCACATACCCAACAACCTGGTCGAGACAGACACATTAATAACCCTAACCCTAGCCCCAGCCTAACTCTGTCCAGATGGCAGTGTTCAGGTAGGGCTTTTTCACACCCTAGATACCCTGGAGACTGGTAGAGACAGACATACATTATAATAATCATAACCTCTAACACCTGATCACAGATACCCAGAAAACTGCAGTTAATACAGACACATTATTAACCCTAACCCCACAACCTGCAGTCAGATATTTCACTTATAATATTAGAAGAATAAAAGTCAAACAAAAGCTCTCATATGCTGTGCCATGTTTGTTGCTAGATTTAGAGAGGTGGTGGCTCTCAGAATGGTGAGGTGTAGGGGTGTGCTTGCAGATTAATGAGTGCCATGCCATTAGGCACAGGGGTCTGAGCAGACTGTTACCGTTTGGTGGCGTGGTAGCGCTGCGCCACGGACGCTCCGGTCCACCGGGAGATGAGGTACTGGGCTGGTACCGCAGAGAGCAGTAGGGTGAGCTGCAGGATGGTTGCTGCCGTTAATTGGGGCATCACGACAACTGACCCGACCTTACCGGACAGAGAACCGGACAGAATTATCATCATACCTACGTACTGGAACCAGCTAAACGGCTGGTTCCAGCAGGTAGGTATGCCTGCCGTAGGCTATATAAATAAATCATTTGAGCAGAAGTTAAATTGAGTTTTATATTCGGTTCTCTTTCATAAATAGCAATTGAACCAAGCAGGCCATGACTATAAAAATGTTATATTCTGAATCAGGTGTGGATGTAAAATAAAATGTAATTGAAAGAAATTCAAGATGTCAGATTTAAATCTTCAATAGCCAATTTGACAGGCTGTTTGGCTCATCTCAGTGACGAAGAGAAATAACTTTGCAGCCGTTTCTGATTAATACAACAATGCCATGCTGGTGGGTGGTAACTAGGCTTGGGCGGTATCCAGATTATCATACCAACCTTGTGCCATACCGGGATATTTCAGTAAAACCAGCACTGAACACAAGGGATGTTATTTTCTAACCCCCCCAGCCTCTAATACGAAGGTTAGCAATGCTATAAAGTACATGTAATATCGCATAGAGAATGCTAACTCAATATTAATGAGCGCATTGCGAACATTTTATACAGTCTCTGACTGTAACTATTTTCAGGACATACAATCCAGCTAAAAAAATGTATACAAGTAACTCAAACATGCTACTCACAAATATTAGACAGCAAGGCTCTTGATCCAGGAAGGGATTCTCTGCTGTTACCAAGCGAAGCTTGATTTTGGAAGAAGCTTACCACTTAGCAAAACGCTACTAAATTATCAAACCAAATGCACAACTGCAGAGCATTTAGCACATTTTACTAAGTTATATTATAAATATTAAGTTATCTAGCTGGCAAACATTTACTTGCAAATTCCATACTGTAACTAGATCCCCAGGCGTGTGTGCGCTGCACAACTGAGTGTCTCACAAGGCGGCAGTCTCTCATCGTTGTGTGTTTGTAAAACAAACACCAAGTGACTTCAAAATGAAAAATTGTGAGACAAGTGAAATGAAGAACGAGATCTTTATCTCCTAACGTATTGCACGTTTACTGCAGGTATTTACTTAAAAAGTAGCTACAAATATTCACATTTATTAAAAAAATTGAAGAAATAGTTTAAATGGTATTGAAAAATCATCCCGTGGCAATTTCCAAGTATATAGTATACCGCCTTAGCCTAGTGGTAACATTAAAATAAAACCCAGCCCTGAAACTAAAACGTTTCATAATTTGTATGTCATATCATAGGAAAAGACATCGCAGTCACATGGATGTGCATGAAGTGGGCAGTTCGGATTTGTCATACTTTTACAAAAACTACGACTTACTGATCATTGTGCAACATCAGGGTAAGCTCTGTCAATCGTCTTTTGATTCCTACTGTTTTAACAAACCTTGCCATAAATATAACAAATTATATATTATGAATCAGAAGGAAAACATTTTTTGGGGGGGATTTTCAATTTCCCCCAAAAAATGTGGCTTTATTCACCATCCACCCGATTCAGGATACAGACTTTACAAAACATTAAGAACACTTGCTCCTTCCATGAGACAGACAGACCAGGTGAATCCAGATACAATCCCTTATTGATGTCACTTAAATACACTTCAAATTATAGTAGATTAAGGGGAGGAGCCAGGTAAAGAAGGATTTTATATGTTTGCCATTCAGAGTGTGAATGTGCAAGACAAAATATTTTTTGTGCCTTTGAACAGGGTAGGTAGTAAACAAAGTGTGCCATGACTATGAAAATGATATACACGGAGTATATTAAACATTAGGAACACCTTCCTAGTATTGAGTGTTCCTAGTGTTTGGTACACGCAGTGTATATCATTTTCATTGCACACTTTGTTTAAGAGCTATAGAAGATTTTTTACCGCCCAAAAAGTGTGGATTGTTCTCTGTCCACCCCTGATTCGGAAGACACCATTTAAGTCATGGAAAGCTTGGTTCAATAGCTATTGGCGAGAGAACCGAATATCCAATATAAAACAAATTTTACTTCGGTGTATATGGTCCGTTTTTATTCAATTGATTACATTTTGTTATAGCTCAACTGCCATATGGAAACATAAAACATAGTCCTATTCTATATGCAATACATTTCTACTGTTATCCACCCAAATCAAAATCAAAATTTTATTGGGTCACATACACATGGTTAGCAGATGCTTGCAAACCCATAACGCAGTCATGCATTTTTCATTTAGAAAAGAAGGCACACACTTATCATATGATGACACAAACCAACGGACAGCTTTCTAAACCTAGCAGACATATTGGAACCCTTACCTTACAGTGATTACAATAAATCCCGAGTCAAAACAACTTTTAAACAACTATCTGTCTGACATCGTTCCTGAGGAAGGCGACTAGTAAAGTCAGTTTACAGCAGTTGTGCGGAACCAGCCATGGCGCGAGGAGAAACAGCTCAGTGGTTTCGGTGTCCCTCGGTAGTTATATTTACATAAATACACTCTCGGTCCGGTAAGCGCACCTGCATATTTACATTTACAAAATTGTCAATATCGCGTGTCCAATCGCTGCAGTCCACGAAATACCGGCGCGCCTCGCCACGTCAGGAATGCGGGAACCAATGGGATGCTCGAGGGAGGGGCGTTCCTGCAGATGCAGGAAAGCCCACATACAGGAACGCCCCGAAATTGCGGGCTGCTGTTGCACACTATTGTTTGAAGATGGTGTAGGACGCAAGAAAGTACAGAATAGAACCGCAACAGCGAAACTTCCCAACGGGAAGCATAAAAATAGCACACGTATAACTGATCTACTGCTTCTCAGACTTGTTTTGAGAATGCCAGATCTATAACAAATTTTTCTACGTAGTATTCTTTTTATAATTGAAACCGGAAGTCTGTCAGAAACTTGAGACATCCTACAGAAGGCTACACTTCAAAATCATGGGCAAACTGCCTATCTTTTTGTTTGTTCTTTCATTTTACACCATTGTCAACGCAGGTAAGATGGACTACTAACATTCTCTCAAACTCATTTAATGACTTTTATGTCATAAAATGTTAACGGTCCATAACTGTATAATGTCACTCTTTTCTCAGGTTCAGGATCACATTCTCTGTGGGCACTTGCAACATACATAATTGGAGAGACACCTTTCCCTGAGTTTACGGTTGTGTTGATGTTGGATGACGTTCAAATAGGTTACTATGACTCCAACATGAAACATTCTGTCTACAGGGGTTACCATATCACAGACAAAATGAATGAAGAAGCTCAGGACGGAACTTATGTACTTGAAACTATGTACCGCCACATGAAAGAGAGATCATTTCGCCTAAAGTACCACTTAAATCTCACGGAAGGTGTTCACGTTCAGCAAAGAATCGGTGGCTGTGAGATACTGCACAATGGTGAACCGGCCCTGATCATGACAAAGAACTCTTTTAATGCAATTTTTGCAGATTATGCGGTATATTACAACATTACACATTTCACATATGATGCTGGGCAACTACTACTAGGATATAATTGGATGAGACAAGCAACTGAAAGAACACTTTATGCTAATGTTTGGCTTCCTATTTGCATCAACACACTGAAAAAATGCTTGAACAGAGAGAACTTTGTGATGCGGAGAGTGCCTCCCAGACTCAGGTTGATAAAGAAAGAGGTTTCTGGAGGCCTCCAGGTGAGCTGCCTGGCGTTTGGTTTCTACCCCCGCCACATCAACCTGACCCTGCTGAGAGACGGCCATCCAGTGGCAGAACAGGAGCTGACAGGGGGGAGAGGTGCTGCCTAGTGGAGATGGGACCTACCAGCTAAGGAAGAGTATTCAGGTCAGTACTGAGGAGTCAAGGGAGAGACACAACTACACCTGCACTGCCTTTCACCTCAGTCTGAACAACAAGCTGGATGTCATTTGGGAGTCTGGGGCGGAGAGAGTTCGCCTATTCATCCTCTCAGCTCCACTGGTGATGGCGCTGATTGTTATTCTATTCTGCATTTTAATATGCCTCGCAAGGAGGATACGCGCCACCTCGCAGAATTTGTTGCAACTAGCCAGCGTTGATGCAAAAGAGGCCGATGAAATTAACCTGTCATCAGATTCTGAGACCTAATATGTTTTTGGGACACTGATGCAACTTTGTCAATTCACAATGACACCTATGACTATGAGGGCAGACACAAAATGTGCAAATCATAATTTTATTATTGGTCGATTTCCCAACCCCACAACAAACAACTGTTAAAGGAGCAGGTTGTGGAGACTGTTGACAATTACAAATATCTGGGCATTGGTCCAGATTTGCATGTATATATTTTACATTAACAAAAGTAATATTTTAATCATTATTTCGAATCATGACTTTTCATTAATTACACAATACACTTTATATCTGTGTTGTATTTCCTGATATCCAGTGTCTAAACCAGGAGACAGTGGCGTGTATTCATGGGTGCCAAGGGAAGCCAGGCTTCCCCAAAGAATTTACCAAGAAAAAATACATTAAATCATTAAATCAATATTTCGTCTCTGTGTTTCATAATTTTTGTTCAATTCTCAATTTGATTAATATATATCACTGGAGAAAGCATCCAAGCGAGCAAAACAGCCACTCTCTGAATGCAAGGGAAGCCAGTGAGCATTTGGCCTCCCTTGATTAAAAAAAAGTATAAAATAAATGTAAATGGTCCTAGTGCTTAAGAATTTAAAAAAAAAATATGATAAATCGAAAATGTTTAATGTAAAGGCTAAAATGTTGCCTGCCATTATGTCAAATCGTGAAATGTGAGTTCAAATACATTTTTTTAATTAAATTGCTTGCAAATTATACACCAAGTGTACAAAACATTAGGAACACCTGCTCTTTCCATGACATAGACAGACCGGGTGAATCCAGGGGAACTCTATGATCCCTTATTGATGTCATTTGTTAAATCCACTTCAATCTGTGTAGATGAAGGGGAGGAGACAGGTTAAATAATCATTTTTAAGCCTTGAGACAGTTGAGACATGGATTGTGTATGTGTGCCATTCAGAGGGTGAATGGGCAAGACAACATTCTTAAGTGCCTTTGAACAGGGTATGGTAGTAGGTGACAGGTGCACCCGTTTGCTGGGTTTTTTAACGCTCAACAGTTTCCTGTGTGTATCAAGAAAGGACATCCAGCCAACTTGACACAACTATGGGAAGCATTGGAGTCAACATGGGCCAGCACCCCTGTAGAACGCTTTCGACACTTTGTACAGCCCATGCCCCGACGATTTGAGGCTGTTCCGAGGGCAAAAGGGGCTGCAACTCAATATTAGGAAGGTCCTGTTTTGTACACTCAGTGTATATATATTTTTAAACACATTGCAAAAATGTGCATGGAATACCTAGTGGAGTCCAGGGGCCTCATTTATACACCGTGCGTACATACAAAATATACCCAAAGATGTGCTTGCGCCAGTTTTCACGCAAAAGTTGGCATTTATAAAAATGGAACTTGATGTGAGAATGTGCTCACCTGCAAACTTAAGACCATGCGTACGCACATTTACTTGTCGTTGAAGTATTGCGTTGCAAGCAGGCAAGTAAGTATTTTGTACATATGGGGGATGACATGCATCACCGCCTGGTTCATAAAAACATAATAACAGGATGCAGCCATTTGCCTTTAGTGGGAAGAGTGAAAATCGATGTGTTGGAATCTAAAATAATTCAACATATCCATAGCAATCTATTTCCTATTTATTTTATATTCATAACCATTGCAGAATAAATTCCTCACCTTTTCTGGCCGTGATGGGTTCATATTCCTGAAGTAGCAATACAACAAATTAACATGCGCATCTCTCTTGCTGTATGCGATCCCATAAGCAGCGCGGTTTATAGCCTACAGTCGAGTTTAACAGGTGATCAAGACAGTTTGTGGTGTATTGGGGTTGTGCCGCAGAGCATCATGGGGGTTCTTTGTGTGTGTAGAGATGATCATCTGAATTCCTGTCTCCCGTCTCATCATTATTGAATTGTTATAAATATGTGGTTATGAAACCCACGAGACATAACAAAAGATTGGCTACAAAGAAGTCTGAACCGACAGTGACTATTCTGTATAGAATAATTAGTTTTTTCTATGTTTGAAACTGTTATTTTCCATGGTACAGTCTAAGCTAGGGGTATTCAACTCTTACCCTGCAAGGTCCAGAGTCTGCTGGTGTTCTGTATACCTGATTATTACATTGCACTCACCTGGTGTTCCAGGTCTAAATCGGGGCGGCAGGTAGCCTAGGGGTTACAGTGTTGGACTAGAAACCGGAAGGTTTCAAGATCAAATCCCTGAGCTGACAAGGTAAAAATGTGTCGTTCTGCCCCTGAACAAGGCAGTTAACCCACTGTTCCTAGGCTGTCATTGAAAATAAGAATTTGTTCTTAACTGACTTGCCTAGTTAAATAAAGGTAAAAAAAAAATTAAAAGCATTGGAATTGGCTTCGAAGTCCAGAGTTGAGTTTGAAAGGTTAATGTTAGCACAGTGTGTTGCTATCTGAGGCAAGTGCATAGCTAAAAGAGAGTTAGCTTCATCATGGACGGCAGAAAAGGACTTGAGATAGAAAACAACTTGATTAAAAAGGGAGGAATATACAGTGTGTAAAGGAAAGGGCATTTATTCAGCTGTGAAGAGGAACTGAATAAAAAAACTGCTAAATGAGTGAACTTGAGGATGCAACGTCAGTGAATGAAGATCACGTGACTAAGGAAAATATTGCCATGGCTGAACAGAATATTGCTGTGGTTGAGGACAATATTGAAGTGAGTGACAATCAGGAGCCTATTAAGAAACAAAAAATGCCTGAAATTATTGGAAACATTGGACAGTTTGATGAAAGTATTGAGCAGTGGCGCTCATATACAGAACGGTTTGAGTATTTTGTTCTTGCAAATGACATTGAGGACAAAATTTGGCCTACTTTTTTTGTGTAATGGGACCACATATAATTTACTATGCAGCCTGCTACAGCCAGACAGGCCAGGTAATACGACGTATGGGGATATTGTGGAAATACTGAAAGGACACTTTTCACCAAAACCACTAGTAATTGCTGAAAGTTTTAGGATCCACAGAGGAAATCAGGAAGAGAGAGAGAGAATCCGTGACAATGTTTGTTGCTGTGTTAAAGAAACTATCAGGGTACTGTGAGTTTAATGATGTTCTAAATTACACCATTAGAGACAGACTAGTAAGTGGGCTACGGAGTGAAGCTACACAAAAGAGACTATTGACTGAAAGTAATCTGACCTTGGCAAAGGCCATTGAAGTCAGTGTGTCCATGGAACTAGCTGCTAAAGAGGCTCAGCAGTTGAGTTAATCAGGAAAAGTGCACAGAGTTGCAACTGAAAATCAAGGCACATGCTGGTGTAAGGACATGGATTGCCGAGCCAGTGGTAAAAAGGGCCACATCGAACGAGCCTGCAGAAACAAAAAGAGCTCAGAGAAAACATCAAAGACTGAAAACGAGATAATCCAACGAAAGAAAAAGAGACATGTTCACACTGTTGAGCAGGAGAACACTGAGGTGAGTAACTCATCAGACAAGGAAGTCACACTGAATATACTGACTGTTGCTAGGGGCCCGCACGGCTACTATGTCTCCCCGTTGCTAGAGGGACAGCCGGTGTGTGTGGAGATTGACCAGGAGCAGCTGTATCTCTTGTGTCAGACACAGTCTACAAAAAGACACTGAAACACCTTCCACTTCAGCCAGCACACATCATGTTAAAGATTTACACAGGTGAATCTGTCGCTGTGAGAACCATCACTGATGTCACAGTTCAGTTAAACAAACAAACAAAAAATCTGCCACTACATCATGAAAGGAGACTATCCATCACTACTGGGACATTCGTGGTTGGAGAAAATCACACTAGACAGGCCATCAGTGCATACAATGACACATGGAAACACAAGCCTACCTGTCATCGTTAAGGTGCTCATCTTAAAGTTTTTCCCAATTGTTTACACACTAAAATTGTAACTTGAAACGACTTCACCGAAACCTGAAACTCATGTACCAAATCCCTAAACCAAGTCTGCAAAATTGCAAGCACAATTCCTGCTTTACACTCAGTTTTGAATTCTATATCACACTTTTTGCAAAACACTACACACAGTTCTCTACATATGTATATAATGTTTTTTATATATTATTTTTTACAAGTGACTAAATGACTCCAGCTGCATCTGAAACCAACAATGAATTGTGATATTCATGAAATGTATTTGGATAAATGAGCTTCTTACTGCTAAAACAAATGATGCAGGGAGTTGGTGTATCAGTTAAACTTTAATGTCGTAATAAAACAGTAGCCATCATCGACTCAGTGGGTTTTGTCCAACATGTCTCCGGACCTACTCACTGCCACAGTCATACACAGTCATACTCTGGACCTAGTTTTGTCCCGTGGAATAAATGATCTTAATGTTTTTCCTCATAATCCTGGACTATCGGACCACCATTTTATTACGTTTGCAATCGCAACAAATAATCTGCTCAGACCCCAACCAAGGAGCATCAAAAGCCGTACTATAAATTCTAAAATCAGTTAACACACCCCTAAAAACAAAAAACATTTGTCATAAAAAACTTGCTCCCTGGTATACAGAAAATACCCGAGCTCTGAAGCAAGCTTCCAGAAAATTGGAACGGAAATGGCACTACACCAAACTCGAAGTCTTCCGACTAGCTTGGAAAGACAGTATCGAAGAGCCCTCACTGCTGCTCCATCATCCTATTTTTCCAACTTAATTGAGGAAAATAAGAACAATCCAAAATGTATTTTTGATACTGTCGCAAAGTTAACTAAAAAGCAACATTCCCCAAGAGAGGATGGCTTTCACCTCAGCAGTGATAAATTGTTGAACATAATAAACAGCTCTCTATCCACCAGATGTGTACCAAACTCACTAAAAGTGGCAGTAATAAAGCCTCTCTTGAAAAAGCCAAACCTTGACCCAGAAAATATAAAAAACTATCGGCCTATATCGAATCTACCATTACTTTCAACATTTTTTGAAAAAGCTGAAGCGCAGCAACCCACTGCCTTCCTGAAGAAAAACAATGAATGCGAAACGCTTCAGTCTGGTTTTAGAACCCCATCATAGCACTGAGACTGCACTTGTGAAGGTGGTAAATTACCTTTTAATGGCGTCAGACCAAGGCTCTGCATCTGTCCTCAAGCTCCTAGACCTTAGTGCTGCATTTGATACCATCGATCACCACATTCTTTTGGAGAGATTGGAAGTTCTGGCCTGGTTTAGGTCTTGTCTGTCGGAAAGATATCAGTTTGTCTCTGTAGATGGTTTGTCATCTGACAAATCAACTGTAAATTTCAGTGTTCCTCAAGGCTCCGTTTTAGGACCACTATTGTTTTCAATATATATTTTACCTCTTGGTGATGTCATTCGGAAACATAACACACAGCTGTACATTTCGATGAAACTTGGTGAAGCCCCAAAATTGCCCACCCTGGAAGCCTGTGTTTCAGACATAAGGCAGTGGATGGCAGCAAATGTTCAACTTTTAAACTCGGACAAAACAGAGATGCTAGTTCTAGGTCCCAAGAAACAAAGAGATGTTCTGTTGAATCTGACAATTAATCTTGATGGTTGTACAGTCGTCTCAAATAAAACTGTGAAGGGCCTCGGCGTTACTCTGGATCCTGATCTCTCTTTTGACTAACATACAGTGAGGGGAAAAAGTGTTTGATCCCCTGCTGATTTTGTAAGTTTGCCCACTGACAAAGAAATGATCAGTCTCAGCTCGTTACCTGTATAAAAGACACCTGGGAGCCAGAATTCTTTCTGATTGAGACATTTTTTTACATGCGTTTTTCTGGATTTTTTTGTTGTTATTCTGTCTCTCACTGTTCAAATAAACCTACCATTAAAATTATAGACTGATCATTTCTTTGTCAGTGGGCAAACGTACAAAATCAGCAGGGGATCAAACACTTTTTTCCCTCACTGTATCAATCTACGTAACATTGCAAAAATCAGAAACCTTCTGTCCAAAAATGATGCAGATGATGCCACTTCTAGGTTAGACTACTGCAATGCTCTACTTTCCAGCTACCTGGATAAAGCACTAAATAACTTCAGTTAGTGCTAAACACGGCTGATAGAATCTTGACTAGAAATTGATCATATTACTCTAGCCTCTCTACACTGGCTTCCTGTTAAAGCTAGGGCTGAGTTCAAGGTTTTACTGCTAACCTACAAAGCATTACATGGGCTTGCTCCTACCTATCTTTCCGATTTGGTCCTGCCGTACATACCTACACGTACACTACGGTCACAAGACGCAGGCCTCCTTACTGTCCCTAGAATTTCTACGCAAAGCTGGAGGCAGGGCTTTCTCCTATAGAGCTCCATTTTTATGGAATGGTCTGGCTATCCATGTGAGAGATGCAGACTCAGTCTCGACCTTTAAGTCATTATTGAAAACTCATCTCTTCAGTAGGTCCTATGATTGAGTGTAGTCTGGCCCAGGAGTGTGAAGGTGAACGGAAAGACACTGGAGCAACGAACCGCCCTTGCTGTCTCTGCCTGGCCGGTTCCCCTCTCTCCACTGGGATTCTCTGCCTCAAACCCTATTACAGGGGCTGAGTCACTGGCTTATTGGTGCTCTTCCAATAGGAGCACCAGTAAGGGGTGCGTCCCTAGGTGGGGTGCGTCACTTGAGTGGGTTGAGTCCCTGACCTGATCTTCCTGTCCGGGTTGACTCCCCCCCTTGGGTTCGTGCCGTGGGGGAGATCTTTGTGGGCTATACTCGGCCTTTTCTCAGGATGGTAAGTTGGTGGTTGAAGATATCCCTCTAGTGGTGTGGGGGCTGTACTTTGGCAAAGTGGGTGTGGTTTTATCCTGCCTGTTTGGCCCTGTCCTAGGGTATCGGCGGACGGGGCCACAGTGTCTCCCGACCCCTCTTGTCTCAGTCTCCAGTATTTATGCTGCAATAGTTTATATGTCGGTGGGCTAGGGTCAGTCTGTTATATCTGGAGTATTTTTCCTGTCTTATCCGGTGTCCTGTGTGAATTTAAGTATTCTCTCTCTCTATCTCTCAAAGGACCTGAGCCCTAGGACCATGCCTCAGGACTACCTGGCCTGATGACTCCTTGCTGTCCCCAGTCCACCTGGTCGTGCTGCTGCTCCAGTTTCAACTGTTCTGCCTGTGGCTATGGAATCCTGACCTGTTCACCAAACGTGCTACCTTGTCCCAGACCTGCTGTTTTCAACTCTCTAGAGACAGCAGGAGCGGTAGAGATACTCTGAATGATCGGCTATGAAAAGACAACTGACATTTACTCCTGACGTGCTGACCTGTTGCATCCTCTGCAACCACTGTGATTATTATTATTTAACCCTGCTGGTCATCTATGAACATTTGAACAAGAAGGGCTTCATGAATAAATTTGATTGATAAATTTGATTGATTAGTCTGTCAATATAGCAAATTAGTAGACATGGCTTGTATTCAAGACAAACTGTATTTGCACGGGAGAACGAGGTGAGTTTACACAGCAGTATGCAGGAACAGTTATAGCAATGTATGACATTCAGTAGAAGAAAAATATACTACTGACGCTTATAATAAATAGTACATTTCTACAAAGGGAATACTTGCATATGGTGTTTTTGGGTGGTGCAGTGAGGTGTTTGGAGTCACTTTGATAAAAGGGAAGTTTGATGTTACGGGACCTTTCACATCTCCTCTAGAGAATCATCAACTTCTTTGTATCCAAGCAGTATTGACTGAGAGAAAAACAAAAATGCTATTACACGCTCATGGGCAATCGTACTGTCTGTAATCCTACTGTAGCAGCATGGTGTAGAATATGATACATCTCACAGACACACGTTAGCTAGCTACAACATACACGTATAGTTACCCCAAGACTAATATGAGTCATTCCTTTACTCTGTGCCATCATCATCAAAACATGTATCCACATTTTCTCCAAATGAGAGGCACTGAGGCTATCTAGGCTAGTTAGCTAGCTAGATATACTGTAACAGACTACAGTAAATGTTAGGTATAGCAAATACACAGTTAGCTAGCTAAACTTGGCTAACTTACCTTGTAGTGGTACTAACAAGCTCCGTTATGGCCGAAACAATCACCTAATTGTTCAATACTGAACAACTCTGCCTCATGTAAAAAGAGAGCTTGTATTGCTAGCAAGCTACCGACAGCAAAACAACTTACTTGTCTGTCATTTGCCCACCTGGTCTAGGCTGCCGCCACTGCTTGCTGGTCTAGCAATTATTTTTCTCGCTGTCTCAACTCCTTTCAGTGTATTCATGCTCAAATAAATAGGGCTGCTTGTTCCTAGATAAAGGAAAAAAAATGGAATCCTCAGAAGCAGTCATTGTAGCTAATTATTTAACAATCTCGGATATACAGTGCATGGTAACATGGCTTCCCGTGAACCTGTAAACTAGTAACGTTTTGAAAAGCCTGCCTTCAAGGGTGGGAACAAGGAAGTAGGGCTCTCGTCAGGCTGTAGTCTTTACAAAGCCAGGGAAAATAAGTAAACCTAAATAACCTGCAATGTCCTGGCAGATAGGAACATCGTTTAGACAAGTTCAATGGCTCTATTGAACAAGGACAACCATATCTACTCGCTGCTAGTGTAATCGTGCTATAGGCGAAACACAAAGGCCATAATAATTATTACAAAACATGACCATTCATTTTTAGATAAGACAACAAGCTCAGTTTGAACTCTCCTGCAGTGAAAATTCTAAAATACAGATATAGTGCATAATGACTGTGTGTCTGAAACATTCTCTCATCATTCAAAACACCCCAAATATTGTCTAGCAGTGAAGTTCCCCTTTAAAGAAAAATTGAGAAGTCTTTAATGGAGAGCTGGGTAGCATGAAATACATTACAGTGAAGCTTAGCATTAAGCCAAACCAAAGTTTCTGAAAGCACGACTCGTCAGACCAAAAGTTGAGGCTGACTTCGATGCTTTAGTCAAGAACAAAGTACTGGAACCATTCAGCGTGAGTGAATGGGCAACACCCACTGTACCAGTCCTTAAGAAAGATGGTGGGATCAGGATATGTGGAGACTTTAAAGTCACAGTTAACCCTGTGTTCTCTGCTGAGCAGTATCCGCTACCACACATCAACAACCTTTTTGCCGGTTTAGCTGGGGGTGAAAAGTTCAGCAAAATAGACCTCTGCCAAACCTACTTGCAAGTGGATGTAAAGTCAAAGGAGCCGCTGACCTTCGTGACACACAAGGGGCTCTTCAGGTACTGTCGTCTAACGTCACAAGTGCGCCAACGCTGTTCCATATGGTGATGGACCTGATCTTGAGTGTATTGCCACGAGTACAATACT
This sequence comes from Brachymystax lenok tsinlingensis, assembly GCA_030435695.1. Taxonomy (NCBI): domain Eukaryota; kingdom Metazoa; phylum Chordata; class Actinopteri; order Salmoniformes; family Salmonidae; genus Brachymystax; species Brachymystax lenok. Next base: position 11,047,716 of record CM059797.1, on the reverse strand, counting down.
ACATGGATGACATCCTCGTTACTGGAAAAGACTAAGAGGACCATCTCCAGAATTTGGATGCGACCTTACAGAGATTGAAGGATTACGGACTGCGAGTTCGTAAGGACAACTGTGCATTCTTCCAATCATCGGTTGAATACCTTGGATACGTCATCGATACCACAGGCCTTGACAAGGCTCCATCCAAGGTCAAGGCTATCTCGGACGCCCCTTTTCCACAGAACATGAGCCAACTACGTTCTTTCCTGGGGTTTCTGAATTACTACGGACGCTTTATCCCGAGCTAAGCAACGAAGCTGCTGCATCAGTTGCTTTGTCAGGACAAAACATAAAAACTGTGGATGAAAATGTGGTTAGAGACACATTGCATCATCACACCCATCATTACCCATCCAACAAGCATGTTGATGCTAGTCCATATGGTGTGGGAGCATTCCTGTCCCATATCATGCCTTCCGGTGAAGAGAAGCCGATCGCTTTCGCATCAAGGACATTGAAGAAAGCAGAAAGTAACTACGCACGGATAGAACGGGAAGGCATAGTTTTTAGAATGCGTACGTTAAACCATTATCTGTACAGGAGGAAGTTCACCCTTCTTACAGATCATCATCCGCTGATGAGCATCTTTGGGATTCCATCACTTGCTACAAGCAGAATGCAAACGTGGGCTTTGTTGTTGTCAGCACACACCTTCGACATCAAATACCGCAAGTCAAAACTGCACTTCAACGCAGATGGACTTTCCAGGTTACCATTACCTGTGGTCAAGCTGTAGTCATGCCAAGTGGACATCTTCTACTTCAGACAAGTGGAAAACACGCCAGTCACTTCAACTCAAGTGCAGAAATACACCAGAAACAACCGTGTTATCTGAAGAGAAGGACATCGTCATCAAACATAAGGCCGCAGGAAATGCTCCAGAACTGAAACCTTACCTTTTGAGGAGAACTGAGCTGTCAGTACAGTCTAGTTGTCTGCTGTTGGTAGCATAGTTATCATTCCGCCTTTGCTGAAGAAACCAGTGTTGCAACAGCTACACTCAGGTCATTGTGGAATGGTTTGCATGAATGAAATCGCACAAAGCTACTGGCCTGGATTGGATGGAAGCATTGAGGACAAAGCAAATACTGTACATGTTCCTCTTGTCAGATGGTTTGCAACATACCTCAACTTGCACCCCTTCATCTGTGGGATTGACCGGAGGAGGCTTTGCAACGCATACACATTTGCAGGTCCATTAGAAGACATACAGTACATTCCTAAAGGTGAACTGCATACAGTACATCTGGTCTGCACTGTATCATCCATCAACCAACAGGCTGCCGGAGAGGTTCGTACAGAACCATGAAAATGCCTTAAAAGCGTCTCAGGGTCAAGGGACACTGCACCAACGCTTGAACAGCTTCCTGCTATCCTACAGGAACACACTTCAGGCAACCATCAAGGCTTCTCCTGCCCCGCTACTCATGAAGAGAGAGCTAGGCACAAACTTTGACCTACTCCAACCTCAGAACACAAAGGAGACAGTGCGACGTCAACAGGAGGGCCAAGTCAAACGTTGTGAACTAAAAGCAAATGACAGATTTTTCAATCCTGGAGAAACTGTCTGAGCAAGGAACTACTTCAAAGGACCAAAGTGGGTTCCTGCTACATTGCTCAGACTGGTCCTGTGTCGTACACTGTCCAGACTGCAGAGGACATAATCTGGAAAAGGCACACAGTGTAAAGCAACATTTTTGAGTAAAGCAACGCTGACAGAACCATCAGTCCAGAACTGTTACTGGGTGACAGATTGACCCAGCAGTTGTCACGAGGGGCTCACAGTCACGTTCTCAGGACACTGATTCACCCACACACACAAGTACATGACTGTATAGGTCAGGTGATTGTGGAGGCCAGGTCATCTGATGCAGCACTCCATCACTCTCCTTCTTGGTCGAATTGCCCTTACACAGCCTGGAGGTGTGTTGGGTCATTGTGATAGTCCCACTAAGCGCAAACCAGATGGGATGGCGTATCGCTGCAGAATGCTGTGGTAGCCATGCTGGTTAAGTGTGGCTTGAATTCTAAATAAATCACAGATGTGTCACCAGCAAAGCACCCCCACACCATCACACCTCCTCTTCCATGCTTCACGGTGGGAACTACAAAAGCACCCCCCCCAACATGATGCTGCCACCCCCGTGCTTCACGGTTGGGATGGTGTTCTTCGGATTGCAAGCCTACCCCTTTTTCCTCCAAGCATAACGATGGTCATTATGGTCAAACAGTTCTATTTTTGTTTCATCAGACCAGAGGACATTTCTCCAAAAAGTATGACCTTTGTCCCCATGTGCAGTTGCAAACCGTAGTATGGATTGTTTATGGGGGTTTTGGAGTAGTGGCTTCTTCCTTGCTGAGCGACCTTTCAGGTTATGTCAATATTGGACTCGTTTGACGGTGGATTCAGATACTTTTGTACCGGTTTCCTCCAGCATCTTCACAAGGTCCTTTGCTATTGTTCTGGGATTGATTTTCACTTTTTCGCACCAAAGTACGTTCATCTCTAGGAGACAGAACGCGTCTCCTTACTTAGCAGTATGACAGCTGCGTGGTCCCATGGTGTTTATACTTGCGTTGTATTGTTTGTACAGGTGAACGTGGTACCTTCAGGTGTTTGGAAATTGCTCCCAAGGATGAACCAGACTTGTGGAGGTCTAAAAAAAAAAATCTGAGGTAGGCCTTGAAATACATCCACAGGTACAACTCCTAAAGCATGACATAATTTTCTGAAATTTTCCAAGCTGTTTAGGGATAACCGGCGCGCTAGCGCCCCATTCCCGACACTACCCAGTGAAATGTAAGGCGCCAAATTCAAAATCCAAAAGTTGAATTATTAAACATTCATCAATATACAAGTGTTGCATAGTCATCAAAAGCTCTGATTCTTGGCAATATCACAGCATTGTCAGATTTCAAAAAGGCTTTACGGCAAAACCACAACATTTGATTGTTTGAGGATAGCACCTCACATATTTTCAACATTAGCATAAATTCATATCCAGCGCGGGTCACACATAACCCATATGAGAGCTACAATAAATCACTTACCTTTCAAAGAACTTCTGCTGAGGGCATCCCAAGTGTCCAAGGAAGACATCCAATGGTTCTTTTGTTAGAAAAAGTCATTTATTATATCCATAAATCTCAGTTTGGTTGGCGCGTTATGTTCAGAAAATCTACCGTTGAGTCACCCGTTGTAGAGTGAAGAGAAAGCGTTGAAATTATACCTATCAACTTTGCCCAAACAAATCTAACATCATTTATAATGCATCCTTAGGTATCCTTTTGTGAATATTAACGATAATATTTTACACGGATGATGAAAATAAAGTGGGGTGCGCTCACGTTCTCGTGCCCGGGAAATGTTATTGACATTTGTGCTTCCTTCAGTAATTCTTCTTCTGTATGGTTCTGTTCAGTGATAAAGCCTTCAAACACTGTCTAAAGACTGTTGACATCTAGTGGAAGCCATAGGTACTGCAATCTGGGAGCTATTATACATGGATTTCAATAGGAAGTCTATGGAAAAGAGGAAATGTCACAACAACAAAATATTCTGGACAGGAATTCCGCGGGTTTTCGCCTGCTATATCAGTTCTGTTATACTCACAGACATTATTTTAACAGTTTTAGTAACTTCAGAGTGTTTCCCATCCAATAGTACTAATTATGTGCATATCCTAGTTTCTGGGCCTGAGTGGCAGGCATTTTACTTTGGGCACGCCGGACTCCCTAACTAGTTTTAAAGCATTTCACTTTTAGTGTACACCTGTTTTGTATTACAATTAAAATGTGATTTGATTTTTTTCCACCCCCACAAAAAAAATTAAACAAACAAACACCTGCTCACCTGCTGGATAGAGCTAAATCAAGCACACTTCATGTACTTTGGTCCAGTTTTGGTTCCACCTGCACAATCACCCAAACATTTTGTGACAAGTGTCAGTTAATTGCTATTGTCTCCAAGTGCTACTTGTTAGTGGCAGGGTTTTCCTTTTTATATATCTAGTGTTTCCCTGTGTCCAGCATATCTAATTTTTCTGTGTAATGGTTGGCGTGCACTGGGAGGATGAGAGCAGCGACAGTGTGGCCTAGTACAAATTCAGTGGAACAAGTTTGTGCCTGCCAATTTCCCTATTGATCCGCTTTCCTTCTCCCTGGGTACGCTGTCCTCAATTGTTTGCATTGTTGTAATTCTTGCTATTTATTGCAAAACTAACATTGAATATTATTATTGGATAGCTTGTTGTATGAGCGACAGCACTGAAGATGATGTTTGATATGTGATTTCTGTTTATGACTTAATGTAGGCAACCTTTTGCTAACTCACTACAGTACTGCCATCGTATGGCTGCAGTTTCACTGCCTATACACAAGAGGGAGCAAAAGAATGCCAATCAGTTCTCTCTCTCTCTCAATTCAATTCAATTCAATTTAAGGGCTTTATCTCTCTCTCTCAATTCAATTCAAGGGGCTTTATTGGCATGGGAATCATATGTTGCAAGTTAAATAGATAATAAACAAAAGTGAAATAAACAATAAAAAAGGAACAAAAAACATTACACTCACAAAAGTTCAGAAAGAATAAAGACATTTCAAATGTCATATTATGTCTATATGCAGGGTTGTAACGATTTTCAATTAGTTAAAGTAAAAAAGTAAAAATAAATAAATATGGGTTGTATTTACATTGGTGTATGTTTTTCACTGGTTGCCCTTTTCTTGTGGCATCAGGTCACAAGTCTTGCAGCTGTGATTGCATACTGTGGTACTTCACCCAATAGATATGGGAGTTTATCAAAATTTGATTTGTTTTCTAATTCCTTGTGGGTCTGTGTAATCTGCGGGTAATATGTGTCTCTAATATGTTCATTCATTTGGCAGGAGGTTAAGAAGTGCAGCTCAGTTTCCACCTCATTTTGTGGGCAGTGTGCTCATAGCCTGTCTTCTCTTGAGAGCCCGGTCTGCCTACGGCGGCCTTTCTCAATAGCAAGGCTATGCTCACTGAGTCTGTACATAGTCAAAGCTTTCCTTAAGTTTGGGTCAGTCACAGTGGTCAAGTATTCTGCCACTGTGTAGTCTCTGTTTAGGGCCAAAAAGCATTCTAGTTTGCTCAGTTTTTTTGTTAATTCTTTACAATGTGCCAAGTAATTATAATTTCTTTCTCATGATTTGGTTGGGTCTAACTGTGTTGCTGTCCTGGGGCTCTGTGTGGTCTGTTTGTGTTTGTGAACAGAGTCCCAGGACCAGCTTGCTCAGGGGACTTTTCTCCAGGTTAATCTCTCTGTAGGTGATGGCTTTGTTATGGAAGGTTTGGGAATCTCTTCCTTTTAGGTGGTTGTAGAATTTAACGGCTCTTTTCTGGATTTTGACCATTAGCGGGTTGCGGCCTAATTCTTCTCTGCATGCATTATTTGGTGTTTTACGTTGTACACGGAGGATATTTATGCAGAATTCTTCATGCAGAGTCTCAATTTGATGTTTGTCCTATTTTGTGAATTCTTGGTTGATGAGCGGACCCCAGACCTTACAACCATAAAGGGCAATGGGTTCTATAACTGATTCAATTATTTTTAGCCAGATCCTAATTGGTATGTCGAATTTTATGTTCCTTTTGATGGCATAGAAGGCCCTTCTTGCCTTGTCTCTCAGATTGTTCACAGCGTTGTGAAAGTAACTTGTGATGCTGATGTTTAGGCCGGGGTATGTATCGTTTTTTGTGTTTTCTAGGGCAACGGTGTCTAGATGGAATTTGTATCAATTCAATTACTATTTAAGGGCTTTATTGGCATGGGGAAACATATGTTTATCCATGCCAAATCAAGTGAAATAGAATATCTATCTCTGTCTCTCTCTCTCTTTCTCAATTCAATTCAAAGGGGCATTAATTTCTACCCTTCACACGCTGTCCAGTCTAGTCCTTATCCTTCCAACTTGAAGGTTACATATATCGAAGAAAACAAACATAAAAAAACAAAAACATTGCTTTTTGGTTTGAATTTAAGGTTAGGGTTAGGCATAAGGTTAGCAGTGGGGTTAGGGTTAGGTTTAAAATCAGATTTTAAGAAGCTAAATTGTAGAAATAAGTGGGGTTTATGTCTTTGTGGCTGTGTTAACTAGTGACGACCCAACTTGAACTCACCTTCTGTATGCTACATTGATAAATTATTATATTTTTTGCCACAAAGAGTGTGAATTGATTTTGCCCACAAATAGGCTACTGGGCGGTTAGTGTGTGAAGTGTGCAAAAATGCGTGCAATGCTCAGCTTTCATGATGCAACAAAGAGGATATTTTTTCATGATGACTTCAATGGAGACACCAGATCACCTGAAAAAGGAGATGGGTGTAACTGCACAGATACTGTCCCAAAGGCATCACTTTCCCATAAGGTTCTGGGTCAATTCCCACTTTGATCTCCATGTCATATTTCTATAGAAATCTGATAAACTTGGTCAGTAGGAGAGCCACTTGTTTCTATGTATTCTACGTAGCCTTAATCATGAAAAGAAAATACACAAACCGGTAGCCTACTTGAAAATGATGGATACTTAAACATTTCAGGTTTTAAACCATAGGAGTCAACAATTTGCCAGTGTTTGATGCCCTTTGCTCAAGAGCCTAGGGGCCCTCCAATACATATCATTACAGGTTGAAAGGGGCAAATACCTGAGCTTGTAAGCAGGTAACTTCACAGAAACTTTATTGCCGATTTCTGAGAGAGTCCTGTGTGATAGGGCTTATTCAGATGGACACACTTCATTTTAGACATTTTCAGAGTTAAAGAACAAGATCACATTTTGAGGTGGGTGGCAAAAATGTGACCAAATAGCAGGGCCGCTCTAGCCTTTTGGGGGCCCTAAGCGATATTTGGTTAGGGGGCCCCCACCAAGAGGGCTTTTTTTTGTCATATCGAACTCAACTTGGAGTCACGCTATGATATGGTGTGTGGTCCTCCCACTACGACTCAGGAAACCATGCAGCTTATTAGGCTAAAGATGAAATTAGTTATGATGAACTTTACAGGGTGGTAAAAGTGTAACCGGTGTGAAATGGCTAGCTAGTTAGCGGGGTGCGTGCTAATAGCGTTTCAATCGGTGACGTCACTCGCCCTGAGACCTTGAAGTAGTTGTTCCCCCTGCTCTGCAAGGGCTGTGGATTTTGATGGGTAATGATGCTTTGTGGGAGGCAGTTGTTGATGTGTGCATAGGGTCCCTGATTCGAGCCCAGGTAGGGGCGAGGAGAGGGAAGGAAGCAAAACTGTTAGAAAAGTGCACAGTGATATTGATGCTCCTTTCCAATAAATATCCAGGGTCTTATTCTAGTGGCATGACGATCGATGCTTGACTGCCATTTGACAAATACAGATATTCTCGCTCTTAGGCTATCCATAATAATCTCATCATGCAGACTAGCCTACTGTATCTGTGAGCTATTGGCTAGAGCGCACCTGCCAAGACCATAGTAGGCCATAACAGTTTTTGTGACAAAACCTTCCGATTTTTATGCGGTAGATGAAAACTTAAGCGAAAAAATAAATGCGTGCACTACCTCATCATGCAGTGATTTTTATACACAAATCAGTTAGGTGGAAACACACCACTGGTGGGGAAATGCACATATTTTCTTTCTGCGTTTTTTTTATGTTCACAAGAAAATCTGTCACCAATGGAAACCTAGCTAGTGACTGACAAAACAAAATAAAAACTGCTGATGCATAACCAAATTTTAACTTACACCTTATGTATTCTACTATTTGAGCTCGACAGTATTGAGACCCCGTAAAAACTAATTCAGGGGGCCCTAAGCAACTGCTTGTGTCTGTCGCTTATGCATGGAGCCGGTGTTGTGTCGAAAATCTCCCCCTGCCAGAATCCCCCCAGTTGAAATTTCTGCTCTTCACTCTTTTGTCAGTTTAGCCTACATTTCACTGATCTTAGTAGCAGAAAGCATTTTTGTCTGCAATTTTCGGTTTGGCTATTTGTTTCAAGTGTATGTGGCGTTTCTAGCTTGTATGGCGCCCTGTGCGAACCCCCCCTTCAGCGCTCGCGCACGCCCCAGCCCACACCCGGGGGTGCCTGGTTCCACCCCCTGGCAAGATGCTGCCCTGGGCGGCTGCCCATGTTGCCCTTACCTAAATCCACTACTGAATTTTTGTATTAGTCTATAAATAAATCTCTTTGCCAAAATTCGTGATCTCTCCCATGTCTTATTCGACTAGTATTTTTTAGTGTAAGGATAATAATTCAGCCATAGTTGATCTGAAATGTTTATTGCTTGCCAACATTTTATTCCCTCCTCTATGTTTAATATAACGCACATACATTAATTATTAATTTTGGTTGCCTATCCTGACGTGAAGTTTGTTCTATAGAAAGTATTTGATGTGTGTCACAGTCTTTGCTAGGTAAAGCCCAGCCTTATCTTAGCTCACTGGTCACCATAGCAGCACCCACCCGTATCACGCGCTCCAGCAGGTATATTTCAATGGTCATCCCCAAAGCCAATTCCTCCTTCGGCCGCCTTTCCTTCCAGTTCTCTGCTGCCAATGACTGGAACGAATTGCAAAAATCACAGAAGCTGGAGACTCATATCTCCCTCACTAACTTTAAGCATCAGCGGTCAGAGCCACTTACAGATCATTGCACCTGTACATACCTGTAAATAGCCCATCCAACTACCTCATCCCCATAATATTTTCTCCTTTGCACCCCAGTATCTCTACTTGCACATTCGTCTTCTACACATCTATCACTCCAGCGTTTAATTGCTAAATTGTAATTACTTCGCCACTACAGCCTATTTATTGCCTTACCTCCCTAATCTGACCTAATTTGCACACACTGTATATATACTTTTCTATTGTGTTATTGACTGAATGTTGTTTATTCCATGTGTAACTCTGTGTTGTTGTTTGTGCTTTGCTTCATCTTGGCCAGGTCGCAACTTGTTCTCAACTGGCCTACCTGGCACTGGCGGTTCTGGGGGGCAGTGCCCTGTGACAACAATTTTGGACCCCCTTGTGGCCCCCCTAAATGTGGAGTATAAAATAATTTTTTGCATAACTAATTTTTGCTATCGTTCTTTTTTTACATCCGTTATTAGACAGTGGCAACGTGGAACACTAGTTAAACCCACACATTTACTAGAGGGACATGGTCTTTTGCCTACTAATGCCTGCAATGAAGTGAAGAAAACGATATGACAACAATAACGTCTAATGTAACTGGCCCCTCTAACAGTACAACTGGCCCCAGCTTGGCCCCCCCAAGTTGAAAGGGTCTAGAACCTCCACTGCTACCTGGTTAAATAAAGGTGAAATAAAAAATAAATAAAATATGAACAGAAAGTATTTGACTCTAGCCACAAAATTAAGGAAATTAGAAGGGGGGGATTTTCGGCACAACACCGGCCCTGCCAAATAGCCTACTAACTTTTTGCCAACCAACTTCAGCAGTGGTCTCTCAATAGCTGTAGGTAGGCTGCTACGGGCCACAGCCCCACCTTGCAGGGAACACTACTCCGTCTCCTACTTCACAGATAACAACATTCTGAGACAGACGGCTCAACCTCCACAGCCTGAACAGATAGTCTTCATGGACTAGAGGGGATGGCTGCGCGAGCGAGACTATTTTACTTACTCACAACTTTATTCCTGTTTTTGAACTACTACTCTGCATTACCGGCGACTGGCACCAAGAAAGAAAACTCGGATAAATGCAACTATAAGGTAAAAATCATCAAACGTAGCCTATGGTGTCTTAGAAGTTAGGTGTCTTAGAAGTTAGGTGCGTGTCAAGTCTCGTTCAACAGACGTGTTATTCTGACGCCAAGTTTGACGTTTTTGTTTAAACCTAGCTGTGGAAATTATAGCTATTTAGATATTTTTTTCTAAATAATTTGGGCAAATAAAAAAACATAAGAAGATATTTCAAGAAGTCAGATAAGCTTTTGGTTTAAATATGCAGTATTATTGTAGTTCACAGTGATATTTTATAATAAAGCCCATGACGGATCTAAACACAACCATGTTACATTAATATGGAACAGAATGTAGCCAGCACTAGACAGTTTGTACCACAACCGGAAACTGTATAAGGTGAACTTTGTTGCAAGTTAGACGTGGTGTAACAGGGTTTCTCAAACTCGGTCCGGTCCTGGGGCGCGTTTTGGTTTTTGACCTAGCACTGCATAGCTGATTACAATAACCAAAGTATCATCAAGTTTTGATTATTTGAACCAGCTGTGTAGTGCTAGGGCAAAAACCTAAACGTACTGAACCGAGTTTGGGAAACCCTGGTCTATCAGATACCTAACAATGTGTTTTGACCTGAGCACAGTCCCATTTCAGTCGCCAATTATCATTATAATGTTGTGAGAGTAGACATGGAATCAGTAGAGGAAGCTGATAAGAATTTAAAATGGCCCTATTATATTATTTATCAAATGGGCTGAGTATCATCACTTGCTTTTGTTTGTTGTCTTTTCCTCAGCAGTGGCTGCTTCTTTGTTGTGTGATTGACTGATGTGCTATTGAGTGAGAGATTGACCCGTAATGCATTGTCTGTGTTGGGGGCAGGGTGGCCTTTGAAGTGATTTCCTATAGGAAGTCAGGGCACTGTTTGCTCTATTAAAATTCCTTGGCATTTCCTCTTTGCAAGCACAGGCCATCTCCCCTCAACAGCCACTTCAAACAGCTCTTAGGATGCGAGTCCTCAATCGACAGTTGCTAAAAGAAACACTTGAAGTTTTAAATACACAAACCTACAGGTGTCAGGTAGTTTTTTTATTCAAAGTGACTGTAAAAGTCTACATATTTTATGCCAACATATAATACTTCTCCACTTGTAGTCTATTTTTGAGTAACCCACACTTTTTGGCTTTAGTTTTCATTATAATGTGTATTTTTTACTTTTCTTCCATTGATACAACATAAACTTCCACATGATCGTCTACTTAAAAGCTCAAACATTTTACATAATATTGGCAACAAAGCGTTTGGACATAGGAGTGTGTATAGCCTACACACAAAATATGAGTTTTCAACACTGTTCCCTGTGATCCAGGCTGTATCACAACCGGCTGTGATTGGGAGTCCCATAGGGCGGCTCACAATTGGCCAAGCGTCGTCCAGGTTTGGCCGGAGTAGGCCGTCATTGTAAATAAGAATTTGTTCTTCGCTGACTTGCCTAGTTAAATAAAGGTTAAATAAATAAATAAATAAAATGAGGATCAGGCAGGATACTGTTATGTGGATGTTGAGGTTGGCGTAGTGTTTTAATTCAGTGGAGCTTGTCTCCCATTGAGAGGGCAGCAGAAGTCTGCTGGAGGTCCAATGGGACAGAGGTTGGCTTGGGATTAAAGTGCTTTTCCTCCGGAACTCCGCTCCTTCCTTACCTCCCTCCATTCCCCTCCATTCATCCCTCACTTGCTGCCCCTCGGTAGTATTCTGTCTCAGCCTCACCAAGGGGCTTGCTAAGAATGAAGACTACTCATTTATATTTTTCAAAATGAGCCAAAATTTCCATCCATCCCATTTCTCTCTAGAGGAGATTTGCTTGGATGTTTTTGTAATACACACTGCACTTCATTCATATTCCATATTTCTGTAATAAAAAGAGAAAGGATAAAGAGAACATCGACTCAAGCCAGGTTTCCTTATTGGATGGATATTACCAGCTGTGTAATCCTTTTAATCAAATGCCATTCGCCTACATCTGGTAAAGTTATGATTATAGTTTGTGGAGTTGGAGCCACTGTGATATCAGCCAAACTACGAAACATATTAGTTTGAAAGAGACAGTTGGAGAATGTAACTTCTTCTTAACAGATATATCTGGGAATTGCATCCTAGGTTTCAGAGGAAGTCTGGAGGACTAAAGCAATCAATGAAGTTTATAACAGGTCTGTTGGACAAATTCTGAGACCGGGGTTGTGTGCCAAATGGCACCTTATTCCCTATATAGTGCACTACTTTTGACCAGATAAAGTTGTGCACTATAAACGGATTAGGGTTCCATTTGGGACGCATTCAGGTGAAATCACCCGTATTGGTTTCCCCTGGTGCTTACAACCACATAAAATTCCCTCCACCACCTGGGACAATGAGCTAGTTGTTTGCCTTGCCTCTATGGGCCGGTTAAAACGTTTCAAAACACACACTTTACGTGAAGGTTTCTCAGAACTAAATGAAATAAGGAAAATAGGTTAGCCTATTTTGAAGAGTAAACAGTCTGCAGATGATAGATATGTTTAATTCATTGGAATAACAAATAATAGTGTTCTGCTTGTGATTTGATAGACTTTTATTATTGGTTTCAATGGTCTGCTGTATTTCTTATTATGTGGATACTCATGCAATCAGAGGAAACAATAACATTGATAGCAGCACCACTAATCACAATACTACTCTGTTTTAAACCTCAGAAATACCGGTAGGATTGTCAAACATTTCCCTTCCGACGGTACTTAGCACCTCTGATTTGTGTTCACACACCAAAGACCTTGGAAGGTGTCAGCCACTCAGCCTTGTTAAAATACTCCAAACCAGAAGGTGGCAGTAGCATTGTTTGACACTGCATGTTTGTGTGTGTTGATTAGTTTATGGTCTAGATTCCAATGTAAGCTAGGTAGCTATCTGCGCTAATGTTTCTATTTTGTAGAAAGCCCTTGTTGTTACTTGCCAGATGGCCTCAGCTAGATAACTGCCTAGCAAGATGACGAAGAAACAATTTAATTCACTCTCCATAATACCATACTGCCAGTGCCAGCCCATAGCCACATTTTTAGCTAGCTAGCTAATGTTAGCATATATGCTAGCTAGCCCAACATAGGTAGCTAGCTAAGGACACTGCACTAACTTGGCAGCTAACACAGGCAGCTGTTTCATGGAAATTATAATGTTAATACTAGTGGTTAGCTTGCCTGGGGGAATTATTTAGTGTTGTGTGCATTGCGTCTGTGAACTTAGCTAGCTACCATCACATAGCTTACATTGCATATGAAGTGTGACTGCTTCATACGTGGATGTACGGAGAAAATGCCCAATTTTTTGGGTTGGCTCCTCCACGTGGTGGTTCGTGCTCTCTGATTGGCTCAAAATCAAGTAGAATCGGTAGGTTCGTCGCTACCGGCTTGGCACGCAGCAGGTACCGCTTTTGTTCTAGCAAGATTAGGAACAGCCTCCCACTGTGGTGGAATGCTACAGGAGTGTGTTTTGCCCCAACTGTCATTGTCCCATTGGTTCCCAGTCAGGCCTTGATATACATTGTCAAATGGATGGAAATAAAAAAAGAAAGGACAATGTTTTACAATGTCCCTGGACATATACAAACAGTGGCCTGGCCAAGTCTTTTATAGTGGTGGCCCAGGGATCCCCTACCAGCCTTGGCTTGACTGCACATGTGGGACACCTTTTCCTTTCATCCACTTTGGCTTTAAGGTTACTCAAACTCAAAGGAAAGTAACACCCTCTTGTTCCCTCTTTTTCTTACGGCTGTAACATCTGGCTGCAGATGAATGATATCAGAGATGGAGGTGCGCTTGTTTCGTAGCTTTGACAGTCTGTGAAGAGAGGGAGAAAGAAGAAAGAAAGAGAGAGAGAGAGAGAGAGAGAGTGTGTGTGTTCATTCTGTGAGTTTGACTGTGTGTGTGTGGTGTGTGTGTGTGTGAGGGTAACAAGGTTTAGAGTTATTCCTCTCCACCTCCTTGAGGGAGCATTGAAAACCATCCAACCAGCTCGTAACCTTGTAGGCAGTTTTGTCTCTGTTCTGTGGGAAAGTCTCTGGTTGGCTAGCTCTGAATCGGGACAGAGCCGTCGCCCCAAGCTTTTCTCAATGAGGCCGGGGTCTTTCAGATGTACGAGGGAGGGAATCCTGCTGCTAGGGAAGAATGGCTGTTTGGCCCTGGTAAGCAGGAGGTATGTTAAAAGTGAATTAGAAATCCAGTATGTCTGTTCAACTCCCCAGGGTACTGCACTGCAGTGTTGATCGGCCGGTCAGAGTCTAGCTGTTGTTGTGCCTGGTCTGGTCTTACGCAAGACATTTATACATTAATTCTTATTCAATAAATAAATGAATTATTAAATGGTCAGACTTAGAAATACTGTAAGTTGGCTTCCGTGTGGAATTGTTTGGACACACATGCACCGTCGAACACACATACACACAAACAAATACACACAGAACCCACACACACACACAATTTCAATGACTGTGTCTGACTCTGACAGACTGAAGTGATTACTATCAATTAGCTGGTCTTTTCTCTTTACTTCATCAGTGATCTGATACCCGGGGAAAGTTCATACTTCCTGCCAAAGACTCAGACCCCAGCGTGAGATTACACAGTGGTCTCTTCAAAGGCTCAAGAGTCAGATAGATGGTTACGGTACAAGGTAGTCCCCTTCCTGTGTTTCAATGTGACTGACCAGTCATTTTATTACGACTACTACGACACGAAGGCTCAGAGCACAGAGTGGGTTTACACCAAGGTGGTCTGCTTTCTTGTGCTCATTGTCACTGTGTTCACTAAGCAGTTGGTGGCTCAATGGAGTTGGTGGCTCAATGTCTATTTTTATTTAATTGAGTTAAACAATTAGGGTTACATATCGTTAGTTCATTGTAAGTAGGGAAGAGTTAAGATGTGTGTGTGTGTGTGTGTGTGTGTGTGTTGCATGCACATTAGTTACTATGTCAGCCCAGTCATTACGGCATCAATGCTAGGGTTTTCATGAAGAGAGGAGCAACGATGTCTCAGTCATCCTGGATGCTGGATCCTGGTTTGGATAGAGGTCCCTGGGTAGTACAGAGCATTCTTGCAGCGTGAAACACAACACTGCATGTCCCCACAAGCACTGTCCCTCACCATACAGACATTTACTTGCTCTGTCTCTGTCTGTCGGTGCATGCGAGCGATCGTGCGTCCGTGTTTGTAATGTGATCAGCTCTTTCTCAGATAAACCTGGCTGGTCAGGCCTTCAGCTCCTCAAATGGCTAGGTGGATCAGAATAATTTGGATGACTCAGTTTTCCTGCTTTTAGAAAAACTAGGATTTATTTCTTACTTCTGTTGTTCATTGTCTTAGGATTGGATATCTTTTAGCCCACCTTAAGGCTCTGTCTTCCAAGAGTCATTGAGTCCAAGAGTATAGGAAATTCATTTTTTTCATCTAATAAAGTAAATAAATGTAGTTTTATTGTTGTGTAAAGTTGCCCTTTTCTTTATGGCTTCCTCCCTTTGAAAGGCCTGTTTGAACCTGACACAGGTTCAAACTCTTTTATTGAATGGCAAATGCAAGTTGGTCAAAGCAATGTAAGATTAGGAAATACATTACCATATTCATCAAATTCTTGGATGGAACATTGCATGTTTAATTAAGGAAATACCTGTAGTTTAGTGGCGTAAAGCTGTTAAATCCATTGTTAAATCCATTGTTAAATTTATTGTTAAATCCATTGTTAAATTCATTTTTAAATCCATTGCATTCAATGGCTTTCTAACAGTGGATCAATGAGCCAGGTAATAAATTGTCCAGAATTTATACCATAGCAATTGATCTATACAGCAGCTGTATATTTTTTATAAGTGAATTCTTACTCTGTCAGTCAAATCGAAACCATTATATGTCTATACAGCAGCTACAGTCATCCATTTTTCTTCTCTCTCAACCTTAATCAAATACAAATCAACATTCTTAAATAGAGCAGAATAGCATAGAAAGTGAAGACATGAGGTTTTTCCCTCTCTGCTCCTTCTTGCCACGGCCAACAGAATATATATCCCCCTGGGAGGAAGTGTTCATTTGTCTCAGCCTCTGCCCTCTGCCCCTGTCTGCTGTCTATTCTAGAGGGTCAGCCCTGCTCTGTCACTGTCTGTATATCTACAAGGGGGGTCAGCCACCCTCTGTCCCCGTCTGTGTGTCTACAAAGGGGGGTCAGCCACCCTCTGTCTGCGTCTGTATATCTACAAGGGGGGGTCAGCCACCCTCTGTCTGCGTCTGTATATCTACAAGGGGGGGTCAGCCACCCTCTGTCATCTGTATATCTACAAGGGGGGGTCAGCCACCCTCTGTCATCTGTATATCTACAAGGGGGGTCAGCCACCCTCTGTACCCATCTGTATATCTACAAGGGGAGTCAGCCACCCTCTGTCCTCGTCTGTGTATCTACCAGGGGTGTCAGCCACCCTCTGCCCCCGTCTGTTTGATGGACCAGGGGTCAGCCCAGCCTCTCTGCCCTCGGCTGTTAAACGGACCAGGGGGTCCGGCATTCATGCTCTGCCCCTGTCTGCTGGGTAGGACTTTGGGTCAGCGACCGTCTGCCACGTGTGGCGTACTGTGAAGGTCAACTGTGCAGGAGCTCCCTAAATCCATTTAACATGGGGGGGGGAAGAGAGAGAGAGAGAGAGAGAGGCAGAGAGTGTGTGTGTGAGAGCGGGAGTGTGAGAGGCAGAGAGTGTGTGTGTGAGAGAGCGGGAGGTAGGGAATGTGAGAGGGAGAGTGTGTGAGAGAGGGAGGTAGGGAGTGTGTGAGATCGAGGGAGGTAGGGAGTGTGAGAGGGAGAGAGTGTGTGAGAGAGGGAGGTAGGGAGTGTGAGAGGGAGAGTGTGTGTGAGAGGGAGAGTGTGTGTGTGTGAGAGGGAGGTAGGGAGTGTGAGTGTGTGTGAGAGAGGGAGGTAGGGAGTGTGAGAGGGAGAGTGTGTGTGTGTGTGAGAGAGCGGGGTAGGGAGTGTGAGAGGGAGAGTGTGTGTGTGTGAGAGAGGGAGGTAGGGAGTGTGAGTGTGTGTGAGAGAGGGAGGTAGGGAGTGTGAGAGGGAGAGTGTGTGTGTGAGAGAGCGGGGTAGGGAGTGTGAGAGGGAGAGTGTGTGTGTGAGAGAGCGGGAGGTAGGGAGTGTGTGAGGGAGAGAGCCGGAGGTAGGGAGTGTGTGAGAGAGGGTGTGTGTGAGTGTGAGAGAGGGAGGTAGGGAGTGTGAGAGGTAGGGAGTGTGAGAGAGCGGGAGGTAAGGAGTGTGTGAGGGGAGAGGAGGGGAAGGTTTCAAAGCTGGAAAAGCCATCAGCTTTGCAGAGAAGCTCCAGCTTTCATGGAAGGATAGGACTTGGTCTTGTAAAGGCATGAGTGTTAAACGCATGTGTTCACTTGGCATCCCTCCTCCTGAGGGTAGTTAGGGAATTATTCACTGCCGCAGGGATTTGTCTTTCACTGATACCAAGGAGGCCCACATGTTGTGGGTGTACCGTGTGTCTGTCTTCCTTCAGTGTGTGGTCAGTGTGTGATCTGTTCAGTGTGTGTGCTCATTCCTCCGTGTCTAAGCGCATGTTTTCTCCTGTGTGTTTGTGTGAGAAACCTGGCCTCCCCTCGGGTGAAAAACAGGCCCTCTGTTTACGAAAAAGATCCAATGAGTTCTTGCTCAGTAATGTCATAGCATATGGTAGTATTTCAGACTGAGAGGCAGGCAGGCCTGCGACAAAGGGTGGGTGTCCCAAATGGCAGCCTATTCCCAATATAGTGCACTACTTTTGACCAGGGCCTATAGTTCTCTGGTTAAAAGTAGTGCACTATGTAGGGAAAATGGTGCCATTTGGGATAAAGACATTGTGAAGGGAGTGAAAAAGGAAAGGCATTAAGGAAAACAAAGCTATGGAAGGAGGAACGTCAAGCCATACTTAAACTGCGTTCCAAATGGCAAACTATTCTCTACATAGTGCACTACTTATAACCAGAGCACTATAGGCCCTGGTCAAAAGTAGTGCACTATATAGGGAATAGGGTGCCATTTGAGACTCACCCAGACTGCCTGGCCTGCAACATTTGATCAATGGCTGTGGAGCAGAGGCCCCTCATCAGACTGGAGCTCTCTGTCCCCCCCTCATGCCTCCCATCATACCCTTCTGGGGGTTCTCTGAGTACACGCCGTTCACAGACTGAGGCACAAGTCACAAGAAAGTCCATGATCAGACAGGTTTTTCTCCTATATTCAAATAACTGAAATGAGAGTTGTGCAATGTTTACATAGTTTGGAGTGTAATACAGTTACTGCATGTTTATAGTTTTATTTGATTAATTACAGTATATTTGCCAAACATACAAGCCTCCTGTGATTTTTCTGTTTTGCTTGTTTTTCTCTATTTACCGAAAACCGTCAGGAGGAGTCATAGCCTGATACTCAGTTTTTGTGTGTGTGGGCGCACCTACGTGTGTACATGACTTACGTGTGTGACAGAACTCCTCCACAAAGCGACCTTTTATAGTCCCAAACATGCATTAAACATCAACACTTCCTCTGTTTCCTCATCAGGCTGACTCAGAGGCTTTTTGATCTCATCAAAGCACCTCTCTCTCTCATGTTTGAAAGGACGTCCACATTTTCAGGATGTTTCTAATTGCCTCCCTTCACAATAAAACACTCGCTCTGGGAGAAGTATAATTGCACAAATTTGGGAAATTGATACCTGGATCATTGATTCCATGTGGGCACCTTAGGCTAGATGGGGCTGACTGGCGAACGAAACAGCAACTTAACAACTACATGACAAATGCATTCATATTCCAATAGATTGGTCTTCTGTTATGATTATTAATGCTAGGCTCCAATGGAAATAAGACATACTGTAACTTTAAGGCAACTGTTCACTTATTTACCAATAACAAGAGATTTCATGTGATAAATGCCTAATTCATGTTCTTACATCATGATGTGTGGATGAAAATCAGAAGATATCCTCTCAGAACATGAATGTGACATTTAAATTGCCATTAAGGCTGGTCTGTCAGTGAGGGGAATGTATGGAGGTTTGACAGGGGTCTACGGAGCGGCTTCTTAAACCAGAGAAGCAAACTGGGCCTCCAGTGAAGCATACTCCAGGAGCGCACACACGTACAGTTGAAGTCGGAAGTTTACATACACCTTAGCAAAATACATTTAAACTCAGTTTTTCACAATTCCTGATATTTAATCCTAAATCCTTTAATTCCCTGTCTTAGGTCAGTTAGGATCACCACTTCATTTTAAGAATGTGAAATGTCAGAATAATAGTAGAGAGAATTATTTATTTCAGCTTTTATTTCCTTCATCACATTCCCAGTGGGTCAGAAGTTTACATACACTCAATTAGTATTTGGTAGCATTGCCTTTAAATTGTTTAACTTGGGTCAAACGTTTCGGGTAGCCTTCCACAAGCTTCCCACAATAAGTTGGGTGAATTTTGGCCCATTCGTCCTGACAGAGCTTGTGTAACTGAGTCAGGTTTGTAGGCCTCCTTGCTCGCACACTCTTTTTCTGTTCTGCCCACAAATTTTCTATAGGATTGAGGTCAGGGCTTTGTGATTGCCACTCCAATACCTTGACTTTGTTGTCCTTAAAAGCCATTTTGCCACAACTTTGGAAGTATGCTTGGGGTCGTTGTCCATTTGGAAGACCCATTTGCGACCAAGCTTTAACTTCCCTTTAACTTCCTGACTGATGTCTTGAGATGTTGCTTCAATATATCCACATCATTTTCCCTCCTCATGATGCCATCTAATTTGTGAAGTGCACCAGTCTCTCCTCCAGCAAAGCACCCCCACAACATGATGCTGCCACCCCCGTGCTTCACGGTTGGGATGGTGTTCTTCAGCTTGCAATTTTCCCCCTTTTTCCTCCAAACATAACAATGGTCATTATGACCAAACAGTTCTATTTTTGTTTCATCAGACCAGAAGACATTTCTCCAAAAAGTACGATCTTTGTCCCCATGTGCAGTTGCAAACCGTAGTCTTGTCTTTTCTATGGGGGGTTTTGGAGCAGTGGGTTCTTATTTGCTGAGCGGCTTTTCAGGTTATGTCGATATAGGACTCGCTTTACTGTGGATATAGATACTTTTGTACCTGTTTCCTCCAGCGTCTTCACAAGGTCCTTTGCTGTTGTTCTGGGATTGATTTGCACTTTTCGCACCAAAGTACGTTCATCTCTAGGAGACAGAACGCGTCTCCTTCCTGAGCGGTATGACGGCTGCGTGGTCCCATGGTGTTTATACTTGCATACTATTGTTTGTACAGATGAACATGGTACCTTCAGGCATTTGGAAATTGCTCCCAAGGATGAACCAGACTTGTGGAGGTCTACAATTATTATTCTGAAGTCTTGGCTGATTTCTTTTGATTTTCCCATGATGTCAAGCAAAGAGGCACTGAGTTTGAAGGTTGGCCTTGAAATATATCCACAGGTAAACCTCCAATTGACTCAAATTATGTCAATTAGCCTATCAGAAGCTTCTAAAGCCATGACATAATTTTTTTGGAATTTTCCAAGCTGTTTAAAGGCACAGTCAACTTAGTGTATGTACACTTCAGACCCACTGGAATTGTGATACAGTGAATTATAAGTGAAATAATCTGTCTGTAATCAATTGTTGGAAAATTACTTGTGTCATGCACAAAGTAGATGTCCTAACCGACTTGCCAAATCTATAGTTTGTTAACAAGTCATTTGTGGAGTGGTTGAAAAACAAGTTTTAATGACTCCAACCTAAGTGTATGTAAACTTCTGACTTCAACTGTACGTATACATAAACACAATCATGCACGCACGCATACACACGTGTACGTACACACGTATACACACACATATACAGCCTTGATTTGGTGGGACCAGAGAGAGAGGGAAAAGAGAAGAGTGAGTTATGATGAATTAACATTCATAGACCTTGATAAAGGACACAATGGCAATTGTCCCGGAACAAAAGGTTGGGAATGTGAAATGGGAGCCACATGTTGGGGTAATGAGAACCGCATGGTGGGTAGGTACTGGAGAGGAAAGCAGGGTACTGATTAGTACAGCCCTGCCCTGTTGGAGGAGATTACCTAATTTCCTTCTGCCCACAGCCTGGCCTAGGACTGGGGTTAGAGGAAGAACCATGATGGTAGCATAGGGCTGGGACTTGTTGTTAGAGGAAGAACCATGATGGTAGGATAGGACTGGGCCTGGGGTTAGAGGAAGAACCATGATGGTAAGATAGGGGCTGGGTCTGGGGTTAGAGGAATAACCATGACCAACAACAGACCACTAGGGTAGGGGTTGGGATGGGGCTAAAATATAGCCAAGGGAGGGTTAGGGGGAGCGCTGAAACCAGCATGGTCATCTATGGTAAGGGCTGGGCTAAGGGTTGTATGGGTAGTTAGTGTTGGAATCATCATACCAAGACAGCCTGGGTAAATATCTGTTTGAAAGACTCAGTACCATAAGTATCTACAATGTGTGAACTGTCCACTATTCAGCTTTCAAGCCACATAAGCCCCACCTACCCTCAGGTATAATCTTCTATGATTATTTATACTAAATAAACACACAGTTTAACCTTCCATTATTTAATCAAACAATCCAAGTGTGAGAGTAATCAAATGTTGCATGCTCTCGTTCTTTCTCCGTTTGTTGTTTTGATGTTCCCAGTGATTTGTTGGACAAACAGAGAGAAGTGGTGTGGGTTCGTTTGTTTTTCTATGACCAGTTCATTTCAGCCTATCCCTCTGGGATAACGGTACCACGGTAACTGAGACTCTGATTTTTCACTTAAAATGTGTGCCAAACAAAAGACATTGATTTCAAAGTTTAACAAACCATACAACTCAGGGACTACTTTTAACAATTTACACCGACATTTTTACAAAAACAAATTTACTGGAAGAACTGTGCAGATGCGAAGTTTGGTAACAGAATTTTGGTAAAATCTCCCAGAGTTTTTTTGTTTCCACGTTTCTCAAAACTGTTACTGTAGATATCTGCTTGATTCAACAGTTTCTGCAGAAAGAAATGGGGTGTCAGCTATGACATCACACATTGACTTTGAAAAAATATACACTGAACAAAAATATGAACGCAACGTGCAAAGTGTTGGTTCCATGTTTAATGAGGCTGAAGTAAATGATCCCAGGAATGTTCCATACGCACAAAAAAGCGTATTTCTCTCAAATGTTTTGCAAAAATTAGCATTTCTCCTTTACCAAGATAATCCATCCACCTGATAGGTGTGGCATATCAATAAGCTGATTAAACGGCATGATCATTACACAGGTGCACCTTGTGCTGGGGACAATAAAAGGCCACACTAAAATGGGCAGTTTTGTCACACAACACAATGCCACAGATGAGGGAGCGTGACATTGGCATGCTATTGGCATGCTGACTGCAGGAATATCCACCAGAGCTGTTGCCAGAGAACTGCATGTTCATTTCTCTACCATAAGCCACCTCCAACGTTGTTTTTGAGAATTTGGCAGTACGTCCAACCGGCCTCACAACCGTAGACCACATGTATGTCATCGTGTGGGCAAGCGGTTTGCTGATGTCAATGTTGTGAAAAGAGTGGTGGCGTTATGCTATGGGCAGGCATAAGCTACAGACAATGAACACAATTAATTAAATTTTATCGATGGCTGTTTGAATGCACAGAGATACCGTGATGAGATCCTAAGGCCCATTGTCGTGCCATTCATCCGCTGCCATCACCTCATGTTTCAGCATCATAATGCATGGCCCCACACCGCAAGGATCTCTACACAATTCCTGGAAGTTGAAAATGTCCCAGTTCTTCCATGGCCTTTTTAAGGTGTGTGTGTGTGTGTGTGAACAACAGATGCATATCTGTATTCCCAGTCATGTGAAATCCATAGATTAGAGCCTAAAGAATGTAATTTAGTAAAATCTTTGAAATTGTTGCATGTTGCGTTTTATTTTGGTTCAGTATATTTTGGTTATTGAACTATAGTAAGTGAAGTGAGTTTACACCCGGTAATGGAATTGCAGAAACTACAGCCTGAATTAAAAATGTATTAAATTGAGATTTTGGTCACTGATCTGCACACAATAGCCCATAATGTCAAAGTGGAATTATGTTTGTTGATATTTGTTTTTATTAATACATTGATAAATAAATAACATAAATTCCACAACTGAATGCATTCAACCAAAATATGTCTTCCACATTTAACCCAACCCAATCAGAGAGGAGCCTTTAATCAACAGCAGTTGTTGTTGCTTAACTTTCTTGCTCAAGATTTTTCAATTTTGCCAGCTTTGGGATTTTAACCAGTGACCTTTTGGTTACGGGCCCAACGCGCTTAACCGCTAGGCTACTTGCCTCCTAAAGCCTGAAATGTCTTGAGTCAATAAGTATTCAACCCTTTTGTTATGGCAAGACTAAATACGTTCAGGAGTAAGAATGTGCTTAACAAATCACATAAGTTGCATGGACTCATTCTGTGTTCAATAATAGTGGTTAACGTTTGTTATGACTACCCTGTCTCTGTACCGCACACATACAATTATCTGTAAGGTCCCTCAATCGAGTAGTGAACAAGGCACTTAAGCAATATTGTGGCATGGAAATGAACTTTTGTTCTGAATACAAAGTGTTATGTTTGGGGCAAATCCAACACATCACTGAGTTCCACTCTTCGTGGTGGCTGCATCATTTTATGGGTATGCTTGTCATCGACAAGGACTAGGGAGTTTTTTTTTGTTGATAAAAATAAACGGAATACAGCTAAGCACAGGCAAATTCTTAGAGGAAAACCTGGTTCAGTCTGCTTTCCAACAGACACTAGGATATGAATTCACCTTTCAGCTGGACAATAACCCAAAACACAAGGCCAAACTGGAGTTGCTTACCAAGGCGAATCTACCTTACCAAGTGTTTTCCTGAGTGACGTGGTTAGTTTTGACTCAAATCGTCTTGAAAATCTATGGCAAAACATGAAAATGGCTTTCAAGCAATGATCAACAGCCAACTTGACAAAGCTTGAATAATGAGCAAATATTGCAAAACACTTAGAGACTTACCCAAAAAGACTCACAGCTGTAATCGTTGCCCAATGTGTTTCTAACATGTAATGTCCTTTGGGTGCTGAACAATTGCAGCGCTGCAGTTCTTGACACATTGGTGCACCTGGCACCGGCTACCATACTCTGTTCAAAGGCACTTGCATTTTTTGTCTTGCCCATTCACCCTCTGAATGGCACACATACACAATCCATGTCTCAATTGTCTCAAGGCTTAAAAATCCTTCTTTAACCTGTCTCATCCCCTTTATCTACACTGATTGAAGTGGATTTAACAAGTGACATCAATAAGGGATCACCTGGCCAGTCTATTCCATGGAAAGAGCAGGTGTTCTTAATGTTTTGTATACTCAGTGTATATAAACCTTAATAAATAAAATAAAAACTGTATTTTAATTTGACACCCAATTTGACCTATGAACTATACATGTTGGTGCTCATGGGTCCTTTTTAAATGGAAATTACATCTCTCTCAGAAGACGGATCAGATGATAACACTGTAAGAATCACAGCCAGGGTTACAGCCGCAGCTGGACTGTCTTTGCTTATGTTTTACCCCTAGTTCTTTTTAGAGTGACACAATTATAATTTGAAAAATACCAATCTTTATTTAGTTTTTACCTACCAAATCTCTTTCGATATCCACAACTGTCTAATGCCATGTATAGAGGTATAACTTTGACTGCATTTAAAGGCATGTTTGATAAGCGGTGTAATTGATTTCACAGATGTAATTTCACAGATGCAAAAAATTGCATTTTATTCACGTTTTTGTTGTTGTTGATATATGTGTTGTCTGTTTTATTTCTGATAAAAAATGGCTCCCATTTGGAATTGGTCCACAAACAAGGTCTGTCCCGTCCCAAAGGTGGGGGGATTCGAAGCTATAGGCGAAGGGGATTAGTTGAACCTTACAACACATACTGTACATCCAAAATGTTAGTGGTTAATTAAGAACAAGTCCACCCCTTAAGAACAAGTCCCTACCTCCTTTCTTCCTTCCCTCTCTCTCCTACCTACCCCCTCTCCTCCTACCACCCTCCGTCCTTCTCCTCCCTCTCCATCCATCCCTCCCTAGGGGTAAGGTGTAATTAATCAGTGTTTGGAAAGTCTCAACGAGGTCTACGTTCTATTCACCAAATGTACATGTATTCCCCCCCCCCGAAAAGGGGGGGAAATTCAATTTTTTCAGATGTTCAGGAGAAGAGAGGGGTGGGGGTAAGGATGGGGACCAAGGGGGTGTAGAGGTGGGGGGCAGAGCAGAGATGGGGGGGATCAAACAAATAGTTGCCTTTTTACAGATTTCTTTTAACATTTTTAGCTGGTTTGTGTGGAGTTGTCTCCATATGTTTGGCGGTTAATAGTCTATTTAAAGAGAACTACTTGTAACTCTGCTGGATCTGCTCTGTTCCTCTTCAACTAATTACACATGTTGTGAGGTTATAGGACGCCAGAAAGAAAAACAAGTCTTCTTTAATCATCCTGGCTCCTTTGAACACTTTGAGCAACTGTGACCAACCAACAAACAATGTATCTCTTGGCCATTAACAAACTATAATTTTGGCCAACTAAACTTCAGTCCTAGAGAGTGTATTTAGCATAGGGGCCTGTGTTTAATGAAATTCTATGAGGGTGAGAGACGCACATGTTCCCCAAACCGAACAAGCAACTTGAAAGGTCTTGCTGGGTGGATGGGTTCGGGAAGAAGTCTGGTGTGTGTGTGTGTGTGTGTGAAGGGCCTCTCTCGCAGATGATATAATTATTGTTATTATTGAGAGAAGAGCAGGAAGGAACACCTGGTTCAGATAGGTCTGGTTCAGGCAGCTGGGGAGGAGGACGCCCATAGCAGACCTGGGTTCAAATTGTATTTGAAATAATTTCAAATACTTCAGCTGTGCTTGATTGAGCTTGCCTGTTGCAGTGGAACCAATAGAAACGTCTCAAAGCTGCAAACCCTGCCCACCTGCACACTCCAGAGGCTAATGCAAATAGTATTTGAACCCAGGTCTGGCCCATAGATTGCAGGTCCTGCTCTCTGTCTATCTGCTGCTGAGAAGCTGCACACTCCTTATCATTATGCCCTGTCCTGGACAAAGGCATACAAAGTTCTACTGCAGCCCAAATGTTGTCTGCATGGTGGTGCAGGTTGAGTGTAGCATATGTCAAATCAAACTTTATTGGTCACGTACAAGATGTTATCTCGGGTGCAGCTAAATTATTGTGTTTCTAGCTCCAACATTGCAGTAACACCTAGCTATAACAAAATTCAATACACCCATAATCCAGAAAAATTACAAAATAAGTTATATAGGAGCCGGATGGTAGCTGGCTAGAACAGTGACTACTGTTCAGGGCAGGGTACTGGGCGGAGGCCGGCTAGTGGTGACTGTTTAATAATCTGATGGCCTGGAGATAGCTGTGTCTCGGTCCCAGCCTTGATACACCTGTACTGTCTCCGCCTTCTAGATGGTTCGGGGTGAACAGGCCGTGGCTCGGGTGGCTAAAGCAAATTTCTTCAGCCCACTGAGGTTGAAGAGGAGCTGTTGCGCCTTCTTCACCACACTGTCAGTGTGGAGGGACCATTTCAGGTCCTCAGTGATGTGCACACAGAGCTTTTGACCCTCTCCACTGCGGCCCCGTGCTCTCTCTGCTGTCTCCTGTAGTCCACGTGCAGCTCCTTCATTTTGTTGACGCTAAGGGAGAGGTTATTTTCCTGGCACCACTCTGCCAGGGCTCTCACCTCCTCCCTGTAGGCTGTCTCGTTGTTGGTAATCAGGCCTATCACTGTTGTATCGTCACATGGGTGAATAGGGAGTACAGGAGGGGGGCTGAGCATGCACCCCTGTATGGCCCCTGTATTGAGAATCAGTGTGGCGGAGGTGTTGTTGCCTACCTTCACCACTTGGATTCGGCCCGTCAGGACTTCCAGGACCCTGTTGCACAGGAAGGGGTTAAGACCCAGGGCCATGAGCATGGAGGGCACTATGGGGTTGAAGGCTGAGCTGTAGTTGAACAGCATTCTTACATAGGTATTCCTTTTGTCCAGGTGGAATAGGGCAGTGCAATGGCAATTGCATCGTCTGTGGATCTGTTGAGGCGATATGCAAATTGTATTGGGTCTAGGGTGTCGGGTAAGGTGGAGGGAATATGGTCCTTAACTAGCCTTCATGATGACAGAAGTGAGTGCTACTGGGCGATAGTCATTTTGTTCAGTTACTTTTGCTTTCTTGGGTACAGGAACAATAGTGGACATCTTGAAGCAAGTGGGGACAACAGACTGGGATAGGGAGAGATTGAATATGTCCATAAACATTCCAGCCAGCTGGTCTGCACATGCTCTGAGGACATGGCTTGCAGCCTTGCCCCCTTTCGAAAGTTAACACGCTTAAATTATTTACTCACTTCGGCCACGAAAATTGAGAGCACACAGTCCTTGTGAGCCTACGGGACCCGTGGCGGCGGCTCAATGTTGTTTCCTCAAAGTGAAGTCTGATCCGGAATTGCGACTCAACTTTGTCCCTGTACTGTCGTTTTGCCTCTTTGTTTGCATTATGGAAGTCGTAGCTGGTCTGTTTGTACATGTCTATGTTCCCAGTCACCTTGCCATGGTCTGTTTGTACACATCCATGTTCCCAGTCACGTTGCCATGGTTAAATGCGGTGGTTCAAACTTTCACCTTTGCACTAATGCTGACATCTGTCCACGGTTTTTGTAATCGTCAAAGTGGTAACAACATCCTCAAGGCACTTCCTGATGAACCCAGTCATTGAGTCAGTGTATACGTCGATACTATTCTCAGAGATGACTCAAAATGTCCCAGTCCACGTGATCAATACCATCTTGAAGCATAGATTCTGATTGGTCAGACCAAAGTTGAACAGTCCTTACCACGGGAGCTTCCTGTTTAAATTTCTGCCTATAGGTGGGGAGTAGCAGAATGGAGGTGGGATCTGATTTGCCGAAGGGAGGGCCTTACAGCTGTCCCGGAAGAGAGAGTAGCAATGATCCAGGGTCCGTGTTGCGCGTGTAGCACAGGAAATTTGTTCAGATTTCCTTTATTAAAGTCCCCAGTTACAATAAATTCTGCTTCAGGATATGCGGTTTCCAGTTTGCACATAGTCCAGTGAAGTTCCTTGAGCCATTGCAGTGTTGGCTTGGGGGGGAATATACACAGCAGTGACAATGACTGAAGGAAATGATCTCGGGAGATAATGCGGTTGGCATTTGATGGTGAGGTATTTGAGATCGGGAGAACAAAAGGACTTGAGTTATGTAAAACAGAGTATGTTACAGGCCCAGATATGTCTCTGGAAGGAGATCCTTGCGCTGAGCTCGTCTACTTTATTGTCCAGGGACTGAACGTTAGTGAGAAATATACTCAGAAGCAGTGGATGGGATGCACGCCGCCTGAGTCTGACTAGGCCCCACTCCTTTTACCCATTCTCCGGCGTCAGTGTTTTGGCGCAGCCCCCGGGATGAATAGAGCTGCCTCGGGTATTTCAAACAAAGGATCCAGGTCAGGGAAGTTGAATTTCTGCTCAAATTTCTGGTGATTTCTTCCCGGCTATAGATAATCATACAAGAAACATTCTGAGCAAATAATGTAAGAAGAAAACAAAAAAATACTGAAAAGTTGTCTTAGAGCTAGAAACATGGCTTTATTTCTTTATTCCTATTGGTGCAATCACACCATCTGCCTGTTTTTTGTCTTTTAACTCATTCAGTAGTATTTAGGAGTCCTCTTTAAGTGGATGACATGGGTCCCCCCCTACACTGTGTAAAGTAGTGGGTCCCCCCCTACACTGTGTAAAGTAGTGGGTCCCCCCCTACACTGTGTAAAGTAGTGGGTCCCTCCCTACACTGTGTAAAGTAGTGGGTCCCCCCCTACACTGTGTAATGTAGTGGGTCCCCCCCTACACTGTGTAAAGTAGTGGGTCCCCCCCTACACTGTGTAAAGTAGTGGGTCCCCCCCTACACCATGTGAAGTAGTGGGTCCCCCCCTACACCATGTGAAGTAGTGGGTCCCCCCCTACACCATGTGAAGTAGTGGGTCCCCCCCTACACCGTGTGAAGTAGTGGGTCCCCCCCTACACCGTGTGAAGTAGTGGGTCCCCCCCTACACCATGTGAAGTAGTGGGTCCCTCCCTACACCATGTGAAGTAGTGGGTCCCTCCCTACACCATGTAAAACATTTTGAGATCCTGTTGAAAAAGCACCAAATGCTCTCTCCATGACACAAACTGATGAATCCGGTGAAACCAGGTGAAAGCTATGCTCCCTTATTGATGCTGCTTGTTAAATCCACTTCAGCCAGTGTAGATGAAGGGTAGGAGACCGGTTAAAGAAAGATTTTATGCCTTGAGAGAATTTAGACATGGATTGTGTATGTGTGCCATTCCCGGAAGCATTGGAGTTAACATGGGCCAGCATCCCTGTGGAACGTTTTCAACACCATGCCCCAACGAATTGAGGCTGTTCTGAGGGCAAAAGGGGGTGCAATTCAATATTAGGAAGGTGTTTCTAATGTTTTGTACACTCAGTGTATGAACACATTAATAGTCATTGTTATTATGATCAGAACTATTTCAGTAAGAAGTGTAGGTAAACTTTACCAGTTGATACAAGATGACCAAATAACCCCATTTCCTCCTCTCCTTTCCTCTCATTTCCTCTCCTCTCCTTTCCTCTCCTTTCCTCTCCTTTCTTCTCCTCTCCTCTCATTTCCTCTCCTTTCCTCTCCTCTCATTTCCTCTCCTTTCCTCTCCTTTCTTCTCCTCTCCTCTCATTTCCTCTCCTTTCCTCTCCTCATTTCCTTTCCTCTCCTTTTCTCTCCTTTCCTTCTTGTCCTCCCCCTCCCAGCTCTAGAGAGTATGGTTAATATGTTATTAGTCCTGTTCGGCCGAGCCCCTTGTCCTCTATAGCCCTATAATATTCAGGGAGCATTGTGGCCGAGGCCTGACCCTCCTTCTACCTCACGCTCAGCCCGTTCATCTGCCACATGGGATGCAGACAGTTATTGGCACCACACCACCACCACGCCAGCCCCTCTCACCCGAAACTGTGCATTTGAAGTTTTAAAGATGCCAGTTTACTCTTGAGGCCATTTGACACACGGGGAGAAAAGGGGGAGACGAGAGGGGGAGGACATCAGAAGGAAGGGAAGGAGTGCTGGAGTCTCCCCGGCAGCCAGGCAGGCAGCACCAAACCAGCATCCTGTAGCAACAGGAACAAAGGCCTGGCCTGTATATGGGGGCTGTAAAAGGCCATTGTGTTGGGGGTGTAGCAGGCTTATTAGGAGGTGTTGTGTCAACCCCCCCTAAACACACACACACACACACCCCACAGCCTGTTCCAAAGGTGTGATACTGTGGTCAGGGGGCTTAGAGCCTGCTGATTGGATACAGGTGTGGCGGGTGATGAGGCTCTGTTGCAGGCATCTGTGTGTGTGTGTTTGTCATGTGTGTGTTACTGTGTGTTTGTCGTCTACTCGTGTGTGTGACCAGCCTCCTGCTGAGAGCAGGGTGTTAAACTCCACGACGGCAGGCCCAGCAGCCCATTAGTACAAGCTCAAGGCACCGCTCCGACACTTCATTCCCCTGCTAAATGAGAGATTGGGGAGATACCGCCTTCCTCTCTGTAGCAGTAAACATTTAGTTTAGTTAATAGCCAGCTAGGTAGCTTCCTCAGAAAATGTGCCTTTTAACACTTTGAAAATGCCTTGAGCAACGTTCGTTTGACCCCAAAATATGTCAGGTTTTTGCTCCATGTGAGAGTAAGACTGAGGGTGTGTCTTTAGCCCAAAGTGTTAGACAGAGAGACGGAGAAGAATAGAGTGAAGGAAAAAGAGTGTGTTGAAATATGGGAGAACCTGTTTTTAAGAGAGGAAGACCGTGTTGTATGACCTTTAGGATATCGAGTGATGAATAGGTAATGTTTGGGTTGAAAGCACAGGGAAGTGAGTGATGAGGATGGTGGATACCTCAGCTGAAGCCTCCTCCTGTTCAGCCATGGTGGTCTAGTCTCTAGCCGCTCTCCCTCTTTCTGCTTCACTTCAAGCACAAACATCTGGAGGTGCAGGTCGGCAGCTCGGGCAGGGAGAGGTGGGAGTGTGTGTGTGTGTTGGGGGGAGTGGGGTTTGAACTGGTTGGGGGCCTCATCAATACACATCCTGAGAGGGGGAAAGAAACAGAAAGATTTCACATAAATCACTTCCTGTGAGGGGGAGAGAAACAGGCAGATTTTAAGACTTTCACATAAATCATGCTTTGACGTCAATGGAAGATTTGAGCAAAATTCAAGTTGCACATGTTGATATCCAGTTAGGACTCAGGTCTTTGTCAATTATATAGGTGAATAAATAAGCCAATGCAAATTCTGCACCATTAAATGTAGTAACACACGGCAAGCGGTACCGGAGCACCAAGTCGAGGTCCAAAAGGCTTCTAAACAGCTTCTACCCCCAAGCTATAAGACTCCTGAACAGCTAATCAGAGGGCTACCCAGACTATTTGCATTGCCCCCTTTATGCTGCTGCTACTCGCTGTTTATTATCTATGCATAGGCTTTTTACCTACATGTACAGTCGTGGCCAAAAGTTTTGAGAATGACACAAATATTAATTTCCACAAAGTTTGCTGCTTCAGTGTCTTTTTAGATATTTTTGTCAGATGTTACTATGGAATACTGAAGTATAATTACAATTATTGACAATTACATGAAGTTGATGCAAAGAGTCAATATTTGCAGTGTTGACCCTTCTTTTTCAAGACCTCTGCAATCCGCCCTGGCATGCTGTCAATTAACTTCTGGGCCACATCCTGACTGATGGCAGCCCATTCTTGCATAATCAATGTTTGGAGTTTGTCAGAATTTGTGGGTTTTTGTTTGTCTACCCGCCTCTTGAGGATTGACCACAAGTTCTCAATGGGATTAAGGTCTGGGGAGTTTCCTGGCCATGGACCCAAAATATCGATGTTTTGTTCCCCTTAGTTATCACTTTTGCCTTATGCTGGAAAAGACATTCATCACCAAACTGTTCCTGGATGATTGGGAGAAGTTGCTCTCGGAGGACGTGTTGGTACCATTCTTTATTCATGGCTGTGTTCTTAGGCAAAATTGTGAGTGAGCCCACTCCCTTGGCTGAGAAGCAACCCCACACATGAATGGTCTCAGGATGCTTTACTGTTGGCATGACACTGGACTGATGGTAGCGCACACCTTGACAAGCTTTTTTCCGGATGCCTGAAACAATTGGAAAGGGAATTCATCAGAGAAAATGACTTTACCCGAGTCCTCAGCAGTCCAATCCCTGTACCTTTTGCAGAATATCAGTCTGTCCCTGATGTTTTTCCTGGAGAGAAGTGGCTTCTTTGCGGCCCTTCTTGACACCAGGCCATCCTCCAAAAGTCTTTGCCTCACTGTGCGTGCAGATGCACTCACACCTGCCTGCTGCCATTCCTGAGCAAGCTCTGTACTGGTGGTGCCCCGATCCCGCAGCTGAATCAACTTTAGGAGACGGTTCTGGCGCTTGCTGGACTTTCTTGGGTGCCCTGAAGCCTTCTTCACAACAATTGAACCGTTCTCCTTGAAGTTCTTGATGATCCAATAAATGGTTGATTTAAGTGCAATCTTACTGGCAGCAATATCCTTGCCTGTGAAGCCCTTTTTGTGCAAGCAATGATGACGGCACGTGTTTCCTTGCAGGTAACCATGTTTGACAGAGGAAGAACAATGATTCCAAGCACCACCCTCCTTTTGAAGCGTCCAGTTTGTTATGCTAACTCAATCAGCATGACAAAGTGATCTCCAGCCTTGTCCTCGTCAACACTCACACCTGTGTTAACAAGAGAATCACTGACATGACGTCAGCTTGTCCTTTTGTGGCAGGGCTGAAATGCAGTGGAAATGTTTTTGGAGGATTTAGTTTATTTGCACTCTTCATGACATTCTGGAGTATATGCAAATTCCCATCATACAAACTGAGGCAGCAGACTTTGTGAAAAGTAATATTTGTGTCATTCTCAAAACCTTTGGCCATGACTAACCGGTATCCCCTGTATAAAGCCTCGCTATTGTTATTTACTGCTGCTCTTTAATTATTTGTTACTTAAAAAAAATAGATATAATACTTACCACGTATTTTTCTTAAAACTGCATTGTTGGTTAAGGGCTTGTAAGTAAGCATTGCACTGTAAGGTCTACTGTAAGGTCTGTATTTGGGGCATGTGACTAAAAACATTTGATTTGAACTCACTCACACACATACACGCATCTAGCACTGCGATGCAGTCTAAGCCACTGCATCGCAGTGCTAGAGGCGTCACTACAGTATCACAACCGTTCGTGATCGGGAGTCCCATAGGGCGGCGCACAATTGGCCCAGCATCTTCTGGGTTTGGGGAGGGTTTGGCCTGGGGGGCTTTACAAGTATGCCATCAGTGTAAATAAGAATTTCTTCATAACTGACTTGTTAAATAAATAAAATCAAAATTACCATAGGCCTCACAGTAACCGGGCTTAATGGTCTGTGTTATAGTTTCCCAGACTTGGTCTGAGTTTTTTCCCCTAGTTGGGGTTCATTGTGTGGCATCTTGTCTCAGAGATGAGGGCTTCCTTTTCTTAAACAGCATGATGGAAATGAGAAGATCTCTGAAGTGCAAGGCTACCAGTGCCAGCCAGATATATAGCCAGCCAGCCAGCCAGCTATCCAGTCAGCCAGCTATACACCCAGCCAGCCAGCTAACCAGTCAGCCAACTATACCCAGCCAGCCAGCTATCCAGTCAGCCAGCTGTACACCCAGCCAGCCAGCTATCCAGTCAGCCAGCTATACACCCAGCCAGCCAGCTATCCAGTCAGCCAGCTATACACCTAACCAGTCAGCCAACTATACACCCAGCCAGCCAGCTATCCAGTCAGCCAGCTGTACACCCAGCCAGCCAGCTATACACCCAGCCAGCTATACACCCAGGCAACTATACACCCAGGCAGCTATACAGCCAGCCAGCTATCCAGTCAGCCAGCTATACACCCAGTCAGCCAGCTATACACCCAGCCAGCTATCCAGTCAGCCAGCTATCCAGTCAGCCAGCCCATCCCCCATCCCCCATCCCTCAACTGGAGCATCTACTGTCCTAGACTCAACTAAGTGTAGGAGTTTCCCACAGTTGGGCTAATTTTAATTATTTATTTTAGTTTTGCTGTCAGACAGTATTCCAACTAGTGGGTTATTTTATACATCCAATCATTCATATAAGCATGTAATTTTATAGGTTATTGTTCATTCAAGCTCGCTTTTCAGTAAGACAGCACACTGTCTGTCTGAGCGTTGGCAACGTGGTTGTGTTGTATTGATATGTATCACTGTCTGCCAGTTGTTCTTGTGGTCTCACCATCCATCCCCCTCTCTCTCTCTGCAGGGGCTCCAGGTTCAGTCAAGTTCTGACGAGAATGGTCGGAAGCTCGGGGTCACATTCCGAACAGACAGTGAGTCTTTCTCACAGCGAAGCCTTGTTTAAATGTTATCTCCATATTTATACAATTATAGAAGTGTTACTGTTTACTATTTAACATGGCCTTGCATGAAAACTGCCTGACCTTTTCCATTCCATCCTAAGTTGCCACTTCTCAGAGTCCCATCCCTGTCCAAACTTCTCCCAGCCATCCCCCCACCAAGTTAATTTCTCCAGAAGTCAAAGTTTTCTCTCTAGTAGCAAATCCGGATTTTCCCAGCAGTCGGCTGCTATTGTCCTTGACTGTCAGAGGGGAACAGCTTTTCTGAAAAGCGTCTCTGTGGTTTAGCATCACAATCAACTGCAGCTCAGAGCCAGGGGGCGTGTGTGATACAGCCCGCTGCTCCTCTTCCTCCACCTGAGAGAGAGAAGAGAGGACATGGGGATCATTAACAAAAGAGATGGGAGAGGAGGGGATAGGAGAGGAGAGGAGGGAAGGGGAGCAGAGCAGAGCAGAGGGGACAGCTCCTTGCATGGCTGCATTCTCTTCCCCAGGCTTGAGAATCTCACCCACCCACCTGTCCATCAGTCTTGTCCATCAGTCCCGTCCATCAGTCCCGTCCTTCAGCCTTCACCCAGCCCTGTTCTGTTCTGAGCTCTCCATCTTAACCATGCTCTCTGTTCTGAACTCTCCATCTTAACCATGCTCTCTGTTCTGAGCTCTCCATCTTAACCATGCTCTCTGTTCTGAACTCTCCATCTTAACCATGCTCTCTGTTCTGAACTCTCCATCTTAACCATGCTCTCTGTTCTGAACTCTCCATCTTAACCATGCTCTGTGTTCTGAACTCTCCATCTTAACCATGCTCTGTGTTCTGAGCTCTCCATCTTAACCATGCTCTGTGTTCTGAGCTCTCCATCTTAACCATGCTCTGTGTTCTGAGCTCTCCATCTTAACCATGCTCTCTGTTCTGAACTCTCCATCTTAACCATGCTCTGTGTTCTGAGCTCTCCATCTTAACCATGCTCTGTGTTCTGAGCTCTCCATCTTAACCATGCTCTGTGTTCTGAGCTCTCCATCTTAACCATGCTCTGTGTTCTGAGCTCTCCATCTTAACCATGCTCTGTGTTCTGAGCTCTCCATCTTAACCATGCTCTGTGTTCTGAGCTCTCCATCTTAACCATGCTCTCTGTTCTGAACTCTCCATCTTAACCATGCTCTGTGTTCTGAGCTCTCCATCTTAACCATGCTCTGTGTTCTGAGCTCTCCATCTTAACCATGCTCTGTGTTCTGAGCTCTCTGATCCATCCTCGTTCTTCTCTTCTCTCTCTGTTGTGTTGTGGTGTGAGGTGGGTTATCTGTGTGGTAGATGAGGTCGGAAGGGCTTCTGCTAATAAAGGTTGTTTTGAAATGGAAAATAGTTATCTGTCCTTCAACCTTCTCTCTGTCTTTTAACATAGTCTAATTGTGATATGTCCTCTTTCTTCCCTCCTCTGTTCTTCTCCGCCAGATTGCTCTGTGAACTGGAGCCCATTGGGGAAGCATGCCATCTATGAGGTGAACAATGTGACGTTCAGCCACCTCTCCTGTGACAGCCAGGCTGCTGTGGTGGTCAACTGGATGAGCAGCCCTCTGGGTACGTAACCAAGCCGTCTACACCTGCACTGTCTATGGAATTAGAACCTTCACCATGATGAAATAAAGCAGATGCCCAAGTCCTCTGGGTATGAGGTATGTACAGCTATGCTCACTGGCGTACCACACACCCCAGCATCCCCCGTAAGGCATGAGATTAGCTATAAACCTGCACATTTTTATCTTTGTTCCATGGGAAAATGTGTGGAATTGTATGAAGTTATCTTTTTTCTAGAGTAGTTATGGACTGGAGATGAAAAAAGTCCCTCTGTGATTAGATATGAGCAGTCATTCATAGGGAGGGGAAAAACTTCCCCATGCAAAAGTTAGAGTGGTAGGCCTACTGTTAAATTGTTTTGGGTAGATCACGTTACATCTGGGAGACACCATAACATTTTAAAACCTTGGTATGTGCACGTGTGTGTTTACTTCCTACGCCTGGTTACACACAGGAGTGGTTTATGTTTATCTTCAGTATTTCAGGGCAGGCTGTGTTGAAGGGAGTAGAGTTTGTAGAGGAAAGAGGTTTGGGAACAGGAGAGGAGAGAAAAGGCTAATCTTCAAAGCCCTGTGTTGTCTTTTTGGGCTTGTCCTGATCACAGACCCAGGTTACCTCCCCAGCCCTGTGTTGATGGTCCTGATCAAAGACCCAGGTTACCTCCCCCAGCAGGCCCCTGACAGGGAAGAGATCCATACCCTACACAACAAAGCTGTGATTTGTCTGTGAAGGAATGTGTGTGTGTTTGCGTGTGTGTTTGTCTTGAGTGTCTCTGTTTGCACGCAATCTGTGCCCATGTGACAGAAAGACTAAGAGAAAGGTAGGCCTCCTCTGCTTCCGTCTGCTAAGGCACTATTGAACTTGGTAACGTGAAGCCTTGGCTGATCCTCAGGACAATGGAGCTTATTGTTCTCCAGGGGTTAATCCCTGGGACACTGCTCAGGTAGAGAGAGCGCTTCCGGCCCCAGGACAAAAACATGCCTGGAGACAACCCAACCAGTCCGACAACTTTTTGTTCACGTTTTTTTTTTTGTCTCTCTCTGTGTTGACGGTGAGGCTGATGGTATCTGTGTGGAGGTAGAGGAGAGGAGGAGGTGTGTAGTTACAGCCACCACAAAGAGGAGGCTCTTTCAGCTCCTCAGCTTGAACACACATACACACACACGGAGCCTCCGCTCCCCACAGAGGTAACAGGAGCCACAGGGAATATGTGTTTTCTGCCTCTGCTGTTGCCTCGGACTGATGAACATAATTAACAGGGAGGTGCGCTGGCACACTTTGAAGGGCACGGGAATGCTCCCTTGGCACGCAGACACCCTTCCTCTTATCCTCTGCAAACCTGGGTTCAAATGATATTTCAAATCTATTTATTAAGCGTAGCTGTGCTTAAGCTTGCCTGTTGCTATGAATCAATCGAGAAATGCTAAAAGTGCAAATCCTGCCCACCTGGCACTCCAGACAGGCTAAGACACACCTGCTCGCTCACTCAGACACTGACGCATCACCCTT
The DNA here is from genome assembly GCA_030435695.1 of Brachymystax lenok tsinlingensis. NCBI lineage: Eukaryota > Metazoa > Chordata > Actinopteri > Salmoniformes > Salmonidae > Brachymystax > Brachymystax lenok. The sequence goes on along the minus strand of CM059797.1, from coordinate 11,010,274 downwards.
TCCCTTCTTTGTTTTATGTTTCTGTGTCTTCCTGTTGTTAGTCTAGTTTTTTGTTGTTGTTTAGTTTCTACAATTGTAAAGCTACTTTGGGTCTGTGCAAAGTGCTATGTAAGTCACATATAGTATTACTATTAATTATTATTATTAAAACAAATGCTAAAAGTATTTGAAAGATTGCAAATAGTATTTGAACCCATGTCAAGTACTCTGCCAGGGCACAGCCTCTTTCTCCTGCTGGTTCATATTATGGTCTCTCATAAAAAGGAAGAAAAAAGGTCTCGAAATGTGTTTGATGCCTGCCCTGACCTCGAGCTTGGATGTGTGTGTGTGTGTGCTTGTATTACTATTCTCGTGGGTTCCGGAAATCACCAAAAGTCCCCACAAGGATAGTAAAACAAGTACAATTCTACCCAGAGGGGAAATTTCCCAGATCCCCACGAGGACAAAAGCTATTTTAGGGTTACAATTAGGGTTATGCTTAGGGGTTAGGGTTACAATTAGGGTTACAATTAGGGGTTAGGGTTACAATTAGGGTTAGGGTTATGCTTAGGGGTTAGGGGTTATGCTTAGGGGTTAGGGTTACAATTAGGGTTATGGTTAGGGTTAATAGTTAGGGTTATGCTTAGGGGTTATGCTTAGGGGTTAGGGTTATGCTTAGGGGTTAGGGTTACAATTAGGGTTAGGGTTATGGTTAGGGTTAATAGTTAGGGTTATGCTTAGGGGTTAGGGGTTATTTTTAGGGGTTAGGGTTATGCTTAGTAGTTAGTGTTAGTAGTTAGGGTTATGCTTAGGAGTTAGGGTTAGTAGTTAGGCTTAGGGGTTAGGGTTATGCTTAGGGGTTAGGGTTATGCTTAGGGGTTAGGGTTAGGGTTATGCTTAGTGGTTATGCTTAGTAGTTAGGGTTAGGGTTATGCTTAGTAGTTAGGGTTAGTAGTTAGGCTTAGGGGTTAGGGTTATGCTTAGTGGTTAGGGTTTAGGGTTATGCTTAGGGGTTAGGGTTATGCTTAGTAGTTAGGGTTAGGGTTATGCTTAGGGGTTATGTTTAGGGGTTAGGGTTAGCAGTTAGGGTTAGGGTAGGGAAAATAGGATTTTGAATTAAAATAAATGTTAAGATCCCACAAGGACAGTAACATGTGTGTATCTTTACATGGTTCTTCACTTTATTTGTGCCTTGATCATGTTTTGGCCCAAATCCCTCGCTCATCAGTCCTTATTCAGTGTTTTCCATCCTTTCTGACTGACCTGTACTACAGACAAGGAGGAGGAAGGTAGATTCCATCCTGTCTGACCGACCTGTACAACAGACAACTGGTGAGGAAAGTAGAATCCATCCTGTCTGTCTGTGCCCACTCCCTACACCATGAGTTCCATCCTGTCTCTCTGACTGTGCCCAGCCCCTACACTATGAGTTCTATCCTGTCTGTCTAACTGTGCCCAGCCCCTACACTATGAGTTCCATCCTGTCTGTCTAACTGTGCCCAGCCCCTAAACTATGAGTTCCAGGTCTTACCCTCTGGCTCCCTGTTTAGATTCCCCACTGTTAAGACTAACAGGTACAATCACTCCTTCACCGCTGTGGCCATTGCCCTTTTGAATACAGGGAAGAGAAGGAAGAAGGCTAGGATTAATGATGTTGAGGAGGACGATGGTAATATGTTGTTGATGATGAAGGTGGTGTTGATGCTGATGATGTTTTTTGTTTTTGTCAGCACATTGTTGATATGTTGTTGACAAGATACAGAGGACTTGACTTATTAGACAACTATGGCTTGCTTAGTACTGCTTCTAAAGTGGACCACTAGTAGTCTTACTGTGTATAGTAGTATTGATGGCTGTCAGCCCTAGGACTTGATGGACTAGCTCATTGTATTCACTATAACTTGATGGACTAGCTCATTGTATTCCACTAGGACTTGATGGACTAGCTCATTGTATTCCACTAAGACTTGATGGACTAGCTCATTGTATACCACTAGTACTTGATGGACTAGCTCATTGTATTCCACTAGTACTTGATGGACTAGCTCATTGTATTCCACTAGTACTTGATGGACTAGCTCATTGTATTCCACTAGTACTTGATGGACTTGCTCATTGTATTGCACTAGGACTTGATGGACTTGCTCATTGTATTCCACTAGTACTTGATGGACTTGCTCATTGTATTGCACTAGGACTTGATGGACTTGCTCATTGTATTCCACTAGGACTTGATGGACTAGCTCATTGTATTCCACTAGGACTTGATGGACTAGCTCATTTTATTCCACTAGGACTGTGTGTCATTGTGATCCATGTGGATTTTATATATATATATTTTTTTATATGCTCCTTTCCTGCGAAACCAATTGCTCTCTGGGACAAATAGAGTTGAACTTGTTGTTGCGTCCAGGTATTGAAGGTGTATATTATTGTGTCTAGGTATAGAGCATGTGAAGGGCTTCAGAGTTTACCTGGAGGATAAGGACCCAGAGGGGAAGCAGTGTCAGCACATGATCCTCAAAGACCCACGACAGCTCAACTTCTCATACAGCAATGTGGTAAGTCACAGCACAGACTCAGCCAACAGGGTTTCTTTTCTTCATGCACCTGGAAGGTGTGTGAACTAGCTTGGTATAATATAACATGCATAATAACTAAAGCACAACTTTCCAATTGATATAAGTAAGGATTTGGGTGCTGTAGCCCTTACAAGACTCGAAACTGCTGATAATAAATCAAAGTAATTATTTATTTGTAAGTGCTGGCTGACTGAACTATACCTTCACCTTGTTATTTCCTGATAGAAGATGAACTCTCAGCCCTTCCCTGGCCTGGCCTTTGAGACGGACTACATGGTCCGGATTGTTCCTTTCCCCACCTTCATGAATGACAGCTTCTTCCCTCCGTCCTTCCTGCGCACCAACTGTAAGAGGAACACTCCTCGAACTGCAGGCCCTAGTTGTAGACCGTAAACACAGTTTAATCACTACAAGCAACTTTAAGTGGAATCAGACAGGAGTGCCAGTGGTTTTACCTGGCCACAAAACCTGACTGAGGAAAATCTTCAGGCCCTCGTTTTGGAAAAACTCCTGGCCCTAGTGATGATCTTGTGAATTGGTACAGTCGTGTAACTGTAGTGTAACAGTCGTGTAACTGTCATGCAAGAGTAGTGTAACAGTCATGTAACTGGTGCAACAGTCCTGCAGCAGTCGTGCAACGGTAGTGTAGCAGTCATGTAACTAGTGCAACAGTCGTGCAACAGTCGTGCAACTAGTGCAACAGTCGTGAGTGTAACTGTAGTGAGTGTAACTGTAGTGAGTGTAACTGTAGTGAGTGTAACATTAGTGAGTGTAACTGTAGTGTAACAATAGTGAGTGTAACTGTAGTGAGTGTAACTGTAGTGAGTGTAACTGTAGTGAGTGTAACATTAGTGTAACAGTAGTGAGTGTAACTGTAGTGTAACAGTAGTGAGTGTAACTGTAGTGTAACAGTAGTGAGTATAACAGTAGTGAGTGTAACTGTAGTGTAACAGTAGTGAGTGTAACTGTAGTGTAACAGTAGTGAGTGTAACTGTAGTGTAACAGTAGTGAGTGTAACTGTAGTGTAACATTAGTGAGTGTAACTGTAGTGTAACAGTAGTGAGTGTAACAGTAGTGAGTGTAACTATAGTGTAACATTAGTGAGTGTAACAGTAGTGAGTGTAACTGTAGTGTAACAGTAGTGAGTGTAACTGTAGTGTAACAATAGTGAGTGTAACTGTAGTGTAACAGTAGTGAGTGTAACAGTAGTGAGTGTAACTGTAGTGTAACAATAGTGAGTGTAACTGTAGTGTAACAGTAGTGAGTGTAACAGTAGTGAGTGTAACTGTAGTGTAACTGTAGTGAGTGTAACTATAGTGTAACATTAGTGAGTGTAACTATAGTGTAACATTAGTGAGTGTAACTATAGTGTAACATTAGTGAGTGTAACTGTAGTGAGTGTAACTGTAGTGTAACTGTAGTGAGTGTAACTGTAGTGTAACATTAGTGAGTGTAACTGTAGTGAGTGTAACTGTAGTGTAACTGTAGTGAGTGTAACTGTAGTGTAACAGTAGTGAGTGTAACTGTAGTGTAACATTAGTGAGTATAACTGTAGTGAGTGTAACTGTTGATGAAGACTCCTGTTGTAATTTCTTGTTTTTGTTGTGTGTTTGTTCCCAGCTTGTGAAGTGCTTCTGGGACCCGACAACCTCGTCTGCAAACCATGTGAGTCCCCATTGTACATCTACTTGCTCTTATACCTGTGTAATGCTGTAATCATGCTATTAACAACATTTTATTAACACATCAAAGACTTAGTATTAACATATTTTACATAGTAAATAGCCTACTAATGTCCTTATAATTGCATAGTAATGGAGTTGAGTGTAAAGCATTGTGATTAATTGCAATTATATATTCCTCTATTTTCTCATATACATGGGTTAACATTTCTCTCTGTCTGGTGGTTGTGATCAGTCTGGAAGCCCAAGACCCTCAACATCTCTCAGCGGGGGCACCAACCTCCATGTTGTCTTTGACCATGCCCCCTCTACCTTCGGCTTCACCGTCTACTACCTGTACTACAAACTACGACAGGAGGGACCATTCAGGCTCAAACGCTGCAAACCGGTAAGGAAGGAAATTATGTTATGAGTATGCTCATAACATAATTATTTTACAATTTAACCTTTATTTAACTAGGCAAGTCAGTTAAGAACAAATTCTTATTTACAATGACGGCCTACCCCGGGCCAAACCCGGACGACGCTGGGCCAATTGTACACCGCCCTATGGTACTCCCAATCACGGCCGGATGTGATACAGGAAATGGAAATGGGAGGACCTGGTCATAGATCAGAAATCCTACTCTGAGACTCTTTTCATGAATACTGCTCCTAATGTGTTTCCCAGACACCGAAGAGGATGTAGTATGGTTACGGTGTGTTGACGTGTCTGCTGCCTTGGGCTCCTCTACCAGGCCTCTGCCTGCTGGGCCTCTCTCTCTCTGACAATCTATGACCCCCTGGGAGACATCCATGGACTTATCATACTTTCCGCTCTCTCTCGCTCTCGCTCTCTCGCTCTCTCGCTCTCTCTCTCTAGCTCTCTCTGTTTCTCTGTCTCTCTCGGTCTCTCTCTCTTGCTCTCTGTCTCTCTGTCTGTCTCTCTCCCTCTGTCTCTCTCCTTCTGTCTCCCTGTCTGTCTCTCTCTCTGTCTCTCTGTCGCTCTCTCTCTCTTTCTTTTTCTTTCTCTCTGTCAATGCCTCAGGGCAGACCTGTATTCAATAGTATTTGACATTTATTTAAAATACTTTGAGCATTTGCTTTAACCTGTTGGAGTACCAGGTCTGGTCAGAGCCACTCTGAGGTCCTGAAGACTTTCCCAGCAGCAGAACAGAGTGTCATTACTCAAGGCTGGAGGAGAGTAGAGGCTTTCTCTCTCATGTTGCCAGAACAGAAAGCACTTTGGTTCCAGGTTGCATTGTTTTAGTTGGAGAGAGAAAGATAAAACCTATAATCTCCCCCCTTCTTCTTTCAGTCAAGTCCTCTAGTGGCCCAGCCCTACAGTTGTTCTGCCTGTGAACAATGACGAAAGCAGAAAAGCCAAAGCCCCCCTAGCTAGTTCTATCAAGTCCCTTCTCTCACTGTGGTTTGAAACAGGATCTGCTTATATCATCAACAATGGGATTATTTGGACATGAGGTGGAAAGAAACTATCTTTATGTCAGTATTCTAAAGCCGTAGTCATAAATGCAGAAGACTCCTCAGCTCTGTACCAAATTCAACGTGAAGATATTATCACCAACCGCATTGATTTGTCGGTAACATGTACACACATCCCTTCAGGAGGAACATTTTAGCTACTGTTGAAAATGGTTGATCATTGATAATCATGCACTTCTTTACTCTCTTTTTGTACAGGAGTTAAATCTGCCCAAAACAACATGTGTTCTTCAAGATGTGATACCAGGAACCTATGCGATTGAGGTAAGGATTCTCACCTCCCACTACTGCAGTATTCTCTCCTGGTTGTGACTATGGCATATTATGATTATTATACAATCACACTTAAGAAATCTTATGGATATACTATTCTAAACCATAAAGAATCCCTGCAGCTCATATTTACCAACATATTTTGTCCTGCAGCTGCGAGATGACACCAACACCACCAGGAGACAGGCCCAGTACCACGTGAGCCAAGGTGAGCTACCTTGCCTCTGGACTGACACACTAGATACCATCATAGCCTCACACTGCTCTGTGGACCAATAACTTTTTACTAGACTCTCATTACATTACAGAAGCACGGATGACTGGAGGACATTATTATCACCTAAGAGTGTTCTCTGAAAGTATTTAAGTATTGTGTACACTTTGTAGAATTAAAAACAAGCACTAAGTGGGATTGATTAGATGTATTCTAATTTATTTATTATAATTGCTACCATAATGTCCAGCCCACTCCCCGTGGGCAGGTCCTATCAGATTCATGAGATATATTCTAATTTCTATATTCAAATTTCTACCATAATGTCCAGCCCACTCCCCGTGGGCAGGTCCTATCAGATTCATGAGATATATTCAATTTCTACCATAATGTCCAGCCCACTCCCTGTGGGCAGGTCTTATCAGATTCATGAGATATATTCTAATTTGTTTATTCTAATTTCTACCATAATGTCCAGCCCACTCCCTGTGGGCAGGTCCTATCAGAGCCATGGCCATCACTGTTCCTCTGGTCATAATTTCTGCCTTTGCTACACTCTTCACCGTCATGTGCCGCAAGAAACAACAAGGTACGTTCCTTTTATCATTGTTTTCATATTACTACACGTCATTTTACATTCAGTCTCCATTCTGTCTGTTTACCGAGTCTAACTTTTAAAGTATTCCAACATTTACTTACATTAGGAGACGTTTAGTAGATTAGGCCAGTGCTACTGTGTCAATGCATTTCCATTCACCCTTCTATATGGAATTAATATTTTTTTAATATACCATCCATCCATCTACAGTTGAAGTCGGAAGTTTACATACACTTAGGTTGGAGTCATTAAAACTCATTTTTTCAACCACTTCACACATTTCTTGTTAACAAACTATAGTTTTGGCAAGTCGGTTAGGACATCTACTTTGTGCATGACTCAAGTAATTTTTCCAACAATTTTTTACAGACAGATTATTTAATTTATAATTCACTGTATCGCAATTCCAATGGGTCAGAAGTTTACATACACTAAGTTAACTGTGCCTTTAAACAGCTTGGAAAATTCCAGAAAATGTCATGGCTTTAAAAGCTTCTGATAGGCTAATTGACATAATTTGAGTCAATTGGAGGTGTACCCGCCTCTTTGCTTGACATCATGGGAAAATCAAAAGAAATCAGCCAAGACCTCAGAAAAAGAATTGTAGACCTCCACAAGTCTGGTTCATCCTTGAGAGCAATTTCCAAACACCTGAAGGTACTACGTTCATCTGTACAAACAATAGTACGCAAGTATAAACACCATGGGACCACGCAGCCGTCATACCGCACTCAGGAAGGAGACGCGTTCTGTCTCCTAGAGATTAACGTACTTTGGTGCGAAAAGTGCAAATCAATCATAGAACAACAGCAAAGAACCTTGTAAAGATGCTGGAGGAAACAGGTACAAAAGTATCTATAGCCACAGTAAAACGAGTCCTATAGAGACATAACCTGAAAGGCCGCTCAGCAAGGAAGAAGCCACTGCTCCAAAACCACCATTAAAAAAAGCCAGACTACGGTTTGCACTGCACATGGGGTCAAAGGTCGTGCATTTTGGAGAAATGTCTTCTGGTCTGATGAAACAAAAATATAACTGTTTGGCCATAATGACCATTGTTATGTTTGGAGGAAAAAGGGGGAGGTTTGCAATCCGAAGAACACCATCCCATCCGTGAAGCATGGGGGTGGCAGCATCATGTTGTCGGGGTGCTTTGCTGCAGGAGGGACTAGTGCACTTCACAAATTAGATGGCATCATGAGGATATATTGAAGCAACATCTCAAGACATCAGTCAGGAAGTTAAAGCTTGGTTGCAAATGGGTCTTCTAAATGGATAATGACCCAAAGCATACTTCCAAAGTTGTGGCAAAATTGCTTAAGGACAACAAAGTCAAGGTATTGGTGTGGCCATCACAAAGCCCTGACCTCAATCCAATAGAAAATGTGTGGGCAGAACTGAAAAAGCGTGTGCGAGCAAGGAGGCCTACAAACCTGACTCGGTTACACCAGCTCTGTCAGGAGGAATGGGCCAAAATTCACCCAACGTATTGTGGGAAGCTTGTGGAAGACTACCCAAAACGTTTCAACCAAGTTAAACAATTCAAAGGCAATGCTACCAACTACTAATTGAGTGTATGTTAACTTCTGACCCACTGGGAATGTGATGAAAGAAATAAAAGCTGAAATAAATAATTCTCTCTACTATTATTCTGACATTTCATGTTTTTAAAATAAAGTGGTGATACTAACTGACCTAAAGCAGGGAATTTTTACTAGGATTAAATGTCAGGAATTGTGAAGAACTGAGTTTAAATGTATTTGGCTAAGGTGTATGTAAACTTCCGACTTCAACTGTATCCATCTATCCATCCATCTAGAGAACATCTACTCCCATCTGGACGAGGAGAGCTCGGAGTCATCGTCCCACACCACAGCTCTGAATGCAGACAGGCCCTGGCCCCGGACCAAGGTGTTTGTCTGCTATTCCACTAAGGACTGCCCCAAACACCTCGCTGTCATACAGAGCTTCGCCTTCTTCCTCCAGGACTTCTGTGGCTGTGAGGTAGGCACTAAGCTTCAGAAATAATGCTCATTGGAGCACAAAATCCCTTATCTAGATTATAGCTGATTAGTTTAGCTCTATTAAGGGTTAACTGAGTGTTGGCTCAGGCTAGGGAATTGAATGTGAACTGACTACATGGCAGAGGCTTGAAAGTCTGGAATGTGGGTAGTGTGCCACCTGCTGGCTAGTAGTTGCATTACTATTAGTAGTAGAGGACTACCTCAGTACATACTCAAGAATAGTTTAGTATTCTGTAATAATAATCCATAATGATAATAATATGAATATGCAATTGTTGCCTCACTACTGCTGTCTGTGGTTGAATTATTCCTAGAGGTGATGTTATTACACCAGTTATAACACCTCTTTTGATCCTCTGTGTTGTGTCTTAGGTGACTCTGGACCTATGGGAGCACCTGCAGATATGTAAGGAGGGCCAGATGTCCTGGCTGAGCCGGCAGATAGATGAGGCTCACTACATCATCACTGTCTGCTCCAAGGGCCTCAAGTACTACGTTAGAGAAGAAAAACCGCAGAGGGAAATCACCAGCCAGAACTTGCCCTGGAGGTGTTTGATTGATTGATTTCATTTATTTGACAGTTGAACAAAAAATAATATACAGCCAGTTCATACATTTCATTGCAAGTTGTGGTTGTTTTATGGAAAGGGCATACCTAGTCAGTTGCACAACTGAATGCATTCAACCAAAATGTGTCTTCTGCATTTAGCCCAACCCCTCTGAATCAGAGAGGTGTGGGGGGATGCCTTGTGCCACGCCATCGGCGCCCAGGGAGCAGTTGTTGTTGGGAGTTAACTACCTTGCTCAGGGATTCACTCTTAACCGCTCATAAATCAGGCTACCTGACTCTACCTGTTTTACCTACCTTAGTTAAATGCACTGAATGTAAATTGCTCTGGATCAGTGTTGGGGAACCTTACTGTTATGGAAAGTAACTTGTTACATTACTTTTGCGTTACCAAATACAAAAAAAACCCTCTTAAGATACCTTGCGCGTGTTGATCATTCATTTGTATGCCCAGTAGAGGGCGCACACCACCTTTAAATGGGCTGCATTATAGTTTACCGCCCGCAGCCTATTCTAACTCTGGGCTATACCAGAGTATATCCATAAGATTTATTAAGTGTGATTGTATAATAATCATAATATGCCATAGTCACAACCAGGAGAGAATACTGCAGTAGTGGGAGGTGAGAATACTTACCTCAATCGCATACCAATAATGACAGATGCAATATCTCCTTTACAATACTTAATATAAATGATTTGGTTGAATTATGTACACATGAGTAAATACATATATAACCAACTGGCCCAGTAAAAAGAGAGCTCAAATACAACTGGTTACCAATCTGTTTTACACACTGATACGAACTGGCCAAAGAGATACTATATGATCACATTGTGTAATTGTAGTGCCCTTTTCTTTATATTTATCGTGAAGACGGAGCTGGAGAAATGTCCGCTCTTATCAACTGAGCATAACTTGATCACCTAACTAAGGCGTTTGCTTCATTACCGGACAGTAATTGGGGCACTCACCTGAACCCGAGCTACCATGCCAGCTACCCGCCACAATGTTCATGCTGTAACGGGAAGCGCGCGACGAATGTAGCCTAGGATGGAGGGATTACATTTTTTAATTTGCGTCAACAAACTAATGTGTTAGGATCCTCGTTACCACAAAAAAAATAATCTTAATACTCTTAAAGGGTTATATGTAACGCATTACCCCCAACAATGCTCTGGATAAGACCTGCTAAATGACCAAAATGTGAGGATAGCACAAGGTCACGGACTTTATGTCTATTGGGTTTGTTTTGGAACAGGTGGCGGAGCAGCAGCGGCAGCAGCCAACGGAGCAGAGCTCTTCATCGTTGCCGTGGCAATGATCGCAGAGAAGCTTCGCGAGGGGTGCCAGAAAGACCAGGACTTGTCTCGCTTCATGGCCATCTACTTCGACTACTCCCATGAGAGCGATGTCCCCACCATGCTGAGCCTGGCTCCCAAGTTCAAGCTCATGGATCAGCTCCCTCAGATGTTCAGCCTCCTCCACTCTCGACAGCTCAGTTTACCGCAGCGCGAACCGCAGCCTCTCAACATCAGTAAGAGGAACTACTTCCGGAGCAAGTCGGGGCGGTCTCTATACGTAGCCATCTGTAACATGCACCAGCACATTTCTCTGGAGCCTGATTGGTTCGAGAGGCAGCTGATGCCCGCCCCCCCCCAGCCCCGCCTCCGAAGCAGCGTGATGCTGCCAGAACGTCTTCGTCATCATCATCATCACCTCACATGGAAAAGTTTGACTCTGGGCTGGTGCTCAATGAGGTACTGTTTAAGTTGCCATCAGAAAGTGAGGGTACTCTGAAGAGGAATGTGCTGCTCACATCTCTCCCACCCAACCTCAGTCTGGCCCACTGCTCCCTGGAGAGGCCTGTGGGGCCCGGGCCCAGCTCCAGCCTCTCTCAGGGGGAGATCGGGGGGCTGTCGGGGGGCCTCATCTGGTCTGGGTCCTCTGGGTCTGGGGTCTCTGAGGCCTGTGGTTCCTCCCCAGGCTGGGGACGGCTCAGCCAGTCCTCCAGAGATGCCCAGGGACTCGGGGATCTATGATTCGTCAGTGCCTTCCTCTGAGCTGTCCATCCCCCTCATGGAGGGCCTGTCACCTGACCAAGCTGACTCCTCCTCTCTGGCCGAAAGCGAATCATCTTCTTCCGGACTGGGTAAGAGACCAATGACTAAAAATGCCTAAAAGGATGTTGTATGACATTTTCACATGCAAATAGTCATGAACCATAACTTCCATATGTGGTCATGAATCATAAATCAGATTGTGAATGAGTCAGATTTAAAGCCCATTGCCTAAAAATGCCTAAAATTATGTTGTATGACATTTTCACATTCAAATACAGCAGGACTGAAAATGAACCATGGGTCAGATTGACAATGAGTCATCTAATTTGAATCAGAAATGATTCCGTCTGATGAGTCAGTCAGACTGACATCATAACAGAGTTTCTCAATCCACTCCTGAGGGACTCCTGGTTGTTTCACAGAATTGTTTTGTACACCGTGTCCATATTCATAAGAAGCAATTCCCCTCGACCACGCCCACAAATTGGGGAAAACAAACATTCTTTCCCATTGACCCCCATTGTAAAAGTTCCAACTTCTTTGTAGATTTATTTTTTATATTAAAGAAAAAACAAAACATGCTTAAAAGCTGCTTTGTTGTTCAATGTACTTGTAACCAGGTCAAAACTCCTGACCTACGGTTCTCAACGCTCCCAAGTAGGGAAATGGAGCCTCACTCACGCTAGCACCGTCATGAAAAGGGGCAATATTATGTTTTTCTAAGTAGTGAGAACACTCGGGAGCAGACAATGTTGAAAAGTAATCTTTTGACATGTTGGACTTTTCTCAAATATAGTTTTGTAATTGACTGAAACAAGAAGACAAAAAAAAAAAGTGTGTTTGAAAAGGTTTTTGCTGTGAGCCAATGGAGTAACCTAGGTAACCACAGGTTGTTTTCCCCACAGGCTGGTGGAGGCCGTGACGTTCTATCTAATACCGACTGGGAGTATTCAGGGGTGGGAATGGAAAAAAGTCACTAATTCCCACCTTTTTCTCTGTTCCACCACTAGCACACCTGAATCAACATGATCAACTAACCATCAAGCCCTTGATTAGTTGAAACAGCTGTGCTACTAATAAATTGTATTTTAAAGTACCGTATTTTACATCTGGCCAATAGCCTGTTGCTTAAGTGACATCATTTGTGTTGAGTTATGTTTGTTGTGCCTCCAGAAGTTGCTGAATATCTCTTAATCTTGTGTGTCTCCAGGTGATGAGGAGCCACCTGCTGTCAGCTCTCTGCGCTGCGCCATGGCAACCATCTGTAAAGCTGAGCTCCACCAACACCATTTAAAGCAGCCTGAAGGACTGGGGCTCCCTCCTGTTCCTGTTCCTCCCTTGTAGTGAACGGAACAACAACTTTACATTACCTGGACACGCATAAAGACACTTTACTGCCTTCAATAACACTTTCTTGATACAGACCATCATCCTGAGTTGTACTAGCTATCTAAAACATTGGATCCCAAATTAACAGTGTACGGTAACCAAGCCCATGGATGTCAGTGATGTCATCCGCTTTGGAATCTCTGTGGACTTGTGGCTGATAAAACACTGAGGAATGATGATGTCATTGTTTTAGAACACAGAGGGTTTTGTAAACGTTCTAAGTTGTGGGAAGGCAAGGTGTTATTTAATCAAATGGTTGTATGTTGTTTTGCAGCACTGTCCTTGTTAGTGGTCTAAAGGTGTTTATTTTAGACTAGACCAGATCTTCCCTTTAAAACATCCCATACCAGGTTACCAGTTCACTAACACACCTGCTTCAACTCCTCTAATAATCATCAACCCTTGATTACTTGAATTAGGTGTGTTAGTGCTGGGCTTGAACAAAAAATCTGCGACTTCAACACCAGATGTAGTGAGTTTCTAACTGGGACAATTCCGTGAGCCAGTGGTGATGACCATGCTCTTTTGAGTGAGAGAACGTTGGTTTGTTACTTCCTTTTAATTTATTGAAAATGATGAAATATCACTTTTTAAGGATACAAATCAAATCAAAATCAAATCAAATTTTATTTGTCACATACACATGGTTAGCAGATGTTAATGCGAGTGTAGCGAAATGCTTGTGCTTCTAGTTCCGACCATGCAGTAGTATCTAACAAGTAATCTAACAAATTCACAACAACTACCTTATACACACAAGAGTAAAGGAATGAGAGTAAAGGATACAAGGTGCTGAAATTGTGTCAAAACACTTTTACTTTTTTTATGTAGTTTTCACACCAATTTGTTTTACTAATAGAAAAGGTTTGACAACTCTTATCTAAGAGATCAGATAAGTTGGGAGTACCTAGGGCTGTGGCGGTCATGACATTTTGTCAGCCGGTGATTGTCAAGCAAATAACTGTCGGTCTCATGGTAATTGACCGTCAATTAACAAAAACAGATTTAGCATCTCCTGGTTTCCACACATTGCCTACAAGCCACTGATGCTGACCTTTGGAACATCTACATTTTAAAAAGTCTAATAAATCAATGTAATAAAGCCTACACCATCACAATAAATCCATTATTTATTTTAGACAGGTCTAAAGAAACATGATATGAAGAAAATGTTGACAATTTCAGAAGAACAGAATAGCATCCTCTGAGTTGTCCTCATGTTAGGTCCTGATCTGACTATGCCATGTGGCTGAGGGCTACAATAGTTTTGGCAGACAGAATTTGGTTCGAGTTCCATGGCATTATTTTATATTATTTTATAGTATGAAGAATACAATTGAACAAAGCTGAATAAAATATAAATTATGTTTTCTACAAACGATTTGAGGGGTGCGCACATGCGCGCTATTCTGTGTTGAGCAGTTAACAAACAAATAGGTACTCCTATATGCTTAATTTAGATTTATTAATGTAACTTTAGTTGTTCTTCAAACGTTGGGCTATATGTTAGGATTTTTAATGCACAATAATTTTTTTAGGGTGCATCGGCCACACAAAGGGATGCCCCTGGGAAATTCAAGGCATTGTCAAGAGCTTGTCAAATTGTGAATGAGAGACTGATGAAGTGTGTAGGCTACAGCCTGCGCAAGAAACAAAGCAGAGCACATGCTTCGAAGCACCTCTCGCTCACATGGCTCAGGTCTTTCTCACAGGCTACAAGTGAAGACAGACTCTTCGGGTACACAACTGAGCACGTCCTTATCCAATTCCGAGGTACATATTGGAAGAACTGTCCACATTTACTTTTCGTCAACCAACAAGATGAGTAGGCCTAATGAACAGCAAAAGCACTAGCCTATGTCAATCTACTATCCCCCATAGTACAAAAGTTTAGTTATTCTTTGTGAGAAATAAATATTCCAAACATAGTCTGGGACAGTTGTGGGATGCGATAGATCCCAAATTAATACAACCACTAGCATCAAAAAAGCTTTCTTATGCGTCGAGACTGACGCAACAGATCATAATGTTTAGCTTAAAATATGATAAACTATTATGCTATTTCTTCACAATATAAGCGCAGCAATGCGCACATGGCAGTAGGCTATAAGCAGAAACGTTCTATTAGTGGGAAAACACCATTATCAAAAGTGACTTTCAAATGCTATTATGCATGTAATGCTTTTATTATAAAGGTGCATTTTTATGGTGAAAATGTTCTTCCACAAACTTGAAACTCACGCGCTGCTTATGTATACCAGTTAGGCTTTACACCCCTTGTAAAGCGGATTAATGTGCTTAATTTTAAGAACTTATTTGGCCACTTTAGATGTGATACAAACCTTATCAAAACCTATAGACCTATGGGCTAGGCTACATGATTAGAAAAAGTCACACACAAAAAGGGATTGTTTCTTGCAATATTAGCCTATCAATATTAGTGATAGGCTAATATTGTCACCCATCAGACTATTTTTGATTTAATCTTGTCTTTACATACAGTATACTAAATAATATATGTGTGAAATTTGTTTTGATTTAGAATGGATCATTATCATGCACCTGTATCGAAACAGGGGCAGGAGAAAACATACATGTCTTCTATGCACTTAAATAGCGAATGGAGGACACTTTTCCCCATAGTTTATTTTCATGCCAGTGTAACCGATGTGAAATGGCTAGCTAGTTAGCGGGGTGCGCGCTAATAGCGTTTCAATCGGTGACATCACTCGCTCTGACACCTTGAAGTAGTTGTTCCCCTTGGGAAACGATGCTTCTTGTGTGTCAGTTGTTGTGTGCAGAGGGTCCCTGGTTTGAGCCCAGGTAGGGTTGTCCATTTCAGGAGCAATTTCATAAACTAAATGCCTTTATTTGAAACTTGGGAAATATATTCTTATTCAGCTCTTAAAAAGAAAAATCAAACGCAGCCTTTTGGGGTCTTCAGTGTACAGCGCATTCAGAAAGTATTCAGACCCCTTGACTTTTTCCCCATTTTGTTAACATTACAGACTCTATTCTAAAATTGATTAAATAAACAAATTTGGACATCAATCTGCACACAATACCCCATAATGACAAAGCGAAAACAGGTTTTTAGAAATGTTTGAATATTTACAAAAAATTAAAAAACAGAAATACTTTATTTACATAAGCATTCAGCCCCTTTGCTATATAACTCAAAATTGAGCTCAGGTGCATCCTGACTCCATTGATCATCCTTGAGATGTTTTTACAACTTCATTGGAGTCCACCTATGGTAAATTCAATTGATTGGACATGATGTGGAAAGGCACACACCTGTTTATATAAGGTCCCACAGTTGACAATGCATGTTAGAGCAAAAACAAAGCCACGAGGTCGAAGGAATTGTCCATAGAGCTCTGAGACAGGATTGTGTCAAGGCACAGATCTGGGAAGTATTGAAGGTCCCCAAGAACACAGTGGCCCCCATCATTCTTAAATGGAAGCAGTTTGGAACCACCAAGACTCATCTTAGAGCTGGCTGCCCGGCCAAACTGAGCAATTGGCGGAGAAGGGCCTTGGTCAGGGAGGTGACCAAGAACCCAATGGTCACTCTGACAGAGCTCCAGAGTTCATCTGTGGAGATGGGAGAACTTTCCAGAAGGACAACCTTCTCTGCAGCACTGATCGAACATATCTGGAGAGACCTGAAAATAGCTGTGCAGCGACACTCCCCATCCAACCTGACAGGGCTTGATAGGATCTGCAGAGGAGAATGGGAGAAACTCCCCAAATACAGGTGTGTAGCGTCATACCCAAGAAGACTCAAGGCTGTAATCGCTGCCAAATGTGCTTCAACAAAGTACTGAGTAAAGGGTATGAATACTTATGTAAATGTGATATTTCCATTTTTTTATATATACATTTGGACCATTTTCTAAAAACCTATTTTTGCTTTGTCATTATGGGGTATTGTGTGTAGATTTGATGAGGGGCATTTTTTTAGTCAATTTTAGAATAAGGCTGTAATGTAACAAAACGTGGAAATGGTCAAGAGGTCTGAATACTTTCCAAATGCACTGTGTTCTAACAATGTTTTCAGTGCCAGTCAATTTTACAGAGCTTTGTAAATATGCAAAAGTAGTAAAAAATAAAAATAAATCTGTTTTATTCCAGTTTTGTATCGTTTTTAGATTCTTCGTTTTTTTTCTACATGATATACATACTGTGTACTGTTTTATAGTACTCTATTTGATGTGGTAGACCAATTGAGTGAGCAACTGATTTCCCTGTACAGTACATATAACCTAAGGTAGCAGGCGTTAAAGAAACGCCTGAAACTAGATCCCCTAAATTAGGGTTCCCCAACTGGCAGCACACTGTATTTTTATTTGGCCCTTCAAGTTTTCTGAGCAATAAATAAATATATATTACACTGGGTGTAGAAGACATTAGGAACACCTGCTCTTTCCATGACATAGACTGACCAGGCGAATCCACGTCAAAGCTATGATCCCTTATTGATGTCACTTGTTAAATCCACTTAGATCAGTGTAGATGAAGGGGAGAGACAGGTTAAAGAAGTATTTTCAAGCCTTGAGACAATTGAGACACGGCGTGTGTGTCATGCAGAGGGTAAATGGGAAAAACAAAACATTCAATATTCAAATGTGTGTGTGTATATATATATATATATATATATGTGTGTGTGTGTGTGTGTGTGTATTTTATTAAATTTTTATTTGAAAAATGTCAGCACAGTTCTGCACTGTTCAACCAAACAAGTAAATGTGGAGGAGGAGTTAAAATGGACATTCGCCTTGTTAAAAAGCCCGGACTCGGCAGAGGTAACTGTAGCTCTGGGCCAAGTGCACTTCACGTGTATTGTAAATCCAAGGTCCAGGTCAAGATAGACACCGGCAGTTATGATACACTGTATCCTATTATTGCACGTTTCAGTAACTGTCACTTGTGGTGTCATAAGGTTTGGGATAGAAGTAAACCTTTGTAAAAGCTATACATAGTCATATTTCCTCCAACCTACAAATTAAGTCACGTTTGTCTATTATAAACATTATGGCTTTCATTAGAACTGACAGTCACGCTTAAATTCTGTAGCAATATGGAAAGTGTATTATCCGTTATTAATCTTCATTTTTAGATGGTGTAGATTAGCTTCCAGTGGTGAATATAATTTACTATTCAAATGAGAAAGTTGGTGTAAAGAGCGGATTAGAAATCGCACCGATGACTAGACTTCCTGTAGGCTAGTTACGAATGTCATTTCCCATGGTGTGCACTGTACTGTATTATCTCACTGTAAAAAAACAAACACTTCGGTCACACACAAAAAACACTGTTTATGGGCGGTGCTTGGAGCCGCGATACAACTTCACAGTGGACCATAATCTGTGTTCCGTGAGGCGTCAATGCGTGAAACAACAGCAGGGAACTTTACAGAAAAAAAGAAGCGTAACACCTGATGGTTAAAAACAAAGCTAGACTATTTCAAGGGCGATGCGTTATGTATGTAAATATTGGTGATTCAAAGTGAAAGTTTGTCATTGACGACCTGTTTTATTATAAACGGAAAAAGTAGTTTATTCTTTTTTTTATCTGGACTGTTTGGAGTTGACAGTCTATGTATGACGAGACGATTATAGATTACTTGTTTCCTCGTTCGAAAAACGTTGTAGTTTTTTGGGGGAATACATTACAGTGGAAGAACTCTAATCACATGCAAACAAGCGATGGAAACAAAGACGTTTCAGGGTAAGATGTCTTTCTATTATAACTCAAACTCAACCAATCAGACTTGCCTTAATTTCCATAAATGCAGTTAACACCAACTACAAACATGTTGTGATTTATTTGTTATATTTCTTGGGCTACGTTGTGTATGGGATACACTGTAGGGTAGAATGTAGGCTAAATAAACTGTTAACAGGTTCTAAATCACGAACGTTATGATGTTAACCTGAAGCTGAGTGACATTGAGTAATAATCTTCTTTGCGTGACATTGTAGAGTATAGTCAGTAGGTAATTCCTATGACCAACTGTAGCCTGTATTTTAACTCCGTTTGTGTGGTGGTGGTGGATAGGGGTGAAGATGATGATGATGGTGAAGTTTATAATTATGCAACCTTTATCCCACATCCCACATAAACATAGCTTCATTTGTCAATTCAGGAAAGCATTGCCAAGACATAATTTTTTCCAATATTGTCATTTGTATATTCAATCTCTCACATATCAACCCGAGTGATAGAATGGGCTGATAATGAGGTCACTAAGAGTTCAAATGGCCAACTGTAGGAACCTACTGTAGCTGATGACTCAAGTTTCCCCAGTTGTCTGTGATTTACTGTGTGTGCCTTTCTGTCTACCAGCAGAGTCAGTCCTCAGGGTCAGACACTGGTGGCCTCTGGTACTTGTAATGTTTTGTCACATCTTTGTCCTCCCATTCGTGGTCTTTAGGAGAGCAAACATCATCAAGGTGTTGGAATGCTGCTGTCTCTTTGTGGCTGGTATTTGTCGCAACTTTCAGGAATCCCAGCTACTGCCTGGCAGTTTGGATTCTTCTTCTTCTTCACAGTTTCATTTGTTCCTGTTCTATTCTCTCTCACCCATGTACATATGACTATGTCACATGTTGACAGACAGGAGCTATAAAGGAACTATTTGAGTGTTCTCATCAATCTCTGCCATTCATACACTTTAAGATGTTTTTGATTGAGAAATAGGAATATTTCACTGGCTACGCTCAGTTGGTATTCTAAACATCTACATTTCAACATTCAGTCAAAAACTATGATGACAGACGAGGCGGCCGGCTTTCTTTTTCACATTTTTAATCAGCAGGTGTTAAGGCCTCAACTATTGAGTTGAGTTGTAGTAGTACCCTGGTTGTCTACACAGTGTCTCAGGCTTGTGCATACCAGGATTTGTGTGGTATGTGGGAGCAGGCAAATCAGGGTTTTGTCTGTGAACACATGGATTGAACTGAACAGGTTAGAGTTTTGGATGTGAACACATGGATTGAACTGAACAGGTCAGAGTTTTGGATGTGAACACATGGGGTGAACTGAACAGGTCAGAGTTTTGGATGTGAACACATGGATTGAACTGAACAGGTCAGAGTTTTGGATGTGAACACATGGATTTAACTGAACAGGTCAGAGTTTTGGATGTGAACACATGGGGTGAACTGAACAGGTCAGAGTTTTGGATGTGAACACATGGATTGAACTGAACAGGTCAGAGTTTTGGATGTGAACACATGGGGTGAACTGAACAGGTCAGAGTTTTGGATGTGAACACATGGGGTGAACTGAACAGGTCAGAGTTTTGGATGTGAACACATGGGGTGAACTGAACAGGTCAGAGTTTTGGATGTGAACACAGAAGTGGGTGAACCCAAGGACACTATTCCCTACTGTACATAGTGCACTACTTTTGACGAGAGAGAGAGAGGGAGAAAGGGCAAGGGAGAGTACCAGAGGACCAGCATGCTCACCCCTAATCCCCAACCTAATCCCCTTTCAATGTGCCAGAATAAATAATCTTTTGACATGGACTGACGGCCGCATTGCTTCTCTGAGGTTGGGGCTGTCTCTACCCTCTTTCCACGTCCTCTTTCTCTCTCTTTCTATTTATTATCTATCTACCTCTCTCTCGCTCCCTCTCTTTCTATCTATCATCTCTTGTTCTCTCTCTATCCCTCTCTATCTGTCCCTCTCTCTATTTTTCTCCCTTTCACACATTCATGGCCAACGAGAGCCCTTCCCTGTGTTTTCTGCCTATGTTAGTAGGTAGTAGTAAAGTTCCCTATCTCTTCCTCACACACATGAGTTCACACACTCACTGAGTTCAGCATGGCCAGTGAGGTAATGGCAGATTTTGTGCAGGCCTGATTGCAGAGTGGTGGTGGGAATCACAGACACAGAGTGCTGCTGGAAAATTCCTCCAGAGGACTGGAAAGTTGGTGGAAACTTCCAGCTTTCATGGTTACCACTCCCGACCATTTCCCTGCCTCCGACTCTACCCTATCTCCCTCTCTCTCTTCCCTCTCTCCCTCCCCTATCTACCGTCTCTCCCCTTCTTCCTCCCTCTCTCTCTCCCTCTCTACCCAGACTCCCTCCCTCCCCCCTCTCCCTTCGCCTCTACCCCATCTCCCTCATTCTACCCCATCTCCCTCCCTCTATACCCTCTCGCCCTCCCTCCCTCTCTACCCCATCTCCCTCCCTCTCTACCCCCTCTCCCGCTCTCTCTCAGGGCAGAGGGTAGCAGTGTGTTTAGTAGCGTGGGAACTTTATCCCTCCTAATAACGTTTTTGTAATATTCCACTCTACTCTTCTCTTTACAAACAATCTCTATATATTTATGAATTTCCCCCCCAAAAGTCTAAAAATGTTCCAGTGGACAAAGCTATTCTTCAGGGGAAAGACAGGGAGATTATTTTTTACAGTCACTGTTACACCTCTTCTTCTCTAGTTGAGGTTTAGATGGTAGTGAAAGTTCTAACAGTCAGAGAGGCAAGGTTATACTATGCCCTATAGTCCTAAATGAGGAAGAGACAGGAAGTAACTACGTAAAAAATACTTTAAAGTACTACTTAAGTTGTTTTTTGTGATATCTGTACTTTACTATTTATATTTTTGGCAACTTTTACTTTTGCTCCACTACATTCCTAAAGAAAATCTATACTTTTTACTCCTTACATTTTCCCTGACGCCTTAAAGTACATTTAGAATGCTTAGCAGGACAGGAAAATTGTCAGATTCACGCATTTATCAAGAGATCACTTTTTTAAATTTAACTAGGCAAGTCAGTTAAGAACAAATTCTAATTTTACAATGACGGCCTAACCTGGCCAAACCCTCCACTAAACCCGGACAACGCTGGGCCAATTGTGCGCCGCCCTATGGGACTCCCGATCACGGCCGGTTGTGAAACAGCCCGGGATCAAACTTGGGTCTATAGAGACGCCTCTAGCACTGAAATGCAGTGCCTTAGACCACTGCGCCACTGATCTGTTGGTCTCACTAAACACGAATGCTCCATTTGTAAATTATGTAATTGGCTATCTGTATTTCCGGTTTGCTTAATACGGAATTTGAAATGATTTATAGCATTTACTTTTACTTTTGATAGTTTAAGTATATTTTAAACCAGATCCTTTTAGACTTTTGCGCAAGTAGTATTTCACTGGGTGAATTTCACTTTTACTTGAATAATTTTCTATTAACATATCTTTACTTTTACTCAAGTATGACAATTGGGTACATTTTCCACCACTGGGAAGAGATTCGTTCTGCCCATAAAAAGGACAGCTAGTATACAGCATGTTGTATACTATGTATTTCTTCAGTTGATAAGTGTCTTATTTACTATGTATTACTATGGTATTAATATATTATTACATCACTATGTGTCAGCTCATTCGAATTGGGGTTGTCCTTTAGGCTTGAACCATATGTGAGTCAATACTATGTTCCCATAGGAAAATGGAGGCAGAGGGAGTTCTGAGAAAACATTGTGGTGCTTCAATGATATATCATGGGCTGGCCCTTCTAGCAGTTAGAGAGGGGAGCTGTGGGCAGTGTGAATCTGTCCCTCCCTGCCCACTATGGTACATGTCTACAGTACATGTGCTGTCACCATGTTGAATACAGATGTCTCCATATCTGCCGCTGCCCTGCAGTGTCCATATCTGTGAGAACTCTCTCTCCTGCAACAAGAAAGTTATATTATTCATTTAAAGAGCAACTGCCCCTAAAAAACAACTGCTAATTTAGAAAACAGTCTATATGGCATCGATTTGAGTCAGAAACATTTATCTACTGTCAAAATTGTCTACAAAGTGTAAATAGGATCATTTCAACAATGAGTTTTGTTAGACTTGTGGGCATGACTGCATCACAACATAAATTAAGGTTGAGTTTGTTTCAATCCTTCCCACATGCCGACAGTTGACAGCACACAAGTAATCGTCAATTCTTAGTGCAGCTGCACGTGACACAATCGTAATGCCATGGTAAATTTAGGTTGACATTGGATATCCATATGGGGCTAGGTAGGGACCATCTGTAATTTACACAATGTACATGGAACAATATATTACAATTCCAATAGCTCCAAATGTCATTGACTTAAAAACCTCAAACCAGCTATAAATTGGAGAAATTCATTTACAAATATTGAAAGCCTTAAATGAGAGAACTAAAAGGTGTGCAACATAAAAATATTGTCTCATAAAAATATTGTCTCATTTACATTGTGCAATTTATTGACAGTCCCTAACTATTTTATTTTATTTATTTTTATTTAACCTTTATTTAACCAGGTAGGTCAGTTGAAAACAGGTTCTCATTTACAACTGCGACCTGGCCAAGATAAAGCAAAGCAGTGCGACAAAAACAACAACACAGAGTTACACATCAACAAATGTACAGTCAATAACACAAAATAAAAAATAAATTAAAAAAATCTATGTAAAGCAAATGTAGAAGAGTAAGGAGGTAGGCAATAAATAGGCTCTAGAGGCGAAAATAATTACAATTTAGCATTAACACTGGAGTGATAGATGTGCAGATGATGAGGTAGTCAGGTGGGCTATTTACAGATTGGCTGTGTACAGGTACAGTGATCGGTAAGCTGCTCTGACAGCTGAGGCTTAAAGTTAGAGAGGGAGATATAAGACTCCAGCTTCAGAGACTTTTGCAATTCGTTCCAGTCATTGTCAGCAGAGAACTGGAAGGAAAGGCGGCCAAAAGAAGTGTTGGCTTTGGGGATGACCAGTGCAGTATACCTGCTGGAGCACATGCTACGGGTGGGCGTTGCTATGGTGACCAGTGAGCTGAGATAAGGCGGGGCTTTACCTAGCAAAGACTTATAGATGACCTGGAGCCAGTGGGTTTTGCGACGGATATGTATTGAGGGCCAGCGAACGAGAGCATACAGGTCGCAGTGGTGGGTAGCATATGGGGCTTTGGTGATAAAACGGATGACACTGTGATATACTGCATCCAATTTGCTGAGTAGAGTGTTGGAGGCTAATTTGTAAATGACATCGCCGAAGTCAAGGATCGGTAGGATAGGCAGTTTTACGAGGGTAAGTTTGCCAGCATGAGTGAAGGAGGCTTTTAAATAAATACATTTCGGGTGATAATTTTATAATTTTCGAAACAAGCCTCCAAAGTCAAACCAATTTTGCCAAGGTCGCACACCAGCCGGCTAAAGCGGATTGTCAAAATAAATTGTTCTAACTCAACCCACCGTTGAGTTAGAACAATTTATTGACTTTGAACACAAACAAGAGACACCAACATCAAGCCACACCCCAAAACCAACTCACGTTTGAATTCATTCGTGGCCGCTAACATTTTCGTGATGAACCAAATCTAAAACCAGGACAAATCAGGAAGTGCAGTCACTCTTTAACCTTTATATGTATTTAATAGACAAGGAACTTGAAGTTGTGTTATCTGTGCTACCTTGTGTGCTTGCTTGTCTCTTTCGTTAACAAGTTTGTAAACAAGCCTTATAATCTTTCAACTTCGCTGGTAAACAGCTGTGTGTGTATTCACTCAACTGGATCACGTTTTGAGATGATTATTTGAGTGTAATAGGCTCTGCCAAAGCAGCAATATAGTATATTACATAGTATATAGTACTATAGTAATATAGTATATTATATAGTATTATAGTAATATAGTATATTATATAGTACTATAGTAATATAGTATATTATATAGTATTATAGTAATATAGTATATTATATAGTACTATAGTAATATAGTATATTATATGGTACTATAGTGATATAGTGTATTATATAGTACTATAGTAATATAGTGTATTAAAAGGTACTATAGTAATATAGTATATTATATGGTACTATAGTAATATAGTAATATCTACATATCATGGTTGATGATGGGGGTAGTTGGGTACAGTAGTTGACTACAGAGAACTGACCTGGTTAACATCATGTATTTACCATCAACTCACAGTGATGCTGTAATGCTAAAGTCCCAGCCAGCCTACTGATAGGATATGGTGTGTGTGAGAAAATTGTGCACACACAGCAGTAGTTGCTGTGTGCTAGGAGAGCAGACAACAGCTGTTATCAGAGAGTGAGAGATAAGGACTTACAGTCCTCACAGTTCAGGTAGTGTGTGCGTGCGTGTGTTCATGTGTATGTGTGTGTGCACGTGTTCATTCTTACCAGCTCTGCATTGCGCTCTCCTCTGATTGTCACTCTCTGTTCCCTCATGGTATTGGTGGGCAGACCGGGCACCACCCATTGTGATCAAACTCCACCGCAGGGGATGGTTTACATGGCGGAGTCTCACCTGAGTGTCCAGTTCCTCTGCCAGACCTTTATCACTAGTTGATAATTTGGACCTCTACAGTTGATAGGGATGAATAAAATTAAGGTGTGGTTGATACAGGGTGATCCGATGTGGGACTATACAGAATTGCCATTTAAATAGATACAGGGTAATCCGATACGGGCCTATACAGAATTGCCATTTAAATAGATACAGGGTAATCCGATACGGGCCTATACAGAATAGCCATTTAAATAGATACAGGGTAATCCGATACGGGCCTATACAGAATAGCCATTTAAATAGATACAGGGTAATCCGATATGGGCCTATACAGAATAGCCATTTAAATAGATACAGGGTAATCCGATACGGGCCTATACAGAATAGCCATTTAAATAGATACAGGGTAATCCGATACAGGCCTATACAGAATAGCCATTTAAATAGATACAGGGTAATCCGATACGGGCCTATACAGAATAGCCATTTAAATAGATACAGGGTAATCCGATACGGGCCTATACAGAATAGCCATTTAAATAAATACAGGGTAATCCGATACGGGCCTATACAGAATAGCCATTTAAATAGATACAGGGTGATCCCATGCGGGCCTATACAGAATAGCCATTTAAATAGATACAGGGTGATCCCATGCGGGCCTTTACAGAATATCCATTTAAATAGATACAGGGTGATCCCATGCGGGCCTATACAGAATAGCCATTTAAATAGATACATGGTGATCCGATGTGGGTCTATACAGAATAGCCGTTTAAAAAATATACAGTGAGGGAAAAAAGTATTTGATCCCCTGCTGATTTTGTACGTTTGCCCACTGACAAAGAAATGATCAGTCTATAATTTTAATGGTAGGTGTATTTGAACAGTGAGAGACAGAATAACAACAAAAAAATCCTGAAAAACGCATGTGAAAATTTTTATAAATGGATTTGCATTTTAATGAGGGAAATAAGTATTTGACCCCTCTACAAAACATGACTTAGTACTTGGTGGCAAAACCCTTGTTAGCAATCACAGAGGTCAGACGTTTCTTGCAGTTGGCCACCAGGTTAGCACACATCTCTGGAGGGATTTTGTCCCACTCCTCTTTGCAGATCTTCTCCAAGTCATTAAGGTTTCGAGGCTGACGCTTGGCAACTCAAACCTTCAGCTCCCTACACAGATTTTCTATGGGATTAAGGTCTGGAGACTGGCTAGGCCACTCCAGGACCTTAATGTGCTTCTTCTTGAGCCACTCCTTTGTTGCCTTGACCGTGTGTTTTGGGTCATTGTCATGCTGGAATACCCATCCACGACCCATTTTCAATTCCCTGGCTGAGGGAAGGAGGTTCTCACCCAAGATTTGACGGTACATGGCCCCGTCCATCGTCCCTTTGATGCGGTGAAGTTGTCCGGTCCCCTTAGCAGAAAAACACCCCCAAAGCATAATGTTTCCACCTCCATGTTTGATGGTGGGGATGGTTTCCTTGTGGTCATAGGCAGCATTCCTCCTCCTCCAAACACGGCGAGTTGAGTTGATGCCTAAGAGCTCCATTTTGGTCTCATCTGACGACAACACTTTCACCCAGATGTCCTCTGAATCATTCAGATGTTCATTGGCAAACTTCAGACAGGCATGTATATGTGCTTTCTTGAGCAGGGGGACCTTGCGGGCGCTGCAGGATTTTAGTCCTTCACGGCGTAGTGTGTTACCAATTGTTTTCTTGGTGATTAGGGTCCCAGCTGCCTTGAGATCATTGACAAGATCCTCCCGTGTAGTTCTGGGCTGATTCCTCACCGTTCTCATGATCATTGCAACTCCACGAGGTGAGATCTTGCATGGAGCCCCAGGCCGAGGGAGATTGACAGTTCTTTTGTGTTTCATCCATTTGCGAATAATCGCACCAACTGTTGTTACCTTCTCACCAAGCTGCTTGGCGATGGTCTTGTAGCCCATTCCAGTCTTGTGTAGGTCTACAATCTTGTCCCTGACATCCTTGGAGAGCTCTTTGGTCTTGGCCATGGTGGAGAGTTTGGAATCTGATTGATTGATTGCTTCTGTGGACAGGTGTCTTTTATACAGGTAACAAATTGAGATTAGGAGCACTCCCTTTAAGAGTGTGCTCCTAATCTCAGCTCGTTGCCTGTATAAAAGACACCTGGGAGCCAGAAATCTTTCTGATTGAGAGGGGGTCAAATACTTATTTCCCTCATTAAAATGCAATTCCATTTCTAAAATTTTTCACATGCGTTTTTCTGGATTTTTTTTTTGGTTATTCTGTCTCTCACTATTCAAATTAACCTACCATTAAATTATAGACTGATCATTTCTTTGTCAGTGGGGAAACGTACAAAATCAGCAGGGGATCAAATACTTTTTTCCCTCACTGTATATAAAATATAAACGCAACATGCAACAATTTCAACGATTTTATTGAGCTACAGTTCATATAAGAAAATCCGTCAATTTAAATAAATTCATTAGGCCCTAATCTATGGATTTCCCATGACTGGGCAGGGGTGCTGCCATAGGTGGGCCTGTGAGGGCGTAAGCCCACCCACTTGTGAGCCAGGCCCAGCCAATCAGAATTTGTTTTTCCCCACAAAAGGGCTTTATTACAGACAGAAATACTCCTCAGTTTCATCAGCTGTCCGGGTGGCTGGTCTCAGCCGATCCCGCAGGTGAAGAAACCGGATGTGGAGGTCCTGGGCTGGTGTGGTAATGCGTGGTCTGTGGTCTGTGGTTGGACGGTTGGACGTACTGCCAAATTCTCTAAAACAACGTTGGAGGTGGCTTATGAACATTAAATTCTCTGGCAACAGCTCTGGACATTCCTGCAGTCAGCATGCCAATTGCACGCTCCCTCAAAGCTTGAGACATCTGTGAGATATTGTGTTGTGACAAAACTGCACATTTTAGAGTGGCATTTTACTGTCCCCAGCACAAGGTAAACCTGTGTAAGGATAATTCTGTTTAATCAGCTTCTTGACATGCCACACCTGTCAGGTGGATGGATTATCTGGGCGAAGGAGAAATGCTCACTAACAGGGATGTAAACTTCAACATTTGAGAGAAATAAGCTTTTTGTGCGAATATAACTTTTCTGTGATCTTTTATTTCAGCTCATAAAACATGGGACCAAAACACTTGACACGTTGCTTTTATATTTTTGTTCAGTATAGATACAGAACCACCATTTAAATAGATACAGGGTGATCCAATGTGGGCTTACAGTATACAGAATTGCCATTTAAATAGATACAGAGTATAGGATCTTAGTCTAATATCTAGATTGAAGACGATCGCCTGGTTCTAGATGTGTTTTTGCTAAGCCCCTCTGACTATCATTGTGGAAGTTTGCTAAACATAAGCATATGTTACAGACCTGAGTTCAGGGCTGACTACCCAGCTAACAATGTTCTCCGTCCCCCAAGAATTGCTAACACACATCACACCTTGTTACTGTTGCCAAGGTTATTTTTGTCTGTTGGCAAGGGATACCTTTAACTTGCATATTTGAAAAACATGATACATTATGCATGTTTATTCATACAGTAATTATTTATCAATACATTTTCACTTGGGAATTGAACTCACAACCTCTTGGTTCATGGCATTCAGCTCTTCCTGCTACGCCACCATGTCTGTGTCAGTTATCAGTTAATTTGACTATCCTCTCATCACTGATTTGATTTACTTAGTTCAACAATTTAAAGGCTTTCTGTATAGTTGTCTAATTTGGGTGGAGCACATCATTTTTTTTTACTCATGAATCACTATGAGTGTACTTTTAACAGAACTGTAGCACAACTGGCTGTGATTGGGAGTCCCTTCGGGCAGTGTCGTTTGGGTTTGGCTGGTGTAGGCTGTCATTGTAAATAATAATTTGTTCTTAACTGACTTACCTAGTTAAATAAAGGGGCACCTATAAAGTTATTTCTGATCTACACAGGTGCCTAAGTAGGAGGGGTTAGGTTTCCTCTGGACAGGGCCTAACTATACTGACCCAATGCGTACATGCCCTAGAGACAGGGGTGCAACTTTGGTTTTTAGAAGTGGGGGGCATAATTTGTTATCAAAATTAAATCCAGTCGAATAAACACTCCAAACAGCCTCTGAGGCGTCCACATTGTCCTAAAGCACACCGTTGCCTCATTTTGTATCACATTTAAATTATAAAACTGGGGGGACAAAAATGCAATTTCAGAATGGGGGGTGGGCGACATGTCCCACCATCCCCAGTGTATCTTGCGCCCCTGCCAAGAGATATCCGTTATTGGGACAGTGGTTAGGGCGTTCGACATTGGCAACAGTCACAAGACGTGATGTGTAATGAATTTTTCTTTGGACATATAAATGTTTTTGCAACGTTCTCATGAAACGTGTCTAGAACATTCATATCTTATGTTCTGAGAACATGGCAACCATGTCCTGTGTATATTTGGTGGAATGTTGATGGAATATTCTCCTAACCCACAGAAAACTCACCACCGGAATGTTCTTGCATCGTCCACAATGCTCAGGAAGCAGATGTGAGACGGGGGGAGGGGGGGGTCAGCAGGCTTTCCTTTCCAGTCCCAGGTACAGTGAGAGAGGTCAGGAAACAGAGGATTGTCTCACAGTGCCCCTCCTTCTCTGTCTCTCTCTCTCTCTCTCTCTCTCTCTCTCTGTTTCTCTCCCTACTAATCTCTACCTCTGTAAGTGTATCTTTCTCTTAGTAACATCCTTAATGAGGGTGGTGTTCAAATTAAACTTTCAAATGTTCCCCATAGCCTCATTTTCCCACACCATCTTTTAAAGCAGTTCCCCCGAAATGTAGCGCCTCCAAGTTTATGTCCAACACAGAGGACAGAGGAAAGACAGTTTTCTATGTTGAATTTATGGTGTTTTTGAAGTCCAATATATAGATTCAGAGGACGGAGAGTTTCAATCTGCATGAGGATCTTTAGACTGAAACACAAGTCTTCTAGTCTGTTCTCTCTCTAGCAGTTGCCTGAGGACAAGGTTGCACGTCTTCAAGTCTTAGGTAAGGATCATCAGACGAGCATGGTTCACCGAACCACCTCTGTTCTAGTCATGTGGTAATCTGGAAATGCAGACGCTCCTGCGTGTGCTGACCTTGTCATGTGGTAGTATTTACAGGGTGTTTACAGTGGGCTCATAGGTTTCTTTTACATTATGAAACCTTGTAATTAAAAGATGGCGGTTAATGTGCTCAGTAATTAGTCTACACACAGATTCGCCATGCGTCATGTTCCCATCTAATCATAGTTTTCATGCCGTATATCTCCCAACAATGAGATGGTTCAATCATAGTAAACATATCACCTAAAATCTAAGAAGTATGTTTTCCTAGATTGGCTTTTGAAACCTGACAAATCAAATCAAATGTATTAGTCACATACACGTGGTTAGCAGATGTTAATGCGAGTGTAGCGGAATGTTTGTGCTTCTAGTTCCGACCATGCAGTAGTATCTAACAAGTAATCTATACATTTCACAACAACTACCTTATACACAAGTGTAAAGGAATGAATAAGAATATGTACATAAAAATATATGGATGAGCGATGGCCGAACGGCATAGGCAAGATGCAGTAGATGGTATAGAGTACAGTATATACATATGAGAGGAGTAATGTAGGGTATGTAAACATTATATAAAGTGGCATTGTTTAAAGTGACTAGTGATACATTTATTACATCCAGTTTTTAATTATTAAAGTAGCTAGAGATTTGAGTCAGTATGTTGGCAGCAGCCACTCAATGTTAGTGATGGCTGTTTAACAGTCTGATGGCCTTGAGATAGAAGCTGTTTTTCAGTCTCTCGGTCCCAGCTTTGATGCACCTGTACTGACCTTGCCTTCTGGATGATAGCGGTGTGAACAGGCAGTGGCTCAGGTGGTTGTTGTCCTTGAGGATCTTTTTGGCCTTCCTGTGACATCGGGTGGTGTAGGTGTCCTGGAGGGCAGGTAGTTTACCCCCCCGGTGATGCGTTGTGCAGTCCTCACTACCCTCTGGAGAGCCTTACGGTTGTTGGCGGAGCAGTTGTCATACCAGGCGGTGATACAGCCCGACAGGATGCTCTCGATTGTGCATCTGTAAAAGTTTGTGAGTGTTTTTGGCGCTGTTGCGCCTTCTTCACCACGCTGTCTGTGTGCGTGGACCATTTCAGTTTATCCGTGATGTGTACGCCGAGGAACTTAAAACTTTCCACCTTCTCCACTACTGTCCCGTCGATGTGGATAGGGGGCTGCATTCTTACATAGGTATTCCTCTTGTCCAGATGGGTTAGGGCAGTGTGCAGTGTGATTGGGATTGCGACGACTGTGATTATAATCTAAGAGAATTCTCTTGGTAGATAATGCGGTCGGCATTTGATTGTAAGGAATTCTAGGTCAGGTGAACAAAAAGGACTTGAGTTCCTGTATGTTGTTATGATCACACCACTTCTCGTTAATCATAAGGCATACACTCCCGCCCTTCTTCTTACCAGAGAGATGTTTGTTTCTGTCGGCGCGATGCGTGAAGAAACCAGGTGGCTGTACCGACTCTGATAACGTATCCCGAGTGAGCCATGTTTCCGTGAAACAGAGAATGTTATAATCTCTGATGTCTGTCTGGAAGGCAACCCTTGCTCGGATTTCGTCTACCTTGTTGTCAAGAGACTTTACATTGGCGAGTAGTATACTCGGGAGCGGTGCGCGATGTGCCCGTCTACGGACCCTGACCAGAAGACCGCCCCGTCTGCCCTGTCTGCAGCGCCGTTATTTTGGGTCCCCTGCTGGGATTCGATCCGTTGTCCTGGGTGGTGGACAAACAGAGGATCCGCTTCAGGAAAGTTGTAGTCCTGGTTGTAATGTTGGTAAGTTGACGTTGCTCTTATATCCTCCCGGCTGTATGTAATAAACCTTAAGATTTCCTGGGGTAACAATGTATAGGGCTCCTGAGTGGTGCAGTGGTCTAAGGCACTGCATCTCCGTGAAAGAGGGGTCACTGCAGCCTCTGGTTTGAATCCATGCTGAATCACATCCGGCCGTGATTGGGAGTCCCATAGGGCGGTGCACAATTGGCCCAGGATTGTCCATGTTTGGCCGGGGTAGGCCTTCATTGTAAATAAGAACTTGTTCTTAACTGATTTGCCTAGTTAAATCAAATATTTAAAAATGCATAGATATAGAACGGGTGTCCCCATTCAAGTCAATGTTATGCAGATTCTCCTATCCTATGCATTTAATCCGATCAGATAACTTTTGAAAAACTGGGCCGTGATGAACAGGGAAAACTCCTGACCCTACTAAGTCACAACTGCATTACCTTTCAGTGTAGACTAGAGACAATGGTTGATGTTGTGCACCTTTTGACCACCAGATGGCCCCAGAGGTTTGTTTTGACGATAGAGGCTCAACCGTAGGGAACATGGCTTTATCTGCTCTTTCTAAACAGATGGAAACTGTCACCCTATTCTCATCAGGCTCCTGGCCATCCATTTTCAGGACTCATTGTACTTTCATAATTTTATCTAAAACCTTTTTAAATGTCATTATTTTGCATCCTGAAGTGCTGTTTTGGCAAACGCTCATATTTTGCCTGACATTAGCTCATATTAGTTATGGAGCTGTCCTTTATTTTGCTTTTAAAGGATTACATATAACACATTTATTTGGGTAATATAAACCCAGGAGACTAGAGGAGTACAGTAGTGTGCATGGAAGTGGACTAGGGGAGTACAGTAGGGTACATGGAAGGGGGCTTGGGGAGTACAGTAGTGTACATGGAAGGGGACTACGGGAGTACAGTAGTGTGCATGGAAAGGGAGTACAGTAGTGTGCATGGAAAGGGATTAAGGGAGTACAGTAGGGTACATGGAAGGGGAGTACAGGACGGGACATGGAAGGGGACTAGTGGAGTACAGTAGGGTGCTTGGAAGGGGAGTACAGGAGGGGACATGGACGGGGACTAGGGGAGTACAGTAGAGTGCATGGAAAGGGAGTACGGTAGTGTGCATGGGAGGGGACTAGGGGAGTACAGTAGGGTACATGGAAAGGGAGTACAGGAGGGGACATGGAAGGGGACTAAGGGAGTACAGTAGGGTGCATGGAAGGGGACTAGGGGAGTACAGTAGGGTGTATGGAGGGGCCTATGGGAGTACAGTAGGGTGCATGTAAGGGGAGTACAGTAGGGTGCATGTAAGGGGAGTACAGTAGGGTGCATGTAAGGGGAGTACAGTAGGGTGCATGGAAGGGGTGTACAGTAAGGTGCATGAAAGAGGACTAGGGGAGTACAGTAAGATGCATGAAAGAGGACTAGGAGAGTACAGTTGGGTGCATGGAAGGGGTGTACAGTACGGTGCATGAAAGGGGAGTACAATAGGGTGCATGAAAGAGGACTAGGGGAGTACAGTAGGGTGCATGGAAGGGGTGTACAGTAAGGTGCATGGAAGAGGACTAGGAGAGTACAGTAGGGTGCATGGAAGGGGACTAGGGGAGTACAGTAGGGTGCATGGAAGGGGACTAGGAGAGTACAGTAGGGTGCATGGAAGGGGTGTACAGTAGGGTGCATGAAAGGGGAGTACAGTAGGATGCAAGGAAGGGGTGTACATTAGGGTGCATGGAAGAGGACTAGTAGAGTACAGTAGGGTGCATGGAAGAGGACTAGGAGAGTACAGTAGGGTGCATGGAAGAGGACTAGGGGAGTATAGTAGGGTGCATAGAAGGGGACTAGGGGAGTGCAGTAGGGTGCATGGAAGGGGACTAGGGGAGTGCAGTAGGGTGCATGGAAGTGGACTATGGGAGTGCAGTAGGGTGCATGGAAGGGGAGTACAGTAGGGTGCATGGAAGGGGACTAGGGGAGTGCAGTAGGGTGCATGTAAGTGGACTATGGGAGTACAGTAAGGTAATAATTCTAGAACTAATAATAATTCTATGGGAGTACAGAAAGCATAATTCTAGAACTGTTCTAAGAGAGAATAGTGAGTCACAGACAGAGCCTGTTGAGTGGGCAGTGGGCTCATTAGACCCCAGGCCATTTATGGTCATTTCCTGCTCAGTTGCTGGCTCAGCAGTCTCCTAGGGGACTGAGAGGGGTCTATTGCAGTACACCAGCACATCAGGAGGACCATGACTCCAAGCTCAGATGCCTTGTATTGTTTCATGATATCTTTATTGTATTTTTAATGTGTATGGATGCCAATTGGGCAGGAATTAGAGAGATGTTTTTCAACCTGTTGCTTCCCTACTAAAGGAAATCTGGATGGCGATCTTATCCTGCGAGGGCCTGTCTGGGTGCAGGTATTTTTGTCCAGCTAGCCAAAGCAGTTACATGCACAGCTGATTCAACTAATAAAGTTATAATTGAAAACGGTGTTTGGTTGATTAGCTGAATCAGGTGTGTTTCCGCTTTAGACAGAGTAAAGACCTGCCCTCTCAACGGCCCGTTGTTGATAAGATTGTCCATTCCTACTCGTTGCACCAATGAGATCACATTAATGGGGCTGTAGTATTTTTATATAATGGATAAACGAAGTCCACACTCATCATCTCTCCTGCTGTATGTATTTTTTAAGTTGGCATTAATCAGTGTGGTCTGGGTCATTTATCAGTATGTGCTGGATCATTGATCAGTGTGTCCTGGGTCATTGATCAGTGTGTCCTGGGTCATTGATCAGTGTGTTCTGGGTCATTGATCAGTGTGGGCTGGGTCATTGCCTGAGGGAATTTCAGCATGACTGCGGTGATGGGTGACGGGGCATCTCCTGTCTCACTATCAGCGAGAGGATGTGATTTATCATCAATACCTGGTGTCATAGAGCCTGTCTGGTCTGTGATCTCAGGTTAGAGTGGTCTTATCATAGCTCCTCTGCTATAACCTCTGACCTCTAGGACCTCTAGAACTGTGGGAAAAAACCTTCGCGGATAAGACAGGACAAGAGTCCCACATGAAAAAAACTATAGTATACTATGGTATAAATACTACATTATTCACTGTA
The DNA here is from genome assembly GCA_030435695.1 of Brachymystax lenok tsinlingensis. Lineage (NCBI taxonomy): Eukaryota > Metazoa > Chordata > Actinopteri > Salmoniformes > Salmonidae > Brachymystax > Brachymystax lenok. Next base: position 10,975,127 of record CM059797.1, on the reverse strand, counting down.
GTGTATTTGCGGACTTTACTGTAATATTCACTATTGTTGTTCTGGTCTAAAGTGTATACTGTAGTATTTACTGTAGTATACTGTAGTATTTATAGTTAACTGTAGTATAAATACTGTAGTAAAAGAACCGTAGTATATACTGTAGTATTTATGGTAGTGTTTTTGCAGACATTATTGTAGTATTTACTACAGTGTTTTGTTGCATTATCTTTGACATAGAAGTGGAGGCTTTCACCTGGAGGAAACATCTGGATAATACTAAAACTGTACATTTTCCATAACCTATAGGTAGGTAGGACTGGGATCTAAACAGATAGTTCAGCGCATCTGTTCTTTTCTATAACATGTAGGGAACAAAATAAATGGTCTATATTTGGCATATAGGATTCTCACTTATAGGGGGCACAAATTGGGATATGGGGGAGGGGGAATGGATAGGGTATATGCACATTAAATACTGTAGTTAAAAAAAGTGTAGTATGTTTATATCCCTTTGAGCATGGTGAAGCTATTAATTACACTTTGGATGGTGTATCAATACACCCAGTCACTACTAAGATAATTAATTCCTAACTCAGTTGCTTGAGAGGAAGGAAACTGCTCAGGGATTTCACCATGAGGCCAGTGGTGACTTTAAAACTGTCACAGGGTTTAATGGCTGTGATAGGATAACTTAGGATGGATCAACAACATTGTAGTTACTCTCTACAATACTAACCTAATTGACAGGGTAAAAAAAAGGAATCCTGTACAGAATGAAAATATTCCAAAACATGCATCCTAAATGCAACAAGGCACTAAAGTAATACTGCAAAAAATGTGGCAAAGCAGTTAACTTTTTGTCCTGAATACAAAGTGTGTTTAAGTTGGCGTAGCAGTAAGATGGCGTAGCAGTGTATTGTTCTGTCCCGTGTAAATATATATTTTTTCATTTTTTAGTATATATTTCAATATATTTCAATCTCTTTTTTTCCATTTTCGAATTAAATATTCGTCGCCAAACCCAAAATAGCCTCCAACACTCTACTCAGCAAATTGGATGTAGTCTATCACAGTGCCATCCGTTTTGTCACCAAAGCCCCATATACTACCCACCACTGTGACCTGTATGCTCTCGTTGGCTGGTCCTCGCTACATATTCGTCGCCAAACCCACTGGCTCCAGGTCATCTACAAGTCTTTGCTAGGTAAAGCTCTGCCTTATCTCAGCTCACTGGTCACCATAGCAACACCCACCTGTAGCACGCGCTCCAGCAGGTATTTTTCACTGGTCATCCCCAAAGCCAACACCCCCTTTGGCCTCCTTTCCTTCCAGTTCTCTGCTGCCAATGACTGGAACAAATTGTAAAAATCACTGAAGTTGGAGACTTATATCTCCCTCTCTAACTTTAAGCATCAGCTGTCAGAGCAGCTTAACGATCATTGTACCTGTACACAGCCAATCTGTAAATAGCCCATCCAACTACCTACCTCATCCCCATATTTGTTTTGGTTTTTCTGTTCTTTTGCTTACCAGTATTTCTACTTGCACATCCTCATCTGCACATCTATCACTCCAGTGTTAATTGCTAAATTGTAATTACTTCGCCACTATGGCCTATTTATTGCCTTACCTCCATACTTCATTTGCACACACGGAATACAGATCTTTCTATTGTTTTATTGACTGTACGTTTGTTTATGCCATGTGTAACTCTGTGTTGTTGTTTTTGTCGCACTGCTTTGCTTTATCTTGGACAGGTCGCAGTTGTAAATGAGAACTTGTTTTCAACTGACCTACCTGGTTAAATAAAGGTGAAATAAAAAAAAAAAATTAAAAAAAAAATTGGGGCAAATGCAATACAACACATTACTGAGTACCACTCTCCATATTTTCAAACATAGTGGTGGCTGCATCATGTTATGGGTATGCTTATAATTGTTAATGACTGGGGAGTTTTTCAGGATAAAAAAAGAAACAGAATGGAGCTAAGCACAGGCAAAATCCTAGAGGAAAACCTGGTTCAGTCTGCTTTCCACCACACTGGGAGATGAATTCACCTTTCAGCAGGACAATAACCTAAAACACAAGGCCAAATTTACACTAGAGTTGCTGACCAAGAAGACAGTTAATGTTCCTTAGTGGCAGAGTTACAGTTTTGACTTAAATCTGATTGAATATCTATGGCAAGACCTGACATTTTTTTGTCTAGTAGTGATCAACAACCCATCTGACAGAGCTTGAAGAATTTTGAAAAGAATAATGGGCAAATGTTGCACAAACCAAATGTGGAAAGCTCTTAGAGACTTACCCAGAAAGACTCACAGCTGTCGCTGCCAAAAGGTGCTTCTACAAAGTATTCACTCCAGGGTGTGAATACTTATGTAAATAAGATATTTCTGTATTTCATTTCAATACATTTGTAAAAATGTATAAAAACGTTTTTACTTTGTCATTATGGGGTATTGTGTGTAGATGGGTGAGAAAGAAAATCGATTTAATCCATTTTGAATTCAGGCTGTAACCCAAATTTGGAATAAGTCAAAAGGTATAAATACTTTCTGAAGGCTCTGTATATACAAAAGTATGTGGACAAATGATTGGATTCGTTGCTGACAGGTGTATAAAATCGAGCACACAGCCGTGCAATCCCCATAGGTAAACATTGGCAGTAGAATGGACTTACTGAAGTGTTCAGTGAATTTCAACATGTTACCGTCATAGGATGCTACCTTTCCAACAAGTCAGTTCGTCAAATTTCTGCCCTGCTAGAGATGCCCTGGTCAACTGTAAGTGCTGTTATTGTGAAGTGGAAACGTCTAGGAGCAACAACAGCTCAGCCGAGAAGTGGTAGGCCACACAAGCTCACAGAACGGGACTGCCGAGTGATGAAGTGTGTAGCGCGTAAAAATCGCCTGTACTCGGTTGCAACACTCACTACCAAGTTCCAAACTGCCTCTGGAAGCAACGTCAGCACAATAACTGTTCGTTGGGAGCTTCATGAAATGGGATTCCATGGCTGAGCAGCCGCACACAAGCCTAAGATCACCATGCGCAATGCCAAGCATTGGCTGGAGTGGTTAAAAGTGCATAGTGCCAGCTGTAAAGTTTGGTGGAGGAGGAATAATGGTCTGGGGCTGTTTTTCATGGTTTGGGCTAAGCCCCTTTGTTCCAGTGAAGGGAAATCTTAACGCTACAGCATACAATGACATTCTAGATGATTCTGTGCTTCCAACTTTGTGGCAACAGTTTGGGGAAGGCCCCTTCCTGTTTCAGCATGACAATGCCCCCGTGCACAAAGCGAGATACATACAAAAATCGAGATCGGTGTGAAAGAATTTGACTGGCCTGCACAGAGCCCTGATCTCAACCCCATCGAACACCGTTGGGAAGAATTGGAATGCCGACTGTGAGCCACGCCTAATCGGCCAACATCAGTGCCTGACCTCACTAATGCTCTTGTGGCTGAATGGAAGCAAGTTCCCGCGGCAATGTTCCAACATTCTAGTGGAAAGACTTCCCAGAAGAGTGGAGGCTGTTAAAGCAGCAAAGGGGGGACCAACTCCATATTACTGCCCATGACTTTGAAATGTTTGACATACTTTTGGTCAGTAGTGTATCTTTCTCTATGAACTACCTGAATAAATAGGATAACTCGTCTTCACTGATTGCATTCTTTATTATTCTCAATGTATGTAAAGTTGTATCGACCGTTCTCAGCTGTACCAACACAGGGACTCAGCGCCCCTAAAGATGGCGCCGTCAGAGAGGGCCGCCTCGCTTCTAGTCCTTAAGAAACTTTGCAGTATTTTGTTTTTTTTATGTATTATTACTTACAAGCATTTCGCTACACTCGCAATAACATCTGCTAACCATGTGTATGTGACCAATAAAATGTGATTTGATTTGATGTACTGCTCTGTGTGATGAGAAACAGAGACATCATGAAAACCGTGCAAAGAATCTCCCAGCCCAATCCTTCATCCAGGGAGTTAGAAAAAGAATGTAGGATAATATACTGTTACATTTGGATCACATTAATATGCACTGACATCACATTTAGATTTGATATTTATCTCATAATTAAGTTAACCTTAGGAAAACAAAGCACAAATCTAATCAGCGATACTGAGGGGAAGATTATTACTGTCAAACAGTGGGTTCATGTTCTTCCTGAGTGTCCTAACCTATATTTCTCCAAGGTGTGCAGTAATGAATGGTTGAGCCTGGTTCTCAGATTATTTTATTGAGGAGGATAGCAGGGTGACTGTCAATAGCTACAGGTCAGAACTACAGGCTGAGGGAAAAGTTTTGAGAGAGAGAGATGTTGGTACAGTATGTGGAGAATGCTTGGTGTTCACAGACGGAGGACAGTAGTCTTCTCTACTGACGTGTCCTCAGCTTGTTGATAGACTCAGGCCTGAAGACATTTATCTAACTCTGACCTCACTTTTCAGAGGATCCAAGACCCACAGTTGTTAGTGTGCTAGTAACACAGTGGCTACTGACAGACTGACAGACTTTCTATCATTGATTCCACCCTTCCTGATCCTAAATTGAGACCTTAGCTACTGACTGGCCACCTCTGGACTTATCTCTGCACCCAGAACCAAATCTCATGTGCGCTGGCCAGTGAACATTAATGTCACGAGAAACTACTAGAGGTTTTAATTAAGTCAGCTCTTTAGGCCATCCCAACCTGGTCTCAGAGCATTTCGTATTATTCTGTACGTAAATCCTTCACACTCCATTTAGTATGATATGTCACGCTTCGTATGGTATCTATTAATTTGTAGATATCCATCACCCATTTCGTATGATACGTTTACTGTAGTATTTACTATAGTATTCTACAGTGTATTTCAAAATTCTGTAGTAACTACTACACATGATCGAGGTGAATTTAAAGTGTGTAGTATAGTATTATACAGTATACTACAGTTTACTACAAAATTCTATAGTAAGTACTGTAGTATCTATAGTAAACTGTAGTATTTTTTCATATGGGGTGGAACACATCTTATCATGTTTAGTTTAGGCTGTGGGAACATCTCTTCACAGGGGTTTGTATCTTTTGAATGTCTCAGATTTATGTTTACAATAAAAAAATATATATACACTACCGTTCTAAAGTTTGGGGTCACTTAGAAATGTCCTTGATTTGAAAGAAAATGACATTTCTGGTCCATTAACTACTTAGGGAGCAGTGGGGCACCCCACTCCCGACACTACCCGGTGAAATGTAAGGCGCCAAATTCAAAATCCAAAGGTTGAATTATTAAACATTCATCAATATACAAGTGTTGCATAGTCATCAAAAGCTCTGCTTTTTGGCAATATCACAGCGTTGTCAGATTTCAAAAGGCTTTACCGGCGAAAGCACAACATTTGATTGTTTGAGGATAGCACCTACAATATTTAACCATTAGCATAAATTCATAACCCAACGCGGGTTTCAAAAAACGCATAAAATCGCTAATATAAAATCCATTACCTTTCGAAGAACTTCTGCTGAGCGCTTCCCAAGTGTCCAACAAAGACAATCCATGCTTCTTTTGTTAGAAAAAGTCATTTATTATATCCATAAATCTCAGTTTGGTTGTCACGTTATGATCATAAAATCCACCGTTGAGTCGCCCATTCAACCGTGAAGAGAACGCGTTCACATTATACCTATACACTTGTCCAAGAACAATCAAACATCATTGATAATGTATCCTTAGAAACACTTTTATGTATATTTACTATACTATTTCAACCGGATTATAAACTGGATGATAGTAAAGGAAAAAAACACAGCGTGCGCGAGTCCGTGAACGCGCTTCCTCTTCTGTTTACATCCGATGACTAGTTATAAATTCTTCTTCTATTACCATCCAGAGCAACCTAACATCACCAAACACTGTCTAGAGACTGTTGACATCCAGTGGAAGCAATAGGTACTGCAATCTTACTCCCATATATGGCTGTTTTCAATAGGGAGGGGTTCAAAATGAGGCAATGTGTCAAAAACACTTTTTCCAGGACAGAAATTCCTCAGGTTTTTGCCTGCTATATCAGTTCTGTTATACTCACAGACAATATTTTAACACTCTTAGAAACTTGTCTGTGTTCTTTTGCCCATCTTAATCTTTTCTTTGTTTTGGCCAGTCTGAGATATGGCTTTTTCTTTGCAACTCTGCCTAGAAAGCCAGCATTCCGGAGTCGCCTCTTCACTGTTGTCATTGAGACTGGTGTTATGCGGGTACTATTTAATGAAGCTGCAAGTTGAGGACTTGTGAGGCTTCTGTTTCTCAAACTAGACACTCTAATGTGCTTGTCCTCTTGCTCAGTGGTGCACCGGGGCCTCCCACTCCTCTTTCTATTCTGGTTAGAGCCAGTTTGCACTCTTCTGTGAAGGGAGTAGTACACAGCGTTGTACGAGATCTTCAGTTTCTTGGCAATTTCTCGCATGGAATAGCCTTAATTTCTCAGAACAAGAATAGACTGACAAGTTTCAGAAGAAAGTACTTTGTTTCTAGGCATTTTGAGCCTGTAATCAAACCCACAAATGCTGATGCTTCAGATACTCAACTAGTCTAAAGAAGGCCAGTTTATTGCTTCTTTAATCAGGACAAAAGTTTTCAGCTGTGCTAACATAATTGCAAAGGGGTTTTGGGCCTCTGTACGCCTATATAGATATTCCATAAAAACATCTGTCGTTTCCAGCTACTATAGTCATTTACAACATTAACAATGTCTACACTGTATTTCTGATTAATTTTATGTTATTTTAATGGACAAAAAATGTGCTTTTCTTTCAAAAACAAGGACATTTCTAAGTGACCCCAAACTTTTGAACGGTAGTGTATATTTAACCTTTATTTAACTAGGCAAGTCAGTTAAGAACAAATTCTTATTTACAATGACGGCCTATCAAAAGGCCTCCTGCTGGTGCTGGAGAAGAAGGCTGACGTTTTACGTGTTCCTATCCAATTGTGTTTTTTTTGTTTCTTTGCGTTATTTATTATTTCTTTACTTATTGTGTACATAATGTTGCTGCTACTGTCTCTTATGACCGAAAATAACTTCTGGACATCAGAACTGCGATTACTCACCACGAACTGACGGAATCCTTTTTTTCCTTTAACGAGTCTGCCGAGCCCGACGTGAATGACATAATGCCTTCCCCGGAACATCACTGCCTGGTATGGCAACTGCTCGGCCTCCGACTGCAAGGCAATACAGAGGGTAGTGCGTACGGCCAGTACATCACTGTGGCAAAGCTTCCTGCCATCCAGGACCTACATACCAGGCGGTGTCAGAGGAAGGCCCTGAAAATTGTCAAAGACTCCAGCCACCCTAGTCATAGACTGTTCTCTCTGCTACCGCACGGCAAGCGGTACCGGAAGCGCCTGGTCTAGGTCCAAGAGGCTTCTAAACAGCTTCTACCCCCAAGCCATCAGACTCCTGAACATCTAGTCAATTGGCTCCAGACTATTTTCATTGCCCTTTTGCACCGCTGCCACTCTCTGTTGTTATCATCCATTAATAGTCACTTTTAAAACTCTACCTACATGTACATATTACCTCAATTATCTCGACTAGCCGTTGCCCCCGTACATTGACTCTATACCGGTACCCCCCGTATATAGTCTCGCTATTGTTATTTTCCTGTTGCTATTTAGTGACTTGTTACTTTTATTTCTTGTTCTTATTCAAATGTTTTAATTTGTATTTTTTTTTTTTTACTGCATTGTTGGTTAGGGGCTCGTAAGTTAGCATTTCACTGTAAGGTCTACTACACCTGTTGTATTCGGCACATGTGATTTGATATGCTAAATTATTATTTAATATAGGACAAAACACACATCACAACAAGAGAGGCAACACAACACTACATAAAGAGAGACCTAAGACAACAACACATGACAACACAGCATGGTAGCAACACAACATGACAGCAACACAACATGGCAACACCACAACATGGTAGCAGCACAAAACACGGTACAAACATTATTGGGCACAGACAACTTTTCTTTCTTTATTTTTATTTCACCTTTATTTAACCAGGTAGGCCATTTGAGAACAAGTTCTCATTTACAACAGCACAAAGTGCAAAAAGGTAGAGACAACAATACATCGCACAAAGCAGCCACAACTGTCAGTAAGAGTGTCCATGATTGAGTGTCCACTATGTTGCGTCTAGTCTATGACACCAGGCTGGCTATCCACATAGCCTACTTTAAACTTCCTTCCCAGACATCAAGGCCTGCTGTAACCCTGTAGCACCTGTAGCCCGTCTTAACTAAACCACACTGTCTCTCAGTCATTCCTACCGCCTGTGACTCAAGCTTGGCTTCGCAGCTTTGAACTCTCTAGTGCACGTTAAACACACCATCACCAGATCCATGTAGATACACCACCATCGCCAGGCTTTGAAGTGTCCTGAATCACCAGTGAACAGTGGCCATCTTCAGACCTTTCAGACAACACCACTTCTCCCCTCTCCATTAGCCATTAAGGCCATAAAGGCTTTAGAGTGTTTGTGTTTATGGATCTGGGTGTCGGCCGGCTGTCTGTCTGTGAGTTCGTGTCTGTGCATGTGTGAGTGTGCGTGTGTGTATTCCTGCTTGCGTGCGTGTGTATGTGTGTGTATGCTTGCGTGTGTGTGCGTGTGTGTTTAGGATCCATCAGCTGCTTCCGGAAGTTCAAAAGGCCACACCACCACTACCAGGTTCATCTTCATTAATATTAACTGTGGGTTGATGTCATCTGTTTGGTCTCTGAGGGCCTGGCTGGATGTGATTAGAGGCTAGCTGGGCCAGAGCTTCTTTAGTGTCTTTTTTTTTAACCTATCTGTGGTTTAATGGACAGACATTTACACTGCTTGTCTTTGTTGTCCTCTCCCTCTCCTCTTCTCTCCTCCTCTCCTCCTCTCCTCTCCTCTCTTCATCTCCTCCTCTCCTCCTCTCTTTATCTCCTCCTCTCCTCTCCTCTCCTCTCTTCTCCCATCCCCTCCTCTCCATCTCCTCCTGTCCTCCTCTCTTCCCTCAGGCCGACGCTGCAAAAAAAGAGCTGCTTCTCTCTGCTTCCACCTGACAGCTGGATGTTCAGAGGGGTAAGTGGTTTACAATGTTATATCTATTGTTAGCCAGCATCCGAATAGGGCTGTGTGTGTGTGTGTGTGTGTGTGTGTGTGTGTGTGTGTGTGTGTGTGTGTGTGTGTGTGTGTGTGTGTGTGTGTGTGTGTGTGTGTGTGTGTGTGTGTGCGTGCGTGCGTGCGTGCGTGCGTGCGTGTGCGTGTGTTAACACTGCCATATTCAAACTCCTCTGTATTGATTACGACCATTCTGATTACAATGGATCTTTGATCCCTACTCAGGAAATGAAAACAATTTTTATTTTTTTCAATTAATGACATTGTCATTTTCACATGCAGGTCGTTACCCAGGATGTCCTGTTTGTCTCTCCCCTCTATGTTTGTCTGGAGGTAGGCTGAAAGACTGTCTGTGCCTGCCCATAGGGGCTCTCGGCAAAAGAAGTGCCCTATGTGGGGAATAGGGTGCTGTTTTGGACACAGGTAACTTGAGGCAGGGAGAAAACAAAGACGTGTGACAAAATGAACGTAAAGTTTCAGGAAACAATGTCCTGATATCAGAGCAGTTATTACATGGTAAGATATGGTAGACAAGACCAGAGACTTCTATTTGGAATATATCCCAATCCTTATATATTTTGAATATATTTTGAATATATTTTGAATATATTTTGAATATTACAATTTTAGCCTCTTTGGATGTGACTTCAGCTTTACCATGTTCATGCTGTGGCTGTAGATCAGTTAACTCAGGTCAGAGAGCCTGTCTATTTGAGGTCCTAGTAGCTGGAGGACTCCTGTCAATCAATGTAAACAGATCTTGTTCTGTCCTGCCTATCCTGTCCATGGCTTTTGGCCTCAGCTCAGTTCCCCCTCCTGCACATTGCTCTGACGCTAGCGCTGTGACAGAGACAGGGTCGGTTGGGCGAGCAGACAGTGAGTCTGGTGGTTGGAACAGCCAACACAAACAAGGCCAGGGGCTGGCACTTCGCTGGCATCTCACACCCAGAGATGAGCACTGGAATCCTGGACTGATTCAGTCGCTGGAGAGGGAAACAGAGCCCTGGCCTGACTTCCTTTCCTAGGTTAGATCACAACACTGTCAGTCTACTCTGCTGCGTCAGAATGTTGTTGAAGATGAAAGTTTGTTTGAAATATCAGTATTTTATTGTAAAACCAACACGTTTTGACAAATGCCTTTATTTGGGTCTGAAGCGTCTGTATGTTGTGTTGCACTTCAAAACTTTAAAAGTGTAAATATTCCAGAGATTTCAGCTGGAGCCACAGCAACTCCAGATATAGATATCAAACACACTTTATTACTTATTTTCTTCAGTAATTACTGACTTCTTACGTATTTCTTAATATGTCATTCATGTAACATGAAAAGAACAACCCTGCTGGTGTCAAGTGGACCTATAACATTCTGGGGTCCTTTAGAATGGCTTCTAAGCACAGACCATCACACTACTTTGGCTGTATTTCCCTGCGGTTGCCTTTGATTGCATGCCGTTTTTATTTGCGTTTGTGTGATTAAAACTGTCTGGTAAACAGTGACTGGTTTACATTGGCAGTGAGTGGATGCTTGATGGTATCAGTGAAGCCTTATTGTCAGTGATTGTGCCAGGAAAGGACAGTGTCTTGTAAGGATAGAGGGTTGGTATGTCTGGGATTGGGAGCGTGTGTGGTGGAGGCAGAACACGAACAGGAGGTTTCCAAAAAAGGAGTTTGCCCAAATACAATGCTTTAGACACACACAGCCAGACCATTTACAGCAACCAATCTATCTTCTGTACTCTGGAGAATGTTCCAAAACAACTGCTTCTGGCTTTTTCTTCTGTCGAAATGTGCTGTTTGTTTCTAAAGAATTAAAGGTATTCATATAGGAAACATCTAGCTAGTTACACTGAACAAAAATATAAATGCAACATGCAACAATTTCAAAGATTTTACTGAGTGGTCACAGACAGTGGTCTGTGATTGTGGGGGTATTGGGCATACTCTAAAAAATTCTCTAAACGACACTTTGTCTTATGGTAGAGAAATTAACATTAAATTCTCAGCTCTGGTGGACATTCCTGCAGTCAACATGGCAATTGCACGCTCTCTCAAAACTTGAGACATCTGTGGCATTGTGTTGTGTGATAAAACTGCACAAGAGTGGCCTTTTATTGTCCCCAGCACAGCACAAGGTCCACCTGTGTAATGATCATGCTGTTTAATCAGTTTATTGATATGCCACCACTGTCGAGGTGGATGGATTATTTTAGCAAAGGAGAAATGCTCACTAACAGGGATGTAAACAAATTTGTGGCCAAAATTTGAGAGAAATAAGCTTTTTTGTGCATATGGAACATTTCTGTGACTTTTTATTTCAGCTCATGAAACATGGGACCAACGCTTTACATGTTGGGTTTATATTTTTGTTCCGTGTAGTTAGAGCACAAGGGCATATGGAGTACATTCTACATGATTTATCAGAAGGCATTTACCCTCGCCTTATGCTAGCTAGCATATAGTTATTTTGGCATTACTATTCACTGACAAGATTTTTTGGAACCAACCAAAAAACACTTTGTCAACTCAACTGAAAAGAGCTTTTTGCTTGTCATTGTGTAATTTCAACAGGGCAGGCCACCCCTGGGTCTGGACATGTGTGTTGTGTGTGTGTGTGTGTGAGCGTGCATGCGTGCGTGCCTGAACCTGTACCTGCTGCAGAGGTTGTTTCCGTCAGCTCCTAACGGACAGCACAACGTCAACATCTCCCCATCAAAACCTTTTGTCTTCAGCACACACACGAGAAAACACACACACACACACCAAGCTGACCAATTTGTCATTGTGTTTTTCCTCGCTCGAGGCTGGCTGCAGGGTCACAGCCAAGTTGAGTGTGAATTAAATACAAAAGCATTAGCCACTACTCTGAGCGATGCTGTATCTATCTCAAGCAAGTCCTGCCGAGAGATTACGATAAGGTATCCTATCTAAAACACTGTAACAGGAACAGCTGCTTTCCTTCTGCCAGCAGTAGTTAGCTATGTAGCTGTTTAAATAAGCTGAATCATAGTGGAGGAATGAGCTTCTCTGTCTGGTCTGGTCTGGTTCTTCATGATGCCAGTGACTCTCACTACAGACTCTCAAATCCCAATTTGTAATAATTATCCCCTTCTTACTTTGATTTACATGTTTTGAGTGTCTCGGATTTACATTTACTATGTTACGTGTAGTCTATGAGGCCAGGCTGGCCATCCACATAGTATACTTTGTTTGATGCTATTTTCATAAATATGCGGTGAATTTTCAAAACTCTTAGTACAAAAATCCAAACTGTTAACACTTGTAACATGTACATTTTATTGTGCATTCATTTTGTTTGGAGACATCTTTCACCACACAACACTTCATCCAAAATATACATGTACTGTGAAATACCATGAGAACATTGATCACCAAAACACAACAAACTGATATCTTCTCAATGTAGTTGTATAAGCAACCAGTTCATCCAATAGCAGAACATGCAAGATACATGTTTCAAAATTGCCCTTTGAATGTATGCTAAAATACTGCAAATTACAGAACATTGTATTGTTTTCAAATTAGGCAATACACTTGCACTACCCATCAAAATTGACCCATCAAAAATGTTAAATAAAATGTCCATAATTTCTATCCCATTTGTGATCAAAGGTGTGATCATTGAAGACATCTTTCCCAATTATTGATGCAAAAAAATAAATGTATTGTTTAAATATATTTACAACATACAGTTGGTGTATTGTAGTCAAATTAAACAAATGAAATGAATGAAAGAAACACAATGTTTGCATCAAGCCTGGCTTGAGAATTTGGCCATTGTGTCTCATCAACATGGCAGTAAATGTCCTAATTTTTTATGCACCTGGGGGGAAAACCCTTTTGGCATGGACAATCCAAGCCTGACTTTGGTCTGGATTGATGTCATTGCATGCCTCATCCATGGCCTGAAGGAGAGTGGTACGCTCATGGGGATGGCGATCATGCACCTTCCGCCTGTATTATTGTGTATTGTAATGTACAGTATTGTACTGTAATTATGTATTGTAGTTGTCCTGTCTGTCTAAGTTATTAAGAGCATGGAACTAGCAACACCAGAGTGGTGGGTTCTATTCTCACTGGGGTAATATACAAAACTATGGGGACTCACGGTTGCCACTTTGGACAAAAACGCCTGCTTTGTAAATGGCACATATTACACTATTACAGTACTGTATTGGCCAATGCAGTTCTAGTGAAGCAGTGTGAACCCCCGGCCCCCATCAGAAAGACCAGAGCAACTTCATGTTTGATACGTTTACTGTATAGTGGATGCATTACATTCCGATCTCGTCGATATCTGATACAAAAACAAATCATCATAGTCGTAATAGTACATTACAGTATCATATCATACTTTATATGTTCATCATTTACAAACATACATTTTCATTATGTAGTTCTCAAAATCTGTAGTAGACAACACCAGTTTAAAATCTAGAGGTTTACCAAATGGTTAAGTGATTATCAATTAAGAGCAGTTGGAGTAAGTAAAATGTATTTAACAAAACGATAAGAAAATCATAACAAAAGTAATGTGAGCATTACAATGTGAAAAGCAATTACTTTATATGAACATGTATTGCAATGTGAAACGGGTAAGTTCGGTGAAAAATGGACTGGATGATTGTGTGGTGTACTTAGTCAATTGAAAATGCGCTTTGAGTTTTTAAACAACTGTCTTTTTGATGATCAGTTTTGTACTAAGCGTTGGGAAAATGTAACACATACTTGTGAAAATTGCACCTAAGTGATAGAAAAAAACTGTATTAGCAATTTTAAGCTATTAAAATCTTTCACTTTGACGGTGAACATTTGTGGGGGAGGGGGAAGCTTTGAAGGACAGTTAATTGACATTTTTCTTCTTCTTTAAAAAACAACTTCTTTCCCCATTGGTGTACTTTTTGATAATTCAATGTCCTGTTCACTCTCACAGTACCATTAGCCCCTACAATGTCTCGTGATCTGAAGGATGTACATCATCATGGTATACAATAAGTATCCTCACTTGAAGACACAGGGTGGGAATTACACTATTGTATAGTATCCTCACTTGAAGACACAGGGTGGGAATTACACTACTGTATAGTATCCTCACTTGAAAACACAGGGTGGGAATTACACTAGTGTATAGGATCCTTGCTTGAAGACACAGGGTGGGAATTACACTATTGTATAGTATCCTCACTTGAAGACACAGAGTGGGAATTACACTATTGTATAGTATCCTCACTTGAAGACACAGGGTGGGATGAAGACAGTTAAGTGGTTGACTATGTACCTCTATAGAGGCTGACAGGGTATGTTTTATTTCAGTGTTTCCTGGCTCCTGGTACAGAACAGCACAGAACATGGGAGTAGTCCTCCCTACCTCTCTGTCTCCTACCTCCCTCGTTCTGTCTATTTCATAGCAGGGAGAGCTGGAGTCAACTCACTCTGACTTGTTTTCCGATTTGTTAGCCACATAACACATTTCCATCCAAATGTATTAGTAGTGCATAGTTCGTACACTAAATACAAATGACTATTCATGATTATTCATGATATAATGAGTTACAATAAATCATTATAAAGTGTTGCTATCTTCTTTGTCTCAACACAACACTGTATCAAGTTTCAAGTTTTATTAGTCATGTATTTATCTCCAGGGTATGAACGTTCTGTTCCTTCAACCTGGAGAGGCTACGACTGCGGTCCCAAATGGCACCCCTATTCCCTACATAGTGCACTAGAGAATAGGGTGCCATTCATGTTCACTCATGTTCTCACCAACTCTCTCCTCCACCATTTAAACTGACACTGAGTTCTAAGGAAACCTGTTCTGGCTAAAGGTTTTACAATTTGTAAAATTTTTCCTCTCATTTTAGTGTTATCGTCTGACCTGTTCCTATGAGTGTAATAAAGACTGCTACCATAAACAGTACCAGTCAAAAGTTTGGACATACCTACTCAGTCAAGGGTGTAACAGTGGTGGCGGCTTCCCTAACTTAAATTCTATTTCTTTTTACAAACATTTCGGGCGCCAGACAGTTTTCTAAAACTGACAAAAAAATCAAACAACCCGGATAGCAAACAAAAACCACTGATTACACACAAAACAAATATTTCAAAGCGGGCTTCAATTTAACTGGAATTTATTACATAGTGTCCATAGCCATTATATAAAAAAAGGTAGTTATTTCGAAAAAGCAAAAACCAAACAAACAGTAATTAAATGTATTCACACAATCACATAAACGCTCTAAACGAAATCCCAGGTCATACTGGTCATTCTCTAGCTGGCGTCCACACTGGCTTTCGTGTCCATATTCGCCAAACTTTTCATATAACAAAAGAAAAGGAAAAAACATTGGATTCACATTTCGGGTAGAAAATCAAACAAAATGCAAAACTTCAGAGATCAGCGATAATGCATTCAACTTAAACAATCAAAATCACGGATAAACAATAACCAACTGTGCGGATGTGAATGGAATGCGTGTGTATCTGATAAGCGTGTGTGAATGAGTGTAGTGCGATGCAGCGTCGGTACACTAACCAATTTTGGCGGAGGAATCGCAAACTGGAAGTAGATGGACCCGCCGGCTCCAGGAAGGAAGTTTAACGCGGCCTTGGACTTGAGAGTGGACCGCTCACCAACAACAACGGTCTTTGAGGTGCGTCGCTATGGAAATCGCCAGACTCCACGCCGCATCAGGCGGCGTCTTGGGAAGCCTCAGTCCAAGCACCTCCGTCTTCCACTCCCACATGGTAACCTTTTCCGCCGGTCTCCTTCTCATGAATCAAAACATACCCGGTGGCGTCCTCTTTCCACCTGGTTAAATAGGCCTCGCCTCCCATTTCCCTTTCCGTTAATGGTGAAAGTAGCGCGTAAGCATGGCCTATGGTTTACTGCACTGTCACCTCTCTCCCCCTGAAAGAAAACAACCCATGGTTGTTTATTTGTGAGTGTTAAAAATCCCTGAAACTCCTCTTCTCCATCAGAGTTGTCTTGGAATATTTTTAGGAGTTTTTCCTTACTTTGGGACTCTAATTCTTCGGCTGTCGGGTAGCACATTTTCATATTGCACACATGGGTTGTTCGAACATCTTCCCCAGTAGTCTCAGTGCAACCACGGTAATTCAATGGACCCAGCTGTTTTATTACACGGTAAGGACCTTTCCATTTCCTTGCGAGTTTGTAGCAGTGAATTTAGCTTTTGCACTAGATTGTGGAAAGTTCCTTTATCCACACGGTCTTCTTCTTTAAATGTTAGTTCCGTCTGTGTTTGTTGTAGTTTCTTGTTTGTCTAACATGAGCTTTTTGCTGTTTTCCATAGCTTTGGATTGAAGCTGGGTTAAACAATGAACAACATCGTATGCTGGCACATCAGGAGTGAGATTTTTACATTGGAGAAGTTTGTCCATTGGTCCCTGTAGCTTTCTTCCAAGTTGCAGTTCCGCTGGAGTCATTCCGATGGTCTCTTGGACAGCAGAATTGATGGCAAATCTGAACTCTGGTAAATATTGGTCCCACTTGCTGTGATTTTCATCTAGGTATGCCGCTATCATGTATTTTAGTGTGCGATTGACTCTCTCAGTCATGTTGGTCTGAGGATGGTATGCAGTCGTCAGTTTAGGAGTTACATTCCATTTTTCACAGACCTCCTTAAATACAGGCGATACAAATTGTGTACCCCTATCGGACAGCAGGAAATCAGGCACACCCCACCTGGTCAGAATTTCCTTCTTGAAAATGGCAGCAACTGTTTGTGCAGTGGCATTCCGCGCATGGGGAACATCTCAACCCAGCGAAAGTGAAATAGTCAATGAACACTAAGAGATATGCATTTCGGTTCGAACTACCTGGCAATAGCGGCCCCATTATGTCCACACCCAACATTTCATGGGGGTGAGTGACAGTGGTGTGTTGCATTTGCCAGCAGGTTTTCGATTGTCACTCTTAAGTTGTTGACATTTTACACATCTCTTTACCCATTGCTTGACATCAGTCCACATTCCTGGCCAGAAAGCCACTTCTTGAATTCTCTTATAGGTCTTGAATATCCCTCCATATTACTCAAAGGCCCAGCATGATAATGCTGAAGTACCTGTTGAATGAGGCTACTAGGAACCCAAACACGATAATGCAGCTGGTGGTCAGCCAGGTGAACTTTACGGTAAAGCTTGTCTTCCAGTACCTCATATTGTTCTTTCAGGTTGTCATCACCGTCTGCCATGGTCTGCATTATTTTCATGATTCATGGTGTCTTTATGTTGTTCTTCCAGATCTTATCCAGAGATTGGGAGAACCTCCTGACTCCTGTGGCTGGCATACACATTGCAACTCACACCGATGGGGATTCGAGAGGCGTCAGGTGCCACATTTAGCTTTCCCTTCCGGTATTCAACAATGAAATCAAATCTCTGCAGTCGCAGGCCCATCTGATTAAGCGACTTGAGGTCTTGGTGGACCCCATCACCCATTGCAGTGCCGAGTGGTCCGTAACCACAGTAAACAACTTGTGTTCCAGATAATGCTGCCACTTCTCCAGAGCCCAAACTACTGCCAAACATTCTTTTTCCGTCACAGAATAATTCACTTCAGCTTTGTTCAAAGCTCTGCTAGCATAAGCTATGACTTCCTCTTTCCATGGTCCCTCTGTGTCAACACAGCGCCCAGACCGGTCTCACTAGCATCTGTGTAGACAATGAAGGGTGCTGTAAATTTGGGTGTCCCAGAATGGGAGGTGTCATCAAGCTTCTTTTCAGCTGCTCAAAAGCCTGCTGACATTGGCGTCCACTGGAAAACTCTGTCCTTTTCTTCAGGGCATTGAGAGGTTCAGCGATCTGTAGAAAAGTATGGAACAAACCGGTGGTACCATCCAGCTAAACCAAGGAATCGCTGGACCTCCTTGAGGTTTCTTGGAATTGGGTAAACGAATAGCCTCAACTTTGCTGGAATCAGCGGAGATGCCCTGAATACTCACGACATGGCCTAGGAACGCGCTAATTCCTGCAGACAGAATTTGCTTTTTAAGGTTGATAGTCAGGCCTGCTTTTTCCAGCTTGTATAAGACACTCTGGATGTCAAGGAAGTGCTGTTCAATAGTTGGGGAATAGATGATAATGTCATCTATGTACACAAAACAATTGTACCCGTAGTTCACCCAAAACCGTTTCCATTAATCTTTGGAAGGTAGCTGGGGCATTTTTCAATCCAAATGGCATAACATTAAACTGAAATAATCCAAATGGTGTAATAAATGCTGTCTTCGGCTGTACTTTCAGGGTCCATGGTCACCTGCCAGTAACCGCTTATTCAGGTCAATGGTTGAAAAATAGCAGCTCCAGAAAGGGATTCCAAGATCTCTGCGATGTTTGGCAGTGGGTATGCATCACTTTCGTAACAGCATTTACCTTACGGTAATCTACACAAAACCGAGACTCCATCTTTTTTGGGACAAGGACAACAGGTGAGGCCCAGCCTGAATGAGAAGGTTTCACAAAACCTGCACTCAACATTTCTTCAAGTTGTTTCTCCACAACAGCTTGTTTGGCAGGAGACATCTGCGATAGGGTCGTTGTTTTATTGGTACTTGTTGGGTGAGGTAAATCACGATGTTGGAGAACATCAGTGCGACCTGGTCTGGCGCACATACCTCTGGATTGGCCTCCAGGACTTAGCGTAGCTGGCATTTTCCATCAGCGGTAAGTGGCGTCATTCACTGCACTGTCCAATAAAGTTTTTGATGTCCATGTCATCTGTGCCGAAGGTACATTTGGAGTTGAGGGTGGGATTGAACTCAAGAGAGATACTCTGGTTGGTACTACCTTGTTGCTCTCCTTTTCTGGGTCTGTTCTCAGGACACTTGCACAGCCTGGTTGGAATGGGTATTTCACGTCAGGAGTAGATTTGAAGGTATACTTTTTGTCGATTACACTTGTTGTAAACCACTAAAGAAGATAAAATCCAGGCCCAGGACTACTGAATATGACAGAGCTTTGGGTGCTAGAACTGCAGCTGGTATGGTGAATACTTTATCATGAAGATTAATTGAGACATTCAACCATCCAAGAGGAACCTCTGCTTCACCGTTAGCAAGATACAAAGGTCCGAGTGCCCAGGGTTGGAGATCATGGGGTGATTGAGCAATGTTCTTCCAGAGAAACTCATGGATAAAGGGTATAGCTTGCACCTGTGTCCACAATGGCTTTTCCCTTCCATGAGCCAACACTGACAGGCACAATTAACTGTTGAGGCAGCTGACAGGATTGATAGGAGTAGATGATGTACTTCTAGATGTAATGGTAAAAAGGGGTTTACCTGGGGGTGTTTGAGAATTCTTCATAGTTGAAGTCACTGAATTGTGGGAATGTTGGCCAGGCGGCGGTGAGTGGAAATTCCGTTTGTTACTAGGTTGCTGATAACCTGAAGACTGGGTGGATTGAGCTGGAGAAGTAAAGTGAGGGCATGTACCTGGTGCGTGAAGTCCTCTACATCGCCAACATTGTACAGTAGGTTGGACAGGAGTCATCCTCTGGGTGAGGCTACCCCAGTTTTGGAACCAGCTTGGCTGTCACTTCGCTTCTGTTGTTCATGGTCTTTCTCAGTTGGTGACCCAGTCAGACCAACTCTTCCACGGTAGTTACATGGCTACGAAGATGACTAGCGAGGTAAGGTTTTATGTTTTTAAGGATCATCTTAACTATGTCTGCTTCAGTTAAACTTGGTTTCCACCTTTACAGAGGGCTCTGTAGGTAAAAGCAAAATCCCTAATGGACTCCTTTTCGCCTTGAATCCGATAGCGGACACGTTCAGCCAACTCATCTTCATAGTCCTCAGCTAGAAAAGCAGCAAGAAAAACAGACTGAAACTCACTCCATGTTGTAACAGATGATCTTGCAACTTCCCACCAGTCCGCAGCGCAGTGCCATAGAAAACTGTCCTGAAGGTGGCCAAGATGTCAGCGTCCATTAGAGGATGTACAGCGAGAAAGTCTTGACATCGTGTTATGTACAACAAAGGATCCGGGTCATCAGCTGGTCTTCCAAGCGGGAAATGTTAGCTTGAGGTGGTCAGTTTTAACAACAGTAGCAGGGGCTGCTGAATGAGTTGCTTGTGATGGTGAGGTAGATAAGGGGTTATGAAGAGAAATACTTTTCCCACTTAGGTCAGTCATTCTTTTTCTTGACTCTCAAACTTTGCTTCCATTTTAGTTTGCTGTTCTTTCATGGTTGTGGACAATTTGTCAGTGAGTAATATCAATTGACTACTTTTTCCAGCAGTTGATCAGAATCCTTCTGAAAGTGGTGTTGAACTACTTGAAAGGTCCTGTTGAATCTCAGACTGCAACTGTTGCACCATGAAGCGCACTTCTGTCACTAAGGTAGTCTCTACCTTTTGGAGTTCCTTAGCCATCATAATTTTCATAGTTTTAATTTGTCTGATCTGACTCAGTTTCCGCTTGCTGCTTGTTTGCAGATAATGTAGTGGAGAGTTGTTGCTTGATTTCGTCCATCTTTCCCACGAGTTTAGTGATCTGGCTCTCATGGCTGGGCCAGAATTAGGCGCTAGTTCCTTAGTGAGTTTAGTTACAGCTTTTTCCTGTTTGGTCATGAAATCATGCAACTGGTCCCAGTTACCTTGTGCTCGTGCAGTGAGTTGACCAATCTCTCTTCCAGGTGTTGGGAGAGTTCTAGGCAGGTCATACTGCACCCCTGAGAAGATGAAGAAAGTGGTGGTGAAGCAGCGGCTGGAGATGATATCTCAGGTGATGGAGTGCATAATTGCATGGGTTCTGGTTCCTGTGGGAAAGGCTGAGTTGGAGTGCTGCCACCTAATGGTGTGGGCACAAACTGCACATGTGGTCCTGGCTGCACAATGCGACTGAACTGGGTGGGCGTATGGTAGAAGGTTGGAACATAGGATTCTTGAGGAGCTGGGCCGGGTGCACAGGTGGCCAATTAGGGAGTGGCCACATCCGAACCTCCATTTAGACAAAGGTTGAGTGTGCGGAAGGGTACTCTGCCATGATTATGTAGAAGAAATATGATATCAATAAATGATGCAATAAAAAAAGTGTTGCAAATCAGTATTGTATATGTCAGTTATTTCATATAATTTACATTGCATTTTAATTTTACAAATGTAGTCTCCATTTCACACAGTTCAAACATTAAGCAAGTGGCTCAAAACAATTGTCCACAAGTCAATCAAAAAACATTAGATAAATTAGTCACAGATCACCAATCAATCTTCCATGTAGTCACATAATAGATTTCAATTAAAGTTGCTCTTCATTACGATTTCATCAAAAATTGTCGGCAACCAAGAAAAGTCAGTTTACCGGAGGTTCAAAAACTTCCCAACATTTTCAGAAGAATATAATTCAAGTAAGTCACATTCAGAAGTATTCACACTCAATTGTTTTCAAGGTCCTGTTTGGGCGCCACTCTGTAACAGTGGTGGCGGCTTCCCTAACTTAAATTCTATTTCTTTTTACAAACATTTCGGGCGCCAGACAGTTTTCTAAAACTGACAAAAAAAAATCAAACAACCCCGGATAGCAAACAAAAAACCACTGATTACACACAAAAACAAATATTTCAAAACGGGCTTCAATTTAACTGGAATTTATTACATAGTGTCCATAGCCATTATATAAAAAAAGGTAGTTATTTCGAAAAAGCAAAAACCAAACAAACAGTAATTAAATGTATTCACACAATCACATAAACGCTCTAAACGAAATCCCAGGTCATACTGGTCATTCTCTAGCTGGGCGTCCACACTGGCTTTCGTGTCCATATTCACGCCAAACTTTTCATATAACAAAAGAGAAAGGAAAAAAACATTGGATTCACATTTCGCGGGTAGAAAATCAAACAAAATGCAAAACTTCAGAGATCAACGATAATGCATTCAACTTAAACAATCAAAATCACGGATAAACAATAACCAACTGTGCGGATGTGAATGGAATGCGTGTGTATCTGATAGCGTGTGAATAGTGTAGTGTGCGATTGCGCGTCGGGTACACTAACCAATTTTGGCGGAGGGAATCGCAAACTGGAGAGGGTAGATGGACCCCGCCCGGCTCCAGGAAGGAAGTTTAACGGCCTTGGACTTGAGAGTGGACCGCTCACCAACAACAACCGGTCTTTGAGGTGCGTCGCTATGGAAATCGCCAGACTCCACGTCGCATCAGACGGCGTGCGCGGGAAGCCTCAGTCCAAGCACCTCCGTCTTCCACTCCACATGGTAACCTTTTCCGTCGGTCTCCTTCTCATGAATCAAAACATACCCCGGTGACGTCCTCTTTCCACCTGGTTAAATAGGCCTCGCCTCCATTTCCCTTTCCGTTAATGGTGAAAGTAAACGTAAACATGGCCTATGGTTTACTGCACTGTCACAAGGGTTTTTCCTTATTTGTACTACTTTCTACATTGTAGAATAATAGTGAAGACATCAAAACTATGAAATAACATATGGAATCATGTAGTAACCAAAAAGGTTTTTAACAGATATATTTTATATTTGAGATTCTTCAAAGTAGCCATCCTTTGCTTTGATGACAGCTTTGTACACTCTTGGCATTCTCTCAACCAGCTTCATGAGGTAGTCACCTGGAATGCATTTCGATTAACAGGTATTAAAAGTTTGTTTATGGAATTTCTTTCCTTCTTAATGCATTTGAGCCAATCAGTTGTGTTGTGACAAGGTAGGGGTGGTATACAGAAGATAGCCCTATTTGGTAAAAGACCAAGTCCATATTATGGCACAAACAGCTCAAATAAGCAAAGAGAAATTACAGTCCATCATTACTTTAAGAAATGAAGGTCAGTCAGTCAGGAAAATATCAAGAACTTTGAAAGTTTCTTCAAGTGCAGTCACAAAAACCATCAAGCGCTATGATGAAACTGGCTCTCATGAGGACTGCCACAGGAAAGAAAGAACCAAATCAAATCAAATTTTATTGGTCACATACACATGGTTAGCAGATGTTATTGCGAGTGTATTGAAATGCTGAAGGACCCAGAGTTACCTCTGATGCAGAGGATACGTTCATTAGAGTTACCAGCCTCAGAAATTGCAAATCTTCACAGAGTTAAAGTAACAGACACATCTCAACATCAACTGTTCAGAGGCGACTGCGTGAATCAGGCCTTCATGGTCGAATTGCTGCAAAGAAACCACTACTAAAGGACACCAATAAGAAGAAGACACTTGGTTGGGCCAAGAAACACGAGCAATGGACATTAGACCATAGGAAATCTATACATTGGTCTGATGAGTCCAAATGTGTGATTTTTGGTACCAACCACCGTGTCTTTGTGAGACGCAGAGTAGGTGAACGGATGATCTCCGCATGTGTGGTTCCCACTGTGAAGCATGGAGGAGGAGGTGTGATAGTGTGGGGCTTCTTTGCTGGTGACACTGTCTGTGATTTATTTAGAATTCAAGGCACACTTATCCAGCATGGCTACCACAGCATTCTGCAGCGATACGTCATCCCATCTGGGTTGCGCTTAGTGGGACTATCATTTGTTTTTCAACAGGACAATGACCCCAAACACACCTCCAGGCTGTGTAAAGGCTATTTGCCCAAGAAGGAGAGTGATGGAGTGCTGCATCAGATGATCTGGCCTCCACAATCACCCAACCTCAACCCAAATGAGATGGTTTGGGATGAGTTGGACCGCAGAGTGAAGGAAAAGCAGCCAACAAGTGCTTAGCATATGTGGGAACTCCTTCAAGACTATTGGA
The DNA here is from genome assembly GCA_030435695.1 of Brachymystax lenok tsinlingensis. Taxonomy (NCBI): domain Eukaryota; kingdom Metazoa; phylum Chordata; class Actinopteri; order Salmoniformes; family Salmonidae; genus Brachymystax; species Brachymystax lenok. The sequence goes on along the minus strand of CM059797.1, from coordinate 10,951,242 downwards.
AAAGCATTCCAGGTGAAGCTGGTTGAGAGAAAGCCAAGAGTGTGCAAAGCTGTCATCAAGGCAATGGGTGGCTACTTTAAAGAATCTCAAATATAAAATACATTTTGATTTGTTTAACACTTTGTTACTACTTGATTCCATATATGTTATTTCAAAGTTTTGATGTCTTCACTATTATTCTACAATGTAGAAAATAGTACAAAAATAAAGAAAAACCCTTGAATGAGTAGGTGTATCAAAACTTTTGACTGGTACTGTACTTCATTGCAACGTTTCAACCAGAGTTAACTGGGTGCAGTGATCTATTTTTCTCTGAGGATTTCTTTTCCCATGTGGAATTCCACCTGGGGGACGTGTGCAGTCTGGAGTTGGCAGCCACTAGTCAAGAGTCAGGCTCTACCTGGCACTTTCTTTAATCTTTTGCACCCTGCACCTGGATAATTGCTAGCTGTGTGTGTATGTGTTCACTACAGTTGAACTGTGTGTCCTGTTGTGGACCTGTTGTTTGTCCTTTTCCTAACCTTTAGAGTAACTTGTGTCACGATCGTCGTTATAATAAATGGACCAAGGCGCAGCGTGCGTAGAGTTCCACATATTTAATAAATGTGAAACATGCAAAAACAACAAAGAAATAACTGCTCTGACAATAAGTAGTGCTCAACGGCACAAAACAATATCCCACAAACACAGGTGGGAAACAGAACAACCTAAGTATGATCCCCAATTAGAGGTAACGAAAAACAGCTGCCTCTAATTGGGAACATACACAAAACCAACATAGAAACAAAACAACTAGAAAACCCCCCTTAGTCACGTCCTTACCTAAAACACCATAGAGAACCCCGAGGGCTCTCTATGGCCAGGACGTGACAACTTGCGGCAAATCTCGAAAGTATTCTTGTACTCTCGGCCCACAAGACTAGGACAACACGATAACATGTTGTTTCCAGTGAGGTTGTCTAATATTGTGGCCTATACGCTGTTGGCTATAGCATTAGCTATAAAAAAAATCTACAAAATATCATATTGATCAGCAAACACCTTGAGTGATGTTTTCAGACAGGAATTGGATTGAAGCATTTAAAATATATATATATATACACAGTATATCACAAAAGTGAGTACACCCCTCACATTTTTGTAAATATTTGAGTCTATCTTTTCATGTGACAACACTGAAGAAATGACACTTTGCTACAATGTAAAGTAGTGAGTGCACAGCTTGTATAACAGTGTAAATTTGCTGTCCCCTCAAAATAACTCAACACACAGCCATTAATGTCTAAACCGCTGGCAACAAAAGTGAGTACACCCCTAAGTGAAAATGTCCAAATTGGGCCCAAAGTGTCAATATTTTGTGTGGCCACCATCATTTTCCAGGACTGCCTTAACCCTCTTGGGCATGGAGTTCACCAGAGCTTCACAGGTTGCCACTGGAGTCCTCTTCCACTCCTCCATGACAACATCACGGAGCTGGTGGATGTTAGAGACCTTGCACTCCTCTAGCTTCCGTTTGAGGATGCCCCACAGATGCTCAATAGGGTTTAGGTCTGGAGACATGCTTGGCCAGTCCATCACCTTTACCCTCAGCTTCTTTAGCAAGGCAGTGGTCGTCTTGGAGGTGTGTTTGGGGTCGTTATCATGTTGGAATACTGCCCTGCGGCCCAGTCTCCGAAGGGAGGGGATCATGCTCTGCTTCAGTATGTCACAGTACATGTTGGCATTCATGGTTCCCTCAATGAACTGTAGCTCCCCAGTGCCGGCAGCACTCATGCAGCCCCAGACCATGACACTCCCACCACCATGCTTGACTGTAGGCAAGACACACTTGTCTTTGTACTCCTCACCTGGTTGCTGCCACACACGCTTGACACCATCTGAACCAAATAAGTTTATCTTGGTCTCATCAGACCACAGGACATGGTTCCAGTAATCCATGTCCTTAGTCTGCTTGTCTTCAGCAAACTGTTTGCGGGCTTTCTTGTGCATCATCTTTAGAAGAGGCTTCCTTCTGGGACCACAGCCATGCATACCAATTTGATGCAGTGTACGGCGTATGGTCTGAGCACTGACAGGCTGACCCCCCACCCCTTCAACCTCTGCAGCAATGCTGGCAGCACTCATACGTCTATTTCCCAAAGACAACCTCTGGATATGACGCTGAGCACGTGCACTCAACTTCTTTGGTCGACCATGGCGAGGCCTGTTCTGAGTGGAACCTGTCCAGTTAAACCGCTGTATGGTCTTGGCCACCGTGCTGCAGCTCAGTTTCAGGGTCTTGGCAATCTTCTTATAGCCCAGGCCATCTTTATGTAGAGCAACAATTCTTTTTCAGATCCTCAGAGAGTTCTTTGCCATGAGGTGCCATGTTGAACTTCCAGTGACCAGTCAGTATGAGGAAGTGTGAGAGCGATGACACCAAATTTAACACACCTGCTCCCCATTCACACCTGAGACCTTGTAACACTAGCGGGTCACATGACACCGGGAAGGAAAATGGCTAATTGGGCCCAATTTGGACATTTTCACTTAGGGGTGTACTCACTTTTGTTGCCAGCGGTTTAGACATTAATGGCTGTGTGTTGAGTTATTTTGAGGGGACAGCAAATTTACACTGTTATACAAGCTGTACACTCACTACTTTACATTGTAGCAAAGTGTCATTTCTTCAGTGTTGGCACATGAAAAGATATACTCAAATATTTACAAAAATGTGAGGGGTGTACTCACTTTTGTGATATACTGTGTGTATATATATATATATATATATATATATATATATATATATATATATATATAATTCTAATGAATGCAGAATATCGATCAACACAAGAACGTTTTCAAATTATGAAACATAAAGCAAAATGAATTAAATAAAACATTTTGGATTGAAGCATAAAGTATCAGTAGGTCAATGCGTCGACATCATTGATGCTAATTACAGTTGTCGTTATTAAAATGGACATACTTGCTTTATTAAAGGTATAGTCTCGACCACTGTTGTCTTGAGGACTTCAGTCCGTCCCCCCCATTCAGGAAATGCTTCCAGGAAGTTGTGGCTCACTGTAGCTTCTTAGATTCCTGTTAGTTTCCTGTTAGCTTCCTGTTCTCACAAGCAGCAGTCTGTTAGGTGAACAACATCCTGTCATACACCTACTGTAATGTAGGCAGTTAACTAAATACTTTACCATCCACTGCACAGTTGTTTTTTCCCCAAATATGGGCAATGCTGTTATCAGGTTATCTGTGTCACCAGGGCTGGAATGACGAGTGATTGAAAAAAACATTTATTGATTCCCATAGGGGAAATACATTAGATTTGATATGTATGATCACATTCAATGTGAGGGTAAACACTGGTTTGCAGGCTATAAAAGTATTTCACACTGTCACACATTTCCCACAGCATGGATTTTCTTCAGTGGAAATAAAGCTTTTAAGGCATGTAGTACTGCCAGTTCTTTATTGACCTCAGTAATGGGTGTGAGAAGTGGGCCACAGAACTTAATGGTCATGAGGAGAGGGCAATAGCACTGCACCCCTAATATTGCTCTCTTTGTTTGTGGCCAGAGACTGCATTGTCTGTCAGGCCGAGAGGTAGCAGGGCAGGAGGGTGGGCGGTGCACTAACTTTTCGGACGAGAAGAAGAAAAAAATTGTGTGGTCTGTCGGCCTTTGTGACTCGTCAGGCCCGATATAGCATCAGCTCAGTTTCTCCTCTCGCTACATCCTGTTGTGAAGCAGCGCGACTCGGCCTCGTCTGGCTTTCGCTCATGCATGGGACTCTCTCTCTACCACACACTCAAACAGACACAGGCACATACACACCTCTGTGGACCCTGTGTGTGAAGAGCAAGCTGGATGTGAGACCCTTGTTTCCTGGGCTAGCAGAGGAGCAGACTAGATCTGAGTCTGTGTGACCTGGGTTATCTGAAGAACGGGGTGGATCTGGGCTAGCAGTGGCCCTCAGTGGGAAAGGAAACCGTTAACGTGACTCTGGGGAGCAAACCGGCTCAGGGGTCCCTCATGATGGGGTGTTGTCTGTTTGTGCATCAGAAGGTGAGTAAGAGGAGAGGTCCTAAATGTACCAACCCTGCTCTGGAGGATAGTTATAGTGAGAGTCCTACTAGCACTGCTCTGGAGGATAGTTATAGTGAGAGTCCTACTAGCACTGCTCTGGAGGATAGTTATAGTGAGAGAGTTCTATCAGTGTTGCTCTGGAGGATAGTTATAGTGAGAGTCCAACCAGCGCTGCTCTGGAGGATAGTTATAGTGAGAGTCCAACCAGCGCTGCTCTGGAGGATAGTTCTAGTGAGAGTCCAACCAGCGCTGCTCTGGAGGATAGTTATAGTGAGAGTCCTTCCAGCGCTGCTCTGGAGGATCGTTATAGTGAGAGTCCAACCAGCGCTGCTCTGGAGGATAGTTATAGTGAGAGTCCTACCAGCGTTGCTCTGGAGGATAGTTATAGTGAGAGTCCTACCAGCGCTGCTCTGGAGGATAGTTATAGTGAGAGTCCAACCAGCGCTGCTCTGGAGGATAGTTATAGTGAGAGTCCTAACAGTGTTGCTCTGGAGGATAGTTATAGTGAGAGTCCTACCAGCACTGCTCTGGAGGATAGTTATAGTGAGAGTCCAACCAGCGCTGCTCTGGAGGATAGTTATAGTGAGAGTCCTACCAGCGCTGCTCTGGAGGATAGTTATAGTGAGAGTCCAACCAGCGCTGCTCTGAAGGATACCTGAAGGAGTCCTACCAGCCCTAAAATGACCATGTCTTTTATATTTTTATGTTTCAGCCTGCATTACAAGTTAAGCGATAGTTGAATTGCATAACCTGTTGGAAGCCAATAGTCAGGCAATGTTAGTAGTACTTGATCCTGCTTAGCTAAGGGAATGCATAAACGGCATAATTATTGTCTCAAGGTATAACATTCTTTATTCAATCTTGAACATCATATGTAATGTTCTATTAGTAGGTTATGCAACACATTTTTTTTGCATTGTCCAATCACACACTACTTACTACCTTTTAGGACAGACCGGTCACATATTAGTGAGATGAACAGGTCTTCACAACATCCTCTGGTCTGGAGGAAACATGTAGTTTCACTGTATAGTCAAACAGAGAGCTAGTCACCATCTGTTGTGTCCCCATGCACTCAATGATCTGTATCATAAGGTGTGTGTGTGTGTGTGTGTGTGTGTGTGTGTGTGTGTGTGTGTGTGTGTGTGTGTGTGTGTGTGTGTGTGTGTGTGTGTGTGTGTGTGTGTGTGTGTGTGTGTGCGTGCGTGCGTGCGTGCGTGCGTGCGTGCGTGCGTGCGTGTGGGAAGACTTGTCACCTGTCACTCTATACACAAAGTGTTACATGTTCCTTGGACCGGCTGCACCTGCTGTGCCTCTAGAGCAAAGACGTGCCTTAACGTGAACTAGGCTGAGTGAATACAAACTAGTGAAACGTATTGACACTAAGCTAACACGTTCTTTATGTATGATTCTTTCTACTGGAAGAAATGTATTTATTTTTACCTGGTGTTGGTCTACGAGATGGGGGCTGGGGGTTATAGGGCTTGGGAAGTTGCACTGGAGAAGGGCAGGGGGTTGGTGATGGAGAAGGGCAGGGGGTTGGTGATGGAGAAGGGCAGGGGGTTGGTGATGGAGAAGGGCAGGGGTTGGTGATGGAGAAGGGCAGGGGTTGGTGATGGAGAAGGGAAGGGGGTTGGTGATGGAGAAGGGAAGGGGTTGGTGATGGAGAAGGGCAGGGGTTGGTGATGGAGAAGGGCAGGGGTTGGTGATGGAGAAGGGCAGGGGTTGGTGATGGAGAAGGGCAGGGGTTGGTGATGGAGAAGGGAAGGGGGTTGGTGATGGAGAAGGGCAGGGGTTGGTGATGGAGAAGGGCAGGGGGTTGGTGATGGAGAAGGGCAGGGGGTTGGTGATGGAGAAGGGCAGGGGGTTGGTGATGGAGAAGGGCAGGGGGTTGGTGATGGAGAAGGGAAGGGGGTTGGTGATGGAGAAGGGCAGGGGGTTGGTGATGGAGAAGGGAAGGGGGTTGGTGATGGAGAAGGGCAGGGGGTTGGTGATGGAGAAGGGAAGGGGGTTGGTGATGGAGAAGGGCAGGGGGTTGGTGATGGAGAAGGGAAGGGGGTTGGTGATGGAGAAGGGCAGGGGTTGGTGATGGAGAAGGGAAGGGGTTGGTGATGGAGAAGGGCAGGGGGTTGGTGATGGAGAAGGGCAGGGGGTTGGTGATGGAGAAGGGCAGGGGGTTGGTGATGGAAAAGGTAAAGGGGGTGGTGATGGAAATGGTGACAAGGGGTGATGCTGCTGAGTTGTTGACTCCAGGCTTCATCATACTATCCATGTCAGAATGTCTCTTCAAACTAACTGCATATATATACCAATATCTTCAATATAGATCTGTCACTCAAGTGTTAATGAAGAAATGTTAATCATAAGATAAAGCTCTTTGTAAAGTTTCACTATTCATTGGAAGTGAATCTTTCCGTTCCATGAACTATGACAGGTTTCCTTTCAGTCTAACCAGTTGTGTTTCTCTGAATGCTTAATAAGATTTCAAATAATGATGACCTAGAATAGTCAGTTTACCGGAAAATGTTTACTCCAGAAACTACGGTAAAACTACGGGCGGCAGTCATTTCCTATTAAGAAAAGTTTTCATCATATGTAACATACATTCTCAATCATCATTATTCACGAGACATTCAGGACTATCCATAATCTTGGTAGCATCCACATTAATGTAGAAGTGTTTAGAAACATATTCTATTCTTATTTACAATAAAAGTAACCCCCGAAATTAAATAAATTTCTATTGGGCACAAAATAATCTGAAACACAACCAAAACAAACAGCAAATGCATCCAACAACTTTGTAGAGTCACAAGCTTGATGTAATCACTAGGAACATGGGACCAAATACTACATTTTTTACTACTTTAATACACATGAAAATGTCCCAATACTTTTGGCCCCCAAAAATGGGGGACTTATGTACAAAAAGTGCTGTAATTTTTTACTGAACTAACCTCTGGAGTACAGAGCCAAAACAACAACAAAATGATCACGATCCCAATACTTTCGGAGCTCACTGTAAGTGTTTAGATACATCTGTGCTACCAAGACTCTTTGGATAAGGCTTCCATACAGTATGTAACACGCTCCAAACAACACACCTGTCCGCGTTGTGCTCCATGTTCCCCATTGTTCAGCTCGAGAAGATCCGTTGGGGTGTGTTGTGGTATTCTGATTTACAGTAGGAAGGATGTGTCATTGTCGTGTTCAGTTCAGCTCCAGAAAATGTGTGTCCGTCTGTTCTGCTGTTAGAATGCTATGTAATGTTGTATTCCGTTAAAGAAGGACTTCTATCTCTGCCATAGCAAGTTGGCAGGCCCCAGAAATATGCAGATACTGTACATCTCAGAAGCCCCGTACACACTGACGTTGTACAACTTATTTTACATAACTGTGAGTTTTTATGTACAACAATAATTACTCAAGCGTTGTGGAGAGATGTTTGTGCAGACAAACTCTCCGTTGTTTCAGGCCAAATATACATCAGTTGTACAACCTGAGTGTACCGTGTTGTACTGAGTTCACATCCATAATTCATCTTTCTCTCTGTGCTTCCTGTGTTCCATTACATACATTGTTCAACTGCTCTCCCTGACCTCAGAGAAGCCCTGGAAGCCAAGCTGGAGAACACTTGTTGTCATGGGAATAGGGCAACAATAATAACACACTACAGCCTGTGGAGAATACAATGCCAAGTAGTAGGAAACAGCGGATGGAATCCATTTAGACTAACTGCTGCTATGCCTGTAAATATAGCAGCCTAGTTTATCTACTAAAATAGTTGGGGAAGTGCCAAGTATTAAGTGCACCAATGATTGACTTACTGTATGCTGGATTTATGTTAGCCTTAGGCACATGCATGTTTCATTCCTATCGAAACTCTGAATCGGAGTATGAAAAATATAAAGAGGCTATACCTGTTCTTCTCACTGGCCTCATAGCCTCCATATAGAAAGAGGCTCTACTTGTTCGTCTCACTGGCCTCAGCCTCCATGCCTTTTAACCTTTATCAATCACGAAAGACCCTAAAGGTTAGAAACCTCTTTTGGTTTTCACAGGTCAACCTGTAGCTTAGCAACCGTGTGAGGTAGTAAATTACTTTTATTCAATTGCTCTCATGTTACCTAACTTCAATGTTCTCCCTAAACCTCACCCTTTGTGTTGTTGTGTGTTTGCAGAAGAAGAGGAAACAGAGGAGGGATGTGGACTCTCTCAGCCTGTGCAGCCTTGACATCAACGTGAGTACAGATTCATCTCAGAACACTGGCTTTGTCTTCACCCCTCCTTTTCCAGTCTATCACTATCTCTCTGAGATCAACTTGTTAGGACCATCTTAACCACCCTCTTTTCCACTCTATCGCTATCTCTCTGAGATCAACTTGTTAGGACCATCTTAACCACCATCTTTTCCACTCTATCGCTATCTCTCTGAGATCAACTTGTTAGGACCATCTTAACCACCATCTTTTCCACTCTATCGCTATCTCTCTGAGATCAACTTGTTAGGACCATCTTAACCACCCTCTTTTCCACTCTATCGCTATCTCTCTGAGATCAACTTGTTAGGACCATCTTAACCACCATCTTTAACTTATGGTCCCTCAGTTCTTACCTTTGTACGGTAGCTCCCCAGCTCCCGTCTCTCCTCCCATTACCGGTAAGTGATATTCTAAATTGGTGATAATGGGTGATTGAACAACACTGTTCAGGAGGGAGAACTCTCTGTCTCTCCCCCAACCCCTCCTCTCTCTCTTTCTCTCTCTCCCTCTCTCTCTCTCTTTCTCTATGGTTTGTGTGATGCAGACAACAACTTGCTTTTCTCTCTGGTCATTACGAGACTCTCTGCTTCCCTAAAGGTCAGGCCATTTCCAGGCCTATTTCTATCTCCTAAGGTCTGTGCTACCTAGAACCTTTAGTGAATAGCAGAAGTAATAGCTGGGTATTTATAAAACCGACTGTCAACATTTTGTTCTCCTTGGTTGGGCCAATGCTAAAATGCTGAAGTACCGTACAATGCTATTGGCACGTTGGCTGTGTTCACATGGACGTTAATTGACAGCCAAGTCCAAATTCTTAGTTAGCAGCATAAAACCACAACAACAACATCAATTGCTCCGAAGCTGTACTTTCAAAGACAAGACTGAAGAAACCTTGACACTCCAGACAGTGTGTAGCTCAGTCAAAAAACAAAATGGTTTTGGGTGGTGTCAGGGAAAAATGCTTCATGGCATCAGTGATAAGTTACAGTACAGTATATGCCTTGAACTTGTGTTGGCTGTTGGCTGTTTCCACAGAATACATTGAGCGTGTCCAAACACAAAACCAACCATGTGGAATCTGCTTCAATGTGTTTTTCTACTTAGCTCCTCTTAAAAGTGTCGAGGCAGCAGATCTGGGTGATAATGGAAGCTGTGAGTGTATCTGGGTGGGGTGTCAGTTGATTGACAGGTCCAGAGCTGGCGAAGACAAAGCTGGGTGTGGGATGGATGAGGTCAGATGTGAGGTGGAACTGTTGTGTTTGAATGCAGAGCATTGTTTTTAAAACAGCACTCCTCCCTTTACCGTTTTAAAATGATATAACTCAGGTTGTATAGTCAGACAGAAATAGGAAACATTTATCCAATGGAATGAATTGCTTATTTTAGATACAAATGGTTTCTAATAGATTCAGTCTATTTTTTGATTATCTTGTAAACACTTCATTGTGTTATTATCTTTAGCTATAGACAGTCCAACTTGTTTTCATTATTCTAGTCAACACATTCATTACCTACAGTACTACTATTATTAAGGGTTTTATTTTTTAATTCATACATTTTTATTCAAAAGCACATCAATGATAAGTACTAAACTATTATTTTAGGAGTTACGACTAGGCCAGGTCCTGTGTAATGTAATCTAGCCCCGTGTTAGTTTGACTGGAGTCCATGGCAAGCGGAGTGAAGGACTGGGCAGGACCAGAGCTTGAACTAGGGCAGGGCTAGATCTAGGACCAGCGATACAGCCAGGGGTAAGGGTAGGGGGGTGATGTGGTGCCACGTGCCTGTTTGGCCTGTGTTCAACAGTGTGACTGACTGACTTGCCTGGTCGGCTCACACAATGGCCAGGCCTCGTATCGACAAGGCCAAGCCTCTGCTGGCAGGGGACCACTGGAAAAGGAAAAGGAGGCCAACTATTGTTTCTCCCCCTCTGTTTCTTCTGCTGAGGAACCTATTGATCGCTATCAAGCGACTCAACGGTAAATCTACAATAACAAAAACATGCTGTGGATTGTCGTAATAGGCTGTACACTCGTTAACGATAGCAGGGGCAGATGGGATGTGTGCACTGCTGGAGCTAGGAACACAAGCATTTCGCTACACCCACAATAACATCTGCTAAATACGTGTAATACAATTGGATTAGATTTTTTATTTGATTTGATGCTTCTAAACCAAAGCCACATGTATTCCACATAGGACGCTCCTCTCGATTTATATTGGAGTCTATATATTGTAACAAAAAATTATGTTGATAAAACGGATAAGCGCACCCCCATGGAAGCTTTCTTGATGCTTCCCCGAATTGCTACAACATGTAGAACTTTGCTCCAAACTTTATTTACCAGGGTTCAACAACAGCACATGTCAGTGCTCTTGTTCTGTAGACCTGTGCATTCCACATCATAGCTAAATATGTGAAAGGCATTCAACCACTCTTTGAGGAAAATGGCAAATGTCTTAGTTGTTGATTTGACCCTAATCTCGTGTTGCCACACTACCATGTCTGGTTTTCACTCGGCTATTGGAATGAACGTGAGACAGCCAGAAACTGAGTTTCATCTGGGGGGCACCTGTAAGTAACAACTCAGCACAATTTAGTATTCTGTCTAAATCTGTCTAATCCAGCATGAGAACAGTTTCATCTGGATTTGAGGACTAACACATTATTGGCATTGATTTTTGGAACTGGCTGCCCACTCACCACAGGACACAACCACACAACAAGACAAATGAGACGATTAAAGTATTCAATCTGGACCAAACACAATCCCTTTATTCTGAGCTAAACATGGCAACTTAAAGGGAAATGTCATATTCAGCACCTCCAGCACCACAACATCAACATACAGTATGTGAAAATGGCACGTTTCTATGTTCTGTAGTAAAAAAGATAGAGGACGATAAGTGTTTCCAATGACATCGTCAATCAATTAGTAGACAATTAGTGGGCAATTAGTAGTCAATTAGTAGACATTGCCTCCTCATAAATTGTTAAAATCACATGAAGCACACAGATGATGTCATTGGAAACACATCTTCCTCTAACTTTTTCACTACAAAATATATAAACACGCCATTTTCAGATACACTACATGACACCTGCTTGTTAAACATCTCATTCTAAAATCCAGGGCATTAATATGGAGTTTGTGCCCCCTTTGCTGCTATAACAGCCTCCACTCTTCTGGGAAGGCTTTCCACTAAATGTTGGAACATTGCTGCGGAGACTTGTAACCAGAAGGTTGCAAGGTCGAATCCCCGAGCTGACAAGGTAAAAATCTGTCGTTTTGCCCCTGAAGGCAGTTAACCCACTGTTCCTAGGCTGTCATTGAAAACAAGAATTTGTTCTTAACTGACTTGCCTAGTTAAATAAAGGTTAAAAAAAATTGGGGCAGGTAGCGTTTGCTTGGCATCCGCCAAACCCATACATGTCCGTCAGCCTGCCAGATGGTGAAGCGTAATTCATCACTCCAGACAGCGTGTTTCCACTGCTCCAGAGTCCAATGGTGGCAAGCTTTACACCACTCCAGTTGACGCTTGGCATTGCGCATGGTGATCTTAGGCTTGTGTGCGGCTGCTTGGCCATGGAAACCCATTTCATGAACCTCCTGACAAAAGTTATTGTGCTGACGTTGCTTCCAGAGGCAGTTTGGAACTCGGTAGTGAGTGTTGCAACCGAGGACAGACGATTTTCACTCACTTCAGCACTCGGTGGTCCTGTTCTGTGAGCTTGTGTGGCCTACCACTTCGTGGCTGAGCCGTTGTTGCTCTTAGATGTTTCCACTTCACAATAACAGCACTTACAGTTGACCGGGGCAGCTCTAGCAGGGCAGAAATTTGACGAACTGACTTGTTGGAAAGGTGGCATCCTATGACGGTGCCACGTTGAATGTCACTGATCTCTTCAGTAAGGCCATTCTACTGCCAATGTTTGTCTATGGAGATTGCATGGCTGTGTGCTCGATTTTATGTCAGCAACAGGTGTGGCTGAAATAGCCCGAATCCACTAATTTGAAGGGGTGTCCACATACCTTTGTGTATATAGGATATGTTGATGTTGGGCTGGTGTTGGAGATTAATATGAAGTTGAACCTTTTAGAAAATGTTCCTTTAAGAGTAATTGGATTCACGTGAGAAAGTTGTTCTGGGCTGTAAATCAAGTTTATTTATATACCCCTGTGTGTGTGTGTGTGTGTGTGTGTGTGTGTGTGTGTGTGTGTGTGTGTGTGTGTGTGTGTGTGTGTGTGTGTGTGTGTGTGTGTGTGTGTGTGTGTGTGTATTTGGCTGGATACAGGCGTGCCAAGAGTGGAATATTTAACAGGACAGAGAGGAATAAACAAACCACAACAGCCTTCAACTGTCTAGACCATTTTACACTAACAACCTCTGTCACTAAAATAAAATCTATTTTGTGAGAAAGAGAAAGTATACGAAACATTTATTTGATTAGAACCATTTACAGTATGCCATAGTGTATACTCTATCCAAGTTGGCCCAAGCACTCTGTAACAGACTCCCTTGGTATCACGTAAAATGGCACAACACCTCACTAAATGTAAACAAAACTTCAGCCCAACAAGTAGCAGAGCACAGACATTATCTCCTACTTGGATTATATAGAGACTTGTATGCTATATTTTGGTTCCAGGTAAAACCCTTTTCGGTTCCACGTTGAACCGTTTTGAGATCCATACACTGTAGAACCAAAAGGGTTGTACCTGGAACCAAAAAAGGGTTCTTCAAAGGGTTATCTTATGGGGACAACCAAATAACTCAATTAGGTTCTAGATAGCACAAAGAGTGTCACACAGCTCTAATAAAACAACTACTAGGCTGCTATCAGTAACCCATCCCATAGGGCGACGCCGGGTTAGGGTTGTAAATAAGAATTAAGAATCACTGTCACTACAGCAGTGTGTCAGAATATTGTGTGTGTCGGAATAATCTTTTACAATGATGTGACACGTCACTGTCACTGTAGCAGTGTGTCGGAATATTGTGTGTGTCGGAATAATCTTTTACAATGATGTGACACGTCACTGTCACTGTAGCTTGGGCCTTTCTAGAGAGAAGGCTGGTAAAGGTAGTCATTATTATGCATTGAAGTCCCCCAGTTTGATTGTCATGTTTTTATCGGGACAGACAACAATAGGCATCTGTCGTCTTCTGTCTAGTCATGTTTGTTTGAATTCAATATGAGCTCGATTGGTTTTTCATTTTGCATTTGCGTCAGCAGCTTCAATTGTATGGGATGAGCCATTCACTCTTGTGAGAAAATAGATGGCCTCTGATGTAAGCAGCTTTGTAATACAGAAGATACTCACTCACTCATTCATTCATTCATTCACCATAGAGCAGGTAACTGAGTAGTAGTCTACTGGACCAACCAAGTTTGTGGCCAACAGGTCACATTCTCAGTCTCTCATGAAGCCCTAAGCTTATTAAGATCATATTCTGCATATTGTTCAGTGGAAGATGTGTCAGATCTGTATCTGATGTTTGTGGTGGGGTCAGAGGACTCAGAACCGGCTCTGTGGTGATGATCCCACACATGGCACTATTTCCTCTGAACTATCTCAGCCAGGTACAGCAGGCAAATAGTCAACATTTCGCAGGTCTCTCTTGGTCAAACAGACCAGGTTCTTTCTGAACCCTGGCAAAGCGAGGCTAATAAACATTGTTCAGAGATTCTTAAAAACAAACAAGTGAAAACTGTGAACAATGTGCTTGTGTCTGTGAGCTGGGGATAAAATATATCCATGTCAATTCCTTTTTGCCTTGAAATGCCTCTTTAAAATGATGTAACAGACTGAAGTAAAAACAACAAGCCAAAACAATGGCCTTAAAACCAACTCAGTGGAGACTTGAGGATGGTCCCCTTAAGACAACACATCAGTCCGTGTTTTGCCCCAACAACGTCCTGCCAGGACTGACAAGTGAAGTGCTACATCTGTGTGTGTGTGTGTGTGTGTGTCTGTCTCTCTGCCTGTCTGCCTGTCTGTCTGTGAATGTCTGTCTGCGTGTGTGTGTCTGTCTGTCTGCGCGTGTGTGTGTGTGTGTGTGTCTGTCTGTCTGTCTGTGCATTATAGGCCAGTGTTAGGGCTGTAGCCTGTTTGTCAGAGGGTCACCAGTATATTTCAGGACAGGTGAGTCAGGGGTTTACCTTCCTGTGTTCCTCGGGCCAGAGAATAGAGACCACTGCTCTATCCTGGCGGACAGGAAGCCTGACATCAGTTGGCATTGTATAAATAACCTTGCCATGACCTCCACCCCCTCCCTTTCTACAATGCAGCCTAATATAGTCTTGAAGACATGGTTCAGGTTTGTAATAATACAGGTACTACTTAGGTACATAACACTGTGCTGCAGTGAACCAAATCATTCGCCAATTAGATGTAGTTCATGTCTGGCATGGATATTATTCACAATATGCACCCAATAAAAAAACACAGCACATGGACAGTGGGATTATTACGTGATCATTGGATAGTTGTTCTATGTAGAGAATTTGTTGATAGATTCACATAACCATCAGCAGTCCTAGAAGACACAGTAATCAGTAGTCCTAGAAGACACAGTTATCAGTAGTCCTAGAGGACACCATTATCAGTAGTCCTAGAAGACACAGTTATCAGTAGTCCTAGAGGACACAGTTTTTATTAGTCCTAGAGGACACAGTTATCAGTAGTCCTAGAGGACACAGTTATCAGTAGTCCTAGAGGACACAGTTATCAGTAGTCCTAGAAGACACAGTTATCAGTAGTCCTAGAAGACACAGTTATCAGTAGTCTTAGAAGACACAGTTATCAGTAGTCCTAGAAGACACAGTTATCAGTAGTCCTAGAAGACACAGTTATCAGTAGTCCTAGAAGACACAGTTATCAGTAGTCTTAGAAGACACAGTTATCAGTAGTCCTAGAGGACACAGTTATCAGTAGTCCTAGAGGACACAGTTATCAGTAGTCCTAGAGGACACAGTTATCAGTAGTCCTAGAGGACACAGTTATCAGTAGTCCTAGAGGACACAGTTTTTATTAGTCCTAGAAGACACAGTTATCAGTAGTCCAAGAGGACACAGTTATCAGTAGTCCTAGAGGACACAGTTATCAGTAGTCCACCAACAAATCCATGATAATCAAAAGTTTCAACAAGCATTTCTCTACGGCTGGCCATGCTTTCCTCCTGGCTACCCCAACCACGCCAATAGCTCCGCCCCGCGTCTACTTGTCCAAGCCTTCCCAGCTTCTCCTTCACCAAAATCCAGATAGCAGATGTTCTGAAAGAGCTGCAAAATCTGGACCCGTACAAATCAGCTGGACTAGATAATCTGGACCCTCTCTTTTTAAAACTATCTGCTGCCATTGTTGCAACTCCTATTACCAGTCTGCTCAACCTCTCTTTGGTGTTGTCCGAGATCCCAAAAGATTGGAAAGCTGCTGCGGTCATCCCTCTCTTCAAAGGGGGTGACACCCTAGACCCAAATTGCTATAGACCTATATCAATCCTGCCCTGCCTCTCTAAAGTCTTTGAAAGCCTAGTTAATAAACAGATCATTGACCACTTCGAATCCCACCGTACCTTCTCCGCTGTGCAATCCGGTTTCCGAGCTGGTCACAGCCACGCTCAAGGTACTAAACAATATCATAACCGCCATCGATAAGAGACATTACTGTACAGCCGTATTCATTGACCTGGCCAAGGCTTTCGACTCTGTCAATCACCACATCCTTATCGGCAGACTCAACAGCCTTGGTTTCTCTAATGATTGCCTCGCCTGGTTCACCAACTACTTTGCCGACAGAGTTCAGTGTGTTAAATCGGAGGGCCTGTTGTCCGGGCCTCTGGCAGTCTCTATGGGGGTGCCACAGGGTTCAATTCTTGGGCCGACTCTCTTCTCTGTATACATCAATGATGTCGCTCTTGCTGCTGGTGATTCTCTGATCCACCTCTATGCAGACGACACCATTCTGTATACTTCTGGCCCTTCTTTGGACACTGTGTTAACTAACCTCCAAACGAGCTTCAATGCCATACAGCACTCCTTCCGTGGCCTCTAACTGCTCCTAAACGCTAGTAAAACCAAATGCATGCTTTTCAACCGTTCGCTGCCTGCACCCGCCCGCCCGACTAGCATCACTACCCTGGACGGCTCTAACCTAGAATACGTGGACAACTACAAATACCTAGGTGTCTGGTTAGACTGTAAACTCTCCTTCCAGACTCACATTAAACACATTAAACACTCCAATCCAAAATTAGATCTAGAATCGGCTTTCTATTTCGCAACAAATCCTCCTTCACTCATGCTGCCAAACTTGCACTAGTAAAACTGACTGTCCTGCCGATCCTCGACTTCAGCGATGTCATCTACAAAACAGCTTCCAATACTCTACTCAGCAAACTGGATGCAGTCTATCACAGTGCCATCCGTTTTGTCACCAAAGCCCCATATACTACCCACCACTGCGACCTGTATGCTCTAGTCGGCTGGCCCTCGCTACATACTCGTCGCCAGACCCACTGGCTCCAGGTCATCTACAAGTCCCTGCTAGGTAAAGCCCCCGCCTTATCTCAGCTCGCTGGTAACCATAGCAGCACCCACCCGTAGCACTCGCTCCAGCAGGTATATCTCACTGGTCACCCCCAAAGCCAATTCCTCTTTTGGCCCGCCTTTCCTTCCAGTTCTCTGCTGCCAATGACTGGAACGAACTACAAAAATCGTTGAAACTGGAGACACTTATCTCCCTCACTAGTTTCAAGCACCAGCTGTCAGAGCAGCTCACAGATCACTGCACCTGTACATAGCCCAACCAACTACCTCTGTCACGATTATCTTCTGAAGGGACAGACCAAGACGCAGCGATGTAGCCAGAATACATGATTTAATGACAAACGGGACGAGACGGAACAAAACAATAAACGAAGAAACAAGACGTGAGCCCTAACGCTAAATACTAGACTGGACAAAGAGATCTAAACCTAACCACGACGGAAGAAACCTAACTAAACACGAAAGACAAGAACCTGAATTAACACGATAACCATGACAAAACATAATCAATAACCCACGAAACAAAAGTGCAACTCCCAAATATATATATGGTTCCCAATTAGAGACAACGAGACTCAGTTGCCTCTAATTGGGAACCATTATCCCAACATAGAAATAGACACCTAGAAAACACAAACCCTACACCAAAACGAAACTAACACGCTCCAGCCTGTCATCTCAGGCCTGGGCGTTACAGTACACCCCCCCAAAGGCGCGGACTCCGGACGCGCCCAAAAGTCTGTGGGGGGGTCTTCGGGTGGGTCCCTTTGTCCCAGGTGGGGGCTCCGGTGCTGGCCGTGCTGGTCTGATGTCACGCACCGGAGGCCCTGGACCCTTTCTTGGAACTCTGGTGCGTGGAGCAGAAGCTGGGCGTACTGGGCTCATGATGCTCACGGTAACTCTGGTGCGTGGGGCTGGAGCTGGCCGTACTGGACTCGTGACGCTCACTGGAACTCTGGTGCGGGGAGCAGGAACTGGCCGTACCGGACTTGTGATGCTCACTGGAACTCTGGTGCGTGGAGCAGGAACTGGCAGTACCGGACTCGTGATGCTCACTGGAACTCTGGTGCGTGGAGCAGGAACTGGCAGTACTGGACTCGTGATGCTCACTGGAACTCTGGTGCGTGGAGCAGGAACTGGTCGTACTGGACTCGTGATGCTCACTGGAACTCTGGTGCGTGGAGCAGGAACTGGTCGCATCGACTCGTGATGCTCACTGGAACTCTGGTGCGGGAGCAGGAACTGGCCGTGCGGACTCGTGATGCTCACTGGAACTCTGGTGCGTGGAGCAGGAACTGGTCGTGCGGATTCGTGATGCTCACTGGAACTCTGGTGCGTGGAGCAGGAACTGGCAGTACTGGACTCGTGATGCTCACTGGAACTCTGGTGCGTGGAGCAGGAACTGGTCGTACCGGATTCGTGATGCTCACTGGAACTCTGGTGCGTGGAGCAGGAACTGGCAGTACTGGACTCGTGATGCTCACTGGAACTCTGGTGCGTGGAGCAGGAACTGGCAGTACTGGACTCGTGATGCTCACTGGAACTCTGCGCGTGGAGCGGGGACAGGCGAACTGGGCTCGGACGCGCACTCTGGTGCGTGGAGCGGGAACAGGCCAAACTGGGCTCTCTAAGCGCACGGGGAGCTTGGTGCGCGGAGCCGGGACAGGACGTGCTGGACTCTCTGAGCGCACGGGGAGCTTGGTGCGCGGAGCCGAACAGGACGTGCTGGACTCTCTAAGCGCACGGGGAGCTTGGTGCACGGAGCCGGGACAGGACGTGCTGGACTCTCTGAGCGCACGGGGAGCTTGGTGCACGGAGCTGGGACAGGACGTGCTGGACTCTCTAAGCGCACGGGGAACCTGGCACGTGGAACAGGGACTGGACGTGTAGAAACCACTACACGGACTGGGATCTTGGAACACGGAACTGGAGCAGGACGTGTTGGAACCTCAACACGGACTGGGATCTCGGAGCGTGGAACAGGGGTCTCGGAGCGTGGAACAGGGGTCTCGGAGCGTGGAACAGGGGTCTCGGAGCGTGGAACAGGGACTGGACGTGTAGAAACCTCCACCCGGACCGGGGACCTGATACGGAGAGCCGACATCATACCTCCAGCTAGCTCACTAACCCTGGCCTGAGTGGAACTGGAATCTCTCGGACTGGGCTGTGGATTCGCACCGGAGATTCTGCCCGTAGGACCACAGGATATCTTGGTCCCAACAGGCGCACTGGAGACCTTGCGCGCAGAGCTGGCACCATTCTACCAGGTAGCGTACTGACCTCGGCCCGACCAATGAGTGGCGCTGGGATCTCTCGCACTGGACTGTGGACACGTACCGGAGACACCGCACGCAGAACCGGAGCAGGATATCCGGGTCCCAGGAGGCGCACTGGAGACTTAGCGCGCAGAGCTGGCACCACTCTACCTGGCTGAACACTCAGTTTCGCCCGACTGATGAGTGGAGCGGGAATCTCTCGCACTGGCCTCTGAATCCGTATAGGGAAACCGTGCGCAACACTGCATAGCACGGTGTCCCTTTGTGCGACGCTCTCCCAACGCTCTTCACAAAGCACGAGGAGTTGGCTCAGGAGTCCCTCCTGAACCGGCCAACCTCCTCGTGTGCCCCCCCCCCCAAAAGTTTCTTGGGGCTGCCTTACGGGCTTCCGTGCCAGGCGAGTTCCAATGAACTTTTCTCTTTCCGGGTTCCATACGCCATATAAATCCTCACACCTGCGCCGGTCCTTTTTCGCCGCTTCTTCCTCCCTGGGGTGACGATAATCCTCCGGCTGAGACCATGGTCCTTTTCCCTCCAAAATCTCATCCCATGTCCAAGATCCCTTGCCATCTAAAATCTCCTCCCAAGTCCAATGTTCCCAAGTCTCTCGCTGCTTTGTCTTCTTATGGTGGGTTATTCTGTCACGATTATCTTCTGAAGGGACAGACCAAGACGCAGCGATGTAGCCAGAATACATGATTTAATGACAAACGGGACGAGACGGAACAAAACAATAAACGAAGAAACAAGACGTGAGCCCTAACGCTAAATACTAGACTGGACAAAGAGATCTAAACCTAACCACGACGGAAGAAACCTAACTAAACACGAAAGACAAGAACCTGAATTAACACGATAACCATGACAAAACATAATCAATAACCCACGAAACAAAAGTGCAACTCCCAAATATATAAATGGTTCCCAATTAGAGACAACGAGACTCAGCTGCCTCTAATTGGGAACCATTATCCCAACATAGAAATAGACACCCTAGAAAACACAAACCCTACACCAAAACGAAACTAACACGCTCCAGCCTGTCATCTCAGGCCTGGGCGTTACAACCTCATCCCCTACCATAGTCATTTATTTATCTTGCTCCTTTGCACCCCAGTATTTTTACTTTGCACATTCATCTACTGCACATTTACCATTCCAGTGTTAAATTGCTATACTGTAGTTACTTTGCCACCATGGCCTATTTATTGCCTTATGTTCCTTATCCTACCTCATTTGCACACATTGTATATAGATTTGTTTTTTTCCTACTGTATTTTTGACTGTATGTTTGTTTTACTCCATGTGTAACTCTGTGTTGTTGAATGTGTCGAACTGCTTTGCTTTATCTTGGCCAGGTCGCAGTTGTAAATGAGAACTTGTTCTCAACTTGCCTACCTGGTTAAATAAAGGTGAAATAAAAAAATAAATAAAAGTTATCATTAGTCCTAGAGGACACAGTTATCAGTAGACCTAGAAGACACAGTTATCAGTAGTCCTAGAAGACACAGTTATCAGTAGTCCTAGAGGACACAGTTATCAGTAGACCTAGAAGACACAGTTATCAGTAGACCTAGAAGACACAGTTATCAGTAGTCCTAGAAGACAGTTATCAGTAGTCCTAGAAGACACAGTTGTCAGTAGTCCTAGAGGACACAGTTATCAGTAGTCCTAGAGGACACAGTTATCAGTAGACCTAGAAGACACAGTTATCAGTAGTCCTAGAAGACAGTTATCAGTAGTCCTAGAAGACACAGTTGTCAGTAGTCCTATAATACACAGTTATCAGTAGTCCTAGAAGACACAGTTATCAGTAGTCCTAGAAGACACAACTAGCAATAGTTGGGGGCTCTTTCCTGTTGACTGTCTGTATGGGGGGGTCCTGTTAAGGGAACTCTTCAGTGAGGGAGAGAGACCCGAGAGGGAGAGAGAGATAGGGAAAGGGGAAACATAGAGAGGTGGAAGAGAGAGGGGGTAGGGAGGTGAGGGGGGCTGTAGGTACTCAGGTCATGTACAGGGTTGTGTGCAGTAGCTACAACATAGAAGAAAACTGATCAAAACAGGGAGTGATCACCTGAACTGTTCCTGTAAAAAAGTATGAATTAAGAAATGTTCCGTTGCTATTGTGTAACACAACCTGGAATGATCTGTCAGCCAGCTGTACGTTTAGGTCAACCCTGGGTTAGCTGGCTACCTACCTGGTTCAGGGGAGGCCAGCTGTGAGTTTAGGTCAACCCTGGGTTAGCTGGCTAACTAGCTGTTTCAGGGGAGGCCAGCTGTGTGTTTAGGTCAACCCTGGGTTAGCTGGCTAACTAGCTGCTTCAGGGGAGGCCAGCTGTGTGTTTAGGTCAACCCTGGGTTAGCTGGCTAACTAGCTGCTTCAGGGAAGGCCAGCTGTATGCTTCTACCTATCTGGTCTCTGGGGATTTGCTGGGAAATTGAAGGTTATAAAAGCAGAGTGCCAGGCAAGCAGCATTCCTGGGCCTACATAGCGTGCGAGAACTGTGTGTGTGTGTGTTGCTCATCGTGCCCCAGGGGATCAGACGGCTAGTTCTCCACAGTGAAAACATTGACAGCCTCCTGTTACAGCAGGAGGCTGTTCCCAGTCATCATAAAGTACTCATACACACACTCACTCACAGACACACTTATTTCAGACAGAAGATGTGGTATGTTACCTGTCAAAAAATATATGGCAATGCTTATATGAACCCCTTTCAAACAGCCCCTTGTTTAATTAAAAGACCATGTTTTTTTACCTGGAAATGCCTCTTGAAAATGATGTAACAGACTGAAGTAAAAACAACAAGCCAAAACAAGGTACATTTGTGGGATTTTTGTCTGTATTTTAAAGTGACTAATCACACGTTCCCCCAGACCCGTCTGACCAGTGGAACAGCATGATTGACAGTGTGGTCTTTTGGTCAACAGTCCAGTTCTATCTGAAATCACTTCCTGTTAATGTACTACTCAGATTCCTCAGTGGCAGCTCTGTGTCTGTGGTAACTGGTTAGCTGCCTCTCTTTCTTTATTACCCTCTCTGTCTGTCGTCTAGACAAGCTATAAGCTGATATACTGTGTGTGCTTTTAGTATCATTTTCAGATGTTTGAGCTTTCAAGAGTCTGTGTTATCTACCCTGGTGCAACAGGTTGTCAAACTCGGTTTGAGTTCTAACTTCTAAAATCATTTGAGACATTTTTTATCAGCTATGGTTCTGATAGTGGATTCTTTATCAGCTATGTTTCTGTTAGTGGACTCTTTCTCAGCTATGGTTTCGATAGTGGATTCTGCCTGTACCCTATTTCCTAGTACCCTACTGCCTGTACCCTACTGCCTAGTACCCTAATGCCTAGTACCCTACTGCCTAGTACCCTACTGACTGGTAACGCCACCATCTCCTGACCCAAATTCTGACAGGTTGTTTGATACCTCACCACAGCAAAGGGAGAACTGGCTTTTATACGGAATCTGAGCTAAGCTGCTGAGCTATATCAATAAGCAACTCTGACCTTAACCTATATATCTTCTGAAGAGCTAATTCATCCATTCCTTTGAGTCACTACAGATGCCGTATCTTAATTTGGTCATCCTGTTGTTGGAGGAATGTTCCTGCACAGCAGGAAATGCAAACTTGTAGTGTATTCAAGGTCTTAGTGTATTTTCCACTTTAAAATGTCAGACTTGATTATCCCCAACAAAAATGTATTAACCCCTACAAAAATGTCCATTAATTATAATTTCACGTAATAATTCACATTTCCTGTTGCTGCAGGACAATTTTCCTGCTGAAGCAAACTGGCTCGAATTAAGATCCTACATCTATCCATCTCTCATCTCCAGTATGCAGAGATGGTTACAGAGCACTATTACAATTGTCAAAATCATAACAACATATGTATTGTATCTGACCAGTGACAAACAGCAGAGTTGATATAGGACTGGTACCTGTAATGCACTATTTAGATTCATTTAGATGTATCTTTTTTTATTCACTAATATTGTACACCTCCAAATGTAGCTTATTTCAACTTGTTGAAAATGACATTTGGGTTCACAGAGGGCATAGCTTATGTAAATTAGGTCAGACTGACAAAATAGAATAGCATTTTATGATTCATCAAGTTCTTTCTCGCAGTCATAAATTTTCCTTTTCACATTTTCTCTCTGAAATTGTCAGTGTTCCATTGTTAGTAAAACGTCACAGAGACCTTTACAGTTAGTTGATGAAAACGGGCCTTGCGCGATCCCATTATTTCAAAGTTATATTCACAGATTGTCGCAACATTAGAAATTAGACACTGTTATTCTGGTCTCTGTCTGTCTGGTTGGTGGTTAGTAAGCCCAGGCAATAGCGTTTCAATTTATACCCAGCATGGCCCCCTTTCTTTCCACGAAGGGAAATTGATGTTCAAGAGAACATTGAAACCTTAAATAACACAAACATAGATTTCTAGTGGCGAAGTAGAAAGAGGCCTCCCTCCTCTGTAGTGTAGATCTGAGGCTTAATATGTATGAAGTGTCACGGTTGCATTTCATTTCTAACATCAAAGAGATGTTTTGCTTTTTTTTATGGCCCTTTAAAGACACATAGTACCTAATACCTTTCGTCATCTGGAAAGGGAGGTTGGGGTGGTTGCAACAGCTTAGTCACCCAAACGGTTTCAAGCCCCATCGAAGCAAAGGCCAACGTCACTCAAGCTCATTTTGTCATTTATATTCTGTTGGCAACAAGATATTGTACATGGCATGTGTTGGTCTGAGAATGAACACTTCTAATTTCTGTTATCTTTCATTAGAGATCATCGATTTGCTCTAGGAAAATCTGGAATGAAAGAATTACTGTGTGTGGTCTTTACCCCTGAGCCAAATTCCCAGTCTTACCTTCCACAGTAGCCTTCAGAAAATAGCCTATAATTGTGTAAGTATGTATCCACTTCAAACCTTGAGAGACAGTTCCATAGTAGCCTATAATCAGGGCTGGATTAATGCAGGGGTTTACCGGGGCTGAAGCCCCTGGGCCCAGGCCTGTGGCAGGGCCCAGGAGGCAGCAAAAAAAAAAATGATTAAAACTCCACAAGGTGAGATCTTTCATGGAGCCCCAGGCCGAGGGAGATTGACAGTTCTTTTTGTGTTTCTTCCATTTGCGAATTATTGCACCAACTGTTGTCACCTTCTCACCAAGCTGCTTGGCGATGGTCTTGTAGCCCATTCCAGCCTTGTGTAGGTCTACAATCTTGTCCCTGACATCCTTGGGGAGCTCTTTGGTCTTGGCCATGGTGGAGAGTTTGGAATCTGATTGATTGATTGCTTCTGTGGACAGGTGTCTTTTATACAGGTAACAAGCTTAGATTAGGAGCACTCCTTTAAGAGTGTGCTCCTAATCGCAGCTCGTTACCTGTATAAAAGACACCTGAAAGCCAGAAATCTTTCTGATTGAGAGGGGTCAAATACTTATTTCCCTCATTAAAATGCAAATCAATTTATAACATTTTTCACATGCGTTTTTCTGGATTTTTTTTTTGTTATTCTGTCTCTCACTGTTCAAATAAACCTACCATTAAAATTATAGACTGATCATTTCTTTGTCAGTGGGCAAACGTACAAAATCAGCAGGGGATCAAATACTTTTCCCCCTTACTGTATATATATATATATATATATTTATATACAGTACCTTTCTCAACTTCCACCGAAGTCGGTCCCTCTCCTTGTTCGGGCGGCGTTCGGCGGTCAACGTCACCGGCCTTCTAGCCAAAGCCGATCCACTTTTCATGTTCCATTAGTTTTGTCTTTGTTTTACACACCTGGTTTCAATTCCCCAATTATATGTTCATTATTTAACTATTTAGGGAGCAGTGGGGCGCTCACTACCCGGTGAAATGTAAGGCGCCAAATTCAAAATCCAAAAGTTTAATTATTAAACATTCATCAATATACAAGTGTTGCATAGTCATCAAAAGCTCTGATTCTTGGCAATATCACAGCATTGTCAGATTTCAAAAAGGCTTTACGGCGAAAGCACAACATTTGATTGTTTGAGGATAGCCCCTGTCATATTTTATGCATTAGCATAAATCCATAACCAACGCGGGTCTCACAAAACGCATAAAATCGCTAATATATAATCACTTACCTTTGATGAACTTCTGCTGAGGGCTTCCCAAGTGTCCAACGAAGACAATCCATGCTTCTTTTGTTAGAAAAAGTCATTTTTATGTCCATAAATCTCCATTTGGTTGTTCATAAAATCCACCGTCGAGTCGCCCATAGAACCGTGAAGAGAACGCGTTCAAATTATACCTATCATATTTCTCCAAACAAAATAAACATCATTTTTAATGTTTCCTTCGGTATCATTTTATGTATATTTACTATAATATTTCAAATGGATTGTAGCCTGACTGATAAGAAAGGAAAATAAAGTGAGGCACGCTCTCATTCTCTTGACCGAAAAAAGTATTTCTCATTTCCACTTCCTTCAGTAAATCTTCATCTATGCGGTTCCCTTTAGCCCTATTGTTTTGAAACCTTGTCTAAAGACTGTTGACATCCTGTGGAAGCCATAGGTACTGCAGTCTCAGTCCTACATAACAGAGAAATGAATAGCCACAATGGAGAAAAAGGTCATTTACAAAAAAAACAGCAAATCCGTATGGATTTTCCTTGGGTTTTCGCCTGCTATATCACTTCTGTTATACTCACATGAATTATTTTAACGCTTTTAGAAAATTCAGAGTGTTTCCTATCCAATAGTACTAATTATGTGCATATCCTATTTTCTGGGCCTGAATGGCAGGCATTTTACTTTGGGCACGCCAGACTCTCCAAAACAGTCTCCTCGGCAGCCGCTCCCCTAAGAAGTTAACCCTCCTTCCCAGAACGCTAAGGCAAGACGCACTGTCCAGGATGTACGACACAGAGGAGCGGTCCATAGATCACACTCCCATACTTCCGGCCTGGTGGCACCGGTGGTGTGGGAGCTGGACGCGGACATCGAGCGGGCGTTACATACAGAGCCCACTCCCCTCCAGTGTCCAGCTGGGCGTCTGTACGTTCCGTCTGCTGTCCGCGACCGTTTGATCTATTGGGCCCACACTTCACCCTCCTCTGGTCATCCTGGCATCGGTCGGACGGTGCCCTATCTCAGTGGGAAGTACTGGTGGTCCACCTTGGCCAAGGACGTGAGGGTTTATGTTACCTCCTGCTCGGTGTGCGCCCAGTGCAAGGCTCCTAGGCATCTGCCCAGAGGGAAGTTACAGCCCTTACCTGTTCTACAACAGCCGTGGTCACACCTGTCGGTGGACTTCCTCACGGATCTTCCTCCCTCACAGGATAACACCACGATCCTGGTCGTTGTGGATCGGTTCTCTAAGTCCTGCCGTCTCCTTCCTTTGCCCGGTCTCTCTACGGCCCTACAGACTGCGGAGGCACTGTTTACACACGTCTTCCGGCACTACGGGGTTCTGGCACCTTGGCATCAGAGCCAGATCGAGGCTCCTGCGGTGGACGAATGGTTTAAGCGCTCGGAGGAGACATGGGACCTTTGTCCCCATGTGCAGTTGCAAACCGTAGTGTGGCTTTTTTATGGTGGTTTTGGAGTAGTGGCTTCTTCCTTGCTGAGCGGCCTTTCAAGTTATGTCTATATAGGACTCGTTCTACTGTGGATATAGATACTTTTGTACCTGTTTCCTCAAGCATCTTCACAAGGTCCTTTGCTGTTGTTCTGGGAATTGATTTGCACTTTTCGCACCAAGTACGTTAATCTCTAGGAGATAGAACGCGTCTCCTCCCTGAGCGGTATGACGGCTGTGTGGTCCCATGGTGTTTATACTTGCATACTATTGTTTGTACAGATGAACGTGGTACCTTCAGGCATTTGGAAATTTCTCCCAAGGATGAACCAGACTTATGGAGGTCTACAAAAGGTCTTGGCTGATTTCTTTTGATTTTCCTATGATGTCAAGCAAAGAGGCACTGAGTTTGAAGGTAGGCTTGAAATACATCCACAAGTACACCCCCAATTGACTAAAATTATGTCAATTAGCCTATCAGAAGCTTCTAAAGCTATGACATCATTTTCTGGAATTTTCCAAGCTGTTTAAAGGCACAGTCACCTTAGTGTATGTAAACTACTGACCCACTGGAATGGTGATTATAAGTTAAATAATCTGTCTGTAAACAATTGTTGGAAAAATGACTTGTGTCATGCACAAAGTAGATGTCCTAACCGACTTGCCAAAACTATAGTTTGTTAACAAGACATTTGTAGAGTGGTTGAAAAACAAGTTTTAATGACTCCAACCTAAGTGTATGTCAACTTCCGACTTCAACTGTACATAGCATATATTTTTTCACTGCAACCGCTTACCACAGAAAGACAAAGCCCTTGGGCCTATGATTTCTTAATCCGTCCCTGCCAACGTGATTCATTTCTCTAAACTCTGAATAGAATAGGAATGGAGTTATAGGCCTACTCAGGCTGTTATAGGCAGACTTTCACATTCAACCTATACCATAGTCCATATAGCCCACCTATCCTAGGAAAAAGGACTGAAGACAGAAACAGATCATTTGGTTCCATTTCAACATATTTATTAAATCAAATCAAATTTTATTTGTCACATACACATGGTTAGCAGATGTTAATGTGAGTGTAGCAAAATGCGTGTGCTTCTAGTTCCGACCATGCAGTAGTATCTAACAAGTAATCTAACAATTTCACAACAACTACCTTATACACACAAGTGTAAAGGAATGAATACGAGTATGTACATATAAATATATGGATGAGCATAGGCAAGATGCAGTAGATGGTATAGAGTACAGTATATACATATGAGATGAGTAATGTCGGATATGTAAACATTATATAAAGCATTGTTTAAAGTGGCTAGTGATACATTTGTTACGTCCAATTTTCAATTATTTAAAGTGGCTAGAGTCAGTATGTTGGCAGCAGCCACTCAATGTTAGTGATGTCTGTTTAACAGTCTGATGGCCTTGAGATAGAAGCTGTTTTTCAGTCTCTCGGTCCCAGCTTTGATGTACCTGTACTGACCTCGCCTTCTGGATGATAGCGGGGTGAACAGGCAGTGGCTCGGGTGGTTGTTGTCCTTGATGATCTTTTTGGCCTTCCTGTGACATCGAGTGGTGTAGGTGTCCTGGAGGGCAGGTAGCTAACCCCCGGTGATGCGTTGTGCAGACCTCACTACCCTCTGGAGAGCCTTACGGTTGTGGGCGGAGCAGTTGCCGTACCAGGTGGTGATACAGCCCGATAGGATGCTCTCGATTGTGCATCTGTAGAAGTTTGTGAGTGTTTTTGGTGACAAGACACATTTCTTCAGCCTCCTGAGGTTGAAGTGGCGCTTTTGCGCCTTCTTCACCACCACCATTTCAGTTTGTCCGTGTTGTGTACGCCGAGGAACTTAAAACTTTCCACCTTCTCCACTACTGTCCCGTCGATGTGGATAGGGGGGTGCTCCCTCTGCTGTTTCCTGAAGTCCACGATCATCTCCTTTGTTTTGTTGATGTTGAGTGAGAGGTTATTTTCCTGACACCACACACCGAGGGCCCTCACCTCAACCTCCTCCCTGTAGGCCGTCTCGTCGTTGTTGGTAATCAAGCCTACCACTGTAGTGTCATCTGCAAACTTGATGATTGAGTTGGAGGCGTGCTTGGCCACGCAGTCATGGGTGAACAGGGAGTACAGGAGAGGGCTGAGAACGTACCTTTGTGGAGCCCCAGTGTTGAGGATCAGCGGGGTGGAGATGTTGTTTCCTACCCTCACCACCTGGGGCCGGCCCGTCAGGAAGTCCAGGACTCAGTTGCACAGGGCGGGGTCGAGACCTAGGGTCTTGAGCTTAATGACGAGTTTGGAGGGTACTATGGTGTTAAATGCTGAGCTGTAGTTGATGAACAGCATTCTTACATAGGTATTCCTATTGTCCAGATGGGTTAGGGCAGTGTGCAGTGTGATTGCGATTGCGTCGTCTGTGGACCTTTTGGGACGGTAAGCAAATTGGAGTGGGTCTAGGGTGTCTGGTAGGATGGAGGTGATATGATCCTTGACTAGTCTCTCAAAGCACTTCATGATGACGGAAGTGAGTGCTACGGGGCGATAGTCATTTAGCTCAGTTACCTTAGCTTTCTTGGTAACAGGAACAATGGTGGCCCTCTTGAAGCATGTGGGAACAGCAGACTGGGATAAGGATTGATTAAATATGTCCGTAAACACACCAGCCAGCTGGTCTGCGCATGCTCTGAGGACGCGTCCAGGGCCGGCAGCCTTGCGAGGGTTAACACATTTAAATGTTTTACTCACGTTGGCTGTGGTGAAGGAGAGCCCGCAGGTTTTGGTAGCGGGCCGTGTTGGTGGCACTGTATTGTCCTCAAAGCGAGAAAATAAGTTGTTTAGTTTGTCTGGGAGCAAGACATCGTGGTCCACGACAGGGCTGGTTTTCTTTTTGTAGTCTGTGATTGACTGTAGACCCTGCCACATACCTCTCGTGTCTGAGCCGTTGAATTGCGACTCTACTTTGTCTCTATACTGACGCTTAGCTTGTTTGATTGCCTTGCGGAGGGAATAGCTACACTGTTTGTATTCAGTCATGTTTCCGGTCGCCTTACCCTGATTAAAAGCAGTGGTTTGCGCGAATGCTGCCATCAATCCACGGTTTCTGGTTGAGATTTTTTTTTTTTATAGTTGCTATGGGTACAACATCACCGATGCACTTGCTAATAAACTCGCTCACCGAATCAGCGTTCACATCAGTGTTGTTGTCTGAGGCTATCCGGAACATATCCCAGTTAAATTAGTGAGCCCAAAGTGCTGTAACATATATAAATTAAATCAAACAGCCTAGTACACACACCAAAACTTTTCATATGTTCAAATCAAGAGACGTGGACAGTCGGGAGCATCACAAATTCAGTACCGCTGGACAGCAACATAATAAAGTAAAGGAACGAGATCAGAATGACTCCTAAGGCTTGATCCATATATTAAATAATTAGATAGCCTAGCCTACAAAACAAAATAAATCTGTTAAAATGAAAACTTTTCAGTGAGAAAACAGATATCCACTTTGGGTAAAAATAAAATAGTAAAGATTTCTGTTTTCAAAGATGTAACCTACAATGCAATACTGCGATAATTTTAACAGAGAACAAAAACTACTTAGCCTACATTTGAACACTACCGCAGAAGCTTCGGTCATCTTCACAATTACGTAACTTAGTTTTGTTTTGGCTATTTGAAGAGAACTAGGGCCTATCACTTGCAGCCCACCTGTTCCAATGCATTGTGGAAAAGTGTACATCGAATTCTACTAGATTGCCACGCTGGTATAAAGGATTCGGGAGACAGGCGCAGGAATGGTCATAATTTGGTTACAATATTGTAACTAGTTAATGTGAAAGTCTTAAGAAAATAAAGTGTTTGGAGTCATTATTTAAGCCCAGATGATCAGTGTTATAAAGTAGGGCTTGCAGTCAGGACCCTCCTTTTTTATCACAACAGGGTCATATTTATTAGTCACCAAACAGAAGAAAACAGACTTTAATTTTCTGTTGCAAAACGTTTTGCTACGATCTGCACAAATTCATTTGACACAGGCCTTTAGTTCAGACCAGTGAGTTTGTCAGCCTCTGGAACAATTATTCAATTTTGTAGTCGAAGAGAGACCCAACCTCCCTATTACTAATTACTATTACTATGAATTACTAATCATTGTCACTTATTTTTCAACCAGCTTTTACTCGAACAGTATGTTTAGCTTTACAATGTCCTTATGTCATTTAGTTTTTTCACATTTTACATAATGTATTGTCAGTTTCAAAACAGGTAGCTTGTAATATGTCAAACACAAGGCTGTGATTATCTGTCTTGAGCAGAACAGTATGTGAAATGTGAAACACAGCTGGTTTGAGGAACTTGTTTATCCACACACACTGCCTTCCTGTCCTCAGCTCACACACAGTTTGGAATTCCTTCACACATAACATTAAGGATCTCTTAAGGATTGGACCCGTTACCTCAACCGATTCCATAGAGGTTAACAAATATCATGCCCTAGATGGGCTATAGATAAGCAAATATGTACATGGCTACAACGCTGAAGGGCTGTTGACTTAATGAAAGGGTAAAAATGACACTGTTACAGAGCGACAGCATTCACCCAAGCATAATGATGACTTCTGTGATGAGAAAGTGTCAGCTGGGTGGGCAGTGTACAGTAGTAATTTAGTGGTATTGTATTGAATTGAAGTCATATGCCACATGAATAATAAAATAGCGGGCTGTTAGACAAGGACAGACAGAACAGAGAGAACACCCAGTCAGCCAGTCAGTCAGTCCTGTCATTTGCACTACGGTAAATAAACACACTGGACGAAACTGATTGTAATTTGATAGTCTGACAGATAGCTGCTCTCCTGGTGTAAGTCTTATTTGTATAACACCAAGTCTGCCTACACACACACACACACACGCACACACACACACACACACACACATGCACGTACGCATACACACACATGCATGCACACACACACACACACACACATACAGCCACACGTTGCCTCTAATTAAATGAATGGAGAATGAAGCATCCTTTATATCAATGGCCACCAACCTTTTCTGAGTCAAGATTACTTTCTGAGTCAAGATTACTTTCTGAGTCAAGATTACTTTCTGAGTCAAGATTTTCAATTTCAATTTTGGTCTAAAAGTAAGCCGAGATCTTCCACTCTGCCATTTTTTTTATTTAAACATGATCTTAAAAAACATAAGCCTATGCAACATTAACCAATTAAAAACAGTTCTGTAACAATTAGGTTTTTGAAGTAGGCTAAAGGCCCAATACATTATCACTGCATACTGGCTATGCTTTAATTGCCCTGCCTATGTTGTTCTTCTCAGACCATTTGAAATTATATTTTAAAATTGTAGGTATGATCACACTGGTAATAGATCATTTGTTGTGAGCATAATTATTTGCTTTTTTTAAATTTACTGGACAGATGGCCTGCATCTGATGGTCAGTCTGAGGGGAGGGAGGGAGAGAGCAGCGGTGAGGCTGCCTCACAACCGACTCACTATCCCTCCGGTCGCCCTCCCTCCGCTGAGAGAAGGGACACAGTCTTTTCTCCAGCTGATTGCAAAACTCAAGTCGCACTGCATTATTTCTGCCTCATGCACCAATTCATATTGTTACTTCAATGAAAACACAAACCTCTAGTAATATCAACACAAGCTTATGGAAACTCTTTGCTACTCATTCATTACAGCTGCAGTGCTGGTTGTTAGCGTGAGTGGAAGTAGGGAGAACACACATTTTATGGCTTATAAAAGTGTTGGACAAAGTGTTTACAGTGCTGAATAACAACTTAAACAGAAACATACTTATACTTTAAAATAGCAGCTCTTTGCTGTATTCATTGAGTCTCTCTCTAGTCATGCTTTAAAAGTTTTGAAATCTCAGTATCAACTTTGCTGTGCGCTCAAGGCTTCTTTTTACAGTCTATGGCGTGAGGAAACTGTGCAGACTCTGTGATCTGAGCTATCTGATTGGCCAGCGGTAGGCCTATAGGTGCCCTTGATTTGCTCTCTATGTCTGCCGGGTTATCAGAGTTCTACCTTCAGACACATGAAATGGTTCAGAATGTGAACACTTTGGCTTCCCTGCGCTAGGGCTGCTGAATCAAAAACAATGATAAAAGGAACACAAGGCTTTATCGTTGCTGTTTTTTACAGAAATGTTTGGTGATCGACTACGAATGCCTTTGAGATCGACCGGTTGCTTTATATGGTTAAATTAGTCTTCCTGTCACCCCCAATAACACCCACACAATGCCATCTAAAATACACACACACAAGCACACACACACACTTATATCTCAACACCACAGGACTGTGAGTCCCTAGTTAATTCACTCAGTCTCTTATCTCTACTCATCAGAGCATCAGCACAATGTTTAATATGGAGGATGTTCAATCGACTGCTACATTCTGCTCTTCATCATGCACCAGCATTACTCAGCCTGCCAGACAAACTCTTCATCAGGCTAACAGCATTACTCAGCCTGCCAGACAAACTCTTCATCAGGCTAACAGCATTACTCAGCCTGCCAGACAAACTCTTCATCATGCTAACAGCATTACTCAGCCTGCCAGACAAACTCTTCATCAGGCTAACAGCATTATTCAGCCTGCCAGACAAACTCTTCATCATGCTAACAGCATTACTCAGCCTGCCAGACAAACTCTTCATCATGCTAACAGCATTACTCAGCCTGCCAGACAAACTCTTCATCATGCTAACAGCATTATTCAGCCTGCCAGACAAACTCTTCATCAGGCTAACAGCATTACTCAGCCTGCCAGACAAACTCTTCATCATGCTAACAGCATTACTCAGCCTGCCAGACAAACTCTTCATCAGGCTAACAGCATTATTCAGCCTGCCAGACAAACTCTTCATCAGGCTAACAGCATTACTCAGCCTGCCAGACAAACTCTTCATCAGGCTAACAGCATTACTCAGCCTGCCAGACAAACTCTTCATCAGGTTAACAGCATTACTCAGCCATGTCAGACAGGCTTCACTGAGCTTAGCTCCCTCAGTGTTCATGACTCAGGATAGAAAATAGGGCTGGGAATTGCCAGGGACCTCGCGATATGATATTATCACGATACTTAGGTGCCAATACGATATGTATTGCTATTCTTACGATTCTATATGTATTGCGATTCAATACATTGATTTTATTGCAATTTGATGTTCCAAACATATTGCTCACTATATGTCTGCTGCAGGGAGACAAGGCATGGAAGTAAAAGTGTTGAAAACATGTTGGCTCACTATTTAAAAATAAGATGGAGAACAAGCTAAAAATACCAAAGTTTTGGCGCAGGTACAGCCAACTAGCGTTAGCTAATGCTAGCTAGAAAAACAACATAATACTTGGAGTCCAAAATAATATTGTGATATGTTATTGTAGCGATTTTTCCCCCATCACTAATAATAATAGAATATTGGGTTGGCTGACAGGTTAGAAGTTATGTCTATTTGGTTTCCAATACTTTCTATTTAAAAAATGTATCAAAGTGAAGAAGCATGCTTATGTTCCCTTATTCAATGTTGTTTGAAAGTCACTTCCAGATGAATACCTCAGGGGCAGAGGGCATGTTATTGTACAGACAATGGATGAGGTGTGAAGAGCTAACACAAGCTGCTCTGACTGATATGGACCTACAGAACTACCAGAGGAGAGGATTTGATAATCAATTGTATCTCTCTGGTGGGTGGAAGGTTATCAAGAACGCCACATTTTAATAGTCTATCTTCAGTAATACCATCAGATCAAAAGAGATGTTGCTTTCTCAATGATAACAAACTGACTGACTCACTGGCTGACTCACTGCCTCACTGACTGACTGACTGACTGACTCAGTGACTGACTCAATGACTGACTCACTGACTAACTCACTGAATGACTCAATGACTGACTGACTTACTGGCTGACTCACTGACTCACTGACTGACTCACTGACTGACTGACTGACTCACTGACTGACTGACTCACTGACTCACTGACTGACTGACTCACTGACTGACTCACTGGCTGACTCACTGACTGACTGACTGACTGACTCACTGACTGACTGACTGACTGACTCAGTGACTGACTGACTGACTGACTCACTGACTGACTCAATGACTCAATGACTGACTGACTCACTGACTGACTCACTCGCTCACTAACTCACTGCCTGACTGCCTGACTGACTGACTCACTGACTCACTGACTGACTGACTGACTGACTCACTGACTCACTGATTGACTGACTGACTGACTGACTGACTGACTCACTCACTCACTCACTCACTTACTGACAGACTAACTCACTGAATGACTGAATGACTGACTGACTGACTCACTGACTGACTCACTATCTGACTGACAGGACAGAAAGGAGTGACTGACTGACTGAGTCACTGACTGACAGGACAGACTGACTGACTCCCTGCCTTACTGACTGACTGCCTGACTGACTGCCTGACTGACTGCCTGACTGACTGACAGACAGACTGATTGCCTGACTGCCTGAAAGACTGACTTCCTGTCTGACTGACTGAACTATATGGATAGGGCTGAATAAAAATGTTTTTTTACAGAAGAACTATAAAACACATAGTGTATGACCATGGTAACAATTGAAAGAAAACACTTTAGAGATTGTTGGGAAATTATCAGACCATAGGTGAGGACACAACAGATCACAAAAGACGGGATCCAAACATTACACTGTTGATTTGATGTGCGTTTTACATTTACCGAACTTTTCACAGAATTTGTCAATAACTAAGTCTGAAAATACTCTGGATACATTCAGTAACATAATAAGAATATTCATTGACATTTTTGAATAGGTGAAAGATAATAAAACCAAGGGTTTGAGTGAGAGGTCTAACTGGTATCTCCAAGTGGCCACACACCTCTCCAAGATGTGCACAGTTCCTAAGTGATTTCAATGCACTTTTATGACTCAAGGAAAGAGCCTTCAACTATAATGTGTTTTTTTGAGCACTCCTAGCGGTGCCGTTGAGGGACTGAAGCAAGGACACTTCTATTTTTTGGTTTGTAACACAGTCCTGCGTCCCCACCGTCACACAATTACTGTTGTTGTTTACGCAATCCAAAAAAATGACAATTGTTATCACAATCTGGGCCATGTGGGCATAATTTGAACGTTTAATCTATTGCCGACATGGCTAGCTATGTTATAAAATATGATCTTACAGTGTTAGGCTTTCAAAAGTCACTTCAGACAAACAGATTGTAATTTTGTTGCCCGTAGAATAGAGTCATGAGTGCATTCAAGGGCGTCTTCCACGGGTAATTTGCTTCACAATTCGACAAACACAGGCTCATTGTGTTCAAGACAACCCAGGGTATAACGCATGTCATCTTTTAACTGTGGATCTAACACAGCGATCATAAACGTTGATACTGTAAATGACTCCCTTACCTCGGGCAGCAGGTCTGATACCAACAGGCTCAGAGACAGGTTCTATCTACAAGCCATCAGACTGCTGAACACATGAACTGGACTGACCACCTGCACTGACTCTCAGCACCTTAGCACACATGCACTCACTCACTCACCCACCCACACAGATATACACTCATCCACACACACCCGCACAGACACACACATATATTCATTCTAGACACACATCACAACTGCTGCTTTCAGACCCGTATTATTATTGCTAAATGCTGCACAATTGAAACACTTGGACACATGAGTGTTATTAATTTATTATAATCCTCAATGTCTCATCTTTCAGAACACATCAACTCCTCTTGACTTACAGCATTTCCCTCACTCAGGCAACAACAAATGTGCAAACGTATCCCAATTAGGGGTAGGGATGGTGGCATTGTCTTATCGCGTGCAGTCCTCAAGTTTATAAACCCATACACCGCTGTGAAGCGGAGAACCTGAGCTCTGACGTCATGTATAGCATGTTACTGTACAGCCACTGCGTTCCAATTTAGGCGCTTGTCGGTGACAAAATCGTCCATTTTCAACCCGTATACGGAATGACGGGGGCTGTATGTGGAAGGGGCTACTAAGGGGAAAATAACATCCCTTGCTAAAAATAGTCTTGAAATATGTAACTCGTGTTTCTTAATTCAGACGAAGGTAAGCTATTGGATAACATGTATTATTTAATCTACTGACTAAAAAGAGTGGGAACAAAAATATATCAAAGTCTCTTAGATATCACACATAAATGAATGCCAGCAACAAACATTAAAATCACAAAAAAATGTATTATATGTTATTTATTGATTTGCTGTATTGAACAACCTGTTTTGTTTAGTGATTGTCCATATTGAAGTTTAAAGTTCACACGTGATACTGGGAGCTGGATGGATTATACTCTGACTTTACAGAGTCGTTGACCCGTGTAGCAGTCTTGACATCTTAACCCTGACACACAAACACACTCACTCACTCACACACACACACACACACACACACACACACACACACACACACACACACACACACACACACACATACAAACACAACCCCCCAGCCCATTTAAAAACATCACTGTTTATCTTTCTGTCCTCTCATCATTCTCCTCTCATCTCATCTTTCTTTACCAGAACAAAGGATGTAATCCTGGGGTGAGTCTATTGCGAGGTGTCATTTTTAGGTGTTGATGCAGAATTTCCTGTCATCCGGGTGTGCACCAGAGCGGGCCGTCACCTATACGTTTATTTTAAAACACACATCAGATTAGAAAATGGATAAGCAAGAAATGACACAAAAAGTTACGCAAAAATAGATTGACAAGAAGTTGACGTGCATAGTTGTAAAAATGAGGAAGCTGTAGCATTGGCACGTTACCAGCAGATGTAGTTCTACTCTCTATTTTTTTAATGTCGATGTGTCCTTGAGCAAGGCACTTAACCCTAATTGCTCCTGTAAATTGCTCTGGATAAGAGCATCTGCTAAATTAATAAAATGTATTTTAAATGATCAGCATAGTAGTACACTAATTAGAATTTCCCATGTTGATTTCCAACAGATAGAACAACAGCAGATCCGACTGGGTCACTATGCATTGGCATGACATGAATAGTATATTAGTTGTATCCGTAATACTTTATTTGAAGAGAATCTACATAATAATAATGGTGCTTATATTTGTCTTATGACTAAGGACTTCATAACACATTCATAAGCCAAACCGAACACTTCCATATACCATACAAACTCACTTTTGATTATGGTAGTATCCTTTCAGTTGGGCTCCGTTTTAGTTTTCATATATCACCTATATCCTGTTTGTATTTGTGTCAGTCAATGTACACCTGTAATATCCATTGACCTATTTATTTATTACTGAACAACAGGAAACTAGAATATATCTTGGAACAAACAGGTTGGACCCAGACATAATCCAGGGGTCAGTGAGTTAGTTCTCAAAGTCAAAAGTCACCATTATTAGTCAGTTGTACAACCGAATGCCTTCAACCGAAATGTGTCTTCCGCATTTAACCCAACCCCTCTGAATCAGAGAGGTGCGGGGGGCTGCCTTTAATCGACATCCACGTCTTCGGCGCCCGGGGAACAGTGGGTTAACTGCCTTGTTCAGGGGCAGAACGACAGATTTTTACCTTGTCAGCTCGGGGATTTGAACTTGCAGCCCTCCGGTTACAAGACCAACGCTCTAACCACTAGGCTACCTGCCGCCCCCTAGGCTACCTGCCGTTATAGTTGGACCTATAATACAGTTCCCAGCCAGCCAGGTCAGGATAGACCAACTCTATTTTCTATTGTATGATTGTTGGCACCGTGGATGGAACTGGAACTAAGGCCTCCGGTGTTTTGAAACATGCGAGCCAGGGGGCCGTTAGGTTTGAGTGACACTTCACTGAGTGACAATGTGAAAGCCAGTGTTTGTTTACAGCCAGGCTGTAGCTTGGCTCGAGTGTGAAGGGAGAAGACTGGCAGAGGCTGGTCCATGCTCACACACACACACACACACACACACACACACACACACACCACACACTTTCCTCCCCCTGGCCTAGGCACTAGCCTACACACGTCCCTGGTCTTATAGGAAAACACAAAGCCAGGAACTTCTCAGCCCCTCCAGAACAAAGACTCTTAAAAGTGGGATCAATTTCCTGCTGGTCTGAAACTGGATTTGGGAATCGCTGCTGTGGAGCACTATTACTTAAACAAATCATAAAACACAACATGCAAGGCAAGGCACCCCACCTCTGCTTTCTGAAACAGCAGTCTGCACTGTGCTCAGGGAGCTGCTGGGGATTTAATGGACCTTTTACAGCAGTGGGCTAAATCAGGGTCATACAGAGTGTTTCTTGGTAGTCTTAAACAAATCTACTCTGAAACAAAGGTATACACCTCACACACATGGTTATGGGTGTAAAAAGAAGATATAGACCATAGGTGTCAGATATAAAGTTGCATTTTGAGTTTGCATCCCAATATTACACTTTATATACATCGAAGAAGACTGAAATATAACAAAACCATTTGACATAGAAACACTGGATTTTCATTTTTTAAATAATGTTTATTAATATAATATTAGTAGCATTCCACCCACGAGGCCACAAGAAAGGCAGCAGGAAAGGCAATGCTTTCTCTGCTTTTATTTCTATAATTTTAGCAAATCCTAAAACACAACATGCAAGGCAAGGCACCCCAGGTGAAGCAGTCAGAGTTAGGTCTCAGGGTTTATGTTCCTAGGCTTTTTCTGAGGAACT
The DNA here is from genome assembly GCA_030435695.1 of Brachymystax lenok tsinlingensis. NCBI lineage: Eukaryota > Metazoa > Chordata > Actinopteri > Salmoniformes > Salmonidae > Brachymystax > Brachymystax lenok. Next base: position 10,911,745 of record CM059797.1, on the reverse strand, counting down.
TTAAGTAGGATAGTATGGCTTTCCCATACTGCACAGAACACATGGAAGTTATTAAAACATGGTCGGGGAGAGGTGTGCATGGCATGACAGTCTATCCTAACAGAGGATATGTTTCAAATTGATTATTGTATTGTTGAGTTTTGGTTTGCTAGAAGGCATTTCACTGTATTTGTCCGTGTGACCTTGAAACTTAAAACGGTACCAATAGAAAAATAAAAGTTTAACGAGCCAATCACAGGACCTGCAGTGCTTTAGGCAGAATAAGGGACAGTTTGAAATGTACTGTGTTGGTGGGTGGGGGTTCCAAAATAGGGGAGGGTTATCAAACTTTTTTTTCTTTCTTTTGGGGAGCGTTGTGTGGGGGTTTTGGGGCACAGGGGAAGGTAGTGCATTTTTTCACTTGGTTTACATTCGCACTTTTGCAGGTATTACTATATAATTTTTCCATTTCCTCATCTCTGTGCATGTGCCTCCCCTATATCAAGGTGTGTTGGTACTTCCCTTATGCACTATGCTTATCCATACAGCATACCGGACTGTCTATCCTGCCCTCTAACCACCATTCATACTGACAATCGTGCTAGATGGATCGTTTGTCCAGATCTGAAATAGGCTAACTAGCATCATACCACACATAAAATCATTCAAAGCTGCACCAATGTTCAATATAAGCAGAGGCCAGGTGTGTCATTGTTCATGAAAGAACAGTGAAGACATGAGACACACAGCTCAAAAATATCCCCTATTTATCCTGTTTAGGGGACAATACCATTATCCTACCTAGACTATCCTACAACACCACAATGCAATGAATAATTGCATTATTGTTTTCAAGTGAGTACAATTCTACTCTATGGAAAATATCCAATGAATAACCTCCCAAAAGCTCTGTGATTTGAATATTTCATTCCATTTGGATCCATTTGGATCAGTCGTGGGTCTACTCTCAACAGTTTCTAAGGTCTAGAAAGACACAGAAGCAGACCAGTCTGGCTGTATTTTAAGTTATGATTCTGAGATGTGCTGTCTGTGGCGGATCATCATTCTCCCAAATATTCCTATAATAATGTGGCCACATATGCTCCCAAGTCGTCCTATGATAATATCCACGCTTATAAACACAGGGTCGCTACAGTTTTTGTTATTTGTTGTCGTAAACATTATTTTGAGTTAATTCTATAAGTATGAGGGTGGAGGTTGTGCAATTATTTGTTTTACTTTTGAAGGGGAGGGTCATGTGAAAATATGTTTAATGCTGGGGATGGGGGTGTATTTCATTTGATCCCCCCAGTACATTCGAACTGCCCACTAATAATGCACAGTGAGCACACATTCTGCAACTCAGATCGGATGTGGTGAAGGGGTATTTCTCTCCAGTGCGCAGCGCCTTCGCTTGCTCCCGGTTTCCGTGAGATACTAATACACGCTGAGAGAGCACGGCAGGATAATTTTTATTGACTACTAAAACAAAGGCTCTCGCTACTGGCAGTCGCGGTCTTCACATCAGCAGAGTAGACGGACACGACGCGCCGGGGATGAGTTGGCAGGAAGAGCTGTTAGATTTTACATTACTGGAACTTGACTTCGAGCAGCCCTGGCGAGCACAGTAGCTGCTGGAAGACTAGACCGTGTCTGTGACTACCCTGCCGCGTTCACAAGCTCTCCGGCCGGGGAAAGTGACAGCATGGTGGTGGCCAAGGATTACCAGTATTACCTCGTCGTGAAGAGGGCGAACTGCTCTCCGGAGGTGCAGACCGTCAGAAGCAACATCCATCCGGCTAAAGAAGTGGAGGTATGTAGATAATGTAGGGAGTCTTAAATGCGATATAACTCTCATAAATTGCATTCGTTTATTGCAGTTTGCACACCGCACATGTTGTTTTCTCTAAATAATAACTACGAGTTGGGCATGCATGCACTGAGTGGAGGCAACACTGACGGTGAGTGATGTGCAGACTGGGTTGTTGTGGATATTTAATAAAACAATGTTGCAACAGTTGAATGTAATCACTTATGGAATGTTGGCAAAATAGTATCGGCTGAAGGATTTGAGGACATTTAATGCCACATTTGTACTGATGATTGCACAACTGTTTTCCATGTGAATCACATTGTTGGTAGTGTTATTATTGCTTTTGAAGTATGGAGTATTATTTTGTATATAAATACATTCCTGAGGTCCTATTATGTAAATGTCTACCCAACAGTAGTTTGAGGGAGTTAAATGAGTCTTGAGTGAAACCTTTTGCCTGAGACCGGTTGTCTAATGTCTACTCTAGACTTTAGCTCAGCAGGTTAACACAGTCAGGGCAGGTAGAAGACCAGGGTTCAAACCATTCACATCAGAGCAGAAGTCTCAGGCATTGCACATCTGATGTTTGTTCTGCTCTGCTGTGGTGTGGTCTGTCTCCTCATTTCAACTTCTCAACTTAACCACAAAGCCAATTTCACATAGTTATTTCATTTATATTGTTTTGTACCTTCAGCGTTTCGCACTGGTGAACATGGTGGCCTTTTATTCCAGTCTCTTTATCTGTTCTGTCACAGATCAGTCAGTGAAAAGCTGTGCTAAGCTTTCTTCACAGATATACAGTTTGAACTACCTTGGGGGCGAGAGAAGAGAATGGAACGGCACCCTTTAAAATATCACACACACATCACAGGATCTGTTACAAGATGACGATCGTAGACTTGAATAAATGGTTTCTTTCTCATCTATGGCCGGAGGTTTGTTGTTGCACCAGAGAACATAAGAGAATCAGCGTAGAGATGTTGAGACGTTGAACTGAAGAGCTTAGACATTCACAATTCACAGCTGATTGATGGTAGAGTGACAGGGAAGATGTTTGATCTTGCTAGCTGTGTGGGGGTAAATGGGATCACTGAAACGTGTCATTGGACAGAAGCCAACATCTCAGAAATAGGGCTGTTAGGATGAATGATTTATTGGGATAGGACTGAAGTGAGTGCTCTAAACCAGAGTAAGCTGCTATTCTATTCTATTCTAGCTACCAGGACCAATTAAAAAATAAAATAATTAAGTTGGGACTGGAAAAGTCTATTCTGTCTGGTGCATTAATCCGGGTACTATGAGAGAACATAATCTGCTCGTTCCACTTTTCCACTGCAGATTACGAGGTGGATGTTGAATTACTACTGTTGTTATTATGATGGTGAATGCTACCATTTCTGGCCATATGAAACTTTGACTGAAGTGTTTGTTTCATTTGACATTTGACATTTTAGTCATTTAACAGTCATTTATCCAGAGTGACTTACAGGAGCAATTAGGGTTAAGTGCCTTCCTGTATAAAAGAGGGTCTGACTCTGATACAGTGAGTCAATGCAGCATGACAATACAGTACTAATTCAAACTGTCTGCCCCCAAGTCTTTGTCCTTGAAAAGTCAAGACTCCTATCTGGTCAATACTGTAAAGAGGAACAGTCATGTTTTCACGGAAAGGACTACTAATACTCTGGCCTTTATAACAGTAGAGAGAACACCCCTGTGGCAATGTGGGACGGGGGCAGGGACTGGGACCCCCCATCACACAACATGAGTGTTCCTATTGCTCATTCTAACAGGAAGCTCAGAAGAACAGATCAGCTACTGTGGAGCCCTGTGTCAGCAGCCTCTGACATGGGAGTCACACAGTGTCTGTCAGACTCTGAAGGTTCTGGGAAGAGGGAGGGAAAAAGCACAAGAAATAAAGACAAGACCGTGAGGAAAGGGAGGAGAGAAGAGAGTTGAATGTGGAAGACAAGCCATCTGTCCCGGATAGCTGATCATTAACACATACACAGATCAGCTCTTATATAGCTTTCCCTGTGAGTCACCACCTCACCTCACTGCTCTCGTCCCCTCCCAGCCTCACAGCCTTTTTCCTCTGTGGGATCAGTTGCCTGCAGTCCTGTTCTTTCATGTTGTTGTGACCAACCTAAATCTTCTAAAACCACTACTTTCAACACATCTGTTTCTCTCTTGCTGCCTTCTAAGTCACTCTCTGGGCCATGGGGAATATTACTTATTGACCCACCCGTACTTACACTTCCTGGCAACATCTCTAGCTGACCCCGAGTATGGTAGTACTCTTTCATCTTGAAAATGTTACATACTGTAACTCTTTTATTAATGGTCGCCATAACAGGATTTTGAATGTTACATACAGGATTTTTGACAATCTTGGAAATTGCAAGAGAAGTCCCATTTATTTTGATACTTTACGTTGAGCATTTGTTCTTAGTTACTTAATAACTAATTAAAAATTTTAGTCATTTAGCAGATGCTCTTATCCAGAGCAACTAGGGTTAAGTGCCTTGCTCAAGGGCACCTCAACAGCTTTTTCACCTAGTCAGGTCATGGATTCAAACCAGCAACCTTTCAGTTACTGTCCCAACACTCTTAACCACTAGGCTACCTGCCGCCCCAGATAAAACAACAACCAATGTTCATTCTATGACACAATTCCCATGTACAATCCTTTTTAAATGAATCATCTGGAGATTTGCTTTCACACTTTAACATTTTCAATCAGCATCAGATTATTCACACAATCAGAAATAAAACATCTATTTGTCTCTAGAGAACAGAGCAGGACAGAGCTGCAGCAGTGGCTCAGCTAGGTTAATCGGCCAATAACAATGGAATGGAGGTGGTGTGGCAGGGTGGAGGTGGGGGTGATGATGGAAGTGGCTTTTGCCATGCTCAGATATGAAAGGGCAATTCCACAGTAACGGAATTACGCTTTGACTCAAATTTTTCACTTTAAAATGTATGCCAAACAAAAAACATTTATTTCAAGGTTTAACAAACCATACACATCTATACACAAGGACTACTTTTAATAATTTACACATCAAAAATTAAAACTTTTACTGGAAGAACTGTGCAGATGCAATGTTTGGTAACATTGAAATCTCCCTCAGTTTTTTTATATGACCGTGTTTTCCCAAAACTCTGTTCAGGATCTGCTCCGAATGAAGATTGAAAGATGTCTGCAGGCAGAAAGAATAGGGTGTCAGAGAGTTGACAACACACCTTGAGTTTGAAAACATTTTATTTTGGTTATTGAACTACAGCAGGTGAAGTGGATTTACATCCGGTAACAGAATTACATCATGGGTCCCTGATCTGTACTATACAGAAATGCATCAGTGTGGAATGAATATACTCTACTGTACTTTTCTTTACTTTACAGTACAATTTTGTACACTACTGTGCTCTACTGTACTGTGATGTCCAAACTTTTGAAACATAGACATCTGTGATGGGTTCAGATTTGGTTCGGCCAGGACGGACTGACCAAATTTCAACTACTTTTCAAAGTCCATGGACGTCCGGTGTCGGTCGGTGCTCAGTAGGTGAGGATGCTTTACTGTACGTAAATGGAAAGAGGGTAGGCGTCATGGTATGTGTCAGTAACCCAACTGGAGAGAGATTATTGTCTTTCGATGTATTTCTTATACCTTTTTAATACTATTTTTCGGGTATATGTTGTGTAAGACCCCTTTTCCATCTGTTTGACCAGAAATCAAAGCCTTTGGTTATTCCTAATTTTTAGGATGGAAAATCGTTAAAATGTATACATGCCTTAATTAAAAAATATATATAGAGTCTTAGCTTTCATTTGACACCCAATTCAACATGCTCCTATCTACTTCTCATGGGTCCTTTTACATGGAAATGCCCGTAAGCTCTATTTGGCGAGGTGGGAGTTCAACAGGTTTCCATCCCAAATCAGTCATCCAGTCAGTCCTTAAGAAGGCACTACATTCTCAGAAAAAAAGGGTGTGGTTAGAGTACAGTATTGTTCTCGCGGGGTTACAAAAATATCTATTAGACATCATATATTTTTAGAGGTACATGTGGGTAATTCCACAATAACAGAGTGATGCTGAGACTCAAATAAAAACCAATGATTGTAACGTTAAACAAGCCATACAACTCTATGCACAAGGACGCCTTCTAGCAATTTCCACTGAACATTTTACAAAAACACATTTATTTGAAGAACAGTGTAGATGCAAAGTTTGGTCGTCCTTGTGTATGGATTTGTATGGCTTGTTTAACTTTGCAATCATTGGTTTTTGTTTGACATACATTTTAAAGTGAAAAATCAGAGTCTTTTTTTGCCCACATATAATCTCACATGGTAGTGTTCGGTATCTTTTAGGGTACATGTGCAGAAAATCTAGTATAGTGGTACATTTTTGTACCCAATATTTTGAATATAAAAGGTACAATCATCACACTCTCTCAAACCATGTCCATAATTTTCAATTTCCCAGCATGCTTCATTGTACCTAGAGTTTTTAAATTGTTTGTTTCAATATGTGTGTTTCTGCATACACAAAGATAAATAACACATTTCTAAACTAATCTGTTAGTAGTTGGACCCTTTACTTACAGTTTAGTCATTTAGCAGACACTCTTCTCTAGAGCAACATACAGTAGTGAGCGTATACAATTTCGTACTTTGTTTGTAGTGGTCCCCTGTAGGAATCAAACCCACAACCCTGGCGTTGCAAGTGCCATGCTCTACCAACTGAGCCACATAGTCTCCTTTATCAATTTTCCCTACCTTATCAGTCATTGTAAATGCAGGTTGCGTGTCATTAAAAGTAAAAAAGAAATAAAAACAATTATCCTAACTCTGGCTGGGTTCCTGTAGGAATTACATATCACTTTGCAGGCCAGCGTAATGTGATTTGCACGATAAGTTTCAGATCACTTGGTAAAGCTAGACTGTGAAAGTAAGGCCTTATATATGTAATATATTGTCATAAAGAGTTTAATTTCAATGATAAAATATTCTCTTAGGCACTCACTTTGCAGAAAGGCTACAGGACTGAAAGCCATTGAATGCAACGACCAAGTCTCTATCACTAGCAAACACAGTCATGAGTTGTACTGGTAACTAAAAATGTCGCTTGCAAGGCACCCTGAGAAATATGCAAATGATGTTTTACACTCAACAGCGCTACCCTAAAAAGCATTTTTTTTTTACATTTTCCAATGGAATGGTTTTGTACCTGTACCATCTTGTCCCTTACGGTACACTATTGTCTCTTTTAAGGTACGAACTGCAAGGGTACAATTATGTACCTATAACTAAAGGTTCAAAGGTCGTACCATCCAGGGTACCACTACAGTGACAAGCGTTTGTAGGCACCACAAGGCCCGGGAACCTGGCAGCCATGTCTGGATAGTGTTCGTTTGCCAGCCAGACAGGATGTCAGCTTTGGCTGTGACAGGGAGATAGGAGTCCAGCCAGCACAGGCAGTGCTTTACTGATTGTATGAACTATGAACAGAACATAAGCTGCGATTAGTGCCAACCTATTAGTCACTGACTCACCTCACCGGGAAGAACTAGGTGTTCTGACTGAAATCTGTTTTTTTGTTGTGTTTTATTTACGTTTCAATGAGCAAGTTTATCAGCTGAAAAATGATGATTAAGTATTTTTAAGTGCCTAAATACCTAACACGTTTTCTCATCATAATTCTTTCAATTTTAGTAGTTGTAGCAGTTCTGCTCCTCATGAGGAGGTGAGAGTACGTAAAATAAATGTTGACGTTTATAAACAAATCACTTCTGTAGCGTGGTATAGTCCCACCCCACCACACACACACACATACACACACACACACACACAGCTCTTTTCTGTGAGATCTTTGTGACAGACACTAACGCTGGGAATCGATGACTGCTTTTTTGTTGACGTGATGGACAGACAAGTTGTTTTGAAAAATAAATTAAAGTTGCCACAAAACACTTCTCCTCATTGCTGTTGGATTTTTTACCCTAGTTATTTGCATTATCACAGGCACAAGAGATATGAGTACACAATGAAGTGTGTTACAGTGTTGTAAATCTGGTGTTCCACCACCATGTAATTACCCAATATGTAAAACCACTATGTGCATTGACTTCCTAGTTCCAATCCAGGACAGGCAGCTTGGAGGCATGTTCAGACCAACATCAGGACATATTGAGCTGTGGGCCCTATGCTACGGCCTAATCTCACCCTCTCTCTGTGTGTGTGTGTGTGTGTGTGTGTGTGTGTGTGTGTGTGTGTGTGTGTGTGTGTGTGTGTGTGTGTGTGTGTGTGTGTGTGTGTAGTGCTGCTCTCATGTTCAGATGTGATTACATAACCCCCGTGGGCCAGTTTGATCAGGCCAGTATAGGAACATGATATACAGTTCCAACAGGTGTTAAGTTAAAGGATATTATTAGGAGTTTTTCTGAGATCGGGCTTCATATGAACATAGCCGCGAGAAGAGGTTTGAAGGGGTGGGGGACATTTTGCCAGCGCTACATACGACTATATCGGTCAGCTAATATAGGACTAGTAGAAGCCCAGTGCACTACTTTTGTGAAATATATTTGTATTGATATCATGTTTTTATTCTTAGCTTTCAGGGGGTGCTGCAGCACACTCAGAACCCCTACTTTCTGCAGCTTTGCATATGAGAGACCTAGATAATTATGCAAGGTTTGTTTATACATCTGTTCGTTTTTAGAACAACCAAACCATGTGTCTGAATTTGTCTGTTTGTGCAAGTCGAAAGACATTCAGGGTTTATGAGGTCAAACACACAAAGGAAGACAATGTTTAAAAGAGCGATACACTATTGTATCTAATCAGTTGATGAAGTGGTATACAGATAACAGGTGAAGTAACTTCTCCTATAGTCTGATATGTCTTTCGTCATACCTCTACTAGCTCTGTACTATCTATCTCCCCTGTAGAGATCAGTCTCTACTAGCTCTGTACCATCTATCTCCCCTGTAGAGATCAGTCTCTACTAGCTCTGTACTATCTATCTCCCCTGTAGAGATCAGTCTCTACTAGCTCTGTACTATCTATCTCCCCTGTAGAGATCAGTCTCTACTAGCTCTGTACTATCTATCTCCCTGTAGAGATCAGTCTCTACTAGCTCTGTACTATCTATCTCCCTGTAGAGATCAGTCTCTACTAGCTCTGTACTATCTATCTCCCCTGTAGAGATCAGTCTCTACTACCTCTGTACTATCTATCTCCCCTGTAGAGATCAGTCTCTACTAGCTCTGTACCATCTATCTCCCCTGTAGAGATCAGAGCCTCTCAGTGAGACAGGGGATGTACTAAATGACTGAGGGAGCTGCTGCTGATAATGACATTGATTGGCAAGTCAATTTAAAACAGCAGAACAGATTGTGTAACATGTTTTAGGTCAGACTAGCAGAGCCTTGAGGTCCTAGAGCTAAACTCAGTCAGTCTGTTGTTTCATAAGTAGTATTGAAACAACATCATTTGTTTCAATGAGGTTTATTTGTCCAGGGTTACAATACAAACTGTTGGGGGTTCTGGAGAACCAGGGTTACAATACAAACTGTTGGGGGTTCTGGAGAACCAGGGTTGGGAAACACTGACCTATATAGTGCACTATTTTAGACCAGAGCCATATGGGGACCTGGTCAAAAGTAGTGCACTATATAGAGGAATAGGGTGATATTTGGGATACAGCCTAGGGAAGCAAGTAGGCTTTGATTAAATAGGGAATGGATCCCGTTATGAGTAGATTGACACCATTTGTACAGTCTGATTTGTACTGTCACTCACTTCTCTATAAGGAACTGTAGGTGATCTACTGGCCCTGCATTTTACTGCAGAACCAGAACTGTCTGTCTGTGTGCATGTGTCTGTCTGTGTGCATGTCTGTCTGTGTGTGTCTGTGTGCGTGTGTGTGAACGTGTGAAGCAGGCGAGTGTGAATTGTGAAGAGGGGGTACTCGGTCTGAAAATACTGTTTTCCCAGAATACTGATCAAATAGCTGCAGTGACGTCACAGGGCACCTCTGCAAAGGCACCGACAAAGAGAGAGGGGAGAGAGCAGGAGAGGGGAGAGAGCAGGAGAGAGGAGAGAGCAGGAGAGGGGAGAGAGCAGGAGAGAGGAGAGAGCAGGAGAGGGGAGAGAGCAGGAGAGGAGAGAGAGAGAGGAGGGAGAGAGAGAGGAGAGAGAGAGAGCAGGAGAGGGAGAGAGGAGAGAGAGAGAGAGCAGGAGAGGGAGAGAGGAGAGAGAGAGAGCAGGAGAGAGAGAGCAGGAGAGAGAGAGAGAGAGAGAGAGCAGGAGAGGGGAGAGAGGAGAGAGAGAGAGCAGGAGAGGGAGAGAGCAGGAGAGGGAGAGAGCAGGAGAGGGGAGAGAGGAGAGAGAGAGAGCAGGAGAGGGGAGAGAGGAGAGAGAGAGAGCAGGAGAGGGGAGAGAGCAGGAGAGAGGAAATTGAGGATGGGAGAATAGAGTGTGAATGCTGCTGACAGTTTGCAGGTTACAGATATTCTCTTTCCGTCAGCCTGTTTTTCCCTGATGATTGTGACTGACTGCAACCACTGGAGTTTGGATCTCACTCTGATAGAGTGATGCAGAATGAACGGAAGGGCATTCTAAGGCTCTTCTCCCTGCTGTCTTTAATCTGTCTCACACAGCAGTCTACACCCTCATCTTGTCTTCATCCGTCTTTTATGGGATGTTTCTTTCCTTTATGTGGTGTTAATGTTTGTATCTGACTGTGTTCACAACAAGGTGTCTCTCTGTGTCTACTGTATTCTAGGAGCCCAGTAACAAGCGGGTGAAGCCCCTGTCCCGCGTCACCTCGCTGGCCAACCTCATACCTCCAGTCAAGACTGCTCCTCTGAAGCGCATAGGACAAACACTGCAGGTACAACAGTACACCACATCATAAGATAACAATGTTGACAAATACGACCACAGAGGACAACCACTGCAGGTACATATAAAGAGTGACTAAATGCTTAATTACAATAATGTTGTTAGTAACACTTTACAAATACAACCTAGAGGTTTAATACATTATCCTGTGGTTATAATGCATTGAATCATAAGCATGTATGACCCTCTTATAAGGTCTCATTGTCATCTCATCATGATCATGATACTAAGTAACTTAGCTGATGATGTGTTTGGCCGTCCTAGAAAGCCCAGCCATAGCCAGCTAATCGGGTATGTTCTAAGGAGAAATCAATCACTTTCCACTAAGTATGCCAGCCCTCCTCTGACCTGTGTGTGATGTCATGCTGTAACGTGTTGTGATGTGTTTTGTTCTGGATGGTGTTGATGACACGCACCAGTGTTATTATGCAACACGAGGCTCAGTGATTGAAAGGTGGGAACGTTCACACCTGATAATCACTGGTACATATCCTCTACAATTCCATCCCAAATGGCACTACTTTTGACCAGAGCACTACAGGGTGAAATTTGGGATGCATCCCTAATGGTACACAGATGAAGGGCTTTGACCTCAAACCTGACCTCACTATCTTCACACAGGGTTTGACTAGAATAGCATTGCAGACAGGATCATCTAGACACAACATTACAGTAACATTCAGATATCAGACATAAGACAACTATGTGTTTGTATCGTCTTTTCATACCCTTCTGGGTTGGTGTCCTGTGAAGGGGAATTTTTCTCATCTTTGTGTTTCTTTCTATTCCGCAGCGTTCCATCAGCTTCCGCAGTGAGAGTCGGACGGAGACGGTCATGCCTCCTCGACCATGGACGCGGCCGGCCCCTCAAGCCAACACCAAGCGGCGAGACAGCAAGCTGTGGAGCGAGACCTTTGACGTGCAGCTCGGACACCAGATGCTGTCCTCTAAGGAAATCAAACGCCAGGAGGTAAGGGTTTTCCTCAGAGTTACCATGGGAGAACACTGTTACAAAATGATAGGAAATACCTTTCTCACTGCTCCTGTATAGTTTAACGTTTAGACCAGAAGGTTTTTGTCTGGCTTTGATTTCAAGGAGTTTAACTAACATTAAATTGGAGGTTGTGTGTGTTTAAACTCTTAGAATAGCATGGTTATACCAAGGATGTACATCTCCTAGATTGCATGAAAGATGTCTATCAGCAGATCCTGCTTGGTAAACACTGATGGGAAAACCACAGCCGTCTTACAGAGGAGCATCAGGGTCAGGAGTGGAGGGAGGGGCTCCAATAACATCCCAGCTGCTTATTGTTCTCTCCCCTCTCTCTAGCTCTCCATAATCCCCTCTCTCTATCTTTCTCTCTCTCCCCCCTCTCTAGCTCTCCATAATCCCCTCTCTCTATCTTCTCTCTCTCTCTCCCTCTCTCTCTCTCCATCTCTCCCTCTCTCTCTCTCTATCCCCTCTCTCTGTCTCTCTCTCTCTCCCTCTCTCTAGCTCTCCATAATCCCCTCTCTCTATCTTTCTCTCTCTCTCCTCTCTCTAGCTCTCCATAATCCCCTCTCTCTGTCTTTCTCTCTCTCTCCCCTCTCTCTAGCTCTCCATAATCCCCTCTCTCTGTCTTTCTCTCTCTCTCCCCTCTCTCTAGCTCTCCATAATCCCCTCTCTCTATCTTTCTCTCTCTCTCCTCTCTCTAGCTCTCCATAATCCCCTCTCTCTATCTTTCTCTCTCTCTCTCCCCTCTCTCTAGCTCTCCATAATCCCCTCTCTCTGTCTTTCTCTCTCTCTCCCCTCTCTCTAGCTCTCCATAATCCCCTCTCTCTATCTTTCTCTGTCTCTCCCCTCTCTCTAGCTCTCCATAATCCCCTCTCTCTGTCTTTCTCTCTCTCTCCTCTCTCTCTAGCTCTCCATAATCCCCTCTCTCTGTCTTTCTCTGTCTCTCCCCTCTCTCTAGCTCTCCATAATCCCATCTCTCTGTCTTTCTCTGTCTCTCCCCTCTCTCTAGCTCTCCATAATCCCCTCTCTCTATCTTTCTCTTTCTCTCCTCTCTCTAGCTCTCCATAATCCCCTCTCTCTATCTTTCTCTCTCTCTCTCCTCTCTCTAGCTCTCCATAATCCCCTCTCTCTGTCTTTCTCTCTCTCTCCCCTCTCTCTAGCTCTCCATAATCCCCTCTCTCTATCTTTCTCTGTCTCTCCCCTCTCTCTAGCTCTCCATAATCCCCTCTCTCTGTCTTTCTCTCTCTCTCTCTCTCTCTCTCTAGCTCTCCATAATCCCTCTCTCTGTCTTTCTCTCTCTCTCCCTCTCTCTAGCTCTCCATAATCCTCTCTCTATCTTTCTCTGTCTCTCCCTCTCTCTAGCTCTCCATAATCCCTCTCTCTGTCTTTCTCTGTCTCTCCCTCTCTCTAGCTCTCCATAATCCCTCTCTCTATCTTTCTCTCTCTCCCCCCTCTCTAGCTCTCCATAATCCCCTCTCTCTGTCTTTCTCTGTCTCTCCCCTCTCTCTAGCTCTCCATAATCCCCTCTCTCTGTCTTTCTCTGTCTCTCCCCTCTCTCTAGCTCTCCATAATCCCCTCTCTCTGTCTTTCTCTGTCTCTCCCCTCTCTCTAGCTCTCCATAATCCCCTCTCTCTATCTTTCTCTCTCTCCCCTCTCTCTAGCTCTCCATAATCCCCTCTCTCTGTCTTTCTCTCTCTCTCCCCTCTCTCTAGCTCTCCATAATCCCCTCTCTCTATCTTTCTCTCTCTCTCCTCTCTCTAGCTCTCCATAATCCCCTCTCTCTGTCTTTCTCTCTCTCTCCCCTCTCTCTAGCTCTCCATAATCCCCTCTCTCTCTCTCCCTCTCTCTCTCCCCTCCCTCTATCTCTCCTCCCGCTCTCTGTCTTTCTCTCTCTTTCCCCTCTCTCTATCTCTCCCTCCTCTCACTCTCTTTCTATATCTCTCCCCTCTCTCTAGCTCTCCCTCTATCTCTCTCCCTGTCTCTCTAGCTCACCCCCTCTCTCTCTTTGCCATCTCTCACTCTCTCTCTGTCTGCCCTCTCTCTCTGCCTTCTCTCTCTCTATCTCTCTGCTCCTGGAGATATCTTCCACTCTCCCAGGCTTAAACTCAGTCACAGAGGGGATCGAGTGCTATATCACGTCACAGTTTTAACAGTTAAAATTAGAAGGCCTGTCTGAAACATGCCCACTCCCTCCCTCCACTAAAATGAGGACTCCTCCTCTCAGGCCACACAGAGTAGACATCAAAGGACAGGGGATATGGGATAGGGGGTTTACAACAGAACCCAGCTGTCCTCCGGGAAGTATTGCATTTTTAGGGGTCAACGCGGTCCTATGCTTTTCTCTCTGTGTGCACAACAGAAGTCTTGTGGCTTTAGAGAGGCGAAGTGTTGAAAGCTCATCTTTCTGCAAAGACCTTTAGATTTGTCAGTCTGACGTTTGTTATTTCATAAATGTACTCCTTTTTCTAAAAAGAAAGAAAGAAAGAAATGATGTTTATATGTTTTCAATGTTCTTTATTTGTTCATGGTGGTAAAATAGCCAATGACTTGTTGTTTTTCTGAGATGTTTGACTTAACAAAGACCCCTTGTTTCACCGTCCTCTCGTTGTCTCTCCTTCCTGTGTGTGTTTGCAGGCCATCTTCGAGCTTTCTCAGGGCGAGCGGGATCTCATTGAGGATCTGAAGCTGGCCAAGAAGGTACCAGCTGCTAATTCAATTAAGATAATTTCCTTTTCATTGAGCGTATCACCGCTAAGTTATTCTACCCTGGTGATCAGCCAGTCTCCGGTTTCCCCTATGCTCCCACAATCACACACCTAAGACTGTGTGTGTGTGTGTGTGTTTTCTCCCAAGACTTTGTTACTCACACAACACTTTCTGTGAATGACCATTAGGCTACGTGTTCTGTGAATGACCATTAGGCTACGTGTTCTGTGAATGACCATTAGGCTACGTGTTCTGTGAATGACCATTAGGCTACGTGTTCTGTGAATGACCATTAGGCTACGTGTTCTGTGAACTACAACAAGTTCTGAATGGGACGTACAAGACACCAACAGATGTTTAGGCTATTTATGTCCAATACTGTTTCTGAAAATGTCCCATTTGAAGTCAGTTACCTTTCTTAGTGCTGTTTTGGAAAAAGTTTTTTCGACTCATATTGTGTGTGTAGTTAATTTGATCCGTCTACGCTTGGCTCAAGTAATGTATCTGGGTCAACCACTTGTAGATGTCCACACCACAAGCTACCAATAAACATGCTAAGTGTTTTTCCATCTTTAGAGCATACGCTTGATTCAGCTTTCAATGCTTCTAAAGCGTGTTTTAATGAAGCACATGAGTAATATAAGGGGATAAATCTAGTTTGGTTTCATTGTTACTGTTGTAAGTGAAGCGTTCTCCTCCCTCTGTACCTGCAGGCGTACCATGACCCCATGCTGAAGCTGTGCATTATGACAGAGCATGAACTCACCCAGATCTTCGGAACCCTAGACTCCCTCATTCCGTTGCATGAAGGTGAGAATGGAAGCGTGTAAAGTGTAGAACCACAGGATAGGGAATTGCAAAGAAACACAGTTGCTCACACAAACACAGAAGCCATCACACACACACGCGTAGTTCTTACACCTAAAAGAGCCGTTAGACAGAGGCTGAGACCTCTCCTCCCTCTCATCCCTCAGATATGCTGAGTCGACTGCGAGAGGCCAGGAAACCAGACGGCTCTACAGAAACTGTGGGACACATTCTAGTCGACTGGGTAAGACCGTTCATCCGCCTGATGTTATAATGCTGTTATAATGCTAGTAGACTGGGTAAGACCGTTCATCCTCCTGATGTTATAATGCTGTTATAATGCTAGTAGACCGCGTAAGACCATTCATCCCCCCTGATGTTATAATGCTGTTGTAATAATATAGGGTGGTGAGGGTTTCCTGGCCATATGACCTAAACATGAAAAATCTAATTGTTTTAATAGTTTTAATTCCGATTTTTACTTTGCGAGGAATCAGGCAGTTGTACGTTCATACTACACATGGCCAAGGTGGGGATATCTAACAACCAACAGCATGATGTACTTCTGCAACAAAGTAGAGAAGAGGGTTGTTACAGAGATCCAGTTTAGTCTATTAATCAGCTTGACAGGCATGTCTAATGTCCTGCTCAGGATTAGCATGATTTTTGTGTCACATCCTTTCAACAGCATCAATTTACTTGAAACTTTTCTGAGGAAGGACTTCAGCCATCCAGAACCCCCAAAACAGCTAGTTTACGAGGCAGCTTGAGATGTTTGTTTTCCATAATGGAGCTATCTTATAAAAACAGATTCATCCCCTGTGTCTTAAGGACCTTTTGGCCTAGTTATTTTTTGATTCCCAACTAACCCCTCTCTGTCTGTCTGTCCGTCCGTCCGTCCGTCCGTGTGTGTGTGTGTACTCAGAGCTCTGTCAGTTGACCTCTGGGGTTCACACAACAACAGTAGCTGTTGTTGACCCAGAGAAACCTCTATTGGTGTGGAGTCAGGTTCCCATGTGTGGAGGTTAAAAACAAAGCTCTTAACTAACATGCAATGATAACTTCCTCAGAATACGTGCAGTAACACTTTAGCTGGACACAGAACTGGAACCAGGCTAGTTCTGCAGTGCTGTGAAGTGTGTTAGTGTGTCCAGGGCTGTTTGTTAGTGTAAGGATGCTGAGCAGCTCCTCTCCATCCCTACTTCCTGTTTACACTAGGTAGTTATGGAGGAAAACAATGCATGCCTGACAGGAACGCGGAGAGCCTCCTCTGCTTCTCAGCTGTTTACTTGCCCTAGTCCCACCTCTCTTCTGAACTCTGTTCCACTGCAGAAAGATGTCAATGTGGTTGCATAATAGAGTACATATTTCCCAATTCCACTTAATTTACATGGTAGATGGCCTGGTTTATCCATCGGTTACATTAACACTGTGACATCGTTCTGGCTCTGACTGCACCAGCCCAGTGACATTCCTATAGTGTTCAATGTGATGTAGACCAGGTACAATATATATATATTGAATAGATCTGGTGGTCCATTTAAAGATGAAGAGACTTGTTGTATGGTAGACCTACACAGAGCTAGAACTCAAATCAAATCAAATGTTATTTGTCACATGCGCGGAATACAACAGGTGTAGACCTTACAGTGAAATGCTTACTTACAAGCCCTTAACCAACAATGCAGTTTTAAGAAAATACAACAAAAAAAAAGTAAGAAATAAAAGTAACTAATAATTAAAGAACAGCAGTAAAATAACAATAGCGAGGCTATATACAGGGGGGTACCGGTACAGAGTCAGTGTGCGGGGGCACTGGTTAGTCGAGGTAATTGAGGTAATATGTACATGTTGGTCAGGGTAAAGTGACTATGCATAGATAATAAACAGCGAGTAGCAGCTGTGTAAAAATAGGGGTCAATGCAAATAGTCTGGGTAGCCATTTAACTGTTCTGCAGTCTTATGGCTTGGGGGTAGAAGCCTTTTGGACCTAGACCATGTGCTCCTGTACCGCTTGCCTTGCAGAAAACGGGCCTTCCTCTGACACTGCCTGGTATAGAGTTCCTGGATGGCAATGAGGGGGAATAGGCATAGTTGTGCCCTCTTTACAGCTGTCTTGGGACCATGATAGTTTGTTGGTGATATGGACACCAGGGAACTTGAACCACTCAAACCCGCCCCACTACAGCCCCGTCGATGTGAATGGGAGCGTGCTCTGCCTTCCTTTTCCTGTAGTCCACGATCATCTCCTTTGTCTTGATCCAAGATGGCATAGCGGTGCAGACGTGGTTTGTCATTCTCTCGTGTACATTTTGTATTTTCCGTCTTTTTTTTTTATATATATACGTATAAAAAAAAATATCCATCTTTAAATTAAATATACCCTCCGGTAACCCGCCTCACCCAATGTGATACGGATCCGCTATTTCTTTAGACCTTGTAGCCAGAACCTCCATCAGAAGCTAACCAGCTAATTAGCTACTAGCTATTTAGTCATTGTCAGCCAGTGCTAGCGGCCTTTACCTTCTGCACAACTACAATACCTCTTTCCCCAACTGGCCTGGACCCTTTGTCGACACGGCGCACCGCTGTACCACCACGACTGGTCTGCCGACGTAACTCCATCCGCTGTGCCCTCAACTGGCCTTTGCCGGACGTCGGAGCAGACGCTTCTACCAACCCCGGCCTGCTAACTTTAAATGCTGTGTCTCCCGCTTGCTAGCGTAGTAACGACTACCCCGCGGCTTCCCTGTTCCATCTATTGCTGTTCACTGGACCCTATGATCACTTGGCTACATAGCTGATGCCTGCTGGACTGTTCATTAATCACAGTACTCCATTTTGTTAATTGTTTTGTTCATCTGTCGGCCCCAGCCTCGAACTCAGGCCCTGTGTGTAGTTAACTGACCCTCTCTGCCCATTCATCGCCATTTTACCTGTTGTTGTTGTTGTCTTAGCTGATTAGCTGTTGTTGTCTTACCCGTTGTTATCTTAGCTAGCTCTCCCAAACAACACATGTGATTGCTTTATGTCTCTCTCAAATGTCAATATGCCTTGTATACTGTTGTTTAGGATAGTTATCATTGTTTTAGTTTACTGTGGAGCCCCTAGTCCCACTCAACATGCCTCAGATACCTCCTTTGTCCCACCTCCCACACATGCGGTGACCTCACCTAGCATAACAAGCGCGTCACTCAATGCCTGGGTTTACCTCCACTGTACCCGCACCCTACCGCACCCCATCTAATCGACCTGGCCCAGGTATCCTGGAAGGATATTGACCTCATCCCGTCAGTCGAGGATGCCTGGTCGTTCTTTCTTAAATAAGCATGCCCTTTTCCCCAAAAAAATAACTAAGAACAGATATAGCCCTTGGTTCACTCCAGACCTGACTGCCCTCGACCAGCACAAAAACATCCTGTGGCGGACTGCACTAGCATCGAATAGTCCCCGTGATATGCAACTTTTCAGGGAAGTCAGGAGCCAATAC
This sequence comes from Brachymystax lenok tsinlingensis, assembly GCA_030435695.1. Classification (NCBI taxonomy): domain Eukaryota; kingdom Metazoa; phylum Chordata; class Actinopteri; order Salmoniformes; family Salmonidae; genus Brachymystax; species Brachymystax lenok. The sequence continues at coordinate 10,893,039 of CM059797.1, read as the reverse complement.
ACGCAGTCAGTCAAGAAAGCAAAGGCTAGCTTTTTCAAACAGAAATGTGCATCCTGTAGCTCTAACTCCAAAAGGTTTTGGGACACTGTCAAGTCCATGGAGAATAACAGCACCTCCTCCCAGCTGCCACTGCACAGAGGCTAGGTAACACTGTCACCACCGATAAATCTACGATAATCGAGAATTTCAATAAGCATTTCTTTACCGCTGGCCATGCTTTCCTCCTGGCTACCCCAACCCCGGCCAACAACTCCACACCCCCCCGCAGCTACTTGTCCAAGCCTCCCCAGCTTCTCCTTCACCCAAATCCAGATAGCAGATGTTCTGAAAGTGCTGCAAAACCTGGAACCGTACAAATCAGCTAAGCTAGACAATCTGGACCCTCTCTTTCTAAAAGCAATCCCTATTACCAGTCTGTTCAACCTCTCTTTCGTATCGTCTGAGATCCCTAAAGATTGGAAAGCTGCCGCGGTCATCCCCCTCTTCAAAGGGGGAGACACTCTAGACCCAAACTGTTATAGACCTATATCCATCCTGCCCTGCCTTTCTAAAGTCTTCGAAAGCCAAGTTAATAAAAAGATCACTGACCATTTCGAATCCCACCATACCTTCTCCGCTGTGCAATCCGGTTTCCGAGCTGGTCACAGCCACGCTCAAGGTCCTAAACGATATCATAACCGCCATCGATAAAAGACAGTACTGTGCAGCCGTCTTCATCGACCTGGCCAAGGCTTTCGACTCTGTTAATCACCGTATTCTTATCGGCAGACTCAACAGAATTGGTTTCTCAAATGATTGCCTTGCCTGGTTCACCAACTACTTCTCAGACAGAGTTCAGTGACCTCCTCCCTATAGGCTGTCTCATTGTTGTTGGTGATCAGGCCTACCACCATTGTGTTGTCGGCAAACTTAATGATGGTGTTGGAGTTGTGCTTGGCCACGCAGTTATGGGTGAACAGGGAGTACAGGAGGGGACTAAGCAGGCACCCCTGAGGGGCCTCCGTGTTGAGGATCAGTGTGTCAGATGTGTTGTTGCCTACCCTTACCACCTAGGGGTGGCCCGTCAGGAAGTCCAGGATCCAGTTGCAGAGGGAGGTGTGTACTCCCAGGGTCCTTAGCTTAGTGATGAGCTTTGAGGGCACTATGGTTTTAATGCTGAGCTGTAGTCAATGAATAGCATTCTCACATAAGTGTTCCTTTTGTCCAGGTGGTAAAGGGCATTGTTGAGTGTAATAGAGATTGCGTCATCTGTGGATCTGTTGGGGCGGTATGGGAATTGGAGTGGGTCTAGGGTTTCTGGGATGATGGTGTTGTGAGCCATGACCAGCCTTTCAAAGCACTTCATAGACACAGACGTGAGTGCTATGGGTCGGTAGTCATTTAGACAGGTTACTTTGGCGTTCATGGGCACAGGGACTGGTCTGCTTGAAACATGTAGGTATTACAGACTCGGTCAGGGACAGGTGGAAAATGTCAGTGAAGACACTTGCCAGTTGGTCAGCACATGCTCTGACTGCAAGTCCTGGTAATACGTCTGGCCTTGCGGCCTTGTGAATGTTGACCTGTTTAAAGGTCTTACTCACATCGGCTACGGAGAGCGTGATCACAGGCTAGCCTAGCTAAATAGGCAAGCTAGCCTGGCTAAATAGGATGACTAAAGACAGTACAGTATGGAGAGAACAGAGATAAAGTTGTCTGGCTGGCTGTTACTGCCTGAGCAGGATGAGATGATGACTTTCAGGAATGAAAAGTAATAAAGTCGTCAAATAAAAACTGAGCAAAATACACAACTGAAATATTTGATCAGAAATCGAAAACCGTGATATTTTTTTTTTAAACCGACCTCAAAAACATTATGGAACATACACACTGCATAAGAGATCCTGCAATAAATATTAACTTGACTGAAGGAGAAACTCAATTACTGACCTCTCTCTAACCCTCCCTCTCACCTCTCTAACCCTCCCTCCTCCCTCCACCAGTTACCATGTCTGGACTCCTACAACTCGTACTGCAGTAATCAGGTGGCAGCCAAAGCTCTGCTGGACCATAAGAAGCAGGATCACCGGGTGCATGATTTCCTGCAGCGCTGCCTGGAGTCGCCCTTCAGCAGGAAGCTAGACCTGTGGAACTTCCTGGATATACCCAGGAGCCGGCTGGTCAAATACCCTCTGCTGCTCAGGGAGATCCTCAAACACACACCTAACGACCATCCGGACCGTCCAGCACCTGGATGAGGCAGTGAGTGGATTTGGTGATAGACATGAATGCATAAACACACACAACCCTCCACCCCCACACACACACACACACAACCCCCACTACACTCACACACACACACACAAAACTTAAACCACACTTTTCATTCCCTCTTCTTGTCACCAGATCAACATGATCCAGAGCATCGTGGCTGAGATCAACACCCAGACGGGCGAGTCAGAGTGCCGTTTCTACAAGGAGCGTCTCCTCTACCTGGAAGACAGCCAGAGAGACCTGCTCATTGACAACTCCCGCATCCTCAGCTGTCACGGGGAACTGAAGAACAACAGGGGCGCTGTGAGTAGAGCTGCATAGCATCTATCCCTATTAACCCTTTGGAGTGTAACACACAACAGACCTGCTACACTACACAGCTAAAAAAAACTACAATAACAGGTAGCTTTCGTCATGCAAACACAATGCAAACACTACTCTGTGTAGTAGCTCTTTAGCGGTAAGACGGCATGGCAACATCTGCTGACAGGGAATTCAAATGCATACTAACACTCTACTGCTAGGTACATCTTCTGACGTAAGAAAGGTCAACGGTGAGGATATTTGTTTAGCATTGAATGAGGCACAGTTTTACGTTTGTACCATATAGAGATATGAATGACCTCTAAATCCACACAGACCTGTGATGGTACGAACAAACCCTCTGACCATGACCCCTAAAGCACCGCACTGTCACCACATATCAATACGTCTACTGGGGTCAGGGGTCAGCTCTGAGAGCACCGGTTCATCTCTAGGCCCTCGCTGGCTAATCTTTCCTGCTGAGGGACAAGAGGTTTCCGAGATCAAAAACAAAGAAGACCGATTTCTGAAACATCCAGTCAATCACTCTGCTCCTTCAACACTGTTACATAAGTTACATAACAACCACAGGCAAGCGCAGTGGCGCAGCGGTCCAAGGCACTGCATCTCAGTGCTAGAGGCGTCACTACAGACCCTGGTTCGATTCCAGGCTGTATCACACCCGGCCATGTTTTGGAGTAGCGTAGGGCGGCGCACAATTGGCCTAGACTTCATCCGGGTTAGGGTTTGGCCAGGGTAGGCCGTCATTGTAAATAAGAATTTGTTCTTAACCGACTTGCCTAGTTAAATATAAAAATAAAAGAAAGAAACATATCATCACATAGTGTGTGTTTAGAAAAAAACATTATCTCGTGATATCCTGAGAAGCTTTGGGCTCTGGGTGCCGAAGTGAGAAAAGAAAACATAACGTTGTGGACTGTCAGTCAGAGAGAACAGCGTAACATCTCCTCCCTTTAACCAAAGCCTTTCATTTGGGTTTTCTTCACCATGTTTGTGCCGCATGGTATGAATTGGAAGCACCTGGTCACGTGTCGTTAGATGTTAGACGTTGCATATCCCGATCCATCATGGGGTCGTAGTAGCATACTGGTGGTTTGGGTTTTGATACGGTTCAGTTCCCTCCATCGCTCTTGCTTCAGTCCAGCAGTAATAACAGAGTAGTGGTGGTGTGGAGAGAGACGGAGAGAGAGGGAAGGGGAAAGAGGGGAGAAGGAGGGAGAGAGGGGTAGTGGTGGTGTGGAGAGAGACGGAGAGAGAGGGAAGGGGAAAGAGGGGAGAAGGAGGGAGAGAGGGGTAGTGGTGGTGTGGAGAGAGACGGAGAGAGAGGGAAGGGGAAAGAGGGGAGAAGGAGGGAGAGAGGGGTAGTGGTGGTGTGGAGAGAGACGGAGAGAGAGGGAAGGGGAAAGAGGGGAGAAGGAGGGAGAGAGGGAGTAATCCCTGGAAAGGAGAGAGACGGCTATTAATCAGGCTGTGCTACACTAGCTCACCATGACCGACCCAAGTGGAGGCACACGCAGCCTTTCAAGTCCGGTGGGGAAAAACACTGATACATTACCATATTGTGTTATAACAATCAACCAATAAATCCACATGTATTATACAGAAAAAGGACTAAAGCCATTACACTAAATATCTGCACATTCATTTAGCTATTTTTGTATTGCCCATTTTTGTTTTATTAACTGTTAACATGAGAAGAATAGAAGCCTACAGGTCGTTAGAATCGAGGTGAGGTGAGGTCGGGTCTGAGTGACTCACAGTCGCCTAACATGGCCTTTGTCTCTGTCTATCTGCGGTAAAGTGTTGTTATTTAAAGAAGAACACTGACACAGAGAGAGAAAGTCAACCATATGAAAGTTTATCTTGTTTCATCTTGTCACGCTGGTTTCACCTAAACCAGCCCATTGAAACCTGAGGGTCTTCATTCAGACACACAGGGCCTGTACTCACATCTGCCACAGATGTTCTGTTCCTTTATGGTCAACCATGACCGGCTTGTGTTCTATATTAAACTCGTTCTTATACCATCTTATAACAGTATTTCAGAAAGGTAAATAGTTATTATAAGTGAAAATGTTGAGAGAAGAGAGATCTCCGTTTGATGGAGTATTGTTAGTGGGTGTTCTATCGTCAGGGTTCACTGTATTCTTACTCAACACAACCCTGAATGCCTCTATATCACATCTCTGCTAAAGTCTGTTACAACATTATAGAACTTCTTTGTCTCTACTCCCTTAAAAGTCTTCCAGTGTTTACTAAACACTGGTCCTCTTAAATCAAACAGTGGAAGTGTTAGAGGAACACATCATCCCTTCCTACTCCAGTTCTAAACTTGAAATAAAAGTTGAAGATGTTCTCTTATGTATCATGTTGTGTCAGCTTATGAAGCCATTCATCACATGGAAAAGAAGAAATGGGCCAAAGTATCTCTGAGACTTGTGTATGAAATAGAGCATGTTAACTGGAGTGTGTTTAAACTAAAGATACCACCCATGCTGGTGTTGTTCCTACTATTTTCTAGTCTGAGGAGTTTGATTTTCTGGGAGTAGTTGGCCTGCTGCTGAAATATCTGGCACTGTTTGGTCCAATGACCTTATTTCCAATGTATCTATGAATTATATTGTGTTATGGTGTATTGCATATTTTGTTATTGCTTACTGCTGCCTCCAGGGCTCCCTTGAAAATATATATTCTAATGAGATCTCAATGAGTAACCTGGATAAATGTTTTAAATGAGGAAAAAGCAGCATACCCTTACACCTTCCTTTTGCCTCTTTCTCCAGAAGCTGCATGTGTTCCTGTTCCAGGACGTGCTGGTCATCACCAGGGCCATCACCCACAGCGAGCAGCTGCACTACCAGCTGTACCGCCAGCCCATCCCTGTCAGAGAGCTGCAGTGGGAGGACCTGCAGGACGGGGAGATCCGTCTGGGGGGCTCCATCAGAGGGGCCTTCAGCAACAACGAGAGGAGTGAGCGTTTACTCCATAGAATTACATATACAACATTGGAATATGAATTATTGGATCTCTATGGTTTATCCCAAGTGGATAACGACTGTAAGCTTCGATAACTAGAGCTTGACACCGCTATCCTATTAATAATAACTGGAGCTTGACACCCCTATCGTATTAATAATAACTGGAGCTTGACACCCCTATCCTAATAATAATAACTGGAGCTTGACACCCCTATCGTATTAATAATAACTGGAGCTTGACATCCCTATCCTATTAATAATAACTGGAGCTTGACACCCCTATCCTATTAATAATAACTGGAGCTTACACCCCTATCGTATTAATAATAACTGGAGCTTGACATCCCCTATCCTATTAATAATAACTGGAGCTTGACACCCCTATCCTATTAATAATAACTGGAGCTTGACACCCCTATCCTATTAATAATAACTGGAGCTTGATATCCCTATCCTATTAATAATAACTGGAGCTTGACACCCCTATCCTATTAATAATAACTGGAGCTTGACACCCCTATCCTATTAATAATAACTGGAGCTTGACACCCCTATCCTAATAATAACAACTGGAGCTTGACACCCCTATCCTATTAATAACAACTGGAGCTTGACACCCCTATCCTATTAATAATAACTGGAGCTTGACACCCCTATCATATTAATAATAACTGGAGCTTGACACCCCTATCCTATTAATAATAACTGGACCTTGACACCCCTATCCTATTAATAATAACTGGACCTTGACACCCCTATCCTCTTAATAATAACTGGACCTTGACACCCCTATCCTATTAATAATAACTGGAGCTTGATACCCCTATCCTATTAATAATGTGGTCATTAACTTGTAATCTGCCTGTATCTAACTTCATCTCTCCTCTCCTCTCCCACATCAGCCAAAAACTTCTTCAGAGTGTTGTTTCATAGTGGCGGCCAGCTCCAGTCCCACTCGTTCCAAGCCAGCGATGCCTTCAACAAACAGCAGTGGCTCAACTGCATCCGCCAGGCCAAAGGAGCCGCTGAGTCGGCCGTGGGGCTGGGGATTCCTGTAGGGGTAGGAACCAGTAGCAGTGACCGAGACCCCCGTCCAAGCCTACTCAGCCCCCAGAGACCTCTGAGTCCTACAACACCTACCCTCTCAGGAGCACTGTCCCCCCAGCCAGAGAGAATGGACCACAGTGACAGTGACTCGTCTGTAGACTCTCCAGATTGTAGCATGGACATGGACACGACCGAGGCTTCTGACTCCACCAGAGGCTGGCCTGGCTCTGCCCAGATGGACCAAACAGACTCTAGTAGCAGCAGCAGGCCAGCAGAAGTGTGACCACTAGGGTGTCAAGGCTACACCTGGGCAGTATTGATGGTAACATGGCAATGTTCTTTATATACGGGAGGGAGGAAACACAGTGGATGGATATTGTAGAGCACTTCCTTTTCTCTACCCCTTTTTTTCATTTGTTGTTTTTCTCTTAACTTCCTGTCTATGAGACAGTGGTGTAGTCTATAGCAGTGGTATCCATGTGTCTTAGCTGTGACTGTCAGGTCTACAATGGATGTCTACATGGAGAGGAAGGCAGCCATGACTGGGACCTCAGGACAGTATTGTTGTTGTTGCTCCTGGTCTGACTCTTGACCTCTGCTGTGGGCGGAGTCGTCCTACCCTGCAGACAGGCTCCTCTCATCACCTTCTCACCACAACTAGAGACACTGCCATCACCCTTCTCCCACTGCACTACTACTGTGGTCTCCCAGAGCCAAGAGAATACATGGATGATATTCTTTTCATATATATAGAATATATTGTATGTAGGAATCTAGAGAACCTTTTGTGTTTGCAATAATTTACCCAGTCAAAATGACCAGAAGAATGTTTTCAAAGACAGTCAATATAATGATATGTTGTTGTTGTTAGGACTTGACATGGGGTTAGAGGTTATTTTGTTAAGGATGGGTTACAACAGTGTTAATGGGGCAGAGTTGTTTGCTACAGATTCTTCCCACATCTTGGCCAGAACTATGATTTTCCAGACCTATGATGTTCCAGAACTATGATGTTCCAGAACTATGATGTTCCAGAACTATGGCGTTCCAGAACTATGGCGTTCCAGATCTATGGCGTTCCAGAGGTCAGCAATTGGCATCTAGAACTGGCCTCTTGGTAATGTAACCTAGTATAAACACGTCACTCAGAGGGGAGAGCTGTTATTGTTGGTGGGTCAAGCTGGTTTGATTCATTTTATAATCTATTGGGTGTTTATTTTTTATATCCTGTCTAAAGTTAAATTCTGCATTGGTGGGAAAGGGCTCGTAAGCATTCACGGTAGTCTACACCTGTTGTATTCTACGCATGTGACCATTTTTTATTTTAAATGAATATGAGTTCGAAAAAAACTATTAGGAAGTGGGAACAGCAAGTAAACAGCTCTTCCTGGGGGAAGCAAGATTCTCAGTGGTGTTAAGAGTCAATGTCTTACAGAGAAGCTTTGTATTAAAAACAGTATTAAATTAATAACTTTTAGTGTTTTAGTAGTGTCAGGTTTTTATCACCACAAAGTTCTTTACTCACTGGACATTTGTGTAAAAAGCGATGCTGAGACTTTTGTATTGTTTAAAGAAGTCGCATGTGTCATACAGCTAAGCTCAGACCAGTCCTCTGTCACTGGGTTCTCTCTGTGTTGAACTGATAAACTAGGACTGCTAAATCGTTGCCAAAAATGTGTATGTGTCGGGTAATTATGATCTTGTGCAAGTTTACTTGTGGGGCCTCATGTTCTCTTTCATTTGAATAGAAAGTCACGTGTTAAAAAAGGAATCAGTTTGACCAAGTAATCACTAAAAGAAATATCCAAAATACAGTATATTATTTTATTGTTTTTTAAAGAAATGTATTGAAATCTATTCTATAGGATGTCTATTTATAGTAATTTTTTTCTATTAATTAATGTTATATGCTTTTGTTTGGTTCATGCTGGAGACTAGTGGTGAGAATTATGGTTGTACAGAGAGATATGGGAATGGGAAGGGCCTAAAGAACTAGACTGGAAAAGAAGGGTTTCAGAACTAGCTACTATGTGGCTGTAGGCTATGTAAACCTTCAGACACATGGACTTGAAAGGTAAAGAGACTATATTGAAATATGATATATGAACTGACTGAAAAAGATTGACATGAACATGTATAACCTAATGGAATTTAGACTGTACCAAATAAAAGATATGAACCAAACCATATTTGTCATGTTTATTATGGTCTGTTGTGATATTAAGCTATATTCCATGTAATGACTTATCATTTTTCACATGTAGCTATGTTCAAGCAAGGTCCATTGCTAGCTATAAAATGCAATTGCTATTCCACTGATAAGACTTTTAAAATAAATTACAGTACATCAATACCTTAGCAGATGCTTGCTAGACTCATGACAAGATACTGCAGTTGTGACTACTACCTTTGAATCCTTCTATGTAACAACATGTTAGTCAAAATAATAACAAATATAAAATGTTTTATTGTCACACACACCGGATAGGTGCAATGAAATGTGTTGTTTTACAGGGTTGTACAATGTATTACTACAATATAATTAGCTACAGCACATGCAGCAGCTTCTCTTCCTGGGGGTTCACATAAAACGTACAAATACATGACAATGTACAGAACAGTACTAGACAACAACAACAACATAAGATATTACATTAAATAAAAAACAATGAGATATAATATATAGGAAAGACACCAAGTGACAATTTTGTTTTTTACTATTTACACACTATTCATATATACATGTTAATATTCTTGTATACAGTACAGTTAAATTAGATATTTAGAAAGAATTACAAAAATGTATAAGATTAGAGGATTTTTTTGTATGAACTTACAATAAAGTAAAATGTCTCTCAACTATATAGGTAAACATCATACACAAAGAGAGTGAATTATACTGTCATGGAACACCCTTAACAGCACAACTGTTGGAGATGCTGATTACCTCTCCTCATGGGGCCTTTCTTAGCCAATAGTAGTGGCTGGGGCCCTCTTAGAAGGCTACCACAGGTGAGAAAGGCCTAATCAGACAGGTGTGTTGGTGTATGTCCCCTGAGCCCTGGCTAAATGGTTGGTTTAACTCCCCTTTTGTCATGATGCAATCACATGCAATCAGACCAAGGAGAAGACTGACACATGTTAGCTTGGATGTCAGTTTGTTTTCCTTTCTTCACAACTCCTTATGGAATTGGCAGGCCAAGAGCACAAACAGATATGGGACCAGGCTAGACACAATGCCCCTGTTCCCCAGAGAGAGAGCCTTATGGGTGGGCTTACAGGCATTGGCGTACCTTGTCTCCCAAGGGCCTCACCTCATGCCAGCTCAGGTTTCTTTTGTCCATCTGTGCATCAGGCCAACAGAACAAATAGCATGTCATTCAAGAGCTGGTTATTTTAGTCAGTGAATACGTGGAAGGATACAGTGCTTGTGAATATTTCGGAAAAACAAATGAAAAAATATATACAATTAAATAAAACAAACTACTTTTATATAATGACTTCCAATATCTCACATGTAAAAGGTAATATAAAGTGAGCCATCATGCCGTTCGTTCATATACCAGCAGGTGGAACTAAAACCCTTCGCATAAAAGAACCGCTTGCCTGATCCGGCAGCGTCAGCGGCGGCGGTGGAGGGAGCAAGGCGGTGAAGCAGCATGGCGGAGATGTGGTTGGAGTGTCTGCGCTCTGAGTGTGTGGGGAAAAAACACTCTCAGCCGATTTAACAAGAAACATCAGTGTCTATTGCATTTTTTTTCTCAAATAAGTATTCATCTAAGATGGAGAGCCACAGCGGTGGCAGCGTCCCTGCGTCGAAATACAGCTCAGTGAAATATTACATCCCACCCGAGAGTTACGGTACACCAAGTCAAGATGGCGAGCATTCTGGTACCGAGCAAGCTGCTGGTACCGAGACTAGACCGAGAACTGGAGTGTCTTCTACGCAATATATTCCAAAAGCGGGGGACCGCTTGAACTTTCAAATACCGAGAAAGAACAAAGAAAAGAGAGGTAGCTACTTTCTCAATAGCTAAATGCGCCGTATATGCTAGCTAGCTAGCTGATGTTTTCCCACATTTAAATAATGCTAACGTTACTGCATGCTAGCTACTCTAGCTAGCTACTTGTAAACAAACTGTATTCCACCTGTCTGATCATTTAATTTGACCCCCTTTCAGCAAATAACTAGAGGGCAACGTTAGCTTGTTAACTTAGCATGTGCTTCGCTAAGGTCGCCAGCTTTTATTGCAGCTGAATGTGAAACATGTTTTACCTGGTCAGGTAGCTACTTTAGCTAGGTAGCCATCGGAGTGGAGGTGGGCACTGCGTGAGAGTTGAGTTAGATGTCTTGTGTGAAATGTGCCTGCTGTTAGCCTACATCTTCCACACCGTTTCAGCAGGTAACGTTAGCAAGCTAGCAGTCTTTGTTTGGACACACCCACGTTCCGTGGTTGTCTTTACATCCCCTTCCTGCCAGACATCCTACATACAGGGACGGAGTCCTAGACAACCTGTTGTAAAGGACACCATTTATGCAGAGGTGCCATCTCTCCAGGCCCAATCAGTCAGTAGGTCGTTGTGTATGTTATTGATAGAAAAAAATTGTCGGACCAGAATAATATAGATTTGATTTGTTACTGTGAAAAGTGTACTCTGGATGCGTTTTTATTGCTGGGCAATTTCTAGCCCGTGGTCATCTTTGTTCTGTCACATTACACATGCAGTGCATTCGGAAAGTATTCAGACCCCTTGACTTTATCCACATTTTGTTACGTTACTGTTTTATTATAACATTTATTAAAATAATTGTTTTTCTCATCAATCTCCACACAATACCCCATTATGACAAAGCTAAAATCACGTTTCTAAAATTTAGCAAATCTAGCAAAAAATAAAATAAAAACAGACACCTTATTTACATAAGTATTCAGACCCTTTGCTATGAGACTCGAAATTGAGCTCAGGTGCATCCTGTTTCCATTGATAATCTTTGAGATGTTTCTACAACTTGATTGGAGTCCACCTGTGGTGAATTCAATTGATTGGACATGATTTGGTAATGCACACACCTGTCTATATATAGTCCCACAGTTGACAGTGCATGTCAGTGAAAAACCAAGCCATGAGGTCAAAGGAATTGTCCGTGGAGCTCAGAGACAGGATTGTGTCAAGGCACAGATCTGGGGAAGGGTACCAACAAATGTATGCAGCATTGAAGGTCCCCACGAACACAGTGGCCTCCATCATTCTTAAATCAAAGAAGTTTGGAATCACCAAGATTCTTCCTAGAGCTGGCCGCCCAGCCAAACTGAGCAATCGCGGGAGAAAGGCCTTGGTCAGGGAGGTGGCCAAGAACCCGATGGTCACTTTGACAGAGCTCCAGGGTTCCTCTGGGGAGATGGGAGAACATTCCAGAAGGACAACCATCTCAGCAGCACTCCACCAATCAGGCCTCAATGGTAGTGGCCCACTCCTCAATAAGAGGCACTTGACCGCCCGCATAGGTTTGCCAAACGGCACCTAAAGGACTCAGACCATGAGAAACAAGATTCTCTGGTGTGATGAAATGAAGAGAAGCCAGGTTTCCTCCAGCGTTGCATCTGGAGGAAACTTGGCACCATTCCTGCGGTAAAGTATGGTGGTGGCAGCATCATGCTGTGGGAATGTGTTTCAGCGGCAGGGACTGGGAGACTAGTCTGGATCGAGGGAAAGATGAACAGAGCAAAGTACAGAGATCATTGATGAAAACCTGCTCCAGAGCACTCAGGACCTCAGACTGGTGCGAAGGTTCACCTTCCAACAGAACAATGACCATAAGCACTAGGGATGCAACGGTACAGTGAGCCCACGGTTCAGTATGTATCACTGTTTGTGGGCCATGGTAACAGTACGGGTTTCGGTATCTTTATATTTAAGAGAAAAAAAACATCACCCTTTAAATAATGAAATCTTTATTTTGCCTATAGACAAACTTTCCATTCAGAAAAATGGCAGCATGACTGCCTAGGCCCTGTTTCTGTCTCTCCTGTATGAAATCAAGGGGAGAAAAACATGAAAATTAAGTGCTTAGCTTTGACAACCTGTAGCTCTTCAACTTCCAGTACATAGTGAACCGTCACAGTGAGGTAGCTTCCAGTACATAGTGAACCCTCACAGTGAGGTAGCTTCCAGTACATAGTGAACCGTCACAGTGATGTAGCTTCCAGTACATAGTGAACCATTACAGTGAGGTAGCTTCCAGAACATAGTGAACCGTCACAGTGAGGTAGCTTCCAGAACATAGTGAACCGTCACAGTGAGGTAGCTTCCAGAACATAGTGAACCGTCAGTGAGGTAGCTTTGAGTTGCTCTGGGAGGGTCAACTATCAGTGGAGAGAGCTAGATAGGGTGTCTGTGTCAATTCCTTTTCAATTTCTCTCTGTGATGTTTCATAGAGTTTGGGAATTAAGTTTGCTGCTGAAATGTGTGCGGGAGGGGACATTGTAACGTGGTTCAAGTTTTTTCATCGGGTGAAGAAATCCAGAGTCAGTATAGGGCTGCAAATCTTTGGCTATGAATACTCCCACTGCTTTTGTTATTTCTTTGTTTTTCGGAATTTGTCGCAAATTGTTGTGGGAAGGCAGCAGTGAGAGATTGTTGTTTTGGCTAACTAGTGGACTTCCTTGCTCCAACTGCAAGGGATACGGCCGGGTGATGGTGACGTAAATGACACGTTAGAAGTGTTTCCACTCGAGTAGCCGACAGTGGCAAGCAATGCTTGCAGTCTGTACTTTGTTTATGGTTTTCTTACCCTCGTCATCGTGTTGAACGCTGAATCCAACATGTTCCCACTCAGCGGATTTGAAAGACGTCGGTGCCTCTTCAAATCAGCGTCACGTTGGAGCTGAGAGAATATTTGTTTTTACTTTCCCTTCTTCATGGGGCCCCTTTAGGGAGGTTTCCTACTGAGATGTCATTGCAAATAGTCCATTAGTTGTTTAGGGGGGGATTCGGTCAATACATTTTGAGACATTGCTGTGGAGTGAAGGTTGTCAGGCCTCAGGAGCCCCCTAACGGCCACAAGCTGCGTGTCTGGTTCTGTGGATTTGAATGTACAGTGTGTGTGTGTGGGTGTGTGTGTGTGTGTGTGTGTGTGTGTGTGTGTGTGTGTGTGTGTGTGTGTGTAGTCTGCAGCGCAATAAGCAAGTTTTGGAAATTATAGGAAAATGACAGGCATACCATAATTCCGCGGTTCATGTGTGTGTGTATTGAACCGTAGGGGGGGTGTACCGAACGGTTCGATAACATACTGTGTACCGTTGCATCCCTACTAAGCACACAACCAAGACGACTAGGAGTGGCTTTGGGACAAATGTCCTTGAGTGGCCCAGCCAGAGCCCGAACTTGAACCCGATCGAACATCAATGGAGGGACCTGAAAATAGCTGTGCAGCAACGCTCCCCATCCAACCTGACTGCGTGAGAGGATCTGCAGAGAAGAATGGGTTTGCCAAGCTTGTAGTGTCATACCCAAGAAGAATCAAGGCTGTAATTGCTGCCAAAGGTGCTTCAACAAAGTACAGAGTAAAGGGTCTGAATACTTATGTAAATGTGATATTTAAGTTTGTAAAAACAACTGTTTGTTTTGTCATTATGGGGTATTGTGTGTAGATGAGATGAGAAAAAAACTTTGTAATCCATTTTTGAATAAGGCTGTAACCTAACAAAATGTGGAAAAAATCTAGGGCACTTTATACTTTCCGAATACACAGACAGACAAAACAGAGGTGTGCTAATTAGCAAATCGGTGCTAATTAGCAAATCATGCTCCGAACACCTGTGTGTGTATTGGAAGAAGGAAGCCAGAAACGTGTTGTAACTGAAAGATACTGTCAGCTGCAACTGTATTAAAGCAGGTTGTCGGCGCCGACAGAGATGGCAGCCTCGCTTCACGTTCTCAGGAAACCATGCAGTATTTAGTTTTTTATGTATTACTTCTTACATTGTTACCCCGGGAAATATTAAGTTTTATTACATACAACCGGGAGGAACTATTGGATATAAGAGCAACGTCAACTTACCAACATTACGACCAGGAATACGACTTTCCCGAAGAGGATTCTCTGTTTGTTACCCCAGCCAGGACAATAGACTGGATAGCACCCGGCGACTCAAAACAACGGCGGCGCCGGAGAAGAAGGAAACGCGCCGGTCTTTTGGTCAAGCTTACGTCGACGGGCGCATCGTGCACCTCTCCCGAGTATTTTAATCGCCAATGTACAATCTCTTGACAACAAAGTAGACGAAATCAGATCAAGGGTTGCCTTTCAGAGAGACATCCGAGACTGCAACGTTCTTTGCTTCACGGAAACATGGCTCACTCAGGACACGTTATCGGAGTCGGTACAGCCACCTGGTTTCTCCACGCATCGCGCCGACAGAAACAAACTTCTATCTGGTAAGAAGAAGGGTGGGGGTGTGTGTCTTATGATTAACGAGACGTGGTGTGATCATAACAACATACAGCTAATTTAAGAACAAGGCTCCTGAAATTTTACCAGCATATCGAATGTGCCACCCGGGCTGGTAAAATCCTGGATCACTGTTATTCCAACTTACGTGATGCATACAAGGCTATTCTCCGCCCTCCTTTCGGCAAGTCTGACCATGACTCCATTTTGTTGCTCCCAGCCTACAAACAGAAACTAAAACAGGAAACGCCCGTTCTCAGGTCTGTTCAACGCTGGTCCGACCAATCTGATTCCATGCTGCAAGATTGCTTCGAGCACGTGGACTGGGATATGTTCCGGATAGCATCGGACAACAACATTGATGTATATGCTGATTCGGTGAGCGAGTTTATTAGCAAGTGCATTGGTGATGTTGTACCCATAGCAAATATTAAAACCTTCCCCAACCAGAAACCGTGGATTGATGGCAGCATTCGCAAGAAACTGAAAGCGCGAACCACTGCTTTTAACCAGGGTAAGGCTACCGGAAACATGACTGAATACAAACAGTGTAGCTATTCCCTCCGCAAGGCAATCAAACAAGCTAAGCGTCAATATAGAGACAAAGTAGAGTCACAATTCAACGGCTCAGACACAAGAGGAATGTGGCAGGGTCTACAGTCAATCACGGACTACAAAAAGAAAACCAGCCCGTTGCGGACCATGACGCCCTGCTCCCAGACAAACTAAACAACTTCTTTGCTCGCTTTGAGGACAATACAGTGCCACCGACACGGCCCGCTACCAAAACCTGCGGGCTCACCTTCACCGCAGCCAATGTGAGAAAAACATTTAAATGTGTTAACCCTCGCAAGGCTGCCGGCCCAGATGGCATCCCTGGCCGTGTCCTCAGAGCATGCGCAGACCAGCTGGCTGTTCCCACATGCTTCAAGAGGGCCACCATTGTTCCTGTTCCCAAGAAAGCTAAGGTGACTGAGATAAATGACTATCGCCCCGTAGCACTCACTTCCGTCATCATGAAGTGCTTTGAGAGACTAGTCAAGGATCATATCACCTCCATCTTGCCAGACACCCTGGACCCATTCCAATTTGCTTACCAATAGGTCCACAGACGACGCAATCGCAATCACACTGCATACTGCCCTAACCCATCTGGACAAGAGGAATACTTATGTAAGAATGCTGTTCATCGACTACAGCTCAGCATTTAACACCATAGTTCCCTCCAAGCTCGTCATTAAGCTCGAGACCCTGGGTCTCGACTCCAGCCCTGTGCAACTGGGTCCTGGACTTCCTGACGGGCCGGTCCCAGGTGGTGAGGGTAGGAAACAACATCTCCACCCCGCTGATCCTCAACACTGGGGCCCCACAAGGGTGCGTTCTCAGCCCTCTCCTGTACTCCCTGTTTACCCATGACTGCGTGGCCAAGCACGCATCCAACTCAATCATCAAGTTTGCTGACGACACTACAGTGGTAGGCTTGATTACCAACAACGACGAGATGGCCTACAGAGAGGAGGTGAGGGCCCTCGGAGTGTGGTGTCAGGAAAATAACCTCTCACTCAATGTCAGCAAAACAAAGGAGATGATCGTGGACTTCAGGAAACAGGAGAGGGAGCACCCCCCTATCCACATCGAGGGGACAGTAGTGGAGAAGGTGGAAAGTTTTAAGTTCCTCGGCGTACACATCACGGACAAACTGAATTGGTCCACCCAATTCAGTTTGGTGAAGAAGGCGCAACAGCGCCTCTTCAACCTCAGGAGGCTGAAGAAATTCGGCTTGTCACCAAAATCACTCACAAACTTTTACAGATGCACAATCGAGAGCATCCTGTCGGGCTGTATCACCGCCTGGTACGGCAACTGCTCCGCCCACAACCGTAAGGCTCTCCAGAGGGTAGTGAGGGCTGCACAGCGCATCACCGGGGATAAACTACCTGCTCTTCAGGACACCTACACCACCCGATGTCACAGGAAGGCCAAAAAGATCATCAAGGACAACAACCACCCGAGCCACTGCCTGTTCACCCCGCTATCATCCAGAAGGCGAGGTCAGTACAGGTGCATCAAAGCTGGGACCGAGAGACAGAAGCTGTTTTTCAATCTCAAGGCCATCAGACTGTTAAACAGCCATCACTAACATTGTGTGGCTGCTGCCAACATACTGACTTAAATCTCTAGCCACTTTAAACATAGGAATTGGATGTAACAATGTATCACTAGCCACTTGAAACAATTTTGTATATAATGTTTACGTATCCGACATACTCATATCAAATGTATACACTGTACTCTAAACCATCTACTGTATCTTGCCTATGCCGTTCGGCCATCGACCCAAATCTCTAGCCACTTTAATTATAATTGGATGAAATAATGTATCACTAGCCACTTTATATAATGTTTACATATCCTACTACTCATCTCATATATATATATATATATATATATATATATATATATATATATGTGTGTGTATATACTGTACTCCATACCATCTACTGCATCTTGCCTATGCCGGTCAGCCATCGCTCATCCATATATTTATATGTACATACTCGTATTCATTCCTTTACTCTTGTGTGTATAAGGTAGTTGTTGTGAATTTGTTAGATTACTTGTTAGATACTACTGCATGGTCGGAACTTGAAGCACAAGCATTTCGCTACACTCGCATTAACATCTGCTAACCATGTGTATGTGACAAATAAAATTTGATTTGAACAGTCTACAGTAAGTGTATATTTTACATTTGTGAAATTATTGTGATGTGAAAGTGAAGGCTTTATGATTATGAACTATCACAATTTCAAATCAAATTTTATTAGTCACATGCGCCGAATACAGCAGGTATAGCTAGATAGGGTGCCTTACAGTGAAATGCTTACTTACGAGCCCCTAATCAACAGTGCAGTTTCAAAAAATATGGATAAGAATAAGTGATAAAAGTAACAAGTAATTAAAGAGGAGCAGTAAAACATAATAATATATACAGGGGGGTGCCGGTACAGAGTCAATGTGTGGGGGCACCGGTTAGTTGAGTCAGTATGTACATGTAGGTAGAGTTCATTAAAGTGACTATGCATAGATGACAACAGAGAGTGGCAGTGGTGTGGAGAGGGGATGTGAATAGTCTGGGTAGCCATTTGACCAGATGTTCAGGAGTCTTATGGCTTGGGGGTAGAAGCTGTTTAGAAGCCTCTTGGACCTAGACTTGGCGCTCCGGTACCGCTTGCCGTGTGGTAGCAGAGAGAACAGTCTATGACTAGGGTGGCTAGAGTCTTTGACAATTTTCAGGGCCTTCCTCTGACACCGCCTGGTATAGAGGTCCTGGATGGCAGGAAGCTTGGCCCCAGTGATGTACTGGGCCATTCTCACGACCCTCTGAATAGATTTTGTCGTGCCCACTTCACAACTGGACCAGGTTAGTTTGTTGGTAGTGTGGACACCAAGGAACTTGAAGCTCTCAACCTGCTCCACTGCAGCCCCATCGATGAGAATGGGGGCGTGCTCGGTCCTCCTTTTCCTGTAGTCCACAATCATCTCCTTTGTCTTGATCACGTTGAGGGAGAGGTTGTTGTCCTGGCACCACACAGCCAGGTCTCTGACTTCCCTATAGGCTGTCTTGTTGTCGGTGATCAGGCCTACCACTGTTGTCATCTGCAAATTTAATGATGGTGTTGGAGTCGTGCCTGGCCGTGCAGTCATGAGTGAACAGGGAGTACAGGAGGGGGCTGAGCACGCACCCCTGAGGGGCCCCTGTGTTGAGGATCAGCGTGGCGGATGTGTTGCTACCTACCCTTACCACCTGGGGGCGGCACGTCCAGGATCCAGTTGCAGTGGGAGGTGTTTAGTCCGAGGGTCCTTAGCTTATTGATGAGCTTTGAGGGCACTATGGTGTTGAACGCTGAGCTGTAGTCAATGAATAGCATTCTCACATTGGTGTTGCTTTTGTCCAGGTTGGAAAGGGCAGTGTGGAGTGCAATAGAGACTGCATCATCTGTGGATCTGTTGGGGCGGTATGCAAATTGGAGTGGGTCTAGGGTTTCTAGGATGATGGTGTTGTGAGCCATGACCAGCCTTTCAAAGCACTTCATGGCTACAGACGTGAGTGCTACGGGTTGGTAGTCATTTAGGCAGGTTACCTTAGTGTTCTTGGGCTAAGGCACTATGGTGGTCTGCTTAAAATGTGTTGATATTACAGACTCGGACAGGGAGAGGTTAAAAATATTAGTGAAGACACTTGACAGTTGGTCAGCGCATGCTCGCAGTACACATCCTGGTAATCATTCTGGCCCTGCGGCCTTGTGAATGTTGACCTGTCTAAAGGTCTTACTCACATTGGCTGCGGAGAGCGTCATCACACAGTCTTCCGGTACAGCTGGTGCTCTCATGCATGTTTCAGTGTTATTTGCCTCGAAGCAAGCATAGAAGTAGTTTTAGCTCATCCAGTAGGCTTGTGTCACTGGGCAGCTCTTGGCTGTGCTTCCTTTTGTAGTCTGTAATGGTTTGCAGAATCGATTTATGTTTAGTTGGAGTGTTTGGCTGTTTTGGCTACCAGAGCCAGTCCACCTCTGAAAAGAACAATGTCCTTGGACCTTAAAGAATAACGGTAGGCTCCTTAAGAGTACGTCTTGGGCTAGCTAAGCAATTCCATGGTAACAGCGACAATGAGACTCAGATTTTTCACTGTAAAATGTATCTTCGAACAAAAATCTATGATTGCAAAGTTAAACAAACCATAAAACTCTATGCACAAGGACTACTTTTAACAATTACCACTAACACACTTACTTGAAGAGCAGTGCAGATGCAAAGTTTGGTAACAGAATGATGGCACAGACAGCACTAAACCCTAATTATGTTACCAAACTGCAGCTAAAAAAATATAATATTTAACCTTTATTTAACTAGGCAGGTCAGTAAACATTCTTATTTACGATGACGGCCTACTGTACAACAGCGGCACTGTTTTTCAAGTAAACATGTTTTTGTAAAATGTTCAGTGTAAATTGTTAAAAGTAGTCATTATGCATAGTGTTGTATGGTTTGTTTTACTTTGCAATCATTGGTTTTTGTTTGGCCATCCATCTTTAAATGAAGAATCTGAGTCTCCGTGTCACTCTATTACCATGGAATTGCCCTGCTGTTATCACCATTTCTGCAGAGCGTATCGAAGCAGGATTGCATTGCGTAGACCGGCAGAGCGGTTTTTCAGTCATCCCCGGTTGGGAGATGCACTGTTGAGAGCAGATTGTAGCCGCCTGCGCACATTTGTTGATATTGCTTGTTAATTTGTGAATTATTTGCAAAGTTATAGCACATTTGTAGTCAGCAAACAGGCTTCGTACAGTCTTGTGTGCAAGCGTGAGTGGGCCAGAGGAGGGAGAGCGATTAGATAGTAGGCCTATAAATTAATTACAGCAGACTAACTAGATAGGCAATTCAACACATATTGTGTATGCTGGCTAGCAGGGGCGCAACTTTGGTTTTAGAAGTGGGGGCATAACTATATATATATATATATATATATATATATATATATATATATATATATTTATTTATTTATTTATTTATTATTATTATTATTATTATTATTTTTTTTTTTTTTTTATAAACAGTCAACAGCCTACCCAACCTCTCGGAGGCGTCCGCATGGTCCTGAAGCACACCACAGCCTTGTTTTGTATCATATTCCAATGCTAAAACTGGGGGGGACAAAAATGCTATATCCCCAGTAAAAGTTGCGCCCCTGCTGGCTAGTTCTCGGTAGTTAACTATTTAGCCATTATCATGTATTAATCTAATTGTCATGTCCGATTTCCTAAACTTTCCGACATGCAGTTGATGAATGGGTGCGTTAAAAAACGATGCTTAGACTACTCGGGTTGTAAACCACATCTCCAGAGCCCAATATTGGAAAGCTGTTGAAAAGCTGGGATTCCCCCTCTATTCAACATTGGTCATGTCATTCTGACAACTTTAAAATATATTCCTAGAACAGCCTAATTGAAAAATATATCCCATGGTGCCAATAGATCTCCCCTGAAACCTGAATATTTAAGCCTTACAAGGCTATAAATAAACATCTTCATTGCGTACCTTGCTTTGAAGTAGCCTACTTTAGCCATTTGATCCCAGATTCATTGAATGAGGACATTATTTTATAAAGAAATCAAACATATTTGGTCGTAATTTAAAATGTTCAATATGTTATAGCCAGTGAATGGTGGCCAGCCAACCACCAGGAGAGCCTTGAAGTGTTATATTTTGAGACCGGCTTGAATATGCAAGGAAGCCAATAAGCAGAGAGTAAATTGTTGTCTCATTTTCTGTATGTAGATAGGCCTAATAATGAATCTCTGAATGGTGACAGGCCTAATAATGATACCATCTTCAGTTTTCAGACCATTTTACATTTTTGGGACATGTGAATAGAGCTTTCGTACTTGTCGAAAGGACAAAGGACAAACATTATTTTTTTTTAACCCTGTGTATGTATGTGTGGGACACTATTTAGTGCTTGATTCTAGATTTCTGCACTATTTTTTTACGGGACAAGTAAATTGTGATTGGGATAGACAGACGGTTGAACTGACCAACCTGACTGTCTCTTGTCTCCAACAGCCTTGTTCCAGTATGTGTCGTCAGAGTCCCGGGAGTTTGAAGACATCTTGACCATCCTGTCATCAAACTACAGAGAAGCCAGCTCCAACGGGATGTTCATGTACACCAAGCCAAGACTGGTCCACAGTGAGCTGCTGGAGAAGGACGTAAGCAATGCTTTAGGCCGGCTGACGTCATCCCGAAATGCCATTTAATCTGCAGCGCAGATGTTTTTTCATATTTTTTATAATTGTTTGATTGACAGTTTGTAGAGAAAAGGAGGGAGCTGAAGCAGGATGGGAGGACGGAGAAGGAACTGGAGGAGACCCACTGTTTCCTGATGGCTGACGCCACCAAGGTAAGAACCTATGGTATTTACACATTTCTATGTACGATTGAGTATACATATTACATATAATAATACTGTTATACCCCTGGTTATAGCTGCCATGGATCTGTGAGAAGGGCCTGCTTGTGGGGCACAGCTGGATCACAGCTCTGGGGAACCCCGCCAAGGGTAAGGTCATCGTCCAAGCACTTTTGGGCTATTTAAACCTGACGGAAGTGTTGGCAAATGTAGTTATTGAAGTTTGTGTTATTCAGATATTTCTAAACTGAAGTGAGGCTAATTGTAGAACATTTAAACATTTTGGGATAGTAAAACCAAAGATTTTTATAACTAAGAGACCATCTTCTCCCACTGCCGGCCAATGGGCCTCCTCTCACCATTCACATTTATACATCCAGTGAAATGTCTCATTGTTCTATCTGTGGTAAAATGGTTATAAGGAGGAATAAGACTGGATTGTTTCTGTGTCTTTCAGGTGTTTATCTGTCTAAAAACTCCGACCTACTGCAGATAAATCCTTTTAACCCTGGAGTCATGGGAGAGATCATCATATTCAAGGTCATCAAGGTAAGAAAAACTACCGTTGGTTTTCTCAAAAGGTCTCTCGTCCTTACGTGGTCAGGGAAAATTCAAGGCCGTTTTGAACATATAAATGAAAGTGCTCTCTCTCTCTCTGTCTCACACACACACACACACACACACACACACACACACACACACACACACACACAGGGTAAAGTGAAGAGCATCTATGAGAACATGTCAAAGAACCTTCTGGACCCCACGCCCAAGTTTGACAGCCATTTTTCTAAGAACGCCAACAAAGTGACATCTCTCACCTCCTATAGAGCATACGAGCTTACTCAGGTAAATACTGGTACTAACAGCATTGTGTGTAGAGGATGGGGCTCAGTAGATGTGTTATACCAGTTACTTACTGATATTCTGTTTGTTTGGAGAACAGAAACATCTGTAAAATCAAACTGAATATGCAAGTGCGTTGGTTTCTTG
Source organism: Brachymystax lenok tsinlingensis (assembly GCA_030435695.1). Lineage (NCBI taxonomy): Eukaryota > Metazoa > Chordata > Actinopteri > Salmoniformes > Salmonidae > Brachymystax > Brachymystax lenok. The sequence goes on along the minus strand of CM059797.1, from coordinate 10,870,019 downwards.
TATACATTAAGGTTTCTTGTATTTAAGTCGTCATACTTTAAGTCCCATTCTGTCCTGTTTGTCTACTCTTTCCCCCCACAGCAATACTTCTATGAGTATGACTTTGATGAGCTGAAGCCTCGGCCGAGGCATGTGTGTCCCTATGCAGTGGTCTCTTTCCAGTTCAAAGGCAAAGATGCTCCTCTTCAAGCCAAGCCCATGGCTCCCCTAAGGTACTCCAGCACAGATAGAACAATGAGACGGGTATTTCCCCGGATGTATAAATGTGAAGCATCCGCTTGGTGTTTCCACTCACTACCAAATATGGTAGTGAGAGGAAGCACAGTGGGAGGAGATGGATTTTGGCCGACGTTCTGCAAATGTTCTCATCGATGAAACATTTGATCTCCATACAGTTATCTGTTCCCAAATCCAGAATCTGTTACGAACAGAGTTGACTCAGTTTTGTAGACTTTACCCTTTGCCAAAGTTTTAAAAAATGACGTTATTTACAAGGAGTTTAAAGGTAAATTTAGTTATTGCACATGCGTACTTCAGAGTAGGCGTTCCCTAACGGAAATATGCAGCTGCATGCTAGAATGGGCCAATAGGATCTCCGTAGCTTGTGCTTGGCTCTGCCCACCTCCGTGCTTGTTCTGCCCACTATGACTCATTTGTTCCCGTTGGAAAGGACAGGCTGTGGCCTAATACAGGTGTATATGTGACAATGTTAAGTCAATTATTGTTTTCTTTCCCTATCAGGTCAAACAGCCAAACGTCTGAAGGAAGTACAGGTAATCCATATCTTTTGAGACTAATTCATTAATAGCGCAAAAAATAGAGTTGTTTAAATTGTAGTCATTAAGAAGTGCTCTTATCCAGAGCGACTTACTAAATAAAGTACGTCCAGTCACTGTGTTTGTGTTATTTATTGGTGGCTGTATGACTGTCATGTCCCTTTGTCTACAGGCAGGAGTAAATACACAGTGTGGAGTGGAGAGCTGGTGAATGAGGGTAGAGCAGTGTCCCAGGTCTCCTTCTGCTCTTTCTCTCCCCCCTTCCTGCCTTTCAAACTGTGAGTCCTGGGACCTCTTTACAAATCAATGGCAACTTGATAATGAAGTCAATGTTTTATTTCTAACGTTTGCTTTTCAGCCACATTACATCTAAAGATGTCCATGTGAAGAGGATTGAATGTTAGTAAATGAACCTGTGTCTTTGTGTGTCTGTTTGTAGGCCTGAGAAGCTGGAGCTGGGTCTGGTGATGCGTATAGACCAGGTGAATCAGATGATCCCCTCAGCTCTGTTCTCCTGGAACCTGTACGCAGGCAGCCACCAAGGTACACATTACAGGAGGAACACATTACACACACATACACACTGGTTTTAAGCAGGTGCTGGAGATCAAGTAATATACACACTCCTGTTCAAAAGTTTGGGGTCACTTAGAATTGTCCTTGTTTTTGAAAACTGTTGTTCTGATTAATAGGGATAAACGGCGCGCTAGCGGGCCGCTCCCGACACTACCCAGTGAAATGTAAGGCGCCAAATTCAAAATCCAAAAGTTTAATTATTAAACATTCATCAATATACAAGTGTTGCATAGTCATCAAAAGCTCTGATTCTTAAGCAATATCACATCGTTGTCAGATTTCAAAAAGGCTTTACGGCGAAAGCACAACATTTGATTGTTTATGCATTAGCATAAATTCATATCTAGCGCGGGTCACAGAAAACCCATATAAGAGCTAACATAAATCACTTACCTTTCGAAGAACTTCTGCTGAGGGCTTCCCAAGTGTCTAACGAAGACATCCAATGGTTATTTTGTTAGAAAAAGTAATTTATTATTTCCATAAATCTCTGTTTGGTTGGCGCGTTATGTTCAGAAAATCCACCGTCGAGTCACCCGTTGTACAGTGAAGAGAACGCGTTCAAATTATATCTATCAACTTTGCCCAAACAAATCAAACATAATTTATAATGCATCCTTAGGTATCCTTTTATGAATAATAACGATAATATTTTACACGGATGCTATCCTAAACGATATAAAAGGAAAATAAAGTGGAACGCGCTCACGTTCTCGTGCCCAGAAAATTTTGAAATTTCTGCTTCCTTCAGTAATTCTTCTTCTGTATGGTTCTGTTCAGTGCTAAAGCCTCCAAACACTGTCCAGAGACTGTTGACATCTAGTGGAAGCCATAGGTACTGCAATCTAGGAGCTAAAATACATGGATTTCAATAGGAAGCCTATGGAAAAGAGGAAATGTCACAAAATTCTGGACAGAAATTCCTCGGGTTTTCGCCTGCTATATCAGTTCTGTTATACTCACATACATTATTTTAACAGTTTTAGAAACGTCAGTGTTTCCTATCCAATAGTACTAATTATTTGCATATCCTATTTTCTGGGCCAGAGTGGCAGGTATTTTACTTTGGGCACACCAGACTCTCCAAAACCGTCACCTCTGCTGCCGCTCCCTAAGAAGTTAAAGAAGCAATAAAACTGGCCTTCTTTAGACTAGTTGAGTATCTGGAGCATCAGCATTTGTGCGTTCAATTACAGGCTCACAACTTTCTTCTAAAACTCGTCAGTCTTGTTCTGAGAAATGAAGGCTATTCCATGCGAGGAATTGCCAAGAAACTGAAGATCTCATACAATGCTGTGTACTACTCCCTTCACAGAACAGCGCAAACTGGCTCTAACCAGAATAGAAAGACGAGTGGGAGGCCCCCGGTGCACAACTGAGCAAGAGAACATTAGTGTCTAGTTTGAGAAACAGAAGCCTCACAAGTCCTCAACTGGCAGCTTCATTAAATAGTACCCGCAAAACACCAGTCTCAACGTCAACAGTGAAGAGGCGACTCCGGGATGCTGGCCTTCAAGGCAGAGTTGCAAAAAAAAGCCATATCTCAGACTGGCAAATTAAAGGAAAAGAACACAGACACTGGACAGAGAAAGATTGGAAAAAAGTGTTGTGGACAGACAAATCTAAGTTTGAGGTGTTCGGATCACAAAGAAGAACATTTGTGAGACGCAGCAGAAATGAAAAAGATGCTGGAGGAGTGCTTGACGCCATCTGTCAAGCATGGTGGAGGCAATGTGATGGTCTGGGGGTGCTTTGGTGGTCAAGTGGGAGATTTGTACAGGGTAAAAGGGATCTTGAAGAAGGAAGGCTATCACTCCATTTTGCAACGCCATGCCATAACCTGTGGACGGCCCTTAACTTCTTGGGGAGCAGCAAGGTGATTTGGGGCGCTAGCGCCCCACTCCCGACACTACCAGGTGAAATGCAAGGCAAAATCCAAAAATTGAATTATTAAAAATGCACCAATATACAAGTGTTTCATACTCATCAAAAGCTCTGCTTCTTGGCAATATCACAGCGTTGTTGGATTTCAAAAAGGCTTTCTGTGAAAGCACTACATTTGATTGTTTGAGGGTAGCACCTTCAATATTTTCCATAACCATGAAATCTTTAGCCAGCGCGGTCGATAGAAAATGCATTTCACAGGGAAAACCTGTGCCTTACCTTTTGTAGAACTTCTGCAAAGGGCTTCCTAAGTGTCCAACGAAGACAATCCATGGGTATTTGGTTAGAAAAAGTAATTTATTATATCCTTAAATCTCCGTTTGGTTGGCACCTTGTGTTCAGAAAATCCAATGTGAAGAGAACGCGTTCATTTAAACCTATAAACTTTCCCTCAACAAAACCAAAACCAATTAAAATGCATCCTTAGCTTATCTTTTATGAATAGTGATAATCTTTTACTTGGATGGTCACCTAAACGTTATATAAGTCAAATAAAGTGGACCGCTCAGCCAAACGTGCGCCCAAAGCGTGCAACTGAAAAATAGCTCCCCTGACTAAAACCTCTACCAATTGAACACAATGGTTCCGATTGCCTTTAAACTTTACCTATACACTGCTGACATCCAGTGGAAGCAATAGGTACTACATTCAGTGTCAATAGGCAGTCTCTCTAAGTGAGCCATAAGCCACCAGAATGACATTTCCGGATGGAAATTTATCTGGTTTTTGCCTGCCAAATGAGTTCTATATGTCACAGACAAAATGTTAACACTTTTGGAAACCTCCGAGTGTTTCCTATCCAATAGTACTAATTATGTGCATATCCTATTTTCTGAGCCTGAGTGGCAAGCATTTTACTTTAGGCACGCCAGACTCTCCAAAACCGACCCCTAAGCTGCTACTCCCTAACAAGTTAATTGGAGCCAATTTCCTCCTACAATAGGACAATGACCCAAAGCACAGTTCCAAACTATGCAGGAACTATTTAGGGAAGAAGCAGTCAGCTGGTATTCTGTTTATAATGGAGTGGCCAGCACAGTCACCGGATCTCAAACCTATTGAGCTGTTGTGGGAGCAGCTTGACCGTATGGTACGTAAGAAGTGCCCATCAAGCCAATCCAACTTGTGGGAGGTGCTTCAGGAAGCATGGGGTAAAATTTCTTCAGATTGACAACTAGAATGCCAAAGGTCTGCAAGGCTATAATTGCTGCAAATGGAGGATTCTTTGGCGAAAGCAAAGTTTGAAGGACACTTATAAATAATGATTTTTAATTAAAATAACCTTGTCAACGTCTTGACTATATTTCCTATTCATTTTGCAACTAATTTCATGTATGTTTTCATGGAAAACAAGGACATTTCTAAGTGACCCCAAACCTTTGACCGGTTGTGTACATTATGTTTAGTGAAATGTTAGTGCAAACTGATCTATGCTTCCATGTTGTACAACATAGGTACCGGTTGTCTTTCTAATTGTGCGGTTTAGATTGAATACTCTGCTGTTCCTGCCATAACCAACCAGCAATTTTGAAGAAGACCTGCTGCTATTCACAGGGCTTCTAACATCTCTTCTGTAACATCTGGGTGTTGGTATTGTAGTGTTGAAGAATGGAACCTACTGCAGTCTGCTGGAGGTAGTGGAGAAGAGCAAGTCAGGTGACCGTCTGGCAGCACTGCTACAAGGCCTGGAGACACAGAGACTGGTAGGTCCAGGTCCAGCACCTCCTCCTGGAGTGTCACTGGGATTGCAGGCTTTTTCTCCCGGCCTGTTCTAACACCTCTTCTATGTGCAGGTGCTTGTCCACGTGTTGGCTGACAAAGGATTCCTCTTCCTCCTGTCTTCAGTTCAGATGGCTGCTCCAACTGGTAGGTCAGAGTATAAAGTCTTATGTGCAAAAACTGTGAAGAATGTAATTGCTCTAGGAATGATTGTGTTTTTCAGAAAGAAGAGATGGGTGGAAAAGAGGCCTTCAAGCACTCTTCGTTTTTCAAGAGTCGAGGGATGTGACAAAATACAGTACAAATTGTCCAGCTACCCAAGAGCCTTTGCAGTCGTCATCCTCCCGTGACACTGTGATGCCCCAACTTAAAAGCTTTGTCCCGGCCCTGCATCACGCCCTGGTCAAGGTGCGCTGCAACCCGCCTGCTGACCTCTCGGCCGGGGTCGAGCACCAGGCCAGGGACTACCTAAGTGGACTTCACGATGGAAAGGTATAAATGTGTGATATGATAATTATATGCTATTATAAACCAGGTACTTTGGGTCCTGGATGCTGATTGGCTGAAACCCGTGGTATATCGGATGTTATAAACTGGGTGGTTCGAGCCCTGAAGGCTGATTGGCTGACAGCCGTGGTATATCAGACCGGCTACGGGTGGTATCCAGGAACTCGTGTAACGTCATGCATAACTCGTGTTACGTCATGCATAAGAACAGCCCTTAGCCGTGGTATATTGGCCATATACCACACCCCCTTGGGCCTTATTGCTTAAAAGAAATCTAATAACATGTTATTTGTCACATGCTCCGAATACAGTGAAATGTGAAATGCTTACTTACAAGCCCTTAACCAACAAAATAAGAAAATACCTTAAAAAAAAAAGTAAGATAAGAAAAACAAATAGTTAAGGAGCAGCGGTAAATAACAATAGCGAGGCTATATACGGGGATTACCGGTACAGAGTCAAAGTGCAGGGGCAGTGTAGCAGCAGATAGTCTGGGTAGCCATTTGATTAGCTTTTCAGGAGTCTTAGGGGTAGAAGCTGTTTTAGAAGAATCTTGGACCTAGACTTGGCGCTCCGGTACCGCTTGCCGTGCGGTACCAGAGAGAACAGTCTATGACTAGGGTGGCTGGAGACTTTGACAATTTTTAGGGCCTTCCTCTGACACCTCCTGGTATAGAGGTCCTGAATGGCAGGAAGCTTGGCCCCAGTGATGTACTGGGCCGTTCGCACTACCCTCTGTAGTGCCTTGCTGTCGGAGGCCGAGCAGTTGCCATACCAGGCTGTGATGCAACCAGTCAGGATGCTCTCAATGGTGCAGCTGTAAAACCTTTTGAGGATCTGAGGACCCAGGCCCAATTTTTTCAGTCTCCTGAGGGGGAATAGGTTTTGTCGTGCCCTCTTCACTACTGTCTTGGTGTGCTTGGACCATGTTCGTTTGTTGGTGATGTGGACGCCAAGGAACTTGAAGCTCTCAACCTTCTCCACTACAGCCCCGTCGATGAGAATGGGGGCGTGCTCGCTTCTCCTTTTCCTGTAGTCCACAATCATCTCCTTTGTTTTGATCATGTTGAGGGAGAGGTTGTTGTCCTGGCACCACACGGTCAGGTCTCTGGGTCCTTGGCTTAGTGATGAGCTTTGAGGGCACTGTGGTGTTGACCGCTGGTGTTGAGCTGTAGTCAATGAACAGCATTCTCACATAGGTGTTCCTTTTGTCCAGGTGGGAAAGGGCAGTGTGGAGTGCAATAGAGATTGCATCATCTGTGGATCTATTGGTGTGGTATGCAAATTGGAGTGGGTCTAGGGTTTCTGGGATAGTGGTGTTGATGTGAGCCATGACCAGCCTTTCAAAGCATTTCATGGCTACAGACGTGAGTGCTACTTGTCGTTAGTCATTTAGGCAGGTTACCTTAGTGTTCTTGGGCACAGGGACTATGGTGTCTGCTTGTAACATGTTGGTATTACAGACTCCGACAGGGAGAGGTTGAAAATGTCAGTGAAGACACTTGCCAGTTGGTCAGCGGAGTACACGTCCTGGAAATCCGTCTGGCCCAGCGGCCTTGTGAATGTTGACCTGTTTAAAGTTCTTACTCACATCGGCTGCGGAAAGCGTGATCACACAGTCGTCCGGAAAAGCTGGTGCTCTCATGCATGTTTCTGTGTTACTTGCCTCGAAGCAAGCATAGAAGTTATTTAGCTCGTCTGGTAGGCTTGTGTCACTGGGCAGCTCTCGGCTGTGCTTCCTTTTGTAGTCTGTAATAGTTTGCAAGCCCTTCCACATCCTACGAGCGTCGGAGCCGGTGTAGTACGATTCAATCTTATTCCTGTATTGATTCTTCGCCTGTTTGATGGTTCGTCAGAAGGCAGAGCAGGATTTCTTATAAGCTTAAGAGTCCCGCTCCTTGAAAGCGGCAGCTCTACCATTTAGCTCAGTGCAGATGTTGCCTGTAATCCATGGCTTCTGGTTGGGGTATGTACGTACAGTCACTGTGGGGACGACGTCCTCGATGCACTTATTGATAAAGCCAGTGACTGATGTGATGTACTCCTTAATGCCATCGGAAGAATCCCAGAAAATATTCCAGTCTGTGCTAGTAAAACAGTCCTGTAGTTCTGACCACTTTTTTATAGACAGATTCACTGGTGCTTCCTTAAATATATATGTTTTGACTAGATTTCTGTCTAGAGTTTTTCCCCATATTGTGCAGAGACAGCCATAAGGTGTATGTTATTGATGATCTATTACGTTTGTTATACTGTGAACCTTTTTGTATGACATGGAGCTAGTGATTTTCCATGCAAGCAGATGGTAAAGTACTGCATCTTCTCTCTCTAGCTCCGCCACGTTCCCATGACTGAGTACGACACCAAGCTGGATGACCGGGGGAAGCTGTTCCCGGCTCCAAAACACCACAAGCTCAACATGGAGGGCTACCTGCGCTCTTACGTCTACAGCCCTAACCTCTACACCATGCCCGTGGTCCGAGCCAAGGAGATGATGGAGAGTTACTGTGTCGTGCCTGATGACATCAGCCCTGTGACTGATTGGGAGGGTGGTAGTAAGGCCAGCGGGTGCAAGCCAGTGGTAGGGTCAGAGGTCAAGCCTAATGGTCCTACTGCTGCCCAGCCTCCGGCGGTCCAGGTCAACCTCTCTCCGTTTCAGTCTCGCACTGACTCCAACCCTCAGAAGGTGAAGGAGCTGATCAACTTGATACTGAAGTGTCGGAAGAACGCAGAGGGGGATGTGAGGAAGAGAGGGGAGGCGCAGGGAGGAGCAAAGGAGGGGGCAGGCCCGTTGGACCCCCGTGGGCTGAAGAGGAAGCTGGAGAGGGAGACTGCAGAGAGGACTCTGAAGTACCTGAAAAAGGCCTCACAGGAGAGAGGCAGAGTGGACAGCAGACCAGGTATGGTAGACCTTACTGAGGGGTGGTGCCTTGGAATTGCTTCAATACTGTGGCATTGGTCATAATTAAATCATGTTGATATCAAACTTCTCGTCCATCTAGGCTCTCAGGTGGACAACTTCCTGACTCTCCTACCAAAACTGATACATTACATCTTGAGTTGATCCCAATCGATCTTCTGTTCTCTCACTTCCTCCCTCTAGCTGAAGGGGGCCAGAACCCGTCCTGTCTGTCCTCTCTGATGCTCCACAGTGTGGGTCTGAGAGACGTGGACCTGAGGAGAGACGGATCAGAGGCTGCTGTCAAGTTACTGAAAATGTTAACCAGCCTGAAGAATGCAGCAGGGCAACAGCCACAGGGTTCTGAGGGCAGAGGAGGAGGGTCAAGAGAGGGGGCGGAGCAAACTGAAGCTCTGCTGTTTGATAGGATGATCAAGCTGGGTCTGCCGCCCAATCAGGACATTGACCTGAGGAAACGACCTTTTGGGGGCCTTCAGGACAAGGCTGACTACTTGGAGGTACTGAACTCTGCTTGCATTAGCATCGCTTCAAAGAGGATATCCCCTATTCTGATATGCTTCCAACAGTGATTTCACAAATAAATTACTTAGGCGCTATCGGTATGAATTCAATTACTGTAAATCCAAGTGCATTATGGGTACATGACATTGTATTATTGTGTGTGTGTCTCTCTGTAGGAGCAGGCAGCAGGCAGTATGAGCAGTCTGGAAGGCTTCAGCCCCAGTTCCAATGGTGAAATGCCCAGGAGATCACACTCGCAATGTCAGGGGGAGGAGCAGATTCCATGGGTCCTCATCCCCATTACAGGTAAGGATGGACTATCACGTTCCCTCTGTATCGCCTGACAGGGGGTTGAGCATGACCAAGCCTGGACCCTCTACATCCAAGCCTGTCAACGGCGGAGATACAACAATTGAGGCTGTTCTGAGGGCAAAAGGGGGTGCAACTCAATATTAGGAAGGTGTTCCTAAGGTTTTGTACACACAGCGTATGCTATGTAGAACAGGCTTGGTGTTTCTCGGGCATGTACAGTATGGGATCATGGCAGCTCTATATAGGCAAGCCTCAGACCAGCTCTGCTTGGGGATACCAGGTTCACATGACATCACTTGCACAAGGCCAACCTCTTCGGAGAAAAGGAAGGTCCTCTGTTTGCCCTCCAGACCGCAAACCTTCCTCTTTCACCTTCCCGACCAATCCGGAGCCGCCCGTGACTGGCACGGGCACAGGCTCAACCTTTGTCTGCGTTTATTGTAGCCTACAATAGCGACAAAAGCGACAGATATTAGATTTTGTTTGATTGAAAATAAGTGTTAAGCTCATTATGCCTATATTACAAATAGTATATTGCCAAATGTGATTGTCATATAGGCTACAGTCAGTCAAAATACTATTTTGGGATATTTTGAATTCAAACTCAGTAAGACTCTGGCGTTAGCTATCTATAGATACATAAAGTAAATTCAAACTCACTAAAATGTTTTGTTGGATTTTTTTCTCTCAAATAAAGTCCGTATTAGATTATTTTTCTGTGTGCTCAAGTGAAGATCAGAGGTCTAGGCTATATCTTGTTTTCTGATTCGCCGCTGTTCCTGTCGCCGTCTAATGGGCCGCTGAACCTGTCGCCGTCTAATGGCCCGCGGGTGCAGTCACTCTTCCATAGGCTACCTGTGAGGAGCAGTAGCTAGCAGCGAATCTAACTATCCTACTTTCTCGGCACCATCACTCACCTACCACAATAAGAAAATACCAGAAAGACTTAAGATGGGGGAGGGGGGACATTTATTTTTATATGTGTAAAGAAATACTTATTTACATTTCTGTGAGAAGCTGATCTGGCTGATATGTGAAACTATTATGATATTTACTAATACCTTTTCCTCCTGTGTAGGGCTGAAGTCGAAGAAGTACTGCCAGAGAGAGAAGGACAACCCTCAGGACCCGCGCTTCATACCCCAGATCCCCATGGCAACCAGCAGCTACACCCGCTGTGTTCCGGAGCGAAGGGAAAGAAACGTCACCCCTACGCTAGAGGAGACCCCAGAGCCTAGCCCCAGTCCTCCCCTAGAGGAGCCCCCAGAGCCTAGCCCCAGTCCTCCCCTAGAGGAGCCCCCAGAGCTCAGTCCCTGTCCCAGTCCCTACCCCAGTCCCTACTCCAGTCCCTACCCCAGTCCCTACCCCAGTCCCATAGAGGATGATGAGCAATTAGCTGAAACCCCCTGTGACCCCACAGAAATAACCAACAACAAAAAGACAACCACAGACGAGACAAACCAGAGCCTCCTTCAGGTCCCTTTTACTCCAGAGAGCACCAGCTTCCCAGAGAAAAGCAGCAACCCCTCCCCTGAGCCAGGGCCAGCTGTAGAACCAACCCATACTAACCCTAGTCCCAGAGAGGCTGGTCAGGAACAAGCTGAAGGCAGCACAGGAAAATATATACCAACTGTTGTGGCAGCTGAAGACCCAAGAACAATGGAGGTTGAACAGGAGGAGGAGGTTAAAGAGGTAGAGGAGGAGGAACAGGTGACGGAGGAAGTGAAAGAGGAGGAAGATAAGGAACAGGTGACAGAGGAAGTGAAAGAGGAGGAAGACTTGATGGAAGTGCTAGATGGGGTGGAAGAGCAGCTGGAGGAAGGGGAATTAGTGGAGGAAGAGAACGAACATGTGGAGGAAGAGGTAAAAGTAGAGGTCGAGACAGATTTAAAACAGACAGAGCAGGTGTCACCCAGACCAGCCTCCCCCGTTCCTCCCATCCAGAATCCTCCTCCCATTCAATGTCCTCCTGTCCAGAGGCCCGTTCTGACCGGAGTGGAAAGTATCCTGGACCAGCAGTTCAGTGACTTCTCCACAGAGATGCAGATCCTCCTGCTCAGAGAGAGCGTCCACTACAGCTCATCACTCCTCCATGCCCAGAATGCTCCACAGCAGCTCCCGGTGCATCCGCTCCTGCACTTCTCAGTGTACGTCTCCTTCTACAACTCGTCCCCACCCATGCAGGCCTATGTCACCTCGCTCCGAGACCGCATGGGCACCATCATAGACTTACAGGACCAATGGATTCCTGGCACGTTAGCCACCCACCCTGCCCTGGTCTCATCTATCACTAACCGCCACCATGCTAACCACACTCCTCCTACCGCTACATACTGGAACCATTCTTTCTGTGGCCCTGTGTCTCAGTCTGTCCCCAGCCACCGGCTCTCTCCTGATCCTGGCCTTAGCCTTGCTGTGTCTCAGTCTGTCCCCAGCCACCGGCTCTCTCCTGATCCTGATCCTGGCCTTAGCCTTGCTGTGTCTCAGTCTGTCCCCAGCCACCGCCTCTCTCCTGATCCTGGCCTTAGCCTTGCTGTGTCTCAGTCTGTCCCAAGTCATCGCTCTCCTGCCCTGTTCGCCCCTGGTCCCGATAGCTCAAACTCTTACAGTTCTCTACCTGTGCCTCATTTTAATAGTAATAATAGCACAATGATTCCCTCTTCATCGTTTCCCGGCACGGCCTATTCTCATACTCTCTACAACAACCCACCCCAGACACAGACGGGCCTACCTCAACTCAGCTCCAGTCTATCCCCACTGCCCCTCCAACCACTGGACAGCCAATGGACAACCACAGCACAGAACCCTGACTCAGACGGGAGACTGGGAACCTGCAAGCCAAGTGATATGTCAAAAGCAAATAAGTGGACAACCACAACACAGAACACTGACTTGGATGTCCGAGGGCTACGAACAAAGTGCAAGCCGCAAACAAGTGTCATGTTTGAATCAAAAGACGATGTCATAATGGTGGATCAGCCGGTTTCAGCAGCCACCGTGGAGGCTCCACCTCCTTGCACTCAGATGATTGACAGTTTGTCAGGGGTGGGAGGGCCAGTGGTAGAGCCTGTCCCAGGGCCAGGGCCAGGTCCCGCCTCCCCTTCAGCCATCAGTAGTCTGATCAGCCAGCTGAAGCCTGAGTTGTTCAGTAACCTGGTGGAGATTATAAAGGATGTCCAGAAGAACTCTGTCCAGTTCTACATCCACACACAGGAGAGGGAGAGCGAGAGGGAGGTCTCCCACCACATCAAGGTAATTGTAAAGCAACTGATAATGTAAAAAGAGCTTTATAATTACACATCAAGCTCTCTCTCCGTGTTTAAATGTGTATGTATTGTAGTAGTGTCAATGTAGGAAACTGACCTTGTTTCCCTCTCATCCCACTAGGAGTACCTCCAGAGGTTGGGTAACGTAGAACGCAGTCCTGTGAGTTTTCTGGAGAGAGAGAACCGGATGGACAAACTAATGGTTCTCATCCAGAACAAGGACATTGCAGCGCACATTCACAAGGTACACTACAATAATATTAAAGATATGATGTCGCTGTAGTCATGATATTACTATGAAATTATTTCTGCGTAATATACATCCCACAACATTGTGCCTTTCTGAACGTGGACCTGGTAACTAACATGCTTGGCATCTTTGTTTTAATGAAAGAAAGTTGACCTACTGTTCTGCCATTGCCAGGTCATAACATCAGTAACGGCAGGTCATATCAGTAAAGGCTCTAAGGTGTTCTTAATAAAGTGTGAAGGCCGCTCTGCTCTAATAAGGTGGTGTTATGTTAATCATGCTGGTCAGATCCCGGCGCTGGTGCGGTTGAAGAGGCAGCCGTCGGTGATCTTCGCTGGAGTAGACAGTCTGGACGATGTGAAGAACCACACCTACAACGAGCTGTTTGTCTCTGGGGGATTCGTCGTCTCAGACGAGTTTGTCCTCAACCCTGACTACATCACTCACGGTGAGTCTGAGTTTTAGTGGGACGGCTGTTGTGACCACAGCGGCTCAACAGCAGCATACTAACATGAAGAAAACCACAGGTTAAGGAGACTCAGAAAACAACCCACATGCTTCTCGGGCTTGCATTAATGCTTTTGGGTAGACGTTGAGCCAAGTGGACACTCACAACGTGTGTCTGGGACTGGTGCATGGCCCCAACCGCCTGTTTTATTGTTGACCAGCAGGGGTTTTACATTCATTAACTGACTGACATGTTGTTGTAGACCGTCTGCGGGTGATTCTGATGTTCCTGGACCAACAGAACTCATCAGAGAGCCTGTGGAGGTGGAGGGTCCACTGGAAGACCCAGAAGAAACTCAAGGAACAGTCTAGGTACTGGTGCTTTTGAAATGGTCGACGTTCAATAGCTCCAACATAAAATCATTATATTATGAACAAACTGGAAGGCAGTTTTTGTTGCGTTGGTGAAACTCTGTAGTATGCGTAAAACTCTGAACTAAGGCTTAACTACATTTGACGTTTCAGTCATTAAGCAGAGGACGCGCTTATCCAGAATGACTTAAAAGGGTCAATCAGCATTTGCTACATACATTTGTGGACTTATAAATTAATTATATGTACCCATTGATTCTTGTAAGAATATAACTTAAATGCCGTATGAGCTTAGTTCAACTGACGTACCCCATCAGAACCTAAAATATACGTTTGTTTTACTTCAATGTTTGTCAACAAAAGATATGCAAACTGGGTAGCCTCAACCTGGTTAAAACAATCATGTTGATATCATGGATGTTCAGCCCTTCCAACTATAGCTCTATCTATGAATGAGTGATAATATTTCTCCAGGCTCGTCCCTCAGCTTTTTCCCAAAACAGTGGCGGGAGGATGCTTTGTTTCAACTGCTGATTGGCCTTTAATAAGTAGAAATCAAGTTTGATTAAAGTCATATCCTCCTCATCTCTGTCCCCATCAGGTTTGATTAAAGTCATATCCTCCTCATCTCTGTCCCCATCAGGTTTAAAAGTGAAGCCAGGAAGATGTTGAACCTGCTGACCACGTACCAGAAGAAAAACATTGTGGAGTTCCTGCCATACCATGAGTGTGACGCTCCATCTCGCCCCGCCCCCGACCTGGACTGTCTCCTCAAGCTGCAGGCACAGCACATTCAGCAACGACACATCATCTTCCTCACAGGTAACACACGCACACACAACCTAGACTTTGATCAAGCTGCAGGCACAGCACATTCAGCAACGACACATCATCTTCCTCACAGGTAACACACGCTAAACTAACGCTTCTCTTTGTTTTGCTGTTCCAGAGAGCCACTTCGAGATGTTCCCCCACTATTCCAGTACTGGCATCGTCGTCGCCAACATCAACGACATCATGCACAACTTCGGTGGCCTAGTTGGTTTCCATGACATCAGAGACAAGCGGTCTACCTCAGTGGACCTCATAGCTGCAGCCACCACAGGTAGTTAATATGGGTCATATTTAGGAACAGGAGTTTTTCCACTGACCATAGCCTGTAACTAGGGCCAAGAGTTTGTTCTGCTCAGGTCACATGGTCAGGCAATGCTGTTGGCCAATAGCATATCACAGGATCATATTGTTTTTGAGGGTAACGAGGGGCATCTAAACAGGATCTCTAGAGCACAGAACAATTCTGCCCTTCCCAATGTTTATTCCAGTTGACCCATACACTGACTGTTAACCTTTTATATTTTCTTTCCACAGTCCGAGAGGAAAAGCGCGTGCTGGAGGAACCGATCCTTCTGGACTCACCCTCTTCCCCAGATCGCCTGGTGGACCGCCTGTCCACTCCGCTGAACGAGGACGACTTCCGTCCACCCCTCCCCGACCAGCTTGTTCCTGACACGGGGACATCCATGGAGCTCAACTTCCAGGCCCTGAAGGAGGCCATCTCTCAGTTCAAGGCTGATAAGGCTGCTCGCTCACAGATGGCACCTCCAGAGGTGGATGGGGAGAGACCAGAGTCCCCACCGGGACCAAGGATCCCTGGCCTGGGTACAGACTCACCAGGGGGTCTAGGGGACTCTGGGGTTGGTTTCCTCACCCCTGGTCCTGGCCTCCTCACTCCTACCCCTGGTTTCACCCCTTCCCCTGTCTCTCTCCTTGGTCCTGTCCCTCTCCGCTCCAGCCGGTCCCCTGCTGGGATCCAGAAGGAAGTGGGTCTAACCCCCACACGGCAGGCCAGAGAAGCTACCCTCTCCTCCCTCCACTCTAAACTGGGTCTGAGTTTAACTGGTAGTGCTGAGGTGACCAGTGACATGTCTTTGTGTGGCCCCCAGGGCAGACTGAACGCTTTCAGCAGCCACCGGGGTCCTCTAGCTGGCATTGTCACTGAGGGCCATGGGGAGTCAGGGGCCAAACCCAGCAACACTAATGACCCCTCAGGCCCTGAGCATCCAATGTTCCAGGGGGAGAACACTAAACCCAGCCCAGTGGAAGGCAGCCTCCAGGGGGGAGGAGGAATGACTGACAAAGCCCCTAGCAGTTCCCTCCCTGGTCCTCCAGGTCCCAGGGCAGCAGCTCCCCGGCCAGTTGGTGGTGGGGATTACATAGCGGCAGCTACAGACAGACTGGCACAGGCAGCCAGACAGCAGCAGAGAAACGGCTTGTTACCCATGCCTAATACACTGTTCCTTAACAGTAACCTCAATCTGCACAACCATGGCATGAGCATATTCCAACGGCCCATGTTGAATAGGCTGGAAGGACCTGCAGGACGGGGGGGTATTAGACCATTGATGCCTAACGCCATTGGCTGGGCTAGGATGGGCCAGGCAGGGGGGTCAGAGTCCTGTCTATGGGGCCTTCAGCAGCAGAACATGGGGCTGGGGCGCCACTCCTTCCCGCCACGACTGATGGGGAACCCTCATCACGCCTGGGATAGTAACCAGACTGCTAACCAGGGGCGTGGGAATGGCCCTTGGAAGCGGTGACGAACGGCGGGGTGAACAAACAAGAGTGTTCAGTAGGTATCAACCTAAAAACACAGTGAAACAGGGAGGATCTACCTGGATGTTCATTTTTGTTGTCTGTTGTGCCCCAATGGATAGAGAGCAACTAGCACGACTACCTACTTGACAGATAGTCAAATCTGTTGTATACATTACATTTCTAACTGGACCCTCCTGTCAGACAGGCCCCAGTAGTGAATCTTCATTTATGATCCTAAAGAAGCGCTTCACTAGACAGGAAATAACTTTTTTTCTTCCCCCACCAGATGGTAAAGCTGGCTGGTGCTGCCCGCTGATGGCACTACTCACTAACCTGTCAAGATCTTGTTAAACCAATCAATTATATTTGTATTTTCTAGGAAAAACTTTTTGTTATTACCTGTTAGTTTAGGGGCAGTATTCAAATCAGATCTGCTTTAGCCGACATCTGCGTAGCGGTTGTTTCGGCGGTGGAACAGCAGAGCTGTCCAATCCACTAGCGGCTCCTGGCATTATACCTAGTGGACATTACCATTGGCTGAACGGAGTTGCATTAAGAGAAATCTCATGCAGCCTTATCAGTTTGAACAGTGGAATGTGAGATGTAATCTACATTATTTAGTTTCACGATTGTTCAATTAGTGTCATTATTTCTATATAGCCTACACTTCCTCATTCTGAACATCTAATGGGAGTAGGGCAGGTGTGGCTGCTCACCGATTTGATGCCTCAGTTCGACCTTCAACACAACACCAAACCATCTGTTATGCTACGCTTGATCTGATTGAATCTTGGCCTAAGTTAATATCCTTGTATCTTTTTTGGTTTTGTAAAGACGTGTACTGTAGCCATGTGGCCTTGTACAGAAAACCAGTGGTTTTATCTTAATGTTATTTTTTACAACTTTGTTTGTATTAAAACATGCTTGTCAAAACTATGGCTTTCTTGGCTCTGTTTTATCAAACTATTTCTACTGGCACTGACTTAATCCGGACATTAACAAAATTACCTTAGTTTCCCTTTAATTGTATATTTAAAAAAACTTTTATTCACATAACACAGTACATTTTAAATAACAATTGATACACATGGTCATTAGATTAAAGTCCCTTCAAAGCTTGTAAATAAACTAGTAAGAGCCCCACAGTGGAAGTGCCATAATACCCATAAAACCTAGTGGTCAAACAAAGTGGTTCCAGTCATTTTTCCCCTAAGGGAATTTAGAAACACTTAAAATAAGGGCTGTGTTTCGTGTAGGTTTACCCTGCCATGACGTTTAACTGTAAATCTCTTGGACAAGGGGACTTTAAAAAAAATGCTAGTTAGCATCAATGTAGACAAATCGCTCTGACTTGGAACATATTACCAGTTAGTGTCTTATACATTTACCCCCATCATCATTTCATATCATATGATTCTATTGTGATAAAAATTATTAAATATATTCCCAAGCTCCTGCTCGTCATCTAGCTCACTTTTGCTAACCGGTATTGTCAATTCAAGACAGTTCACAGAATTGTCAATTTAAAAGAAATGTAGCCAATTTATTCATTACTACATTTAGCTAACTGTTAATCCAAAGATTCTTACTTTTGCCTCGATTTGGCAGTCTGGTCCAGATCATCATGGCATTTGTACTCTTATGGCAGCTAATTAGCATTTCATTTTTTTGGGTACAGGAGAATATACTGATAAAGTCCTTGTCTGAGAGTTTTACATGGTTATCAAAACGTCACGCCAGGGTAAGCCTACACGAAACGCAGCCCTTTTGAAGTGTTTCTAAAATTCCCTATGGAACCATTTCCCTGTTTGACCGCTAGGCTTTATGGGTATTATGACTCATACTGTCGTACTCTATTCTATGGCTGCACAAGCGCCACTACATATCAAGTGATCACAAATACCAACACTACAATCATAGCCACTCACACACTTGCCATTACATTCTATATAATATCTACAATACTCTTCAAACCCATGTGGTCAGTAAAGTGCCAACATTTGCTTAAAACTTAAATACTCTTCACAAACTAAGATGTCAGTTCAATCATGAATGGTAAAGTGCTGTAAGTATGTTCCAGTTCAGAATGGCCTAGTGCACACTACGGTGATACAGCACATTCAACACAACGATACAATGGACGTCAGAGTTTGTCTGCACAACAATGCTATCACAAACCTTTGTCAATTGTACATCAGTTGTACAACCTGAGTGTTTACTAGGTCTAATGTGCCTTTAGACGTGAGGCTGTGGGTCACGTGTTGAGGTCAGTGGTGGTCTTCAGTAACAATCATTAAAGGGTTCAGTCCTGTCTCCAGCTCTTTCTGCTTCTGCAACAAACCCTGGAATCAAACACAGTGCTTGTGAGCAGGAATGAAAGAAGTGAAACTAAAGTTCTTTCCTCCGTCTACGTTCAGATTCTCTACTCATCTCATCTTTAAAAAGGAATGGACTGGCTTTTTACTTTTAGAGAGTGAACGAGAGCGCACTGAGGAGAAGGGTAGAGAATGTCACTGAAGACGTGACTGCAATAGACATATCGGTGTAATGCAGATACCTGTCGTAGCTTTGAGAGGCTCTTCAGTATGGCCTGCTGTCTCTCTGTGTTCCTAAGCAGCTCTGGATGGAGCAGAGGGTCCTTCTGGTGGGGAGGGCTAATGGGCCTGCACTGGACACCATCTGTCAGAATATGAAACTAGCACTATACACAAAATACATCTGACAATACCCAGAATACATCTGAAATGATCCCTATGCACAATAACGCTGTATATTATTGTAAATGTGCCTTTGGCTCGACAATAACATGACAAAGTTACAGTGTTGAGAGCAGAGCCGCAGCATGGCTCAAAACAGTGAAAATGACCTCTGACCTGTGTGTGTCTGTGGATGTGTGGAGGGTCTGGAGATGGGGGCACGGGGATCCATGTGGTACACCTCGTCGGTCCTCAGATAGGGGACGTACTCAGAGGGGGGAGGGGAGCTGTCTGGGTCCTGGAGCAAACCATGGGCCTGTGTAGGGAGGCGGGAGCCACGGGACTGGTTCTGAAGGCGGTGTTTGATGGCAGGAACTGGAGGGGATCTGGGGAGCACTCTGGAGGAGCATAACATCACGCTGTTACATCTGACAATGCGGTAGCCCGGTTTAACCAGACGGAATGTGGTAACCTCGTTTAACCAGACGGAATGCGGTAGCCCGGTTTAACCAGACGGAATGCTGAAAATGATTTCATCTCCTTAAACCCGGTGTTCAGTCTGATTTAATCAGGCTACAGCTGTAACACTACTGCCTTTACTTCCACTCACCTTCCAGTGTGAACAGCCATGGCGTGTGTCACACCTGTGATGCCATTTTTTATCCTGCCCTGTGCAGTGCTAGCAGGGTAGTTGGCGTGTGGTGGCGAGGGGTCAGCGGGCCTGAGGTCAGGTTCGGGGTCAGGGGGGTGAGGGGTTCTGGTGTTCCTCTCCATCATGGTCATGAGTTCCATCTGCCTGCGGAGGCGGCTCTCCTGCCTGGTGTGTTGTAGCCCTGCAGGGTAGCGCTCTGATGCCGGGACATAGTGTTTACTGGGTCTCTGAGTGTTCCACTCTGGCCTGCGACCTCCTCCCCTGTGTCTCTGGCCCTGGCCTCGGTCTGTCCGCGCAAAGGCCTCGTACAGGTCTCCTGCACCTGAGATGAGATTGTACTTCATTAATCCCCAGGAGGAAATGAGTTTCTCACTTATAAACATAGTAAAAAAACAACACACACCACCTTCTACTCCTCCTCCCAGGTCGTTCAGCCAAACGTTCTCCTTCCCCGCCCCGGGGCCAGGAGGGTTCCTCTGGGCCAGCTGGGCCTCCTGCCTGGCCTCCCGTCTGTACCTCTTGGCGTTGGGAAGAGGAGGTCTGTACTCTACAGGAATGTCTGGGGTCTGCACTGCCTGGCTTCGATTACCTAGAGCCTCCACTGTGTACGTGCAGCCCGGCCTGACTGCTGGGTTCACCTCTATGCAGACACAGAGAGAACACCACACAGGGAGGCATTTTAGAATGCTATTTACAACGGGTATTTGGTGAGTAGTAGATACATGCCTGTATAGTACACGGTACATGACACTAATTCAGTTAACCACACCCAAACTGTAACACGCTAGGAGGAGTAGTGTAATGTATGTTACCAGTCTTCACTGCCGTGTCCTTCCTAAGGGAGGTGGTGCTGCAAGTCTCTTCTCTCAGGGTGTCCATCTCCCTCCCTGTCTGGTAGTGGTATGGTCCTGAGCTGGTGTTAAAGACTGAAGACAGAACAATCAAAACCTGCTTTGCTTTCATCAAATACCAAGAGTAGAACCCCAGGGTTACCCAGGCCCTGCTACTCCTGTACTGAACACAATGTTCAATGGAGAATCTATTGAAAAAGCTTAGTCCAGGACTAGTTATAGTCCAGTACAGGAAACCAGAAAGCTTTGTCAAATATACAACACTGTTACTGTATAAAACACATGTGGTCAACTCCCCTGGAGAGCTAGGCCACTAGGTGGGCAGGCTTTTGATCCAGCACTGCTCAAAACACACCAGGGTCAGTTTGACAAGTTCCTGTTGAGCAGTTGATGTGTAGAATCTGGAACAAGTGTAAACACCCAGTAGCTCTTTTGGATGCAATATGCTAGAACATTATAACATACATTAGCATACAACCAAAAGGTGTAATAAAATAATTCCCTCATTCAGTGAATCAGGTAACAAATGGCTATAATTTGAAGCAAGGTAGGGTTCTAGACTAACCTTTTCCCAGTGCCAAGTAAGACATGAAAGAAGTTAGCTATTTCATCTAACATGTTCAGGGAAAGTTGGATATTTTGACGTGCAACATTTCAAAATAGGATCCAGAATAGTCAGATATATTTTTCTCTTTAGAGATCAATTTGACTGGATGTTTTGTGTGCATATTGTCCTAGGCCAGGGTTCTCCAATCCCATTCCTGGAGATCTACCCTCCTGTAGGTTTTCACTCCAACCCCAGTTGTAACGAACCTCATTCAGCTTATCAAGCAGCTAATTATTATAATCAGGTGTGCTAGATTAGGGTTGGAGCAGAAACCTCCAGGACTGTCTATCTCCAGGAACAGGTTGGAGAGCCCTGGGCTAAGCCTATAGCTACATCATTTAACACATAAGGAAGTGGGAACGCAAAACATTTGCTAGATTACTAACTAAAGATATTGTTTTTAGAGATCTTACTTTAAATGTAATGTCCTACAAAAACGTCCCATTGATAGGCCTATACCGGGTGATGTAGGCCTATTCACCTTAAATGGCTTGCTCCACGCCGTTCTGTTGGCGCATCATCTCAATTACACACTGTTTGTTAAAGGTGTAATTAACTCTATATTGACACTTGAGAAATGATTTAGATTATAGCTGAGACTATCCTAT
This sequence comes from Brachymystax lenok tsinlingensis, assembly GCA_030435695.1. Lineage (NCBI taxonomy): Eukaryota > Metazoa > Chordata > Actinopteri > Salmoniformes > Salmonidae > Brachymystax > Brachymystax lenok. Next base: position 10,848,420 of record CM059797.1, on the reverse strand, counting down.
TTTTTAACAACATTAAGGGTAGTTGTTTTTCCTGCAATTAAATCTGGAAATGTTGCTCAACTGTCAGTATGCTTGCGCTCATCAGAATGCATCTGTCCCTTCACTCAGTGTGTAAAGGGGGGAGAGGGAGTGAGCGCCAGCAGCGAAACATAGACAGGGCAGATACTTTCATTGCAGGAAGCAGGTTAACGCATAATACTGTTGTCCAAATAATGGTTTTAGAACCAAAATATATATTTTTTTGCCGCGTGGTAACAATTAAGCAGCGGCACAATATAACAGAAACACTGTAGTCATCTACGCTGCAATTTTAAGAATTTTGAAAACTGAATGGAAAGACATTTGAATACATATTAAGGCCTTTGAATAAGATAAATGAGTTAGACTTTAAGGCCCTGCGGACACCCTGTAATTAGCCCCGGTAACTGTAATCACCCCGTGAGGAGCCAGGTTCTCCCTCCAGAGAGTGTTGCAGCTTGGAGACATCGTGTCCCTTCCTGGCCAGCTCTCTGATCCTCTGCTGGTGCTTGTCCTTCTGGGCCTCCTCCTGGGCCCGCTGAACACTCAGGTAAAGCTCCTCCTGCTTACGACTGTGCTGCTCCTGCAAGGACCACCACAAGTGTTACAAAGACCCCAACAAACACAATCTGTTGTCAGTTAATATAATGCATGATTGGCATGACAAACACAACAGGGGTAGGCTAAAACATATAATACAATTCAAAATAAACGTAAAGAACTTATTTTGTGATTGCTAGTCATCTCTTTCATTAAAGCTGATCTACTGCCGGAGATCCCCAATGAGCTCTAAGTTCAGAAGTGTAATGTCTGTGTGCTCTGACCTCCGTGTGTCTCTTTCTCTGAGTGTCGAGCTGGTACTGTTTCTGTAGCAGCTCTCTCTCCTGTGCCACCCTCCTCTCCTCCTCCTGCTCCACAGCCAGGCGCACGGCCTCCTCTGCCTCACGCTGCCTCCTCCTCTCTTCCACCTGAGCCTCGATGGCACGCTGGAACAGGACGGGACAACCAATCCACAATACTGTCAATCATCTCAGAGTCTCAATGGCCAAGAATTTGAATTTTATTAGGATCCCCATTAGTTAACGCCATGATGTCAAATAATATTCCGGGGGTCCAACATAGAACATTGCGTAAGATTAAACATTAGATTAAAGGGCTTGGTCTTCTACCGTTAGCCCATTCATACCTGATGCTCCAACTGTTTCAGTCTCTTCCTCTCTCGCTCCTCGATCTGGGCTGGGTCCAGTAGGGCCGTCATGGTACGGAGATGGCTGAACAAAGAAATCATAGAATAAGAACAGAATAGAATGAATAATTGTTCCCGATCAGATGGTTATGGGAAAACTCTTGTACTGGATGGCTCACCTGGCCTTCTGTGGGAAGCCCCCAGTGATGTCGACGCTGGCTCTCCCAAGACTGTCCCCTCCGTAGGTGCTGGCTCCGTCCCAGGCCACAGACAGGGCTCCAAAATGGGTCCTCTGGTGACTGAGGGGCTCTGAACCGCCCCTCTCTGCAGCCACGGGGGCCTGGAGAGGGACTCTCATCTGGGGGGAGTCAAAGTGCATGGCCCAGTGCTCATGGTCCTCAGCCTGGGAGAGGGAGGGAAGTGGGTTAGTGAAAACACGCTATTGAGCAATGTTTTCAATTCAAGTCCTGGGAACCTACAGGGGTAAACATTTTAATTCTAACCTGCCACTAACAAACCCGATTCTAACAAACCCAATTCAACTAAACAATTAAAACAGCCTGTTACTTGGCTGAGATACTCTTTCTCCTGCCGGTGTCGCAGCTTGTCCTCCTCCCTCTGCCGGTCCAGATCCTGCAGCCACCTCCTATGATGCTCCTTCTTCTGAGCGCTGAAGGCATGTTCTACTGGGGTGGCCTCCTGGACATCACAACCACAAAAACAGCAGCTTTACAACAGCACTCTGTTGTAACCTTCAGTTGAGATGGCCTGTGGCTGCTCCCTGTAACTCTAATAGTAAATGTGTGTTTTGTACATTATGGTAGTGAATGGTACTCCACCCCCACTACGAAGGCAGATCTGATGGCAGAAGGGAGGTCTCGGTGACTGCTGTAGCTCTGAGTGGAGCACAGTGTGTCTGTGTCCTCCAGACCGGGCCCTCCTAGCATCTGGCCAGAGATCACAGAAGCTTGTCAACAAACATATTTTCTTAGACATTGACAGTGAAATCTATTTGCAGAAAAAATCCATTGCCTACCCTGGAGTGCATGTGACCATCTCCAGGACCAGGTTTGGATGTGATGGCCATCCTTCCCCTTGGGCCATAGTCTGCCGTGACATCTGGTCTGCTCAGGTCTTTCTGCTGTTTCTTCAGAGCCATCTGTTCGTCTTAACCAGACAGAGAGCAAGCCAATCAAATCACTTCATTAATGTCTGATAAGCTGTAGCACACCACAATACCCAGACAGACACCACCAATAAATCAATTAAATTGATGCTCCAGCGGGTTTGTATAATTTAAACCAGTAGTTTAAAAGTAATGCTCAGGAGCCAAAATGGGTCCCAGAAAATTGTGCACTACCTCATCCATTTCATATGGTATGTAAAATAATGTGTAATTCGTATGATATGTTACGAATTGTTTTTTTTAAAGGCTGTACTAAAAGTGAAAGTGCTGTGGTACTGTAAAATACTAGATCACGATACCTAGGTGCCAACATGAGAAGTATTGCGATTCTCACGATTCAATACTGAACAAAAATATAAAACGCAACATGAAACAATTTCAAAGATTTTACTGAGTTACACTTCATAGAAGGAAATCAGTCAATTTAAATAAATTCTTTAGACCCTAGTCTATGACTGGGCAGGGGTGCAGTCATGGGTGGGCATAGGCCCACTCATGTGGGAGCCAGGTCCACCCACTTGGGAGCCAGGCCCAGCCAATCTGAATGAGTTTTTCCCCACAAAAAGGGCTTTTTACAGTAATAAATACTCCTCAGCACCCCCCTCCACCCCCCCTCCGACGATCCCGCAGGGGAAGAAGACGGATGTGGAGGTCCAGCTCTGGAGTGATACCACGTGGTCTGCGGTTGTGGGGCCAGTTGGATGTACTGCCACATTCTGTAAAACAATGTTGTAGGCGGCTTATGGTAGAGAAATTAACAGTCAATTCTCTGGCAACAGCGCTGGTGGACATTCCTGTAGTCAGCATGACAATTGCACACTCCCTCAAAACATGTGGCATTGTGTTCTGTGACAAAACTGCACATTTTAGAGTGGCCTTGTCACAAGGTGCATTGTGTAATGATCATGCCGTTTAATCAGCTTCTTGATATGCCACAACTGTCCAGGTGGATGGATTATCTTGGCAAAGGAGAAATGCTCACTAAAAGGGAGGGGAATCATCCCAGAACTACACGGGAGGATCTTGTCAATGATCTCAAGGCAGCTGGGACCATAGTCACCAAGAAAACAATTGGTAACACACTACGCCGTGAAGGACTGAAATCCTGCAGCGCCCGCAAGGTCCCCCTGCTCAAGAAAGCACATATACATGCCCGTCTGAAGTTTGCCAATGAACATCTGAATGATTCAGAGGACAACTGGGTGAAAGTGTTGTGGTCAGATGAGACCAAAATGGAGCTCTTTGGCATCAACTCAACTCGCCGTGTTTGGAGGAGGAGCAGCATTCCTCCTCCTCCAAACACAGCGAGTTGAGTTGATGCCAAAGAGCTCCATTTTGGTCTCATATGACCCCAAGAACATCATCCCCACCGTCAAACATGGAGGTGGAAACATTGTGCTTCGGGGGTGTTTTTCTGCTAAGGGGACAGGACAGCTTCACCGCATCAAAGGGACGATGGACGGGGCCATGTACCGTCAAATCCTGGGTGAGAACCTCCTTCCCTCAGCCAGGGCATTGAAAATGGGTCGCGGATGGGTATTCCAGCATGACAATGACCCAAAACACACGGCCAAGGCAACTAAGGAGTGGCTCAAGAAGTAGCACGTTAAGGTCCTGGAGTGGCCTAGCCAGTCTCCAGACCTTAATCCCATAGAAAATCTGTGGAGGGAGCTGAAGGTTCGAGTTGCCAAACGTCAGCCTCGAAACCTTAATGACTTGGAGAAGATCTGCAAAGAGGAGTGGGACAAAATCCCTCCTGAGATGTGTGCAAACCTGGTGGTCAACTACAAGAAACGTCTGACCTCTGTGATTGCCAACAAGGGTTTTGCCACCAAGTACTAAGTCATGTTTTGCAGAGGGGTCAAATACTTATTTCCCTCATTAAAATGCAAATCAATTAATAACATTTTTCACGTTTTTCTGGATTTTTTTGTTGTTATTCTGTCTCTCACTGTTCAAATGAACCTACCATTAAAATTATAGACTGATAATTTCTTGGTCAGTGGGCAAACGTACAAAATCAGCAGGGGATCAAATACTTTTTTCCCCTCACTGTATATGTATTGCGATTCGATGTTCCAAACATATTGCTCACCATATGTCTGCTGCAGAGGGACAAGAGAGCCATGAGAAAACAAGTTTTTTAAATTTTTTGTTTTGTTTTTTAAAATGTAACCTTTATTTAACTAGGCAAGTCAGTTAAGAACAAATTCTTATTTACAATGACGGCCAAACCCAGACGACGTTGGGCAAATTGTGCGCCGCCCTATACTCCCAATCACGGCCGGATGCAATACAGCCTGGATTCGAACCAGGGACTGTAGTGATGCCTCTTGCACTAAAATGCAGTGCCTAAGACCACTGCGCCACTCGGGAGCCCGAGTTATGGAAATAAGTGCTGAAAACAAATTGGTTCCATATTTAAAAAGATGGAGAACAAACGATGAAACAAAAATACTTAGTTCAGGTACAGCCAACTAGCTCAAAAATAATATTGCGATAGTCAAAACGATACGCTATATTGTCAAAAATAATATCCTGATATGTAACTGGATCGATTTCACCAATCACTAGTTGGTACCTAGTTCTTTCCTCCATTGTGTCCTCTTGGCCTCCAGTGCTTCTTTGTCCATCTCTCTTTCTCCCAGAGAACTGAACAGGCCAGACGGTTGACCACAAATCACCCACCTGTCCAGTAGAAAAGAAAGTATGATAAATACATAACATAATTGTGATTTCACATTTTAGAGGTGTCTGTGAAGAGGTGAAATAGGCTACAATGTGCTCCTAGTATATTACCTTTCATCCTCCCTTTTTCCCTGTGAGTTTCCAGTCCCACTAACATGTGCAGCACTTCCTTCTCTCCCCCGTTCCATTCAACAGGCAATCCTCTTTAGAGTTCCCTTCATTTCCTTAGGAATATGCAGACACTGTTAGCTACATGCATCATAGACGGTAGTGGTACATCTTCAATTTCATCATCAGGTTTATTTAACAGAGAGCCAATTGCACTTGAATTGGGATTAATGTAAATCTCACTCTAACCTGTTTGAGGCTGGCTGTGTACATGCTGATCCTGTGAGCTAATGGTTGAGTTGTTGATTGTGCTGAGGATCTGTTGGAGCTGCTCATTGGTCAAACAGACCAAGCTGTCCTTCACAGTGGACTTTGGAGGTCTATCAGTGGCTATCTGCCCATGTCCTTTAGCTGAAGACACTTTGGCCAAGGCTTTGGTATTGTGGTCAGTGCTGCCCTTGGCTTTTGGTTTTGTATGATTGGACACAACCATTGGAGTGTCATTCTTGACTGGCACAGTGTGGGTGATAGGGACTGCCTTCCTCCTCTCTGCACGTTTCCTCTGTACTCTCAGAGGCTCCTCGGATACTGGTTCAGGAAACTTCCTTGAGTTGAGAGCATTTTGTTGTCTGGTTCGAGAGAGTATCTAACATTAAATCATAAAAAGGAAAGTAAAACGACAAGGAAAGTTACAGTTCATGCATTTATGACCGTAGGTGCAAAAAGTAACAGTTGGTTGTTTAGATAGCAGATAAATCTCTTACCTTATTTGGATTCTTCATATCAACACCTACAATCATGGCAAAACATAAACGACAACTCAAGTTAAGAATCCGGTTTGATTCCTTTGAAGCACATGGTCATGTATAATGATATCTTAAAGTTTAACTGAACGGTATGATACCTACCATGAGGATTGGTTAGAATTAGCCTGGGCTTTCCATTTTCAAGTTCGAACATCAGACCATCCCTGTTCACAAAAACAAAAGGCAATAGCTATAGATCTAACGTTAGGTAGTTAGCTTGCTACATAAGGCATATATAAATCTATAGATCTAAGCATCATTACAGTGTTATGCTAGCCAAATTATCTTTCCAAACATTGCTGGCTGGTTTACAAACTTTAACTAACTAGTTAGCTAACGTCACCAACTGCAAAGCTCGCTAGCTAACGTTAGCTAAGCTAGCTAACGTTAAACACGACTGGTGAAAGGAAAACAAATCATTACTCACCCCAGATTCATTTTAGCCGACAGTTGTCATTGAACTGGCTGAACGATATACATAAATCTTGGTTAGCAAAGTGATTTGGTGAGAAACATTGCTAGGTAATAATTGTCCAGTTTCCCCAAACTGCTAGCTAAACATTGATACCTCTTGATATGTTTATTGTGTCAGGGATCCTTTTCTAATATCTCTGATTGTGTATGTTGGTTGCTGTCAACGACCAATGACAACATAAATGATTGGCTTATCATTCACAGGTTTGTATTGAGCAGCGAATCAGAAAGCGTCTTGCTAAATAGGTTCACTTTACGTTTCCGACATTACGGTGGTAAAGCCCTGTGCGTTAAACTCCGGTTTTGACTAGATGGTATACCGGACGGGCGAGGAAGAGAGGATTAACCCAGCCCAAAATGTGTCCGAATGAGATAACATTTTTTTTGTATGGAAAAACGACTTAGTTGTGTATGTTGTTTTTATTTTTGTACTGTCCCTACGTACACCAAATATGTTATATATAAAGATGCTCACTCACATGACTCTACACACTGCACTGACACTCCAACACACACATAACATGCAAATACATTTATATTGACTCTACACACACGCAAACACACTCGCATACAATTATAATTTACGCTGCTGCTACTCTGTTTATCATATATCCTGATGCATTGTCACCTTACCCTTATAGGTAAAAATATGCCGTTCTGCTCCTGAACAAGGCAGTTAACCCACTGTTCCCCGGTAGGCCGTCATTGTACATAATAATTTGTTATTAACTGACTTGCCTAGTTAAAAAATACAAAAATACATACATACGTTTATCACTCCAGTATCCCTGCACATTGTAAATATGGAATTGGAACTGACCCTGTATATAGCTTCTTACTTTCTAGTGTTCTTATTTCTATTCATCATGTGTTTTTGTTCTACCTTATCTTATTTGTAGTGCTACATGGATATTGATTACTGCATTATTGGGTTTGGAGCTTGCAAGAAAGGCATGTCACTGTGTTTGTGCACGTGACATAACATGTTAACACAGCTGTCAAAAAGGCAAAATCGAATTACTTCCTTAATGCTATGACAGATTCTGCAGGAGATCCTGCAAAATTCTGGAAAACCGTTAATTCACTGAAACGGGGAAATTCTGCTGTTTCTCTTCCTAAGCAAATTATCTCAGACTCCTGTATTCTAACGGGATAAAATGATATTTGTGATGCTTTTAATAAGCATTTCATCTCTGCTGGTTTTTTATTTGAAAGGAAAAGTGGCCATTGTGGTACTGGCCAGTTAGTTGATTTTTTGTCTTGCTTTTCAACCGTTACTCTAAAAAATGGTAACCCTGTTTTTAGTTTCCAGAAAATAACTGAAGCAGAAGTTTTAGCTGCCCTGTGTGCCATTGATACTAAGAAATCCTTAGGCGCTGACAATTTAGACCCGTACTTACTTAAGTGTGCTGCACCTATCATTGCTGGTTCAGTGACACACATTTTTAATCTAACATTAAGCACAGGAAATATCCCTAAGGTGTTGAAAGCAGCTTTTGTTCTGCCATTACATAAGGGAGGTGACGGTAGTGATTTGGATAACTATCGACCTATCTCTAGGCTCCCTTGTCTGGCAAAGATCCTAGAATCTTTAGTCAACAAACAGTTACAATCTTTTCTTTCTGCTAACAGTATTCTTAGTACCAATCAATCTGGTTTTAGATCTAAACACAGTACCACATCGGCCACTATGCTTGTTGTAAATGATATTGCAAATGCCTTAGATGATAGAAAGCATTGTGCTGCGTTGTTTGTAGATTTGTCAAAAGCTTTTGACACTGTAGACCATGCTATCCTTTTGAGTAAGCTGTCATCTATAGGACTGGGCACTGATGCCTGCCGATGGTTTTATGACTATCTTAAAGATAGAACTCAGGCCGTTATGGTCGACGGGGTGAAGTCTGACCCCTTACAGTTACTTAAAGGGGTCCCTCAGGGTTCAATAATTGGCCCACTATTGTTCTCACTTTATATAAACAACATTGGTGATGATGTCAGATATTGTAATTTCCATTTATATGCAGATGACACAGTGATGTACTCTATTGCTCCAACAGCAGACCAAGCTTTAATGCAGTTGGAGTCTGATTTTAGGATACTACAGGGGTCTATTTTACAGCTTAAACTTGTTTTAAACGCTAAGAAAACAAATGTCATGTTTTTTTCTAGGTCTAAACTCTCAGTTAGAAACACTTTTGTAATCACTAGCTTGGATGGTACTCAAATCAAACAGGTCTCTGCATATAAATATTTAGGGGTATGGTTAGATGATAGGCTCTCTTTTAAAAAACATGTTACTGAATTGGGAAAAAAGCTCAAATTCAAGATAGGGTTCCTTTACAGAAACAGGGCTTGTCTGTCCTCAGTAAATAGAAAACAAATTGTGCAGGCTACTTTTATGTCCGTTTTAGATTATGGTGATATTATTTATATGCATGCAAACACATTAAAACCACTGGATGCTATTTACAATTGTGCTCTCAGGTTTCTCACGGGTGATAGTTACAAAACTCATCACTGTATCCTATATCAACATGTGGGTTGGGCCTCTCTATCTGTGAGGCGAGAGCAACATGCTCTTTTGTTTATTTATAAAGCACTTATTTTAAAACTACCTCCATATATATCATCATTAATTTCAACTAGATATACTAATTTTAAAACCAGATCACAGATGTGGATTACATTAGAGACTCCTGCGGTCTCCACAGAGTTGGGAAGGACTGCCTTTAGTTCCTTTGCACCTTATTTATGGAACAACCTGCAGATCCAACTTAAGTTAGACACTCTGGTGTCCCTTGCCCATTTCAAAATTTTTATGGAGGATCAATATGATGTCTGTGATTGTTTCTGTTGAATTGTGTCTTTGTTTTTTGTATGTTTTGAAATGTTCTTGTCTGTATGCCTAGAACTGTACAGGGCACAGCCGTAAAAGAGATCCAGGTCTCAGTCTGTTTTCCCTGTTAAAATAAAGATTAAAAAAAATATATATATATATATATATCTGCCCACTCATTTGTATTTATTATCTGGCAAAATTAAGGCAGTTCTACAATTTCAAAAAACATTACAATACATTCATAACAGATTTCACAACACACCAAGTGTGTGCCCTCAGGCCTCCTACTCCACTACCACATATCTACAACACAACATACATTGGTATGTGTGTGTATAGTGCGTATGTTATCATGTGTGTGTATGCGCCTATGTTTGTGTTGCTTCACAGTCCCCGCTGTTTTTATCGGATTCTACTGCTTGTATTCGTTACCTGATGTGGATAGAGTTCCATGTAGTCATGTTTCTATGTAGTACTGTGCACCTCCCATAGACAGTTCTTGACTTGGGGATTGTGAACATCTGGTGGCATGTTTTATGGGGTATGCATAGTGTCTGAGCTGTGTGCTAGTCGTTTAAACATAGGTTAATAGTCCCGCCTGATATTGCCTGCATTGAGGACGTGTATTTCCATTGTTAGAGCAGTCACTCGGCTAGCTTGCCAATATAATAGATACTCTGACGGGACTCCCTACAAAAAAACACGTCACTTCGACGGTTATGGCTGGCAGGGATTTAGTTGTCGTCAGAATTAACTTTCCCTATCAGGTTTAGAACGTATGCAGCAGGTTAGGAGAATAAATGTGGCAGATTAGGTTACGGTTTAGGTTTAGCTAAAATGTAAAAACCCACTTTGGATACAGCTACGACTGGAAGTGACTTTTCGTAGCAGATTAGGAGAGCATTTTCGCTAACTTTAACCTAATTCTCAAAGCATGCTGCGTTCGTTATCCTAACCTGCTGTGTACATTCTCATAATCCGTTAGGTAAAAGTCACTTCCGGAAGTAAGTGCCATGTTTTTTTAAGGAATCTCGATGGTATACACACATACAGCTACAGACATAAGTTACTTTTTCGTATCATGTTTGGATAATTCGCGTAGCCGGTTGGGACAATTAGGTTGGCGAAAATACTCTTCTAACCTGCTACGAAATGTCCCTTCCGGTCGTAGCGATAGACAAAAGTGGGTCATGTCTAGAAGGGATCCAGCTTTTGTCACATTTACGTCAAACGTATTTTTTTTGTGTTGTTGCATTTTACCCAATCTTAACCGAATTGTCCTAACCTGCCACATTTATTCTCATAACCTGCTGCGTATGTTCTAGGTGAATGGACGTAGCAGTTTAGGACAATTAGGTTAGGGAAAGTTAGCTAAAATGGTATCATAACCTGCTACAAAAAGTCACTTCCGTCCGTAGCTGCATTCTATCTAGTCACAAATGTAAACTCCGCTTTCGTTGCTGTAGGCTGGTGAAACGAGCACATTTTCGTTTAATTAACAATCACACGAATGAGGAGGGGACTAATTCGGATGACACATGAAAATGAAACAAACGGAAGAAGAAAAAAAACATTTTGGACCATGCTAGCAAAGATACTGTTCTGTGACGCTAATACGTGCTAATACTAGCTAGCTAGCATGATGAGACCAAAGAGAACATGTTGTGTCGGTGTATGTCGTGCTTGTGGGGAAAACATTTCCAATAGAATATACGTGCACAATCTCTTCAGTCAGTTCGAAGGTCAATGTTTGAAAACATTTGACTACACCACAGCATTGGAGGACCTCACTGGACCAATTTCTCAGGACGATGCCTTACCACAGATCATTTGCGAAACGTGTCGTAGACTTCTCAAAAGGTACTACAAAAGTTTTTGCGATGTGGAGAAAATTGGCAGTATATTTCGAGAAAGTGCTCAGAGGCAGAGGGAGAGTCACTCTCTCGCATGGCGAACTCGGGACTCCCAACAAGGTGAGATTAGTATCACTCCCTCCCCCCAAGAGAGAATGACAGACGCGTGTAAGGTTCCCCCGCGAGATTTGACAGTAACGTTAGTACTTGTGCCAAAGAGCGAGAACACAGACGAAGACGCCACACCAGATCCCAACAACGATAACATCAAACCTGAGCCTGCAGAAATCTCAGTATACCTGGAAGAAGATATGGAGCAGGATCCACGGTCTGGCGATGATGCTGATGCTACTTCGAAGCTAAGCCAGGTAAACACGTGCTGTCACCTTTAATACCTGCTGTATGTTGGAGAGAAGTCGGGGGTAGTGTTACAGGTTCTAAACATCTTGAAGTTTCTAGGTAGGTGTTTTAAGGTCGCTAGTGTACACACTACCCCCTTCAGAAAATGTGTGCTGCGTTTCTGAAGTCCTGCACCCCTCCAATGGCACTGCAGTAGTGCCATGATCCTATTTCTGACAGCAATGGGGTGTTCATTTATAACCTATAAAGTTGAAATTTATTCACCCGTCAAATCGTCCAGTCTTCTCACCTCCTTCCATTGAAAATAACTGAATTTTGATAGTTTGGTCACTGGTATCAGGTGAAAATGCTTGCTGGGTCATTAAAAGTTACATATTTATTGATTGGTATTGACATTTCCCCCTTCTAATTTTAGGTGAATGTGCCATCTAAATACATCCTTACTGGACCCATGGAGAAACTTGTGGATAACATTTTGAATGGACAATTCTTCAGTGCAGCAAAGGCAATAATGGAAATTCCTGATTTGGCTTCCCTTGTCACTAAAGAGGTTTTGAATCAAGTCGTCAAAGAATGCAAAGAGCTCACTAGCGTTCCGTTCAACTCCATACTTAGACAGACCAGTCCATCCTCTCTGGAAGCCTTCAGATGGGACACTGTTTTTACTGAATGGAAGACAACCGCACCCACGTTCCTTAGGTTTCTGGAGTCCGCAAGCACATCTACATGGGTTTCTGCCTTGACCAAAGAACGTACACAGAGAAAGAACTTTGCCATAGGCATGGCTGGAGCCACTCTTCTCAAGGTACGCTGCGGCAAGATGAGTGCACCCATGTATCGGAACTCGCTTGTCATGCACCAGGCTCAGAAGAAAAAGTGCTTCAATAGGTTTGCCAGACTTGGTGTCTGTGTTACTAGGCAAAGCATGCTTCATCTGTTGAGAAGAGTCAGGGCGTCTGAAGAAGTAACCAGGACTCCATCTGCAGGTGAAGACCACAACTACGACTCAGTAGCGCCAAGAAGATCCACAGAAAATACTGACAGACAGGTGTGTAGTATTTGTTTCTATCAGGGTAGGAGTCAATTCCATTTAAATTCCAGTCAATTTGGGAAGTAGGCCTAGACTGAAATTCCAATTGTCTTCAGTGCTTTTCTTGGTTGAACAATTGGAATTGCAATTTGGTTTACTTTCTGAATCGAAAAGGAATTGCCCCCAACCTTTGTTGTGATTATACAGTGTCTTCAGAAAGTATTCACACCTCGACTTGTTCCACATTTTGTTGCTACAAAGTGGGATTAAAATGGATTTAAATGTCATTTTTTGTCAATGATCTACACAAAATGTTAGAATCACCTTTTCACACCTGGATTGTGCAACATTTGCCCATTTTTATTTTTTATTTTCTAAATTCTTCCAGCTCTGTCAAATGGGTTGTTGATCATTGCTGGACAACCATTTTCAGGTCTTGCCATAGATTTTCAAGCAGATTTAAGTCAACTGTAACTCGGCCACTCAGGAAGATTTACTGTCTTCTTAGTAAGCAACTCCAGTGTAGATTTGGCCTTGTGTTTTCAGTTACTGTCCTGCTGAAAGGTGAATTAATCTGTGTCTTGTGGAAAGTAGACTAAACCAGGTTTTCCTCTAGGATTTTGCCTGTGCTGAGCTCCATTATGTAATTTTTTTTTATCCTGAAAAACTCACAACATGATGCAGCCACCACTATACTTGAAAATATGGAGTGGTACTCCGTAATGTGTTGTATTGGTTTTGTCCTAAACATAACACTTTGTACTAAGGATGTACGTTTTGCTGCCGGCTAACCCGACCTTCATTAACCGGTCCACAAACAGTAAAATAAATTCCAAACAGTGACATGACCAACAGAAAATACTATGCATGCATATGAGGAATGGACATTTTTCATTAAGAGCTTAATGAAAACATAACAATAGCAAGCCTATTGTCTTAGTCAAAAGCCTATAGCTTATTATTAAACATGCAACTACTGTAAGGAAGCAACTAATAAAACTTAATTTTCATTTTTTTTTGTTGCCAAAATACTATTTTTGCGGGAAAACAGTTGTAAACAGTTCACCTGATGTGAGCCGTTCCTTATGTGACAGAGATGAAAATAGGGGGAATCTAATAGCAACAACTAGAATGGGTTACTAATATGACTAATTTTGGCTTCTGGACAACAAAAGAAAGTTGATATGAAAACCAATAGAACTGTAGAAAAGCTATGGTTAATGACATGAGGAAGTCTTTTTAAAATAATGGTTGGATTTCTGCTAGGCTACTTTGAAGCAAGATAAGACATGCTCATTATTTGAAGTGAAGTAAATTGTTCAGGTTTCAAACAATTATACTGCCTCACGTTCTAAAGTGGTTAGTGACGCGCTGATAGCCTGCCTACCTTTGACTATAGCCTATGCACTTGAATTGCAAATGGGAGGTGCGCTTGAATTACGATTTTGAGGTTGAGAAGTAAAAAATAGTTGCTCTTTTTAATCGTGGCCATCAAAACAGTTTTTACCACGCGATTGCGTTTATAATTATTTGTTGCGCAATGACTGCGTTTTATAAAAGCTAGTTAAACTCCAAAACCAGCTTTTTGAGGAGGTGCTCTCGCGCTGTTTAACAGGTGATGGGCTATTCCGCTCATCAAACTAGGCTCTGTATGCTGTGCAAGTTTGATAAATCAGATAAATGACAACTAACATACACACGAGTCAATTTAACTCCACAGCATTATGCTAATTAACCTGTAGACTGGTAAGCATGACCAGTCAAATGTATTTTTGGCGGCTAACCAAATAACGGTTTACCATTTCGACCGATCTGCGTGCCATTTATTGTTTTCTTATTCCAATTTTCAAGAAAGTTTCATTTCATTTATAATAATGTCATTGTCATGTGGTTAATTAAAATTAGTTCTAAATTAAAATGATACAGACCTAAAAGGTAACTTCTATTGTCATTACCAACTATGTAAAAATAGCCTATAAAGCCAACAAATAAAAACATTGCAGCCTACAGGTAGAAAATATCCTGTAAATAACATTGGCTACGCAGCATCGTCTGTCTGCAACGAACTTGAAACATTGTATCAACTATTAACTTGGTTCTGGCCTGAAGCTCATTGCAACATTTTATAAAATCTTTTGGGCCCTCAGTTTCCTGTGCCAGTTAGCTCGGGACAGACACAGCTGTAGGCTATTTACACATAATAAGTAATCTGGTAGGCCTATTTTACATTTCCACTGGATCAGAGCATGACATTTTTCCCTTTCACGCTGAGTGGTTATCAAAAAGAAGAGCGCTGGAAAGATTTTTTTAAGTACTGTACATTGAGGAATAAGTACTGTACATTCAGGGGCGGCAGGTAGCCTAGTGGTTAGAGCGTTGGACTTGTAACCGGAGGGTTGCAAGTTCGAATCCCGAGCTGACAAGGTAAAAATCTGTCGTTCTGCCCTGAACAAGGCAGTTAACCCACTGTTCCCCGGCGCCAAGACGTGGATGTCGATTAAGGCAGCCCCCCGCACCTCTCTGATTCAGAAAGGTTGGGTTAAATGCGGAAGACACATTTCGGTTGAAGGCATTCGGTTGTACAACTGACTAATAATGGTGACTTTGACAATCAGAAATACTATCAGATCCCCAAATGGGCACATTTATGTGCTTATATTTGCACGCAGTCCAGGTAGCCTATCGGCCTACTTCTATGCGTAATCAGGTGCGCGCCCTTACTCAACATTGACAGGAGCGCTTCAAACAAAAGACAATTTCTAAATTGACCACTCGTAAATGGAATAAAATAAACCAAAACTTGTTTCTCTCAAGTGTAGCCTAAGTTGTGCAATGAGAACGGTAAAAGACTGGAATAATAATATATTGAATGCATTAACAGACATTACAGTAACCAAACAAACATTTGTAGATTAGGAATTAACGGTAAATTTACTACTGTAAAAACAATTTAAAAAAATTACTGGTGATATATGTAATGGGAACTGATAGGCACTAACAATCAAATGCAAACAATTCACAATGAAGTTATGAAGCAAAGAATGTGCACAAATTGTCAGGAGAGAGCACATTCTGGAGCGAGAGACGTGCATTGTGCAGCCACATTTCCCTACTTCTTGGACTGTGCCATCCCCCGCGATCTCGGAAATGGACTAGTCTCGGCCTCCGCAGTGGATTAGTCCACTGAGATGGGCGCGAATAAGGCGGGTGTCTTGTGTGCCATACAGTTGAAGTCGGAAGTTAACATACACCTTAGCCAAATACATTTAAACTAAGTTTTTCACAATTCCTGACATTTAATCCTAGTAAAAATTCCCCGTCTTAGGTCAGTTAGGATCACCACTTTATTTTAAGAATGTGAAATGTCAGAATAATAGTAGAGAGAATCTTTTATTTCTTTCATCACATTCCCAGTGGGTCAGAAATTTACATACACTCAATTAGTATTTGGTAGCGTTACCTTGAACTTGGGTCAAACGTTTCGGGTAGCCTTCCACAAGCTTCCCACAATGAGTTGGGTGAATTTTGGCCCATTCCTCCTGATAGAGCTGGTGTAACTGAATCAGGTTTGTAGGCCTCCTTGCTTGCACAAGCTTTTTCAGTTCTGCCCACAAATTATCTATAGGATCTAGGTCAGGGCTTTTTGATGGCCACTTCAATACCTTGACCTTGTTGTCCTTAAAAGCCATTTTGCCACAACTTTGGAAATATGCTTGGGGTCATTGTCCATTTGGAAGACCAATTTGCGATCAAGCTTTAACTTCCTGACTGATGTCTTGAGATATTGCTTCAATATATCCAAATAGTTTTCCTTCCTCATGATGCCATCTATTATTTAAAAAATAACAAATTCTTATTTTAAATGACAGCCTAGGAACAGTGGGTTAACTGCTTGTTCAGGGGTATAACGACAGATTTGTACCTTGTCAGCTCAGGGATTCGATTTTGCAACCTTTCGGTTACTAGTCCAATGCTCTAACTACTAGGCTACCCTGCCGCCCCATTTTGTGAAGTGCACCAGTCCCTCCTGCAGCAAAGCACCCCCACAACATGATGCTGCCACCCCCTTGTTTCATGATTGGGATGGTGTTCTTCGGCTTGCAAGCCTCCCCCTTTTTCCTCCGAACATAATGATGGTCATTATGGCCAAACAGCTCTATTTTTGTTTCATCAGACCGGAGGACATTTCTACCAAAAGTACGATCTTTGTCCCCATGTGCAGTTGCAAACCATAGACTGGCTTTTTTTATGGCAGTTTTGGAGCAGTGGCTTCCTTGCTGAGCGGCCTTTCAGGTTATGTCGATATAGGACTCGTTTTACTGTGGATAGATACTTTTGCACCTGTTTCCTCCAGCATCTTCACAAGGTCCTTTGCTGTTGTTCTGGGTCTGATTTGCACTTTTCGCACCAAAGTACGTTCATCTCTAGGAGACAGAATGCATATCCTTCCTGAGGAAGGACTAACCAAGTCTGGTTCATCTGTACTATTGTTTGTACAGATGAACGTGGTACCTTCAGGTGTTTGGAAATTGCTCCCAAGGATGAACCAGACTTGTGGAGGTCTACAATGTTTTTTCTGACGTCTTGGCTGATTTCTTTTGATTTGCCCATGATTTTCCCTCTGTTGAGCTCCGAGACAGGATTGTGTCGAGGGACAGATTTGGGGAAGGGTACCATAAAATGTCTGCAGCATTGAAGTTTACCAAGAACACAGTGGCTTCCATCATTCTTCAATGGAAGAAGTTTGGAACCACCAAGACTCTTCCTAGAGCTGGCCGCCCAGCCAAACTGAGCAATCGGGGGAGAAGGGCCTTGGTCAGGGAGGTGACCAAGAGCCCGATGGTCACTCTGACAGAGCTCCAGAGTTCCTCTGTGGAGATGAGAGAACGTTTCATAAGGACAACCATCTCTGCAGCACTCCACCAATCAGGCCTCTATGGTAGAGTGGCCAGACGGAAGCCACTCCTCAGTAAAAGACACATGACAACCCGCTTGGAGTATGCCAAAAGGCACCTAAAGACTATGAGAAACAAGATTCTCTGGTCTGATGAAAGCAGATTTGAATGAACTCTTTGGCCTGAATGCCAAGCGTCACGTCTGGAAGAAACCTGGTACCATCCCTATGGTGAAGCATGGTGGTGGCAGCATCATGCTGTGGGGATGTTTTTCAGCGGCAGGGACTTGGAGACTATTCGGGGTTGAGGCAAAGATGAACTGAGCAAAGTACAGAGCGATCCTTAATGAAAACCTGCTCCAGAGCGCTCAGGACCTCAGACTGGGGCCAAGGTTCACCTTCCAACAGGACAATGACTGTAAGCACACAGCCAAGACAACGCAGGAGTGGCTTCAGGACAAGTGTCTGAATGGCCCAGCCAGAGCCCAGACTTGAACCCGATCGAACATCTCTGGAGAGACCTGAAAATGGCTGTGCAGCAACGCTCCCCATCCAATCTGACATAGCTTGAGAGGATCTGCAGAGAGGAATGGGAGAAACTCCCCAAATACAGGTGTGCCAAACTTGTAGCTTCATACCGAAGAAGACTCGAGGCTGTAATCGCTGCCAAAGGTGCTTCAACAAAGTAATGAGTAAAGGGTCTGAATACTTATGTAAAAGTGATATTTCATTATTTACAGTTTATAAATTAGCGAATATTTCTAAATACCTGTTTTTGCTTTGTCTTTATGGGGTATTGTGTGTAGATTGATGAGGGGGAAAAAACGAATAAATATTATGTGGAAAAAGGTAAGGGGTCTGAATACTTTCCGAAGGTACCGTGTGTGTGTGTGTATGTGTGTGTATATATATATATATATATAATTCTTTTTTTTGCTACTTCTCGACCCTTAAAAAATCTTGCTCGACCAACAGCGTATTGACCAGTCGAATAATTGGGGTCAGCCCTAATTAGTTTAGTATTGTGGAGTAACTACAATGTTGTTGATCCGTCCTCTTTTTTTTTTATCTTGTCACAGCCATTAAACTCTAACTGTTTTAAAGTCACCATTGGCTTTATGGTGAAATCCTTGAGCGGTTTCCTTTCTCTCCGGCAACTGAGGTGTATTGATACAAAATCGAAAGGGTAATTAATAACTTTACCATGCTCAAAGGGATTTCTACCCATCTACCAATGGGTGCCCTTTGCCAGGCATTGTAAAACCTCCCTGGTCTTTGTGGTTGAGTCTGTGTTTGAATGTACTGCTCGACTGAGGGACATACAATTATCTTTTATGTGTGGGGTACAGAGATGAGGTAGTCGTTCATTCATTATTGCACACAGTCCATGCAACTTATGTGACTTAAATTCTTACTCCTGCGCTTTAGGTTTGCCAAAACAAAGGGGTTGAATATTTATTGACTCAAGACAGTTCAGCTTTTTATTTAATTTGTAAACATTTTCAAAAAAACATTTCCACTTTGACATTATGGGGTATTGTGTGTATGCCAGTGATGACAAATCTAAATGTAATCCATTTTAAATTGAGGCTGTAACACAACACAATGTGGAAGAAGTCAAGGGGTGTGAATGCTTTTAGAAGGCACGGTAGGTTGCATCCTGGTTGTGATATACATTTTATCCCCAATGTGCTTGTCGCTTTGTGGGATTGACTCAAGGACGGGAACATGGTGGTTTGTATTCAGTCATTTCATGGCAGAGCTGAGGGAAGTACTGTCAGAGGTTATAGATTAAAAAAATATTAAAATACTTACTGAGTAATGATTTTCTTACCCTTGCCTTAATGGAGCAGGAGGATCCAGAGCCCACAGCGACTGAGAAGCAGCAGGAACCAAGGACCAGTCAGGGGGAAGAGCAGCTTCCAGACTCTGGAATGACAGAGTCCACCACAGTCACATGCACTCCTCTCTTTAGGAGCAAAAACCATGGTCAGGGCCCATCCAAATTCCAGGCCAAGCCCGAACCTCTGCCCAAGCTCCAGCCTCAGCCCCAACATCAGGCCCAGCCTCAGCCCCAGCCTCAGCCCCAACATCAGCCCCAACATCAGCCCCAACATCAGCCCCAACATCAGCCCCAACATCAGGCCCAACATCAGGCCCAACATCAGCCCCAACATCAGGCCCAGCCTCAGCCCCAACATCAACCCCAACAGCAAGCCCAGTCAAAGCCTCAGCCCAAACCCCAGCCTCAGCCCTTCCCCACAACCTTTCTCCTGGCCCAACCCTTCCGAACAGCACAGAACCAAACTGTCATGTTGTCTAAACAGAATGCCCCCCTGATGATATTTACACTTCCCTATGTGCAAAGCCCTGCAGCTCAAAGTGAGGAAGTCAAAGGTGTGGAAAGCACTACGTTGCACAACTACAACGTTCCTTGTTCTTGCCAGGTGTGTGGGCAATCATTTGACTTCACGCGTCATTTGATAAGACATGTTCAGATGCACTTAGCGGAGCAAAACCATTTGTGTGGTTTGTGTGGGAAGGTCCTTGAGCCTGCAGAGAACATGGCGGTTCACCTGCAAACTCACAGTTTAATGAAAACTTTTTGTCATATTTGTGGCAAATGTTTCCCTATGAATTCTGAGCTGAAATATCATATAAGTATTTATCATTATGTGGAGAAGCCACATCTGTGCGACGTGTGTGGCAAAACCTTCAGACATGGCAAGGCCCTTAAAGAGCATCATACGTCCTTTCACATAGAGGGACGAGATAAGCCATATAAATGCCATTTGTGCAGAAAAGGCTTCTCAGGAGAAAGACAAGTAAAACTCCACCAGTTAACTCACACTGGAGAGAAACCGTATCAGTGTGAAGACTGTGGCATGTGCTTCAGGGAGAAGAATACTCTTAAAGGGCACATGAGGACTCACACAGGAGAGAAACCGTATCAGTGCAGAGAGTGTGGAAAATGCTTTAGATTGTTAGGTGCTTTAAAATGTCACCTACTAACTCACACTGGAGAGAAACCATATCGCTGCAACGTCTGTGGCAGATGCTTCAGTCAGTCCTCATCCCGCAAGACTCACATGAAGACTCACAGATTGGCTCACACAGTAGAGAGACCACAGAGACCACCGAGTGCAGAGAGACCACCGAGTGCAGAGAGACCACCGAGTGCAGAGAGTCCACCGAGTGCAGAGAGACCACAGAGTCCACCGAGTACAGAAAAGGCTTTGTCGGAGTAGGATCTCTAAAACGCTGGTCCAATGGAGAGACACCATAGCTTACATCCCCTCACAACACATATGAACATTTACTAAAGGGAGAACCCACAACCTGCCTTAGAAGTTGGAAAAGTGGCCTGTTCTGACACCTTTTAGAAGACAGACATACCCCTAAAGTCACTCCTCTTGTTTAAATACATTGTGAATTAGCAGTTTGAAAACATTGCTAATGGCCTTAGACTGACTCTCCAACATTCCACAGTACATGTCATTTTCATAAAGAGGAGTCGACAGCATGTGGTCATCTTGTCTGTCCCAAATTGTTATGACTGCTGACTGGTCCCTAAAATGTGTTAGTCTCACAGTTACAGATTGATTCATTTGTTTATGTTTTGGTTAAAAAAAATATTGTGTATAGTAGCTTCCAGAGGATAACACAATAAAATATTTGGTACTGTTTTTCTACCACAGAAGGGACACCCTTCTCACAATAATGAGATTGCATATTCACTGAATAGGTTTTGCTCTTCCTCCATGTAGTCTTACTGTTGGTTAAACCTTAAGATGTATGAGAACTGATTTTTTTTTTCTAAAGGCATTTTATTAAGATCATATAGCGCGCATACTAAAACTCAGCAAAAAAAGAAACATCCCCTCACTGTCAACTGCATCTATTTTCAGCAAACTTATGTGTAAATATTTATATGAACATAACAAGATTCAACAACTGAGACATCAACTGAACAAGTTCCACAGACATGTGACTAACAGAAACGGAATAATGCGTCCCTGAACAAAGCGGGGGTCAAAATCAAAAGTAACAGTCAGTATCTGGTGTGGCCACCAGCTGCATTAAGTACTGCAGTACATCTCCTCCTCATGGACTGCACCAGATTTGCCAGTTCTTGCTGTGAGATGTTACCCTGCTCTTCCACCAAGGCAAGTTTCTGGGGGATTGGCCCTAGCCCTCAACCTCCGATCCAACAGATCCCAGACGTGCTCAATGTGATTGAGATCTGGGCTCTTCTCTGGCCATGGCAGAACACTGACATTCCTGTCTTGCAGGAAATCACGCACAGAATGACCAGTATGGCCGGTGGTATTGTCATGCTGGAGGGTCATGTCAAGATGAGCCTGCAGGAAGGGTACCACATGAGGGAGGAGGATGTCTTCCCAGTAACGCACAGCGTTGAGATTGCCTGCAATGACAACAAGCTCAGTCCGATGATGCTGTGATACACCGCCCCAGACCTCCCTCCACCTCCAAATCGATCCCGCTCCAGAGTTCAGGCCTCTGTGTAATGCTCGTTCCTTCGACAATAAACGCGAATCTGACCATCACTCCTGGTTGACACAAAACCGCGACTCGTCAGTGAAGAGCACTCTTTGCCAGTCCTGTCTGGTCCAGCGACGGTGGGTTTGTGACCATAGGCGATGTTGTTGCCGGTGATATCTGGTGAGGCCCTGCTTTACAACAGGTCTACAAGCCCTCAGTCCAGCCTCTCTCAGCCTATTGTGGACAGTCAGCACTGATGGAGGGATTGTGCGTTCCTGGTGTAACTCGGGCACTTGTTGTTGCCATCCTGTACCTGTCCCACAGGTGTGATGTTCGGATGTACCGGTCCTGTGCAGGTGTTACACGTGGTCTGTCACTTTGAGGACGATCAGCTGTCCGTCCTGTCTCCCTGTAGCGCTGTCTTAGGCGTCTCACATTACGGACATTGCAATTTATTGCCCTGGCCACATCTGTAGTCCTCATGCCTCCTTGCACCATGCCTAAGGCACATTCATGCAGGTGAGAAAGGACCCTGGGCATCTTTCTTTTGTTGTTTTTCAGAGTCAGTAGAAAGGCCTCTTTAGTGTCCTAGGTTTTCATAACTGTGACCTTAATTGCCGATCGTCTGTAAGCGTCTAAACGACCGTTCCACAGGTGCATGTTCATGAATTGTTTATGGTTCATTGAACAAGCATGGGAAACAGAGTTTAAACCCTTTACAATGAAGATCTGTGAAGTTATTTGGATTTTTACGAATTATCTTTGAAAGACAGGGTCCTGAAAAAGGGACGTTTCTTTTTTTGCTGAGTTTAAACAGTCGACTTGGTCTCAAAGAAACTGTTGTCTTTGTTGTTGTTACTTTTGTTTCACTCCAGTCTCAGAAGGTGGCGATAATGCGCCAACGTGATTGTTGTTGGGTGCGCCCTGAACCGTAGAAGAAGACTTTCAATCGTAAACAACTAGCTAACGTTAGCTGGATGCTAGTGTGCGTTTCTTTTCGAAAAAATGGCCAAATTAGAGTTGCTAAGTTTGTTTCTCACTGAACGATTAACGTCAGCTGCACAGGATATATATAAAATGGTAGAAGAAACGTTTGCAGAATACCAAGCAGAGATCACTTACGTAAAGAGAGAGAATGAATTTCTACGGAAGCAGTTAAACGCTAACAGACCGAGAAAAGGGAACGTAAAACGAGGTTTGTAGGACCTAATATTGCACCTTTCATTATTGTAAATTGAAGCCATATTTCTATCTAAAAGAGCATATATCTGGGTGTGAACTAGCTACTGTACTTGTGTTTAGGGGGAGTTGTGACATGTGCAGTGCACGCACGTCCGCTATAGAATTGTTTTACCAACTAGGGGTCTGTCTGAGATGTTATTTTGTCAACCATCCATAACTGCAGGTCTACGACAGATCACCCGCACTGTCTCTGTAGCAGTAGCTCCCCCAAAGCTGCAGCAACAGGGTGAGCAGGAGTCGAGCCCCAGTCTGGGGAAGGAGGTTTCACAAACTGAGGAGAAGACGGAAGAAGCAAGGACCAGTCAGGGGGAAGAGCAGCTTCAAGAGTCTGGAAGAACAGAATTGACGCCTACACCCACCACTCACTGTTGGAGCAAAGACAATGATCTGGGCCCATCCAAAACATTGCCCCAGATCCAGCCCAAGCCCTTACCCTCCTCCATACCCCTTCTCCTGGCTCAGCCTGCACAGCCCTTCCAAATCGCACAGAACCAAGCTGTCGTCTTATCTCATCAGATATCGCCTCTGGTCATTCAGGTTGTAAAGAAATTGTTTATTTGTAAAGACTGTGGGAAGACTTTCCGTTACATGAGTCGTTTGAAACAGCACACACGCATGGCTCACACGCAGGAAAAACCCCACTGCTGTACGTTGTGTGGAAAGTGTTTTCTTACCGCCAGCAAGTTGAAAACACACCAGCTAATACACACCGGCGAGAGACCCTACCTCTGTAATGTCTGTGGTCACTGTTTCAACCAGAGGTCGAACCTCAAAGTACACATGCAGAGGAAACACAAAGATGTCAAGGGTGTATGACAAAAAAAATGTATAGCATACAGTATACAGATTTACATTCATATTTACATTTTATTTAGCAGACGCTCTTATGCAGAGCGACTTCCAGTTAATGCATTCATCTTAAGATAGCTAGGTGGGATGATGAAACGTTTGTGGTGATAAGACAGCAAAAATAAATGTATGATTCAATGGACAAAGTTGTGTGTAAGACACACATCTCCCCAACCCCTACACTCAGGTGTACGTCAGTGGAGGCATCTGAGGGAAGAACAGCTCATATAAGTCTGGACCGGGCCAAATGGAATGGCATCAAACATTGTGTTTGATGTAATTGATACCAATCCACATATTCCCCTCTAGCCGTTACCACGTGCCCGTCCTCCCCAATTAAGGTGCCACCACCCTCCTGTGGTGTATATAATTTGTCCTCCCTTTCTAACCTGTATTGTCTCAAATCATAAACTACATTAAAGATGTAAAACAGACTGTTTTCTTTTACAGGCTACAACCTATAACTTGTATTATATTTTGGCTCTAATTGCTGGACAGGTCTTGCATGGTAAGATGCTTTTTTGCTCAGCTAAAAGGCAAATTCAGTTGACCCCTGATAAGTGCACATTGGTTAAGTGCACCAGTCTATACAAAAATGTCTCAAGTCACTTGGTGTGTTCTTGATACACACACCCACAAATCACGAGAGGATTCATATGTTATTTCAATGTGGGGAAGATGGTAAACACTTTTCCAGGCACTGCATAAGTAGTCGGATGTATTCTGAATGCACAGTTCATCTGGGTATACCTCTCAAAGCTCACTCATTGGTATTCACGTTTGTAGCCTGTGGTAGGTGGCCCAAAATTAACAAGTCATTTTTAACCTACATAAACCATTTTAAAATCTTTACTGTGGTGCTGTCTTTCATAAGAACACCCTGTACAGTAATGAAAAATATGGATTAACGTGTACAATGCATTCATTTTCAGCATTCCTTGAGAGCATGTTGTTTGGGGTTTGGCCCTATGATATTTAGAGCCTCGCGTTCTCCTATTATTACGGTAACAGCGGGCATTCCTTATCACGTGATCAGCGAGAGCATCTTTTAGGTCCATTTTGGATGGTAGCGAGAGCGCTTGCAGCTAGCAACGACACCCGAAAATGACTAAATTGCAGTTTTTAAATGTATTTTTGACCGAGCGGCTTATGCTCGCTGCCCAGGAGATCTATAAATCTGTCGAAGACACGATTTTGGAATACCAAGAGGAGATTGCGCTCAGGGAGAGGGAGAACGACCATCTGAGACGAAGGCTTCGAGACGCTGGGATTGAAATATGGCCAGGTTAGTAGCTCCCCATGCTAAAATTAGCGCCGAAGACGCACGCTAGGAAACCAAATTGGTCACTAAAGTGTTGTTGTATACATGCATAGCTGCGTAACTAGCGAAAGGGCCATTTATTTATATATATATATTTTACACCCTGTATTAACGTTTCGAGAAGTAGCCAGGTAACTCATGTTTTTCAGAAGGCTAACATTAGCTAATAATGTAAGCGCTTGCTAACTCAGCTAGCTAGTTAGCCACCTTTGTTCCTTAGCCAGCTAGCTTCTTAGCTAGCTAGTTGTTGCGATTTAGACTCAGATTTTCGGGCATCTGTCTTGCTGATTAATTTCTAAAATCGGGTTCCTGTGGTAACGTTACATAAATTGAGTTTATCGTATTTTTCCGCGATCGTAAATCATATCTGACTGCCACGTCCCTCCCACTCTTCCATCCAGACCGTCAGTCCATGGCACTATTGGATGAGGAGGATGGCGAGCATCCCCGCCGGGAGTGGAGCCCCAGTATGGGCCATGAGGAGCGCATCCCCATTCTGATCAAGGAGAAACGGGAGCTCAGGTACAGCCAGGGGGACGATCAGCTCCGCGGCCACGGCTCCTGCAGCACCCCAGAGTCCATGTTCACCCCTCCCCGCGTCAGCAACGAATACCCCCAGGACCCTCCCCACTCATCCAACCTGCCCCAGAACCCGTCGGTTGAGAACAGAGAGAGGGAGCCTGGTCCCAGAAGCTCATCCAGACACGTGAAATCAGAAGGGTCCCACAGAGGCTCATCGTCGTCTTCGTCTAACAGCGGCCCGCAACCCCTGGCCACGGTCAACCCCAACTGCTCCAATGAGAACATTGACATAATCGGGGTGGAGAACGGAGGGCAGATGTCGGGGTCTAAAGGACGAGCCGGCGGGAGCAGAGGTCAGGGCTCCCACTTAGGCAACCAGAGCGCTAATTCCACCGCAGCCGCAGAGTGTGGAAAATCTCCTCTCCAGGTGCACGTGTCGTCGTTCTGCTGCAGGGTGTGCGGGGAGACGTTCAGCCACGTCGGACACCTGCATGTCCATGTCCAGGTGCACACCCGAGAAAAGCCGTATCGCTGCGGGGTGTGTGGAAAGTGCTGCAGCTCCTCCGGCAGGCTCCAGGAGCATGCCAGGAGTCACACTGGAGAGAAGCCGTACCGCTGCCAGAGCTGTGGAAAAGGATTTACCCAGATGGCCCATCTGAAGGTCCACATGCGTATCCACACAGGAGAGAAACCCTACAGCTGCCCCGTGTGTGGCAAGTGTTTCAGCCGCTCTGACAAAATCAAACGTCACCTCCAGACCCACAGCCGTGAGGGCACCTACTTCTCGGGGCAGTGAGATGAGGGAGACGCCACCGCTGGTGGTGTTGGGTGGTTGTTGTTAATGAACGAGTCTCGGTGTATGAATGAATTGCTGATTATGGGACATTTTTAAAAAGCTAAAATTGCTGCCACTAAGACAAGGCTTGTTTTTTCACACTCTCTCTCTGAGCTAATCTGTGACTTTCTTAGAATGTTTTATCTCTCCTAAGTAACTGTTCTCTCTCCATGCCATAGTCTATCTCTCATGCAATAGGATTTGTATTGCAGTATAGTCAATTTAGTATGTGTCCATTTTTTTCTTTTTGTACTTGAGTTATTAGCTAGTCTTTCCTAATTATTTAGTATTTTAGTAATCAGCTTGATAGCAAGATGATAATGAAGTCTTCCGCTATGCGCCTTGAACGGAGATGCATTCAGGATTGTAACAATGCAGCGTTCCAAAACGTGGTCTTGCCCCAGATGATTTGCACAGGGCCAATTTACACCAATTTCAAGTTTCTAAAAGCAACGGTTGTTTTTAGAATGTTTGTTATTTATTTTTGATATACTATATCACAGCTTCTTCTGACACCCTGAAATCTGATTTCCTGAATCACCTGGCTGAAATTCGTAAGCTGTTTTTACTTGTGTTTTTTTATGAACACTGGCTAACCGTATGGGCATTGTTTATAAACGGTTGTCCATTCTTTGCGTTTCCAAATATGGATATAAAGTAGACATATTAGCCATTGTTAGTTCGGGTGAGGTCAGGGGTGTGAGTTAGGGTTAACAGTAGAATACAGCAGGCAGGGCTATGTTTCTGTACGGTTAGCCACCTAAAGCCTCTCTGATATACTCAATGTTAAAGAAGCATTGCCTCTCTCCCTCAATCACACCAACAGCGTCATTGCATTTTGGTACATCGGAAGTATTCTGAACAAAAATATAAACGCAACAATTTCATCGATTTTTACTGAGTTCATATAATGAAATCGGTCATTTGAAATAAATTCATTAGGCACTAATCTATGGATTTCACATTAATGGGCAGGGGCACAGCCATGGTTGGGCCTTGGAGGGCATAGGCCCACCCACTGGGGAGCCAGGGCCAGCCAGTCAGAATGAGTTTTTCCTACAAAGGTGCTTTATTATAGAGACAAATATCCCTCAGTTTCATCAGCTGCCCGGGTGGCTGGTCACAGACAATCCAGCCGGTGAAGAAGTCGGATGTGGAGGTTCAGGGCTGGCGTGGTTACACTTGATCTGCGGCTCTAAAGCCGGTTGGACGTACTGCCAAATTCTCTAAAACAACTTTGGCGGCGGCTTATGGTAGAGAAATTATCATTCAATTCTCTGGCAACAGCTTTGGTGGATATTCCTGCAGTCAGCATGCCAATTGCGTGCTCCCTCAACTTGAGACGTCTGTGGTGTTGTGTTACAAAACTGCACATTTTAGAGTGGCCTTCTATTGTCCCCAGCACAGGGTGTACATGTGTAATGATCAGCTTCTTGATATTCCACACCTGTCAGGTGGATGGACTATCTTGGTAAACAAGAAATGCTCAATAACAGAGATGTAAACAAATTTGTGCAAAACATTTGAGAGAAATAAGCTTTTTGTGCGTATAAAACATTTCAGGCTTTTATTTCCGCTCCTGAAACATGGGACTAACACTTTAAATGTTACCTTTTTTATATTTTTGTTCAGTGTACATACATTTCCAATAGAATGCTGCGTTGCAGTGCGTTCTGTGTGGTATATGCGTTGGCTATATCCAACTTATGCATCAAATTGTATGGTAGAGATACGCGTTCAGTGTATTTGCGTAGCAACGCAAAATGGTATGCAATGACGCTGTCGGTATTATCAAGGCGTTAGTCCCGGTTGCAGAACTGTATACTGCCACCTGAATTTCAGTCAACTTGTAACTGATACAATAAAAACATACTATTATCACAGAGGAATCAACACTGAGACTGCTATTCTAATTTGACCTTGGTGATGATCATTCTGTGTATGACCACTATCTATCCCCCACCTCTGATGCAGATAGGGTTTATGTGTCCTCTATGACCTGCACTACCACAGTACTTGACCAACACGGTGCAGAGAAAGACCTATTCCTCAGCTGAGCCATACAGTATTACCCTGAATGTGTCTGTGCTGATTGTTTCAAGAGGATTGGTCCTGAGCTAGGTGTTGCTGCACATCTATTCACTATACTAAATATCTAGTAATGGTGGCCAGTTGTTTGGAAGTTTCTTCAGACCCAGATCAAGGTTTCTCCTGGAATAAAAAGCACTTTAGTGTATATTGTGAATTCATTTAATCCAGGAGTAGACTTAATTTGAATCTATCCCTTAGAAGTTTATATCAGATAATTTGAGCAGTGCCCAGCTGAGACCAATGCTCATGAGCAAGTAGTAGGCCTATGGCCCAGACCAGATACAAACCACAGCCCCCATCACTTAGGAAAGTGTCTTGGGCAATAGGGGCTTGGGGTTGTTACAATACAGGGCCTTTATCACCTCTCAGGACTGAGGCTACTACAGTAGGCCGTCTAACTCAACCGACATCCCTCCAGTCTCTTTCCCACAGTCTATTCTGGGACACCGCTGCTCCCACACACATTACTGTACAGTGTTGTATCATTGTGTACTAAATGTAATTTTTTTAATAAACTAGTAACTGACTACGCTGTCTTTGTTCATTTCTCTATATATAGACATACTAGCCGAGAGATGGCCGGCACTAGAATAAGATGTTTGTTTGCATGATTATTAGCCATTCAAGTGAACAAATCAACTCCGACTGAACCTAAATGTACAGTTAAACAACTTCACCGACACAGTAGAGTCCCTAAATTGCAAATCAAGATAAACTACCCATACCTATCTTAATTTATTTTCATTTAACCAGGTAGGCCAGTTGAGAACAAGTTCTCATTTACAACTGTGACCTGGCCAAGATAAAGCAAAGCAGTGCGACAAAAACAACAACACAGAGTTACACAAACAAACGTACAGTCAATAACACAAAATAAAAGTACAAAAATCTGTGTAGTGTGTGCAAATGTAGGGAGGTAGGCAATAAATAGGCCCTAGAGGCTTAAATAATTACAATTTAGCATTAATACTGGTGATAGATGTGCAGATGGTGTGCAAGTAGGGGTGCAAAAGAGCTAGAGGGTAAGTAATAATATGGGGATGAGGTAGTTGGGTGTACTACTTACAGATTGGCTGTGTACAGGTACAGTGATCAGTAAGCTGCTCTGACAGCTGAGGCTTAAAGTTCGAGGGAGATATAAGACTCCAGCTTAAGAGATTTTTGCAATTCGTTCCAGTCATTGGCAGCAGAGAACTGGAAGGAAAGGCGGCCAAAGGAAGTGTTGGCATTGGGGATGACCAGTGCAATATACCTGCTGGAGCGCGTGCTACGGTTGGGTGTTGCTATGGTGACCAGTGAGCTGAGATAAGGCGGGGCTTTACCTAGCAAAGACTTATAGATGACCTGGAGCCAGTGGGCTTGACGACGGATATGTAGTGAGGTCCAGCCAACGAGAGCATACAGGTCGCAGTGGTGGGTAGTATATGGGGTTTTGGTGATAAAAACGGATGGCACTGTGATAGACTACATCCAGTTTGCTGAGTAGAGTGTTGGGCTATTTTGTAAATGACATCGGCGAAATCAAGGATCGATAGGATAGTCCGTTTTACGAGGGTATGTTTGGCGGCATGAGTGAAGGAGGCTTTGTTGCAAAATAGGAAGCAGATTCTAGATTTAATTTTGGATTGGAGATGCTTAATGTGAGTCTGGAAGGAGAGTTTACAGTCTAACCAGACACCTAGAATTTGTGGACAACTACAAATACCTAAGTCAGAACCGTACAGAGTAGTGATGCTAGTCGGGCGGGAGGGTGCAGACCGCAATCGGTTGAAGAGCATGCACTTAGTTTTACTAGCATTTAAAAGCAGTTGGAGGCCACAGAAGGAGTGTTGTATGGCGTTGAAGCTCGTTTGGAGGTTTGATAGCACAGTGTCCAAAGAAGGGCCAGATGTATACAGAATGGTGTCATCTGCATAGAGGTGGATCAGAGAATCACCAGCAGCAAGAGCGACATCATTGATATATACAGAGAAAAGAGTCGGCCCGAGAATTGAATCCTGTGGCACCCCATAAACTGCCAGAGGTCCGGAAAACAGGCCCTCTGATTTGACACACTGAACTCTATCTGAGAAGTAGTTGGTGAACCAGGCGAGGCAGTCATTTGAGAAGCCAAGGCTATTGAGTCTGCTGATAAGAATGTGGTGATTGACAGAGTCGAAAGCCTTGGCCAGGTCGATGAAGACTGCTGCACAGTACTGTCTTTTATCGGTGGCGGTTATGATATCGTTTAGGACGTTGAGCGTGGCTGAGGTGCACCCATGACCAGCTCGGAAACCAGATTGCATAGTGGAGAAGGTACGGTGGGATTCGAAATGGTCGGTGATCTGTTTATTAACTTGGCTTTCATTTTAGAAAGGCAGGGCAGGATGGATATAGGTCTATAACAGTTTGGGTCTAGAGTGTCTCCCCCTTTTGAAGAGGGGGATGACCGCGGCAGATTTCCAGTCTTTGGGGATCTCAGACGATACAAAAGAGATTGAATAGGCTAGTAATAGGGGTTGAAACAATTTTAGGCTGATAATTTTAGAAAGTGAGGGTCCAGATTGTCTAGCCCAGCTGATTTGTAGGGATCCAGATTTTGCAGTTCTTTTAGAACATCAGCTGTCTGGATTTGGGTGAAGGAGAAGCAGGAGAGGGGGGTTGTGCAAGTTGCTGCAGGGGGTGCTGAGATGTTGGCCGGGTAAGGGTAGCCAGGTGGAAAGCATGGCCAGCCGTGGAAAAATGCTTATTGAAATGATCGATTATTTAGATTTATCGGTGGTGACAGTGTTTCCTATCCTCAGTGCAGTGGGCAGCTGGGAGGAGGTGCTCTTATTCTCCATGGACTTTGCAGTGTCCCAAAACTTTTTGGAATTAGTGCTACAGGAAGCAAATTTCTGTTTTGAAAAAGCTAGCCTTAGCTTTCCTAACTGACTGAGTATATTGGTTACTGACTTCCCTGATAAGTTGCATATCGCGGGGGCAATTCGATGCTAATGCAGAACGCCACAGGATGTTTTTGTGCTGGTCAAGGGCAGTCAAGTCTGGGGTGAACCAAGGGCTATATCTGTTCCTTGTTCTACATTTTTTGAAAGGGGCCTGCTTATTTAAGATGGTGAGGAAAGAACTTTTGAAGAGCAACCAGGCATCCTCTACTGACGGGATGAGGTCAATATCCTTCCTGGATACCCAGGCCAGGTCGATTAGAAAGGCCTGCTCGCTGAAGTGTTTTAGGGAGCATTTGACAGTGATGAGGGGTGGTTGTTTGACCTCGGACCCATTACGCATGCAGGCAATGAGGCAGTGATCGCTGAGATCCTGGTTGAAGACAGCAGAGATGTACAGTCGTGGCCAAAGGTTTTGAGAATGACACAAATATAAATTTTCACTGTCTGCTGCCTTAGTTTGTATGATGGCAATTTGCATGTACTCCAGAATGTCATGAAGAGTGATCAGATGAATTGCAATTAATTACAAAGTCCCTCTTTTCCATGCAAATGAACTGAATCCCCCAAAAACATTTCCACTGCATTTCAGCCCTGCCACAAAAGGACCAGCTGACATCATGTCAGTGATTCTCTCGTTAACACAGGTGTGAGTGTTGACGAGGACAAGGCTGGAGATCACTCTGTCATGCTGATCGAGTTCGAATAACAGACTGGAAGCTTCAAAAAGAGGGTGGTGCTTGGAATCATTGTTCTTCCTTTGTCAACCATGGTTCCCTGCAAGGAAACACGTGCCGCCATCATTGCTTTGCACAAAAAGGGCTTCACAGGCAAGGATATTGCTGCCAGTAAGATCTGCACCTAAATCAACCATTTATTGGATCATCAAGAACTTC
Source organism: Brachymystax lenok tsinlingensis (assembly GCA_030435695.1). Lineage (NCBI taxonomy): Eukaryota > Metazoa > Chordata > Actinopteri > Salmoniformes > Salmonidae > Brachymystax > Brachymystax lenok. The sequence goes on along the minus strand of CM059797.1, from coordinate 10,815,795 downwards.
AAGGAAAGCGTTTCCATTATTTTGAAGGCGGCTTCAGGTCGCCCAAGAAAGTCCAGCAAGCGTCAGGAACGTCTCCTAAAGTTGAGCTGCAGGATCGGGGCACCACCAGTACAGAGCTTGCTCAGGAATGGCAGCAGGCAGTGTGAGTGCATCTGCACGCACAGTGAGGTGAAGACTTTTGGAGGATGGCCTGGTGTCAAGAAGGGCAGCAAAGAAGCCACTTCTCTCCTGTAAAAACATCAGGGACAGACTGATATTCTGCAAAAGGTACAGGGATTGGACTGCTGAGGACTGAGGTAAAGTCATTTTCTCTGATGAATCCCCTTTCCGATTGTTTGGGACATCCAGAAAAAAGCTTGTCCGGAGAAGACAAGGTGAGCGCTACCATCAGTCCTGTGTCATGCCAACAGTAAAGCATCCCGAGACAATTCATGTGTGGTGTTGCTTCTCAGCCAAGGGAGTGGGCTCACTCACAGTTTTGCCTAAGAACACAGCCATGAATAAAGAATGGTACCAACACATCCTCCGAGAGCAACTTCTCCCAACCATCCAGGAACAGTTTGGAGACAAACAATGCCTTTTCCAGCATGATGGAGCACCTTGCCATAAGGCAAAAGTGATAACTAAGTGGCTCTGGGAACAAAACATCGATATTTTGGGTCCATGGTCAGGAAACTGCCCAGACCTTAATCCCACTGAGAACTTGTGGTCAATCCTCAAGAGGCGGGTGGACAAACAAACAACCCACAAATTCTGACAAACTCCAAGCATTGATTATGCAAGAATGGGCTGCCATCAGTCAGGATGTGGCCCAGAAGTTAATTGACAGCATGCCAGGGCAGATTGCAGAGGTCTTGAAAAAGAAGGGTCAACACTGCAAATATTGACTCTTTGCATCAACTTCATGTAATTGTCAATAAAAAACTTTGACACATGAAATGCTTGTAATTATACTTCAGTATTCCATAGTAACATCTGACAAAAAATATCTAAAGACACTGAAGCAGCAAACTTTGTGGAAATGAATGTGTCACTCAACTTTTGGCCACGACTGTATTTAGAAGGCAAGTTGGTCAGGATGATATCTAAGAGGGTGCCCATGGTTACGGATTTAGGGTTGTACCTGGTAGGTTCCTTGATAATTTGTGTGAGATTGAGGGCATCCATTTTAGATTGTACCAAAAGGCCTCCTGTGGGGACAGGGGCCTGGGATTAAAAAACAAATACAATGTAAATATAGGACAAACCACACATCATAACAAGAGAGACACAACACTACATAAAGAGAGACCTAAGACAACATAAGGCAGCAAAACATGACAACACAGCATGGTAGCAACAAAACATGGGAACATGGTAGCAGCACAAAAACATGGTACAAACATTATTGGGCAAAGTCAACAGCACAAAGGTCAAGAAGGTAGAGACAACAATACATCATACAAAGCAGCCACAACTGTCAGTAAGTGTCCATGATTGAGTCTTTGAATGAAGAGATAAAACGTTGAGGGGCTAGGGGTTGATTTTGGGATTCAGGGTATGAGTAGCACTCACATGCTGGAATAAATGTGTCGGTGTATAAAATATTTTTTTCCATATGCTGGTTGATTTGTCTCGGATGGATGATACAATTATTTGATTTCAGCTGCTCCATGTTCTTAAGTAGTTACAGTAACTAACTTTTTCTGATTGTCACATTCGTTCTTATCTTACAAACTATGTGGTTTGTTGTGCCCTGCCAGCGACCCTCAACATGACGAAGTTAGTTTATAAATGTATATTTGACCCTACGGTTGTTAGCTGCCCAATAGATATGGGACCATATTAAAATACAAGGAGGAAATAATACAGGGAAAGAGAGAATGAAAAACTGAGATGCAAGCTGCACGGAAATGGGACTCCATGGCCAGGTTAGTAACAGTAGATAGCTAGCTGACTAGCTAGCGAGGATAACATCCTCAGGTCTTCTGTAGATATCTTATTTGAAATATGAATGAATGTTAGCTAGCTAACCTGCCCCCGTATCTGCGTTTAGATGTCGACGATGAGTATGCGGTGTGGTATAAATGGGCTGTACAGACATCACTCCGTCGATCGACGTGTGAGCATGGGCGAAGTCGGATTTTTTGGAGCAATGCGTACTTTTGCTCACGTCGCATTTGCGTTCCCCCACAGAAAAACGAGACAGATATTTCACCTGATGTATAAATGTGAAGTATCTGGTTCGCGTTTCAGTTCACTACCAAACGGCGGTGAGAGGAAGCCAAGTAACAGGTGTTGTGCCGAAAATCCCCATCACCAGAATGACCACCACCTCTTCGCGTGAACGCGCACTCACTAAATTCTTCATTGCTACGACTTGCTTTTCATTTGAGATTTCTGATAACTTTAGGCTGCGTTTCATTTTTTTTTTTATTATGTCGGTTTGATCGCGGGGGAGGCACTAGTAATGTCTGCAGTTTCGGTCTGGCTATTTGTTTCAAGTGTATTAGTCTATATATACATCTATTTGCCAGAATTCGTCATCTCTCCCATGTCTTATTCGACTTGTAGTTGTTCTGATGTTTATTGCTTGCCTACATTTTACTCCCTCTATGTTTAAAATAACACACATTCGTTTGTTCTATAGAAAGTATTTCACTCTAGCCACAAAATTAAGGAAATTAGAAGGGGGATTTTCTTGCCTGCCAAAATTCGACGCAATTGTTTATTTTTATTTTGTAAAAACATTTTAGATGGTGGATCAGCTTTAATATTACTGATAGATTGATGGAAGCTACAATGTAATTCTCTGCATCATTTCCAATCCCCTATATATTTTTGGGGTAAATATATGTTTATATATATATACATACATACATACCCACATACATAAACATGCATACATATGTATACACACACACACACACACACACACACACACACACACACACACACACACATATATATAAATTTCTCTTTATTATTCCTGCAAACCCTACCACCCCTCCTAATAAACAATAACACTTAAACGCTACTTTAAGGATTTAACTAGCTTCAGAAGCAAACATGTCTCTACAAATTAGAAGAGCTTCAACTGCTCTTACTACTCAGGAGGATAAATAAAATCAAACAAGGGATAAAATTGCATGTTCGTCCATGAACCAGAATCTAGGTTTTTGGCGAGTGGCAGCACAGAAAAGTATCGCTTCGAAACTAGGAATCTTGACCGTTTGTGCATTGCCACGGAAGTGTGCCAGGTTATCTGGCATGTCCTGAAGGAGGATATTGTTGTCTATCCCTCTGTGGCAAAAGTTTTCGGATCGTTGGAATTATTCGTTTTATACAGGAGCTGTCGACGGAAAATATATTCGGAAAACTCGGACAGCGAGTACTACAACTACAGGGGATGTTTCTCAATGGTCCTGATTGCTGTCTGCGATCCAAAGTACCGCTTCACCATGATCAACATGGGCGCATATGGTCAGGAGGGAGAAGCAAGTTCGGAGTACTTGCCGGAGACCCAAACACCGAGACCATGTCTTCGTGGGAGACGAGGTATTCCCTCTGAGGGTGAACCTGATGCGACCATATCCAGGTAAGATATGCTAAATGCATGTGACTATACACTGAGTGTACAAAACATTAGGAATACCTTCTCTTTCCATGACATAGACTGACCAGGCGAATCCAGGTGAAAGCTATGATCCCTTATTGAAGCCACTTGATAAATCCACTTCAATCAGTGTAGATGAAGGGGAGAAGACAGATTAAAGAAGGATTTTTAAACCTTGAGACAATTGAGACATGGATTGTGAATGTGTGCCATTCAGAGGGTGAATGGGCAAGACAAAATATTGTCTTTGAACGGGGTATGGTAGGTGCCAGGCGCACAGGTTTGAGTGTGTCAAGAACTGCAACGCTGCTGGGGTTTTCACGCTCAACAGTTTCCTGTGTGTATAAAAAATGGTCCACCAGCCAACTTGACACACCTGAGAAGCATTAGAGTCAACATGGGCCAGCATCCCTGTGGAACGATTTCGACACCTTGTAGAGTCCATGCACGGGCGAATTGAGGCTGTTCTGAGGGCAAAAGGGGGGGTGCAACTCAATATTAGGAAGGTGTTCCTAATGTTTTGTACACATATTTTCAGGACGTTGTAACCCTTTTACACTATAACGAGAACTAGTTAAGCAATTATAGGCTGAACATTTCCTTACCCACTGATATGTACATAGTAGGGCAATGATGTGAATCACCCATACATTCTAGCAAGCTTGCTACTACTGTACTACCCAAATTCACTTCTGGCAAGTTTACTCCTTGCCCCCTAATTTTGGCAGTGCCTGAACAAGAAGTACCCTAAACATTAAGAGATCATAGTCTGGCCCAAAAGGATCAGACTACAGCAAGTATGACTAACAAAACCAAAAGAGATATGAATCATTTTTCATCAGGTCAACCTAAAATATCTAATGCAACATTTACTAATTTAAAGATCAAGAAAACAGAGAGCATGTAAAAAAGTAACTTTATTTTACAGGATTTATATAATGCGTGAAGCAAACATGGAATTACTTTGAAATGTGAAGGTGAAGACTCAGTGAAGATGTCGAGTGAAAGTGTCTTTCATCCCTCTCCCTCTCTGTACCCTGCTGCTCCAGTTTCAACTTTTCTGCCTGCGGCTATTAAACGCTGACCTGTTCACCGAACGTGCTACCTGTCCCAGACCTGCTGTTTTCAACTCTCTAGAGATAGTAGGAGCGGTAGAGATACTCTGAATGATCGGCTATGAAAAGCCAACTGACATTTACTCCTGAGGTGCTGACCTGTTGCACCCTCTACAACCACTGTGATTATTATTATTTGACCCGGCTGGTCATCTATGAACATTTGAACATCTTGGCCATGTTCTGTTATAATCTCCACCTGGCACAGCCAGAAGAGGACTGGCCACCCCTCAGAGCCTGGTTCCTCTAGGGTTTTTCCTAGGTTTCAGCCATTCTAGGGAGTTTTTCCTGGCCACCGTGCTTCTACACCTGCATTGCTTGCTGTTTGGGGTTTTAGGCTGAGTTTCTGTACAGCACTTTGTGACATCAGCTGATGTAAGAAGGGCTTTATAAATACATTTTATTGATTGATTGCTTGGATGAAAGTGATTTTCTGTCTCCTCGTCATTAAACCTAGTTAAGGAGGAAACTGACGCCTTTGCGGCCTGAATGGAGAATGTTTTAGGTACGAACCAGTCCACGGGGAATACGACTTATATTGCCGGGTGCATACATTGCTTTGGATGGTAAGATGAAACCATCAATACTAGATCAACATCGCCATCTGTTGACCTTTGGGCTAGCTTGGAATGGTTGGTTGCCGTCTCTCCCTCCCTCCTTGTTGTTCCGTGTCACTCGCTCACAGTACACACACCGCAAGGCCCCTCCTCCGCCTGCTAGAGCGGCACTTCTCTCTCCCTCGCGCTTTATCAGCCCTGGTTTATAAAGTCACTAACAAATTGACTTTTCTGCTGCTTCCCTCACTTGGATCGGGTCTGGATCCGACCAGGTCTATATGGAACTGGTCTAGTTGTCCTCGGGTCCGTTCGGAAAAAATGTATATCGGGTCCGGGTAGGAAAGCCCCAGGTCCATTTCAGAACGGGTACAACTTTTTGGACCTGTTTTGGACCTGTGAAGATATATAACAATCCCTGTCACAACAGACAATGCCAGGAACATTGTGAATGCTGTCACAGAAGCTGGACTTGGACCACAAAAAGGGGGCTTTTTAGTTTAGTGTTTTTTGCCAAATAAACACCAACAATTACTGTGGTTAATTTTTATTTCATTTTCCCACTGTCCCGAAACAGAACCGAACTGTGACCTCAATACATACTGAATCTGGGTTTGGTGAACTTTTACACCCCTACTTGTAACATAACACGGTCCCCTCTTGATTTTCAGACCGAGAGTCTGCTCCTATAGAACTTGAGGAGGGAGCCATTGGGTTGATGCAGGATCCAGAGCACAGGCAAACTATAGAGAAACAGGAGGGAAGGACCAGGAAGGAGGAAAAGCAATTTAGAGGACCAGACTCTGTCTAGATGTCTCTCCTTCCAATGGAAATGATAACTATGATCAGAACCCACCTCAACACACCTCACTCAGTCAGTTCCAAACTCACACCGGGGAGAGTAGAGGGGAGGCTCTCTATCCAGCTCATCAACATCCAAACCAATCAAAACAGAGACTGAAGGACTGGGTGTTTATCCGTTGGATCCGTCAAGTGACCCAAATGCATTCTCTTCAGTGAACCTTGACCTCTGGGCAGTAAAATTGAGAACAGTGTAAGTATGAAGGGGGTTAAAGGTGGTGACGGACTACTGAGGGGGTTATAGACGCTACAGATACCACTACATTCGGAACATTCAAATTCCCATCAAATACACCACCACAACACAGCATTGTATTGCAAGGTGTGTGGGAAACCCTGTAGACATATGGGCCATTTAAACGCACACATGCAAATGCACATGAACGAGAAGCCATTTCTCTGCGGGGTTTGTGGTAAGTGCTTTAGCTCGTCGGGGAGGTTGAAAGGGCACCAGCGCATTCACACGGGAAAAGCCCTATCAGTGCCATATCTGTAGGAAACGGTTCAATCAGACCGCAAACCTGACGGTACACCTGAGAGTCTACACAGGAGAGAAACCGTTCAGTTGTCCTGTGTGTGGCAAGTGCTTCAGCCGCTCCGACAATATCAAACGTCACCTCCAGACCCACAGCCGTGAAAGCACCTAGGCTTGTGATCTCTTTCTCGCAAAGAGCTAAGGATTCTGGGATTTTCTTAGAGAATGTTCTCTGAGTAACGCTTCTCTTTCCATGCCATATTCTCTCTCATGCAATAGGTTTTGTATTGCATTATAGTCAATTTAGTGTGTCCTTTTTCTTTATGTACTTGTCACTGAATGGAATTTTTGTGAATCTTTAAAAACACCAAATTGTACTAGTTAGTTGCTAGTCTTTCTGAATCATACTGAACAAAAATATGGTGTGGCATATCAAGAAGCTTATTAACGTCTTAGGGAGAGGCTCCCGAGGTGACGGTTTTGGAGAGTCTGGCGTGCCCAAAGTAAAATGCCTCCCACTCAGGCCCAGAAAATAGGATATGCACATAATTAGTACTATTGGATAGGAAACACTCAGAAGTTTCTAAGAGTGTTAGAATATTGTCTGTGAGTATAACAGAACGGATATAGCAGGCAAAAACCCGAGGAATTTCTGTCCTGGAAAAAGTGTATTTGACACATTAGCTTTTTGTGTGTATGGAAAATATTTGGGATCTTTTATTTCAGCTCAAGAAACATGGGACTAACACTTTACATGTTGCGTTCATATTTTTGTTCAGTATAATTGTGTTGCTTGTTTACGAGGGTTGGTCCTGAGCTAGGCGCTGCTGCACATACAGGTAACTGCTAAAATAATGAAAGATGGCGCCGACAGACATGGCAGCTCTGCTTCTAGCTCCTAAGCAACTTTGCGATATTACCGTACTGTTGGAGCTAGGAACACAAGCATTTCGCTACACCCGCAATAACATCTGCTAAATATGTGTATGTGACCAATCAAATTTTATTCATTTTAATGGAAATACTTCAGTAAATGAGCGATACAAAGTATATTGAAAGCAGGTGCTTCCACACAGGTGTAGTTCCTGAGTTAATTACCCAATTAACATCCAATCATGCTTAGGGTCATGTGAAAAATGCTGGGCAGGCCATTATTTTGGCTACCATGGCAATACCCCCATCCACAGAGCACAAGTGTTCAGTGAATGGTTTGATGAGCATGAAAACAATTTAAACCTAATGCCATGGCTCTCTGTCACCAGATCTCAACCCAATTGAACACTTATGGGAGATTCTGGAGCACCGCCTGAGACAGCATTTTCCACCACCATTGACAAAACACCACATTTCCTGTGGAAGAATGGTGTCGCATCCCTCCAATAGAGTTCCAGACACTTGTAGAATCTATGCCAATGTGCATTAAGGCTGTTCTGGCTCGTGGTGGCCCAACGCCCTATTAAGATATTTTATGTTGGTGTTTCATCTTTCATTTTGCAGTTACCTGTATATTCACTATAGTAAAGATCTGTTAATGGTAGCCCATTGTTTGGAAGTGAAACAGACGTTTTTGTCAGACCCAGATCAAGGCTTCTCCTGGAATTAAAAACACTTTAGATGGTGTATATACAGTTGAAGTCGGAAGTTTACATACACCTTAGCCAAATACATATAAACTCAGTTTTTCACAATTCCTGACATTTAATCCTAGTAAAAAATCCCTGTCTTAGGTCAGTTAGGAATGTGAAATGTCAGAATAATAGTAGAGAGAATATTTTATATCTTTCATCACATTCCTAGTGGGTCAGAAGTTTACATACACTCAATTAGTATTTGGTAGCATTGCCTTTAAATTGTTTAACTTTTGGTCAAATGTTTCGGGTAGCCTTCCACAAGCTTCCCACATTAAGTTGGGTGAATTTTGGCCCATTCCTCCTGACAGAGCTGGTGTAACTGAGTCAGGTTTGTAGGCCTCCTTGCTCGCACACGCTTTTTCAGTTCTGCCAACAAGTGTTCTATAGGAGAAAGAGGAGGAAAGGAAGCGCTACTGAGGTATCCAATAGTAAATGTTGGTAGACAGAAGGACCAAGGCACTCTTCATATAATTAATTAAAATGTTTTTTTTTAAACCGACGCGTTTCGGCTGCATGGCCTTCGTCAGGGAGTACAAAGAAGTAATATAATGTCCTCTTTTAAAACAGCTTTTCCAATTAGCCCTAATTTGAAGAGGGAGTGGTTGGACACACCAAGTAAGCAAACCTATACACATTGAATAGTGAAATACTGTAGCTATGTTATCAAAAAATACAACTCCAAGCTGGGAGTATTAGAATGCCTTAAATATGACAGAGAAGTGTCGAGAAAAAGAAAGCAATATATACCATAGTGCACTAGGGTGAGAAATCCATATCTTCATTTAAACCAGGGTACTTAGTGGCCTGTAGTTTGTAAATCCAGTGCAACCATTGCAGAAATATTGCACAGAAAAAGTATTTTGTTGACACAGCTTCTAAAATGGAGTATAATGTTAAGCATTTCATTAACTGCAAAACCACTCATGTCATCTATAGATTGGAATGTCCACAGTGCAAGGTGTTCTACATTGGACGGACAAAGAGATGCCTTCAAGACCGCTTAGCAGAACACAAGTACACCATACGGGTAGGTAATGAATACTACCCCATGGCAAGACACTACAAGTCCTTACAGCTTGGCAACCCTGCCTCCCTACAAGCTATGGGTATTGATCATGTTCCGGCCTCTATTAGAAAAGGGGACCGTCTTAAACAGTTAAACCAAAGGTAAAGTGTTGGGATTTACAAACTACAGGCCTCACCCTTCCTGTAGTGTTGTTGATAGGTCCATTTGCTGTCATCTAGTGGACTTTTTGCTCAATTACCCTCAGCTATGTTTGGACTGTTGTTCATGTTTGCTGTTTTCTAGTGTACTATGGTATATATTGCTTTCGTTTTCTTGACACTCCTCTGTCATATTTAAGGCATTCTAATACTCCCAGCTTGGAATTGTATTTTTTGATAACATAGCTACAGTATTTCACTATTCAATGTGTATAGTATTGCTTACTAGGTGTGTCCAATCAATTTTGTAACCACTCCCTCTTCAAATTAGGGCTAATTGGAAAAGCGGTTTTAAAAGAGGACATTGTATTATTTCTTTGTACTCCCTGACGAAGGCCATGCAGCCGAAACGCGTCGGTTTAAAAAAAAAAACTTTGTTTCTATTGAACATGCCATACTAATAAAGGCAGTTTAATTAATTATATGAAGTGCCTTGGTCCTTCTTTTTTGAAGTGTTCTATAGGATTGAGGTCAGGGCTTTGTGATGGCCACTCCAATACCTTGACTTTGTTGTCCTTAAGCCATTTTGCAACTATGTTGCTTCAATATATCCACATAATTTTCCTGCCTCATGATGCCATCTATTTTGTGAAGTGCACCAGTCCCTCCTGCAGCAAAGCACCCCCACAACATGATGCTGCCACCCACTTGCTTCACGGTTGGGATGGTGTTCTTCGGCTTGCAAGCCTCCCCCTTTTTCCTCCAACCAGAGGACATTTCTCCAAAAAGTACAATCTTTGTCCCCATGTGCAGTTGCAAACCGTAGTCTGGCTTTTTTATGGCGGTTTTGGAGCAGTGGCTTCTTCCTTGCTGAGTAGCCTTTCAGGTTATGTCGATATAGGACTTGTTTTACTGTGGATATAGATACTTTTGTACCTGTTGCCTCCAGCATCTTCACAAGGTCCTTTGCTGTTGTTCTGGGATTGATTTGCACTTTTCGCACCAAAGTACGTTCATCTCTAGGAGACAGAACGCGCCTCCTTCCTGAGCGGTATGACGGCTGCGTGGTCCCATGGTGTTTATACTTGCGTATTATTGTTTGTACAGATGAACGTGGTACCTTCAGGCGTTTGGAAATTGCTCCCAAGGATGAGCCAGACTTGTGGAGGTCTACAATCTGTTTTCTGAGGTCTTGGCGGATTTTCTTTTGATTTTCCCATGACGTCAAGCAAAGAGGCATGGAGTTTGAAGGTAGGCCTTCAAATATATCCACAGGTACACCTCCAATTAACTCAGATGATGTCAATTAGCCTATCAGAAGCTTCTAAAGCCATGACATAATTTTCTGGAATTTTCCAAGCTGTTTAAAGGCACAGTCAACTTAGTGTATTTGTTGAGTGGTTGAAAAACTAGTTTTAATGACTCCAACCTAAGTGGATGTAAACTTCCGACTTCAACTGTATATAAAGGTCCTAGTATTAACCATGTATTACATATGCAATAGTTCCCTGTAAACAGTAAGGAGTTAGGATGTCCCCGGGACATCATGAAATGGTCCCCTGGAGGTTTTTAGGACTTTCTTGAGACGACGTGTCATGTTCCCCTGGAGGTTTTTGTCTAGTTCCCGGTTTTGTCCCGGGGACGTCACTTCATGGGAATTGTTATTTAACATGTCCTCACCACCTGTGAGGTTTTGCTGTTTATAGTGTGCCGATTCATCAATTCTTTGTTGATACATTCTGTCTGTATATTATGTTTATCATCTATATTCACCGTTTCACCAAATCAAATTCCGGCTATATGTAAATGTACTTTGTGAATAAAGTTAACTCTGTTTCTGAATGTTATTCCACAATATAACTTATTTATTAAATGTTTCATATGCTTACAGAGCTTGATCTTACCACATCGTAATATAAGATGGTTTTACTCCACACTCCAAACAATGTATAGCCTCAAATATAGCGTGGTTTACAGACCTACCTTTGTTACACTCCACCACCCATTTCACCTCCGTTATAGATACCTATCCAGGTCAGAGCACCAAAGGCACTTCGCCCCTTAACCATTTCACCTCCGTTATAGATACCTATCCAGGTCAGAGCACCAAAGGCACTTCGCCCCTTAACCATTTCACCTCTGTTATAGATACCTATCCAGGTCAGAGCACCAAAGGCACTTCGCCCCATAACTGCTACAAGGGCATGGCTGACCTTGTTATGCTACAAGCCTGTTCTGTGTTTGGTGTTTCATAGAGTTGAGTAGGGTGACAACAAAAAACATGTTTCAGTTTTACAATAAGACTTTTATTTTGAAATAAAATGTTGCCTGAATATGTGTGTGTGTTGTCACATGCCTGTGTGTGCCTGTGTGTTTGTAATGCAGGTTGAGTCTGTTTGTGTGGGTACTGGGTATATATGCCAGTGTGTGTGCTTTTGGCAACACCAAAGGGAGTATACATTTCCATTGATAACACCATTATGACGTCATTCATAATCCCCTTCATGAATGTTTCAGTATCAGTCATCATAACATCATACCAGATTAAACATCAATCATATGTCATCTTCAAAACAAATGTCCTATTTTCATTACATTATTATCAATTATTTTATAGTAGAAATATTTGGATGGATTGAGCTTGGATGGTTGCTGGGTTAGTTCTGCACAGCACAAGACTTTGATAGCCTCTGCTGAGCTGAAGCCAAGGTTCTAGATTGTGGAGCTAATACCAGTCTTCAGGTTTCAGACAACTTTGCTCAACACGTTAAAATGACACCAATTGCCCTGGTGCCAGCCAGATCTGCCATCCAGATTTGAAATAGTTTAAAATACTTTGAGCGTTGTCTTGAGCCTGCCTGGAGTGCCAGATTGACGGGTTTTGCCATTTTTTTGACTATTCCATGTCCATCAAAGTAAGGGAAATAACACATGAAGACATTGATCTTGGTTATTACAAGATTGGTTGAAAAAGTAATAACCGCCAGATAGCATAATAATAAGCTTGATTAATAAAGTAAAGTCTTACCCAAGTGTGTGTTGGTGTGCATGACTGCATGTGTGTACATTTCAATGGATGCTGTGAGTGTATTGTATGAGTATTCCAGTATGATGTGCAGGAGTTTGTTTGTGTTGTAATTGGCAGTGGGTGGTGTTATGTGCATCAAATTGAGGGAAGTAGTACATAAAACATTGATTTTGGTATGTTATTGCATGATTGGTTGAAGTTATTACATTCACAAAAAAGTGTTTACTCACCAGTTAATGTAATAACCACCAGTTAATGTAATAACCACCAGTTAACATTACATTTAGCGGGTAAATTAATTACGTTTACCGGTCAAAATTCTATTACGTTTACCAGCAAGTTATTACATGACCCTGTATATAGCTTATTTACTTTCTTATGTTTTTATTTCTATTTGTCATATGTTTTTGTTCTACTTTACTTTGTTTTATAGTACTACTGATATTGATTACTGCATTTCACTGTACTTGTGCACATTACAATAAAAACTTAACTTGAAACTTAATCTAAGTCTGTCCCTTAGAAGTTTATATCAACATTTTTAAATGTTGTCATGCTTCATAAAAAAACAGGTGTAGACTAACAGTGAAATGCTTAGAGAAAAAAGAGAAATAATAGAAAAATAATAACACAAGGAACAAATCCACAATGCCAATAACTTGGCTAAATACACAATATTTGCACATTGTTCTTTTTAAAATTCTTCAAGCTCGGTCAAGTTGGTTGTTTTCAAGTCTTACCATAGATTTTCATGCCGATTCAAGTCAAAACTGTAACTAGGCCACTTAGGAACATTCAAATGTCGTCTGGGTAAGCAACTTCAGTGTATATTTGGCCTTGTGTTTTAGGTTATTGTCCTGCTGAAATGTGAATTTGTCTCCAGTGTCTGGTGGAAAGCAGACTGAACCAGGTTTTCCTCAAGGATTTTGCCTGTGCTTAGCTGTTCTAAACTCCCTACTCCTTGCCAAGGACAAGTATACCAATAACATGATGCAGCCACCACCATGCTTGAAAATATGTAGAGTGGTACTCAGTGATGTTGTTGGACCTGCCCCAAATGTAACACTTTGTATTCATGACATAAAGGGAATTTCTTTGCCACATTTGTTTTGGAATATTTTGTATTCTGTACAGGCTTCCTTCTTTTCAATCTATCATTTAGGTTAGTATTGTGGAGTAACTACAATGTTGTTGATCCATCCTCAGTTTTCTCCTATCACCGCCATTAAACTCGGTGACAGTTTTAAATTCACCACTGGTGAAATCCCTGAGCGGTTTCCTTACTATCCAGAAACTGAGTTAGGAAGGACGCCTGTATCTTTGTAGTGACTGGTATTGATACACCACCAAAGTGTAATTAATAACTTTACCATGCTCAAAGGGATATTCAGTGTCTCCTTTATTTATTTTTTTACCCATCTACCAATAGGTGCCGTTCTTTGCGAGGCATTGGAATACCTCCTTGGTCTTTGTGGTATAATCTATGTTTGAAATTCACTGCTCGACTGAGGGTCCTTACAGATAATTGTTTGTGTGGGGTACAGAGATAAGGCAGTCATTAAATAATCACGTTAAACGCTATTATTGCACACATGGTGAATCCATGCAACTTATTACAGTGGGGCAAAAAAGTATTTAGTCAGCCACCAATTGTGCAAGTTCTCTCACTTAAAAAGATGAGAGGCCTGTAATTTTCATCATAGGTACACTTCAACTATGACAGACAAAATGAGGAAAGAAAATCCAGAAAATCACATTGTAGGATTTTTTTATGAATTTATTTGCAAATTATGGTGGAAAATAAGTATTTGGTCACATACAAACAAGCAAGATTTCTGGCTCTCACAGACCTGTAACTTCTTCTTTAAGAGGCTCCTCTGTCCTCCACTCGTTACCTGTATTAATGGCACCTGTTTGAACTTATCAGTATAAAAGACACCTGTCCACAACCTCAAACAGTCACACTCCAAACTTCACTATGGCCAAGACCAAAGAGCTGTCAAAGGACACCAGAAACAAAATTGTAGACCTGCACCAGGTTGGGAAGACTGAATCTGCAATAGGTAAGCAGCTTGGTTTGAAGAAATCAACTGTGGGAGCAATTGGAGGACATACAAGACCACTGATAATCTTCCTTGATCTGGGGCTCCACGCAAGATCACACCCCGTGGGGTCAAAATGATCACAAGAACGGTGAGCAAAAATCCCAGAACCACATGGGGGGACCTAGTGAATGACCTGCAGAGAGCTGGGACCAAAGTAGCAAAGCCTACCATCAAGTAACACACTACGCCGCCAGGGACTCAAATCCTGCAGTGCCAGACGTGTCCCCCTGCTTAAGCCAGTACATGTTCAGGCCCGTCTGAAGTTTGCTAGAGAGCATTTGGATGATCCAGATGAGGATTGGGAGAATGTCATATGGTCAGATGAAACCAAAATAGAACTTTTTGGTAAAAACTCAACTCGTCGTGGTTTGGAGGACAAAGAATGCTGAGTTGCATCCAAAGAACACCATACCTACTGTGAAGCATGGGGGTGGAAACATCATGCTTTGGGGCTGTTTTTTTCTGCAAAGGGACCAGGACGACTGATCCGTGTAAAGAAAAGAATGAATGGGGCCATGTATCGTGAGATTTTGAGTGAAAACCTCCTTCCATCAGCAAGGGCATTGAAGATGAAACGTGGCTGGGTCTTTCAGCATGACAATGATCCCAAACACACCGCCCGGGCAACGAAGGAGTGGCTTCGTAAGAAGCATTTCAAGGTCCTGGAGTGGCCTAGCCAGTCTCCAGATCTCAACCCCATAGAAAATCTTTGGAGGGAGTTGAAAGTCCGTGTTGCCCAGCGACAGCCCCAAAACTTCACTGCTCTAGAGGAGATCTGCATGGAGGAATGGGCCAAAATACCAGCAACAGTGTGTGAAAACCTTGTGAAGACTTACAGAAAACATTTGACCTCTGTCATTGCCAACAAAGGGTATATAACAAAGTATTGAGATAAGTATTTGGTCAATAACAAAAGTTTATTTTCCACCATAATTTGCAAATAAATAAATTAAAAATCCTACAATGTGATTTTCTGGATTTCTTTTTCTCATTTCGTCTGTCATAGTTGAAGTGTATCTATGATGAAAATTACAGGCCTCTCTCATCTTTTTAAGTTGGAGAACTTGCACAATTGGTGGCTGACTAAATACTTTTTTGCCCCACTGTATATGACTTGTTAAGCACATTTCTTCTCCTGAACTCATTTGCCATAACAAAGAGTTTGAATACTTACTGACTCAAGACATTTAAGCTTTTAATTTCTCATTAATTTGTCAATTTCAAAAAACATAATTCCACTTTGACGTTGTTTGGTATTGTGTGTAGGCCAGTGACGCAGCATCTCTATTTAATCCATTTTAAATTCAGGCTGTAACAACAAAATGTGGAAAAAGTCAAGGGGTGTGAATCCTTTCTAAAGACACTGTCTACACTGAGTATATAAAACATTAAGAACAACTGCTATTTCCATGACATAGACGACCAGGTGAAAGCTATGATCCCATATTGATGTCGCTTGTTAAATCCACTTCAATCAGTGTAGATTAATGGGAGGAGACAGACTAAATAAGGATGTTTAAGCCTTGAGACAATTGAGACATGGATTGTGTATGTGTGCCATTCAGAGGATGAATGAGCAAGACATATGTAAGTGTCTTTGAACGGGGTATCGTAGTAGGTGCCAGCCGCACCGGTTTGTGTCAATAACTGCAACGCTCCTGGGTTTTTCACGCTCAACAGTTTCCTGTGTGTATCAAAAATGGTACACCAGTCCAAAGGACATTGAGCCAACTTAACAATACTGTGGAAGCATTAGAGTTAACATTAACCAATTTCCCTGTGGAACGCATTCGACACCTTGTAGCCCCCATCACTTGGGAAAGTGTCTTGGGCAATAGGGGCTTGGGGTTGTTACAAGACAGGGCCTTTATCACCTCTCAGGACTGAGGCTACTACAGTAGGCCGTCTAACTCAACCGACATCCCTCCAGTCTCTTTCCCACAGTCTATTCTGGGACACCGCTGCTCCCACACACATTACTGTACAGTGTTGTATCATTGTGTACTAAATGTAATTTTTTAAATAAACTAGTAATTCATTACCTTGTCAATTGTTTTGTGTTTCCTCCTCCATACACCTAAAAAGCACAGCTCAGCTCTCTATATTGAATAGTGCTAATGTGCATTATTATCTGACAGCGGTTCAAATTATAGCCTAGTTTGTTGGAACACAAATTAACTATCCTGAACCTAGAGGTAACCTGTACCCACCACAGAGAAACCACAGTAGCCACCGCAGAAATACTACAGAAGTCACCGCAGAGAAGCCACAGTAGTCACCGCAGAGAAGCCACAGTAGTCACCGCAGAGAAGCCACAGTAGTCACCGCAGAGAAGCCACAGTAACCACCGCAGAGAAGCCACAGTAACCACCACAGAGAAGCCACAGTAGTCACTGCAGAGAAGCCACAGTAACCACCACAGAGAAGCCTCAGTAACCACCACAGAGAAGCCTCAGTAGTCACCGCAGAGAAGCCACAGTAACCACCACAGAGAAGCCTCACTAACCACCACAGAGAAGCCTCAGTAACCACCACAGAGAAGCCTCAGTAGTCACCACAGAGAAGCCTCAGTAACCACCACAGAGAAGCCACAGTAACCACCACAGAGAAGCCTCAGTAGTCACCGCAGAGAAGCCTCAGTAACCACCGCAGAGAAGCCTCAGTAACCACCACAGAGAAGCCACAGTAACCACCACAGAGAAGCCTCAGTAGTCACCGCAGAGAAGCTGAATCCCCAATCAAATCAAGATGGAGCTACCTGCACCTTAGCCCATTCATTGACTAAATGAGCCTACATAATGTTACTCCATATAGTCCAAGGACCTTACATGTTCAGTTTAGAGGCTAATTGGCTCTGGCAGCCAAAATAGCCAAATACTCCAACTAAACATGAATCAATTCCCAATTGCAGTATGGTTCTAGAAACATAAAGCCCTCTACTTTCATATCACACCAAAATAATTCCCCACAACTGCAAAATATACACTTACTGTAGACTGTTTCAACCTGCTATAATACAGTTGCAGCCTACTTTTTTCAGTGACATGTTTGTCGTCCGTCTTCCGTTTCCACACAGGTGTTCTGAGACGCAAATAGCTAATTAGCACAGGCCTACGCCTCGGTCTTCTGTCTGTAAACAAGCGCTGTAACATGGACATATGACAGTGTGGGAACCCTATAAAGGTGTGTAGTAATTTAACCTTCAGAATTTGGGGAAATTATTTATTGCTGATATTAAAGATACATTCCTTATGTTTCCAAAACCAAGCACTGCGTTTTAACGTTCAGAGCGCGTTCTCGCAGCTCTTAACAAAACTCCCCTGGCCAGAAGAATATACTACCTTCAATAGTTGCTAAAGTTAGTTAGCATCTATGAATGGGTTACCCGCACATATCCAATCCCCTCTGATCAATTCAATCTTCTCCGATCTACATCAGGTGCCAGGGGTTGATTTGGGATTCAGAGTTTGAGTAGGACTACCACACATCCCTGTGGTAGGCCTTCCGCACATCTCTATGGTATGACTTCCACACATCTCTGTGGTAGGCCTTCCACACATCTTTATGGTAGGCCTTCCACACATCTCTGTGGTAGGCCTTCCACACATCTTTATGGTATGACTTCCACACATCTCTGTGGTAGGCCTTCCACACATCTTTATGGTAGGCCTTCCACACATCTCTGTGGTATGACTTCCACACATCTCTATGGTAGGCCTTCCACACATCTCTATGGTAGGACTACCACACATCTCTATGGTATGACTTCCACACATCTCTATGGTAGGCCTTCCACACATCTCTATGGTAGGACTACCACACATCTCTACGGTATGACCTCCACACATCTCTGTGGTAGGCCTCCTACACATCTCTATGGTAAGGACTACCACATATATTGAACAGAAATAATAATACAACATGTAAAGTGTTGGTCGCATGTTTCATGAGCTGAAATAAAAGATCCCCGAAATGTTCCATATGCACAAAAAGCTTATTTCTATCAATTTGTGTGCACAAATTTGTTTACGTCTCTGTTAGTGAGCATTTTTCCTTTGCCAAGATATTCCATCCACCAGACAGATGTGGCATATCAAGAAGCTGATTAAACAGCATGACCCTTACACAAGTGCAACTTGTGCTGGGGACAAGTTGCACAAATGTACAGTTTTGTAACACAACACGATGACACAGATTTCTCAAGTTTTGAGGGAATGTGCAATTGACATGCTGACTGCAGGAATGTCCACCAGAGCTGTTGACAGAGAATTGAATGTTAATTTCTCTACCATAAGCCTCCTCCAAAGTCATTTTAGAGAATTTGGCAGTATCAATCGTTCAAATGTATTTATAAAAACCCTTTTTACATCAGCTGATGTCACAAAGTGCTGTACAGAAACCCAGCCTCAAAAACCCCAAACAGCAAGAAATGCAGATGTAGAAGCACTGTGGCCAGGAAAAACTCCCTAGAATGGCTGGAACCTAGGAAGAACCTAGAGAGGAACCAGGCTCTGAGGGGTGGCCAGTCCTCTTCTGGCTGTGCCGGGTGGAGATTATAACAGAACAGGGCCAAGATGTTCAAACGTTCATAGATGACCAGCAGGGTCAGATAACAATAATCGCAGTGGTTGTAGAGGGTGCAACAGGTCAGCACCTCAGGAGTAAATGTCAGTTGGCTTTTCATAGCCGATCATTCAGAGTTGGAGACAGCAGGTGCGGTAGAGACAGAGAGAGTCCAAAACAGCAGGTCCGGGACAAGGTTGCACGTCCAGTGAACAGGTCAGGGTTCCATAGGCAGAACAGTTGGCAGAACAGTTGAACAGAACGCAGGCAGAACAGTTGAAACCGGAGCAGCAGCACGACCAGTTGGACTGGGGACAGCAAGGAGTCATCAGGCCAGGTAGTCCTGAGGCATGGTCCTAGGGGTCGTCTGAGACCAGCCACCCGGACAGCTGATGAAACTGAGGAGTATTTCTGTCTGTAATAAAGCCTTTTTGTGGGAAAAACTTATTCTGACTGGCTGGGCCTGGCTTCCCAGTGGGTGGGCCTATGCCCTTCCAGCCACACCCATGGCTGCGCCCCTGCCAATTCATGTGAAATCCATAGATTTGGGCCTAATGAATTTATTTAAATTGACTGATTTACTTATATAAACTGTAACTCACTAAAATGTTTGAAATTGTTGCATGTTGCGTTTATATTTTTGTTCAGTGTACATGCTGGAATAGATGTGTCAATTAATCAATTATTTTAATCCATATGTTGATTGATTTGTCTCAGACGATACAATTATTAGATTTTAGCTGCCCCCTTGTTTCTCTGGTTATGGTGCTTTCATGACAACTGTGAACTCAGGGGAAAAAAACGACGTCATTGATTTTCAAATCGGCGAAGGCGGAGCTCTACAAAGATGCCCGAGTTTCTGACTGGGATTCCCGAGTTGTATGACCACTCACAACGATTTCCCGCAGATGTTCGAGTTCCCAGTTGTTTCTGAACGCGGCAGATGTACATACTGTAACCGCGAGTCATTTTCTGATTGCGTCACCAGAAAGCGTCACATTCTCAAAAACCGTTTGGTTTATTGTGTTTATTTAGGGTGGATGTGCCCCGGCTGCCATCGACCCTCAAAATGACCAAATTACAGTTTCTAAATGTATTTTTGACCGAACGGTTGATGTTAGCCGCCCAAGAGATATATAAGCAAGTGGAAGAGACAATATTAGAATACCAAGAAGAAATAATCCAGGGAAAGAGAGAGAATGATCAACTGAGACGCAAGCTTGCGATTCCATGGCCAGGTTAGTAATGTAGCTAGCTAACTACGTTATTTGAACAGCAGACTGTGCTAACGAGGATAATGAGCACACATTATGTAGCTAGCTATGTATTTGTTCTGAAATATGCCGTTATGAATGTGCTTTGTTTTAACTAACCAACTATGACTGTGTCATATGCCAGTGGCTAGCTTGGCGTGTTAGCTGATGTAGCTACTGTATCTTTGTTTTCTGCAGTGCAGGCAGAGAGACGGCTAGCTAACGTTAGCACTAATGCCTAGAAAATCGAGAAACACTCTTTTCACGCCACGTCGATATGGAAGTGACTTTTTCGTAGCAGGTTATGAGACTGGGGTTAAGGTTAGGAAAATGTTTAGGGAAAATGCTCTCCTAACCGGCTACGAAAAAATATTCCTTGAAAATAACATAGTTGTCAGTACATTCTGTGTATTCTGTTTCTCAATAGCTAGCTCCTCAAACTCAGAACTGTGCGGTAGCAGGTCGTGATGCTCAAGTAAAGGTGCTTTGCTAACAACAGTACATTTTTCCCTGTGGACTTTCAGACCGAGAGCCCTTTGCTCCTGTAGAATCCGAGGAGGAGGGAGGCATTGGGCAAAAGCAGGAACCAGAGCCAAGGCAGACTATGGAGAAACAGGAGGAAAGGACCAGGAAGGAGGACATTCAGTTTAGAGGACCGGAATCTCAGTCTAGATTCACACCTTCCAATGGAAACGATGACTATGATCAGAACCCACTTCAACACACCTCACTCAGTCAGTTCCAAACTCACACCGGGGAGAGTAGAGAGGGAGGCTCTCTGTCCAGCTCATCAACATCCAAACCAATCAAAACAGAGACTGAAGGACTGGGTGTTTGTCCATTTGATCCGTCAAGTGACCCAAATACATTCTCTTCATCAGTGAACCTTGACCTTTCGGCAGCACAGAGTGAGAACAGTGTAAGTATGATGGGGGTGGAAGGTGGTGAAGGACTACTTTCAGGGTTTGAGGCGCTACAGATACCACTACACATGGAACAGTCCCTTCAAAATCACCACAACACAGTGTTGTGTTGCAAGGTGTGTGGGAAACCCTGTAGACATATGGGCCATTTAAACGCACACATGCAAATGCACATGAAAGAGAAGCCATTTCTCTGCGGCTTGTGTGGTAAGTCCTTTAGCTCGTCGGGGAGGTTGAAAGGTCACCAGAGGATTCACACAGGGGAGAAGCCCTATCAGTGCCATATCTGTAGGAAACGGTTCAATCAGACCGCACACCTGACGGTACACCTGAGAGTCCACACAGGTGAGAAACCGTTCAGTTGTCCCGTCTGTGGGAAGAGCTTCAGTCAGTCCAACAAGGTGAAAAGACACCTTGTAACACATTCTAGGGACAGGACGTTCCTACCAGGCCTATGAGGGAGATGCGGTAGATGTTTAAGTGGAAATGTACAGGATAGGGGTTATAACTCATTTTCAAATCCATTTCAGTGTAGGAAATGATTTGAAAATGTTTAGGCTAGCTATTAATGAGTTTAGACTAGCTATTTATAATAATGTGTCTAATCAAGCATTTTACCTCAATGGCATTGTCTATGTAAAGCAATTGTCAAAAGGTATTTTTACATTGTTTCTCCTACAAGTGCTGAAACAGAATTTTCTGTAATACATTTTGGAAGTCAATGGACATAAACATCCAAACTACTTATTGTCTTTTTAAAGCATGAAACCAACATGTGATTTTGGTGAAAATAGTTGGGCAGTTGGATGTAAATGGGATGTTTTGGACATTGTTGTGTTGTGTATTTTGGTAAATAAATGTCAGAATTCTTGAAACAAACCATCAGATTTTTCGTTTTTATTTAGTGTTGGAGGTTTGGATGATTGTCGTCCCTCAAAACATTAGATATCAAGAAGATGTTAGAATGTGAAAAGTTGGGTGAATGAGCGGAGCTGGTGATTCAACGGAAAGAAGCAACCCTCCAAAGCGGGAGAGCTTCATAACTGCTGAAAATCAGCTAAGTCGGATGACTTAAAATATTAATTTAGTCAGAGCTCAGTATGTAGAACTCTAGAATGTTGTAGAACTCTAGAACGTTGTAGAACTCTAGAACGTAGAATCTATCCTGGGAACAGGATGTTGTCAACAAACAACTACTCTGGTCTCGTACCCCCTCAACTGCCTGAATTATGTGATGTTCTACCTGAAAATGAAAAACCATTCGTAACAACTATAATAAACATGAAAGAGTGCATGTTTATCCTTTCTTCCTATGTGGGTTCCAGGACTATGAAAACACGGATGACTTCTGGTGCTGTGCGGTGTGGAGGGAAGGCCAGGAGGAGGTGGAGGGTGTGGTTCCCAGTACCTGGGTGGTGGGCAGGAAGGTCCTGTGGCCTCCAGCCAATGGGAAGAAAGCTCTGAAAGAGAGACACAAGCCAGGAGCCAATTGGACGACATATGACCTTGTTAAGGTCAAACTATTCTCAGGTACTGAAGCATCTTACCTACCACGTACACAATGTTGAGTTTTTAGTGGTTATGTTTGATGTTTAAATACCTTATTAAAGAACTTCGCCTAAAGTTCTCAGAAAATCAAGTGCAGTAATACATGTAAATAAGCTCCTTGTAGTGTGTCACCCCAGTGACTGAAAGTGTAACTGTTTCATGATCCCATATCCCTCTTTAACTTTATTTGTGCCAAACTACCAATTCTCAGAATGCTCTCAGGGCAGCTGCAGCTACACTCTTAATATGTTGAGAAATCTGTTGTGTAATGTAATGTTTTTAATTGTATAGATCTACCTTAATTTTGCTGTAGCCTGAATCTGAAATCTAGCTACCCTGTATGGTTTCAGAATCTCTGGAAGAGTGTGAAGGCTACAGTAGGTCCAGTGATGAGCTCACTGACAATGGAGACAGTGAGCCCAACACACAGAAGAAGAAGAGGAGGAGGAGGAAAAGGGGGACGGGTGAGGGACACGTTACCGGTCAGTGTGAGACAGCCTTAACATTGACATTGATAAATTAGGATTGCTTCTGTAGAACAGTGTGTTTGACAAACATTTGATTTCCATCAACTTTTACAAAAGGCACTGATCAGATACCTCAAGGAGGACCCAGTGGAGAAGGAAGGATACACACAGGTGACAGAATCCTTAGAGAATGTATTGGGCCACCGTGCTGTACTTTCACTAAACTAGCCATATGAATGAAACACTATTCTGTAGCTGTACTCATTTCCTGTTTATCCAAAGGTGTGTCAGGATCATTAAACTCTCCTCCTCTGAAGAGGAGAGTGATAACGAAATCTGGAACCCTGGAGGAGAGTTCTGGAGCTCTAGAAGCAGAACCTCAGCTGGATCCGTCTGAGCTCAGAGGGCAAGTTTCACTACATCTACCATTGGTTTGTCACACAAGTGTTCTATGTCAGTTTGAGGCATTGTATGTGATCTGATCAGCCTCTTTTGTTGTTATTACAGCCTTGACGACTCACTCAACAAGGAGAGCTACCTCATAGAGGGACCACACTCTTCTGACGCATGTAAGAGAAACAAAGGCTGTCTAATGGTCCTGTGTGAATGTTGCCCATAGGAGGGTTATTTTATTATATCTAGGGGGTATATTTAGGGGGTAGATCAGCTTTAATATTGCAGATAGATTGCAGACAATTACATTGATGGAAGCCACATCACTTCCAATCCCCAATATATATTTTTTTGCACACAAATACATATACGTACAGTACCAGTCAAAGGTTTGGACACACCTACTCATTCAAGGGTTTTTCTTTATTTTTACTATTTTCTACATTGTAGAATAATAGTGAAGACATCAAAACTATGAAATAACACATTTGGAATCATGTAGTATCCAAAAAAAGTGTTAAACAAATCAAAATATATTTGAGATTCATCAAAGTAGCCACCCTTTGTGTTGATGACAGCTTTGCACACTCTTGGCATTCTCTCAACCAGCTTCATGAGCTAGTCACCTGGATTGCATTTCAATTAACAGGTGTGCCTTGTTAAGAGTACATTTGTGGATTTTTTTTCCTTACTGCATTTGAGACAATCCGTTGTGTTGTGACAAGGTAGGGGTGGTATACAGAAGATAGCCCTATTTGGTAAAAGACCAAGTACATATTATGGTAAGAACAGCTCAAATAAGCAAAGAGAAACAACAGTCCATCATTACTTTAAGACATGAAGGTCAGTCAATCCGGAAAATTTTAAGAGCTTTGAAAGTTTCTTTAAGTGCAGTCGCAAAACCCATCAAGCGCTATGATGAAACTGGGTCTGATGAGGACCGCCACAGGAAAGGATGACCCAGAGTTACCTTTGCTGCAGAGGATAAGTTCATTAGAGTTGACTGCACCTCAGATTGCAGCCCAAATAAATGCTTTGCAGAGTTCAAGTAACAGACAAATCTCAACATCAACTGTTCAGAGGAGAATCAGGCCTTCATGGTTGAATTGCTGCAAAGAAAACACTACTAAAGGACACCAATAAGAAGAGACTTACTTGGGTCAAGAAACACGAGCAATGGACATTAGACCGGTGGAAATATGTCCTTTGGTCTGATGAGTCCAAATTTGAGATTTTATGTTCCAACTGCCGTGTCTTTGTAAGACGCAGAGTAGGTGAACAGATGATCTCCGCATGTGTGGTTCCCACCATGAAGCATGGAGGAGTGATGGTGTGGGGGTGCTTTGCTAGTGACACTGTGATTTATTTAGAATTCAAGGCACACTTAACTAGCATGTCTACCACAGCATTCTGCAGCAATACGTCATCCCATCTGGTTTGCGCTTAGTGGGACTATCATTTGTTTTTCAACAGTACAATGACCCAAAATACACCTCCAGGCTGTGTAAGGGCTATTTGACCAAGAAGGAGAGTGATGGAGTACTGCATCAGATGACCTGGCCTCCACAATCAGCCGACCTCAACCCAATTGAGATGGTTTGGGATGAGTTGGACCGCAGAGTGAAGGAAAATGTAGCCAACAAGTGCTCAGTATATGTGGGAACTACTTCAAGAATGTTGGAAAAGCATTCCTCATTAAGCTGGTTGAGAGAATGCCAAGAGTGTTCTAAGCTGTCATCAAGGCAAAGGGTGGCTACTTTGAAGAATCTAAAATATAATATATATTTTCATTTGTTCAACACTTTTTTTTGTTACTACATGAGACCATATGTGTGATGTCATAGTTTTGATGTCTTCACTATTATTCTACAATGTAGAAAATAGAAAAGAATGGTTGAGTGGGTGTGTCTAAATGTTTGACTGGTACTGTGTGTATATATATATTTAAAAAAATATATATTTTCCTTTATTACTTTCTAACCCTTCCACCCCTCCCCTAATTGGAGTAAACCAGTAAACAACAACGCTTAGTCTTCTACTTCCAGCTTCTACATACTATATACATTTCATGGGCACAGTCTATTTTACAATAGTTATATTTTGTTTGTTTTTACTCCTTTCCTTCCTCTAACCTCAACCTCTCATCTATTTCTTTCACAAAAGTTCAGAACCTATATATGTTTTACAGACACAGTATGTTTGACATTAGTTATCTTGTTATTATTTCTTATTATTCCAACCTTCAGCTCCATTCAACCCCTCCCGTCTATCTCTTAACACCATCCATATTGGATTTTTATTTGCCATATATTTTTCAACTGTGCTGTGATGTTTCACAAAAGTTTTGAACCTTTCTATTCTCATAATTTCTACTGATTGTGAATACATTTTTTTTTTTTTTTTGCTAAAGGTATTATTATATTATTGATCGATTGACTATGACTTCAGATCACCCAGTAGTAGTGCTATCTGCAGAGTTAGCTCCAGGTAAATGTTGCAATTCTTCAGCCATTGCTGGACCTGCGACCAAAAACAAGCTATATATGGACAGTACCAAGACAGAGCTGGGGAGGTTGTATCCCCCATGTATATAACATTCTATTGGTTTCAAGAATTTTGTTTAATTTAAATAGAAAAATTCTAAGTTTTGAATCCGGTGCCATTTTGCGTATCTGTTCATAAATCGGTACATCAAATCTCTTCCCAACTATTTTTGCAATCTATATGGCACAGCTGTCAATTCTTTGGTCCTTAAATTAAACTGGTATACTTTTTTATTTATCTTGATTTTCTTTAACCAATTATTGTCTTTAATGCAGGGCCGGCAGACAAGTTCCCTACTTTTTCCCTTTCCACTTTTCTCTTCCATTTTTGCGGTAATGCTGCAATTAGTTGGTTGTAATTTTGGGTAGAGCAGACATTTCCATATATTTTTGTTAGTTGTGTGACATAACTCCACCATTCCTATTTAAAAAATGGGAGTCACACAAACAAGACATATTAAAACAACAGTTCTTATGATAAGCAAAACACTTAGGAGAGTGAAAGTTATACATCCTTTTTTAATGAGAACATTCATCATGCAAGAATCTATATATACATTTCACAGTAACCCTTTCTTATAAGCAGGATGTTTTATAATTTACATTTTCTAGAAGATTTTCTAAAAACACGAGGCTGGTTAAAACTGCACATTTTAGAATCTGAATATTCCAAAAGAAACCCTAGACATCCCAACATTGGCTTGAAAGGGAAAATGGAGTGTCTTCAGTGTACAATGACACCTTTTGTTTTTTCTAACCCCTTGATATTATTGTTAATAGCTAACATTTCAATGGCCATAATACATAGATAGGAGGGTTTTAATACGCTTTATAATATATATTAATACGTTACAACTTTTACTCAATTGTGTATAGTTGGAAGAGAATACATAAACCTACTGTATGTGAATTACTTCCTTGGTATTTCCACTCTTGCTTTTTTTTTAGGGGATGCTGTTTTTCCGACCTCACAATCCAGAGAGGGAGCATTCCTAAGGTATGTGCTGCGGCTGAAGAATGTGACCTTTGCACTACCAATGCCAAGGCAGATGGATAGGAAGGAAGAACACACTCTGATGTAAGTGCTGTGGAATTAAGTGTCCTCCCTTTGAAAAATGTTTTGTGTGTTTGTAGTGGACAGGATATGATGGGAAACCTGCTGAATTCAACCCAAAGCTTTCCTCTTCCAAATGACCGTGAGTATTATCTTTATTTAATCAATCTGGTCAGTCACACAGAAATGCATAATTCCAGGATTTAAAAGTCATCCCCATTAGCATGCATTTCAATTCAGGTGTAGTTTTAATTTGAGTCTGGGAACCCATAAAGAGGAAATTAAATTCCATTCATTCCATTGTACCACATTGTGACTCTCCATCTCCAGAGTTCCAGGAGCAGGTCCTGGGTTTGCTGGTGGACATCAGACAGTCAGTGTGGGACCTGGGAGGAAGGGTGGGAGTTCTAGAAAACTGGGGTGGTTCTAGGGGTTCTGGAACAGATTTCCATTTTGACGTGTGCAGAACCTACGAGGACATGGCCAACCTGGAGAAAGTTCTAGAGCCTCCGGAGGTAGCTGCCCAGATGGTACGTGGATCTGCAGAGCATTGAGTGATACGCTAGCATTACAATGGCAGTGTTGTTGGAACCCCAATGTACACAAAATAACTAGTTGTCTTTGTTTGTATGTTTCTCAGAAACAGTTCCTGAGCAGGATCGGTGGGAACACCTTGAGGGAAAATGTCACCAGGGTGATGGAGAGGTGGGTACTGGACACACACACACACACACACACACTTTTGGAATGCTGAAATACTGACTCTGTTCTTTTTTTAGGCTGATGACCAACGAACTGATGAGTACCTTCAACATGAAAGGAAGGAAAGGGACCAAGAAGAGTTTTCTCACACACTCCCTTAGCAAAATCATTATTGGTAAAGAGTTACCCGACTCAATAGTTAATTTCAATGTTTCGGTCTGAAAGTCTTTGTCAGGCCACGACGACCACGATGATGATGGTGACGATGATAATTTTACTGCAGAAGTATTACATTTTCCTTGTTGATGCCTGGTTTTAATGCGATTGAATGTCCACTGATCTTGTGTTCTCTCCTCTCTGAACCTTTCAGACAGCATCATGATCACCCACCCGTACGCCACAGAGTCTGCTGTGATGCACCTGATGGCCAACGTACTGAAGTACGCCCCAGACCGACGCGGAGGAGGAGGCAGACCCCCCAGACAGTCACCCCAGGTTCCTCATACCCAGAGACAGCAACACATCCAACAACACATCAACATCAAACAGGAGCAAGACTATTAATGCCTGGACACCTTCCTTCTAGCCTGCGTACCAGTCTGTTTGTGCTATTATTCTCCTTGCCACTCATTGTCATGCCAAGGAGTGGGATGATAGCACAGACTGGTACCCAGGCTACCTTCCTACTCTACTTGGGTCGTATTCACTAGTAGGCACCAAACCAGTGTTCATTTCATCAACAAAAATAGTGACACAAATATTCGGCAAACACCTATTTTCAGTGGCAATTGACAAGACTATAACTGACTAAATAGACCCATAAAAAACTAGAACTAAAATGATTTTTCATTTCAGTTGACTAAAACGGGACGAGAATAAATGATCTGACTAAAATCAGATAAGTGGACTGGACAATCGTTTTTGGAGAGATTGAGAGCTTTTCAGTGATAAGCACAATTAATATTAGCAGTGGGAAGGACTTGCCACACCCGGCACATACAGCCTACATCAGCTGGTGAGCTGGGGGGGAGCAAGCGATGAGTGTGGACAGACAAGCTCCGCTCTGCCTTCGATTATACACGTCGCTCAGGCGACTCTCTTGCTTCCTCGTAGCTAACCAGTCACCACCAACCTTCTGGTTAGCTACCCTTTGCCTGGTTAAGAAACACAATCTGCTTTATGAAATGAAAAACAATAGCAGCATTGAGTTGAATAGTAAAACAACAGTCTAGCTCCCTTGAGTTTAGAAAAGTAGGCTGTCTTTGATATTTGTAGTCTGGCTCAACCCTCCCACTTTCCCCACTGCATTTCATAGCCAGGTTCTTTAGTCAACGTAGCCAAGACTCCCTCTTTTCCTCCGAGAAAATGGCTTGAGAGATTACCGTTCAAAAGATATGACTCATAATACTTGGACCAGGACTCGAGCACTGGGTCTCGGGAGTTCAGCCGTAGGGACTCGTGACTCGGACTCGAGCACAGGGGGACTTGGGACTTGAGCACAGAGGACTTGGAACTCGATTGGGATTTGAGGTTTAATGACTCGACTACATCACTGGGCGAAGTGGTCATTAGCTCCCACTCAAAGTCATTAACCCCCCTTCTACTTCCTGACATCAGTGTGGCGTCTGGGGAACGGTGAGAACAATGGTGTGACGGAGGTGCAACCCATACTACTGTGTCAATACGTGATAGTGCCTCGCTCGCTCGCTTTCTCTCCCACCCTCCCTCCCTGCACTTGTGTGTCTGTTTGTTTTTTATGTAATGTGTAATATCTATGTAGGCTGAATTAGGAATTTACATGGCCAGTTAATTCTTAAATATGTTTGTCATATTTCTGCTGTTGGGAAGAAAATAGGATGTTATGCAGAAAAATATGTTTGTAGGACAAGGCTATGTATGTTTGTGCACATGGAAGTCTGATTTATGTTTACTATAGGTTAATGAGGCAATACTAATGTGATGTGACTAAAGGGCATTTAGTTGACAAAAAAACTATACTAAATCATTATTCAAATGACAAGAATGTGAGTGAGACTTAATTATAATTTAGTCAAAATGACTAAGATTAGACCAAATCTAAAAAAAAAAGAGTGTCAAAATGAAAACTGCACACAAACGGACTGAAACAGGAACTGCCTGGTCCCAGATCGGTTTGTGTTCTTGCCAAGTCCATTGCTATCATTGTCAAGCCAAACATGATAATCCCATAAGGAGTTTGCAAGGGACACAGACTGGCATGGCATCCAGGCTAACACCTACTGTACTGTAGGCCTGCCTGATGTACCCTCAGGCACCTTCCGCTTTTACGTTTCACATTTATTATACACGCACTGTATCTATCATCATTAGTTGCCTTTTTGAATTTAACAATTTAATATACAATATTGAATTTAGGATTAATTTATCCGTTATTTAAGTTATGTTGAAAAGGAATTTTTGGAATGAATGATGGGAAGTAGTATTTTATAATGTACAAAGCCTTGACTAATGGTTCTAAATAAAATGCATGCCTTGAGTTACAGTCACCGTGTGGTATGTGGTTTAAATATATTTGGTGAAAGGGAAAATGTGTGCAGGCAGTATAATGGATAGTAAAGTAGACTATAACATGATTGTGTATCAAAGAGATTACAACTGAAAGTTATGTAGTATGCTGCATATTTATTCATGTTTACTGAGATAAGATATACCCGCTTTGTGTGAAGATGTCATGCATATTCTGCTCATAGAAAAAGATACAATTTTCAAGATAAAAGATAAAAGATCAAGTGTAAGTTCTTCCATTTCTATGGTAGACGCGCCGATACGTGTCTGGCGCGCTGACGTCATTTCCGTACAGTGCAACGTGCATGTTTGACAACAAGCTCTACGTGGATTTCGGGAAGATCTTTTGCCCCGAAAATCGTCCAACGATGACTAAATTACAATATCTCAATGTGTATCTGACTGAGCGTCTCATGCAAGCTGCTGGGGAGATACTAAGAGTTGTCGCAGACACGATCTCCGAGTACCAGGAAGAAATAGCCCGGACAAAGAGGGAGAACAAATACCTGAAACGACAACTGAACACAACGGGTTTATCGCTGGGTATGTAGCAAGCTAGCGAACTAGCTAGTGAAGTTCCCAGTTTATTTCGGCCTTATCTTGCTTAGCTAGCTAACTACTGTCTTAAAGAACCCACCCGAATTGTATTAGACAATGTACTCTATAGGGAAGACAGCATCCCGTTTCACGAGCCAAAGTGTAGGCTTGGTCTGGTCTCTTGTCATTTACTTGATGAAAGTCTGTCTCATGATTCCATGGAGGCTGTCATTACATGATATCTGTTGTCGTCTTTTCCCCTCAGCCCCTCAACCCATACTGTCTTGTGTCTCGGAGCAGCAAAGTCCACCTGAGCAGCAGTACTGTGAGCAGGAGTTGAGCCCCAGTATTGGCCAGGAGGACCTTGAGCCCACACAGATTAAAGAGGAACAGGGTGAACTCGGGACCAGTCAGGAGGAAGAGCAACTTCAAGTACCGGAGTCTGATACCAAAGAAGAATCCATATCTACTCTTCCCTGTGTGAAAAATTATGAGGACCGACCTCAGCCCTCACGTCTTCCCCGAACCCAAACTGTGGAGAACAGAGTGAGGGAGTCTCTACTGACCAACACAACTGGACAGATCAAAACAGAACCTGATGGCTATGGAGTATCACTATCAGAACCAACCAGTGACTCCCCTCAGTCTGTCTCTGAAGTAAGTCCAGACTCTTCTAGAACACAAAGTCAGAACACTGAGAACACGGAAAGTGTTCCTATTGTTCTGAGAGATCTAGAAAGGAGACCAGAGGAGGACACACAGACACACTCATGTACTCAGTGTGGAGCCGTGTTCTGTGAGCTATCCCAACTGGAGGCACACATGCCATCCCACACAGTACCACACAGTGGTGACACTAGTCACAGGCAAATCATCTGCACAGTCTGTTGGAAGTCATTCACCTCTACCAGTTACCTCAAGGTCCACCAGCGTTCTCACACTAAGGAAAAGCCCTTTCACTGTGGTGTGTGTGGCAAGAGCTTCAGCTACTCAGGGAAGTTCAGGGAACACC
Source organism: Brachymystax lenok tsinlingensis (assembly GCA_030435695.1). Classification (NCBI taxonomy): domain Eukaryota; kingdom Metazoa; phylum Chordata; class Actinopteri; order Salmoniformes; family Salmonidae; genus Brachymystax; species Brachymystax lenok. The sequence goes on along the minus strand of CM059797.1, from coordinate 10,783,728 downwards.
AGCGGATTCACACGGGAGAGAGACCTTACCGCTGCCACGTGTGTGGTAAACGCTTCAACCAGTCAGCCCACCTGAAGGCTCACCTGAGAGTACACACAGGGGAGAAACCCTACTCCTGTCCTGTCTGTGGGAAAGGATTCAGTCAGTCTGGACAGATCAAGGGACACCTCAGAACTCACATCCAAGGGAGGTAGAAGAATGATAACTTGGAGTGCAAAGAGCCCTTGAGTGGATAAACGGTAACCTCGCAAGTCGCCTGATCTCACAAGCTTACATGAATGGTTTGCTACCACAAAATCAGTCTGGTAATTACGAGGCTAGATAGAGCCTTCTGTTCCCAAAATGCCCAGCGATTGAGAAGAGAAAGAGAGAGACGTTTTTATTTTCAGTGCTACAAATTTCACATATAATTGTAAGACTAGAGGATTTATAGAATGTGTGATGTGTTCCGGACCCATAACCGAGGCACCATATATCTGAATTGATTTAAGAGAGCTGCTTAATAACATGCTTTGAAAAGACTTGGCTCATCCCCTGTATCGCTAGGTGACACTAACTATGTTAACACCAAAATTAACATTATATTTCTCTTTCCTCTTGATGATTCCAGTTGGAGCTGGTTGGTCTTCTTGCAAATAAACTAACTCTGTCATATTGATTTAAGTATGTTTGGGATCATTTCTTTCTGAATGTCTCTTACTGAATAAAATAAATTGTCACTTCAGGTCAACTAGCTAGAGTGATCGGTGGGTCTGTTAGACAACCTATCCTCACCAATGTTGTTGTAATACTATGTTTTGAACACTAGATGGTACACGTGAATTATTTCTCCACAAAAGTGTTAACAATGTTAAATATTATTTTCCTTGTAGGTCCTGCCTAGCAGCATAGCCTAAAATCTAGAACCCAACTTATTGTGAAATTTCTACATAAACATTCCAGGGTTTTAGTAGGATCCCTCCTATATTAGACATATATGATAGATCCATAGTTGAATAAGGCAGTGCTTACTTAGCTCATTAGTTTCTTTGTGCAAGAAATAAGTTTACTACTGCAAGTTTACAGGGGGGCAATCTGTAAAGGGGGGCAATCACCAGGACAATCACCACCCCATTAACCAGTGTTATTATTCATCATTATGCCATCATAAAGCTGAGCCCCCCCGATAGAGCTAATCAGAATAACTGCCGCTGTGCAATCAGACAGCAGCGTCAAATGAGGGGGAATATTCATGCTACGCTATAAAAGCTGATAGCCTCATCATTCTGTAATGGAAAGCATAAGCATCATTCCTGAGTTCAGTCTAATTGATTTGATTTTGAGCTGTCTCATTATTACAAATAATAACTAAATCATATCTGGGTCTCTCATGGGACAGGGCACAAGACAGACTCAAGTGGCAGAAGATTGTTGCGGTCTCTTGTCCCACCCAGGATGAAAATTACTAAGTAAGTAAGTAATCTGTTTCAGTCCCAGACTTTCATACATAAAACTTTTGAAATATGTATTCAGTGTAACAGGACCTCTAGCCATCAGATACATGGATATTCTACCATTAGAATGTTCCTTGTATTGGAATTCAGTTACTGATACATGGATATTCTACCATTAGAATGTTCATTTTATATGAATGAGGCTTGTATTGGAATGCAGTTACTGATACATGGATATTCTACCATTAGAATGTTCCTTGTATTGGAATTCAGTTATTTCAGTAGAACAACTTACCCTTTCACTGGCTGATTTGCTCCAGAATCTGCATACTGCTTTGATAATGGTGAAATAATTATTAAATGTCACATGAGTTATTGACAAATGAGTGACCTGGGGGAGAGGATGGGAAGGAGGAGGAGGTGAGGGAGGATAGGAAGGGGGAAGAGGTGAGGGAGGATAGGAAGGAGGAGGTTGGAAAGGAGAAGGGTGTGGAAGAAAAATGACATGATTTTATCCTGCCTTCCAATAGCTATGAGGGAACCTGAAACGAAAAATACTGTACTTACAGATGTCTTTTCAGTTCCACCACCCAGATTCCATCCAGAACAAACTGAAACATTTTGTAACAGTCAGTTTATACCCTTCAGTTAGAGTTAGGTATACATCTGATGGTATTATGTGGTCAGCTGCAGCTGTGTAGGTTGGGAGCTGACTGTGTGCTGCAGACATGGCTTCAAATAGTATTTGAAATAATTTCAAATCATTTAGCTGTGTTTCATTGAGCTTGTCTAATGCAATGGAACAATAAAAGCAAATGCTCAAAGAATTCATTATCCATGATAAACGTGCAAAGGACAAGGCCAAGCGCATCATAGAGGACCCCAGACACAATCTTGCCCAATGTTTTGAGCTGCTGCCCTCAGGAAGGAGATATAAAGTCCCACAAGGAGCAGGGCAAGTTTCATCCTGGCAGCCATCAGGCTGCTGAACAGTTGGACATAGGACAGACGCAGGCCCAATAGACAGTCAGACAGTAGGCCGCAGAGACTTTGAATGTGTGTGACTTGTGAACTAACTTTCCAGTTTTCCATACTGCATGTATTAGTGTGTTGTTTGTGTATTTGTATACTGACTTGACGAAATGAATTTCCATGTACATATGAAAGATCTTAATTTGACCTACAGTACATTGTCACAGCAAAAATAATCCTGCAGCAACAGGATTTTAACGTTTAGTCCATTGCTTGATTGGTAGTTAGACTATTAGCTGGCCAAAAGTAGTGCATTGCTGTTAATATAACCATGTGTTAGTGTGGGTTTTCAGTGAATTTATGTAAATCACAAAGCTTATCTGCATTGTGGGGTGCAGGAAAATTCTCAGCAACAAAAGCTACTGGGCACAGATGTCAGTTCAACATGCACTTTTGATTTACATTTGGTTGAGTTGTCAACTAACCTGAAATCAATGTGAAATCAACCAAAAAATTCACCACGTCATTGGATTTAGGTTAAAAGTTTTGGGGAAAAAAGGCAAAATTCCATTACGTTGATGACTCAGTTTTTCAACGTTATCACATTCTTTGGTTGGAATTACGTTGAAACAACGTTTATTCTACCAGCTTTTGCCAAGTGGGAAGAGTGATCAAATGAATATCCTACACCTGTAAATGTACAATAAAGTATATGGTATCGTACAGTAAAAGATTTCAAATAGTATTTGAACCCAGGTCTGGTGTGCTGTGCACTGTGCGTAGGATGAAGGGCCTCACACACGGAGCCTGTAAAACATATTGGATCTGAGCAGAAGGAGCCGCGGCGCGGTGATTGAGGTTGTCAACTGGCTGTAAACTCCTCTCCTTGACTCCCACCCTGTCCTCTAGGGCTGCCTTGCACTGGAGATACTAATCATAGACCTGCAGGGAAGAGGAACTGTTTATCACTGTGTTGTAAAACAGAGAAGGACTAACACACTGGGCATGCACTGGGTGACTAATTTCTGTTTCAATGTTATTTGTCAACGTATTGTGACATGGAATCAATGTGGGAAATACATTGGATTTTAATAAAGTCATCAACCAGTATTGTTTTCATCTAATTTCCACCAGCGTTGTAAACATTGAAATTAGGGTAAAACTTCATCTTAAATACATTGTAACAACCTGTTAGTCAGGTTAAGTCAATCTAATTTCAACATAAATCATCAGAACTGTATACGTTGAAATTGCGTGGCAAATTGTACATAGAAACAAAAAAAAAATGTCATCCTATATTCAATTGGGTGGTTGAAATTGTAGAAGTTCAGATTTGATTAGATAGTTGATAGTAAAATGTTTGAATTAACATCATTGTTTCAACGTCATGCTTTCATCCTAAATAAAGAGGTATATTGAAATAAAATGTGATACGACTTCTGCCTGACCAGTGACTCCTACTGGTATATGAGGGGTAATGCATTTCAGTGAGATTAGTGATTATCAGAAGCTTCTAAAGCCATGACATAATTTTCTGGAATTTTCCAAGCTGGCACAGTCAACACAGTCAACTTAGTGTATATAATCTTCTGACCCACTGGAATTGTGATACAGTGAATTATAAGTGAAATAATCTGTCTGTTAACAATTGTTGGAAAGATTACTTGTGTCATGCACAAAGTAGATGTCCTAACCGACTTGCCAAAACTATAGTTTGTTAACAAGAAATGTGTGGAGTGGTTGAAAAACGAGTTTTAATGACTCCAACCTAATTGTATGTAAACTTCTGATTTCAACTGTAGATGTCAGAGAGAGCAGAGAGAACAGTTATCAGAGAGAACAGAGAGATCAGAAAGAACAGAGAGATCTGAGAGAACAGAGCTATCAGAGAGAACAGAGAGATAGGAGAACAGAGAAGTCAGAGAGAACAGATAGATCAGAGAGAACAGTTATCAGAGAGGTCAGAGAGAACAGAGATCAGATAGAACAGAGATCAAATCAAATTTTATTTGTCACATACACATGGTTAGCAGATGTTAATGCGAGTGTAGCGAAATGCTTGTGCTTCTAGTTCCGACCATGCAGTAGTATCTAACAAGTAATCTAACAAATACACAACAACTACCTTATACACACAAGAGTAAAGGAATGAATACGAGTATGTACATATAAATATATGGATGAGCGATGGCTGACCGGCATAGGCAAGATGCAGTAGATGGTATAGAGTACAGTATATACATATGAGATGAGTAATGTAGGATATGTAAACATTGTATAAATGCATCGTTTAAAGTGGCTAGTGATACATTTATTTCATCCAATTATAATTATTAAAGTGGCTAGAGATTTGAGTCGATGGCCGAACGGCATAGGCAAGATTCAGTAGATGAGAGAACAGTTATCAGAGAGAACAGAGAGAACATAGAGATCAGAGAGAACAGTTATCATAGAGAACAGTTATCCGAGAGAACAGGGAGATCTGAGAGAACAGAGAGAACAGAGCTATGAGAGAACAGAGAGATCAGAGAGAACAGTTAAGAGAGAACAGAGATCAGAGAGAACAGTTAATAGAGCTATCAGAGAGAACAGAGAGAGCAGATAGAACAGAGAGATCAGTTATCAGAGAGAACATAGAGAACAGAGAGAACAGAGAGATCAGAGCTATCAGAGAGAACAGAGAGATCAGAGAGAACAGAGCTATCAGAGAGAACAGAGCTATCAGAGAGAACAGAGAGAACAGAGCTATCAGAGAGAACAGAGAGATCAGAGAGAACAGAACTATCAGAGAGAACAGAGCTATTAGACAGAACAGAGCTATCAGAGAGAACAGAGAGAACAGAGCTATCAGAGAGAACAGAGCTATCAGAGAGAACAGAGCTATTAGACAGAACAGAGCTATCAGAGAGAACAGAGAGATCAGAGCTATCAGAGAGAACAGAGAGATCAGAGCTATCAGAGAGAACAGAGAGAACAGAGCTATCAGAGAGAACAGAGAGAACAGAGCTATCAGAGAGAACAGAGTGATCAGAGCTATCAGAGAGAACAGAGCTATCAGAGAGAACAGAGAGATCAGAGCTATCAGAGAGAACAGAGCTATCAGAGAGAACAGAGCTATCAGAGAGAACAGAGAGATCAGAGCTATCAGAGAGAACAGAGAGATACAGAGAGCAGGGTAATGGTTAGTGAGTACTCATTGTGTCTGTCTATCCTGGTCTTTCTGACCTTTGCCCCCAGCCTTCACAGCAGTAGTTTAGCCCGTAGCCCACTGCAGTATGACTCACTAAGGTGCACCAAGCTCAATGGAGCTGCAGACTGAATGTAAGGTATACTGGTTTTGTTTTTCCTACGTACAGATGCAGTCAAATATATTGGCAACCTTGCACTTTACAATGGAGCGGAATGTTTAGTTTTTTCTTTTCAAAACTGGTTAATTGGCTATTTTTACTTTGTAGGCACCTGCAATTTACCACAGGGGAGATAAATTACACAGTAAACAAGAATAATTGTCCAGGACATTTTTTTTCTTGATACTGTGTACATGTAAACACCAACAGTATTTTTAATTTCTATTTATTTGAGAAGAAATAGTGAATCATGCAAGGGTGCCAATATACAGTATTTGACACCATCTGTATATTGGACACAAGACCATGCAGACTTGTTATAATGTAGTAAATATTGTGTTCTGTGTCTGTATTGTTAGTATTTTTTACTTGGATAGAAAGTAAGAGCCAGTGCTAGGTTTTACTGTGAAGTGTTATGTGGCTACTATATTGCTGGCTGTAACATATTGCATCACTGTTTTGACCCCCTTTGTATATTGATCGGTTTTTCCAAACAACAAGAAGCAAACAGAATACCAAACGGGAAACAGGACATTGTGCTCCTGTTATGATGTGGGGAAGTATATTGTTTTTCTTTTAGCAATGTTGGGTCCAATTCAGGAAATACACAGACATTCCAACACTCTACAATGCTTTTCAATGGAATTGGAATTTGATTTAATTAATGAATTGAAAAGGAATTGACCCCCATCCTGGTTCTTAGTATAGTCTGTTCCATCCAAGTAGAAGATGAGACAGTGCTAAGTTTTACTGTCAAGTGTTATGTGGCCACAGTAATCTGTGGTAAAACCCTATCTTTGGTAGGTGAACATATTGACTCATTCACTCTCATTATCCAGGCTCTCAGGTGGTAAAGGAGGTATGAACTCTCCAGAGGCGGTTAAGCTCTCTTCCTTTCTCCCTTTCTTATTTGTTCTATTTTTCTGCCTTTGTCTCTCTTGTCACTCCCTGTATCCCCCTCCTCCTCTGATAGGAAACCCACACACTTCACACTAGTCTGATGTCATCACCTTATATCTCAGACATACCCCACTGTTACTGTCTATCCCTTTTTGTCTGCATCGATCAACCCTCCGGCCTCGGGGGAGAGAGAGAGATGTCATGGTCCCAAATCTGTTTGTGCTCTTGCCAAGTCCATTGCTGTCATTGTCAAGCTTAACATGACAATTCCATAAAGAGTTGGCAAGAGTGCAGACAGGTGAAGGGATCACTGTCGCTACTTCGCTTTCCAACCAAGGCACATGAATTGAAGAGCAAACTGAAGGAGAGAGGAGATTCAGCAACACTTGGAGGACAGTGGAATTCAATAAAAAGCCATATTTATTGCTAAAAGTAGAACCAGAGCAGATAAACAGCATTCATGTCATCTAGGCTAACACCTGGGATGTTCAATCAAAATAGTTGCTTTTTGCTTCACTTTGATATTAAGTATAAACTGTGCTCCAATGTTGAATTTTAAAGGCCTATTATATTAAATGTAGTGACCTTTAATATAGACCTCATATTTTTTATAAATAAAGGCTTGCTAAAATGCCCTCTGTCAACACCGTGTCACTCATAGCAAGATTTTAACCCACTTAATCTCCATGTTTCACCATCATTGTAAAGTCCTAGTTATTTTGTTGCTTTGACAAAGTCATGTCTGAAGATGTTTTATTTCATGAAATTAGTGATATATTTCCGTCAGTTCATTTTAATATGGTGAAACTATTCCTTAAAAAAGATTTGTTATCAAAAGAAACATTGAACATCTAATAGTCAAATCATAGAGTAAGAGCAGGAGAGCTGGTTTTACTACTTAAAAAAAATTAACTTTTCTGGCATTATGTGGTGGACAACTGAGCTTGTCAAGCATAACACGTCAACCCTGTTACCCATAGATAGACAGGCTAGAAATGTTTTAACAATGTCTTTTTTGTAGTTGTTGTGAACCTTGAATTCAGTTGCCACTCCCTTCCATTCCCACTGTCACAAGTGGATTTCTGGCTGATTTAAGAAGAAATCACCAACCCTGTTACGGGTTGGCACTTAATATAGTCACTCATTTATTATTCTTTATGACAGAATGTTAAATGTGTAGCAGTCTGTTTAGCTAACATAACACTCACTCCTTGGCCAGAGACTGGCCTTTCAGTAATCTCAACTTCAATATACAACTGGATTTACTGTGGAGTTGCTGATTGGTTGTTAAACAGAACATACATAATTCCATGACAACATGTGGATTCTTCATAATATAATTATAACAACAATGTCAAAAACAAACATTTGTCTGTTAGCTAGGCAAATTGTTGTATTTTTAGGCTAAAAATCAAAACTAAAAGGTGTGTTGTAAATTCAGATCCTTGTCAGATTGTCCATTCATCAATTCAGAGCGTTGGTGACTTTAACTGTAATTAGCTAGCTACATTTCTCTGATGATGTTTACTGACCGGTCATATTCAATGGGTGTTGCGCTTTCATAAATTCAGCGGTTATTCTGCGCTCCCACACTGAAAACAGGTGTTTTTAATTTTTTTGTAAATGTATTAAAAATAAAAAACAGAAATACCTTATTTACATAAGCATTCAGACCCTTTGCTATGAGACTCGAAATTGAGTTCAGGTGCATCCTGTTTCCATTGATCATCCTTCAGATGTTTCTACAACTTGATTGGAGTCCACCTAGGGCTGTTGCAGTGACCGTATTACTGCCACACCTGCGGTCACGAGTCATCAAGTCAAATTCCACGTGACCGTTTAGTTATGGTAATTAGGCATTTCCAAGCTCTGATGGTCATTAGTAGTCTACCAAACTTGATAACTGCCTGGTACTCAGAACTCTATTGTCCCTCTAATCACTCTGACATCAATGCAAATGTAATCAAATATCTAATCAAACACTTCATGAGAGCCCATGAGCTCATGTTGCGCAACATTTTTATAGGCTATGAAATTACACAAGAAGCAGAGTGATGGTCTCTATTAAAAAGAGGAATTGGATAAGCCATTGTGTCTGTCCTCACTTGTAGCCTGTGAGAAAGACCAGATCACGTGGTGGACAGCCATGTGAGTGAGAAATGCTTCGGAGCAGGTAGCACTCAGGGAGAAGGTTTGCAAAAGGCATGGATTTTTTAAGGGTGCATTATGGCAACACAAAGGAGATGCCACCGGGAATTCGAAGCATTATCAAGTGCTTCTCAAATTGTGAATGAGAGACTGACGAGGTGTGGACAGCCTGCACAAAAAACAAAGCAGAGCACATCCCTATCAAGCAACATTTTTCTAATCATCATCAGTTTCATCATGCAGCCTTACAATGTATTCAAAATCAAAACATATAGCCCAATGTTTGTAGAACAACTAAAGTTACATTAATAACTCTAAATTAAGCATATAGGAGTACCTATTTCTTTGTTAACTGCTCAACACTGAATAGCCGCATGTGCGCACAACCCTCAAATCCTTTGGAGAAAATATCCTTTCTATTTTATTCAGCTTTGTTCAATTGTATTCTTCATACTATAAAATAATGCAGCGGAATCCTAAGCAAATCTGGTCTGCTAAATGAACTAGTGTAGCCCACAGCCACATGGCATAGCCAGATCAGGACCTTGTTTTTTTTCTCTCCATCCCTAGCAAACACAGCTGATTAATCAAATTGCATTCTAAACTGAAGATCATGATTCGTTGATTATTGAAGTCAGGTGTGTTAGCTGGGGCTGGGGCACAACTGTGACACCAATCAGGACCCCAGGACTGGAATTGCCCACCCCTGATAACATAAGGACAACTCAGAGTATACTATTCTGTTCTTCTGAAATAGACTACATTTTCTTCATATCATGTTTCTTTAGACCTGTCTATAATAAAGAATGGATTTATTGTGAAGGTGTAGGCTAAATTACATGGATTTACTAGACTTTTAAAAATGTAGATGTTCCAAAGGTCTGCAGACTGGCCTCTGCCTCTAAATCAATCAGTCTGCCCTGGTCGTACTGTCCACTAAAGTGCACATACAATAAAAAATAAATACCTTTTTTTTTCACCCTAACACTTATGTGGAGGTTATACTGTACAAAGCCTTGACTTCTGGTATAAAATAAAAATGCATGCCTTGATTTACAGTAAGTGTTTGATTTATTATCTTCTGTATAATGTACCGGTATATAGAAGACTAATATTAGACTTTTGTATATCAAACACATTGCAAATTAAAGTGATGTAGTGTGCTGCATAAAATACATTCCGTTTGTTTGAAGATCTAGAAATCGATATAGATTAAAGATCCATTCTATGTTCAGTACATTTCTATGGTAGACCCGCCCACACGTGCCTAGCGCGCTGACGTCACTTCCGTGCAGTACAGCGTTCATGTTTGACTACAAGCTCTACGTGGATTTTGGGAAGATCTTTTGCCAGCTTAAATCGTCCAACGATGACTAAATTACAATATCTGAATGTGTATCTAACTGAGCGTCTCATGCAAGCTGCCGAGGAGATACTAAGAGTTGTCGCAGACACGATCTCCGAGTACCAGGAAGAAATAGCCCGGACAAAGAGGGAGAACAAATACCTGAAACGACATTTGATCACACCGGTCCTACCGCCGGGTATGCAGCAAGCTAGCTAGACGACTGTACTTTCTTCTCATCTGCACGAGTTATCTACATAGTTAGAAACGTGTTACATTGTATTCTACAGAACTTGACTCTGTGGGGCAGAGATAGACACATAGCAACCTATGCCATTCCCAGAACAAACTACAGTTAGCTAACGTAGTGGTGGTCTTGTCAATCAAGCGTCAACAACTGTCATTACTTTCATTGATCTCAATTTTAATTTGTCTTCTTTCCCCCAGCCCCTCAGCCCATTCTCTCTTGGGTCTCAGAGCCGCAAACTCCCCCTGAACAACAGCACTGTGAGCAGGAGTGGAGGCTCAGTCTGAGCCAGGAGGACCCAGAGCCCACACAGATTAAAGAGGAACAGGGTGAACTCGGGACCAGTCAGGAGGAAGAGCAACTTCAAGTACCGGAGTCTGATACCAAAGAAGAATCCATATCTACTCTTCCCTGTGTGAAAAATTATGAGGACCGACCTCAGCCCTCACGTCTTCCCCGAACCCAAACTGTGGAGAACAGAGTGAGGGAGTCTCTACTGACCAACACAACTGGACAGATCAAAACAGAACCTGATGGCTATGGAGTATCACTATCAGAACCAACCAGTGACTCCCCTCAGTCTGTCTCTGAAGTAAGTCCAGACTCTTCTAGAACACAAAGTCAGAACACTGAGAACACGGAAAGTGTTCCTATTGTTCTGAGAGATCTAGAAAGGAGACCAGAGGAGGACACACAGACACACTCATGTACTCAGTGTGGAGCCGTGTTCTGTGAGCTATCCCAACTGGAGGCACACATGCCATCCCACACAGTACCACACAGTGGTGACACTAGTCACAGGCAAATCATCTGCACAGTCTGTTGGAAGTCATTCACCTCTACCAGTTACCTTAAGGTCCACCAGCGTTCTCACACTAAGGAAAAGTCCTTTCACTGTGGTGTGTGTGGCAAGAGCTTCAGCTACTCAGGGAAGTTCAGGGAACACCAGCGGATTCACACGGGAGAGAGACCTTACCGCTGCCACGTGTGTGGTAAACGCTTCAACCAGTCAGCCCACCTGAAGGCTCACCTGAGAGTACACACAGGGGAGAAACCCTACTCCTGTCCTGTCTGTGGGAAAGGATTCAGTCAGTCCAGCCAGATCAAGAGACACCTCAGAACTCACATCCAAGGGAGGTAGAAGAATGATAAATTGGAGTGCAAAGAGACCCATGAGTGGATAAACAGTAACCTCGCCTGATCTCGCAAGCTTACTTGAATGGTTTGCTACCACAGAATCAGTCTGGTAATTACAAGGCTAGATAGACAGAGCCTTCTGTTCTCAAAGTGCCCAGCATTTGGGAAGAGAAATAAATAAATGTATTGTTTTCAGTGCTACTAATTCTACAGTAACAGTGCCTCAAAGTATTCATACCCCTTGATTTATTCCACTTTTTGTTGTTACAGCCTGAATTCAAAATGGATTAAATATTTTCAAAAATCTCACCCATGGACTCACAATACCCCATAATGACAAAGTGAAAATATATTTTTGAAATGTATTGAAAATTAAATACAGAAATATCTGTTTCACGTAAATATTCACACCTGAGTCAATACTTTACAGAAGCACCTTTGGTGGCGATTACAGCAGTGAGTTTTTCTGGGTAAGTCTCTCAGAGCTTTGCACACCTGGATTGTACAATATTTGTCCATTTTATTATTAAAAAAATTATTCAAACTCTGTCAAATTGATTGTTTATCATTGCTAGACAGCCATTTCCAAGCCGGTTCAAGTCGAAACTGTAACTAGGCCACTCAGGAACATTCAATGTGGTCTTGGTAAGCAACTCCAGTGTAGATTTGGCCTTGTGTTTTAGGTTTTTGTCCTAGTTAATTTCTTTGCCAAATGTTTTGCAGCATTACTTAAGTGCCTTGTTGCAAACAGGAATATTTTGGAATATTTTTATTCTGTACAGGTTTCCTTTTTTTCATTCTGTCATTTAGGTTAGTATTGTGGAGTAACTTGATCCATCCTTTTTCTCCTATCACAGCCATTAAACTGTTTCAAAGTCACCATTGGCTTCATGGTGAAATCTCTGAACAGTTTCCTTACTCTCCGGCAACTGAGTTAGGAAGGACACCTGTATCTTTGTAGTGACTGGGTGTATTGATACACTACCAAAGTGTAATTAATAACTTTGCTATGCTCAAAGGGATATTCAATCACTGCTTTTTTAATTATTTTACCCATCTACCAATAGGTGCCGTTCTTTGTGAGGCATTGAAAAACCTCCCTTTGTGCTTGAAATTCACTACTCGATTGAGGGACTTTACAGATAATTGTATATGTGGGGTACAGAGATAGGGTAGTCATTCCAAAATCACCATAACAACTATTATTGAACACGGAATGAGTCCATGCAACTTATTATGCAATTTATTTTAAGCACATTTTTACTCCTGAACCTTTTTAGGCTTGCCATAAACTCAAGACATTTCAGCGTTTTAACTTTTTATTAATAAAAAAAATTGACAAGCAAAATTACACTTTGACATTATGGGGCATTGTGTGTAGTTCAGTGACACAATCTCAATTTAATCCATTTAAAATTCAGGCTGTAACACAACAAAATGTGGAAGAAGTCAAGGGTTTGTGAATACTCTCAGAAGGCACTGTAATTGTAAGACTAGATTGTAATAGAATGTGTGATGTGTTTCGGACCCATAACTAAGGCACTGTATATCTGCATTGATTTGAATTGATTTAAGAGAGCTGATCAATAACATGCTATGAGTTAGGTGACACTAACTATGTTTGAGAGAAATATAATGTTAATTTTGGTGTTATCCACTTTGCATTCCTCTTGATGATTCCAGTTGGAGCTGGTTGGTCTTCTTGCAAATAAACTAACTCTGTCATATTGATTTAAGTATGTGTTGGAATGTTTCTTTCTGAATGTCTCTTACTGAATAAAATAAATTGTCTCTTCAGGTCAACTAGTTAGAGTGATCGGTGGGTCTGTTGGTAGACAACCTATCCTCACCAATGTTGTTGTAATACTATGTTTTGAACACTAGATGGTACACTTGAATTATTTCTCATTTTCAAGTCCAAATGAAAAATACAAAACAGACAATACTTAGGAACAATAATAACATGGTAACTACTATCTAATAATTCAATAATTATAATAATAATAAAAACGTATATTAACTCCATATTTTTTTTCTGTACAACTACTACTAGGCCTACAACTAATAACTACATCTGAGGATGTCGGTAGATGACGTGGAAACCGGCCAATAGGGGCAACAGTGAGCACTGTTACCTTCAAGTATGTTTCGATTTTGGTACGGTTTTGGGAAGCATTTGACTCTGATTCCAAAGGTTGCATGTTCAAATCCAGCAATAGAAAGTTGTTTTTGATATTTCTGTTTTAATCCCAAACCTTAACCATTCGGCGTTAATGCCTAACCTTAATCAATCAATCAAATGTATTTATAAAGCCCTTCTTACATCATCATTAAAACCCCAAACAGCAAGCAATGCAGGTGTAGAAGCACGGTGGCTAGGAAAAACTCCCTAGAAAGGCCAGAACCTAGGAAGAAACCTAGAGAGGAACCAGGCTATGAGGGGTGGCCAGTCCTCTTCTGGCTGTGCCGGGTGGAGATTATAACAGAACATGGCCAAGATGTTCAAATGTTCATAGATGACCAGCAGGGTCAAATAATAATAATCACAGTGGTTGTAGAGGGTGCAACAGGTCAGCAGCTCAGGAATAAATGTCAGTTGGCTTTTCATAGCCGATCATTCAGAGTATCTCTACCGCTCCTGCTGTCTCTAGAGAGTTGAAAACAGCAGGTCTGGTACAGGTAGCACATCTGGTGATTTGTTGGAGTTAATGCCTTAACTTAATATTAAACACTTTGAAATTAGACATTTAGAACAATTTTGAAATTTGACGTTTGAGAAACATGGATGAACATCTAATTCTAACGTGAGACTGAGAGCTGGTAGCCATATTTACAAATATCTCCACATTTTGATGTTTCTATTAGTTAAAAACACAAACAGTTTGTTCTTAACATTTGAAAAATGGCTTTCTTAAATTCACTGTGGGATACAGTCAGTTGGGCCTTTTGTATTCTGAAACATCATACTCCAACCTCATGATGTTCCCTTGGGATTTTTAATTGCTGCTCTTGTCGAAAGAAGTAATGTGTGTCTTATAAAGTTTAGTGTTCCTTAATAAATACTGGGAAATGTAAGTGGATACATTTAAAAATAAATTGGTGCCAATGCAGTTGTCTTCTGCCCATTTAGTGATTCATACATTGAGCAATGATGTCTTATAACGGCATCCAAGAATGAGTCTGCAAAGATTGTTATAAATGACATCTAATTTATAAAGTAAGGTCTTGTTTGCGTTTTGACAGATGATGTCCCCATAGTTTAGGATAGGAAGCAGCAGTTGGGCTCCTAAGGTCTTTCTAATGGATACAGTAAAACAATTCTTAGATCTGTATAGTAACCCAGACTTATATGCTTTCCAAAAGATCATTCAGAATCTAGCCTCGAATCCAGATATTTCAAACAATCAACACTTTCAAGCATTGTTCCATCATTTGAATGAATTTTTAAATTGCCAGCTGTGGATAAATTATAGTTGAATAAGGCAGTGCTTAGTTCATCAGTTTCTTTGTGCAAGAAATAAGTGCACAACTTCAAGTTGACTTCAAGGGTCTCAACTAGGCAATCAGCACCCCATTCACCAGTGTTATTATATATCATTATGCCATCATAAAGCTGAGCCATTACACCCCCTCCTCGATAGAGCTAATCAGAACGATAACTAACGCTGTGCAGACAGCAGCGTCAAATGAGGGGGAGTATTCATGCTACGCTATATAATCTGATAGCCTCATCATGCTGTAATGGAAAGCATAGGTGTCCCTCCTGAGTTCAGCAGTGGACTGTTCCTCTTGACTTTCTCTTTTCTTTTTTGCCTAGTTGATTTGATTTTGAGCTGTCTATCATGTTAGTATCATATAATACTAACAAAATCATATCTGGGTCTCTCACGGGACAGGGCACAAGACAAACTCAATAACTGCCACTGTACAATCAGAGAGCAGCGTCAAATGAGGGGGTGTATTAATACTACGCTATGTAATCTTATAGCCTCATCATCACTGTAATGGAAAGCATAGGCATCCCTCCTGAGTTCAGCCTAGTTGATTTGATTTTGAGCTGTCTGTCATTGTTACAAATAATAGCTAAATCATATCTGGGTCTCTCACGTGACAGGGCACAAGACAGACTCAAGTGGCAGAAGATTGTTGCGGTTTCTTGTCCCACCCAGAATGAAAATGACTAAGTAAGTAAGTAATCTGTTTCAGTCCCAGACTTTCATGAATAAAACATTTGAAATGTGTTTAATATGTTTATTAAGAGTACTGCATTCAGTGTAATAGGACCCTTAGCCATTAGATACATTAAGTGTACAACAGCCTCAATTCGTCTAGCCATGGACTCTACAAGATATTGAAAGCGTTTCACAGGGATGCTGGCCAATGTGGACTCCAATGCTTCCCACAGTTGTGTAAAGTTGGCTGGATGTCCTTTGGGTGGTGGACCATTCTTGATACACACAGAAAACTGTTGAGTGTGAAAAACCCAGCACCGTTGCAGTTCTTGACAAACTCAAACCAGTGTGCCTGGCACCTACTACCATACCCTGTTCAAAGGCACTGAAATCTTTTGTCTTGCCCATTCACCCTCTGAATAGCACACGTACACAATCCATGTCTCAAGGCTTAAACATCCTTCTTTAACCTGTCTCCTCCCCTTCATCTACACTGATTGAAGTGGATTTAACAGGTGACATCAATAAGGGATCATAGCTTTCAAATCTATGTCATGGAAAGAGCAGGTGTTCCTATTGTTTTGTACAATCAGTGTACGGTATATGGATATTCTACCATTAGAATGTTCATTTTATATGAATGAGGCTTGTATTGGAATTCAGTTACTGATACATGGATATTCTACCATTAGAATGTTCCTTGTATTGGAATTCAGTTATTTCAGTAGAACAACTTACCCTTTCACTGGCTGATTTGTTCCAGAAACTGCTTTAATAACGGCAAAATAATTGAGTCTGGCGGAAGGCTTAAATGTCCCTGAGTTATTGACTAATCAGTGACCTTGGGGAGAAAGAAGTGGGGGCAAGGGCGGACTTAGTTATTTGGAGGCCCCATGCACAGTCCAGTCTAAGCATGGGGCCCCCCTCAGACTGACATGTAATTTGTAAAATGTGTTACCTTTTAATGTGCCATGAACACAACCAGTCATGATGTTTCCATCTGATTGTCAAACAAATCACTTCAAAAAGTAGGTTAGATTCACACATTCATCCAAAATAATTCCAGCATCCGAACAGTGCACTGTGCACCAGCCAACGTTCTTTCAATTCGCAAGCCCATGACAGTATGGGGGTCCTCAAGCAAAGAAATTATAAAAAATATATACATTACTAGTATTATTATTAAAATATATACATTACTACTATTATTATTAAAATATATACATTACTACTATTATTATTAAAATATATACATTACTACTATTATTATCAAAATATATACATTACTACTATTATTATTAAAATATATACATTACTACTATTATTAAAATATATACATTACTACTATTATTATCAAAATATATACATTACTACTATTATTATTAAAATATACTACTATTATTATTAAAATATATACATTACTAGTATTATTATCAAAATATATACATTACTACTATTATTATTATTAAAACATATACATTACTACTATTATTATTAAAATATATACATTACTACTATTATTATTAATATATATATACATTACTAGTATTATTATCAAAATATATACATTACTAGTATTATTATCAAAATATATACATTACTACTATTATTATTAAAATATATACATTACTACTATTATTATTATTAAAACATATACATTACTACTATTATTATTAAAATATATACATTACTACTATTATTATTAATATATATATACATTACTAGTATTATTATCAAAATATATACATTACTAGTATTATTATCAAAATATATACATTACTAGTATTATTATCAAAATATATACATTACTACTATTATTATTAAAATATATACATTACTACTATTATTATTAAAATATATACATTACTACTATTATTATCAAAATATATACATTACTACTATTATTATTATTAAAATATATACATTACTACTATTATTATTAAAATATATACATTACTACTATTATTATTAAAATATATACATTACTACTATTATTATCAAAATATATACATTACTACTATTATTATTAAAATATACTACTATTATTATCAAAATATATACATTACTAGTATTATTATCAAAATATATACATTACTACTATTATTATTAAAATATATACATTACTACTATTATTAAAATATATACATTACTACTATTATTATCAAAACATATACATTACTACTATTATTATTAAAATATATACATTACTACTATTATTATCAAAATATATACATTACTACTATTATTATCAAAATATATACATTACTACTATTATTATTAAAATATATACATTACTAGTATTATTATCAAAATATATACATTACTACTATTATTATTAAAATATATACATTACTACTATTATTATTAAAATATATACATTACTACTATTATTATCAAAATATATACATTACTAGTATTATTATCAAAATATATACATTACTACTATTATTATTAAAATATATACATTACTAGTATTATTATCAAAATATATACATTACTACTATTATTATTAAAATATATACATTACTACTATTATTATTTATTATGCCCAGCTCACAAAGCCCTTTGATGATGTGAGCCCTGAGGCAGTCGCCTATTCTGCCTAATGGTAAGTCCACTACTGGGTGGGGGGAGGATGGGAAGGAGGAGGTGAGGGAGGATAAAAACAATGTAGCACTCTCTTACACACAATCAGTTCTAGGTTCAAATACTTTTCCAAATATCACAACCACTTTCACATACATTTGAAGCGAGAATTCAGACATCTTCCACTTGAAAAGACAAGTAACTTGAAACAAGCATCCAGAAGTGTTCCATTTGGAAGGCAGAGCACCTCTCTTACTTCTACATTGGTTCATCCATCAATCTGGAGTTTGAGTTTGAGTTCATTTTTATTTTTACAGGGACAGTGCACATTAATCAACGTTTCGGTAAAAGTGCCGGTTTTAGCCAGCCGGCTAATTTTCAACCTTAGTCCCTGGGCAGGTTATTAAAAACAATTACAATACAGACAATCAATGAGCACACGCAGAGCAACGTAGGACAAGCAAGACATAGCATGCAGACAGAGCAACATAGCACAAAAAGCAACAAGACAAAATCCATAAAAGCAACAGTGTTTCCACACCTCACAAGCTACAGACAACATGGAAAGCGGCAATACACAGCTAGGGATTATGTTCACAAATCTGATTGACCTTTAGCCATGTCTTAATATTTTTTGTGAAAGTGTGATAGGTGGTGCAGTTATGTGTGTCTGATGGCAGTGTATTCCAGACATGGGAAGCTCTCACTTGTTTACAGACAGATTATTTCACATATAAATCACTGTATCATAATTCTAGTGGGTCAGAAGTTTACATACACTAAGTTGACTGTGCCTTTAAACAGCTTGGAAAATTCCAAAAAATTATGTTATGGCTTTAGAAGCTTCTGATAGGCCAATTGACATCATTTGAGTCAATTGGAGGCCTACCTTCAAACTCAGTGCCTCTTTGCTTGACATCATGGGAAAATCAAAAGAAATCAGCCAAGACCTCAGAAAAATAATTGTAGAGGCTGGTTCATCCTTGAGAGCAATTTTCAAATGCCTGAAGGTACCACATTCATCTGTACAAACAATAGTATGCAAGTATAAACACCATGGGACCACGAACCGTCATACCGCTCAGGAAGCAGACGCATTCTGTCTCCTAGAAATGAACGTACTTTGGTGCAAAAAGTGCAAATCAATCCCAGAACAACAGCAAAGGACCTTGTGGAGATGCTGGAGGAAACAGGTACAAACGTATCTATATCCACAGTAAAACGAGTCCTATATAACCTAAAAAGCCGCTCAGCAAGGAAGAAGCCACTGCTCCAAAACCGCCATGAAAAAGCCGGACTACGGTTTGCAACTGCACATGGGGACAAAGATCGTACTTTTTGGAGAAATGTCTTCTGGTCTGATGAAACAAAAATAGAATTGTTTGGCCATAATGACCATCGTTATGTTTGGAGGAAAAAGGGGGAGGCTTGCAAGCCGAAGAACACCATCCCAACGTGAAGCACGGGGGAGGCAGCATCATGTTGTGGAGGTGCTTTGCTGCTGGAGGGACTGGTGCACTTCACAAAATAGATGGCATCATGAGGGAAGAAATTTATGTGGATATATTGAAGCAACATCTCAAGACATCAGTCAGGAAGTTAAAGCTTGGTCGCAAATGGGTCTTCCAAATGGACAATGACTCCAAGCATACTTCCAAAGTTGTGGCAAAGATCACTTAAGGACAACAAAGTCAAGGTATTAGAGTGGCAATCACAAAGCCCTGACCTCAATCCCATAGAAAATTTGGGGGCAGAACTGAAAAACCGTGTGCGAGTAATGTGGCCTATAAACCTGACTCAGTTACACCAGCTCTGTCAGGAGGAATGGCCCAAAATTCACCCAACTTATTGTGGGAAGCTTTTGGAAGGCTACCCGAAACGTTTGACCCAAGTTAAACAATTTAAAGGCAATGCTACCAAATACTAATTGTGTGTACGTAAACTTCTGACCCACTGGGAATGTGATGAAAGAAATAAAAGCTGAAAGAAATCATTCTCTCTACTATTATTCAGACCTTTCACATTCTTAAAATAAAGTGGTGATCCTAACTGACCTAAGACAGGGAATCTTTACTAGGATTAAATGTCAGGAATTGTGAGTTTAAATGTATTTGGCTAAGGTGTATGTAAACTTCCGACAACTGTATGTGTGTGTGTACAGTATATGTGTGTGTACGTGAGTGCATGCGCGTGCATTGGATCAAATTATGAAGAATCAAATCCCTAAGGCAGGCCACGAGCATACAGTGCGAGCACATAACGTACGAGTTTGAGCCCAAATGCACATTTTCCCATTGTTAATTGGTCAAGATCACAGCAGAGAACAGAGAGAGCAGAGAGAACATAGAGAACAGAGAAAACAGAGAGAACAGAGAGAACATAGAGAGCAGAGAGAACATAGAGAACAGAGAAAACAGAGAGAACAGAGAGAACATAGAGAGCAGAGAGCATAGAGAACAGAGATAACATAGAGAACATAGAGAGCAGAGAGAACATAGAGAACAGAGAGAACAGAGAGAACAGAGAGAACATAGAGAGCAGAGAGCATAGAGAACAGAGATAACATAGAGAGCATAGAGAGCAGAGAGAACATAGAGAGCAGAGAGTACAGAGAGAACAGTGAGAACAGAGAGAGCAGAGAGAACAGAGAGAACAGTGAGAACAGAGAGAACAGAGAGAACAGAGTAATGGTTAGTGAGTACTTATTGTGTCTGTCTGTCCTCGTCTTTCTGACCTTTGCCCCCAGCCTCCACAGCAGCAGCTCAAAGCCCACTGCAGTATGACTCACTGAGGTCCACCAAGCTGCATGGAGCAGCACACAGATGTTTTTTGTCTGTGTTAGTATACTCAATCCAGATAGAAAGTAATCTGCAAATTGAATGGACACAAGACCATGTACAGTACACATGTTTAATGTAGTGAGGCTTCTGCTCTCTGTTCTTAGTAGGCTAAATTTCACCTCAATAGAAGATAAGAGCCAGTGATACGTTTTTACTGTTATGTGAAGTTTAATGTGGATATACTATTGCTGGATGAAAGGTTGGTTGATTTTTCAGAACAGCGAGAAGCAAACAGAATACCAAACGGGAAACAGGACATTGTGCTCCTGTTATGATGTGGGGAAGTATATTGTTTTTCTTTTAGCAATGTTGGGTCCAATTCAGGAAATACACAGACATTCCAACACTCTACAATGCTTTTCAATGGAATTGGAATTTGATTTAATTAATTAATTGAAAAGGAATTGACCCCCATCCTGGTTCTTAGTATAGTCTGTTCCATCCAAGTAGAAGATGAGACAGTGCTAAGTTTTACTGTCAAGTGTTATGTGGCCACAGTAATCTGTGGTAAAACCCTATCTTTGGTAGGTGAACATATTGACTCATTCACTCTCATTATCCAGGCTCTCTGGTGGTAAAGGAGGTATGAACTCTCCAGAGGCGGTTAAGCTCTCTTCCTTTCTCCCTTTCTTATTTGTTCTATTTTTCTGCCTTCTGTCATGTACACACACACACACACACACACACACACACACACACACACACACACACACACACACACACACACACACACACACACACACACACACACACACACACACACACACACACACACACACACACACACACACACACACACACACACACACACACACACACACACACACACACACAGACCCTCCGGGTGTGAGTTCAGACAGAAAGAGAGAGAGAAAACCAAAGCCAGAGAGATAGCTGTCCGTCCAAAACCCACAGTGTGTGAGCCGCCGTGGTTAAAATCCACTGCATCTCTATTTCCCATTACTCAACATGGTGGCCAGTCACATCAGATCTGCCAACTCTGTCACATGATGTGGTTTATTTCTCCACACAACAGCGCCCGTGGGGAGCCAACACACTGATTGATTTATCCTGCATGATGCTTAGTGGAGTTATGGTTAGTCAGTGGTGTAAAATACTTGGGTATCTGTACTTTACTTTACTACTTATATTTTTGACATATTTTACTTTTACTTCACTACATTCCTAAAGAAAATGTACTTTTTACTCCATACATTTTCCCTGACACCCAAAAGTACTTGTTACATTTTCAATGCTTAACTGATCTGGCGGACTCACTAAACAGAGAACATCCCTGGTCATCCCTACTGCCTCTGATCTGGCGGACTCACTAAACAGAGAACATCCCTGGTCATCCCTACTGCCTCTGATCTGGCGGACTCACTAAACAGAGAACCTCCCTGGTCATCCTTACTGCCTCTGATCTGGCGGACTCACTAAACAGAGAACATCCCTGGTCATCCCTACTGCCTCTGATCTGGCGGACTCACTAAACAGAGAACCTCCCTGGTCATCCTTACTGCCTCTGATCTGGTGGACTCACTAAACAGAGAACATCCCTGGTCATCCCTACAGCCTCTGATCTGGCAGACTCATTAAACACAAATGCTTTGTTTGCAAATAATGTTTGAGTGTTGGAGTGTGCCCCTGGCTATTCGTCAGTAAAATAAAAAACAAGAAAATTGTGCCGTCTGGTTTGCAAAATATAAGGAATTTGAAATTATTTATACTTTTACTTTTGATACTTAAGTATATTTTTGAAATTATATGTAATTTTGATATTTAAGAATATTTAAAACCAAATACTTTTAGACTTTTACTCAAGTAATATTTTACTGGGTGACTTTTGAGTCATTTTCTATTTCTATTTCTATCATTTTCTATTCTATTTCTATCTTTTGAGTCATTTTCTATCTGAGTGGCAGGCTTTGGGCACGCCCGACTCTCCAAAACCGTCACCTCTGCTGCCGCTCCCTAAGTAGTTAACTCAAGTTTAACAATTGGGTAATTTTTCCACCACTGGGGTTAGTTAATGGTTTGTAGTGTAAGTCATTGATATGATATGTTAACCAACACCAAGAAGGAGTCTGCGTTCCAAATAACATTCACTATACAATCCACTATTTTTAACCAGTGCCCATAGGGTGCCATTTGGGAGAAATCCTAGCTCTAGATAGATAGCATGAGTTACTGCTGATCATCATAGTTTTCTGACAGTTGGAAAGTACTGGCTTGTCCATCCAACCTAAATACTACAAGGCTTGTCATGTGTGTTCATCATTACCAGTTATTTCTTGAAAGTACTTTGCTGTAGACGGCTATAGTGTAAAAACTAATTTTGTTATGATCGGCAGTGACTTTACATAATGGTGTTATTCGAGAGCCCTTTTCTACAGCGTGCTCTGTCACCCATCATCATCATCATCAATCATGTGTGGTTTCTCGCTGTGGGTCTTTGGAGTGGAGTTATACAATACTTTCACATTTCAAAGCCTAACTTTTCAAACAGTAACTTTTCAAAGCCCAGAACTTTTTTCATGATGAATTGTCATAAGGTGTGTGTTGCTCCTCAGTAGATCGGTAAAGCTCAGATCTTAAGGATGTAATATAATACGGTGTCCTAAAAAAAAAACCTGGAATAATATTTATGTCTGGCTGAGATGGAATGCATAATGTTCCCACTGGGAATGGTTTATAAATCCCAGTTGTGGTGACATTATGAGGGCTATATATGGTGACATTATGAGGGCTATATAATGGTGGCATTATGAGGGCTATATATGGTGACATTATGAGGGCTATATATGGTGACATTATGAGGGCTATATATGGTGACATTATGAGGGCTATATATGGTGACATTATGAGGGTTATATATCTGAAAAGAGAGGGACAAGCATCTAAACAAGCATCTGAAGTTCTGTGGTGTCACTAAAGTATCTCAGGTTTTGTTGAGCTGAAAATACATTTTAACATTTGCTTCATAATTTGTCTCTAACATTGTGTAATAAATAACGATTAATTAATTGTGAATTTGACCAAAGATTATTGCTTTTTGTTTGCCTCCTGAGCCTCATCGTGTGCAGAATGACAATCTTAAGAAACTCAATCTTCTAGCAACACTAATAAAGTAAATATTTACACTGAGTTAAGGACACCTTCTTAATATTGAGTTTCACCCCCCATTTTGACCTCAGAACAGCCTCAATTCGTCAGGGCATGGACTCTACAAGGTGTTCGAAAGCGTTCCACAGGGATGCTGGCCCATGTTGACTCCAATGCTTCCCACAGTTGTGTCATGTTGGCTGGGTGTCCATTGGGTGGTGGACCATTCTTGATCCACACAGGAAACTGTTGAGCGTGAAAAACCCAGCAGCATTGCAGTTCTTAACACAAACTAGCGTGCCTGGCACCTACTACAATACCCAGTTCAAAGGAACGACCATCTTCTGTTTTGCCCACTCACCCTCTGAATGGCACACATACATGTCTCCTCCCTTTCATCTACACTGATTGAAGTGAAGTTAACAAGTGACATCAATAAGGGATCCTAACTTTCACCTGGATTCACCTGGTCAGTCTATGTCATTGAAAGAGCAGGTGTTGTTAATGTTTTGTATACTCATTGTAGTAAGTCTCTGCTGTAGGTAATCACTTTCTATAAGCATTCACAGACTTGCTCTAACAACCTTTAAATCCTAGCCTTCTGTGTTTCTCCCATTCTCCTCTCCCTCTCTGTACAGTACAGTATATGCAACCAGTTCTTGTGTAATACCATCCAGTGCTCCCTGTGGGTTTACTCTAATACTGTAATACTGTTTGCCATACAGTTGAATTAAGATCTTTAATCTCTTGTATAATCCACTATTGGGATTAGGGGAAATTAATTATAACATTAGAGAACATTACGCCCAAAAATAGTACAGGCAAGTTTTTTTTTTTTTTTTTTAGGAAACTTTGAAACTGAGACGTCAAGAAAATTCAGCAAGTTGCAATTTTGTCAAAGAAATTACTTTTGTTTTTGGTCAGAAGAGAAAAGGCTTGACGGTGCCATTACATTTGCTGTGACACTTGGTGAAAGCACAAGACATAACCCCTGGAGACTACCATGCCTTGAGGAGAAACTACTAATGGGTTGCCTAAGAATGTAGTCTGTTTTTGAGGGAGAAAACTGTCACAGAGGGTTCTACATGGAACCCAAAAGAGTTCTAGCGGCAACCAAAAAGGGTTCTACTCCTATGGGGCAGTTGACGAACACTTTTGGAACCCTTTTTTTCTAAGTGTGTACCTAAAAAATCTCCAAACACAACGGTGCACCTTCGATCAAAAATAAATGTATAGACTCCTCTTCCCCTGAGTCTCTATACAATTTAGTCTCCGCTTCCACTGAGTCTCTATACAATTTATAGTCTCCTCTTCCACTGAGTCTCTATACAATTTAGTCTCCGCTTCCACTGAGTCTCTATCCAATTTATAGTCTCCTCTTCCACTGAGTCTCTATCCAATTTATAGTCTCCTCTTCCACTGAGTCTCTATCCAATTTATAGTCTTCTCTTCCACTGAGTCTCTATCCAATTTATAGTCTCCTCTTCCACTGAGTCTCTATACAATTTATAGTCTCCTCTTCCACTGAGTCTCTATCCAATTTATAGTCTCCTCTTCCACTGAGTCTCTATCCAATTTGTAGTCTCCTCTTCCCCCGAGTCTCTATCCAATTTATAGTCTCCTCTTCCACTGAGTCTCTATCCAATTTATAGTCTTCTCTTCCACTGAGTCTCTATCCAATTTATAGTCTCCTCTTCCACTGAGTCGCTATCCAATTTATAGTCTCCTCTTCCCCTGAGTCTCTATCCAATTTATAGTCTCCTCTTCCCCTGAGTCTCTATACAATTTATAGTCTCCTCTTCCACTGAGTCTCTATCCAATTTGTAGTCTCCTCTTCCACTGAGTCTCTATCCAATTTATAGTCTCCTGTTTCACTGAGTCTCTATACAATTTATAGTCTCCTCTTCCACTGAGTCGCTATCCAATTTATAGTCTCCTCTTCCCCTGAGTCTCTATCCAATTTATAGTCTCCTGTTTCACTGAGTCTCTATACAATTTATGGTCTCCTCTTCCACTGAGTCTCTATCCAATTTATAGTCTCCTCTTCCACTGAGTCTCTATCCAATTTATAGTCTCCTCTTCCACTGAGTCTCTATCCAATTTGTAGTCTCCTCTTCCACTGAGTCTCTATCCAATTTATAGTCTCCTGTTTCACTGAGTCTCTATACAATTTATAGTCTCCTCTTCCACTGAGTCGCTATCCAATTTATAGTCTCCTCTTCCCCTGAGTCTCTATCCAATTTATAGTCTCCTCTTCCACTGAGTCTCTATCCAATTTGTACTCTCCTCTTCCACTGAGTCTCTATCCAATTTATAGTCTCCTCTTCCCCTGAGTCTCTATCCAATTTATAGTCTCCTCTTCCCCTGAGTCTCTATCCAATTTATAGTCTCCTCTTCCCCTGAGTCTCTATACAATTTATAGTCTCCTCTTCCACTGAGTCTCTATCCAATTTGTAGTCTCCTCTTCCACTGAGTCTCTATCCAATTTATAGTCTCCTCTTCCACTGAGTCGCTATCCAATTTATAGTCTCCTCTTCCCCTGAGTCTCTATCCAATTTATAGTCTCCTGTTTCACTGAGTCTCTATACAATTTATGGTCTCCTCTTCCACTGAGTCTCTATCCAATTTATAGTCTCCTCTTCCACTGAGTCTCTATCCAATTTATAGTCTCCTCTTCCACTGAGTCTCTATCCAATTTATAGTCTCCTCTTCCACTGAGTCGCTATCCAATTTATAGTCTCCTCTTCCCCTGAGTCTCTATCCAATTTATAGTCTCCTCTTCCCCTGAGTCTCTATACAATTTATAGTCTCCTCTTCCACTGAGTCTCTATCCAATTTGTAGTCTCCTCTTCCACTGAGTCTCCATCCAATTTATGATCGAAAGAGCAGTTGCTAACCTACTTGGCGGCTCCAACGCAGTTCCACAACCAACACTGCCAAAACATCTGCTTTGCATACTATCACCGGTTAATAATACAAACTCTACCCTCTACCCTCATCTTACCAACTCTACCCTCTACCCTCATCTTACCAACTCTACCCTCTACTCTTATCAACTCCACCCTCTACTCCTATCCTACCAACTCTACCCTCTACTCCTATATTACCAACTCTACCCTCTACTCCTATCCTACCAACTCTACCCTCTACTCCTATATTACCAACTCTACCCTCTACTCTTATCTTAACAACTCTACCCTCTACTCCTATCTTACCAACTCTATCCTCTACTCTTATCTTACCAACTCTACCCTCTACTCCTATCTTACCAACTCTACCCTCTACTCCTATCTTACCAACTCTACCCTCTACTCCTATCTTACCAACTCTACCCTCTACCTTCATCTTACCACCTCTACTCTTATCTTACCAAATCTGCCCTCTACTCTTATCTTACCAACTCTACCCTCTACTCCTATCTTACCAACTCTACCCTCTACTCCTATCTTACCAGCTCTACCCTCTACTCTTATCTTATCAAATCTACCATCTACTCTTATCTTACCAACTCTAACCTCTACTCCTATCTTACCAACTCTACCCTCTACTCATATCCTAACAACTCTAATCTTACCAACTCTAACCTCTTCTCCTATCTTACCAAATATACCCTCTACTCCTATCTTACCAACTCTACCCTCTACTCTAATCTTACCAACTCTACCCTCTACCCTCATCTTACCACCTCTACTCTTATCCTACCAACTCTATCCTCTACTCCTATTTTTACCAACTCTACCATCTACTCCTATCTTACCAACTCTACCATCTACTCTTATCTTACCAACTCTACCCTCTATTCTTATCTTACCAACTCAACCCTCTACTCTTATCTCTCAGTCGCTTTGGTGCATTTCTCACATCACTATTTACATTTGCACAACAGTTAATGCAGTTCTCAAAACAATTAGTACAAACTGCAAAACCTAGTTGATAACCTGCAAAAGCGTGTCACTTGCTCAAAATGGATAGCTCATTCCTCAAAAGCAAGTAGTCATGTCAATGAAAGTGTCAGTGTCATCAAGATGAAAAGTCCTGACACCATTGTTTATGAACAAGATAGTCAAATGGCTTTGTCATGTTTTCATTATGACAGTTTACTCTGTAAATGTTTTCCAATGCAAAAAAGTGAGATCTTGGTGACACTACCTGAAAATGCTCAAGACAGCACTATATACTATTTGCACAGCCATTTGAAAAATACAGTAAAGTTACACATTACTGTATTTAGTGAGGTAACTGAGTACAAGACACTGAATATGTATGTTTCACATTTTTACTGCATATGCTCTTTGCAATTCTAATTTGTTCACAGCATTGTGCAAAAGAAAAAATACACCCTTATTTACAACAAACATAAACTCCCTTTGGGTAGAGCTGTGCACAACTGTAAACAATATTGCAGTACATATTGGAACTGAACATACAACATACATAGTACTGTAATCATTCATGCACATCCAGACGTTCCTCTCTGTCTGGCCACATAATTTCATCTACATCACAGCGAATATCATCTCTTGCAATGCAGCGAGGAAGGTATCTCTTCGAGTGGCGAATCCACCCTCTGCAGGACTCTGCTGTGATGTCATCACATGCTGCATCCATGGCCGCTAGCAGGGCCATTTGGGTATGTGGATGCCGGTCATATACCTTCCACCTCCAGGAAGAGAAAAACTCCTCTATTGGATTTAGGAATGGTGAGTAGGGAGGGAGATATTCCACCAGCATCCTATCATGTGCTGCAAACCACTGTCTGACGACATCTGAGTGGTGAAAACGCACATTATCCAAAACAACAACATGCTTGCTCAGATGGTCTCCAGTTAGACCCCTCTCATTCTCAGGGATTATGTCCCTGTAAAGAGTGTCTAAAAAAGTCAGCAGATGTTGTGTGTTGTATGGACCAAGACGGGGGATATGGGTGAGGACGCCGTTTTCTGAGATGGCTGCACACATAGTAATATTCCCTCCTCGTTGGCCTGGGACATCAATGGTTGCTCTCTGTCCAATGCGATTCCTTCCACGTCTTCTACCTTTTGCCAGATTGAAACCCGCCTCATCAAGGTATATGAATGTGTGCAGGGTTCCCTGGCCTCCAGCTCCAGTACATGCTTTATTACAGAAGAGGGAGTGAGAAAACTATAACAACTTTTCCTGTGTAACATAATGCATTTTGGACAACATATTGTACAGTATGCACTGTGAATACACACACACAGAACTGTCATGTAAGTGTAGTGCATGACACTACACAAAGTAAACAGTTTACAGCACTGAACATTAGAATATGCATAGAACACATACATGTTTTACCTGTACATACTGGTGACGGATCTCCTTCACTCTGTCGCTGTTCCGTTCAAATGGCACATTGTACAATTGTTTCATGCTCATTTCATTCCTCCTGAGCACTCTGTCAATTGTAGCGACTGAAACAGATTCAATATTCCCAAAGATGTTGTCATCCTCTATAACAGCACTTTGTATCTCTCTCAACCTTATGGCATTGTTTGCAATCACCATTGCACAAATGGCTTCCTCTTGTTGCGGAGTAAAAGGGGCCCTCTTCCACCTCTGCAAGGTTGTCTTGCAATCCTGTGTGGTGCAGAGTAAAATTACAGTAAATATGGCAAATCTTTACTGTAACACTACTGTACACTACAATACACTAAATGTGTGATGCAGTAAAGCTGTACGTCTAAATGTAAAATGTACAGTGACAAGTTATTGTCCCACTGCAAGCTTCATGTATGACACAATGACAGTAGCGCAGTGCAGATTGTTTAGTGCTGAATTACTGTCCATTTATACACACCTGTTCTCCTGACGAAATGTTTGAATAATTGAATTTACAGTGGTTCTCCCAACATTTGGCTGCACCCTTCAACCAGCCTCAGCCATTGTGAGGCCGTGATTGACAACATGATCCACAATTGTAGCCCTGATTTCATCAGGGATCCGCCTATGTACTTGGCCTCTTCTTCCTCTTCCCTGTTTTGTCCCCTTCCTCCCGCACCCTCACCCCTCTTCCACGAGGCTGACCTTCCATTTCTGTGTCACAGTATTGTAGAAATGGTACACACTATGTCCTGCTTGGTTCATATATGCTTGTAAAGTGGGGGTTTATGGGATTCAGCTCTGACAGTGATTGTAGAAAAGTGGCTTATCATTGGTTGCAACTAATGCTTCACACACCCCTTCTCATCAGTGAAAGTTGAGATTCACCTGAGAGAAATTGTTCAATTTAGGAGACATTTTCATGAAAAAAATATTTTAAAAAATGTGTCAAATTTGCTTGACAGATTTTGACAACTAGTTCAACATTTTTGTATGTAATGACTCAAGCAATGAAATGAGGACTATTAGTTTTATATGGAATGACTATTCAGCATTCACAAGTATAGTTAATTTTGACTGACATGACATAAGCAAATGATAATGTTATAAAACAGCAGAGAGTTGTATGAAAGCAATTGATGCATGTCCAAAAGCATTTGCAATTTGTTGGAAGGAATGAGAACCTGCTACTATGATGTGCACAAATGACTAAATGTTGTGGAGGTTGAACTAACTGTTGTGCAAATGTAAATAGTGATGTGAGAAATGCACCAAAGCGACTGAGAAAAACTGTAACATCTCTCCCTCTACTCCTGTCTTACCAACTCTACCTTCTACTCTTATCCTACCAACTCTACCCTCCATTCTTATCTTAAGAACTCTATCCTCTACTCCTATCCTACCAACTCTATCCGCTACTCTTATCCTAACAACTCTAATCTTACCAACTCTACCCTCTACTCTTATCTTACCAAATATACCCTCTACTCCTATCTTACCAACTCTACCCTCTACTCTTATCCTACCACCTCTACCCTCTAATCTTACCAACTCTACCCTCTACTCTTATCTTACCAAATATACCCTCTACTCTTATCCTACCCTCTACTATTACCAACTCTGCCCTCTACTCTTATCCTAACAACACTAGCCTCTACTCTTATCTTACCAAATATACCCTCTACTCCTATCTTATCAACTCTACCCTCTATTCTTATCTTACCAACTCTATCCTCTACTCCTATCTTACCAACTCTACCCTCTACTCTTATCTTACCAAATATACCCTCTACTCTTATCCTACCCTCTACTATTACCAACTCTGCCCTCTACTCTTATCCTAACAACACTAGCCTCTACTCTTATCTTACCAAATATACCCTCTACTCCTATCTTATCAACTCTACCCTCTATTCTTATCTTACCAACTCTATCCTCTACTCCTATCTTACCAACTCTACCCTCTACTCTTATCTTACCAACTCTACCCTCTACTCTTATCTTAACAACTCTACCCTCTACACTTATTTTACAAACTCTACCCTCTACTCCTTTCTTACCAACTCTAATCTTACCACCTCGTCCCTCTACTCTTATCCTACTAACTCTCCCTTTACTCTTATCTTACCAACTCTACCCTCTACTCCTTTCTTACCAACTCTAATCTTACCAACTCTACCCTCCCATCTTACCAACTCTACCCTCTACTCTTATCTTACTAATTCCACCCTCTACCCCTATCTTACCAACTCTGCCCTCTACTCTTATCTAACCAACTCTACCCTCTACTCTTATCTTACCAATTCTACCCTCTATTCTTATCAGACCAACTCTACCCTCTACTCCTATCTTACCAACTCTACCCTCTACTCTAATCTTATCACTCTACCCTCTACTCTTATCCTACCAACTCTACCCTCTGCCTTCTCTTATCTTCCTTCTCTCCAACTTTATCTATCCAACTCTCATTGCACCGGTCTCCCTCCGTCTTCTCCCTCTGTGTCCAGGGAAGCTTTCACATATCTGCCTCTCTCTCTCCCTCTCCCTCTCTCTCTCTCTCTCTCTCTCTCTCTCTCTCTCTCTCCCCCTCTCACCCCTCTCTCAGACAATTATCTCCCTCCATAATTTATAGCAGCCTTTTAATGTGATCCTGGCCTGGCCGTGTGGACACCATACATTCTCACAGAGACCGTAATTTTCTTGTATTACACTCAGACTCATATTTCTACAGCTTACTCTGTCTCTGTGGAGAAAAGGGAAATCAGTGTGTGTGTGTGTGTAAGTGTGTGTATGTGTGTGCATGTATGTGTGTTTCCTCCCACAGACGGACACGTATCTGATTGCCTTTTAGTGGGTAGATGATTCACAGGGCTGCAGTGCTCTATGGCACAGCATTTGGAGGACCAGGACCCCCTCTAGGGAGACGTGACAACACAGTCATCAGGGAGATCGAGATATCTTCTGTGATAGTCTGCGCTGGCATTGTGAAGACCTACAAAATGTTCAGATGAGAATTGAAGTTTTACTTGATCTACATATTTAATTGACACTTTAGCTGCTTGTTTTTTTGACTAGAGTTAACTGAACACAATATTTTTTTATTCCAGATTAATAAAATTATTTAAGGCTTGAGTAAATTATACCCAAGTAAATTCTCTCACCGCAGTAACGTCTAGAGCAGGGATCATCAACTATATTCAGCCTTGGGCCGTTTTTCTTCTTATTGAGCAGATGGTCAGGGGGCCGGAACATAATTACAAATAATTTGTAGACTGAAAATTGACCACAAGAAGCCCAAACAGATATCATATTTGACTAAAACATAATAATTTCAAACCTTGCTTACATTTGTTAACGATCACTTATTTGCAGCAGGGCTTTGTAAACAAAAAGTGTGTAATGATGAGATCTACATGACTTTAAATAGCCAACCTCTCTATTGTGCGTGTGAATACTTTGGAACATATTTCCCTAATTACAATCACTGACTTACTGGTGTTTTTACAGTCTTTTATGTCAAAAAAATAAAATCATCTCCAGTTTGGGAAGCCTGGTCTAGAGCCTTTAGTTGACTGTTTCTCTGGCTGCAGTGGACACACAAAGCAAATCAAATGTATTCACCACAACGGGGTGGCAGGTAGCCTAGTGGTTAGAGCGTTGGACTAGTAACCAAAAGGTTTCAAGATTGAATCCCCGAGCTGACAAGGTAAAAATCTGTGGTTCTGCCCCTGAACAAGGTAGTTAACCCACTGTTCCTATGCTGTCATTGAAAATAAGAATTTGTTCTTAAATGACTTGCCTAGTCAAATAAAGGTAAAAAAAAGATACAGTTTACAAAAGGTGTAGTATGCTGATGTGTTAGTTCCCTCTACAATGCAGTACATTAATCAATAATAACAATGAAGAGTGAAGCTAAAAATAAGTAGTAGTAGTAGTAGTAGTAGTAGTAGTAGTAGAAGAGGTAGTCCTCATAGTAATAATGGACTGTACTAACAAGTATAAAGTGGTTAGTGGAGTAATACTATATAATAGAACCACAGCATATGTGTGCACACAGGTTCTGAGTGTGGGTAGTCAGTGCAAATCACTTATATGGTTTAGATCGTCTCTAAGGTGCAGGTCTGTGCAGGGAGACAGCTAGTTTGAGCTTTTCTGATGTCCTTGTGGTAGAAGCCGTCTCGGAGCCTGTTGGTCCGAAACCCGATACTTTGATGACGATGCCAGATGGTAACAGAGCGAACAGTCCATGGCTTGAGTCCTTGACGATCTTCCTCAGACACCGGCCTTCCTCAGACACAGCCTGGTGTAGATGTCCTGGAGGGCAGGGACCTCACCCCCAGTTATGTATTGGGCAGTTCGCACCACCCTCTATAGAGCCTTCCGGTTGAGGGCGGTATAGTTGCCGTACCAGGCGGTGATGCAGCCGGTCAAGATGCTCTCAATTGTGCAGCTGTAGAACTGTAGGATCCGAGGGCCCATGAAGAATTTCTTCAGGAGCCTGAGGTTGAAGAGGCGCTGCTGCGCCTTCTTCACCAAGGTGGTGCTGTGATTGGACCAGTGGAGGCTCATCAGAGGAGGGAGAGGAGGACCATCCTCCTCATTGAATTTCATAAAAATAAAAATTGTGAACCATTAAAAGTTGTCCTTTTTAGATATACTAAATATATTCACATCCCCAAATAATTGATTAAAACACACTGTTTGGCAATGAAGGTCTAAAGTAGCCTACACAGCACTCTGTAGGGTAGCAGCATGGTGTAACTGACATGTTGTCCACCCAATCAAAGGATCAGAGAATTAATCTAGTACTGAAAGCAAAAACTACAGATAGCTAGCACTGCAGTGCATACAATGCGGTGAGAATTTGACTCAAAGCGAGATAAAGACAATAGTTGAACAGTTTTGAACAAATGCATTTATTTAAAAATCAAGGAGACACAAGAGAAAGAGAGCAATATTTTGTTGTACTTTTTTTTACTTTCACTTAGTTAGCGAATGCAGCTAGCTAGTTTAGTTTACTCAAATACTCGGCTCAAACAGAGAGGGATGCTATTTGATTCATTTAAGCTTTATTTTTTATCAGGGATTCATAGCTAGCTGGCTGTCCAACACTGGAACTCTTCCAAGTCAAGGTAAGCTTTTGATTTTATTAATTTATTCTGCCGATTCTGTTGAAAAACGTTTCTTAAACGGAAGCAAATGGAACAAAACGGGGATAAACATACCTGAATTTGTCCAATAGAAACTCTCGTTTGCAACTGTTGGACTAGTGATTACACTAGATCAGCTAGATGCAGGCAAGAGTGTGGAAGGTGGTATCAAATTTCTCTCAACCTGTGCACCTACGTTGTAAACTTTCATTCATAGGCTAGGTTGTAGCAACCTCATGATGGGTATAGGGAACATGTAAGTATCATGTAGTAGCTTTAACCTATCGATGTTACATTGAACTGGGTAAATGGAATATGAATGACAGTCATCCAATATGCTGTAATAGAATTGGCACTGACCGCCACTGGATTGGACCATGTCAGGTTCACGCTGAGGAACCGGCAGCCCAGTCGATGACAATAGGGGCGTGCTCCTCCCTGTTTCCTGTAGTCTACGATCAGCTCCTTGGTTTTGCTGACGTTGAGGGACAGGCTGTATCCTTTGCTGTACTGGAGAATGTGTGTGTTTGTCTATAAGGACATGGAAATCAATCAAAAACAGAAGGCCACGATTTAATGAGGACATCCCACACAAGAAGAGTGAGTGAGTGAGTGAGAGAGAGAATGCGGGAGAAATGTTTGAAGAGAAGTTGGGAGAAAAGTCGACGCCAGACAGGGACCAAGTGTGAGAAAAAGTGACAGAAAAAGACAGCGGGAAAAAGAAAGAAGGATAAGAGAAAGCGGAGGGATGGAGGGAAGCATAGAAGGAGCGAGGAGCAGACTGGGTTTACTGGACCGTGGGTTCAGTGGGTCTCTCTCATTAGAGACAGAAGTTCATAAAGACAATCATGATCTAACAATGCTTTGATCCTAATGAGCCCCCAACGGGCACTCATAAACAACCACCTCTTACATGGAATAATCAATTAGGGGTTCTAATTACAGAAATTATTTAAGTCCTACTGAGTTAAACACAACCAAACACTTTCTATTGTAAGTTCTATGCAATATATTATTCATGAAAAGTGGGTTCCTAAAACTTCATTAGTGACGCATCCTCGACAGGCAGGCGGGCGATACCTGGGATGTGTGGTGATGTGATGTGTGAGGCGGACCGACGGACCGGGAGGAGTGGAAGGGAAAGCAATCTGGAGGCGTTCAAAAATCCATTAACACATTAATACTGATACGATCGACAGAACTCTCTGTGTGGGTGTGTACGGGTCATCTAATACACTAATTGTTCTCTCTAACATTCTCTCTCTCTCCCTGTGTTTCTGTCTCTGCAGTTCAGGTGTCCTCAAGTCGGTAATTGAAACAACCAATTCATTGAATTGTTGTAATCCTACCAATTTCAACGATGACACTTAAACCCAGGCTTATTTAATGCTGAAAGTTAGAATAGAATACATCCTCTGAGATGAGTCATCTACTTTCACAGGAGCTCCAGACTACTTAGAGGATATCATTAGGTTTTTTACATTGGAATCAAAATGAGGGCCATTACCTTTAAGAGCTAAAGAACTGATGGGCCTATTATGATGTAGTGCTATTCATTACAGCGGCAATCTATAAGCTTTGGTATGAGTGATTCACAAGAGCTAACATTAGAGCTATTTGTCAATGCTAAAAACAGAAGAGAACAGGATAAGTTTTAGTTGATATTAGCTTTACCATAAAGGTTGAGGTTTGAGCCGCTTTTCTGAGAGAAACCTGTCAAAATGTCAGCTAGAGAAAAGAGAGTCCAAGCGTTCATAGAGCATCTGATACAAAACCAATAACTAGCCTGCTAATATTGTTGCACTTGCTATGTCTATGGGTCTTAGACCTAGTTTATTAGTCTGTAACCTGATTTAACCCCCTAGAGTCGATATCTGCACCCCCACAAAAATCTGGGTATACAGTGAGGGATATACAGTGAGGGAAAAAAGTATTTGATCCCCTGCTGATTTTGTACGTTTGCCCACTGACAAAGAAATTATCAGTCTATATTTTAATGGTAGGTTTATTTGAACAGTGAGAGACAGAATAACAACAAAAAAATCCAGAAAAACACGTGAAAAATTTTATAAATAGATTTGCATTTTAATGAGGGAAATAAGTATTTGACCCCCTCTCAATCAGAAAGATTTCTGGCTCCCAGGTGTCTTTTATACAGGTAACGAGCTGAGATTAGGAGCACACTCTTAAAGGGAGTGCTCCTAATCTCAGCTTGTTACCTGTATAAAAGACGCCTGTCCACAGAAGAAATCAATCAATCAGATTCCAAACTCTCCACCATGGCCAAGACCAAAGAGCTCTCCAAGGATGTCAGGGACAAGATTGTAGACCTACACAAGGCTGGAATGGGCTACAAGACCATCGCCAAGCCGCTTGGTGAGAAGGGGACAACAGTTGTTGCGATTATTTGTAAATGGAAGAAACACAAAAGAACTGTCATTCTCCCTCGGCCTGGGGCTCCATGCAAGATCTCACCTCGTGGAGTTGCAATGATCATGAGAACGGTGAGGAATCATCCCAGAACTACACGGGAGGATCTTGTCAATGATCTCAAGGCAGCTGGGACCATAGTCACCAAGAAAACAATTGGTAACACACTACGCCGTGAAGGACTGAAATCCTGCAGCGCCCGCAAGGTCCCCCTGCTCAAGAAAGCACATATACATGCCCGTCTGAAGTTTGCCAATGAACATCTGAATGATTCAGAGGACAACTGGGTGAAAGTGTTGTGGTCAGATGAGACCAAAATGGAGCTCTTTGGCATCAACAATTTGTTTAACACTTTTTTGGTTACTACATGATTCCATATGTGATATTTCATACTTTTCTACAATGTAGAAAATAGTACAAATAAATTAAAACCCTTGAATGAGTAGGTGTTCTAAAACCTTTGACTGGTAGTGTATATATGGAGACTGTTTAGTGGCAAAAATATGGGATTAAATACATGTACAAAATACCTTCCTGATCTTTATTATGTCTCTCAGATATAGGACAGAACTTCCTTTAGATTTGTTTTTGGGACTCTTGTTCCATGTAGTTAATCTTTTATTCAAAGTGTTTGTTTGGGCTAATAACAGTAAGGCCAAAACATTTTTGATTTTAAAATGTGCATCTATGTGAGAAATCCGTTTAGGTGTGCCCAAGGAGATAACAACCTTACCCTGGTAACTTTGGGCAATCCCCCAAAACATGGCTGCCAAGGCTAACGGCCAGGGGCACTGTGGTGTGGCATGGAGAATGAGAGGTCAGTCAGGCACTGTGTGTGTGTGTGTGTGTGTGTGTGTGTGTGTGTGTGTGTGTGTGTGTGTGTGTGTGTGTGTGTGTGTGTGTGTGTGTGTGTGTGTGTGTGTGTGTGTGTGTGTGTGTGTGTGTGTGTGTGTGTGTGTGTGTGTGTGTGTGTGTGTGTGTGTGTGTGTGTGTGTGTGTGTGTGTGTGTGTGTGTGTGTGTGTGTGTGTGTGTGTGTCTGTGTGTGTGTGTGTGTGTGCGCAAGACAGAATGTTTGAAGTTATATAATAACTCATGAGGACAAGTTTGCATCTGTTTATGGTATGAACTCAAAAATATTTTTACCCTTTTGAACTCTTTCCCGTAAATCATTTGTGTTTGTTTATAATATACTACAACAGAAAGGGTTGTTTATTTTCTATGAAATTGATAAGAATCTTTACCGTCAAATAAAAATCCACCATATGTTCCGCCTCACACAAAAACTTGCCTACACAGACTTCTGAAATATTCACTGTGGGAGTACTAGAGACTCTACACTACTCCAAGCCACTGATCCCCAAATGAAGACATACAGGGAGAGACTCCGGATATGGGGGAGAGAGTTTTACTAAATTATCCCTTTGTCTTCAGACAGTCATGTCTCCATAGACTCTCTTGTTCATTCTTTAAGAACCATGTCTCATTTTCCACGTGAGACATTAACGGGAAGTTACAGCCAGGTCTTTTCTTTGCCTAAAAGATGTTTATCTTCAACATGGCTCACTTAGTGGATTTACACGTCTCACAGTTTTACACTTAGATATGGAATGTACTCAGACAGCAGGGTGTTCACAATATACTGGTAAGTTAGAGGTCATGTTTCATGGTCAGTGGTATACTGTAGCACTGCTGAAGCCTATTAGTATGTCAATAACCTTCTGGAAAACCTTCTCTGTGTAGACCTCATTAATGCACTCATAGCCTTTTTACATCAAAAAAAAAAGGCTGTCTCAAGAGGCCAGTTTCTATTAAGAATGCTTATAATAAGTAAAATAATGCATCGCTGTCTGTGACAGAAAGCCATTGCTCTGCTCAAGAGCAGGAAAACCGCTTAGCCAAGTTTGAATTAGATTCAATAACAATTATCTATCCACTCAGGGGCAATTGAGTTTAAGACTGGGTTTTCCAGCTCGTTCAAAGACAAGTGTTGCAAAGTTTCTATTTGGAGCAGAGACCATAATCTCGAAATGCCAAGGCAACGCTATCTTCGGTCGTAATGGCGTACTGCCAGTTACAGGGTATTTCTTTCTTTCTTTTTAACTAGGCAAGTCAGTTAAGAACAAATTCTTATTTACAATGACGGCCTAACCCGGCCAAACCCTTACCCGGACGATTGTGGGCCAATTGTGCGCCGCCCTATGGGACTCCTAATCACGTCCGATTGTGATACAGCCTGGAATCTAACCAGGGTCTGTAGTGCTTTAGACGCTGTGCCACTTGGGAGCCCTTCATCATCACACTGACAGAAAACAGAGTTGTCAATTATTTCTTTATTCGTGACAGCTCTATGCTTATGCATTAGTTAACGTTACTCGCAGGTACTCTAATGTATGCATATACATCTCCCTAAGTTATGTTGGAATTCCACCACGATAGGAGAATTCACCTGTCAGGCTGTCAGTGGAATCATTGAGACTTATACACAAACTCAGTCTCAAATATGTTTGGCCAGTTATTTATGGTTTTCAGTACGAGTGTGTGTGTATACAGTTGAAGTCGGAAGTTTACATACACTTAGGTTGGAGTCATTAAAACTTGTTTTTCAACCACTCCACAAATTTCTTGTTAACAAACTATAGATTTGGCAAGTCAGTTAGGACATCTACTTTGTGCATGACACAAGTAATTTTTCCAACAATTGTTTGCAAAGGACCTTGTGAAGATGCTGGAGGAAACAGGTACAAAAGTATTTATATCCACAGTGAAACTAGTCCTATATCGACATTAGAGGTCGACCGATTATGTTTTTCAACGCCGATACCGATTATTAGAGGACCAAAAAAAGCCGATAGCGATTAATCTATTTTTTTATTTTTTATTATATATATATATTTTTTTAATATATTTGTAATGATGTCAATTACAACAATACTGAATGAACACTAATTTTAACTTAATATAATACATAAATAAAATCAATTTAGTCTTAAATAAATAATGAAACATATTCAATTTGGTTTAAATAAGAAAGTCAAAGTGCAATATGTGCCATGTAAAAAAAGCTAACGTTTAAGTTCCTTGCTCAGAACATGAGAACATTTGAAAGCTGGTGGTTCCTTTTAACATGAGTCTTCAATATTCCCAGTTAAGAAGTTTCAGTAGTTGTTATAGGACTATTTCTCTCTATACCATTTGTATTTCATATACCTTTGACTATTGGATGTTCTTATAGGCACTATGCCAGCCTAATCTCGGGAGTTGATAAGCTTGAAGTCATAAACAGCGCAATGCTTGAAGCACAGCGAAGAGCTGCTGGCATACGCAGGAAAGTGCTGTTTGAATGAATGCTTACGAGCCTGATACTGCCTACCACCGCTCAGTCAGACTGCTCTATCAATTATCAAATCATAGACTTTATTATTATATAATAAACACACAGAAATACGAGCCTTAGGTCATTAATATGGTCAAATCCGGAAACGATCATTTCGAAAACAAAACGTTTATTCTTTCAGTGAAATACGGAACCGTTCCGTATTTTATAGAACGGGTGGCAACCCTAAGTCTAAATATTGCTGTTACATTGCACAACCTTCAATGTTATGTCATAATTATGTAAAATTCTGCCAAATTAATTCCGGTCTTTGTTAGGAAGAAATGGTCTTCCCACAGTTCGCAACGAGCCAGGTGGTCCAAACTGCTGCATATACCCTGACTCTGCTTGCACAGAACGCAAGAGAAGTGACACAATCTCCCTAGTTAAAAGAAATTAATGTTCGCAGGCAATATTAATTAAATATGCAGGTTTCAAAAAAAATGTACTTGTGTGTTGATTTTAAGAAAGGCATTGATGTTAATGGTTAGGTACACATTGGTGCAACGACAGTGCTTTTTTCGCGAATGCGCTTGTTAAATCATCACCCGTTTGGCAAAATAGGCTGTGATTCGATGATAAATTAACATGCACCGCATTGATTATATGCAACGCAGGACAAGCTAGATAAACTAGTAATATCAACAACCATGTGTAGTTAACTAGTGATTATGTGAAGATTGATAGTTTTTTATAAGATACGTTACCTTGGCTCCTTGCACTGGCATTACAGGTGGTCAGCCTGCCACGCATTACCGATTGTTATGAAAACTGGAAATCGCCCCTAATTAATCGGCCATGCCGTTTAATCGACCTCTAATCGACATAACCTGCAAGGCCCCTCAGCAGGTATGAAGCTGCTCCAAAACCGCCATAAAAAAAAATCAGACTACGGTTTGCAACTGCACATGGGGACAAAGATCATACTTTTTGGAGAAATGTCCTCTGGTCTGATGAAACAAAAATAGAACTGTTTGGCCATAATGACCATCGTTATGTTTGGAGGAAAAATGGGGAGGCTTGCAAGCCAAAGAACTCCATCCCAACCGTGAAGCACGGGGTGGCAGCATCATGTTGTGGGGGTGCTTTGCTGCAGGAGGGACTGGTGCACTTCACAAATGGGTCTTCCAAATGGGCAATGACATCAAGCATACTTCCAAAGTTGTGGCAAAATGGCTTAAGGACAACAAAGTCAAGATATTGGAGTGGCCATCAGAAAGCCCTGACCTCAATCCTATAGACAATTTGTGGGCAGAACTGAAAAAGTGTGTGCGAGCAAGGAGGCCTACAAACCTGCCTCAGTTACACCAGCTCTGTCAGGAGGAATGGGCCAAATTTCACCCAACTTATTGTGGGAAGCTTGTGGAAGGCTACCTGAAACGTTTGACCCAAGTTACACAATTTAAAGGCAATGCTACCAAATACTAATTGAGTGTATGTAAACTTCTGACCCACTGGGAATGTGATGAAAGAAATAAAAGCTGAAATAAATTATTCTCTCTACTATTATTCTGACATTTCACTTTCTTAAAATAAAGTGGTGATCCTAACTGACCGAAGACAGGACATTTTTACTAGGATTAAATGTCAGGAATTGTGAAAAACTGAGTTTAAATGTATTTGGCTAAGGTGTATGTAAACTTCCGACTTCAACTGTATGTGTTTAGGCCAACTGTATGTGTATGTGATAGAGATTTAGGGAGAGAGAGTGAAAGAGAGAAACATATATCTATGTACAGATATACACAGTATACAAAACATTAGAAACACCTGCTCTTTCCATGACATAGACTGACTGTGTGAATCCAGGTGAAAGCTACGATCCCTTATTGATGTCTCATGTTAAATCAGTGTAGATGAAGGGGAGGTCACAGGTTAAGGAAGGATTTTTAAGATACTTTAATAGAAAATGACTAAAGTAAAAGTCACCCAGTAAAATACTACTTGAGTCTAAAAGTATTTGGTTTTAAATATACTTAAGAAACAAAAGTACATGTAATTGCTAAAATATACTTAAGTATCAAAAATTATTTAAAATTCCTTATATTAAGCAAATCAGACAGCACAGTTTTATTGTTTTTTAAATTTACAGATAGCCAGGGGCACACTCCAGCACTCAGACATATTTTACAAACAAAGCATGTGTTTAGTGAGTCCGCCAGATCAGCGGTAGTAGGGATGACCAGGGACGTGTGTGATGTGACCATTTTCTGTCCTGTGCATTGAAAATGTAACGAGTACTTTTGGGTG
Organism: Brachymystax lenok tsinlingensis; assembly: GCA_030435695.1. NCBI lineage: Eukaryota > Metazoa > Chordata > Actinopteri > Salmoniformes > Salmonidae > Brachymystax > Brachymystax lenok. The sequence goes on along the minus strand of CM059797.1, from coordinate 10,740,952 downwards.
TCAGGAAAAATGTATGTAGTAAAAAGTTAATTATTTTATTTAGGAATTTAGTGAGGTAAAAGTAATCTAAATAGTAAAGTACAGATACCCCCAAAAAACGACTTTAGAAGTACTTTAAAGTATTTTTACTTCAGTACTTTACACCACTGATTTTTAAGCCTTAAGACAATTCACGGAAAAATCCACCAAACACCACTAATATCTTTAATGTACAGTGTTAAATAACACTAATATGTGAGACAACTTTTTATGTGAACAAACGTTTCATTTTGGCGTTAAAATAAGGTTGGTAGGAACATGGAAATAGTTGTGAAATTTTGTTGCAGATCAAGCAGACTACAAAATCCACAATGCAATGCTCTCTCTATGGCTGGCTTGCAAGATAGCAAACGTAGCTACACACAATAACACCAAAGACAATATCAGCATGAAACGTAGCTAGTTAGCTGTAAAATCACCAAAACAAACTGCACTATCAATGTAGGACTCTACAATCTCACCATGTTCAACCTGCAGATCGATGTGTCTCACAGAGCGTAGTCTAACATTCGCAACGGCAAATATACTTTTGAGGAGATGGAAAACGGCAATGGGCCACACGGTGCATTCTGGCTGATTCTGGGACAAGGAGCGCTCTCCCTCAAGGAGTGAATTGGAGTCTTGGGCGCTAGTTCAAAAATGTCGTCAACAAGAAGTATAACAATTTTTTTCTGAGATGTGAGATAAATAACTTGCTAGCTGTAATAGCGTATATGTTTGGAATTGTGACATTACGTACTTTCGAGGAAAATAGGCACGTTTCTCGACATATACTCTGACTTTGAGAAGGGATTGCGTGACGATTAGCTTAGCAGCAACGTGACGCAGCATGACAACCTGAACACGATTGGTCGACAGTCTGCTGGGGGCGATAAACGTTCCTTATTCATTGGATTCCTATCTCCTTTCTATAATATCTCTGGCAAAGGCACCATGCAATGCACCCTGGACTAAAGAGGTACACAAATAGGAAAAATGTTTTAGACCTTCTGTTAAATTACCCATTTCTCGAGGTAGGAATATCTAAAAAAATGTTTTTAAAAAAAGACATTCTCCCGACTTATGACATCAACCAGTATTGAAATCTGACGTGTATTATAGATGTTTCCCCAGCTAAAAAAAGTGATATTCCTAATAGTGAGTGTAGTGAGAGCGACTATCACGGTTTTCTGCCTGCTTGAACGTAAATAACTCATAAACAGATGAAAACATGAAATGACCCAGGGAATCAATAGAACATCACTCAGAGATGCACAAAAACAATTAAACATTTAAAATGGGTGAACCTTTCCTTTAAGACATGGATAGTGTATGTGTGCCATTCAGAGGGTGAATGGGCAAAACAAAATATTTAAGTGCCTTTGAACTGTCAAGAACTGCAAAGCTGCTGGGTTATTCACGCTCAACAGTGTATGAAGAGTGGTCCACCACGCAAAGGACATCCAGCTAACTTGACACAACTATGGGAGCATTGGAGTCAACATGGGCCAGCATCCCTATGTACAGCTTTCGACACCTTGTAAAGTGTCAATAATAGAAAAGTGTTCTTAATGTTTTGTACATTTGTATATATGAGAGAGAGAGGAGGAAGGACAGATAGATCTAGAAATAGAGAGATGAGTGAGAGAGAACTTGCAAATTAAATCTAGAATTGGCTTTCTATTTCGCAACAAAGCCTCCTTCACTCATGCTTGCTAACATACCCTCGTAAAACGGACTATCCTACCGATCCTTGACTTCAGCGATAGCCTCCAACACTCTACTCAGCAAACTGGTTGTAGTCTATCACAGTGCCATCCGTTTTGTCACCAAAGCCCCATATAATACCCACCACTGCAACCTGTATGCTCTCGTTGGCTGGCCCTCACTACATATTCGTCGCCAAACCCACTGGCTCCAGGTCATCTTTAAGTCTTTGCTAGGTAAAGCCCCGCCTTATCTCAGCTCACTGGTCACCATAGAAACACCCACCAGTAGCATGCGCTCCAGCAGGTACATCTCACTGGTCATCCGCCAGCCAATCTGTAAATAGCACACCAAACTACCTCATCCCCATATTGTTATTTATCTTCTTGCTCTTTTGCCCCCTAGTATCTCTACTTGCACATCATCATCTGCACATCTATCACTCCAGTGTTATTGCTAAATTATAATTATTTCGCCTCTATGGCCTATTTATTGCCTTACCTCCCTACTCTTCTACATTTGCACACACTGTACATAGATTTTGCTATTGTGTTATTGACTGTACGTTTGTTTATGTGTAACTCTGTGTTGTTGTATGTGTCGAACTGCTTTGCTTTATCTTGGCCAGGTCGCAGTTGTAAATGAGAACTTGTTCTCAACTGGCCTACCTGGTTAAATAAAGGTTAAATAAAAAAAAAGAAAAATGTCCCAGGGGATTTGTGCATAATCAGCATCCAGCGCCATCATTCATGGCTAATTGGCACCCAGGGGTTTCATCTCCCACTAGTCAGTCAGGACCCAAACACACACATCAGCTGTTAGTAAAGGGAAGGAGACCACAGAAAGCTTCATGCTGAGACACATTAACTCATCTGTTAAGGGTCTACAATAATAAAACACTGATTCGAACATATTAGTCATTGTGACAGACGCAGACTTTATCTTGCTGTTACAGTTGTGGCGACTTGTGGTAGAAAAGTGTATGTGTGCGCACGAGTGTGATCAGTTAACGCAATATCTGATGGTGAAATAATAATTTAATTTAATTTGACCAGTCCTGATCGCTAAACTTTTCTGTAATGATGCACCAGCAGACTGGTATTGCAGGTTTTGTTTTTTCCATTTCTGTTTTGAGGTTGGACTTTTAGCACATTTGGTGCATCTATTGGTGTCACCTCAAATTTAATGGGCGCTCATGGTGGGTGTCTTTTAGGTTTTAGGTTGTTGTTGCTATGCAACTTTTAGAACCCCCCTAAAACCCCACCTGTTTTGTTTTGGTTGTTGTCAGTTCCCCTTTCTGATTAAGCAACAATTTTTGTACCCCAATGGAATACTAATGAACACATTCATAACTCCCACCCTCCATTCCTCCATCCATTCTTCATCCATCAAGGTGCTCAGTAATTTGATGACTGAACCCTTGTTACTGTCCTAAATTGATCTGTTGCGTTGTATTGTATGTGTGTGGTGGTGTTTTGAAGCAGTGGTATATGGCCTGTATAATGGAGGAGTCAAATTCAATATTGATTTTTGTTCTCCTTTTACAGGACTCAAGCCTTCTCCTTTGGGGAAGCGCTGCGTGGTGGGTGTGTGTGTTGGGGGAGTCAGGGAAGGGAATCGAGGTTGACAGGAAATCCAGAGCAGCTCCAAACAAACAGCTGTTGGATCCATTTGACTACATTTAGCTGTAAACTGAAGCCAAGAGCAACAAGATAACCCTCTGGGCTGATATCATATCGGTGAGGTTCTCCCTAATAAATGGAAAGGGAAAGGGGATACCTAGTCAGTTGTAAAGCTGAATGCCTCCAACTGAAATGTGTCTTCCGCATTTAACCTAACCCCTCTGAATCATGAATGTGTATTGACATGACTAAAGGCTCAATTTAATCTGTAGCACTGAAGAGCTGCGCTACAGCCAGATAAAAATGTAAAGGCAATGTTCCCGCGTTAGCAGAGACTGTATTCATGGTAAACGGTGCATATGTCGGCTCAATCGGAAATTACCTTTCAATTTAACTTCAGCAATAAGGACGGAATCAAGGCCTACGCAACTAGTGCATGATGCACATCTGAAGGGAATATGGTGAAACATGGTGTCTCATAGATTTTCACATATCTTTGAAGATGTTCAAGATGGAAACTTGCCTAACAAGGACATAGATAACATTCTAACTCGTTTTTCAATGCATTGGCAGGACAGAACTGCAGTATCTTGTAAGCTCAAGGGGGGTGGTGTGTGACTTTTTGTTAACAACAACGGGTGTGCGATATCTGATATTAAGGCAGTCTCGAGGTTCTGCTCGCCTGAGTTAGAATACCTCGTGATCAGCTATAGCTATTTACCAAGAGAGTTTTCATCCATATGTTTTTGTAGATGATTATTTACCACCACTATCTGATGCTGGTACTAAGACCACACTCAACCAGCTGTATAGGGCCATAAGCAAACAAGAAAATGCTCATCCAGAGGCAGCGATCCTCGTGGCCATCAGTCACCGGCTTCATTAATAAGTGCATCGGCGACGTTCTCCCCACACTGACAATATGTACATATCCAAACCAGAAGCCATGGATTACAGGCAACATCTGCACTGAGCAAAAGGCTAGAGCTGCCGCTTTCAAGGAGCGGGAGACTAATTAGGATGCTTATAAGAAATCGCGCTATGCCCTCAGACGAACCATCAAACAAGCAAAGGCCAATTGTTTTACTTGTAAAGAAGAATGAATATTACCACTGTGTTGTTTTTTTGCACTGACTAGAGCACTGACTAGAGCACTGACTAATGCACTGACTAATGAACTGACTAGAGCACTGACTAATGCACTGACTAATGCACTGACTAGAGCACTGACTTATGCACTGACTAGAGCACTGACTAGAGCACCGACTAGAGCATCGACTAGAGCACCAACTAGAGCACCGACTAGAGCACCGACTAGAGCACCGACTAGAGCACCGACTAATGCACTGACTAGAGCACTGACTAGAGCACTGACTAGAGCATTGACTAGAGCACTGACTAGAGCACTAGCTAATGACTACAGCACTGACTAGAGCACTGACTAGAGCACTGGCTAATGCACTGACTAGAGCACTGACTAGAGCACTGACTAATGCACTGACTAATGCACTGACTAGAGCACTGACTAGAGCACTGACTAGAGCACTGACTAATGCACTGACTAGAGCACTGACTAGAGCACTGATTAGAGCACTGACTAGAGCACTTATGGAAATGGTGATGTAAAGCGGCAAACACACACACACAAACATAAATGCATGCACATGAAAATGCACACATGCACGCACACACACACACACACAATGCTGTGACATTGAGGAGAATGTCACACATCCACTTAATGTAGATGACCAGGAGAGTCTCTGTCTCTCTTAGATGAGGTGATGGCCAGATCAGGAGAGTCTCTCTTAGGACTGCACAAAGACACATCTGATGCCTGTATTAATCATACACAGAGCCATTATGCGTTGTTCTGTGACCATTGTCAGTGTAATATTTGTATTTATTACGGATCTCCATTAGTTCCTGCCAAGGCAGCAGCTACTCTTCCTGGAGTCCAGCAAAATTAAGGCAGTTATACAATTTTTTTAAACATTACAATACATTCATTACATAATTCACCACACACTAAGTGTGTGCCCTCAGGCCCCTACTCCACTATCACATATCTACAACACAAAATCCATGTGTACGTGTGTGTATAGTGTGTATGTTATCGTGTGTGTGTATGCGTGTGTCTGTGCCTATAATTGTGTTTCTTCACAGTCCCCGTTGTTGTATTTCTATCTGTTTTTTTTTAATCTAATTTTACTGCTTGTATCAGTTACTTGATGTGGAATAGAGTTCCACATAGTCATGGCTATTTGAAGTAGTCTGTTCTAGACTTGGGGACTGTGAAGAGTAATATGTCTCTCTGTGAATGAAACAAATTATATGCAAATGTGTTTGTCTATTCTTGTGTTCATGCAAATGATTTGTCATGAAGTGCTTTAGAAAGACCTTGCAAAGCAAGTCAGAATCGACATTTAGCAATGTGTGTGTGCAAGCGGGTGTGTGTGTGTGTGTGTCTGGTGTCAAATCAAATCAAATCAAATTGTATTTGTCACATACACTTGGTTAGCAAATGTTTATGCGACTGTGTGGAATGCTTGTGCTTCTAGTTCCGACCATGCTGTGCAAGCCTGTGTGTGTGTGTCTGGTCTGTGTGCAAGCGTGTGTGTGTGACCTCTAGGTGGGACGGTTTGTGTGTTGCTTTTCAACATGGAGGTCTTTTTCAGGCAACAAGCCTCAGTGGAACTCCCTGTATAGGAAGGAAACAGCACTTTTATTCTGGCTCACTATAACTCTCTCTGAGCTGCATCTCAATAAGGCTCCATTCTAGGAGTTGGCTCAGAGTCACAGTGGGGAAGGGAGAAAGATATGAGAATGGGGAGGGAGAGAGAGGAGAGGAGAGAGAGGTGGGGAGGGAGCGAGAGAGAGGAAGGGGCAGTAACAAAGAACACAGAGAGAGAGGGATAAGAGGGGAGAGAGAGGAGAGGGAGAGAGGGAAGAAAAGGAGAGAGAATAAATTATTGATGGACAGAGATGAAGGAGAGGGCAAGGTCTCTTATGTTTTAGTCTAATCGTCGTCCAATCATGGTCCAGTCCCTTGGTTTTTATTTAGCTTCCTGGATAGCCTCAGAATGGATGGTGTTCACCTCTTCTGTATTTTAACAGTGATTCGGCAAGCAGAGAGTAGTACAGAGAATCCATACTCATTGTCAAGTAATGACAAATTAATAAAGTGAATGACGTAACCTAATTCTGCAACATCTATTAATAGTAATAAAATTATCTGACAAATGCCATGTGTGTGTGTGTGTGTGGTGTGGTAATGTGTGTGGTTGTGTGTGTGTGTGTGTGTGTGGTGTGGTAATGTGTGTGGTGTGGTTGTGTGTGTGTGTGTGTGGTGTGGTAATGTGTGTGGTTGTGTGTGTGTGTGTGTGGTGTGGTAATGTGTGTGGTTGTGGTTGTGGTTGTGTGTGTGTGTGTGTGGTGTGGTAATGTGTGTGGTGTGGTTGTGTGTGTGTGGTGTGGTAATGTGTGTGGTGTGGTTGTGTGTGTGTGTGTGTGTGGTAATGTGTGTGGTGTGTGTGTGTGTGTGTGTGGTAATGTGTGTGGTTGTGTGTGTGTGTGGTGTGGTAATGTGTGTGGTGTGGTCGTGTGTGTGTGTGGTGTGGTAATGTGTGTGGTGTGGTTGTGTGTGTGTGTGTGTGGTGTGGTAATGTGTGTGGTGTGGTTGTGTGTGTGTGTGTGTGGTGTGGTAATGTGTGTGGTGTGGTTGTGTGTGTGTGTGTTGAGATGGGTGGACTGCCTCCTGCCCTACATCGTTTTTTATTACTTTGATTCATTCACTTGATTAGATGGGTTTGGTTCACTGCACTGAGCTCTTTTTTCAGCCTCTAGTGTGTCTTTATCATTGCTTTGTAATAAGGACACAAACATGGAAACAAAAATGCACGCACACACAAACACATAAACACACACACACGTTGTGGGGACTAACAAAATGTCTCCAGTTGGTCAAATTTTTGTTAGTTTACTATTCTTGTGTGGACTTCTGGTCCCCAGAAGTATAGTTAAACACACACGCTCACACACACAGCCTGCATAGTAAACACTTACGCTCCTACATCATGGCATGTAAAAATGTCCATAAATGCTGATGGTAATGCTGATGGTCATGACATGATAATCACATTATTAACGGAGTTGACCTTCAGCTAATAACACAAATTTTCAATTATTTTTATCTCCACCCGGGACAGAACTGGGTAAAGAAATGTAGTGATGCACCCATTATAAATGTTTATTAATGCTAGTATAGTTTACCAATAGTTGATCTTTAAAAAATAAAGTGCTACTGTTACAGCCTGATCAACCCCAAACATTGACCCTTAACCCTGTACAATATCGTCACAGTTTCAGGTCAATTATTTCCTGTTTGTTCTGGATATTTCCAGCTTTTTCATGTCGGATCCAGTAACCCCTAGCAACCATTCCAGGTCACACAATCCGATCCACAGGCCCTATTTACCCATGATGCTTCGTTCTACCCCAGCAGGTCACCTCGAAAGCCACAGCGGAACCCCTGCGGATGACAACATGGCTTTGACAACTTCCTGTGAAGTCCCTGATTCAATAATCCTTCTGAAAGGTGGTGGGGGGGTGGTTGTGGGTTGGACTGTTCCATTGGGGGTTGGAAGTGGAATAGACGAGTCCGTTGGGGGGTTGGAGGAGAAGAGGGTTAGAGGAGGAGGTGGCTGGACAAGTATGTTGGGGGTGAGGGGAAGGGGGTGAGGTCCGCTCCACCACTTGCCTCAAAATGAAAAGGTATTTAATGAAATGACTGTAGATCTATAGGAATGGAGGGGATGTTTGCGTGCATGGTAATCTGGGGCCTGTTGTGCACGCCGTGGGCCCTGTCACAGCATATGACTCTCAGGCCGGAGCAGAAAACAGCTGTGCTTATGAATGCTGTTTAGAACGACTTCTACTACTTTGCTTTAGGCACGGCATGTGTCCCAAATGGCACCCTATTCCCTATGTAGTGCACTATTTTTGACCAGGGCCTATAGGGAATAGGGTTTGGGAGACACCCAAACTGTCTAGGCACTGGGTTGAGCCAAAAGCCAAAAATGGATTCAGAGCTCCAGGTGCTTTTCCCTTTATAAAAACAAGTGTTTGAAACAGAGAGGGTGGTAGAGGCAGAGCACCCTCATCACTCTCCACCACATGGCCTGAAACGGCACCCTTTTGTTTCTCTCCGTAGCCCACGCACTTTCAATATTAAAATAATAAATCATTAGATTTTTCCATTAATGATGGTGGATTAATTGATTTTAAAGTTATTATATTTAATTAATTAATTAATTATTATTATTATTATTATTCAACAACAGAACAACACAGCAAGAGTAAGTACACAAACAAAAGGTAATTCAATCCTCCCAACCCCCCAAAAATAAAACTTTTATTAAAACAATGACAAATTACTCAATAAAAATAATAAATACATTAAATTAGAAAATAATAATACTAATAATGACAAATTACAAGAGAGACCAACATATACACAAAACATTACATACAGTACATTACAGAGAGACAATCGCTACATTTATTTATTTTACTAGGCAAGTCAGTAAAGAACAAATTCTTATTTTCAATGATGGCCTAGGAACAGTGGCTTAACTGCCTGTTCAGCGGCAGAACGACAGATTTGTACCTTGGGGAATTGAACTTGCAACATTTCGGTTACTAGTCCAATGCTCTAACCACTAGGGTACCCTGCAACTCCATCAATCTACAAGCTCACATCTACCAACCCCAATGGAAGTGTTTCCATGTAGTCCAGGAAGGATTGCCATATTTTCACAAAGTAGTTGAATTTATTTCTTAAAGCATAGGTAATCTATTCCATAGGAATATACTTATTCTTTTCAGAGAGACATCATGTAGTTGAGAGAGGGGAATCTGACTTCCATGTCAAAGCAACACGTTCTGTACACTTGACGTTGAAGTTTTTCCTCAAATTCACATTTGTAAAGTTACCCAGAAGGCATATTTAAGGGGGAAAGGGACCTCCATAATAAAGGCCAGGGTATCACAAACTTCATGCCAGAAGGTTTGTAATTTAGTACACTGTTTAGTAGAATGCAAAAAAACTGCCTTCCGTTGTTCCACATTTGTGATATTTCAGGGTGATATCTATGTAACCTCTGAGGTGTCAGATAGAGTTGGTGGAGGAAGTTGTAATGTAGAAGTCTATATCTAGAGTTGATGGTCGCTGACACACTATCTTGGCATAGGTCCGACCATAGACCCTCATCAATTGTAGTATTCAAATCGGATTCCCATCGCTCTCTTGACTTATGTACATCTGGTTTTGGGCATTGTTGCATTAGTAATGAGTACACTCTGGATATAAATCTATGTGTGTCATGGTTATCATGGAGTAGTTGGTCAATACTTGATAGATTTGGTAAAGTCATATCTCCAAGAATGCTTCCGAGAAAGTTTCTTAACCCCCTCTATATAACAATGTACTAAATGCATCATTCACTTCTCATGCCTATGTTGAAACATTTTGTTATCCGAGATCATTGGCAGGAGTCTGTTTTACCACAGGGGTGTTTTGGGTGACAAGTCTTGTTTCAGACCAAATAACTTACGAATTTCAAGATCTTACTAAATTGATGGTACAGGTATTTCTTGTTTTTGTTGATATAGTCTTGGGGTTCCACTTGTAGATAATATTACTCCCAACCTCTTCATTAAGAGCAAACATTTCCATCTGAATCCAAGAAGGGGCTGGTTCAGTTTCAAATAAGAATGACATGAATCTAATTTGCGCTGCCCAGTAATGCATCTTGAAATTTGGTAGGCAGAGACCTCCAAGACTATAATCCCATGTTAATTTGTCCAAGTTCACCCTTGGAGTTTTACGGTTCCATACAAATGGTCTTATGGTCTTGTTAAGGGACTTAAAGAAACTCTCAGGTAGGGATTATGGGTAAAGATTGAAATCATTTTAGGCAGGACATTCATCTTAATACAGCTAATTCTCCCAAATAATGTGAGAGGCAGATCTCTCCATCTGTTCAAGTCATCCACCACCTTCTGAACCAGGACAGAGTAGTTAAGCTTGAACACATTTCTTAAGTCATCATCAACTGTGATTCCTAGACATTTAAACCCCTGTGGTGACCATATGAAGGGACCTGTTTGTTCACAGATGCTATAGTCAAAGCGAGTCAGTGGAAGTATTTCACTTGTGTCCATGTTGACTTTGTAACCTGATATAGAGCTGTAAGTACTCAGAGCGGAGAAAAATAATGTTGTCTGTGAACAATGAGATCTTGTATGTTATCTGGCCCACCTGAAAGCCCTTTATGCCAAGATCTGTTCTAACAGCTTCTGCCATGGGTTCTATGGCTAGCACAAAAGGAGTGGGGAAAGTGAACAGCCCTGTCTACTCCCTCTAACGAGTGGGAATGTGGCTGACATCATGCCATTAGTGGAGATCTTGGCTTGCAGTTTATGGTATAAAGTCTTAACGCAGTTGACAAACGAAGGACCAAAGTTAAATTTAGCAAGGACCTTGAATAGGTATGGCCACTCCAGCCTATCAAAGGCCTTTTCTGCCTCTAAAGATACTGCTATACTAGGATCGCTCCTCACACTGGCCATGTAAATTACGTTGAATAACCTATTGGGGGAGGATCATTTCTATATAAAGCCTGTTTGATTGGTGTTAATCAGGTTTGGAAAATATTGTCCTAATCTAATAGCCATCGCCTTAAAGATGGATTTATAGTTGGCATTGAGGAGCGAGATCGGCCTATAGGAAGAGCATTGTAGAGGATCTTTATTTTTTTAATGTACAGTATAACTGTTATAATAGCCGTGGAAAAGGCGTCCGGTAGACTCTGCGTCTCAGCAGCTACATTTAGAACATCCATCAAGAGAGGAATATGCAAATCCTTAAACTCCTTATAAAACTCTGGGGGAAAGTCATCGTCTCCTGGTGATTTGCCGGATTGCAGAGAGGAAATTGCCTTTTCGATGTGTGTTTTTGAAAAGGGGATATCTATTTCGTTTTGGTCTTCTGTGTTGTGAGACACTTAACCTTTCTGTGTTTCAATAGAGTTGATGGTTCTGAAATTCTCCTCAGGTCTCATCTGCCAGACCAAGACTTTGTGTGTTTACTCCCCCAATTCATAATATCTTTGCCTAGTTCTAAGAATAGCCTTTTCAGTTTTGTAAGTACTTTGGGTATTATATTTGCCTTTTTTATTCACCAATGAGCAGTATGTTTCTTTAGAGCCAGATGTTTTGTGTTCTTTTTGTAGTATTGTGATTTCATTATTTAATTCAGCAGTAAATTTGTTCTTGAGAGTTTTAATATAGAAAATTATTTGACCCCTAAGAAAGGCCTTTAATGTATCCCAGAGTACAAAACTATTGAGAGAGGGCGGACAGTTTGCTTCACAGAAAAACGTAATTTGGTCTCTGATAAATTGACAAAATTCTGCCTGTTTCAAAAGAGTTAGGTTTAGGCGCCATCTATAGGTCCCTTGAACTCCATCCGGCATCCAAACAGAAAGTGTGAGGGGAGAATGATCTGAAATAGTTCTGGATAAATACTTGGTTTCCACAACTCTGTGGGTTACCTGTGCTGATAGGAGAAAATAATCAATCCGGGTATGAGAGTTATGCGGACAGCTCCACTCTATCTTGAGGGTGGAGCTGTCTCCATGTGTCTTTCAAATGTAAGTCATAAATTATAGATAGCATTTGGCTGACTTAGTCAATGAGATAAGAGTGTTCCCTGAAATTCAGTACCCTGAGGAATATATCTTGAATAAACAATGATCATTATAATTAGGTGCATATACATTAAGCAAGGCCCAAGATTCAGAATATATTCTTCTATGGACCACTACGTAACGTCCCAGTGGATCAATAATTGTTTTTGTTACACAGAAGGGTAAATTCTTATTAATCAACACAGCTACTCCCCGTGTCTTTGTGTTATATGAAGAGGCAAAGACCTGTCCTACCCATTCCCTCTTTAACCTTTTATGTTCTGCCCCTGTTAGATGTGTTTCTTGTATAAACGCAATATCAGTCTTTAGCTTTTTCAAGTACATAAGGACTCGTTTTCGTTTAACAGGTCCGTTCAGTCCATTTACTATCTTAGCCATATTGTTCACTCAGTACATGAACGCAGTTAACCCACTGTTCCCAGGCCGTCATGTCAGGAGTATGTCCAATAAGGGTGTGGGATATTCTATTGCCTATTTTCGGTGAGCCTGTAGTCAAAGTCATATTATAAAGCGAAAACAAAACAAACAATTCCCCTCCTCCCCCCCAGTGCTGTTCTTGAACAGGCCCAGCACAAATCCTACCTGTAGTGGAGCTACGCTCCCAGCGTCGCTATTCCTAAATAAACATTTTAGCCAACTGTGCTGAGATGGAGCAGCTGAACTCAGCCGTTTTCAAGTTAAATTGTGTTGTGAGGGAGTCATTGTCTTCTTTGATCATTTTGAGGATGTGAGCTAGCCTAGCTTCTTCCTGGGGTGTCATGGTGCCATCTTGGGATTCCGACAAGGCCATGGTCAGAGGTTCTTTCTCCGTCGTTACTTGGTCTGTTTCGGTGCTCCCTTGCCTTTTTCCCCTTGCCTTAGGATAAGTTTGTTAAAGATTTTTCGGTAGCTCTCGGTCAAGGTTCTTCCTAGCTTCACTGCATCACGTGACCCCAGATTTCCACGTTTTTAGTATGCGTTTTTCACAATGAGTGGTGAGAAGAGAATCGCCCAACCCATTGGGTATCTCAGTACACTCCCATATGCCATGTCTTGAAATATGCAGACAGACAGATTAAAAGTTATCCCCAAAAGATATCCCCAATACTTCTGACAGTAAACTTTCTAGCTCTGCCCACAACTTTCAGACTTTATAGTATTCCCAGAACAATTCTCAGCCTGAGAACCAAAGCAGTACATCTCCATTCACCCAGTACTTTCCCACCATTGCGCATTGCAAGCATACAAAGGTTATCACATATATACAGTAACCATGGCATTGTTGTAGCCCCAGGGTAACCCCAACACATGGGTGATAAGTTTTACACTTAAAACATGACTCTGCCGGTGTGCTGTATAATTAGTGAATTTGGTCTCTTGTATAATAAATTCAATACTGTAGTTTATACTGGATTAAGCATTATGCTCCACCTTTTCCTCCATCTTGTGCCAAAATCTGTTCTTTTAAGTCTTGGTTCGAATAGTTTATCTTTTTCTCTAAGAGATTGTCATTTGGATGTGCTCTCCCTCAGGTAAGGTCACCATACATAAAACCAGTGTCTTCCCTCAGGTAAGGTCACCATACATAAAACCAGTGTCTTCCCTCAGGCAAGAACACCATACATAAAACCAGTGTCTTCCCTCAGGTAAGGTCACCATACACAAAACCAGTGTCTTCCCTCAGGTAAGAACACCATACATAAAACCAGTGTCTTCCCTCAGGCAAGAACACCATACATAAAACCAGTGTCTTCCCTCAGGTAAGAACACCATACATAAAACCAGTGTCTTCCCTCAGGTAAGGACACCATACATAAAACCAGTGTCTTCCCTCAGGTAAGGACACCATACATAAAACCAGTGTCTTCCCTCGGGTAAGAACACCATACATAAAACCAGTGTCTTCCCTCAGGTAAGGACACCATACATAAAACCAGTGTCTTCCCTCGGGTAAGAACACCATGCGCATATAAAACTTTCAATCACTTGTCACCCAGTACCTCAGTACTGACTGGTTCATAATTTGACGCGCTGCACAGTGGGACGAAGATCATCCAGACGCAGTGGTCAGTCACTCTTGGCAAAATCTGTTCTTTTTAAGCCTTGGTTCGAATAGTTTATATTTTTCTCTAAGAGATTGTCAGTTGGATGTGCTCTCTGCAAGGTTTTGTATATCTTCCATATCATATGAACATCATTTTCTGACTCAAATAAGATTCCCTCAAGATTGCTCCGACATTTTGTGATATGAAAGAATCTACATTGGTCAGTCCAAAATGACTTTTTATTTCTGTCATGGAAACAAATGTACAGTTGAAGTCAGAAGTTTACATACACCTTAGCCAAATACATTTAAACTCAGTTTTTCACAATTCCTGACATTTAATCCTAGTAACAATTCCCTGTCTTAGGTCAGTTAGGATCACCACTTTATTTTAAGAAAGTGAAATGTCAGAATAATAGTAGAGAGAATTATTTATTTCAGCTTTTATTTACTTTCTTATTCCCAGTGGGTCAGAAGTTTACATACACTCAATTAGTATTTGGTAGCATTGCCTTTAAATTGTTTAACGTGGGTCAAATGTTTCGAGTAGCCTTCCACAAGCTTCCCACAGTAAGTTGGGTGAATTTTGGCCCATTGATTTGCACTTTTCGCACCAAAGTACGTTCATCTCTAGGAGACAGAACGCGTCTCCTTCCTGACCGGTATGTCGGCTGCGTGGTCCCATGGTGTTTGTACTTGCGTACTATTGTTTGAACAGATGAACGTGGTACCTTCAGGCGTTTGGAAATTTTTCCCTTGTGGACTTTTTTTTCTGAGGTCTTGGCTGTTTTCTTTGGATTTTACCATGAGGTCAAGCAAAGAGGCACGGAGTTTGAAGGTAGGCCTTGAAATACATCCACAGGTGCACCCCCCAACTGACTCAAATGATGTCAATTAGCCTATCAGAAGCTTCTAAAGCCATGACATCATTTTCTGGAATTTTCCAAGATGTTTAAAGGCACAGTCAACTTAGTGTATGTAAACCTTTGACCCACTGGAATTGTGATACAGTGAATTATAAGTGAAATAATCTGTCTGTAAACAATTGTTGGAAAAATGACTTATGTCATGCACAAAGTAGATGTCCTAACCAACTTGCCAAAACTATAGTTTGTTAACAAGAAATTTGTAGAGTGGTTGAAAACAGTTTTAATGACTCCAACCTAAGTGTATGTAAACTTCTGACTTCAACTGTTTTTCCTGTTACCAAGTCATTTACGCTTTCTATGCCTTTAGTTTTCCATGTGGACCAATTTATCGATGAATTCTGAAAAGCTATCCAAGGATGTTTCCATAAGGTTGTATTTTTAGGAAGTGATATTAGATCTTGTAAAATACGTTTCTTCCATATCGTTATAGTGTTCTTAACTATGACGTTGTTAATGTTCTTAGCTCCATCCTGTGAAAACAGACATTTAAAAAGATTCTGGGGATGAGCATGTTCATCTTCAATATGTACCCATTGTTCCTTTTTAGTCCATTTAACTATATGTCACAAGTAAAAGCCTTGGATAGCGAGTTGATACAATTCCAAGTCTGGAAGGTTAAAACCACCCTCAGATTTAGATGTAAACATGTCCTTTTTATTCTATGAATTTTATTTGCCCAGGTGCAGGTGTCCAGGTGTAGGTGTCCTGAAGGGCAAGTAGTTTACCCCCAGTGATGCGTTGTGCAGTCCTCACTACCCTCTGGAGAGCCTTACTGTTGTGGGCGGAGCAGTTGCCGTACCAGGCGGTGATACAGCCCGACAGGATGCTCTCGATTGTGCATTTGTAGAAGTTTGTTCGAATTTCTTCAGCCTCCTGAGGTTGAAGAGGCGTTGCTGCTGTTGCGCCTTCTTCACCACGCTGTCTGTGTGGGTGGTCCAATTCAGTTTGTCCGTGATGTGTACACCGAGGAACTTAAAACTTTCCACCTTCTCCACTACTGTCTCGTCGATGTGGATAGGGGGGTGCTCCCTCTCCTGTTTCCTGAAGTCCACGATCATCTCCTTTGTTTTGCTGACATTGAGTGAGAGGTTATTTTCCTGACATCACACTCCGAGGGCCCTCACCTCCTCTCTGTAGGCCGTCTCGTCGTTGTTGGTAATCAAGCCTACCACTGTAGTGTCGTCAGCAAACTTGATGATTGAGTTGGATGCGTGCTTGGCCACACAGTCATGGGTAAACAGGGAGTACAGGAGAGGGCTGAGAACGCACCCTTGTGGGGCCCCAGTGTTGAGGATCAGCGGGGTGGAGGTGTTGTTTCCTACCCTCACCACCTGGGGCCGGCCCGTCAGGAAGTCCAGGACCCAGTTGCACAGTGCTGGGTCGAGACCTAGGGTCTCAAGCTTAATGACGAGCTTGGAGGGAACTATGGTGTTAAATGCTAAGCTGTAGTCGATGAACAGCACTCTTACATAAGTATTCCTCTTGTCCAGATGGGTTAGGGCAGTATGCAGTGTGATTGTGATTGCGTCGTCTGTGGACCTATTGGGACGGTAAGCAAATTGGAGTGGGTCCAGGGTGTCTGGCAGGATGGAGGTGATATGATCCTTGACTAGTCTCTCAAAGCACTTCATGATGACGGAAGTGAGTGCTACGGGGCGATAGTCATTTAGCTCAGTCACCTTAGCTTTCTTGGGAACAGGAACAATGGTGTTCCTCTTGAAGCATGTGGGAACAGCAGACTGGGATAGGGACTGGTTGAATATGTCCGTAAACACACCAGCCAGCTGGTCTGCGCATGCTCTGAGGACACAGCCAGGGATGCCATCTGGGCCAGCAGCCTTGCGAGGGTTAACACATTTAAATGTTTTCCTCACGTTGGCTGCGGTGAAGGTGAGCCCGCAGGTTTTGGTAGCGGGCCGTGTCGGTGGCACTGTATTATCCTCAAAGCGAGCAAAGAAGTTGTTTAGTTTGTCTGGGAGCAGGACGTCGTGGTCCGCGACGGGGCTGATTTTCTTTTTGTAGTTCGTGATTGACTGTAGACCCTGCCACATTCCTCTCGTGTCTGAGCCGTTGAATTGTGACTCTACTTTGTCTCTATATTGACACTTAGCTTATTTGATTGCCTTGCGGAGGGAATAGCTACACTGTTTGTACTCAGTCATGTTTCCAGTAGCCTTACCCTGGTTAAAAGCAGTGGTTCGCGCTTTCAGTTTTTGCGCGAATGCTGCCATCAATCCACGGTTTCTGGTTGGGGAAGGTTTAAATAGTTGCTATGGGTACCACATCACCAATGCACTTGCTAATAAACTCGCTCACCGAATCAGCGTATACATCAATGTTGTTGTCAGATGCTATCCGGAACATATCCCAGTACACGCGCGCTCGAAGCAATCTTGCAGCATGGAATCAGATTGGTCAGACCAGCGTTGAACAGACCTGAGCACGGGCGTTTCCTGTTTAAGTTTCTGTCTGTAGGCTGGGAGCAACAAAATGGAGTCATGGTCAGGAAGTTGCATCACGGAAGTTGGAATAACATTGATCCAGGATTTTTACCAGCCCGGGTGGCCTTCTTAGACTCAACAACTCTGAAGCAATTATCAGCGACAACAAATAACCAATAAAAACAGAGATCACCCAAGAATAAATATTAGATTCTGTTAAAACGTTCACTTGGAGAAAAGCACCAGGAATGGATGGCTTTCCCATATTTACACAAATGACAACAGACATGTGACTCAATTCAGTACTTCCTAGTTCCATGTATCAAACGGTTATTTCAGTTATATTAAAACCAGGAAAATCTGGAGAGTCCCCCTGCTTATTATAGACCCATAAGTTTAATAAATTGTGACAATGAAAAAACAACAAAGCTTATATGCAATAGAATGGCAAAAGTCTTACCAGACTTGGTACAGTACATATAAGTCAAACACAAATAAGAACAAGAACATGTTTCAGTTTAATACAATACACAAAAAAACAAGATATAGATTTATCAATAATGGCTGTTTATGCCGAAAATACTTTTGACCATCTTGAATGGCCTTTTCTATTCAAATCTTTGGAAGCTTTCAACTTTACAGCTGGAATAATAAATGTAATAAACATTTTGTTTAAATATCCTAAAGCAAAAAGATACACAAAACAATACATTATCTGATGAAATTGCTTTAGAAAGGGGCACAAGACAGGGATGTCCCCCCTCTCCTCCCTCCTGTTTGCACTGGCAATTGAACCACTTGCAGAAATAATTAGACCCAATTGCAACAGGTATCAGTATAGGT
The DNA here is from genome assembly GCA_030435695.1 of Brachymystax lenok tsinlingensis. NCBI lineage: Eukaryota > Metazoa > Chordata > Actinopteri > Salmoniformes > Salmonidae > Brachymystax > Brachymystax lenok. Next base: position 10,722,598 of record CM059797.1, on the reverse strand, counting down.
AAAAATGAATATAAACTAAACTTATTTGCAGATGATCTCCTGATATACCTGACTAATATTGATGAAAACATTTTCAGAATACTCAAAAATCTCAGGATATAAAATTAACATGAGAAAACAAGTATAATAATGCAATATAAAAAAGAATTCATGATCTACAGCACTCCTTTAAATGGACCACAAAAATATGAAATAGTTAGGATGCTTAATAACAAAAATTGAATAATCTTCCCATAAATCTTACAGGTACAGTAAACCTATTTAGAATAGCATGGCTAACAAAGTTTTTGTATTTATTTTAGGTTATAATTACCCCCGTATGTAATACGTATGTAAACTAGATTGTTCTGTATTTCATTTTCAATAAATTAGCAAACATTTCTAAAAACATGTTTTCACTTTGTCATTTTGGGGTATAGTGTGTGGATGGGTGAGAAAAAAAAAATGAATCCATTTTGATTTCAGGCTGTAACACAACAAAATGTGGAATAAGTGAATACCCCCGGTTTTAAAAACATCATGGTGAAATCCCTGAGTGGTTTCCTTCCTCTGAGCCGACAAAGTAAAAATCTGTTGTTCTGCCCCTGAGCAAGGCAGTTAACACACTGTTCCCTGGGCGCCGAAGAAGTGGATGTCGATTATGGCAGCCCCCCTCTCTCTGATTCAGAGGGGTTGGGTTAAATGCGGAAGACACATTTCAGTTGTACAACTGACTAGGTATTACCCTTTCCCTATTCAATGTCTGTATTTTTTACCCATCTACCGATAGGTGCACTTCTTTGTGAGGCATTGGAAAACATCCCTGGTTTTTGTAGTTGAAACTCACTGCTCGACTGAGGGATCTTACAGATAATTGTATGTGAGAGGTACAGAGATGAGATAGTCATGTTAAACACTATTATTGCACACAGAGTAAGTTCATGAAATTTACGTGACTTGTTAAAACCTCTTAAGCATTCTCAATTACCAGTGGGTCGCTAGCGGGCTCATCCCGACACTACCAGCGAAAATCTAAAGCGCCAAATTCTAAATCCGATAGTTGAATTATTAAACATCCAGCAATATACAAGTGTTCCATACTCATCAAAAGCTCTGTTTCTTGGCAATATCACAGCGTTGTCAGATTTCAAAAAGGCTTCACGGCGAAAGCAGCACATTCATTTGTTTGAGGCTAGCACCTCACATATTTTCCAATAGCCATGTATCGATTAGCCATCATGGCACACACATAACACATTTCACAGCGAAAACAAATCAATTACCTGTTGAAGAACTTCTGCTGAGGTCATCCTAAGTGTCCAACGAAGACAATCCATGGTTCTTTTGTTAGAAAAAGTAACGTCTTTTATCCATAAATCCTCCATTTGGTTCATGAGTTATAATCAGAAACGACAGCCTCCACTCCTCCTTTGAAACGCAGCGCCAACTCGTTCAAATTATACCTATAAACTTGTCCAAAAACAATCAAACATAGTTTTAAATGTATCCTTAGGAACACTTTTACGTATATTTACTATTATAAATCAGCCGAATATAAACTGAACGCTAAAGGCGATAAATAAGGCACTGCGCGCCTTCTCGTGTAGCGCCAATCTGAAGAGTTTTCAGAACGTGGTGTCCCATTGCCATGCTGTTTATCAATGGTCGAAATTCATCCAAGATGGAGTAAAACACCGTCTCGTGGTTGATGACATCATAAGGAAGCGACGTGCACTGCGTTCATATGCCTATATATGGTCATTTTCGATAGGGAGGGGTTCCAAAATGAGCAATGTGTCAAAATGACTTTTTCCAGGACAGAGATTCCTCAGGGTTTTGCCTGCTATATGCGTTCTGATTGACCCACAGACAAATGGTTAACAGTTTTGGAAAATTCAGAGTGTTTCCTATCCAGTGGTAAATATATGCATATCCCATTTTCTGGGCCTAAATGGGAGGCATTTTACTTTGGGCACGCCAGGCTCTCCAAAACAGTCACCTCTGCTGCTGGAGCTTGTGAGGTTTAAGCACCTTCTTACTCCTGAACTTAGGCTTGCCATAACACTTATTGTTTCAAAACATTTCAGCTTGATATGTATGTTTTTTTACTGCTTTTTCATGTTGTTGTCGGGGTAAGTTCCTTGTTCCTTGTCAATCATTGGCTTATTGGTGAAATTTTACTTGGAGGGCAGAGGTAATCTCCTCACAAACAATTTCTCATATAGTAGTGGCCAACTCTTTCTGCTGTCTGGTGTTGAGGGCCGCCATGTTCCTACAGTTGAATTGTGGACAGACAAAGTCTAGCTGCTGGAGCGTAATAGACCTGCAATTGTGTGTGTGTGTGTGTGTGTGTGTGTGTGTGTGTGTGTGTGTGTGTGTGTGTGTGTGTGTGTGTGTGTGTGTGTGTGTGTGTGTGTGTGTGTGTGTGTGTGTGTGTGTGTGTGTGTGTGTGTGTGTGTGTGTGTGTGTGTGTGTGTGCATTTGTGTGATGTGTGGTAGGAAAACATTTCAGTGGAAGAGTTGTGAATATGACTTTATTTTCCGTATATAAACTACTTATTGAGGAAACTCATTGAGAAAACATTGAGGATTTGCACGTCCCCCCTCCTTATATAATGGCCTTGGACCCCGGCCCAGTTCTGGTTCTTTCTTCCCTGTTGCTAGGGCGTGTAATGCACTTTCAGAGTTCCAGGATGCCTGACACATGCAATTATTGTCCTAACAGTCTAATCAGCTGATGGTATTACAGGGGGACGGGGACGTTTAGGTTCCAGGTCAGAGGAGAGGATGTGGGGAAGTGTTCTGAAGTCTCAGCTCTGACCTTTTCATTCTCTGAGGCCCCATCAGGAGTCAGTCCATAAGGAGGGGCTGAGTCACAAGTGTCCCAATCACTCCTGAGAAAACGAAAGGGATTTGACTAAGCAGCAAATGCATGTTTAATGACCTAATTCCTAATTGGGTTAGGGTTAGTGTTCCTAATTGGGTTAGGGTTAGTGTTCCTAATTGGGTTAGGGTTAGTGTTCCTAATTGGGTTAGGGTTAGTGTTCCTAATTGGGTTAGGGTTAGTGTTCCTAATTGGTTTAGGGTTAGTGATCCTAATTTGGTTAGGGTTAGTGTTCCTAATTGGGTTAGGGTTAGTGTTCCTAATTGGGTTAGGGTTAGTGTTCCTAATTGGGTTAGGGTTAGTGTTCCTAATTGGGTTAGGGTTAGTGTTCCTAATTGGGTTAGGGTTAGTGATCCTAATTGGGTTAGGGTTAGTGTTCCTAATTGGGTTAGGGTTAGTGTTCCTAATTGGGTTAGGGTTAGTGTTCCTAATTGGGTTAGGGTTAGTGATCCTAATTGGGTTAGGGTTAGTGATCCTAATTGGGTTAGGGTTAGTGATCCTAATTGGGTTAGGGTTAGTGTTAGGGTTAGAATTAAGGGTTAGGGTTGAGCCAGGGCGTGGACATGAAGCTAGAGAAGCTGATGATTTGATGACATCATAGGTGGACACAAAGAGAGAGGTGGTTTGTCAATTCCTCCACAATATGTAGCTGATTGATTCAGTGATCACAAGGTAAGAGAACACAGAACTGTACCTTTGTCCTGGTGGTCGTACTCCCTGTATCTCTGATGACAGTTTAACCGACGAGTGTCTCCCACACAGAGACACAATACACTACTACTGTTCTAAGTTGGTGGTCTCCATGACTACAGCAGTGCCCTTCCATCCTAGCCCAATCCTTTTAGAGGAGTCAAGGGTCGCTCTCTCGCTCTCAGAACTACACGAAAATCAACTGCACCCAATCTCCCAGTCCCAGCGGATAAAGTAGCCTCTCAATTTTCCAGTACACAGCACAAGCTCTCTTCACTTTATCTCTCATCTGCTATCTTCCCAGGCGGTTTCTGTATAGTGGTATATGGGGCTGGAAGGGAGGCTGATAGGTAGACTAGAAAGATAAAAAAAGCTCTCAACATCTTTACAAGGCTCAGTGGGCTGATTGAACAAGGTCAGATACCCTGGGATACGAGCAGTTAGTGATGAGAAGAGAGGACATTACATGAAATTAGACTCTTCAAAACGTGGGAGGAAACAAACTGTTCTTCTCCTCCTCCTCCTCCTCCTCCTCCTCCTCTTCATCACCTCATTAAATTATTATGGATCTATGGATGAAAGAATAGAGGAGAAAAGAGGAAAGGAGGGATAGATGGTGGGAGGGAGAGAGAGAGTGTCCACTACCATTGTTCTGGTTGACTAGAGAGAAAGGTAATTCAATGAAACCAGAAAACTAAGCAATGCATAGAATTGCAGAGTTGCTTTTCTTTTGTATGTAGCAACAATAACAAAAACGAATCATTCCAACATTGAAATAAAATCCAGAAATTGTATATTATGCCAGGTAGGAGCTGGGTAACAGCAACTCAAAGTAAAACTTACTCAGGGATTTATTCAATATCATATTTAGTTTCTGGTTATTGAATGAAGTAAGATAAAAAGTATTATTATGATACCACTTCTGGCAGTTAGTTAATTAGATTCTATTTCCACAGTTTTAATGCTGTCTCGTTAACTTTCAGCTTGAAGACACAATTAATCACCGGTACCACACAATGCTTTCGAACAAATGCCCGCTCATAACTTTCATAACATTAGACTCCATTAATTCCACTGCCCCTTTTTTTATCTTGGTAGGAGTGGAAGTTTCATCCACTTAAAAAAATGAAGCTTAGTTATAATAGATCTGCCGACTTCAATCAGGATATCATCCTGGCCCTGCACACCAGGGATGGAGAGTAGAAAGCCTTTAGGGTTCTGAATACCATCTGGAACTCCAGATGAGCCATAATGCTTTCAATTCAATTCAATAAGATGCTTTTCCCTAGTCTGGCAAACACTAAATCCTCCAGACCTCAGAGTCTGGAAAGGCTCTTTTGATGTTGTCGCCACGATACGTTGATTGTGAACAGGGCTGTGTTTTTACTGATTGGTTGTCCTCTGTGTCTTTCTCACTGAAACACCCCATAGGCACAGCAACACACAGCCACCAATGTACCCACCTAGGTAGAATAATGATGATAATGTACCCATATGGTCAGAATAATGATGATAATGTACCCATATGGTCAGAATAATGATGATAATGTACCCATATGGTCCGAATAATGACAATAATGTACCCATCAATCAGAATAATGATGATAATGTACCCATCTAGTTAGAATTATGATGATAATGTACCCATCTAGTTAGAATTATGATGATAATGTACTCATCTAGTTAGAATAATGATTAAATGTACCCATCTAGTCAGAATAATGATGATAATGTACCCATATGGTCAGAATATCTATGATAATGTGCCCATCTAGTCAGAATAATGAAGATCATGTCTGGTTACTCTCTACCCATCTAGTTAGAATAATTATGATAATGTACCCATCTAGTCAGGAAAATGATGATAATGTGCACATCTAGCCCGAACAATGATGATAATGTGTAAATCTAGTCAGAATAATGATGATAATGTCTGGTTACTCTCTACCCATGTAGAAAGAATAATAATGATAATGTACCCATCTAGTCAGAATAATGATGATAATGTACCCATCTAGTCAGAATAATGATGATAATGTGTCCATCTAGTTAGAATAATGATGATAATGTACCCATATGGTCAGAATAATGATGATAATGTGCCCATATGGTCAGAATAATGATGATAATGTGCCCATCTAGACAGAATAATGACAATAATGTGCCCATCTAGTCAGAACAATGATGATAATGTGCCCATCTAGTCAGAATAACGACAATAATGTGCCCATCTAGTCAGAATAATGATGATAATGTACCCATATGGTCAGAATAATGATGATAATGTACCCATATGGTCTGAATAATGACAATAATGTACCCATCAATCAGAATAATGATGATAATGTACCCATCTAGTTAGAATTATGATGATAATGTACCCATCTAGTTAGAATAATGATGATAATGTACTCATCTAGTTAGAATAATGATGAAATGTACCCATCTAGTCAGAATAATGATGATAATGTACCCATATGGTCAGAATATCTATGATAATGTGCCCATCTAGTCAGAATAATGAAGATCATGTCTGGTTACTCTCTACCCATCTAGTTAGAATAATTATGATAATGTACCCATCTAGTCAGGAAAATGATGATAATGTGCCCATCTAGCCCGAACAATGATGATAATGTGTAAATCTAGTCAGAATAATGATGATAATGTCTGGTTACTCTCTACCCATGTAGAAAGAATAATAATGATAATGTACCCATCTAGTCAGAATAATGATGATAATGTACCCATCTAGTCAGAATAATGTTGATAATGTGTCCATCTAGTTAGAATAATGATGATAATGTGCCCATATGGTCAGAATAATGATGATAATGTGCCCATCTAGACAGAATAATGATGATAATGTGCCCATCTAGTCAGAACAATGATGATAATGTGCCCATCTAGTCAGAATAATGACAATAATGTGCCCATCTAGTCAGAATAATGATGATAATGTACCCATATGGTCAGAATAATGATGATAATGTACCCATATGGTCCGAATAATGACAATAATGTACCCATCAATCAGAATAATGATGATAATGTACCCATCTAGTTAGAATTATGATGATAATGTACCCATCTAGTTAGAATTATGATGATAATGTACTCATCTAGTTAGAATAATGATGAAATGTACCCATCTAGTCAGAATAATGATGATAATGTACCCATATGGTCAGAATATCTATGATAATGTGCCCATCTAGTCAGAATAATGAAGATCATGTCTGGTTACTCTCTACCCATCTAGTTAGAATAATTATGATAATGTACCCATCTAGTCAGGAAAATGATGATAATGTGCCCATCTAGCCCGAACAATGATGATAATGTACCCATCTAGTCAGAATAATGATGATAATGTGTCCATCTAGTTAGAATAATGATGATAATGTGCCCATATGGTCAGAATAATGATGATAATGTGCCCATCTAGACAGAATAATGACGATAATGTGCCCATCTAGTCAGAACAATGATGATAATGTGCCCATCTAGTCAGAATAATGACAATAATGTGCCCATCTAGTCAGAATAATGATGATAATGTGCCCATCTAGTCAGAATAATGACGATAATTTGCCCATCTAGTCAGAACAATGATGATAATGTGCCCATCTTGTCAGAATAATGACAATAATGTGCCCATCTAGTCAGAATAATGATGATAATGTACCCATCTAGTCAGAATAATGACAATAATGTGCCCATCTAGTCAGAATAATGATGATAATGTGCCCATCTAGACAGAATAATGACGATAATGTGCCCATCTAGTCAGAACAATGATGATAATGTGCCCATCTAGTCAGAATAATGACAATAATGTGCCCATCTAGTCAGAATAATGATGATAATGTGCCCATCTAGTCAGAATTATGATTTTAATGTGCCCATCCAGTCAGAATAATAATGATAATGTGCCAATCTAGTCAGAATAATGATAATAATGTGCCCATCTAGTCAGAATAATGATGATAATGTGCCCATCTAGTCAGAATAATGATGATAATGTGCCCATATAGTCAGAACAATGATGATAATATCTGGTTACTCTCTACCCATCTAGTTACAATAAAGATGATAATGTACCCATCTAGTCAGAATAATGATGACAATGTGTCCATCTAGCCCGAACAATGATGATAATGTGCCAATCTAGTCAGAATAATGATGCTAATGTCTGGTTACTTTCTACCCATGTAGATAGAATAATGATGATAATGTACCCATCTAGTTAGAATAATGATGATAATGTGCCCATCTAGTCAGAATAATGACAATAATGTGCCCATCTAGTCAGACCAATGATGATAATGTGCCCATCTAGTTAGAATAATGATGATAATGTGCCATATGGTCAGAATAATGATGATAATGTGCCCATCTAGTCAGAATAATGACAATAATGTGCCCATCTAGTCAGAACAATGATGATAATGTGCCCATCTAGTCAGAATAATGATGATAATGTGCCCATCCAGTCAGAATAATGATGATAATGTGCCAATCGAGTCAGAATAATGATAATAATGTGCCCATTTAGTCAGAATAATGATGATAATGTCTGGTTACTCTCCACCCATGTAGATAGAATAATGATGATAATGTACCCATCTAGTTAGAATAATGATGATAATGTTCCCATCTAGTCAGAATAATGACAATAATGTGCCCATCTAGTCAGAACAATGATGATAATGTGCCATCTAGTCAGAATAATGACAATAATGTGCCCATCTAGTCAGAATAATTATGATAATGTGCCCATCTAGTCAGAATAATGATGATAATGTGCCCATCTTGTCAGAATAATGACGATAATGTCTGGTTACTCTCTGCCTATCTAGTCAGAATAATGGTCGGAAATAGTCTGAAGTATGGGTGGCAGGTAACAGTTAGAGCATTGCTCTTTACCCATCTAGTCAGAATAACGATGATAATGTCTAAAGTCTCAGTAGTTTTCATGCGCTCCATCGAATATAGTTTTTTTTAATGTGTTTTTATGTTTTTGTAAAATCAATATAAGTATGAAAGAAAATATATCAGATCCTATGGTCCCTGGAGCCCTATGGACCCCGGAGCCCTATGGACCCTGGTCAACTGTAGTGCACTATACAGAGAATAGGATACCATTTGGGACACATCCATGGTGTGGATTTATTGAAACCCGTTGTTGATTAATTAATCAGATCAAAACATTTTGATTGGTATCTGATCTCTCCACTATGCAGATGAGATGAGGTGAGATGTGAAGACGTTCCATTTGTTTTATTATTTATCTGTTTGGGGGTAGTGAGTTCTGCAGACACAAATCAAACCTACACACCCTTGGATAGACTGAGGTGAGAGTAAGCACCCACAAACTCTCCCTGATGTACCATAAAACATATATAAATCAGATTCCTGTCTTTCTTCAAGGCTCCATGGCGTTCAGGAAATCTAATTCGGAACATAATCGGCTCCTAAATAGAGCAAATGAATTTCATCGTCTGTCACTTTGCGAATTTACGAGGATCTTGTGATGCGTTTAGGACTGTGTGTGTGTGTGTGTCTGGTTTGAACGCTAAAGTGAAAAAAGCATTGCAATGTTCTGAAAGCCAGCATGGTTCAGTACAGTACAGTACAGTACAGTACAGTACAGCAGGTAGCCTAGTGGTTAGAGCGTTGGACTTGTAACCGGAGGGCTGCAGGTTCAAATCCCGAGCTGACAAGGTAAAAATCTGTCGTTCTGCCCCTGAACAAGGCAGTTAACCCACTGTTCCCGGCGCCAAGACGTGGATGTCGATTAAAGGCAGCCCCCGCACCTCTCTGATTCAGAGGGGTTGGGTTAAATGCGGAAGACACATTTCGGTTGAAGGCATTCGGTTGTACAACTGACTAATAATGGTGACTTTGATCTTCTGGGAAGAGAAAGTGGAATGAGTGTGTGTGTTTTCTAAGATAAGTTTGGACACACCTGCTCATTCAAGGGTTTTTCTTTATTTTTACTATTTTCTACATTGTAGATAAATAGTGAAGACATCAAAACTATGAAATAACATATGGAATCATGTAGTAACCACAAAAGTGTTAAACAAATAAAAATCTATTTTATATTTGAGATTCTTCAAAGTAGCCACCATTTGCGTTGATGACAGCTTTGCACACTCTTGGCATTCTCTCAACCAGCTTCATGAGGTAGTCACCTGGAATGCATTTCAATTATCAGGTGTACCTTGTTAAAAATACATTTGTGGAATTTCTTTCCTTCTTAATCCATTTGAGCTAATCAGTTGTGCTGTGAAATGGTAGGATTGGTATACAGATGTAATGTACCCATATGGTCAGAATAATGATGATAATGTACCCATATGGTCCGAATAATGACAATAATGTACCCATCAATCAGAATAATGATGATAATGTACCCATCTAGTTAGAATAATGATGATAATGTACTCATCTAGTTAGAATAATGATGAAATGTACCCATCTAGTCAGAATAATGATGATAATGTACCCATATGGTCAGAATATCTATGATAATGTGCCCATCTAGTCAGAATAATGAAGATCATGTCTGGTTACTCTCTACCCATCTAGTTAGAATAATTATGATAATGTACCCATCTAGTCAGGAAAATGATGATAATGTGCCCATCTAGCCGAACAATGATGATAATGTGTAAATCTAGTCAGAATAATGATGATAATGTCTGGTTACTCTCTACCCATGTAGAAAGAATAATAATGATAATGTACCCATCTAGTCAGAATAATGATGATAATGTACCCATCTAGTCAGAATAATGTTGATAATGTGTCCATCTAGTTAGAATAATGATGATAATGTGCCCATATGGTCAGAATAATGATGATAATGTGCCCATCTAGACAGAATAATGATGATAATGTGCCCATCTAGTCAGAACAATGATGATAATGTGCCCATCTAGTCAGAATAATGACAATAATGTGCCCATCTAGTCAGAATAATGATGATAATGTACCCATATGGTCAGAATAATGATGATAATGTACCCATATGGTCCGAATAATGACAATAATGTACCCATCAATCAGAATAATGATGATAATGTACCCATCTAGTTAGAATTATGATGATAATGTACCCATCTAGTTAGAATTATGATGATAATGTACTCATCTAGTTAGAATAATGATGAAATGTACCCATCTAGTCAGAATAATGATGATAATGTACCCATATGGTCAGAATATCTATGATAATGTGCCCATCTAGTCAGAATAATGAAGATCATGTCTGGTTACTCTCTACCCATCTAGTTAGAATAATTATGATAATGTACCCATCTAGTCAGGAAAATGATGATAATGTGCCCATCTAGCCCGAACAATGATGATAATGTACCCATCTAGTCAGAATAATGATGATAATGTGTCCATCTAGTTAGAATAATGATGATAATGTGCCCATATGGTCAGAATAATGATGATAATGTGCCCATCTAGACAGAATAGTGACGATAATGTGCCCATCTAGTCAGAACAATGATGATAATGTGCCCATCTAGTCAGAATAATGACAATAATGTGCCCATCTAGTCAGAATAATGATGATAATGTGCCCATCTAGTCAGAATAATGACGATAATTTGCCCATCTAGTCAGAACAATGATGATAATGTGCCCATCTTGTCAGAATAATGACAATAATGTGCCCATCTAGTCAGAATAATGATGATAATGTACCCATCTAGTCAGAATAATGACAATAATGTGCCCATCTAGTCAGAATAATGATGATAATGTGCCCATCTAGACAGAATAATGACGATAATGTGCCCATCTAGTCAGAACAATGATGATAATGTGCCCATCTAGTCAGAATAATGACAATAATGTGCCCATCTAGTCAGAATAATGATGATAATGTGCCCATCTAGTCAGAATTATGATTTTAATGTGCCCATCCAGTCAGAATAATAATGATAATGTGCCAATCTAGTCAGAATAATGATAATAATGTGCCCATCTAGTCAGAATAATGATGATAATGTGCCCATCTAGTCAGAATAATGATGATAATGTGCCCATATAGTCAGAACAATGATGATAATATCTGGTTACTCTCTACCCATCTAGTTACAATAAAGATGATAATGTACCCATCTAGTCAGAATAATGATGACAATGTGTCCATCTAGCCCGAACAATGATGATAATGTGCCAATCTAGTCAGAATAATGATGCTAATGTCTGGTTACTTTCTACCCATGTAGATAGAATAATGATGATAATGTACCCATCTAGTTAGAATAATGATGATAATGTGCCCATCTAGTCAGAATAATGACAATAATGTGCCCATCTAGTCAGACCAATGATGATAATGTGCCCATCTAGTTAGAATAATGATGATAATGTGCCATATGGTCAGAATAATGATGATAATGTGCCCATCTAGTCAGAATAATGACAATAATGTGCCCATCTAGTCAGAACAATGATGATAATGTGCCCATCTAGTCAGAATAATGATGATAATGTGCCCATCCAGTCAGAATAATGATGATAATGTGCCAATCGAGTCAGAATAATGATAATAATGTGCCCATTTAGTCAGAATAATGATGATAATGTCTGGTTACTCTCCACCCATGTAGATAGAATAATGATGATAATGTACCCATCTAGTTAGAATAATGATGATAATGTTCCCATCTAGTCAGAATAATGACAATAATGTGCCCATCTAGTCAGAACAATGATGATAATGTGCCATCTAGTCAGAATAATGACAATAATGTGCCCATCTAGTCAGAATAATTATGATAATGTGCCCATCTAGTCAGAATAATGATGATAATGTGCCCATCTTGTCAGAATAATGACGATAATGTCTGGTTACTCTCTGCCTATCTAGTCAGAATAATGGTCGGAAATAGTCTGAAGTATGGGTGGCAGGTAGCAGTTAGAGCATTGCTCTTTACCCATCTAGTCAGAATAACGATGATAATGTCTAAAGTCTCAGTAGTTTTCATGCGCTCCATCGAATATAGTTTTTTTTAATGTGTTTTTATGTTTTTGTAAAATCAATATAAGTATGAAAGAAAATATATCAGATCCTATGGTCCCTGGAGCCCTATGGACCCCGGAGCCCTATGGACCCTGGTCAACTGTAGTGCACTATACAGAGAATAGGATACCATTTGGGACACATCCATGGTGTGGATTTATTGAAACCCGTTGTTGATTAATTAATCAGATCAAAACATTTTGATTGGTATCTGATCTCTCCACTATGCAGATGAGATGAGGTGAGATGTGAAGACGTTCCATTTGTTTTATTATTTATCTGTTTGGGGGTAGTGAGTTCTGCAGACACAAATCAAACCTACACACCCTTGGATAGACTGAGGTGAGAGTAAGCACCCACAAACTCTCCCTGATGTACCATAAAACATATATAAATCAGATTCCTGTCTTTCTTCAAGGCTCCATGGCGTTCAGGAAATCTAATTCGGAACATAATCGGCTCCTAAATAGAGCAAATGAATTTCATCGTCTGTCACTTTGCGAATTTACGAGGATCTTGTGATGCGTTTAGGACTGTGTGTGTGTGTGTGTCTGGTTTGAACGCTAAAGTGAAAAAAGCATTGCAATGTTCTGAAAGCCAGCATGGTTCAGTACAAATCTTCTGGGAAGAGAAAGTGGAATGAGTGTGTGTGTTTTCTAAGATAAGTTTGGACACACCTGCTCATTCAAGGGTTTTTCTTTATTTTTACTATTTTCTACATTGTAGATAAATAGTGAAGACATCAAAACTATGAAATAACATATGGAATCATGTAGTAACCACAAAAGTGTTAAACAAATAAAAATCTATTTTATATTTGAGATTCTTCAAAGTAGCCACCATTTGCGTTGATGACAGCTTTGCACACTCTTGGCATTCTCTCAACCAGCTTCATGAGGTAGTCACCTGGAATGCATTTCAATTATCAGGTGTACCTTGTTAAAAATACATTTGTGGAATTTCTTTCCTTCTTAATCCATTTGAGCTAATCAGTTGTGCTGTGAAATGGTAGGATTGGTATACAGAAGATAGCCCTATTTGCTAAAAGACCAAGTCCATATTATGGCAAGAACAGGTAAAATAAGCAAAGATAAATATTTTTTTATTTAACTAGGCAAGTCAGTTAAGAACAAATTCTTATTTACAATGACGGCCTACCACAGCCAAACTCGGACAACGCTGGGCCAATTGTGCGCCGCCCTATGGGACTCCCAATCACGTCCGGATGTGATGCACCCTTGATTTGAACCAGGTACTGTAGTGACATCTCTAGCACTGAGATGCAGTGCCTTAGACCACTGTGCCAGCTCAAAAACGACAGTCCAGCATTACTTGGTCAGTCAATACCGAAAATTTCAAGAGCTTTTAACGTTTCTTCAAGTGCAGTTGCAAAAACCATCAAATGCTATGATGAAACTGGCTCTCATGAGGACCGCCACAGGAAAAGACGACACAGAGTTACCTCTGCTGCAGAGGATAAGTTCATTAGAGTTACCACCTTCAGAAATTGCAGCCCAAATAAATGCTTCACAGAGTTCAAGTAACAGACACATCTCAACATCAACTGTTCAGAGAAGACTGCGTGAATCAGGCCTTCATGGTCGAATTGCTGTAAAGAAACCACTACTAAAGGACACCAATAAGAAGAAGACACTTGGTTGGGCCAAGAAACACGAGCAATGGACATTAGACCATAGGAAATCTATACATTGGTCTGATGAGTCCAAATGTGTGATTTTTGGTACCAACCACCGTGTCTTTGTGAGACGCAGAGTAGGTGAACGGATGATCTCCGCATGTGTGGTTCCCACCGTGAAGCATGGAGGAGGAGGTGTGATAGTGTGGGGCTTCTTTGCTGGTGACACTGTCTGTGATTTATTTAGAATTCAAGGCACACTTAACCAGCATGGCTACCACAGCATTCTGCAGCGATATGCCATCCCATCTGGTTTGGGCTTAGTGGGACCTTCATTTGATTTTCAACAAGACAATGGCCCAACACACCTCCAGGCTGTGTAAAGGCTATTTGACCAAGAAGGAGAGTGATAGAGTGCTGCATCAGATGACCTGGCCTCCACAATCAACCAACCTCAACCCAATTGAGATGGTTTGGGATGAGTTAGATCACAGAGTGAAGGAAGCAGCCAACAAGCAGCCAACAAGCATATGTGGGAACTTCAAGACTGTTGGAAAAGCATTCCATGTGAAGCTGGTTGAGAGAATGCCAAGAGTGTGCAAAGCTGTCATCAAGGCAAAGGGTGGCTACTTTGAAGAATTTAAAACACTTGTTTTGTTATTTTTGTTATGTGTTATTTCATAGTTTTGATGTCTTCACTATTATTCTACATTGAAGCATGAAAGAAAAACAGCAACACTCAGCTTGATTGTTTTAAAAGAGATTATCAATATAGTTAGAATTTTTTTAAACTGCAACTGCTAGTATTGTTTGCATTAAATAATCATTACTAGAACAAATTATTATACTGTACAATAATAGATACATGTATTTGAATTGGAGCCAAAATAATTTACATTTCAGTGCAGTTATGAACCGTCAACAACAACTCCTTAAAAAAGAAAAACATTAAAGAAAGACCTGTTTAATTGGACAAGATACATGGCATGAAAGAAAATACTAATCATTGAAATTCAGCTGTCAGGAACGGGTACTGGAACAAGTTACCAACGTCTCCATAGCCAGGTGGAACAATCTCATCTGTTGAGAGATGAGATGAAATTAGATTGTCATACAGGCAAAGTAAAAAAAATCCCAGCACTACAAGCACTACAGCACTACCACCAATCACAGCACTACAGCACTACCACCAATCACAGCACTACAAGCACTACAGCACGACCACCAATCACAGCACTACAAGCACTACCACCAATCACAGCACTTCAAGCACTACAGCACTACCACCAATCACAGCACTACAAGCACTACAGCACGACCACCAATCACAGCACTACAGCACTACCACCAATCACAGCACTACAGCCCGACCACCAATCACAGCACTACAGCCCTACCACCAATCACAGCACTACAAGCACTACAGCACGACCACCAATCACAGCACTACAAGCACTACAGCACGACCACCAATCACAGCACTACAAGCACTACAGCACGACCACCAATCACAGCACTACAAGCACTACCACCAATCACAGCACTACAAGCACGACCACCAATCACAGCACTACAAGCACTACAGCACGACCACCAATCACAGCACTTCAAGCACTACAGCACGACCACCAATCACAGCACTACAAGCACTACAGCACGACCACCAATCACATCACTATAGCACGACCACCAATCACAGCACTACAGCCCGACCACCAATCACAGCACTACAAGCACTACAGCACTACCACCAATCACAGCACTACAAGCACTACCACCAATCACAGCACTACAAGCACTACAGCACGACCACCAATCACAGCACTACAAGCACTACCACCAATCACAGCACTACAAGCACTACCACCAATCACAGCACTACAAGCACTACAGCACGACCACCAATCACAGCACTATAGCACGACCACCAATCACAGCACTACCACCAATCACAGCACTACAAGCACTACAGCACGACCACCAATCACAGCACTACAAGCACTACCACCAATCACAGCACCAGAAGCACTACAGCACGACCACCAATCACAGCACTACAAGCACTACAGCACGACCACCAATCACAGCACTACAAGCACTACCACCAATCACAGCACTACAAGCACTACAGCACTACCACCAATCACAGCACTACAAGCACTACAGCACGACCACCAATCACAGCACTACAAGCACTACCACCAATCACAGCACTACAAGACAATCACATGAAACATAAACATAACTGTAGAGTAGCAAGTCAAGTAAAACTGTACAGTACTAGTGTGCAAAAGCAAACAAAGTGGCTGGGTAGTGTTGTGTGTTATTGTGTGGTATTGTTGAAGGCCCGGATGGCAGTGGGAAAGAAGGATTTCATTCATATTGATATTATTGATTCATACTGAAAGTCATTATTTTTGACTCTCTCTTTCTCTGACAAACACAAGGAGATCTCTAACAAACACATACTACTAGGTCATCATTCTTACCTTAGCCGAGTGCTCCATGGTGACGGCCTACCTTGGATCCAGCGCTGGACACCAGATCCACGAGCCTGCCCATTCCCTTCACCGTCTTACCCTGAGGGGAAACAACGTTTCAGTGCTTTATCAGTCTTCATTTGGGTCCACAATAAATTGAAATGTTTTTAAAACACTTCAAACTGCTGTATCTCTTATCTCTCCTTCTCTCACAATGAATTAACGTTAACGTGTTAGCTACCTAAATGGTTTTGTGGGATACAGGGTTGGAAAATACCATGGCAGGTGAAATAGTCAGTGAAACATTTAGGCTATCGTTAACTGCAGCAGTTTGTCTTTAATAGTACTGTCACTCCAACAACACTGGCTATAGCCCACCTTGAACAATATAAAGAAGATGCAGGTAGTGAAGGCCTTATAGTTTATAAAGTCATTAACTAGCTAGCTTGCTGAACATACCTTGCTTGCTCCTTGTTGAAGATGCTCTCTCATCTCTCCATCCATGATCTGAGGAGACAGACGATTGTTGGGACCACAATTTTTGATTTGCTCAAAGTAATGACAACTTACTGGCTACATCAAACAAGAAGCAACATCTCTATTATATGAGCAGTCAGCTTCAACGATGACTGATGACTAACTACAAACGGGAAGACTGTACACTCTTCACGCCCCCTCAAAGATTAAAAGAAGTGGATTGGTCGTAACTGTATTGGTAGACAATTCTACACCTATCCAATGACTTTGCATCTTTGAGGGGAGTGAAGGAGGCTAGCTAATCAATGACAGCAAGATACCTCTCATTTCCAACAAGTTTAGCATAGGATATTGATTGCTTTGCTATCTAAAATCTAAAGAATTTTGACCTGCTGAAATTACTGCAATAATGTAAATATATTTTGATCACTTTTCATGTAATTTCGGCCAGCTAATATGCCTACCCACTGATCAAGCAACATCTGATAAAATGTGTGAACCTCTTTTATGAACGTTACTCGTTAGCTCCGGCGTACGGCTATTTGTAGACAAAATTAAAATCCGACCCACTTGTATTCATAACTACATTGCTGAAAGTAAATGACAACGTTATACTACTAGATTACTAATTAGCTATGAACATTTTGTCTACAAGTAGCCGTACGCCGGAGCCTATACATCATAGGTCCTGACATCCCACTGCTGGGTGAGTCACTTGACCTGGAAGATAATCTACACTAACGCTCAAAAGTTTGGGGTCACTTAGAAATGTCCTTGTTTTTGAAAGAAAAGCACATTTTTGGTCCATTAAAATAACATCAAATTGATCAGAAATACAGTGTAGACATTGTTAATGTTGTAAAGGATGCTCGATACATGACTTGTTACAAATCTTGGTCTATTTATTGAGGCTACCAGACAGCCCTTTTTCATGATTTTGTCTACAACACATTTTGATTATGGAATAATACATTTTAACCACAATTATTAATTTCAAGCAATTTTGACAAATCAAAAGACCAGTAGTAAGGCTTATGCTAGTAATTGTTGATTGATGCCCCATTGCTAGTGAGTTTGCAAAATAACCAGTTAATTTTCAATGACAGCAAGATACCTCTCATTTCCAACAAGTTTAGCATAGGATATTGATTGCTTTGCTATCTAAAATCTAAAGAATTTTGACCTGCTGAAATTACTGCAATAATGTAAATATATTTTGATCACTTTTCATGTAATTTCGGCCAGCGATTTTCGGCCAACTATTTTTTTGGGGGGCTAGATATTTATGGCTATCTTCTCTCCCAGGGGGTTCAAAGCTTGCGACCCTCCGGCGCACTGCACATGCACAAACGTTGCGCAAATGTAGCCTGTCATCGCAGCTGTAAATGGCGATGCATTTTCAAAAAGCAAGTTACAGAAATAAACTGCATTTTACACCTGCATTTGTAGCTGAAAGTCATTCATATTTCAAACAATATCAACTTCTCTGGAGTCCAGAGCAAGCACAATCACACGGCCTACCTATGTAGCGGAGGTTGCAGGATATGGTGGAAAGCACGGTCTGTCTGCACTGCGCAATATCACTTTGGAGAGCCGCTTTCCCACAGAATGCTCGTTGCCAGAACATGCATCTTTATCCCATAATATTGAAGTCAGTGTGATGTTACAGCTATCTTAAGACATATGTGAGGCGGCCTACGAGAACTTGTCGGATGTTGCGCCGACTCATTGTTGGGGAAAAGGTCAAAACGCAACAAAAACAGTTTTGATGGAAATTTTGATTTAGGCTGTTCTGGATACTTTAAACCCTTTAATGTAACGTAAAAATATTGTATGATTACCTAAGGAGAATAGTTAATTTCCACGTTTGTTTTACATTAGATAGCACCCTCAATTTGAAAACCCAAGCTCCAACTTCCCAGACCTGAGTGTCACAGCTGACTTGGCCCATTCAAGGAAACATGCTACAGATCAATGAAATCAGGCTGGTTCAGACAGAATAATTACCTAGCTAGTTAGTCATGTAGTATTATAACGTTGTCATTTACAATCAACAATGTAGTTATGAATACAAGTGAGTTGGATTTTCATTCTGCCATTGCACCACCATGCTGCCACAGCACCACCAGGTCAGGTTCCACATGCAGGCTGCCACAGCACCATCATGCTGCCACAGCACCATCAGGTCAGGTACCACATTCAAGGCTGCCACAACACCACCAGGTTAGGTCCCACATGCAGGCTGCCACAGCACCACCAGGTCAGGTCCCACATGCAGGCTGCCACAGCACCACCAGGTGTCTACAACAGGCTGCCATAGCATGTGCAAGGTCTCAAAAGGGCATCACTGGACTGAATTTAGTTATATTGTAGCCAAGATAACTTTCATATGTAACATTCTGTATGGAAATACATTAACAATACATTATACATGACACAACATTGTACATTTAGTGTCAATATTTAATGGAAACAACTACATATGTACACAGATGTATACAGTAGCATGTACATGCAGAAGCTAGGACACTGTAGAAAGGGGTTGCCTCGACAACGTTTCTATAAATCAGCCATGCAGAGACAACAAGTGTAAAATTATAATGGCTTCACTTATTATTCTATTAATGTTTCATGGACCTTCTGATGAGGCGAGGCCACTGGAGTTGAAACAATGTTCCCAAATAATGTTTCGCATGGACTGCTAAGAATGTACTACTGGGCAATGTTGCTAAGTACAAACAGCATGCAGCTATTCATTAGATATTCCACAAAAAACTGAACTGTTTGAAGAAATTTTAAAGCCTATAGAAGGCACAACCTCTGGGAGCATGCCTTCAGGTCTCAAGGAAGGCAATATAACGACAGCAAACAACACATACTGTACCAAGCAATCTTAAATCACAAGCACTCAGGTATGCGGCAGGGTAGCCTAGTGGTTAGAGCGTTGGAAAGGTTGCAAGATCAAATCCCCAAGCTGACAAGGTAAACATCTGTCGTTCTGCCCCTGAACAAGGCAGTTAACCCACTGTTCCTAGGCCATCATTGAAAAGAAGAATTTGTTCTTAACTGACTTGCATAGTTAAATAAAGGTTAAAAAATATGCATATGCGCACGCACACAATCTGTATGATGCAGCTGTGGTTGTAATAAATGAAGCATGCCATGTTGATTAGCTTTGCTGTAGTGTACTGTATGATGGCTAACATGCTGGTTGCTAGGCTACCAGTAACCCCTGGTCGCTAGGCTACCTGTAACCCCCTGGCCACTAGGCTAGAAGTTACACCCTGGTCACTAGCCTAGCAGGGGCTATGAGACACATACAGTACGTCACACAACCCCCTGGTTGTTAGCCTAGCAGTAACAGCTGGGAGATCCTGGTTTCTCTGTTCTGGCTGAGCTGATGTTCTGTAAACAGTCTCCATGTTGATCTGATGGCAAGTGTGTGTGTTGTAAAAGATGACAGTTCCTGTGTATTGATTAGTATTCTCAGCACTGTGACACACTCCACATCTTCAACGCTGCAGCATTCTGGATGCTCCTTAATTTCACAGACCATCTTACTGCTATAAAACAATTTCATTAAGACTCCTACTGTATGTCTTTGCTTCTAATGAGGATAGGAGGCTTGTCTGAATGTGGTATAAAAACATTTTGGCCGCAAACACACACCTCATTCTACTTCTCCACACTGCACTTTTCTCTACTCGTCTGTCTTTTCACCAGAACAGCCTGAACATTTCAGCAATGCAACCTTCTCCCATTTCTTTGCTATTACAGTTTGGGCAGGACCTCGACTGTTAGCACCACAACAAAGTCTTTCAGAGGCTTGTCTGTAGCAGATAGTTGCTGTCAGAGCCATGTCTTGGAAAATGTTAACATTAGAATGGTGTTAGCGATAGCATGAGACTAGACCAGTGAGACATGCAGGCTGAACAGCAACCCTGAATTAGCATTCTGGCAGTGGTGGAGAGAAAATACACAGACATTATTGTCACACCACGGCTCTGTGATAAGGATGTCTGGTGTCGTGACGGCCAGCGCCTCCCCACTCGTTTCTGTTCCTCCTTGAGAGAGCAGTGAGGGGGACAGTGGTGTTAAATTATCCTAAACAAGAACAAGAAACAACAGCTTTATGAAGGAGATTTAGAAAAAGATACCACATATTTATTCACCTCCCTCAATTCCCACAGCTCTAGAATGTTTGTGTTTAATCTCATTCTGTTCTGTATAACAACAGATAGACAGTCAAACTGGAAATCAGAGGGAGGGAGAAAGGGAACAAAGGAGGGTGCGAGTTAGAAAGCAAGGAAAGGAGGGAGGGAGGATGGAGGGAATAACAGGGGTAGGGATGGAGGGAGGGGGATGGAGGGAATAACTGAGGTAGGGATGGAGGGAGGGGGATGGAGGGAATAACAGGGGTAGGGATGGAGGGAATAACAGGGGTAGGTATGGAGGGAGGGGGATGGAGTGAATAACATGGGTAGGTATGGAGGGAGGGGAATGGAGGGAGGGGGATGGAGGGAATAACAGGGGTAGGGATGGAGGGAGGGGGATGGAGGGAATAACAGGGGTAGAGATGGAGGGAGGATGGAGGGAATAACAGGGGTAGAGATGGAGGGAGGGGATAGAGGGAATAACAGGGGTAGAGATGGAGGGAGGATGGAGGGAATAACAGGGGTAGGGATGGAGGGAGGAGGATGGAGGGAATAACAGGGGTAGGTATGGAGGGAGGGGGATGGAGTGAATAACATGGGTAGGTATGGAGGGAGGGGAATGGAGGGAATAACAGGGGTAGGGATGGAGGGAGGGGGATGGAGGGAATAACAGGGGTAGGGATGGAGGGAATAACAGGGGTAGGTATGGAGGGAGGGGGATGGAGTGAATAACATGGGTAGGTATGGAGGGAGGGAATGGAGGGAGGGGATGGAGGGAATAACAGGGGTAGGGATGGAGGGAGGGGGATGGAGGGAATAACAGGGGTAGAGATGGAGGGAGGATGGAGGGAATAACAGGGGTAGGGATGGAGGGAGGAGGATGGAGGGAATAACGGGTAGGTATGGAGGGAGGGGGATGGAGGGAATAACAGGGGTAGAGATGGAGGGAGGGGGATAGAGGGAATAACAGGGGTAGAGATGGAGGGAGGATGGAGGGAATAACAGGGGTAGGGATGGAGGGAGGAGGATGGAGGGAATAACTGAGGGGTAGGGATGGAGGGAGGGGGATAGAGGGAATAACAGGGGTAGAGATGGAGGGAGGAGGATGGAGGGAATAACAGGGGTAGAGATGGAGGGAGGAGGATGGAGGGAAAAACAAGGGTAGGGATGGAGGGAGGAGGATAGAGGGAATAACAGGGGTAGGGATGGAGGGAGGAGGATAGAGGGAATAACAGGGGTAGGGATGGAGGGAGGAGGATGGAGGGAATAACTGAGGGGGAGGGATGGATGGAGGGAAGAATGGAAGAAAGGAGGGATGGACACGGGTGGCAAACATGCACAAATACTCTCTCTCACACACAGATACACACGCACACATCACGCAGGGGGATTAGTGGCTAGTGGGTCGTGTTGTATTGACATCTACCTGGGTCAGTTTAGCTGTGTGTTTCTTTCTATCACAGTTTTAATCCCCAACAAGATTTCACGGTTTGAATTGGGGGCAGGTTAAGTTTAAACATTTATTCCGAATGGTTAAGGTGCTAATGGGTTAAGGGTTAAAGGTTAAGGGTTAAGGGTCAAGGTTTGGGATAGGGTTAAAACTAAAAAAATTGTGCATAGCACTGGAATTAAACACGGGACCCTCGGAGCTGGAGCTCGTGGGTTACGAGGAATTTTGAGGATCACCTCTGCATGAGTCGCTGCGTTAGAGTAGAGATGAATAGGAAACCACTGGAGCGTGGCTCAAAACAAGCAATTACAGAGCAAGAGGAAAGAATGAACACGGGATCCTCGGAGCCAGAGCTCGTGGATTACGCCCATCCACCATACCCACCCACATGCCTACTTGATGGTAATAGAGCTAACCATTGCCGGTTTTGAAGGCATCTCCTGACATCCTGGGGACCTGGACGAACGTCGAATATCACCTTGGTTCTCAGGTGAACTGGCTGTAATCCCTCAGTGTTTGGACAAGATAATTAGGACTCCATCCTCCTGTTTGTCTCTGTGTTTTTGTGTGTGTGTGTGTGTGTTCGTCCGTGCGTGTTATCTCCACAGAAGGTATTAGCCAGCAGAACAAACACAGAGTTTGAGGGATATTGAGGATCACCTCTGCATGGGTCACTGCGTTAGTCTAGAGATGAATGGGAAACCAGGGGGAGTAGGGATCAAAACAAGCAATTAAAGAGCCACAGGCAAGACCAGAGTACTGAGTACTTCTCAAAACTAATTGTATTAGCCATGCAACAAGTGGGAATCTTGTTACAATACCTGGCACTACCTCCTGTGCCGTTTAGGTCCATGCCTCTTGTTGGTAATTAAAACTGAGGTGTGTCTTACTGTATATCTTTTTTTTAACATAGATTGGTCCTCTGAGCCGAACAGGAAGCACTTTGAAGTTTTGTTTGTCTTCATGGTCATTCATAAATGCCTTGCATTAAACGACTGTCTTATTAGGCTCACACTCTTAGAACATAAAGTGCTATCTATAAACTGAAATGGTTCTTCGCCTGTCCCCATAGGTGAACCCTTTGAAGAACCATTTTGGTTCCAGTAGAACACTTTTGGGTTCCATTAACTTTTTCCACAGACGGTTCTACCTGAAAGCAAAAATGGTTCTACCTGGAACCAAAAAGGGTTTTCCTATGGGGACAGCCGAAGAACCCTTTTGTGTGAGAGCTCATTAGTGAAGAGCTCATTAGTGAAGCTGGAGGTGTAAACAGGAGCATCTGGTTCTTCCAGAGTCACCATCTGTGGTTCTCTTCACACATCTGGTTAATAGACCAACAAGCTATTATGACACTAGGCGAGACCCAAATGCAGACACAGAAGGCAGATGGTTGGAGTTTAAGATGTAAAATAAATCCAAAGGGACTTGGTAAGAGAAAAGTTGTGGACAGGCAAAAGGTCATAACCAGATCAGAGTCCAGGAGGTAGTGTCCAGAGTGGCAGGCAGGCTCGAGGTCAGGGCTGGCAGAATGGTCAGAGGAAAAACTGCTGGTAGGCTTGGACTTACAAGACGAACTGGCATAGAGAAGACGACCTGGCATACACTGGGGAAAACAAGCGACACCTGGAGGGGGTGGAGACAATAACGAGGACAGGTGAAACAGGTTCAGTTTAGGTATTAACTCCAAATTCTTAAGGTTAGGCATTAACTCTGAATGGTTAAGATAAGGGTTAAGGTTAGGCATTAACTCTGAATGGTTAAGATAAGGGTTAAGGTTAGGCATTAACTCTGAATGGTTAAGATAAGGGTTAAGGTTAGGCATTAACTCTGAATGGTTAAGATAAGGGTTAAGGTTAGGAAAAGGCTTAAAACAAAAATATCAAAAACAACTTTCTATCACTGGATTTTAACTTGCAATCTTTTGAACCAGAGACAGATGCTTAAATGATCCACCAACCCCAATGCCCTATCATAACCGAAACCTATTAGAACGTAACGGCGCTCGCTGTTGCCCCTAGTGGCCAGTTTCCACTTCATCTCCCAACGTCCTCAGACACAGATGGACATTGAATACTGACTTGTATCACGGGTGACCTAACTGATATAGACCTAGCTCCCAAAGGTTTCTGGATAGGGAATAGAGAATATAGTGGGTGGTATTATAAACCTACAGAACAGAAGAGTTACTTTGTTCTAGAATTCTGGACTCTAGAATTCAGTCCATTCTGGACATACTGACCCATCCTAGTTATAATGTAGGTCCGTCCGAGGTCTCCATTCATTCATTCATTCATTCATAGCTATCAGTTGTGATTTGATATGTAACAATGTGGTGCAAGTGTTGCACTGTAATCTTCCCCACACACACAGGGTTCAGACAAAACCAGCATAGATCTAAGTCTGTTTTTTTTACATTTTTAGCTCCAGACCTTTGGTAAATCACCTGGACTGGGCCAACAGTTATCAACAATACAGCAGACCTCATGATGTCCTTCACATCCTAATTGTCTCTTTCTATCTGAATTGAGGCAGCTAGTGTTCTGCTCAGAACGAGGTTGATGATGGATGGAGGGGATTTGTTCTGGCTTCATTTTTTTGTTTTGATGAAAAATATCCCCTGTCTGAGACAGATCATGGTTTAAACTGAGATGTGAGAAGAGCAATCAGTGTTTTATCCTCCAAACATTCCATGACCATCACATTCACATGCTATATTACTTTATAACACAATTGTATACACTGCTGTTTCTATCCTATCCTCTTCTCGCTGTTCTATTCTATTCCTGCAGGATGTGTGGCGATGGTCTGAGGCTTTCACACTGAACTCTGCTCTGCTATCTATTTATAAAACCCAGACATAAAAACAATATTATAAACATATTAATCACAGGAAATATAAATAAGGGGAAACCCCTTATGTTCAGAGGGTTAAAAACATTTCACCTCTATCCATCTAGCCCAAATATCCACTTGTCCCTGGGAGTCAGTGGTAAATGTGAGAGATCTGCAGCTGCAGAATAATCTAATGGCCCTCTGCTCTGCTCTTATTTGAATTATAGGGGCTGGTCCTGGATATGGTGGCTGTGTACGAGTGCTTCCCAAAAGGAACAAAATATCCCTATATAGTGCAGTACTTTTGACCCGGACCCAATTGCACATAGTGCAGTACTTTTGACCCGGACCCAATTGCACATAGTGCAGTACTTTTGTCCCGGGCCCAATGGGCCCATAGTGCAGTACCTTTGACCCGGTCCCAATGGCCCATAGTGCAGTACCTTTGACCCGGTCCCAATGGCCCATAGCGCAGTACTTTTGACCCGGTCCCAATGGCCCATAGTGCAGTAATTTTGACCCGGGCCCAATGGGCCCATAGTGCAGTACTTTTGACCCGGGTCCAATGTCCCATAGTGAATGTTATACAGGACAAGAAATCAATACATAACTCAATACATAACTCAAATCTAAGGAACCCAAATGTCAAATCAGTACTTAACTCAATCCTAAGGTCACCCAAATGTCAAATCAGTACTTAACTCAATCCTAAGGTCACCCAAATGTCAAATCAGTACTTAACTCAATCCTAAGGTGCTTTTTATGTATTCACCTGGCATGGCACGCCCGTCTTCTAGCTTCTGGCTGCTAGCTGGTGACAAATGTGTTCTGTGGTGCTCTAGGCTCATGACCTTGGCTGAGTGAAGGGTTTATCTGCTCTTACAATGAACGGACAGGTACCTTGTTTAAATCTGTGACCACTCACTGCCCGACCTAGTCTACATCGTGCTCTGCGTTAACCACAGGCCAGAAGGTAATCTTAGTGTACCTTCAGCAGCCCTCACTGCCCGACCTAGTCTACATCGTGCTCTGTGTTAACCACAGGCCAGAAGGTAATCTTACTGTACCTTCAGCAGCCCTCACTGCCCGACCTAGTCTACATTGTGCTCTGTGTTAACCACAGGCCAGAAGGTAATCTTACTGTACCTTCAGCAGCCCTCACTGCCTGACCTAGTCTACATCGTGCTCTGTGTTAACCACAGGCCAGAAGGTAATCTTAGTGTAACTTCAGCAACAATAAGGGTGTAATGTAATCATACTGCATAAGCAGTAGTATCCATGCTGTGGACATCACAACATAAGTTTGTATAATAGAAGGATGATTTCAGTATGACAGTGCTGTGGACACAATGACATCTGCTAAAATATCAAATCAAATGTGACAAATTTGATTTGTCACATGCGCCGAATACAACAGGTGTAGACCTTACTGTGAAATGCTGAATACAACAGGTGTTGACCTTACTGTGAAATGCTGAATACAACAGGTGTAGACCTTACTGTGAAATTCTGAATACAACAGGTGTAGACCTTATTGTGAAATGCTTACTTACAAGCCCTTAGCTAACAATGCAGTTTTGAGAAAAACAAGAGTTAAAGTCTAGAGGTGTGTTTTTCTTGAAGTCTGTTTACTGTTCAGGTCTGTGTACTACAGGCCAAGAGGTTACCATTAGAAAAAAGCATTCCAAAAGGGTTCTTCGGCTGTCCCCATAGGAGAACCCTTTTTGGTTCGAGGTAGAACCCTTTTGGGTTGCATGTAGAACCATCTGCAGAAAGGGTTCTACATGGAACTCAAAATGGTTCTATCTGGAACAAAAAGGATTCTACCTCAAACCAAAAAGGGTTCTTTAAAGGGTTCTCCTATGGGGACAGCCGAAAAACCCTTTACGTTTCTAGATAGGAACCTTTTTTGTTGTTGTGTATAAGCTATAGTTTATTGTTAGGTACACCACCCCTTTCACAGAAATGTCTCACTCCTACAGACAGTGAGTCACGTGGCTGTGGCTTGATTATAAAGAAGGCAGACAGGCATCGAGGCATTCAGTTATTGTTCGATTGAACTTTGAGCGTGGCATGATCGTCGGTGCCAGGCGTGCCGGTTCCAGTATCTCAGAAACAGCCGGGCATCCTGGACTTTTTACGCACAACAGTATCTAGGGTTTACCGACAGTCCTGTGGGCGAAAACAGCTTGTTGAAGAGAGGTCGAAGGAGAACGGCATGAATCGTGGAAGCTAACAGGCTGGCCACAAACAGGCAAATAACGGCGCAGTACAACAGTGGTGTGCAGAACGGCATCTGGGAACTCACAACTCGTGGTCCTTGTCACAGATGGGCTGTTGCAGCAGACGACCATACTGGGTTCCACTCCTATCAGCTAAAAACAAGAAGAAGCGGCTCCAGTGGGCCCGCGATCACCAACACTGGACAATTGAGGAGTGGAAAAACAATGCCTTGTCCGACGAATCCTGGTTCCTGTTGCGTCATGCTGATGGCAGAGTCAGGATGTGGCGTAAGCAGCAACAGTACATGGACCCATCCTTCCTGGTGTCAACGGTACAGGCTGGTGGCAGTGGTGTAACGGTGTGGGGAATGTTTTCTGGGCACCCGTTATGTCCCTTGATACCAATTTAGCAACGTTTCCATGCCACAAAGAATTCAGGCAAAGGGTGGTCCGACCTGGTACTAGATGGTTGTACCTAATAAACTCACTGAGTGTACAGTATATGACCATATTGGTAAGCATAGTGTATAAGGTATTGGAATGTTTGTGTCTCAACTGCTCTCACAACATATCACAATTACTTGTCAGCTCAGCTGCAGTCACATATCACAATTACCTGTCAGCTCAGTTGCAATCACATATCACAATTACCTGTCAGCTCAGCTGCAGTCACATATCACAATTACCTGTCAGCTCAGCTGCAGTCACATATCACAATAACCTGTCAGCTCATTTGCAATTACATATCACAATTACCTGTCAGCTCAGCTGCAATCACATATCACAATTATCTGTCAGCTCAGCTGCAGTCACATATCACAATTACCAGTCAGCTCAGCTGCAATCCCATATCACAATAGCCTGTCAGCTCAGCTGCAATCCCATATCACAATCACCTTAAGGATATTGTTCCTGCTGGGATAGAGATGTAAAAAGCATAACGTCCTCCCTGTCAGAGAGCTGTTGGCATTAAAATATTTATAACACATGAATTATTGACCGAACATGAATCAATTATTCTGGTTGAGGGGATTCAGAATATTCTGGTTGAAAATCTATCTAGCTGTCACGTTTTCCAAATCTAGTTTGAGCCCCCCGGGCACTCTGCAGAAATGCCCTTTTATGTCTTGTTGTTTTCCTGGTGTCTATCTCTATCTATCCAGACACAGGCATTCCCATTTCAAACACTCTCATTACATTTCCTAATATAATATTTTTTCTGTCTGGGCAGAAGTATATCTTGAAATATAAAATATTATCAGCGAACATCGTACCCATACTAAAATATCAATCTCTCGTTGTTAAGGACTCCTACTTTCTGATACACTTTACAATCTCGTCACAGAATGCACATTTTTCAGATGCAATTTCCTAATCTCAGATTTGAAATATAGTGGCGGAATTGCCTCAATATGCGGCTCTCCCACACAGATATAGAATTTTACCTCATAACTAAGATGTTTGTCATTTTTGTGTAGGCCCTATTGCCATGAGTTTTCAACAGCCCTTAAGAATGTTTTACTGCATGTGCCAGACAGCCTGGCTGAAATTCCAATATTCAGCTAAATATTCTTTTTTAATTCACCCTAAAAAATTATCAGGAGGTTTTCCGCCCAAGATACATATTTACCAATTCTTATTCTCCCTCCCATTTCTCCAACAGCACAATAACAACATTATGCCAATGCTTCTGACATCCACAGACAATAGTATGACTTTCTAGGCAGTTTGGACACACTGCACTTGCTTTCAACAGGTTCAGAACACCAGCCCGGAATGCATCTCAGCCAGTTCTGGGGGATTGGCAGTCGGGAAGATTACGATGATTCCGAGGTGAGCAAGAGGATGAGTCTACAATTCCCAGTAAAATCTGTGTGCAGCAGCTGTCCCAGAGTTGAGGTTTCAGAATAAACAAACGCCCTGGTGCTCTCATCTCCTCTCCTGGTCCCTCTCTCCTCTCCCCCTTGGTCTCTTCACTCTCTCCTCCCCTCAGTCCCTCACTCCTTTCCTTCCATGATACCTCTCCTCATCCCTCTCTCCCCTCATCCCTTTGTCCTATCTTTCATCTGAATCAGTTAGCTTCACCAGCCAAACCATCGTGACAGATTTTATTGTACACAATAAAGCAATAAGGCTACGTTGTGAATATGGTCACAGGTTAATGGTTTTTACTGACCACCCGCTGATTCAAATTACCAGTTTCATCATTGTGATCATAGACTGACACAAAACACAATTAAACTGCGTATTCGGCATGCATTCTAAGTGGTATGCTGACTGACAGAAGCTGTAGATAGATCCTAACAGGCTGGAATTTGACTCTCAGCTGTGTTTTAAACATGCACCACTGGGACGAACCAGCATCATTTATTCAGTCATTATCTCTCCATCTGTCCTGCACTGCATCCTACTCTTCCCTCTCTTTTTCATCCTTCCTTCTCTCCCACCTCCTCTTCTCATGCCTGTTCCATCTTCCCCCCTATAGAATAGAATACAACTTTATTGTCCATCCAGGATGGAAATTGTTCTTTGGTATCACTGTACATTAAAATGGTCACATACACATACATTGTCACATCACACACATTTAAACTGGTCAGTCCATCATACTGCATATGATGATGAGATCCTCTCCACCAGCTCAGATTACCAGACCAGACTGTCATATTGAACGTGAGGATCCTCTCCACCAGCTCAGATTACCATACCAGACTGTCATATTGAACGTTAGGATCCTCTCCACCAGCTCAGATTACCAGACCAGACTGTCATATTGAACGTGAGGATCCTCTCCACCAGCTCAGATTACCAGACCGGACTGTCATATTGAACGTGAGGATCCTCTCCATCAGTTCAGATTACCAGACCAGACTGTCATATTGAACGTGAGGATCCTCTCCACCAAGCTGCTGTACACCATCTCCAGAACATCCTGGGTGTCCCCCAACCCCTTCTATTTCCTGATTATCTCTCAGTGTATCCCACCATAATCCTGCACTGCCGTCTTCCCTTCCCATCCCATCCCTCCATTCTCTCTCCTCTTCCTCCTCCTCCTAAATGTTCCATCTTCCCCCTATCGTTGAGTGTATCCCAGCAGACCCACTGGGCAAACACTGGTTGAATCGACGTTCTTTCCACATCATTTCAATGAAATGACATTAGTGTTCCTAATGTTTGGTTAATTTGGGCTAGTTGGACTCATCAAATCAAATCAAATCAAATGTATTTATAAAGCCCCCCTTACATCAGCTGATGTCACAGAGTGCTGTACAGAAACCCAGCCTAAAACCCCAAACAGCAAGCAATGCAGGTGTAAAAGCACGGTGGCAAGGAAAAACTCCCTAGAAAGGCCAAAACCTAGGAAGAAACCTAGAGAGGAACCAGGCTGTGAGGGGTGGCCAGTCCTCTTCTGGCTGTGCTGGGTGCAGATTATAACAGAACATGGACAAGATTTTAAAATGTTCATAAAACAGGCAGAACAGTTGAAACTGGAGAAGCAGCACGGCCAGGTGGACTCGGGACATCAAGGAGTCATCAGGCCAGGTAGGCCTTGAGGAAAGGTCCTAATGCTCAGGTCCTCCGAGAGAGAGAGAGAGAGAGAAGAAAAAGAAAGAAAGAGAGAGATAATTAGAGAGAGCATACTTAAATTGACAGGACACCAGATAAGAGAAGAAATACTCCAGATATAACAGACGGACCCTGGCCCCCGACACATAAACTACTGCAGCATAAATACTGGGGGCTGAGACAGGAGGGGTCGGGAGACACTGTGGCCCGTCCGACGATACCTGGACAGGGCCAAACAGGCAGGATATAACCCCACCCACTCTGCCGAACCACAGCCCCCACACCACTAGAGGGATATCTTCAACCACCAACTTACCATCCTGAGACAAGGCCGAGTATAGCCCACAAGATCTCCGCCACGGCACCAGTAAGCCAGTGACTCAGCCCCCTGTAATAGGGTTAGAGGCAGAGAATCCCAGTGGAGGGGAACCGGCCAGGCAAAGACAGCAAGGGTGCAGCAATAGGACCTACTGAAGAGATGAGTCTTCAATAAAGACTTAAAGGTTGAGACCGAGTCTGCGTCTCTCACATGGATAGGCAGACTATTCCATAAAAATGGAGCTCTATAGGAAAAAGCCCTACCTCCAGCTGTTTGCTTAGAAATTCTAGGGACAGTAAGGAGGCCTGCGTCTTGTGACCGTAGCGTACGTGTAGGTATGTACGGCAGGACCAAATCGGAAAGATAGGTAGAAGCAAGCCCATGTAATACTTTGTAGGTTAGCAGTAAAACCTTGAAATCAGCCCTTGCCTTAATAGGAAGCCAGTGTAGAGAGGCTAGTACTGGAGTAATATGAACAAATTTTGGGGTTCTAGTCAAGATTCTAGGAGCCGTGTTTAGCACTAACTGAAGTTTATTTAGTGCTTTATCCGGGTAGCCGGAAAGTAAAGCATTGCAGTAGTCTAACCTAGAAGTTACAAACGCATTAATTAACTTTTCTGCATCATTTTTGGACAGAAAGTTTCTGATTTTTACAATGTTACGTAAATGGAAAAAAAGCTGTCCTTGAAACAGTCTTGATATGTTCGTCAAAAGAGAGATCAGGGTCCAGAGTAACGCCGAGGTCCTTCACAGTTTTATTTGAGACGACTGTACAACCATCAAGAATAATTGTCAGATTCAACAGAAGATCTCTTTGTTTCTTGGGACCTAGAACTAGCATCTCTGTTTTGTCAGAGTTTAAAAGTAGAACATTTTCCGCCATCCACTTCCTTATGTCTGAAACACAGGCTTCCAGGGAGGGCATCACTTATCACTTATCACTTATCATGTCTACTATATCTTGACATATGTCATTATGTAGAGGTCTTTCCTATGAAGGGTTAAACTTCATTTTCATTACTTGAAATGTAAAAAAAAAAACAACGTTTAATTGATAAAGAGAAGGTGTTCCTAATGTTTTGTACACTCAGTGTATCTTCCTCTGTTGTCGGAGCTAATCTTTACTCCGTCTGATGTTATCAACATTTTACTACTCTGCTTCAGTGTGTTCTACTGAGAGTCTGCTCTGTATCAAAACAGCACAAGTGACATCACTGCACAAACACAGGCAAGAAGGCAGGAACCTGGCCAGATATTATGTTATTTGGATTAGGGGATTTTCTCTGGAAACATAATCACATGATCAAAGGTTTTTGGAATCTTAGCCACAGTGTTTACATGGTCTTGTATAATGGATGCATTTACAGGGTATCTGTTTTGAATGTGTCTCAAAGAATTTTACATTGCATGGGAGTTACTCAGTCACAGGGTCAATCAAACTATGCTGAGCTCAGTTGAATGTTGCGTGGGCCAGTTTTCCGGACACCGCTTACGCCTATTTCAATGGAAATTTATTGAGCATGATTTGTAGTCCAGGATTAAAGAATGTGTCCAAGAAGCCTGGCCTCTTTGTTTAACTGTGACTCAATGATCATTTAATAACAGCTAGCTAGCCACCTCCTGGAAAAAATGGTTGCATTTTTACCAAAAAGGAGATATAAGAGGAACTTTCTGTAAACATGGATGAAGGAGTCAAGGTCTGGTTTGTGTATGTGGCTTCACTGAGAGGAAAAGGTTTTGGTACCAGAATGTTTTGGAGCTGTTGACCAACCCAGAGTTTATGGGGCTTTCTTTTGTAATACAAGTCAACAAGACTAGCGTTTCAAGCTAGTATCCAGCTTAAAGCTTAAAGTATCCAGCTACACCCCAACCAGTGTGTCTGGACACTTCATTTGGGAGCATACTGCTGTAGAATGGACTTAAACTTCGGAGAATTGGCAGACTGTTTTCACTAATCCCCAGGAAAGATCAAAGCATTCTACATGTAACCCCCTCCTAGAGTCTAAACCTGAGGGGGGTTACATATGGAATTGTTTTAAGGTGGTCATACCAAAGATCATTTAGATATTTGAATTTAAGACCCTTTAAGGTATAAAAAATATAAACTCAGCAAAAAAAGAAACATCCTCTCACTGTCAACTGCGTTTATTTTCAGCAAATTTAACATGTGTAAATATTTGTATGAACATAACAAGATTCAACAACTGAGACATAAACTGAACAAGTTCCACAGACATGTGACTAACATAAATGGAATAATGTGTCCCTGAACAAAGGGGGGGGTCAAAATCAAAAGTAACAGTCAGTATCTGGTGTGGCCACCAGCTGCATGAAGTACGGCAGTGCATCTCCTCCTCATGGACTACACCAGATTTGCCAGTTCTTGCTGTGAGATTTACCCCACTCTTCCACCAAGGCACCTGCAAGTTCCCGGACACTTCTGGGGGGAATGGCCCTAGCCCTCATTCAACAGGTCCCAGACGTGCTCAATGGGATTGAGATCCGGGCTCTTCGCTGGCCATGGTAGAACACTGACATTCCTGTCTTGCAGGAAAACACACACAGAACGAGCAGTATGGCTGGTGGGTCATGTCAGGATGAGCCTGCAGGAAGGGTACCACATGAGGGAGGAGGATGTCTTCCCTGTACGCACAGCGTTGAGATTGCCGACAATGACAACAAGCTCAGTCCGATGATGCTGTGACACACCGCCCCAGACCATGACGGACCCTCCTCCTCCAAATCGATCCCGCTCCAGACTACAGGCCTCGGTGTAATGCTCATGCTCAGTTGTGTTCTTATGCATAACCTAAACAGAAACGGAAACAATTTCCGGAGGACATCCTCCAACCTATCAGAGCTCATGCAGCATGAACTGACAGGTTGTTCACCCAATCAAAGGATCAGATAATGAATCTAGAACTGAAAGCATAAGCTACAGCTAGCTAGCACTACAGTGCATAACATGTGGTGAGTAGTTGACTCAAAGACAGAGAAAGACAATAGTTGAACAGTTAACAAATTAATTTCTTCAAAAATGAAGGAGAAGCGAGAGAGAGAGACAGATATTTCCTTCAATTTGTTTCACTTTCACTTAGCTAGCTAGTTTAGCCTACTCAAACACCCGGCTCAAACAGAGAGAGATGCTATGTTGGCTAGCTGGCTGGCTATGGCTATTCAACACTGGAACTCTTCCAAGTCAAGGTAAGCTTTTGGTTTTATGAATTTATTGGCGCTGGGGCCGCCGCCGGTGTAACTGCTTGTAGATTGTAAAAATCGAATCAAATTGTATTGGTCGTATACACTTATTTATTGCGGTTGTAGCGAAATGCTTGTGTTCCTAGCCCCAACAGTGCAGTAATATCTAACAATACACAACTATACAAACAAATATAAGAAGTAAAAGAATATAAGACATATAGAAAAATTAGGACAAGCAATGTCGGAGTCCGGAATATATATATATATATATATGATGGGCTGTATGGACAGTATATGGATAGAATATGTAGTATATCTGAAGAATAGTATATGTACAGCAATAGTTAGGATAGGCATTGACTAGAAAACAGTATATATATATCAAAAGTTTGGACACACGTACTCATTCAAGGGTCTTTCTTTATTTTTACTATTTTCTACATTGTAGAATAATAGTGAAGACATCAAAACTATGAAGTAACACAAATGGAATCATGTAGTAACCAACAAAGTGTTAAACAAATAAAAATATATATATATTTGAGATTCTTCAAAGTAGCCACCCTTTGCCTTGATGACAGCTTTGCACACTCTTGGCATTCTCTCAACCAGCACCATGAGGTAGTCACTTGGAATGCATTTCAATTAACAGGTGTGCCTTGTTAATTTGTGGAATATCTTTCATTCTTAATGTGTTTGAGACAATCAGTTGCATTGTGACAAGGTAAGAGTGGTATACAGAATATAGCCCTATTTGGTAAAAGACCAAGTCCATATTATGGCAAGAACAGCTCAAATAAGCAAAGAGAAATGACAGTCCATCAATACTTTAAGACATGAAGGTCAGTCAATTCAGAAAACCATCAAGCACTATGATAGAGAGAGAATTATTTACTACCATTTTATATTATTATTTGTTATTGTTTATAATTTTATTACAATGTATATTGTATGCATTGTTGCTTTGGCAATATTGACACAATGTTTTTCATGCCAATAAAGCAGCTTGAATTTGAATTTGAGAGTGAGAGAGGGAGAGAGGTAGTGATTATAGGTTGTGATTATAGGTTGTGATTATAGGTAGTGAGTGAAGGGACAGATAGAGAAGGGTTTGAAGAGGCCTTGATGATTCCAAAGATATGACTTCTGAGCCAGATAAATAATTACTTTAGCCCACATCTTTCCTCGTAATACATCAACAACAGAGTGTGCACGTGAGGACAGGCTCGTACCACGGTGGTCGAACAATGCCCTCTATTCACCAAGCGCCAGAGAGGGGATTAGGGGGAACGCACGACTCTCTCACTGTTAAACGTTCTCTCTCTCTGGCCTGAACTATCATCATGCCTCAATAACCTCCAGAACAATCTGATCCCTCTCAACCGTCCCATAATCAACTAGGACAACAACCAACAACACCAACACTTCAGTTTGCACCTTGTGACAGCATGAGAGGTTCCGGATCTTTAAGTTGCGCAAGTTCCCCGTAAACACCACTTCAACAGTCTCTTCAGTAAGTAGGTGAGTTTAATTATTAACAAAAGGTTTACAACTTAAATCTCTTCAGCTCAAAAGTAACTTCATCTTCTTTGTTTCACAAAGGTACATGTCCTTTCCCCCAGCCACACCCAACAACAGTCTCTCACACCCATTATTAGAGCCTGCTGCTGGTCTCATTAGCTCCAGCTGTACTCTCAGGCAGCCTGGGTTTTGTAGTCCTTCACAGACGGCCATCTTGCTCCAGCCATCTGAGGGCAATGTATCTGCCCTCTAGAACACGCCCTCTCATGATGCCACAACCTCTATAACGGTTTAAAGCATATAGCCAATGTGAGTAGCCGATATGAGTAAGACCTTTAAACAGGTCAACATTCACAAGGCCGCAGGGCCAGACAGATTACCAGGACGTGTACTGCGAGCATGCACTGACCAACTGACAAGTGTCTTCACTGACATTTTCAACCTCTGCTTGACCCAGTCTGTAATACCTACATGTTTCACGCAGATCACCATAGTCCCTGTGCCCAAGAACGTCAAGTTAACCTGCCTAAATGACTACCGACCCATAGCACTCACGTCTGTGGCTATGAAGTGCTTTGAAAGGCTGGTCATGGCTCACATCAACACCATCATCCCAGAAACCCTAGACCCACTCCAACTGCCCCAACAGATCCACAGATGACGCAATCTCTATTGCACTCCACACTGTCCTTTACCACCTGGACAAAAGGAACACCTACATGAGAATGCTGTTCATTGACTACAGCTCAGCGTTCAACACCATAGTGCCCTCAAAGCTCATCACTAAGCTAAGGACCCTGGGACTAAACACCTCCTTCCTGACTGGCCGCCCCCAGGTGGTAAGGGTAGGCAATAACACATCTGCCACTCTGAAGCTCTCTCTTATCTACTAACAATATAGCCCATCTCTGAAGCTCTCTCTTATCTACTAACAATATAGGCCATCTCTGAAGCTCTCTCATCTACTAACAATATAGCCCCTCTCTGAAGCTCTCTCTTATCTACTAACAATATAGCCCCTCTCTGAAGCTCTCTCTTATCTACTAACAATATGGCCCCTTACTGAAGCTCTCTCTTATCTACTAACAATATAGCCCCTCTCTGAAGCTCTCTCTTATCTACTAACAATATAGCCCCTTACTGAAGCTCTCTCTTATCTACTAACAATATAGCCCATCTCTGAAGCACTCTGTCTCTCATTTACTAACAATATAGCCCATCTCTGAAGCTCTCTCATCTACTGCCTGCAATCAGTGTCATTTCAGTGAGTGTTAAACACTCCTTTCCAAAAAGTGGATTCAGAGCTTCTTTCGACCAACACAAAGACAGAAGGCCACTGTCGCCACCTCGCTCTTCAATCCAACCAACATTCTCATCTTTAGTTTGAGTCTCTCTGTCCTCATACAACATATTACTCAGGCTATGGCCCATCTGGTCAGACCACGGATGAAGGAAGTACACTGCTGCGTAACCACGACTACCCTATTGACAGAGGAAGAACAACTCACACCACTTCTTATTTCTTCATCTTTCAATAGGGTAGTCGTGGTTACAAAGCAGCATACCTGATCTGGCCAGATGGGTCCTAGCCTGAGTAATATATTGTACACTTTGATGACAGAAGAGTATTATATGTACATTTAGCCAGGCCTTTGAACACAATACACACACACCACTAACCACTATGGCTGTTCTCTTTACAGACAATTCTGTGTGTCTTCTCTGTAGCTGAACCATGGTGTTGTTTACGCAATGTGTTTTCCTGTGTGAGGAGGAGCATCAGACAGACAGTGTGAATAAGGTTGAGCCAAGGGAAGCTCTGTAAATATCAAGATGTCCTGTGAGAATGTATACGGCCTTGGGAAGCTGTGGGAGAGGTGGACTTTGCAGAAAAGTAGCTGGTAAGTCTGTAAAAGGTGCCGGCCACACATAGACACACACAGATCGACAGACAGAGATTGTTGTGATGATTCTGGCGTGGCTAGGGGAGAGGAGAGGATATCTGGAAGACTGATAGTATGTTCTTATTACCAATGTGAGAGGTCATCTGTCATTCAGTCAGTCTGTTGTTTGAGTTACAGCTGAACAGCAGCAGCTCTCATTGGAGTTTGACATAGCAGTCGGGTGTGTGTGTGTGTCACAGGCAGAACCTTAAATCGGGGCAGACAGGCTCATAGTAATGGCTGGAACAAAATTGATGGAATGGGATTGAACATGTTAGACGCATGGTTTCCATGTACTTGATACCATTC
The DNA here is from genome assembly GCA_030435695.1 of Brachymystax lenok tsinlingensis. Lineage (NCBI taxonomy): Eukaryota > Metazoa > Chordata > Actinopteri > Salmoniformes > Salmonidae > Brachymystax > Brachymystax lenok. The sequence continues at coordinate 10,683,879 of CM059797.1, read as the reverse complement.
TATTCCCTCCGTTCCAGCCATTATTATGAGCCGTCCTCCTGTCAGCAGCCTCCTGTGGTGTGTGTGTGCGTGTGTGCGTACGTACGTGTGTGAACCTGCAGCATGTGTGTGTCACACTAACTGAGCCTGTCGTATGAGGACTCTGCCGATGCTTCTGCAAAATTCTTCTCTTCCCAGTCCTGAATACATCATTCCGTGTCCGGCAGCTGTAATTCTGGAATTTCTTTCCCACTCTCGTTCCTATCCATAAGACCCCAGGGAATGTTCTAGTCTAGTATAGGCCTGCTCTGCTGGTTCCTCCAGAGTCATTAAAGACAACACCCACCACACACACACACACACACACACTCCCTCTCAAGCCCCCTGGAGATGACAACCTGCTTGTACTCAAATACCAAAAGCTGGAAGATACAGTAATTCAATGTTGTTGTTGGCTGGACGCGAACATCCTTGAGATCTTTATTTTCACTGTGCTGGTGAGCGATGCTGGAGGTGTGATAACAACTGTTCGTGTCTTGTCTTTCTGTGAAATCACAGAGAAATAATTAGAGCACACACTGAACAGAACCCTTATAAAAAAAAAATATCGAAGCGGTTCACACACACACACACACACACACACACACACACGTGAACACACACGCATCGTACACGCATGCACGCCCACCTACAGGCACGAATACACACATCCTACATGCATGGACACATACACATAGGCTATGAAAACACACACACACAGTTATTTCACAAATTGGCTTTGTTTTGTTGTGTCTGTACACTATATCTTTATCTTGTCTTCTCTCTTTGTTCCTCTGTCTCGGGGGAGATCAACCCTTTGCTGGTCTGGAAGCCTCCTCTTTCTTCTGGAGCCATCAAGCAACCTGGAAACTGGCTTTTCCACGGGATGAAACCAACACTGAAACCACCAGCTTGGTGTCGATGAAACCAACACTGAAACCACCAGCATGGGGTGGATGAAACCAACACTGAAACCACCAGCATGGGGTGGATGAAACCAACACTGAAACCACCAGCATGGGGTGGATGAAACCAACACTGAAACCACCAGCATGATGTGGATGAAACCAACACTGAAACCACCAGCATGATGTGTATGAAACCAACACTGAAACCACCAGCATGATGTGGATGAAACCAACACTGAAACCACCAGCATGGGGTGGATGAAACCAACACTGAAACCACCAGCATGATGTGGATGAAACCAACACTGAAACCACCAGCATGATGTGGATGAAACCAACACTGAAACCACCAGCATGGTGTGGATGAAACCAACACTGAAACCACCAGCATGGTGTGGATGAAACCAACACTGAAACCACCAGCATGGGGTGGATGAAACCAACACTGAAACCACCAGCATGGGGTGGATGAAACCAACACTGAAACCACCAGCATGGTGTGGATGAAACCAACACTGAAACCACCAGCATGATGTGGATGAAACCAACACTGAAACCACCAGCATGGGGTGGATGAAACCAACACTGAAACCACCAGCATGGGGTGGATGAAACCAACACTGAAACCACCAGCATGGTGTGGATGAAACCAACACTGAAACCACCAGCATGGGGTGGATGAAACCAACACTGAAACCACCAGCATGGGGTGGATGAAACCAACACTGAAACCACCGGCTTGGTGTCGATGAAACCAACACTGAAACCACCAAAACCTTTTACATGAATATCAGATATTTGATTGCACTAGTGCTGAGCAATTTACCAGAATTTCTGTAATTTTTCTTTTTTTAAACAACTAATTGTCCAAAGTCGGTTCAATTATTTGAATTTTATTTAGTTCTGTTTTTTTTCTGTGAGCTCAATGCACATGATAAATCAGATCCAGCCTGAACTGTGTGAGGTAGTAGGGAGTTGTAGTTTCCAACAGGCCAATATTCTACAAAGTTTAGGGCATAAAATATGGTAATTAACTACAATGACCATAAATCATTGCGCATCTATTTGTCCGGTATGTGTTTCTTTTCATTGAGAAGACCATTGAGAAGCTTGGAAAAGTGTTTCAATATTTTTGATTGCCACTCCAACTCATTAACAACAACGGACAGCAGCTAGTGTCCCAAGAAATGGCCACGGTCCTACAGCTGAATGGCGTACAACACATTAAGACGTCAAAAGGAGAGTCAAGTCACCCTGTCACACCCTGATCTGTTTCACCTGTCTTTGTGCTTGTCTCCACCCCCCTTCAGGTGTCGCCCATCTTCCACATTATCCCCAGTGTACTTAGACCTGTGTTCTCTGTTTGTCTGTTTTCAGTTCGTTTTGTTTCGTCAAGCCTAGCAGCGGTTTTCCCCGTGCTCCTGTCTGTTTCTAGTTCTTGTTTTCTAGCTTTCCCAGTTTTTGACCTTTCTGCCTGCCTTGACCCTGAGCCTACCTGTCATTCTGTGCCTTGTTATACCACCCTGGATTACTTACCTCTGCCTACCCTGACCTTGAGCCTGCCTGCCGTTCTGTACCTTTCGGACTCTGCTCTGGACTACTGACCTCTGCCTGCCCTTGACCTGTCATTTGCCTGCCCCCCTGTTTTGGTAATAAACTTTTGTTACTTCGAAACTGCATCTGGGTCTTCTCCTGAGCCTTGACACAAATGTTGTCAACTGGCCATCATTGTAAATAATAACTTGTTCTTAACTGACTTGCCTAGTTAAATAAAGGTTAAATAAAACTAAAACAGAGAAAAGAACAGAGCATTCAAGCCTGGAGAAACTGTCTTAGCTAGGAACTACCTCAACGGACCAAAGTGGGTCCTGCTACACTCATTGCTCAGACTGGTCCTGTGTCCTACACTGTCCAGACTACAGAGGACGTTATCTGGAAAAGGCACACAGATCAGGTACTGTTGAGTAAAGCAACACCGACAGAACCACAAATGGGTAGTGGTCCAGAACTGTTACTGGGTGACACCCTGACCCATCAGTCATCACCTAGCGGCTCACAGTCAAGTTCTCACGACACATGACAACATCAGTGCCTGACTACACTAATGCTCTTGTGGCTGAATGGAAGCAAGTCCCTGCAGCAATGTTCCAACATCTAATGGAAAGCCTTCCCAGAAGAGTGGAAGATGTTACAGCAGGAAAAGGGGGACAAACTCCATATTAATGCCCAGGATTTTGGATTGAGATGTTTGACAAGCAGGTGTCCACATACTTTTATTCATGTAGTGTAGATGGGTTAACGTCACGAAAACAATGCACACACTTCAATGGGGCAGAAGTCCATGAGTTGTTATGATTCTGGATGGCCAGGTTGTTACCAACAATGACAAGAAACTGCCATGTAGGGAATGGTGAGTGACTGGTTTCATCTAGTTAAATCTTGTTCTTGACACCATGTCGTGTTTTGATTGATTTCATATGAATGCTAATATGTAAAAAATATGTAAAAAAAAACTAAAACAATAACTGTAACAATGTATTTGTAGACAAGTGGTCTGTCTTGCCCCACAGCTGCGAATGAATTGGTTTGCTGGTTTTGTTGCTATACAACCAACCCCTCTATAAAGACAGATGTGGTTATGAAACCAATGAGACATACTGTAACAATCGAAGAGTATGGGAAACTAATGACAATGTCCCTTATTGTGTATTCTTTATTAACATTGTTTGTCATTATATTTCGCCCCTTGTAACCTTCTAGCATAAAAATAAACATTTCACAATCACACCAAATGGTCTTATTCACTACCATGACCTTGACAATATGAATTACAAGGGCATCCAGTAAATAAAAACATATGCTAGGCCATGATAGAATGTAATATTTTCTCCATCTCTCTAGATGGCCGGCACCAAGCGGCACCAACACCCACCCCGCTCTTTTGTCCATTCGGATTGGTGAGCACAGAGCTCCGCCGGCGCATGTGACTTCACAGAAAGTAGTATGCAGAGAGAGCGGAGCAGAGAATACACTCGCTGCTAATAACCTGATAGCCTATAGTATTGGAGCTGAACGCATCGTCAATGAGTTCGGTTCATTTGCTGCTTTTCCTATTTTGAAAACCATTCGGCCAAACTAACGTTTTGGCAAAGAAGACTGGATTTTACGAGAAAGCTTGCACCTGAAAAGAAGCGGAAAATCACAATTGAATGAGAGGAGAATGGGTAATATTTAAGCGGATTAATAGTTGGGTCAATGCGTTACCGTTATTATTTTCATTCCCTGACAACTTTACCTGTTGATGACACCAGTCTCAGATATTTTATTTTTCAACTTTCTATTCTGATTAATGATGACGACTAGTGGTGATGCAAGCTGAATTGGGAAACTGTGGAAAAGGACCTCCGGCGCCGGTGTGACTTAATTACACTTTCACTGGAAAAATTGTTCCTCCTCATTTTTAGGGAGCACTGACACCACAGGACGCATGATGTGTCCAAACTAAAGTCCATGTTATGCTCAGTAACGCAGTCTCCAAAGGACTGCACAACCTTAGCGCAATGATATCTAGGGCCATATCCTCCTAGGACGGATCGAATAAGACAGAACGCCATGCGTAAACAAGAGTCCCAGTGGCTCCCCGAATTCCACAAAGGAATATTAGAACTTCTCCATCCTGCCTTTCTAAAGTACTAGTAGAACCAAACAACGGGACCGACAGGATGCCGTCTGGTCTGCCGCCTGCCCAAGCCCTCTACATCGGGATGGAGGTGATTATCGCCGTGTCCTCTGTGATCGGGAACGTGATGGTGGTCTGGGCGGTACGGATCAACCGTTCTCTGCGGGACACCACCTTCTGTTTCATAGTGTCTCTGGCTTTGGCGGATATTGCGGTGGGGGCTTTGGTCATCCCGTTGGCCATCACCATCAGCATCGGGCTCAAAACGCACTTCTACAGCTGCCTGCTGGTCGCGTGCACCGTGCTGGTGCTCACGCAGAGTTCCATCCTCGCCCTGCTGGCCATTGCTATCGACCGTTACCTGAGAGTCAAAATCCCCATGAGGTAAAACATGAGAGAAAGAAAGGGGTATATAAAGGATAGCCTTTATATTGTGCTTTTCTTTTTGTCTCTGTTTGAAAGCTATATTTTCCAAGGTCACTGTGTCAAACATCTGTCTCGTTTGTTTGTTGGCAATGGCATCTGAGATATTGTGCCGTATATGGCTATTTTGTTGCCTGAATTCCTGAATAGGCTACTCAGCCTATTTATTATAGCTGAAACTATACGGCCTATTGACAGTTTTGCCAGACAGGCACAGTCAGCTCCCAGACAGAGATACTAACACAGAGATACTTCACCCACAGACAGACCATACAGACATTGATATGCTCAATACATAGCCAGTCTCAGTTGAGGTCATGTCCATGTTCATCATAGTCAAGGTGAATGGGGAAGCATATAACGTGACCGTACTTTAGAAAGGCAGGATGGAGAAGTTCTAATATCGAATTCCATCACGGGCAACTTTAGCATTTTTGCTAATTAGCAATTTTGCAACTAACCTTTCCACTAACCTTAACGCTTTATCCTAACTCCTAATCTCTACCTTAACACTAACCTTTCCCCTAACCTTAATGCTTTATCCTAAATCCTAATCTCTACCTTAACACTAACCTTTCCCCTAACCTTAATGCTTTATCCTAAATCCTAATCCTAACCGTAACACTAACCTTTCCCCTAACCTTAATGCTTTATCCTAAATCCTAATCCTAACCGTAACACTAACCTTTCCCTAACCTTAATGCTTTATCCTAAATCCTAATCCTAACCTTAACACTAACCTTTCCCTAACCTTAATGCTTTATCCTAAATCCTAATCCTAACCGTAACACTAACCTTTCCCTAACCTTAATGCTTTATCCTAAATCCTAATCCTAACCGTAACACTAACCTTTCCCCTAACCTTAATGCTTTATCCTAAATCCTAATCCTAACCGTAACACTAACCTTTCCCCTAACCTTAATGCTTTATCCTAAATCCTAATCCTAACCGTAACACTAACCTTTCCCCTAACCTTAATGCTTTATCCTAAATCCTAATCCTAACCGTAACACTAACCTTTCCCCTAACCTTAATGCTTTATCCTAAATCCTAATCCTAACCGTAACACTAACCTTTCCCCTAACCTTAACCCCTAGCCTAGCGTTAACGTTAGCCACCTAGCTAAGGTTAGCCACAATAAATTAGAATTCGTAACATATCATAAGAAATGGATAATCCACAAATAAATATATACAGTGCATTCGGAAAGTATTCAGACCCTTTCCCGTTTTCCAATTTTTTTTACGTTACAGCCTTATTCTAAAATGTATTACATAAATGTTTTTCTCATCAATCTACACACAATACACCCTAATGACATCACAATACACCATAATGACATCACAATACACCATAATGACATCACAATACACCATAATGACCTCACAATACACCATAATGACATCACAATACACCATAATGACGAAGCCAAAACAGGTTTTTAGAAATAAGTATTTAGCCCCTTTGCTATCTGACTCGAAATTGAGCTCAGGTGCATCCTGTTTTCAGTGATCATCCTTGAGATGTTTGTTTTCAACTTGATTGGAGTCCACCTGTGGTAAATTCAATTGGTTGGACATGATTTGGAAAGGCACACACCTGTCTATATAAGGTCCCACAGTTGACAGTGCATGTCAGAGCAAAAACCAAGCCATGAGGTCGAAGGAATTGTCGAGAAGAGCCCCGAGACATGAGTGTGTTGAGGCACAGATCTGGGGAAGGGTACCAAAAAATGTCTGCAGCATTGAAGATCCCCAAGAACACAATGGCCTACATCATTCTTAAATGGAAGAAGTTTGGAACCTCCAAGACTCTTCCTAGAGCTTGCCACCTGGCCAAATTGAGCAATCGGGGGAGAAAGGCCTTGGTCAGGGAGGTGACCAAGAACCCGATGGTCACTCTGACAGAGCTCTAGAGTTTGTCTGTGGAGATGGAAGAACCTTCCAGAAGGACAACCATCTCTGCAGCACTCCACCATTTAGGTCTTTATGGTACAGTGGCCAGACGGACCATTGCTCAGTAAAAGGCACATGACAGCCTGCTTGGAGTTTGCCAAAAGGCACCTAAAGACTCTCAGACCATGAGAAACAAGATTATCTGGTCTGATGAAATCAAGATTGAACTCTTTGGCCCGAATGCCAAGTGTCACGTCTGGAGGAAACCTGGCACCATCCCTATGGTGAAGCATGGTGGTGGCAGCATCATGCTGTGGAGATGTTTTTCAGCAGCAGGGACTGGGAAACTAGTCAGCATTGAGGGAAAGATGAACGGAGCAAAGTACTGAGAGATCCTTGAATGGGAGAAGCTCCCCAAATACAGGTGTGACAAGCTTGTAGCGTCATACCCAAGAAGCCTCGAGGCTGTAATCACTGCCAAAGGTGCTTCAACAAAGTACTGAGTAAAGGGTCAGAATACTTATGTAAATGTATTATTTCCGTTTTTTGTCTTTAATACATTTGCATGTCATATCATTATGGGGTATTGCTTGTATATTGATGAGGGGAAAAAACGATTTAATCAATGTTAGAATAAGCCTGTAAGGTAACAAAATGTGGAAAAAATCAAGGGGTCGGAATACTTTCCGAATGCGCTGTACCAAACATATCATACTAATTGGATTTACATGTACTATGTTACTTCTACCCAAGTCCAGGTTGCTCACACATGTCCAATAGCCTACATGTGTAGAAGTAACAGTCAGACAAAATAAGAAATGTATTAAATTATCATGACACATTCCATTTTCAATTATCTCTTAGGCTACATGTAGGTGTTAGCAAGTCAGAATGTTGAATGGCCAAATCATCTCAGGTCAACTCAGTGGCTTAGTTTGATAGGTTTAAGGAGGTTTGATTGAATATTGAGGAAGATACAATAGAGGAGAAATTGGGGAAAAGTAATTTTCTTAGTTGGTTTTCCAAGTTCGGGGGAGATTAAATGGAATGCCTTGCGCAGTTGAACGAGCGATAAATCAGACGTTGGAATCAACATAAGATTGTTTTGACAAGCTACATTTTTACAGAGCACTGAGCATTCATCTCAAACTGTAGCAGGATTGATGCCCAAATAACCAGTAGTAGTAAAAAAACTAAACAGAAAATATAAATTTTCACATCTTGTATGGTAGGTTAATCAGTGTATTTGGAGAAATATGAGAGGTTTAGAGACATGATAGAGACAAAACCTACTACCCACACACTGGCATTCTTGTTCACTCCAGAATACTTGAACTGTCTCGTGCCACAAACATTGGTATAAGTTACCCATTCATCCCCACTGGGCATAAAATTGTTCAATCAACGTTGTTTATACGTCATTTCAACCCAAAAAATCTATGTGAATGTTGAATCAATGTGGGAAAATGATTGAATTTGCAAAAAGTCATCAACGTAAGGACATTTAATATAAACGTTTCACCTAAACCCAATAACATGGTGACATTTGTTGTTGATTTCACGTTGAATTCAGGTTAGTTGACAACTCAACCAAATGTAAATCAAAACTAGATGTTGAACAGACGTTTGTGTCGAGTGGGACGCATTATAGATCAGACAAGTACATCAGTATATTGGTATATAGTCAGTATAGATTCTCTTTTATAAAATCACCAATAACTAGGCTGCATTTGAGATCCTTAAATAAAAATCATGATTTGCACAGCTTGGCTGTAAAAGGAAGCTACAGTTAATTTGCCATTGAACACATGATTGATCAATGTGATTATTGTGGTTGGTTGGCTGATCTGAATATGTAATGTCTCAGGCTGCCACCCTGCCCGGGACTCTGAATCTGACATAGTATGCATCCCAAATGCCATCCTATTCCTTATGGGTCCTGGTCAAAAGTAGTCAACTATAATGGGGAATAGGGTGCCATTTGGGCCAACCCTAATTTATTAGAGGAGTTGATAGTGAAAGTGTCCAATTAGTCAACAAAGGTTGCCAGAAACCTTTCCCTGCGTATGAATGCGCAGGGAAACATTAAATGTACAGATCAATGAAAGGAATTATTGAAGAGCTATTCCAAAAGCAACATTTACTTGATCATTTATACGCACTTAAAGAAGATAGCCTAAGCACTCATTGACCGACTGCTTCTTAGGAGATTGATGGTCTGTGAATGTGTGTGTGTCCTCAGTGACATTACGAGACTGGTGTGTGCGTGCGTGTGAATACGCACATACTGTCTGTGTGTGTGCTTGCGTATCTGTCTATGTTTGCGCCTGTGTGTGTGACATTGAGTGGCAGCGAGTGTTTTATATCCTGGCAGCCCTGTGGCAGATTACTCAGTGTGTTCTCCTTCCAGCTTCCTGTGAGAGACCATTCATCCTCAGAGGTGTATGCATCACACCACCCAGTGTGTGTGTGTGTGTGTGTGTGTGTGTGTGTGTGTGTGTGTGTGTGTGTGTGTGTGTGTGTGTGTGTGTGTGTGTGTGTGTGTGTGTGTGTGTGTGTGTGTGTGTGTGTGTGTGTGTGTGTGTGTGTGTGTGTGTGTGTGTGTGTGAGAGAGAGAGAGAGAAAAAGCGAGAGGGAGGGAGAGTATGTGAGAGTGTGTATGAGAGAGGGAGGATGTGTGAGAGAGAGAGCGAATGTGTGAAAGGGAGAGAGAGAGAGAGAGAGAGAGAGAGAGAGAGAGAGAGAGAGAGAGAGAGAGAGAGAGAAAGAGAGAGAGAGACAGAGAGGGAGAGAATGTGAGAGAGAGAGAGAGAGAGAGAGAGAGAGAGAGAGAGAGAGAGAGAGAGAGAGAGAGAGAGAGAGAGAGAGAGAGAGAGAGAGAGAGAGAGAGTCAATGTGTGAGAGAGAGAGAGAGAGAGAGAATGTGTGAGAGAGAGAGAGAGAGAGAGAGAGAGAGAGAGAGAGAGAGAGAGAGAGAGAGAGAGAGAGAGAGAGAGAGAGAGAGAGAGAGAGAGAGAGAGAGGGAGAGAGAGAGAGCGAAAGAGAGAGAGAGAGAATGTGTGAGAGAGAGAATGTGTGAGAGAGAGAGAGAATGAGGGAGAGAGACCGAAAGGGGAGAGAATGTGTAGAGAGAGTCAGTAGGGCTGGCAAAGAGACAGCAAATGAGTGTGTTTTTCTGTGAGTGTGTGTGAAAGATGTGTGGGCATATGTGGGTTTCTCTTGAGATGATTTACTTGTTGTCTGAGGATGTGTGTGTGTTGTACTTTCATGCCTCAGAAAAGCAACTCCTTCAGCAAACTCACACTAACCAAAGATATATATCTAACAGCAATGCTTCCTCTGCTCTGGTGTGTGAGCAGAGCATATCCGTTCATTCCTCTTGTATAGTGACTCAGCTATGACCTTCAAAAGGAGGAAAGAATAGTACTGAATTGCAGAACATAGTACGACGTACTGAATTGCAGAACATGGTGGACACAAGCCAATCGCAGTGATTCTCTTCTCGGAACATTAGTCAGTCAGCCAAGACTTGGCGCTTGTTGAATTTACTCTCATATCCAGCAGCGGTGCATGGATCAAAAACCACAAGTCCAAATCCCTATCTCCAACCATGGCTAATTTAGGAAATTGTCAATTTTAGCTAGCTAGCTAGCAACCGGAGGACAACAACACAAGGAGATGTTAAGATTTTATGTTGTTTCTGTCAATGACGTATGCTCTTAATTCGATTTGATAGGAGTGACGCCAAAATCCAAGCTGGCTTCCCTTTACACTTTTTTTGCTGTGCCAGGACCATTCACAGTTGAGCTCGCTCAGTTTAGCTCAATGCTGATTGGCCAATTTGTATACTATTTTTTAATCAAGGGAGGCCAAATGGTACTTGGCTTCCCTTGCATTCAATGGTACGGGCGGCAACAATGTCATACTTGTTTGGACCAGACACTATCATATAGATGGCCTACACGTAGAGAGACAGAGGGACGCGATTTCGCTCGCTCAGATGCTTTCTCCTGTTAGATACATTCAGCCTTTTGCGAATTGAAGGAAAATTATGAAACACAGAGAGACGAAGCATAGATAATTGTATTTATTTTTATTGGTCCATTTTTTAGGGAAGCCTGTCTTCCCTTGGCATCCATGAATACATGCCACTGGTCATATCTGTTAAAGAGTGGGTTCATTAAAGGAAAAAACACAATGTTTTGACAAGTTGCAGACGTTGGCATGCTCTGAAAACTTTGTAGTGCATTACACAAACGTGTTCTCTAAGTCAAACAACAAAGCTCTTGAAAGCATGTAAATGGGAACTAAAACATAATGTAAATGGGAACTAAAACATAATGTAAATGGGAACTAAAATATAATGTAAATGGGAACTAAAACATAATGTAAATGGGAACTAAAACATAATGTAAATGGGAACTAAAACATAATGTAAATGGGAACTAAAACATAATGTAAATGGGAACTAAAATATAATGTAAATGGGAACTCAAACATAATGTAAATGGGAACTAAAACATAATGTAAATGGGAACTAAAACATAATGTAAATGGGAACTATAATATAATGTAAATGGGAACTAAAATATAATGTAAATGGGAACTAAAATATAATGTAAATGGGAACTAAAACATAAACTAAATAGGAACTAAAATATCATGTAAATGGGAACTAAAATATAATGTAAATGGGAACTATAATATAATGTAAATGGGAACTAAAATATAATGTAAATGGGAACTGAAACATAATGTAAATGGGAACTATAATATAATGTAAATGGGAACTAAAATATCATGTAAATGGGAACTAAAATATAATCTAAATGGGAACAAAAATATAATGTAAATGGGAACTAAAACATAATGTAAATGGGAACTAAAATATCATGTAAATGGGAACTAAAATATCATGTAAATGGGAACTAAAACATAATGTAAATGGGAACTAAAATATCATGTAAATGGGAACTAAAATATCATGTAAATGGGAACTAAAACATAATGTAAATGGGAACTATAATATAATGTAAATGGGAACTAAAATATAATGTAAATGGGAACTAAAACATAATGTAAATGGGAACTTAAATATAATGTAAATGGGAACTAAAACATAATGTAAATGGGAACTAAAACATAATGTAAATGGGAACTATAATATAATGTAAATGGGAACTATAACATAATGTAAATGGGAACTATAACATAATGTAAATGGGAACTAAAACATAATGTAAATGGGAACTAAAACATAATGTAAATGGAAACTAAAACATAATGTAAACGGGAACTAAAACATAATGTAAATGGAAACTAAAATAACATGTAAATGGCAAAAAAATAATGGAAATAGAAACACAAAAAGTATGTAATGGGAACTAAAAGATAATGGAAATAGAAACACAAAAAGTATGTAATGGGAACTAAAAGATAATGGAAATAGAAACACAAAAAGTATGTAATGGGAACTAAAAGATAATGGAAATAGAAACACAAAAAGTATGTAATGGGAACTAAAAGATAATGGAAATAGAAACACAAAAAGTATGTAATGGGAACTAAAAGAGGTACAGCTCAGTATACACTAACACCTCACCCGTTTTTTGTCTCCTGTCTCCATAGCTACAAGCGCGTGGTGACTCCGCGGCGCGCGGGCACGGCGGTGGTGGTGTGTTGGATGGTTGCCATCGTGGTCGGCTTGACGCCCATGCTGGGCTGGAACAACCTGCAGCATCTCCGTGACAACGGATCCCTGATGACCGCTGACCTCTTAGTGACGTGTCAGTTTGAGAACGTCATCAGCATGGACTACATGGTCTACTTCAACTTCTTTGGCTGGGTGCTGCCGCCCCTCGTCCTCATGTTGCTCATCTATGCTGAGATCTTTTACATGATACACCGGCAGCTCAACAAGAAGGTGATGGTCTAGAATCTACAATAACTAGCCTGGTTAAAGCAGACTCTCATGAAGTAAAAACAATGGTGACGGGAGCGTTCAGTCTGGTTTAACCAGGCTATAGAATCAGATGATCCACTGGCAGTTTGACAAGAAGCATAGCCTGGTCCCAGATCTGTTTGTGCGGTCTTGCCAACTCCTAGGGTCATTGTCACATGGCATTAACTATAGGAGTTAAAAAGACTGCACAAACAGACCTGGGACCAGACTACATGAAGGTCACTTGTCTAGACTCTAGACCAGAGTCAGATGAATAGGACAGAATGAACTGAGTGTTTGTTAAGCATAGCAGGGAGGTGGAGGGAGGTGGAGGGAGGTAGAGGGAGGTGGAGGGAGGTGGAGGGAGGTAGAGGGAGATGGAGGGAGGTGGAAGGAGGTGAAGGGAGGTGGAGGGAGGTGAAGGGAGTTGGAAGGAGGTAGAGGTCGTTAGAGCGGGGTGGAGGGAGGTAGAGGGAGGTGAAGGGAGGTAGAGGGAGGTGAAGGGAGGTGGAGGGAGGTAGAGGGAGGTGAAGGGAGGTAGAGGGAGGTGAAGGGAGGTAGAGGGAGGTGGAGGGAGGTGAAGGGAGGTAGAGGGAGGTGAAGGGAGGTAGAGGGAGGTGGAGGGAGGTGGAGGGAGGTGAAGGGAGGTAGAGGGAGGTGGAGGGAGGTGGAGGGAGGCAGAGGTCGTTAGAGCAGGGTGGAGGGAGGTAGAGGGAGGTGAAGGGAGGTAGAGGGAGGTGGAGGGAGGTAGAGGGAGGTGGAGGGAGGCAGAGGTCGTTAGAGCAGGGTGGAGGGAGGTAGAGGGAGGTAGAGGGAGGTGAAGGGAGGTAGAGGGAGGTGGAGGGAGGCAGAGGTCGTTAGAGCAGGGTGGAGGGAGGTAGAGGGAGGTGAAGGGAGGTAGAGGGAGGTGAAGGGAGGTAGAGGGCGGTGAAGGGAGGTAGAGGGAGGTGAAGGGAGGTAGAGGGAGGTGGAGGGAGGTGAAGGGAGGTAGAGGGAGGTGAAGGGAGGTAGAGGGAGGTGGAGGGAGGTGAAGGGAGGTGGAGGGAGGTGGAGGGAGGCAGAGGTCGTTAGAGCAGGGTGGAGGGAGGTAGAGGGAGGTGAAGGGAGGTAGAGGGAGGTGGAGGGAGGTGGAGGGAGGCAGAGGTCGTTAGAGCAGGGTGGAGGGAGGTAGAGGGAGGTGAAGGGAGGTAGAGGGAGGTGGAGGGAGGTAGAGGGAGGTGAAGGGAGGTAGAGGGAGATGAAGGAAGTTGGAGGGACGTGGAGTGTGCTGGAGGGAGGAAGAGTGAGTTAGAGGGAGTTGATGGAGGAATGAAGGAAGACAGAGGGAGGTGGAGGGAAGCGGAGGATTTTACATTTGATGTAGAAATCGGCAGTCCTGTGGCGTGCACCAGAAAGGTAACAGGAACATGTTATCCCCCTCAGGGCTGACAGCTTAGACAGACATTATTGAGCAGAGGTGCTGATTGTCGGCTGAAATTACAGGTTTTTAAATCAAGTGGCAACTCACCACCCAGGACACACTGCTGTGCAAATGAAACACACTTAGAATACAAAACAATGGAATAGAATAACTTAGTTTTTACCAGAGAGAAAATTGGTTAACTTGTAAGAATGCATTACAGAAATGTATAATGCTCTAAGGTTTTCCAGAAGACCAACCTCTGAATCTGAAGTCTAAATCGCCTTCCTATTCTCCCTCCTATCCTAGGTGACAGCAAGCCACACGGACCCCAGCCGTTACTATGGGAAGGAACTTAAACTAGCCAAGTCTCTGGCCCTGGTCCTCTTTCTGTTTGCCATCAGCTGGCTTCCTCTACACATCCTCAACTGTATCACGCTGTTCTGCCCGGACTGTAAAAACCCCATATTCCTTATCTACATCGCCATCCTGCTCACCCACGGCAACTCTGCCGTCAACCCCATCGTCTATGCATTCCGCATCAAGAAATTCCGGAATGCGTTCCGTAAGATCTGGGAGCAGTATGTGCTGTGCAGGGACCCGGTGGGCAAGCTGCCCCAGAGAGGGAGTCAGAGGGGCCAGAGCGAAGTGGAGAGGAGGCTGAGGGCGAACGATGACGACGATGACGTCTGATCTGGTGATGAAGATGTCGGGATGTGAAGACTCTGGATTATTAGTTCAGACGGATGTACATGAGAACGGTTTCTATGTTGATTTACCTGCTGGTTAGAGAAAGATGTGGAGGTGGTGGGAGGGACCCTAACCTCAGTTTGACCCCACACAATGAGGGCGTTCTTGCAAGGAATATTACAGACTGAGTATTGAAATGTTACCTCACACAAGGTGGACTGGATTGGCTGAACTAACTATCCACAGGTGACTGGGTTCTGACACCCCAGTCAAATGCAGCAGAATGTGGTCACTCC
Organism: Brachymystax lenok tsinlingensis; assembly: GCA_030435695.1. Lineage (NCBI taxonomy): Eukaryota > Metazoa > Chordata > Actinopteri > Salmoniformes > Salmonidae > Brachymystax > Brachymystax lenok. Next base: position 10,668,629 of record CM059797.1, on the reverse strand, counting down.
TATATGACATTATCTGACCTGACGTAAGACAATGCAACTGAACAGAACAATGGAGTCGTCAGCTCGCCATGGTGATAAGGATTCCGAATTAAAAGGAAATGGCGGAACTACTAACAATGACTAACCATCTCCAATTGGCTTAGGGAACAATCATGTCTTATTGGCCAAGGGGCTTACGGAAGGTACCGATAGGATTTTTTTTAACTCAATCACTAAGTGTTCGTTAGTAGCACATACTGAACACTGTGCTACTTTTAAACATGACCCACATAGACTCTGGTCAAAAGTAGTGCACTATATAGGATGTCATTTAAGATGCACCCTATGACTACAGTATCGGTGTCAGATGGTTGGAGGGCAGGGCTGCTCCATCTGTGAACTTTGAACTGAACTAACAAAATCATGGCCTTTCTATACGGACAACGTCACATGATCACAAAGCTAAATGTCTCTCTCATTCTGTATAAGGAAGAGAAAAAGATAATTCCTCCGATACTGAAATGTCACATTCCATAGCCTTATGCACCACAGGGCACTGAGGGTCAGAAGCAGAGCCATATAGGCCCACTTTATATACATATATGGCTCTGGACAGAAGGACAAAGAGAGGGTTGTTTTGAAATTAAGAGTTTATTTCCAAATATGCGATATCCACCAATTTTTCACATTTGTGTTTTTTTCATCTGAAATTAAGACTTAAGTGTACCTTCGTGTGTGTGTGTGTGCGTGTGCGTGTGTGTAACATATTCGTTTTCAGATTTTTAATTCATAGATTTTAGATGTGAATACAATTGTTTTTTTTTTGCAAAACACTTTATATCCATTGTTTAGCTGGAATGGAATGTTTGTATTCTGTATATTTGACTGTGATATGTGGTTGTCTCACCTAACTAGCTTAATATGAATATGCACTAACTGTAAGTCACTCTGGATAAGAGCATCTGCAAAATGATTCAAATATCTAATGTAAATGTTTTACATAGAGATCTCATATTGCTGTATGAATTATGTATGATTTGTATAGTTCTTTATTAAAAATGTAGTTATTAGTTACCTTAGACTGTGTAAAATCAGTATTACTTATTTCTCTGAGAGTGAGGCGGATATATAGCATTTTGCAAAAAAAGTGTACATTTTTGTCTCTGAAATTAAACCATCAAGTGATAAAATTGGAACAAATACATGTCTGTCATTGAACAACCGCTTGCCATGATAAGTGAAAAACAATCGCTCTTTCACAAGTTCTTTAAACAATAAAATACAATTTCCCAACATTTCTGAAAACAGATATATAGTGTTTTGGAAATAAGCTCTTCTCTCTCTCTCTAACCTAGCCTGCACTCACTTTTCTATTTCGCTGCAGAAATTATAATATATGACGTTAAATAGAATGGTAAATGCAGCGATCAGGCTGGTTCAACCAGGCTAGGTTATGAAGGTGAATTGGGACAAAACTCAACTATTCTGACCAGGTAAAATGTCACCAAACTGATTCAAGTGCCCTCCCTTTTCCATTTATCCAGGCTGCATCACATACGGCCATGATTGGGAGTCCCATAGGGCAGCGCACAATTGGCCCAGCGCGGTCCGGGTTTGTTCTTAAATAAAGGTTAAATAAAAAAATGTACAGGAATGCTCACAGCAAGGGCATGTCTGGGTGACGCCGAGGTTCCCCTTGCAGGGCTTTCTCCTATAGAGCTCCAATTTTATGGAATGGTCTGCCTATACATGTGAGAGACGCAGACTCGGTCTCGACCTTTCAGTCTTTATTGAAAACTCATCTCTTCAGTAGGTCCTATGATTGAGTGTAGTCTGGCCCAGGGGTGTGAAGGTGAACGGAAAGGCACTGGAGCAACGAACCGCCCTTGCTGTCTCTGCCTGGCCAGTTCCCCTCTCTCCACTGGAATTCTCTGCCTCTAACTCTATTGCGGGGGCTTAGTCACTGGCTTACTGGTGCTCTTCCATACCGTCCCTAGGAGGGGTGCGTCACTTGAGTCTCTGACGTGATCTTCCTGTCTGGTTTGGCGCCCCCCTCGGGTTCGTGCAGTGGGGGAGATATTCGTGGGCTATACTCAACCTTATCTCTGGGTAGTAAGTTGGTGGTTGAAGATATCCCTCTAGTGGTGTGGGGGCTGTGCTTTGGCAAAGTGGGTGGGGTAATATCCTGCCTGGTTGGCCCTGTCCAGGGGTATAGGCGGACGGGGCCACAGTGTTTCCCAACCCCTCCTGTCTTTCCTATCTCAGCCTCCAGTATTTATCCTGCAGTAGTTTATGTGTCAGGGGGCTAGGGTCAATCTGTTATATCTGGAGTATTTCTCCTGTCTTATTATTTTTAACTAGGCAAGTCAGTTAAGAACAAATTCTTATTTACAATGATGACCTAGGAACAGTGGGTTAACCAGGGCAGCAGGTAGCCTAGTGGTTAGAGCGTTGCAAGTTCGAATCCCCAAGCTGTCATTCTGCCCCTGAACAAGGCAGTTAACCCACTGTTCCCCGGGCGCCGAAGATGTCGATTAAGGCAGCCCCCAGCACCTCTCTGATTCAGAGGGGTTGGGTTAAATGCGGAAGACACATTTTGGTTGAAGGCATTTGGTTGTACAACTGACTAATAATGGTGACTTTGACTAACTGCCTTGTTCAGGGGCAGAACGACAGATTTTTACCTTGTCAGCTGAGGGATTCGATCTAGCAACCTTTTGGTTACTAGTCCAACGCTCTAACCACTAGGCAACCTGCCGCCCTACTTATCCGGTGTCCTGTGTGAATTTAAGTATGCTCCCTATAATTCTCTCTCTCTCTTTCTCTTCTCTCGGATGACCTGAGCCCTAGGACCATGCCTCAGGACTACCTGGCCTGATGACTCCTTGCTGTCCCCAGCCCACCTGGTCGTGCTGCTGCTCCAGTTTCAACTGTTCTACCTGCGGCTATGGAACCCTGACCTGTTCACCGGACGTGTGCTACCTTGTCCCGGACCTGCTGTTTTCGACTCTCTCTCTCTACCGCACCTGCTGTCTCTGAATGATCGGCTATGAAAAGTCAACTGACATTTACTCCTGAGCTGCTGACCTGTTGCACCCTATACAACCACTGTGATTATTATTATTTGACCCTGCTGGTCATCTAAGAACGTTTGAACATCTTGGCCATGTTCTGTTATAATCTGCACCCGGCTCAGCCAGAAGAGGACTGGCCACCCCTCAGAGCCTGGTTCCTCTCTAGGTTTCTTCCTAGGTTCCTGTCTTTCTAGGGAGTTTTTCCTAGCCACCATGCTTCTAGATCTGCATTGCTTGCTGTTTGGGGTTTTAGGCTGGGTTTCTGTATAGCACTTTGTGACATCAGCTAATGTAAAAAGAGATTTATAAATACATTTGATTGATTGATTGATTTATGGTCTTCTCTATGTTGTATGTTCGGCTGCAAACAGGACATCTCTCAAACTGTCACGACTTCCACCGAAGGTAGCTCCTCTCTGCCTGTTCGGGCGGCGTTCGGCGGTTGTCGTCACCGGCCTACTAGCTGCAACCGACCCTCTTTTTCCTTTTGGTTGATTTTCTGTATTGTTTGCACCTGTTCCTTGTTTGTGTTTGTTGTTAGGGCTATTTAAGCCGGTTAAGCCCGCCTCCTTTTTGTGTGGGCTTGTTTTCTGTTTGTTGGTGTAATCAAATCAAATCAAATTTTATTTGTCACATACGCATGGTTAGCAGATGTTAATGCGAGTGTAGCGAAATGCTTGTGCTTCTAGTTCCGACCATGCAGTAGTATCTAACAAGTAATCTAACAAATTCACAACAACTACCTTATACACACAAGAGTAAAGGAATGAATACGAGTATGTACATATAAATATATGGATGAGCGATGGCTGACCGGCATAGGCAAGATGCAGTAGATGGTATGGAGTACAGTATATACACATATATATATATATATGAGATGAGTAATGTAGGATATGTAAACATTATATAAATGGCATTGTTTAAAGTGGCTAGTGATACATTATTACATCCAATTATAATTATTAAAGTGGCTAGAGATTTAAGTCAGTATGTTGGCAGCAGCCACTCAATGTTAGTGATGGCTGTTTAACAGTCTGATGGCCTTGAGGTAGAAGCTGTTTTTCAGTCTCTCGGTCCCAGCTTTGATGCACCTGTACTGACCTCGCCTTCTGGATGATAGCGGGGTGAACAGGCAGTGTTGTCCTTGATGATCTTTTTGGCCTTCCTGTGACATCGGGTGGTGTAGGTGTCCTGAAGAGCAGGTAGTTTACCCCCGGTGATGCGCTGTGCAGTCCTCACTACCCTCTGGAGAGCCTTACGGTTGTGGGCGGAGCAGTTGCCGTACCAGGCGGTGATACAGCCCGACAGGATGCTCTCGATTGTGCATCTGTAAAAGTTTGTGAGTGATTTTGGTGACAAGCCGAATTTCTTCAGCCTCCTGAGGTTGAAGAGGCGCTGTTGCGCCTTCTTCACCACGCTGTCTGTGTGGGTGGACCAATTCAGTTTGTCCGTGATACTGTCCCCTCGATGTGGATAGGGGGGTGCTCCCTCTCCTGTTTCCTGAAGTCCACGATCATCTCCTTTGTTTTGCTGACATTGAGTGAGAGGTTATTTTCCTGACACCACACTCCGAGGGCCCTCGCCTCCTCTCTGTAGGCCGTCTCGTCGTTGTTGGTAATCAAGCCTACCACTGTAGTGTCGTCAGCAAACTTGATGATTGAGTTGGATGCGTGCTTGGCCACGCAGTCATGGGTAAACAGGGAGTACAGGGGAGGGCTGAGAACGCACCCTTGTGGGGCCCCAGTGTTGAGGATCAGCGGTGTGGAGATGTTGTTTCCTACCCTCACCACCTGGGACCGGCCCGTCAGGAAGTCCAGGACCCAGTTGCACAGGGCTGGGTCGAGACCCAGGGTCTCGAGCTTAATGACAAGCTTGGAGGGAACTATGGTGTTAAATGCTGAGCTGTAGTCGATGAACAGCATTCTTACATAAGTATTCCTCTTGTCCAGATGGGTTAGGGCAGTATGCAGTGTGATTGCGATTGCGTCGTCTGTGGACCTATTGGGACGGTAAGCAAATTGGAATGGGTCCAGGGTGTCTGGCAGGATGGAGGTGATATGATCCTTGACTAATCTCTCAAAGCACTTCATGATGACGGAAGTGAGTGCTACGGGGCGATAGTCATTTAGCTCAGTCACCTTAGCTTTCTTGGGAACAGGAACAATGGTGGCCCTCTTGAAGCATGTGGGAACAGCAGACTGGGATAGGGACTGATTGAATATGTCCGTAAACACACCAGCCAGCTGGTCTGCGCATGCTCTGAGGACATGGCCAGGGATGCCATCTGGGCGGCAGCCTTGCGAGGGTTAACACATTTAAATGTTTTTCTCACATTGGCTGCGGTGAAGGTGAGCCCGCAGGTTTTGGTAGCGGGCCGTGTCGGTGGCACTGTATTGTCCTCAAAGCGAGCAAAGAAGTTGTTTAGTTTGTCTGGGTGCAGGACGTCATGGTCCGCAACGGGGCTGGTTTTCTTTTTGTAGTCCGTGATTGACTGTAGACCCTGCCACATTCCTCTTGTGTCTGAGCCGTTGAATTGTGACTCTACTTTGTCTCTATATTGACGCTTAGCTTGTTTGATTGCCTTGCGGAGGGAATAGCTACACTGTTTGTATTCAGTCATGTTTCCGGTAGCCTTAACCTGGTTAAAAGCAGTGGTTCGCGCTTTCAGTTTTGCGCGAATGCTGCCATCAATCCACGGTTTCTGGTTGGGGAAGGTTTTAATATTTGCTATGGGTACAACATCCCCACATCACCAATGCACTTGCTAATAAACTCGCTCACCGAATCAGAGTTTGGTGTCCTATATTTGGGCCGCTCTTCTGTAATTATTTCGCCTATTTGTTTTGGCGTTGGACTTTTTGTGCACCGCATTAAAGTCGGTTTTCCTGTTACTCTGCTCTCTGCGCCTGACTCTGCACCCACCACTCCTAGCTGTCGTGACACAAACAACTGCAGCATACAATCCTCATAAACAATTGGGAGCCAGGCCCAGCCAATCAAAATGAGTTTTTCCCCACTAAAGGGCTTTATTACAGACAGAAATTCTCCTCAGTTTCATCAGCTGTCCGGGTGGCTGGTCTCAGACGATCCCGCAGGTGAAGAAGCCGGATGTGAAGGTCCTGGGCTGGCGTGGTTACACATGGTCTGTGGTTGTGAGGCCGGTTGGACGTAGTGCCAAATTCTCTAAAACAATGTTGGAGAAATTAACATTAAATTCTCCGGCAACAGCTCTGGTGGACATTCCTGCAGTCAGCATGCCAATTGCATGCTCCTTCAAAATGTTGACATCTGTGGCACTGTGTTGTATGACAAAACTGCACATTTAAGAGTGGCCTTTTATTGTCCCCAGCACAAGGTTCACCTGTTTAATGATCATGCTGTTTAATCAACTTCTTGATATGACACACCTGTCAGATGGATGGATTATCTTGGCAAAGGACAAATGCTCACTAACAGGGATGTAAACATATTTGTGAATAAAATATGAGGGAAATAAGCATTTTGTGTGTATGGACAATGTCTGGGATCTTTAATTTCAGCTCTGAAACACTTTACATGTTGCATATTTTGGTTCAGTTTACTTCGTCTTATGAGGTGGTGTTGACTGGGAGGGCCTGTGACAGGGTGACAAAACACAGCAAAGAGGTCAAATACATTTTGTTCTAAAGAAAGTACAAAGCTTTTTGCTAATGCACATCACAACCAAAATTACTGTACTAGTTGTATCTGCTTGGCTGCATAATTAATTTACTAGTTTATCAAACTGGGTCATTTTTAATACAACTTTTCACATAACACATATGTTACCGTTTTCGATGAAGCCATCTTTGTCATCAGGGCAGTGAATTGGGTAAAGCTATACTGAATAAAAATATAAACCCAACATGTAAAGTTGTTTCATGAGGTGAAATAAAAGATCCCAGAAATGTAAATCGTTGCAATTGTTGCATGTACAATTCTAGGTCGTCACTAGTTACCACAGTCATAAAGTCTGCCTATTTCTACAATCTATCTTCTTTAAATGTTATTTTAAACATAACCACACTGCTAACCTTATGCCTAAACCTTAAATTATGACCAAAAAGCTATTTTTGGTTTTCATTAATTTTTACAATATAGACAATTTTGCCTTGTGGCTATGGTAACTAGTGGAAACCTTAAATCTATGCTTTACAGATGTAGATTGACTGTAGATCCAGATTGGATTAGATTCAGGCCGGTGACGTTTCTCTTAGTTCACTCAATTAGTCAGATTTAGAGATGAGTTAGCTACCACCATAGCTGCAGCCATTATTTAGTTTTGCCCTAGACAAAACATACGACACTTGTATGAGCTACGAACTAATTTGCAAATCCGATTTGTAGGCTAACGTTAGCTAGCCCGCCTCCGAAGCATTATCGAATGATAACGTTACATAACCAGCAGTATCTTGACAATAAACTTGTATGAGTTACAACCTAATTAAATTGTAATGCGGTAGCTACCTACAGTACGCTAACGTTAGCTAGCTTGCCCTGCTTTATTAAAAAATATTGTTTTAATTTTATTTCATTTCAAATTACAATACAATAACAAACAAAAAGGACATCCCTATTCTCAGAGTTGGGTAGGTTACTTTTTAAATGTAATCCGTTACAGTTACCTGTCCAGAATTGTAACCAGTAACGTAACATTTGGGTTACCCCAAACTCAGTAACTTAATCTGATTACATTCAGTTACTTTTAGATTACTTTCCCCTTAAGAGGCATTAGAAGACAAAAATGTATGTTACCAATTGAACGACATCTATTGCAGGATAAATCAATGCTAAAGTTTACATAGCTGGCCATATATGGATGTTACATTTTACTTATTTTTATGTAGGCTTCTTCTAACCCATCGCTTTCTATTACATATAATACGATTAAATTATATATTTACATGAATATATATAATTTATAAATCCAAAAATGGATGTAGCAACTACAAATTGCCCCTTTAAGTTTATCAAAAGTGTGCGAGTTTGAGCATGTGTCCATTAGGCTTATGGATTCATTTATTTTATCAGCATGAATTAGTTTGAGCAATAGAAGCCCGGCTTTTATAGCCTGGGATCCGCACTCTGCAGCTGTTGCAAGAACGCATTTTTCACTGGCTGTCCACTGGTTTGAAAAACAATGATTGACAGGCACCTTAAACGTCTTGAATTCAACTATTATTGGGTTAAAATACACATTTAAATTTGCGAACAGCCATCCACAACAACCACAATCCGTAAGGCATAAATAAGTAAACGAGAGCGCAGCAGTGTGATTCACATCAACGCGCGATGTAGATAACCATTATAAGTGATATTCGTATTGCCGTAGACTACACCACTGCTGTCATCCTTACCTCCAAGCGTTTATTCAAATTGGATAATCTTTGGATGCCGACAGCAGTCGACTGTAGCCTACAAAAGTATATTCCTGCTTTTTTCCCTTGATCCATCAAACACATTTGGTGTGTCTTCATAGCGGTCAGACTCGCTCAGGTGGAACAAATTTAAATGTGCGCCTTTTTTCAATGCTGTTTTGAATGTCATTGAGAAAACAGAGAAGTGTCAAACATTTTTTTTCGCAAACAACCTCTCTGAATTTAAAAGTAATGATCAAAGTAATCATCTAGTTTTTCAAAATGATCTGTAATCTAATACAATATTTTTGATGGTAACGTAACGGATTACAGTTACCTGTTTTTTGTAATCCCTTACATGGAATCCGTTACTCCCAGGGGCGGACTGAAACAATCATTCAGGCCGGGAATTTGACTACATCCCAGGCCACCCTGTTCATGCAAACCACCAGAATGCTAATTTTGTAGGCTAACCCTATTTGTTGATGTAACAGGTACCAAACTAGTTAGAAATTTGGCCACTATGTTCATCTGGGAAGAACGTTATCCACATTACAAAATACAAACATTTGGGACTGACCAACAAGTAGCCTATCTGAACACTGAGTTTTCCATTCTTATGGGTGCACCCTAAAAAACTCACTAGGAATACACCAATCATAGCACATACAAATGTACAAGGCTAGACACACAAAACAATTATCCTACACTTTTTAAAAAGACAATGAGATATACAGAGTTAGCTCAAATGTTCAAATGATTATCTTTATATTCAAGCATCAAGCATATCAAAAGTATAAAAAAAGACTTCACACACATTCACTGAACTTGAACATAAGCTACAACAATGTAAGTATAATACAAAAGTCGAAAAACCACTCCTCTACAAAAAATGTTTGATTACAATGTTCCCTCACTGGTGTCCATAAAGCAAACAGCACAAAAATATACACATCTATACACTGAGTCAATGAAATTGAACATAACTGCAAGTATAATACGAAAGTCCAAAAAAACATGCCTCTGTACAACAGCTTTAACTCACAGCAAGTGTTCTTTCCCCATTGTCAGCCTGTTAAGGAAGAGTCCTAGCATAGCTACTTCAGCGTAACCAGGAATTAATTACCATAGTGACAATATAAGCTCAAGAAACTTGCCATGATTGTCGGCCATGTTTTCCAAGTTATATGCAGCTTTGTGTCTGTGTCCTCTGTTGCTAAGCCCACATTTACCAATAACTTTAACTACACCAATCACATTCCATGACCTGCCTCCTCTTTCTGAACAGGTCTCATTGAACTGACATTTGCTTATCACTCAGAAGGGTATGGATGTCTGCTTTTCTGGCTCTGACGAAAAAGGCTTCTGCATTTTCTCTATGGGTCTTGCTTCTCTCAGAAGTAGAGAAGCCTGCCCATACTCTCTGATGGGCAGGCCTGTTTCCAGGCCTGCATGACTCATTTGACAAATGCACTATCACTGGCTGAAGGTTTTGCAAATGCAAGTCATACTGAGCAGAACAAGGAGTGAGTTACTTCATTGTATGTCAGCCATTTTCTGTTTGTGCCATCTTTGGAGTGGAATATGACATTAATGGCATTGACCTTGCAACCTTCCGGTTACAAGTCCAAAGCTCTAACCACTAGGCTACCTGCCGCCCCACAACCATTAGTGTATCAGTAGGCTACATTAATACAGTTCTGAGAAAAAGAGTTGTCCCTTAATTTTGTGTGGTCTCTAATTTTTCCCAGAGCTGTATATTATTGTAGTAACTTGTAATACTGGTACTAATGGCGCTAATGATCTTTGTCATTGCCTAGGCTGTGTCACACAACCTACTGTGTTACGTTCATGGATGTATTACGGTTACGTTACTGTAGCCTGTTTCTCTGTACAGTGCATGTGCACTTTCCGTAGCTTATGTGGCATGAGTCATGACCGAATGCTGGCAAGTCCATAGTCTAGGTTTACTATATTTTACTAGTTGAAACATATTGCCTTCAATGTCATATTCTGATCGCTATGTTGCACTCTTTGCTAAGATCTAATTCCTCCACGAAGACGTGCAAACTGTTTAGCCTAGCCGCCGTTGTGTCATTATAATTAGCTAGGCTACTTAACTAGCCATCCTGGGTGTGGTGTGTGTGTGTGTGTGTGTGTGTTTTAGCTAGTGTTTTGAGCTGACCTGGTCCATTACTGGCGAACATGTCGCTTATTTTTGCAGCATTTAGCTGCGTCTGTGGCAAGGGCCTTTCTCTTTTTTTTTATTCTCTCTCTCTGCTCCACCTTTCCTTTTCTGACCGTCCATTTCGCCGTGCGACTTGTCTACAATGTTATCTGTAGTGAAGCAGGTAGACGTCGTGGAGACCTTTTTTGCGCAGGGACACTGCAGCGAGAGAGTGAGAGTCGCGCCTGATGTGTGGATTCTCCGTCAACTCATTCCTGCTTGCTATATTATCGCTGGTCAAGTTGACTATTCACGGCAGGCCAAAACGACCCCCGGGTCACCGGGAGATGTCCCGGTGCCCCCGACGGCCAGTCCGCCATTGGTTACTCCCCAACCCTGACTTCACGTATATTTTCTCTGAGGAAACATAAAATAACATTAAAGTAAAATAATAAAATCACTACACTTGAATTTATTTCAAGTAAAATTGTACAAACATATGATAGAGTTGTAAGAATATTGTTTTTTGTTGTTGTTATTGACAAATTCTAGAGATTTCAAGTAAAAATGTTTTGCATTTGAGGACAAATTTCAAATATTTGTTTTTGTGTTTATAAAATTTACCAGAGAATTAAGAAATTAACGACTATTTCAGAAGTTTTGTTTTCATTTGAATAATAACATATTACATCTTTCATTGTAAATACATTGGTCTTATTAATGAAATACAACATGTAGATACTCGCTCCAAAATAACTTTAGAGTCACACTCATAGAAAATGTGTATATAGTTTTCCCTTCTTAATCACAGAAAAGGCATATGTCCTCTAAATCCATTAATTTATTATCGCATGGGTATATTTTGTGAAAGATTATAAAATTAATATATTTTACTTTATTTGATATAAAAAAAATTGTGAGGGAGCAACCAAGCTTTCTTTCATTCAATTTCAGTAATATATGCATTCCAGAAGAATTTCTTTCTAAGAGATCTGGTTCCTGGAGTTAATTAAAAAGTAATCTTAAGAATGTATTATTACATTTCTTATCCAGCAGGGGGCAACCTTCTAACATAAATTGTGCATCTATCTTCACATGTTCTCCAAAACACAAATGAGATTTCATTAATTAAGTAAGTCCTGACGGTATTGCTTTGCATATATAATTAAATTCTTTATAATGTATTGGGAAGTTATATGTTTCTAAGACCTTTCTATAAGAGAAAGTACCAGTCAAAAGTTTTAGAACACCTACTCATTCAAGGGTTTTTCTTTATTTTTCTATTTTCTAAATTGTAGAATAGTACTGAAGATACCAAAACTATGAAATAACACATATGGAATCATGTAGTAACCAAAGAATTGTTATACAAATCAAAATATATTTTATATTTGAAATTCTTTTTTTTATACTGGCTTATGAGGACCACCGCAGGAAGGATAAGTTCATTAGAGTTACGACTCAGAAATTGCTGCCCAAATAAATGCTTCACAGAGTTCAAGTAACAGACACATCTCAATATAAAATGTTCAGAGAAGACTGCGTGAATCAGGCCTTCATGGTTGAATTGCTGCAAAGAAACCTCTACTACAGGACACCAATAAGAAGAAGAGACTAGCTTGGGCCGAAAAACACAAGCAATGGACATTAGACCGGTGTAAATCTGTACTTTGGTCTGATGAGTCCAAATTTGAGATTTTTGGTTCCAACTGCTGTGTCTTTGTGAGACGCAGAGTAGGTGAACGGATTATCTCTGCACGTGTGGTTCCCATCGTGAAGCATGGAGATGTGATGGTGTGGGGGTGCTTTGCTGGTGACGCTGTCTGTGATTTATTTTGTTTTTCATCAGGACAATGACCCAGCACACCTCCAGGCTGTGTAAGAGCTATTTGACCAAGAAGGAGAGCAGAGTGCTGCATCAGATCGGGCCTCCACAATCACCCAACCTCAACCCAATTGAGATGATTTGGGATGAGTTGGACTGCAGAGTGAAGGAAAAGCAGCCAACAAGGGCTCAGCATATGTAGGAACTCTTTCAAGACTGTTCACGCATTCCGTGTGATGCTGGTTGAGAGATGCCAAGAGTGATGTCCCCCTAGCTGATTGTCTGCAGCCAGCTCTGATCATCATGTAGGTCTAGTGAAACAGGCAGGGAGATTGAGAGTGACCGTGGTGGTCAGCGAACCCTCAATCTTCTGGCTCTTAGCCCTGCGTGGCATCGACTGTGCCACAAAATGTCAAAGTTGATGTCCACTTTTATAAAAACAGGGACGCTGCTGTTATTATTTGTGGTTGTAAACATTCTTTAGAATAAATTATATGAGGGAGGAGGGTTTGGACATTTAAGACACCTTGAGTTGGAACAGCCCTTCCAGTAAAGTTCAAACTGTGCCTAAAGAAATGCTGTTTGACTTATTTCAAACTCAATGATTGAAATGTCTTTCATTGAATAGAACAAGCAGGCTGAGTCTTCCTACAGAATGAACCAAATGCAGAAGGACAATATAAATAGTGTTCATTATCACACCAGAACACTGAGTCAAGGCCCTGAGACTTCACAACAAAGCTCCATGTTTTATTAAAACCAGAAAGACAGAATTACACACAACTAATTTAAAATTGAACAACCTTATCTACTTTCTAATTCCCTTTGGTCCATTTACACATGGTGGTGCTGTGCATCTTTAATAAAGGTGAAGTGACTGTAAATGGTATGAGTCAGAGTTGACATTGAAACAATGTTGACTTTGACCAGCAGCACTTTGTACTACTGGAGTTTCCCCTCTACAATCTCTGATAAAGTCTACAAAACTATTTAAAAAAAGAAAACTCTTACCTCACAGTTGGTTAACACTAATTTGTTTTCTTAACGCATTTCATATTTAAGACTTTTTCCTTTTACTCAAATCAAGATTAGCTAACATCAGCAACACACACATTTAAACTCATACATTGATTTGTTGAGCAGAGCTATCAATAAGCATGTTTAACAAGCACTGAGTGATCGAGGATAAGAGCATATTAGAGAACATGGTCAAACAAGTCATGAAACTTTTCAGGTTACATCAAGGGATGCATGACTCAGTGACGGTTCACTTTCAAGTATTTAACATCACAGCTTCGGTGATTACATGGACTTTTATTGTGAGGTATTTTATTAGGTCACAGTTGATTCTGACATTAAATGAAAGATGGTCCATCGGCTTAAAAAAATTAAAGCTTGTGATTATCTGGTAACTTGCTTCTATTGTTTAGGAAAAGGCTTCAAAAGTACAAAACATTGCAACCGATTTTTTTTCTACAAAAATATATTGCTTGTTTTGACAATGTGATGTAAAAATGCCATGGATTGCAATACGTCATGATTCCAATATGCAACGTTACTTCAGAAGCAGGAGAGAGGACGGTCAAGGCAGCGGCATTCTGTTGATAGTGGGACGCAGTCTCTTCCTCGAACAACCAACTTAGGGGAAGTGAAGAGGGAGTACAACTGGCAAGTTCAAATGGCCATGACAGGAACGTAAGGAAGAAAGGAGGGAAGAAAGAACAATGTACAGACTTGAGAAGTTAAGGCCACTTCCTCATTAAGACCTCTTCCTCATTGGATGTGGATGACATCTTCTCCATGTTTTTATACCATAGTAACTTGATCCTGAAAAACAACCAACAAAATAAAAGCATAATACATCAGTCATTAAGGGACTGAAACAGACTTCATTGGTACTCTGACTGAGAAGGAACTGAATCCATGCCAGACTGTCTCTCTGCCAAAGCAGGTAGAACCTCATGCCAGGTATGATGATACAGGTTTACTGACTCACCACAGCTTCAAAACTTACAATAGGTATAAATCTGTTTAACACAGCAAAGTCATCACAGCTTCTAAATAGCAGGCAATAAAACAACGTTTCTTTAGCTGGGTTATAAACACGGTGAAAGGTGAAATCTTAACACTGAGACAATAGTCTGTTTATGTCGATGACCTTCACAATGGTAACGGTCAGCTACATGTTGGGAGCTGGCCACATCTTGCTACCTCTAACACCAGTACAATAATGGCTAACAGCAGCAGATTTAAACAGCTACAGACAGTATCTATGAAAAGAAACAAAACAGGAGTGCTGCTGAGTCAAAATGGAAGGACAGCTTAGTGAACATCACATTTTTAAGGAAGTTAAGCAATGAAGTCGCAGCCTGTCTGACTTAAATCGCTCAGGTCCTTCAGAAACGCACAGTATTTCCACTGGCAGGAAACTAGAGTGAATTGAAGCATGTAATCAGTAAGTAAGTCTAATACACCTGTCTGACTGACATATTCAGACCCCTTCTCTTTCAAACGTTGTTGCGTTACAGCCTTATTTTAAATCAATTTTAGAATATGTGTTTTCTTCAATCTACAAACAATACCCCATAATGACAAAGCAAACAGTTATTTTTAGAAAATGTATTTTAAAAAAGAAAAGAAATGAAATACCTTAATTTAAGTATTCAGACCCTTTGCTATGACATTCGAAATTGAGCTCAGGTGCATCCTATTTCCATTGATCAACCTAGAGATGTTTCTATAACTTGATTGGAGTCCACCTGTGGTAAATTCAATTGATTGGACATGATTTGGAAAGGCACACATCTGTCTATATAAAGGTCCCACAGTTGACAGTGCCTGTCAGAGCAACAACCAAGACTCTACAAATACAGGTGTGGCAACCTTCTGGCGTCATACCCAAGAAGACGCGAGGCTGTAATTGCTGCCAAAGTTGCTTCAACAAAGTACTGAATAAAGGATCTGTATTAGGGATGCACGGTATATGGGTGAACATATCGGAATCGGACAATATTAGCTAAAAATGCCAACATCTGTATCGGCTCGTTTAACGCCCCGATGTGCAAAACCGATGTCAAAGCTGACGTGCATACCTATATAAACGTAGGTACATTATGTAATAACGCTGCGTCAAATTTTGTGCTATGTGCAACACAGCATTCCTAAACTAGCCCACAATGTCTCCTGTGTGGATCGAGCAGTCATTTGAAAGAGTAACAAAATTTCAGCGAGACAACTCAAAAGTCTAAATCCATTAAAGCCAAGAATGGAATTCATTGCCCTTGACAATCAACCGTTCTCTGTCGTGGGTGATGTTGGCTTTCGCAGACTGGGCGAGCACTGGTACACACTACCAAACGTGCTATTTTTCAGATGTTGCCCTACCAGAGCTCCACAGTAATGAGTCACTGCTATTAGCTTCACGACATACATACTATGGAACGCCGTTTGGGTCTTTGCGTGTCAAAAAAGATACAGTAGCACTGTCAAAGCTGTACAAAAAAAGTCTGCAAACAAGCAAACACCGGTCATGAACGATGTGTTTACAATACCGCGTTGGGAATAAAGCATTATTTGTTTGACCGAAACTTCTGGGGTAGCTAGCTTTAGCTTGGTACCTAGCTAGCACCAATACAAGCAGCCTGAAAACAATGACCAGTAGAACCTGCAGTCATTTTCATTATTCTTAGCAATAATTTAGGAATCCTTGTGATTAAGTATTACTTGTTGTTCCCTATTGAAATTGAACTTCAGTTCATGAAAATAAATAGCTAGTCAGCAACATAACCCGGTTGCCCAAAGCTAACGTTATAAGCAGCCAGCTAACTTCATCTGGCTAGTGAGGCTCGACCGCACCGGGTTGTGTTGTGAAGCTAGCCGAAATAAGGATTAGGCATAATAGTGGAATTTGCAGTTTGCTATCAAAATAAAAGTGTCATTGACAGTAATGCATATGAATACAAATAGTAGAATTATGCCATACCTTTATTTTGAAGGCTAACTGCAAAGTCCACTATTGCGGCTAATCCTTATTGTGGCTAACTTCACATAGATGGGCCGGCCCCATCCACCATTAATCAAATGAGAAGTGTCTTATGAATTAGGGTTATTTTATATGACACCTAGCTATATAGTTAGCTAGCTAACTATAGCTACAGAAACAGATGTGTTATTGACGTGTATCTTTTTTGACACACAAAGACCCAAACGGCGTTCCATAGAAATCCTGGTTGAGAATGAAACGACTGTACAAATGAACATTGAAACAGCACAGCAAGTAAATGAAAGAAATAGGTTTTGATTAGATCTTACTGTTAAACGGGGACATACTTAAATGCCAACAAAATAACTTGTTGGTAAGTGTGGTGTGTGTGTGTAACCTTTATTTAACTAGGCAAGTCAGTTAACAACAAATTCTTATTTACAATGATGGCCCGGACGACGCTGGGATGCAGTGGCTTAGACGGCTGTGTCCATATGTGTTAACTATTTAACTGTACTAGAATGCTTAAAAGGTCACTACAATTGTAAATATCAGTTATCTGTATAGTTTTTTTTCGACAAGGAAAATATCGGATCGGTCAATTATTATTTTCTTTTTAAAATAAATTTGCACAAAAAAAATAAACAACTTTTTGATTTGTCATTATTGGGTATTGTGTATAGATTGATGGGGAGGGGGGACAATTTAATCCACTTTAGAATAAGGCTGTAACGTAGCAAAATGTGGAAAAGGTCAAAGGGTCTGAATACTTTGTGAATGCGCTGTATCGTCGGAGACAGTACTGTCACTGGTACTAGTAACGGAACCATTACCATCACTGCTGTTACACCCAGCAGGGTGGGCAGATGACTTTTCTCCATGCAAATAGCTGCTCACTGTCATCTTGTGACTAAGCATTTCCTGTACCATCTGCAATGAGGCTTTGTAAATGCCAGTAAGGCCCAGGCAACATTGCAATAACCCCACCCCGTCATAAAATACATGCCTGAACATGTCCTGAGGGTTTACATAACTCATGGGTATTTATTTGGTACTCACCCATCCTCCCTGCTGGTTGATCCAGCCTGCCAGCCGGGTGTTAATGAAGGCAGCCATACAATACTGGATGGAGGCTCTAAGGTCAGGACAGGTCTTCTTTACGTACAGACCCAGGGCCATGGAGGCCCTCAGCAGCTGCATCTCAGGTGCCAGCTCCGCTCTCTGGGCCGCACACAGGCTGTCCACGCTATGTGCAAACTCCTCCACCACCTGGGGGAAAGAAAGAAAGAAAGAAAGAAAGAAAGAGAGAGAGAGAGAGAGAGAGAGAGAGAGAACAGGCTGTTACCCTCGAACTCCAGGGCGTCGTCGTTTTCACAATGATTCTGTAAACGCATGTATCTCAAGTTGGGATTCTGCCCTATATGATAGTTCAGCCCCAGAGCTACAAAAATTCAGAGGAAGTATTACACTATTCTCATATCGTGTTCTAACTGGGCCTTTTACTGAGTCAAACATGTTGCATAGTGCTTTGTGGGTTTTTTATGACCCTTAGGCCAGACAAAATTGATTCACTGTTTAAAGACCCCCTCCGAAAAGTGAGGCGAGAGATAAAAAAATACATGAAGTGCATAAGGAATAACAGTACTTTATCACATTGTCCTAGGCTATATGGACATGAACAATAAGATAAATATTCAATTTCAGACTGATTTTCTGATTATTAATATACAAATGAACATTATTCACATAGGATGTATAATATAATTAAATATTCTATCATATTCCAAAATTATTGAAAAATAATGTAATGTATGAATGTATTATCAGTTCATTAATCTACTTAATTGTATAGCCTAACAAATTCAAGAATGATTGCCAATAAATAATTGTAATCAAATTTAAATGTTGATGCATAATAATGAGTTCATTACCTGAATGCATCTCTATAGCCTAGGCGTTCAAAAAATTTCATACAAATATGATTAGGCCTCTCAGACTAGTAGGCCTTGTAGAAAGAGGGTCAATCATGTTAGGTCTGCCAAATTAATGTAGCATTGGAAAAAAATACATAAAACCAGCCATGGAGTATAATAACCTATCATCATCAACATAAAACATGTAGTTTATAGATGCACAATTTTAAGCATCAATCTATATAGATTCGAGCCCAGTAACTTTGCTCACCGCATCCTTCCTTGGATTGTCTGGTCTGGCTGCCATGAAAAGCCCCACCTGCTGATCTGCACAAAGGGCGTACGTGCCACTGGCGATATACTTGGCTTGACATGTTAGCTGTTCTCCGCGGCGCATCATCACTTCAAACGCATTCCGTCGTGGTGTTATCGGTTGGCCTACTATTACTGGTAGTACCGGTAAAATCTAAATTATGAATCGCAAATCACCATACAGCTGACACACTTCGATTTCATCAATCATTTTGACCTCAAATTTGGTTGTCCAAAATACTATCAGCTTGCACTGCATCTTTGCTGATGAACGCCCTGGTCTCTGGCCAGTCAATTGGTTAAATTACATTGTTGTTTCGTCTATTAATCGCTTCCAATAGATCTGAAAATGATGCAATAACCATGAATTTAACCGACGGTTTATTTATAATGAGGGACGTTCCACGTTTAACATGGACACGTAAATATTAGGAATTTTCGCTGGCTTCAGCCATGACTGCATGAGAGAAATGAAACAACTGCCCGGCGCCTGCAGGTGCAGCGTGTGTGTTTCACTGTCCAATCCGAGGCTGTTTGGTCTCTGGGGCATTACTTTGGGAAAGGCTGCATGGAGAGCGCGGACAGTGCACCAAAAACAAAGAGCCGCATATATTGGCCCAAAAATAACACATCTGATTTTTTTTCTCGGGTTGTGGAAAAAAGTGAGGCGGGGCATCCGTAATTCAACTTTGTCCGGCCTTACCAAAGAACCTAACTACACACGCCACAAATGTCTAAAGTTCCGCGTCTCTAGGAAATGAAACAAATTAGACACCAATTCACTGTACATGTATGATTCTGCACTGGCAGTGCCTTCACACAATTTCAGAACTACTACCAAAGAATGTAATGTAGCCTACGTTACTACGTTTGGAAGTCTCAAATGTTCGGCAAACTGGAGAAGTTCCTTTTATGTATACTGAACAAAAATATAAATGCAACATGTAAAGTGTTTGGTCCCATGTTTCATTATCTGAACTAAAAGTTCCCAGAAATGTTATATAGGCACAAAATACTTAATTCTCTCCAATGTTGAGCAAAAATGTGTTTACATCCCTGTTAATGAGCACTTCTCCTTTGCCAAAATAATCCATCCACCTGACAGGTCAAGAAACTGATTAAACAGCATGATAATTGTTTTATTTTATTTATTTAACTAGGCAAGTCAGTTAAGAATAAATTCTTATTTACAATGACGACCTACACTAGACGATGCTGGGCCAATTGTGCGCTGCCCTATGGGACTCCCAATCATGGCCAGATGCTATACAGCCTGGATTCGAACCAGGGACTGTAGTGACGCCTCTTGCACTGAGATGCAGTGCCTTAGACCGCTGCGCCCCTAGGGAGCCCCATCATTACACAGGTACACCTTGTGCTGGGGATGATAAAAGGGCACTAAAATGTACAGTTGTCACAACATAATGCCACAGTTAAGGGAGCGTGCAATTAGTATGCTGACTGCAGGAATGTCCACCAGAGCTGTTGCCAAATAATTGAATGTTAATTTCTCTACCATAAGCCACCTCTAACATTGTTTTAGAGAATTTGGCAGTATGTCCAACCTCAATCGCAGACCACGTGTAACTACGCCAGCCCAAGACCTCCACATCCAGCTTCTTCACCTGCGGGTGAGCCCAGCGACCCAGATAGCTGATGAAACTGTGGGTTTTGCACAACCAAAGAATTTCTGCACAAACTCTCAGAAACCGTCTCAGGGAAGCTCATCTGAGTGCTCGTCCTCCTCACCAGGGTCTTGACCTGACTGCAGTCCGGCATCGTAACCGACTTCATTGGGCAAATGCTCACCTTCGATGGCCAATGGCACGCTGGAGAAGTGTGCTCTTCAGGAAATTAATCCTGGTTTCAACTGTACCAGACAGATGGCAGACAGTGTATGGCGTTGTGTGGGTGAGCGGTTTGCTGATGTCATGGTTGTGAACAGAGTGTCCCATGGTGGCGGTGGGGTTATGGTATGGACAGGAATAAGCTAAGGACAACAAACACAATTGCATTTTATCAATTGCAATTTGAATGCCGAGATCCTGGAGGCCCATTGTTGTGCCATTTATCCGCCACCATCACCTCGTTTCAGCACTATAATGCACAGCCCCATGTTGCAAGGATCTGTACACAATTCCTGGAAGCTGTAAATGTCCCAGTTCTTCCATGACCTGCATACTCACTATGCATGTCACCCATTGAGCATGTTTGGGATGTTCTGGATCGACATGTACAACAGCGTGTTCCAGGACCCGCCAATATCCAGCAACTTCGCACAGCCATTGAAGACGAGTGGGACAACATTCCACAGGCCACAATCAACAGCCTTATCAACAGCCTGTGAATGAGATGTGTGGCGCTGCATAAGGCAAATGGTGGTCACACCAGATACTGACTGGTTTTCTGATCCACACCCCTACTTTGTTTTGTTTGTTAAGGTATCTGTAACCAACAGATGCATATCTGTATTCCAAGTCATGTGAAACCCATAGATTAGGGTTTAATGAATTTATTTCAATTGACAGATTTCCTTATATGAACTGTAACTCTATGAACTGAAATGTTGTGTTATATTTTTTGTTCAGAGCAAAAGGTGTCTAAAGTGAAACACAAACAGTAACATTGCTACACTAGGTTGGACTACTGCTATAGTCTGTGACTCAGTTGGGAGTGTACAGAGTTAATGTAGGGCAGCAGTGACTCAACAACAAGCTAGTGGTCCCTTCCTAGTTGCCATGCAGGACTTGTAAACACTTGCATTATGTCTGAGGAACAGACTACTTACGCTAAACAATCATTCTAAATTAAAACTCTTCCTGGTTCAGAATGTTCCATCTGTGTGCTCTACCATCATGTGATAATTACATTTTTCTAACCCCACATTATCACACTTCAAGAGGTACTATTTCATGACACCTGTAGCACCAACACTATACACATGTCTGTCTAACTATTTAACTAGGCCAATGGTTGTATGTAGGCCCCAAACAGGAATATTGTGGGGTTTGACAAGGCATTATTCTGCGTGTGTGTGCGCATGTGTCATATTATTCAATGGTTGGGTCTAATCCTGAATCCTGATTGGTTAAAAGCCCACTCCAGCCGGTGTCTACCGGCTAAATCTACGACTTTAAAATGCATATTTACTCTGTTCCATCTCATCAACACAGGCAGGGATGTTAGTAACATGATCTCCACTATAAAAAGCATCTAGACATAATCTCACATTTCTTTTAGACTAACATTTCGTTTGCAACAGAGGAGATTTGTATAAACGTGGTTGTCTGTCTCTCCGATATTTGTAACATTGTTTCAATATTCAAATTCCATCTCCAACTTTCCCATAGTAATAAACCTGTAACGATAGGTGTCGGGACGAGAGACAGGCAGGCAGCGTTTCTCAGCCAGTCGAAATCCTGAATCGGCTGGCATCATTTTTATGGATAAATACAAATAAATGTGAATTGAAAAAAGGTCAAAGGAAACGCAGCTAGTTTTCAGTCTTTCCAGCTTCAGCTTGAAGTGATTGTGTTAGATGTGTTGTTGGCTAGCTCCTCTGAACAACAGTGTCCTAACGAGAGAGCACATGCGAAAGGCGAAAACCGCGCCTCATTAGCTCATTGTTATGGACAAATAAATGTCACTAGAAAACAGTTTAAACAAAATGCAGCTACTGTTGTTATTCTGTCTGCACACTTTGACGTGATTAAGTTATCGCTTGCATGCAACGTTTCCAGACAGTATAGCAATGTAACATTAAGAACGACCGACTGGGTCGCGTCCATCGATACAGAACAAAAAGACTGAATTACTGGGTCGCGTCCATCGATACAGAACAAAAAGACTGAATTACTGGGTCGCGTCCATCGATACAGAACAAAAAGACTGAATTACTGGGTCGCGTCCATCGATACAGAACAAAAAGACTGAATTACTGGGTCGCGTCTCTAACAACCGAACCAATCGAAGGAACGACCAGCCGGTTTGGGTGGCATCCCTAGATTTGTTTCGGGACTAAATATTGTGGAAGGATGAAATAGTATGAAAACAATAATCTAAATAACCTTAATGAAAATATGTCAATCATTATTTGAATATGTTGGTAACCCGTAGTATAAAAGTGATACTGCCCTGGAAGCCGGTGTTTGGAGAATATATTAGCACGGTTCGCCGGCCCTAGACGAACAACAGCAGTGCCAATGTATCCTCCTAACACGGCCTTCTGTCGGGCATTATCACTTAATATAGAACAGTATGCTTACCTTGTCTGCAACTGCTAGTTGGAGATTTCTGATATGAGGCTGGATAAATTTAGCTTCAAAATCATCTCCAAGTTCCCTCAGTTTATCAGCTATTACAACTGGGTCAAACCCGTCATCTGCAAAACACGTCAGGTGATCTATATGTCATTCATTATCTGGAATCAGTTAGGGTAGAAAACAGTGGCAGGTACTCAATCTTACTCTCCAGTCTTACTGACGAACTTCAGTTCTGGAAGGGATCCAGCCCAATGGAGCATTTAAAACAAATTCCGATTCAAAATAAGAAAACCCTAGCCTCCTGTTGAGTGGACTGTGTTTCAAGTAAATCAACATAATATGCCTGAAGAAATGACAGTTCTCATTATGAAATTATTACCATCTCCAGGTCCATCAGACTCAATGGCTCCGTCCAACTTCCGACTCCATACTCGGCTCTGGTCCTCTTCAAAAAAACAACTAATAATTTGAATTGTCTGTTGTTCTATATCTCTAGGAGACATAGTTAAACACCTTCAACAGCGTCCGTGAAGCGTAAGACAGATAATTTATGTCGACGGTTCCTCAATCGTGTCTAGACAAGTAAATTCCGGCACGCCTTGATCTCATCAACCTGAGATATGCGCTTGTTCGAAATTGCAGCTGACTAACTGATCTACAAATCACATTCCATCACAAATAACTACTCATTATTATTTGTAGATCAGTCTGTCACAATTTACCCATGATACATTACGATTTTGATCTTCTTTGATGAGGTTTAACGGCGGTTGGCATCCAATAAATGTTGCATTACCGCCCCCTACTAGACTGGAGTATAACTCCCTTATACTTTGCTCTAAAAAAATAGATAAAAAAATACCCGACCATCTAACACTACACTCACACAATAAAAAGAACACCACCCTACTCTACTATTTAAATCTATTTAGTCCTACCTCAGGCCAACAACACCCAAATACCTCTCTGCAGCTGCCACCACAACCTCAATTTTCTACGACTTACATTTCATCCCTGCAGTACAGTTGATAACCATTGATATAAATGCAAAAAATCCAATCTTAATTTAAACATATATCACTTGTTGGCCTATCCCTCTGTACTGGTACAGATCTCCTACTCACGCCACTCCTCTCAGGATCCTTCCCCCCTGATCCATCTTCCTCTACTTTCTTCACTGCCTCAGCATATGACAACTCCTGTACTAATCTAACTCTGGAAACCTCAACCTGCCACTCTTGCACTTTCCTCAATGCTACACATTCCTTTGTCTCGTGCCCTTCTGCACATTTCTCACACCTAGGAACCTCCCTCCTACACACTGCTGCCAAATGCCCATAAGCTTGACTCCTGCAACAACGTAATGTAGTCTGCACAAAAACCTGTACAGGATAACTTATATATCCTAACATCACTTTGTCTGGCAAAGACTCAACATCAAAACTCAAAAGAACAGACAATGACTCTTCTGTTTCACCACTCACGCCACCCTGTCTGCGTTGCACCAAACGACAAGCATCACAAACACAGAGAATCTTCCCCTTCAGTTGGTCAACTTTTACATTTACTGCTCAATGGCACCCTTTTCTTGAGAGCAAAACAATTCACATTTCTTGCCACCATTCGTTTAACGCAGAGCACCTTCTACCTCTGACCAGCAGAAACACCAAAAAATGATCACAAGACCATTTCTGGTTACCCTCACCGATTCCACAGCACCCAACTCTGTTTTCACCAACCCTGAAACCACAAATGGATCAGCCAAAAGGCAAGGGTACACTTTTTCCAAAAGCTTCACTCCTACTGTCACAGACTCATCTTTATCCTGACCCTCAGGCTCCAAGAACCTCACCACACTTATCACCTCTGATACTTTGACCTCACTCACACCCATTTCTCCTCCTGTCTTTAGCCCACTCTGTTTACACCATTCTTCTTTAACAAACCATCTCCCTTTTTTAACCAACTCAAGCTCACCTCCCTCTCTCAGACCTCTGCCTCTCCTTTTCCCTCCATTCCAAGTATACATCTTCTTATGATAATACTGCACTTCTCCTGACATACATCTAGTTCTTGTCTTTTCAAGGGACACCATTTATCCAGCTGTCACAATCTCCATACAATTTTGACCTTTATTTTACTAGGCAAGTCAGTTAAGAACAAATTCTTATTTTTAAGAATGGCAGGTTAACTGCCTTGTTCAGGGGCAGAACAACAGATTCTTACCTTGTCAGCTCAGGGATTTGATCTTGCAACCTTTCGGTTACTAGTCCAACACTCTAACCACTAGGGTACTTGCCGCCCCACGATCAGCAGGAACCCTTAGGGATGTCGGCCGTCTTTGCCTTTGGACAAAAAAAGCTATAGTGTGCAACTGCAGCCTCTTACGGTTTTGATCCTCTCAAACACAGCCTTTGTATTCTCTCCCAGTCTTGCATATCCTCACATCCTCTATCCTCGCCTCCTTCTCAAAACCCATTGGAGGAGAAGGTCAGAGTGGAGGGACCTCTGGTTTTCAAATTTTATTGGTCACATACACGTGTTTTGTAGATGTTATTGTGGGTGTAGCGAAATGCTTGTGTTTCTAGCTCCAACAGTGCAGTAGTATCTAACAAGTAATATATAACTATTTCACAACATATACCCAATACACACACATCTATGTAAAGGAATGTAATTAAGAATATATAAATATATGGACGAGCAATGTCAGAGCGGCATAGACTAAGATACAGTAGAATAGTATAGAATACAGTACAGTGGGGGAAAAAAGTATTTAGTCAGCCACCAATTGTGCAAGTTCTCTCACTTAAAAAGATGAGAGAGGCCTGTAATTTTCATCATAGGTACACTTCAACTATGACAAAAATGAGGAAAAAAAATCCAGAAAATCACATTGTAGGATTTTTAATGAATTTATTTGCAAATTATGGTGGAAAATAAGTATTTGGTCAATAACAAAAG
Organism: Brachymystax lenok tsinlingensis; assembly: GCA_030435695.1. Taxonomy (NCBI): domain Eukaryota; kingdom Metazoa; phylum Chordata; class Actinopteri; order Salmoniformes; family Salmonidae; genus Brachymystax; species Brachymystax lenok. The sequence continues at coordinate 10,642,773 of CM059797.1, read as the reverse complement.
TTTATCTCAATACTTTGTTATATACCCTTTGTTGGCAATGACAGAGGTCAAACGTTTTCTGTATGTCTTCACAAGGTTTTCACACACTGTTGCTGGTATTTTGGCCCATTCCTCCATGCAGATCTCCTCTAGAGCAGTGATCTTTTGGGGCAGTCGTGGGGCAACACGGACTTTCAACCCCCTCCAAAGATTTTCTATGGGGTTGAGATCTGGAGACTGGCTAGGCCACTCCAGGACCTTGAAATGCTTCTTACGAAGCCACTCCTTCGTTGCCTCGTGCGGTGTGTTTGGGATCATTGTCATGCTGAAAGACCCAGCCGCGTTTCATCTTCAATGCCCTTGCTGATGGAAGGAGGTTTTCACTCAAAATCTCATGATACATGGCCCCATTCATTCTTTCCTTTACACGGATCAGTCGTCCTGGCCCCTTTGCAGAAAAACAGCCCCAAAGCATGATGTTTCCACCCCCATGCTTCACAGTAGGTATGGTGTTCTTTGGATGCAACTCAGCATTCTTTGTCCTCCAAACACGACGAGTTGAGTTTTTACCAAAAGTTCTATTTTGGTTTCATCTGACCATATGACATTCTCCCAATCCTCATCTGGATCATCCAAATGCTCTCTAGCAAACTTCAGACGGGCCTGAACATGTACTGGCTTAAGCAGGGGACAAGTCTGGCACTGCAGGATTTGAGTCCCTGGCGGCATAGTGTGTTACTGATGGTAGGCTTTGTTACTTTGGTCCCAGCTCTCTGCAGGTCATTCACTAGGTCCCCGTGTGGTTCTGGGATTTTTGCTCACCGTTCTTGTGATCATTTTGACCCCACGGGTGAGATCTTGCGTGGAGCCCCAGATCGAGGAAGATTATCAGTGGTCTTGTATGTCTTCCATTTCCTAATAATTGCTCCCACAGTTGATTTCTTCAAACCAAGCTGCTTACCTATTGCAGATTCAGTCTTCCCAACCTGGTGCAGGTCTACAATTTTGTTTCTGGTGTCCTTTGACAGCTCTTTGGTCTTGGCCATAGTGGAGTTTGGAGTGTGACTGTTTGAGGTTGTGGACAGGTGTCTTTATACTGGTAACAAGTTCAAACAGGTGCCATTAATACAGGTAACGAGTGGAGGACAGAGGAGCCTCTTAAAGAAGAAGTTACAGGTCTGTGAGAGCCAGAAATCTTGCTTGTTTGTATGTGACCAAATACTTATTTTCCACCATAATTTGCAAATAAATTCATTAAAAATCCTACAATGTGATTTTCTGGATTTTTTTTCCTCATTTTGTCTGTCATAGTTGAAGTGTACCTATGATGAAAATTACAGGCCTCTCTCATCTTTTTAAGTGAGAGAACTTGCACAATTGGTGGCTGACTAAATACTTTTTTCCCCCACTGTATATACATATGAGATGAGTAATGCAAGATATGTAAACATTATTAAAGTGACTAGTGTTCAGTTAATTAAAGTGGCCAGTTATTTCAAGTCTATGTATATAGGCAGTCTGATGGCCTTGAGATAGAAGATGTTTTTCAGTCTCTCTGTCCCAGCTATGATGTACCTGACCTTGCCTTCTGGATGATAGCGGGGTGAACAGGGCTCGGCTTGGGTGGTTGTTGTCCTTGATGATCTTTTTGGTCTTCCTGTGACATCGGGTGCTGCAGGTGTCCTGGAGGGCAGGTAGACCACACCACCCTCTGGAGAGCCCTGCGGTTGCCGTACCAAGCGGTGATAGAGCCCGATAGGATGCTCTCAATTGTGCATCTGTAAAAGTTTGTGAGGGTTTTAAGTTCCAAGCAACATTTCTTCAGCCTCCTGAGGTTGAAGAGGCACTGTTGAGCCTTTTTCTCCACACTGTCTGTGTGGGTGGACAATTTCAGTTTGTCAGTGATGTGTATGCCGAGGAACTTGAAGCTTTCCACCTTCTCCACTGCGGTCCTGTCGATGTGGATGGGAGGGTTGCTGTTTTGCTCTGCTGTTTCCTGAAGTCCAAGAGAAGGGTCACGAGAAGGGTCTATCTGCATCCGCATTTATTACAAGTTGTGCCCATTGGCTGCAAGCTATGAGGGGTGATCAATGCCAGTTATAAGGAGGAGCTAGCGATTCTTGTGGATAATTGAACTGATAGCCGTTTTGCACATTGGTTCGCTATGGTTTTAGTCATCAATCTAGTAAGAGGGCAATATTTTATTAATGTAGTAGTGTGTCCCCCCCCTTATAAAGCTATGACCTTTGGCTTTCACCTGGAATTGTTCATTTATGTCTAAGAAAGAAAATACTTTTCAACCCATATGATCTACTATTTTATTAGTTAACCTTTATTTAACTGGGCAAGTCAGTTAAGACCAAATTCTTATTTACAATGACGTCCTATTACACAAAAGTATAATACAAAATATACAAATATGATGATATTTATGGGTTCTGACTCCTAAACTTGAAATATTTTTAATTATCAGGTATCCTATGGAAATTAGGAGTGCCATAGTCTGGTTTCTACAACATAAGTTAATGGTTATCTGCAGGAGGAATGTATATGGTGGAGGCAATTAAGCTTGGAATGTACTGAGTAAAGGAAAGGCAATAACATGGTTGCAGTCACTGATAAGGGTGGAAAGATGTGGTTTAGTCAGGAATGGAGGTCAGGTCAGGTCACATTAAGGGAGAAGGAACAGTTTATTGCCCACATCACTTAACTTCCTGCTTAGCAATAAAGATGTAATATTTAGAGGGATGGAGGAAACTTAACCCACATTGGGGTATATATACTTGTGCTGGAGGAAACGTGTCTTTGTATATGCAGCTGTATGACCCAGTAGGTGAATTCACTTGGTTTAAGCTTTTATAGTTGTCTATTTAGAACCTAACAATATAATCAAATTTATGTTCATGAATAAGCCTGGTCATACTTTATAATATGTCCATATATAGTTATAAATCTGTTTTAGGAACATCTACCCAAATATGTTTCACCGTTTTTATTACTTTACCAAACATATCATGACATTAGTGATAGTACAAATCTGTTAAATTTGTGAACGTCTGGCCTCCCGAGTGGTGCAGCGTCACTACAGACCCGGGTTCGATCCTGGGCTGTTTCACAACCGGCCATGATCGGGAGTCCAGTAGGGCGGCGCGCAATTGGCCCACTGTCGTTACTTGCCTCATCGTGCTCTAGTGACTCCTTGTGGCAGGCCGGGCGCCTGCAGGCTGAACAGTGTTTCCTCCGACACATTGGTGCTGCTGGATTCCGGGTTAAGCGTGTGGGTGTTAAGAAGCGGGGTTTGGCGGATCATGTTTTGGAGGACGCAAGACTAGACCTTCACCTCCCGAGCTCGGTGGGGAGTTGCAGCGATGAGACAAGATCAAAATTGGGAGATAATATTTTTGGTGAAAGTCTAAATGAACATTTGGGCTATTTAAACAGCGTGCATCCCTCCTATAGACAAGGGGAGAAGGGCTATGTAAAGGGCTCGATTTGATCGTTCTGAGCATATGCAATGTGTCTGCCTCCGACACATATGTACGACGTAGAACAAATGTTCGACTTCCACACAAAATGACTTCTTTATTTATTTTAGGTTTAAGGAAGTGTATAGGTCGCATTGTTTATCGTAGAGCTATGAAAGCTATTCAGCGATTGCTTTGCTATGTCTGTGCCATTAAGCAGTCGAGCTGGATAAAAACAATTCTAAGTCCCGCCCCTTTGACCTAACGTTGCAGTGAAGTGATATAAATGGATGCAATAATGCAGCCGACCACCAGAGGGAGGTTTTACAAGTTTATTAGACAGAAGACGTTTGCATGGTCCAAGGAAGGTCTGGATTGCTGTCTAATGACTTACAATCAATAAAATAAGTAATGTAAACATATACAGTACCAGTCAAACGTTTGGGCACACCTACTCATTCAAGTGTTTTGATTTGACTATTTTCTATGTTGTAGAATATTGAAACATCAAAACTATGAAATAACACATATGGAATCATGTGGTAACCAAAAAAGGGTTAAGCAAAGATTCTTAAAAGTAGACACCCTTTGCCTTGATGACAGCTTTACACACTCTTGGCATTCTCTCAACCAGCTTCACCTGGAATGCTTTTCCAACCGTCTTGAAGCAGATCCCACATATGCTGAGCACTTGGTTGACGTCGGGTGATTGTGGAGGCCATGTCATCAGATCCAGCACTCCATCACTCTCCTTCTTGGTCAAATAGCCCTTACACAGCCTGGAGGTGTGTTTTGGGTCATTGTTCTGTCAAAAAAACAAATTATAGTCCCACTAAGCACAAACCAGAATGCTGAATGCTGTGGTAGCCATGCTGGTTAACTTCTTAGGGAGCGGCAGCTGAGGTGTCGGTTTTGGAGAGTCTGGCATGCCCAAAGTAAAAGGCCTTCCACTCGGGCCTTGAAACTAGGATATGCACATAATTAGTACTATTGGATAGGAAACACTCAGAAGTTTCTAAGAGTGTTAAAATATTGTCTGTGAGTATAACAGAACTGATATAGCAGGCAAAAACGCAAGGAATTTCTGTCCTGGAAAAAGTGTTTTTGACACATTGCCTCATTTTGAACCCCTCCCTATTGAAAACAGCCATATCTGGGAGTAAGATTGCAGTACCTATTGCTTCCATTGGATGTCAACAGTCTCTAGACAGTGTTTGGTGATGTTAGGTTGCTCTGGATGGTAATAGAAGAAGAATTTCGAACTAGTCACAGGATGTAAACAGAAGAGGAGCCGCGTTCACGGGCTTCCGCTCGGTGTTTTTTTCCTTTCCTATCGTCCAGTTTATAATCCGGTTGAAATATTATAGTAAATATACATAAAAGTGTTCCTGAGGATACATTATCAATGATGTTTGATTGTTCTTGGACAAGTGTATAGGTATAGGTTGAACGCGTTCTCCACGATTCAATGGGCGAGTGGACGCTGTATTTTATGAACATAACGTGCCAACCAAACGAAGATTTATGGATATAATAAATGACTTTTTCTAACAAAATAACCATTGGATGTCTTCGTTGGACACTTGGGAAGCCCTCAGCAGAAGTTCTTCGAAAATTAAGGGATTTTATATTAGCGATTCTATGCGTTTTATGAGACCCGCTTTGGTTATGGATTTATGCTAATGCATAAAATATGAGAGGGGCTATCCTCAAACAATCAAATGTTGTGCTTTTGCCGTAAAGCCTTTTTGAAATCTGACAACGCTGTGATATTGCCAAGAATCAGAGCTTTTGATGACTATGCAACACTAATTCAACTTTTGGATTTTGAATTTGGCGCCTAGCTGCTGGCACTGCTCCCTAAGTATTTAAGTGTGCATTGAATTCTAAATGAATCACTGACAGTGTCACCAGTGAAGCACCCCCACACCTCCTCCTCCGTGCATCATGGTGGGAACCACACATGTGGAGATCATCCGTTCACCTACTCTGCGTCTCACAAAGACACGGCAGTTGGAATCAAAAATCGCACATTTGGACTCATCAGACTAAAGGACAGATTGCTGCCGGTCTAATGTCCATTGCTTGTGTTTCTTGGCCCAAGTAAGTCTCTTCTTATTATTGGTGTCCTTCAGTAGTGGTTTCTTTGCAGCAATTCAACCTTGAAGGCCTGATTCATGCAGTCTTCTCTGAACCGTTGATGTTGAGATGTGTCTGTTACTTGAAGTCTGTGAAGCATCTATTTGGGCTGCAATTTCTGAGGCTAGCGCTTGTATCACGTTTTAGGGAAGACCCAGATGCAGACAGTGTCGAAGTAACAAAAGTTTATTACTAGAACAGGGGCAGGAAAAATGACAGGTCAAGGGCAGGCCGTCAGTAATCCAGATCAGAGTCAAAAGGTACAGAACGGCAGACAGTCTCAGGGTCAGGGCAGGCAGAGGTCAATATTCCAGGCCGGTGTGACTAGGTACAGAACGGCAGGCAGGCTCAGGGTCAGGGCAGGCAGAATGATCAAAACCAGGAAAACTAGAAAACAAGAACTATAGAAAAAGACAGGAGCAAGGGGGGAAACCGCTGGTAGGCTTGACGGACAAAACGAACTGGCAACAGACAAACAGAGAACACAGGTATAAATACACTGGGGATAATGGGGAAGATGGGCGACACCTGGAGGGGGGGTGGAGACAAGCACAAAGACAGGTGAAACAGATCAGGGTTTGACACCTTGATGGTTTTTGCGACTGCACTTGAAGAAACTTTCAAAGTTGAGCTGTTCTTGCCATAATATGGACTTGGTCTTGTACCAAAAAAGGCTATTTTCTGTATGCCACCACTACTTGGTCACAACATAACTGATTGACTCAAATGCATTAAGAAGGAAAGAAATTCCACAAATTAACTTTTAACAAGGCACACCTGTTAATTGTATTCCAGATGACTACCCCATGAAGCTGGTTGAAAGAATGCCAAGAGTGTGCAAAGTTGTCATCAAGGCAAAGGGTGGCAACTTTGAAGAATCTCAAATATAAAATATATTTTGATTTGTTTAACACAACCTTCCTCTGCCTATTGAGGTGCGCATCCAGCAGCACGAGACCATGTTGCAACATCTCGGCACAGCCATGGATCGCGTGCTGCAGAATCTGGAGCGATGGGAGAGAGGTTTTCCAGCGCCTCCACCAGGATCTCAACCTCCCACTCCACAACCCACACAGCTGTCCACACCTCCTTCACCTGGACCCAGTGGGATTCGGCTCACGCTCCCGAGGGCATATGATGGAACGACTGCCGGGTGCCAGGGGTTCCTACTCCAACTAGAGCTCTACCTGGCGACCGCTCACCCGGCTCCCTCGGGACGTGAGAGCGTGTCCGCCCTCGTCTCCTGCTTATCCGGGAAAGCCCTGGAGTGGGCCAACGCCGTATGGGGGAGGACGGGGCGGCGTTGGACCATTACGAGGAGTTCACGCCTGTTCCACCTCAGGCAGGGGACGAGGAGTGCACAGGACTTTTCTCTAGAGTTCCGGACCCTGGCCCGCCGGAGCGGGATGGAATGACAGAGCCCTGATCGACCATTACAGATGCAGTCTGGTTAATGGTTATGTCCATTAGGCTGGATACCCTGCTGGCCACCCATGGACGTCCGGATCAGGGCCTGTTAATTCCATCCCCCAACACCTCTGATCCAACACCTATGGAGCTAGGAGGGACTGTGCTTAGCGGGTCCGGAGGTGGGGCTACTCCCTGCAACTTATGTGGCCTCAGAGGGCACACTGCTGGTCGGTGCTGGGGGGGGTACCTCAGGGAGTCGAGGCAGCAGGCAGGGCACTATCGTGTCATCCCAGGTGAGTAGGCACCAGACTCGCCCAGAGCCCCCTGTTGCTCACATGTTTTTGTCTGTAGATTTTCCTGAGTTTTCCCCGCGTTCCCAGCATAAGGTGCTTGTCGATTCAGGCGGAACTTTATTGACCGTTCATTTGCCCGTAGTTTAAGGATCCCCATTGTGTCTGTTGATATGCCTTTCCCTGTGCACGCCTTAGATAGTTGACCATTAGGGTCAGGGCTGATTAGGGAGGTTACTGCTCCACTAAGTATGGTGACGCAGGGGGGGTCATGAGGAGAAGATTAGTCTCTACCTCATTGATTCTCCTACATTTTCTGTGGTGCTGGGTCTACCCTGGTTGGCCTATCATGACACAATCCCCCCGTCGATGGTCCAGCGACGGTGGGTTTGTGCCCATAGGCGACGTTGTTTGCCGGTGATGTCTGGTGAGGACCTGCCTTACAACAGGCCTACAAGCCCTCAGTCCAGCCTCTCTCAGCCTATTGCGGACAGTCTGAGCACTGATGGAGGGATTGTGCGTTCCTGGTGTAACTCGGGCAGTTGTTGTTGCCATCCTGTACTTGTCAGATGTACCGATCCTGTGCAGGTGTTGTTACACGTGGTCTGCCACTGCGAGGACGATCAGCTGTCCGTCCTGTCTCCCATTGCAATGTATTGCCCAGGCCACATCTGCAGTCCTATTGCCTCCTTGCAGCATGCCTAAGGCACGTTCACGCAGATGAGCAGGGACCCTGGGCATCTTTCTTTTTGGTGTTTTTCATAGTCAGTAGAAAGGCCTCTTTAGTGTCCTAAGTTTTCAGTACTGTGACATGAATTGCCTAACATCTGTAAGCTGTTAGTGTCTTAACGACCGTTCCACAGGAGCATGTTCATTAATTGTTTATGGTTCACTGAACAAGCATGGGAAACAGTGTATAACCCGTTTACAATGAAGATCTGTGAAGTTATTTGGATAGTTACGAATTATCATTGAAAGACAGGGTCCTGAAAAAGGGACGTTTCTTTTTTTGCTATTATATATATATATATATATATATATATATTAACAAACCAAACCAAAAAAGTATATGGACATCCCTTCAAATGAGTGGTTTCGGCTATTTCAGCCACACCCGTTGCTGACAGGTGTATAACATTTGAGTACACAGCCATACAAACATTGGCAGTAAAATGGCCTTACTGAAGAGCTCAGTGACTTTCAACGTGGCACTGTCATAGGATGCCACCTTTCCAACAAGTCAGTTAGTCAAATTTCTGCCCTGCTAGAGCTGCCCCAGGCAACTCTAAGTGCTGTTATTGTGAAGTGGAAACGTCTACGAGCAACAACGGCTCAGCCGTGAAGTGGTAGGCCACACAAGCTTATAGAACGGAATGGCCGAGTGCTGAAGCGTGTAGCGTTGCAACACTGACTACCGAGTTCCAAACTGCCTCTGGAAGCAATGTCAGCACAATAACTGTTTGTCGGGAGCTTCATTCAATTGGTTTCCATGGCTGAGCAACCACACACAAGCCTAAGCTCACCATGCCAAATGCCAATCGTTGGCTGCCATTGGACTCTGGAGCAGTGGAAACGTGTTCTCTGGAGTGATGAATCACGCTTCAACATCTGGCAGTCCTACAGGCGAGTCTGGGTTTGGCGGATGCTAAGAGTACGCTACCTGCCTGAACGCATAGTGCCAACTGTACAGTTTTCACATCTGTGACAGACTTTTTCAGGCCTATTTACTTATTTGTTACCCACCACCTGGATTAGGGTCCTATGTAACTAAATTTGAAATTGGGTACATTGGATAAAAGTAGAGACTCAAAGCTAGAAAATGGTATATCATACACTGTAGTTGACGAACAATGGAAAAGTAATTCTGCTTTAAAAGTTACTAAAGTTGTAACCCCACTTTTGAGAAAATGGCCTGTGAATATTTTGGTACACCTTCTAGAGAGCTCTTCTTTGTCTACACCCATTCAGCATCGTTCACACCCTCTTAATTAAGCCTTGGCCCCGCCCATCTCTTTAATAATTCACATGTGAAGCCATGTGATAAACAGTGAGTACGATAGTGTACTATACAACCAAAGATTAAGACTAAAGGCTGGTTTATACTACCGACATCAGTGGTGACACGTCATTCAGGGCAAGTGAGGAAGAGCATATCAGTTGGCAAACAATGATATACAAACATGGTCTCTTTTTTGTTTTCTTGAGTAAGGCAGCTCCAAAATGCAGGTGCTTCAGCTTTTTGTGGTGGTGGTCTAAGGGTAGAGCTTGAAAATTCAAGCCCCTTGGGTGCTGCCATAGAGTTACATTAGAAGTGCCCATCCAAGAAGGCTCAAGGTCATTGGCCACAGATTAAATGACGTCAAATCACATTAGATCTACTGTAGCTTTGATTGGAATGATCATGTCAACATCATACTTAGCTAGCAGTCATCATCATGAATCAAGTCAACAATCTACTAGCAAATCCTTTTTAATCCTTATCATTTGAAGAGGAATAATGAAGAGAAATTATAGATAAAACGTATCAGTGCTCATCAGCCATTGGACATAAACATTACACAACAAGTTGGAAATAGACTATTCAACAATGAGTGGTGTAGAAGGAATCAGTGACTAACTGCAAACATCGCAAAGCAATCATTAGCCTTCTATTCAGCGGAGTGGCTGTGTGGTCCCAAGTCTAAGATTAAGGGTCTGTTTTCCTAGTTTAAAACGATAAACATTCAACATTGGCCATGCTGTCAATGAAGCATGATTTGTGCCGCGCTCAAAACAACTGTTAACGCGGAACAGCAAAATCTGACTTTAGTGAGACAACTAGGAAATCGGGATAAACGAGCAACAACTGAGAAAATATGTTTTGAACTTCCTCATCCAACTCGGAACTCTGGCCTCTTTCTAGAGCTACGACCTGAAGATCACTGACATCATCATGATTCAACCTTTCTTTGAGTTCCCAGTTGTCTTGAAAGCACCATAAATCCAGAGAATGACAGACTTTGATGACAAAGTTTGATGACAAAATTTGCCCACGAAAACCATCGCGCCACCTTCCTGTTCAAGTGAGCACAGCACAACAATGTGAGTCCAAAAATGTATTTTATGCTGCTGCATAAATTATGTAATATTCCAGGGAGATTTGTATACTGTAGCTAAGAAGGTAATACTAAGTGTATGTTGTGTAGTAAGCTGTTAGTAGCCCATGTGCCTCACCCTAGTAATTTGGTCTATTTTCACTTCTTAATTTGGCCTACTGTTCTGACTTGGTGGTGCACATATAACCTGTTTTTGAGAAATGTAATCATCAAATATTTTAAGAGCTTTAAGAGCCTAAGTTTGAAGATGTAAGCCAGAGACAGGTGTTTTATACAACTGATTCCATTTTCAATCAAACGCCTGAATTTTCTCCATCTCCTTAGCTATCATACTCTGCTTCCACTGGCAATTCCAATGATTTCAAAACTCAGTCCTCCAGAAAGTGTAGAGCCTTAACAACACTTTTGCAGTTATTCGTGATAACTTTCAAAATAGCAGTATTAAAAAGGATGACCTACACATACTGAGCAGATCATGTTATAGACAGAAGCGTGCCACATGGCAGACCAATCCAAACTCATCTCTCGGGATGTCCAGCCCATCAATTATCTCAGCCAATCATGGCTAGCGGGAAGGTTCCTGACTTTTTCCATCGCTAAACCAACTAGGTTCGTAATTTAACATTTGCATTCGTATTTACAGATGGCATACAAGTTTCATATTAAGGCACATGAAAGTTCACATGTTCCAGAAGTCATTTTACGTTTAAATGTCTCTCCTGTGAAGTAGTGACGCGTGACATACGCCTAGCTTCCTGACAGCCCATTTCAATGCCCCATTATTGACTCTGAGTGTAACAAAACACATACAGTGGGGGAAAAAAGTATTTAGTCAGCCACCAATTGTGCAAGTTCTCTCACTTAAAAAGATGAGAGAGGCCTGTAATTTTCATCATATGTACACTTCAACTATGACAGACAAAATGAGGAAAAAAAATCCAGAAAATCACATTGTAGGATTTTTAATGAATTTATTTGCAAATTATGGTGGAAAATAAGTATTTGGTCAATAACAAAAGTTTATCTCAATACTTTGTTATATACCCTTTGTTGGCAATGACAGAGGTCAAACGTTTTCTGTAAGTCTTCACAAGGTTTTCACACACTGCTTCTGGTATTTTGGCCCATTCCTCCATGCAGATCTCCTCTAGAGCAGTGATGTTTTGGGGCTGTCGTGGGGCAACACGGACTTTCAACTCCCTCCAAAGATTTTCTATGGGGTTGAGATCTGGAGACTGGCTAGGCCACTCCAGGACCTTGAAATGCTTCTTACGAAGCCACTCCTTCGTTGCCCGGGTGGTGTGTTTGGGATCATTGTCATGCTGAAAGACCCAGCCGCGTTTCATCTTCAATGCCCTTGCTGATGGAAGGAGGTTTTCACTCAAAATCTCACGATACATGGCCCCATTCATTCTTTCCTTTACACGGATCAGTCGTCCTGGTCCCTTTGCAGAAAAACAGCCCCAAAGCATGATGTTTCCACCCCCATGCTTCACAGTAGGTATGGTGTTCTTTGGATGCAACTCAGCATTCTTTGTCCTCCAAACACGACCAGTTGAGTTTTTACCAAAAAGTTCTATTTTGGTTTCATCTGACCATATGACATTCTCCCAATCCTCATCTGGATCATCCAAATGCTCTCTAGCAAACTTCAGACGGGCCTGAACATGTACTGGCTTAAGCAGGGGGACACGTCTGGCACTGCAGGATTTGAGTCCCTGGCGGCGTAGTGTGTTACTGATGGTAGGCTTTGTTACCTTGGTCCCAGCTCTCTGCAGGTCATTCACTAGGTCCCCCCGTGTGGTTCTGGGATTTTTGCTCACCGTTCTTGTGATCATTTTGACCCCACGGGATGAGATCTTGCGTGGAGCCCCAGATCGAGGAAGATTATCAGTGGTCTTGTATGTCTTCCATTTCCTAATAATTGCTCCCACAGTTGATTTCTTCAAACCAAGCTGCTTACCTATTGCAGATTCAGTCTTCCCAACCTGGTGCAGGTCTACAATTTTGTTTCTGTTGTCCTTTGACAGCTCTTTGGTCTTGGCCATAGTGGAGTTTGGAGTGTGACTGTTTGAGGTTGTGGACAGGTGTCTTTTATACTGATAACAAGTTCAAACAGGTGCCATTAATACAGGTAACGAGTGGAGGACAGAGGAGCCTCTTAAAGAAGAAGTTACAGGTCTGTGAGAGCCAGAAATCTTGCTTGTTTATATGTGACCAAATACTTATTTTCCACCATAATTTGCAAATAAATTCATTAAAAATCCTACAATGTGATTTTCTGGATTTTTTTTCCTCATTTTGTCTGTCATAGTTGAAGTGTACCTATGATGAAAATTACAGGCCTCTCTCATCTTTTTAAGTGAGAGAACTTGCACAATTGGTGGCTGACTAAATACTTTTTTTCCCCACTGTACCAGTCTACTGTACCCTTTTGTGTTCACAGAGTTTATTGTATGGTTACATAACACATCCTCGTGATCAGTCTTAATTTATTTCCAGGAGAATTGCAGTACAAACAAATCTTCTGCAAGAGGTCGAAGCAGTGGGCGCTGAAGAATGTAAAGAGAAACTTGTCCACCTGGCTGTGGAGTGCAGAAACGACCAGATGGTTGTCTACAAGGAACCAGAGTCACAGCCCTCAAATCCAACATCCCTTTGAACATTGCCACAGCGCCAAAGCCTGCTAAACCAGCTGCCATCACCCAACTAAAGAAGAGGTTCACCATCTGAAGAACATTCAGGAAACTGCCTGGAACATTCAACCAAGACAACATCCACATTCAGTTAGACTGATGTTGTAGTATAATACAGAATGCCTAGTATGCTCACAACTGCATTGTGGTATTGATATTGCTAGCTGTTGTACATATGTAAATAATAGTGTTTTATATCATATTTTTTACAAGTGTACTGACAAGTAACTAAATGATTCCAGCTGCATCAGAAACCAATTAAGTGTTGACTTCAACTTCTTGATCAATTCATTGTGATTTTCATGAAATATATTTGGATAAACTAGCTTCATTAAGACTTACTGCTAAAACAAATGATGCAGGGAGTTAGTGAATCATTTAAACTTTGCTGGAAATGTAAACATGCTTCAATCAAACAGTAGATTAGTGTGTCAAAGTCACATCTGCATCCTGCTACGCCCTCTGGTGGTCGTCCAGTGTCTCCTTGATGTGCAGTTCTCCCAGGTGTGCTGGATTCAGAGCAGATCCCCACCAGCTGCAACTCATCCATAAATCAATACCTCTACAAATACCCATTCCTGCCACTCCCACTCTGTCAGGTCGTAGTCTCTGCTCAGTCAGTTATAGTTCTAGCCTTTTGTCTATTCTCAAGATCCTGTTGCTCTGCTTTGCTTGTTTCCCTGCCTTACACCATTTTTGTCCTCTCCTTGCAGTACCGCTCTGTCTCTGGCTCCTGTTCCACATCTCACCACCAACCACCTTCCTCTGGATTTCACTCCCCACCATTACCTTGGATTCCTCTCAGGACCTGTTTCCCTGTTCGACTCAGCCAACTCCAACCTCACTCTACACTCCTGTTTTTTTCAACTCATCTGAGCCACCCCGGTTCTGCACTCCATATTTCTCTGTATTCAATAAACTTTTTGGTGCATACATCCTGGCTTCCTTTTCTGAGTCCGCTCTTGTGTTTCCCCCCCTTTGCTCCACGTAACAGTCAATATAGCAAATAAGTAGACATGGCTTGTATTCAAAGACAACGTTTTGAAGTCCGAGGTGATTTTACACAGCAGAAGGCAGGAAATGTTATGACAATGTATGGTATACAGTATATACAGTGCATTCGCAAAGTATTCAGACCCCTTGTCTTTTAACACATTTTGTTACATTATTTTTCTGAAGTGTTTGCAATAATGACAAAGCAAAAACTGTTTTTTTTTTTTGTTTGCAAATTTATAAAAAAAAAAAAATAAGAAACAATTCAGACCCTTTGCAATGAGACTCAAAATTGAGTTCAGGTGCATCATGTTTTCATTGTTCATCCTTGAGATGTTTCTACAACTTGATTGGAGTTCACCTGTGGTAAATTCAATTGATTGGACATGATTTGGAAAGGCACACACCTGTCTATATGAGGTCCCACAGTTGACAGTGCATGTCAGAGCAAAAACCAAGCAATGAGGTTGAAAAGATTTGTCTGTAGAGCTCCGATACAGGATTGTGTCAGAGATCCTTGATGAAAACCTGCTCCAGAGCGCTCAGGACCTCAGACTAGGGTGAAAGTTCACCTTCCAACAGGACAATGACCCTAAGCACACAGCCAAGACGACATAGGAGTGGCTTCGGGACAAATCTCTGAATGTCCTTGAGTGGCCCAGCCAGATCCCGGACTTGAACCCGATCAAACATCTCTGAAGAGACCTGAAAATAGCTGTGCAGCAATGCTCCCCATCTAACCTGACAGCTTGAGAGGATCTGTTGAAGCAAAGGTGCTTCAACAAAGTACTGAGAAAAGGGTCTGAATACTTTTAAGTAAATGTAATATTTCAGTTTTCTTTTTTTTTATAAATGTGAAAATATTTCACAATCTGGTTTTTCTTTGTCATCGTGGGGTATTGTGTGTAGATTGATGAGAGGGGGTCTATTGCATCAATTTTTAAATACGGCTGTAACATAATGTGGAAAAAGTCAAAGGGTCTGAATACTTTCCAAATGCACTGTACAGTAGAAGAAAAATATACTACTAACGCTTATAATAAATACTACAATTTTACAAAGGGAATACTTGCATATGGTGTGTTTGGCAGTGGCGGTCGGTGCTGTTTAAGATGAGGGAGTACAGTGATTGTTTTCATGAGCATGGCCTTATTTCTATTACAGTATTTTGGATGACTGTCATTTATATTCCATTCACCCAGATCAATGTAACAGAGATTTTAGGCTACTACATGATACTAAAAGGTTCCCTCTACCCATTGTTAAAATGGCCAGCTTTAGTCAGCTGATTCTAGTCATGGTTAGTTATTTCTGGTTAGTTATTGTCAGGCAGCTTAGTCTCCCATTCAGAGGACCCCCACTTTTGTTAGTGTCTTATTGGTCAAGGTTAAACCTAATACTTATCACCACATCTCCTTCAGCCTATCAGTGGCCTTGATTCCCGGGACTTCAGTTTCAGTTAGTCTATGACCCCAGCACGCAGTGTGGTCAGAAACGTGCTTTCCCCGTCCTCAATCAGCCTGACTAACCGGTGTCTGTACGTAGCCTCACTACTTTTATAGCCTCGCTACTGTATGTAACAGTGTTGCTTCCGTCCCTCTCCACACCCCTACCTGGGCTCAAACCAGGGACCCTCTGCACACATCAACAACTGACACCCACGAAGCATCGGTACCCATCGCGCCACAAAAGCCTTGAGCAAGGGGAACAGAGCAAGGGGAACAACTACTTCAAGGTCTCAGAGCGAGTGATGTCACCGATTGAAATGCTGTTAGAGCGCACCCCGCTAGCTAACTAGCCATTTCACACCGGTTACACTCACCCCCCTTTTGACCTCCTCCTTTTCCGCAGCAACCAGTGATCCGGGTCAACAGCATCAATGTAACAGTATACAGTGAGGGAAAAAAGTATTTGATCCCCTGCTGATTTTGTACGTTTGCCCACTGACAAAGAAATGATCAGTCTATAATTTTAATGGTAGGTTTATTTGAACAGTGAGAGACAGAATAACAACAAGAAAACCCAGAAAAAACACATGTGAAAAAAGTTATAAATTGATTTGCATTTTAATGAGGGAAATAAGTATTTGACCCCTCTGCAAATCATGACTTAGTACATGGTGGCAAAACCCTTGTTGGTAATCACAGAGGTCAGACGTTTCTTGTAGTTGGCCACCAGGTTTGCACACATCTCAGGAAGGATTTTGTCCCACTCCTCTTTGCAGATCTTCTCCAAGTCGTTAAGGTTTCGAGGCTGACGTTTGGCAACTCGAACCTTCAGCTCCCTCCACAGATTTTCTATGGGATTAAAGTCTGGAGACTGGCTAGGCCACTCCAGGACCTTAATGTGCTTTTTCTTGAGCCACTCCTTTGTTGCCTTGACCGTGTGTTTTGGGTCATTGTCATGCTGGAATACCCATCCACGACCCATTTCAATGCCCTGGCGGAGGGAAGCAGGTTCTCACCCAAGATTTGACGGTACAAGGCCCCGTCCATCGTCCCTTTGATGCGGTGAAGTTGTCCTGTACCCTTAGCAGAAAAACACCCCAAAAGCATAATGTTTCCACGTCCATGTTTGACGGTGGGGATGGTGTTCTTGGGGTCATAGGCAGCATTCCTCCTCCTCCAAACACGGCGAGTTGAGTTGATGCCAAAGAGCTCCATTTTGGTCTCATCTGACCACAACACTTTCACCCAGTTGTCCTCTGAATCATTCAGATGTTCATTGGCAAACTTCAGACGGGCATGTATATGTGCTTTCTTGAGCAGGGGGACCTTGTGGGCGCTGCAGGATTTCAGTACTTCACAGCGTAGTGTGTTACCAATTGTTTTCTTGGTGATTATGGTCCCAGCAGCCTTGAGATCATTGACAAGATCCTCCCATGTAGTTCTGGGCTGATTCCTCACCGTTCTCATGATCATTGCAACTCCACAAGGTGAGATCTTGCATAGAGCCCCAGGCCGAGGGAGATTGACAGTTCTTTTGTGTTTCTTCCATTTGCGAATAATCACACCAACTGTTGTCACCTTCTCACCAAGCTGCTTGGCGATGGTCTTGTAGCCCATTCCAGCCTTGTGTAGGTCTGCAATCTTGTCCCTGACATCCTTGGAGAACTCTTTGGTCTTGGCCATGGTGGAGAGTTTGGAATCTGATTGATTGCTTCTGTGGACAGGTGTCTTTTATACAGGTAACAAACTGAGATTAGGAGCACTCCCTTTAAGAGTGTGCTCCTAATCTCAGCTCGTTACCTGTATAAAAGACACCTGGGAGCCAGAAATCTTTCTGATTGAGAGGGGTTCAAATACTTATTTCCCTCATTAAAATGCAAATCAATGTATAACATTTTTCATTTGCGTTTTTCTGGATTTATTTGTTGTTATTCTGTCTCTCACTGTTCAAATACACCTACCATTAAAATTATAGACCGATCATTTCTTTGTCAGTGGGCAAATGTACAAAATCAGCAGGGGATCAAATACTTTTTTCCCTCACTGTAGCTTCCGTCCCTCTCCTTGCCCCTACCTGGGCTCAAACCAGGGACCCTCTGCACACACCAACAACTGACACCCACGAAGCATCGTTACCCATTGCACCACAAAAGTCACGGACCTTGCAGAGCAAGGGGAACAACTACTTCACGGTCTCAGAGCGAGTGACATCACCAATTGAAACGCTATTAGCCCGCGCACCCCGCTAACTAGCTAGCTATTTCACATCGGTTACACTAGGACCACTTCGTAAGGACCCTCTCGCCTTGGCTAGTTCCACTTCCTCCGGAACACTCGGATGTAGTCCTGGTCCCCTGGGATAACCGGATGTGGAACCTCCTGGTTCAGTTTTTTTCCTTCTTTCCGGGAGGTTTTCAAACTCAGAGACTTATGGCCTCTGTTCTATGATTACACCATACACCATCTTATTTCCATCTCTCATCACACAACAAAATGACATTCCAGCTGAAGCTGGCGACCTCCTCTCCTTCTGGTTCCTAAGAGTGATAGCTTAAGACTTGCAAAGCAACGAGAAACATAAACCATAACAGTATTAACAATGTGATAAGCTATGCATAATTATATATGTTTGAAAACCAAAGTCTGAGACCATGACAATTCCCACTCTCTCTTCACCTGACTCTATGCCTTCAGGATACTTTTCTGCTGGACTCCACAATAATAAAAGCCCTAAAGAAGCTTCCTCATGCTTTCGCCCAGTCTTCCCCTTTCGGCCCCAGGTTCCGAGAGGTGTTCCCAAGTCATGTCATTTTCACTTTGTTCCCCATTTCCTCCATTTCAACTGATAGGCACGTCACCTGATATGCAAGTGCGTATCCCTAATTAACATTACATCCTCTTGAGGTAACTCAGCACTGTATATGCTTTTATATCGATGCCTTCAAAATGTTGTTTAGATGACAATTACCCAAACATCTATCCTCTTCATGTGATGCATTAACTACTTAGGGATTAGCGGCGTGCTAGCGGGCCGCTCCCGACACTACCCGGTGAAATGTAAGGCGCCAAATTCAAAATCCAAAAGTTGAACTATTAAACATTCATCAATATACAAGTGTTGCATAGTCATCAAAAGCTCGGATTCTTGGCAATATCACAGCGTTGTCAGATTTCAAAAAGGCTTTACGGCGAAAGCACAACATTTGATTGTTTGAGGATAGCACCTCATATATTTTCCACATTAGCATAAATTCATATCCAGCGCGGGTCACACAAAACCCATATAAGAGCTAAAAAATATCACTTACCTTTCGAAGAACTTCTGCTGAGGGCTTCCCAAGTGTCCAATGAAGACATCCAATGGTTCTTTTGTTAGAAAAAGTCATTTATTATATACATAAATCTCAGTTTGGTTGGCGCGTTATGATCAGAAAATCCACCGTTGAGTCGCCCATTGAACCGTGAAGAGAACACGTTCAAATTATACCTATAAACTTTCTACAAAAAAATCAAACATAATTTTTAATGTATCCTTAGGTATCCTTTTATGTATATTTACTGTAAAGTTTCAACCGGACGATAACGTGAACAATAGGAAAGGAAAATAAAGTGGGGCGCGCTCACAATCTCGCGCCCGTCAAACGTTGTTGACAAAAGTGGTCCCTTCACTACTTCCTCTTCCTATCTGTTCTGCTTAGTGCTAGAGCTTCCAGACACTGTATAAAGACTGTTGACATCTAGTGAAAGCCATAGGTACTGCAGTCTCAGTCCTAGTTAAAATAGAAATTAATAGGCAGCCTGGAGAAGAAGGTCATGTACAAAAGAAACTGCAAATCCGGGTGGAGTTTCCTCTGGTTTTCGCCTGCTATATCAGTTCTGTTATACTAACATACATTATTTTAACACTTTTAGAAACTTCAGAGTGTTTCCTATCCAATAGTACTAATTATGTGCAAATCCTATTTTCTGGGCCTGAGTGGCAGGCATTTTACTTTGGGCACGCCAGACTCTCCAAAACCGTCACCTCTGCTGCCGCTCCCTAAGAATTTAACCAATAAAACAGCGAACCCAACCCAATGATGTTTAAAGTAGCTCCCAGACCCAACCCATCTGCGTCTACAGTGGAATCTAGTCTCTCTCTCTCTCTCTCTTTAGCTCCGCTTCCTCTGTCATGGTGTCTTCAAGCTCACCCATTATACAGCTGGACCTTACTTTATGTGAGAACTATGCACCTACCGATGAGAGACATGACGATCTTTACCGCTGCAGGTGCTGTAAGGAGTACTGTGTGTGTGAACCAGACCAAATCTATCCCAACACCCCCTCCTGGTGTATCTGGATGTTCACTCAATCTCCAGAATTCAGCCCATGCCCTTGATCATCTCTGCTTTCACCTGAGGATATACACACTGCAACACATGGGTTATTTCCTGACAACATCATTTGTGACATTTGAATACCCGCACCCGCCGTACTCCCATTAGCCTCCCAGTTACCAGTTACCAATCCATCTGGCAAGAGTCCCCATAAACTGATATCCCTACAAGGCTACTAAAATAACCCCTGCTACTACTAACATGACCCATGACTATAGCTTCCTTCAATTACGGTCCCTTCGGCGACTTCCGTGAGAATAACTACAGCCTGTAATCTGTCAAGCTGTTAGAAATTGGGAAAGAGATTAATGAGTTGGAAGAATATTCAACCTACATATATCATTCCATCTAACCCATAACACACTAGTCACTACTCCTAATGCACTTCTACAGTCATAAACATACTGATACATTCTCAAATCAATTAGTCAATATACTTCAATCCCTCTTCTGGAACAATGATCACTCTCATGTTCCACAAAACCTAAAACACATTGACTTAATAAGAAAATAGAAAAATAAATAAATACTTGTTTAATAACTTACCACTACTCTTAATGCAACTAAAACTAGGGTAAAAACGTCCATCGTTACGTTCTATGCCCATGTTATGCTGGTCTTCATGTTGTCTCCTTCATCTCCATCATTGGGTGTTATCGCAAAACACAGACTATAAACCTTATATGCAATTACTTATATTTTATCACCCAGACATCTCTATTTATCAATACAATTTAACAATAAAATTCTAATGACATAATAAAACAAAACCAACAAAAAACAAACACCTTGATGTTAACCCAAGCTATCATCCAGTAAGTTCTAACAACCTCCCTGTCAAAGGATACTTAGAGATAAGGTTTCCAGAGCTTCCCTAGGCCTAATACATTTAAACAGTTCTATATCCAAATCATAACTAAAACATTTTATAAATTATTCAACCCAAATTCAGAATAACATTCCTTAGTGCTTACTATAACTCAAATTCAAACTTCTCAATTTAGCACACATCATCCCTATTTAAATGTACATTTATAGAAAATAAAACTTTTAGTACAAGTAATAACCATTCTCATTACAGCCCCCTTTGTCCCTGTTTTCCTGTCATGAGTGGCCTGGTAAAGAAAGATCCGTATCTCAATGCATACTTTAGTCCAAACTGTTGGCAGTGTGTAGACTCAGAAGTGCTAAAAGTCACTGTCCTTGTTGCCCTTTCTCCAGCCAGTTAGGGAGAGCTTTGAGGTTCACACACACTGTGGTCAAATTATTCCTACCATGCCTTAAGACACAATTTGATGCCTTCCATGATAACTCCTTTACTCTACTGGCGACCTTTCGGAAGAGTTACCAGATCCTGAAGTTATCGCCATAACCCCTCCTAGAATCCCACACTCCATAAATCCCAATCTGGTGAAATTTGTATCGAAACAAAAACAAAAAGTTAAATCATCAATACATATATCACAATACATTTGGAGTAATTGTCATCCCTTGTTAACATATATTTTCCCTTCTATATGCAGACTGAACAAAGCACATTTGTATATTTACCATAACCATAACCCCAGGGAACTGGACATTTTCCCTTTAAACACGTGATTCAAAAACAACATGTTAAATCAAAAATAAACATTCAAATAACTAGTCAACTTAGATTACAACTCTATATAATTTCCTAAAGAAATAATAGAATTTCAAAGTAATGGTACGATTTGAATAGACTGGTGTTTTTCATTCATTTTATAATTTAATCGCACCTGTTTCGATCATTTCTAATGAGATTGATCAGGCCTCATAAGAAAGTATCGACACCGTTAAAATATTTCCTCTCCCTCTTCTTTCCCTGACCTTCCAAAACCATTTAAATACCTTTCAAAATAATTTCCATCCGTCTGCATACCCAATTTGAAACTGAATTGAAAAGACCCCATCCAAAATAAATCCCACAGTGTCAACACCACTAACGCCTATTCATAACCGCCTTTGTTAAGTGATTGTGAAAACGTCATGACTGGTTGTGTTTATGCCACATTAAAAAGGCATGTACGGCGTGTCCATACGGCTAGGGGAAGCTAAGCTTTCCCTAAAGTAAGCTTCTTTAAAAAAAAAGCTGTTTTAAATTACATAGCCAGGGGCACACTCCAACACTCAGACGTCATTTACAAATTAAGCACTTTTGTTTAGTGAGTCCGCCAGATCAGAGGCAGTAGGGATGACCAGGAATGTTGTCTTGATAAGTGTGTGATTGTACAATTTTCCTGTCCTGCTAAGTATTACAAATGTACTTCTGGGTGTCTGGATAAATGTATGGAGTAAAAACTACATTGTTTTCTTTAGGAATGCAGTGAAGTATAAGTTGTCAAAAATATAAAGGGTAAAGTAAAGTACAGATATCCCCAAAAACGACTTAAGTAGTACTTTAAAATATTTGTACTTAAGTACTTTACACCATTGCATATATCAGGGACACAACTTCGGTTTTAGAAGTGGGGGGACATAATTATTGTAATATGTTTTCTATCCAGTCGGATAAACACTCCAAACAGCCTACCCGACTGCTCTGAGACGGCTGCAATGACCTAAATCACACCATTGCCTCGTTTTGTATCACATTCCAATGATACAATTGGGGGGGGGACCAAAATGAAATTTCAGAATGTGTGTGGAGGGGACGGGGGACGACGACATGTCTCCCCTCCCCTGGCATATATATAGTAGGAATGTAACACTTTTACCTCAGATGAATAGGGGACACCAGCTATTTAAGAATCTATACCTGTACTGATCGGTGTGTGTGCATACTGGTACCACTAGGTGAAGCTACTAGACTGGTGTTGGACAGGTTGGCACTTGACAGTGCATCATCCAACCTGCATGCCATGAAGGCGTGTGGAAAATGTACAGAATAGATCAAATGCATGACAAACTCCTGTTATAAATAAAGTAGGCCTAGACTTGTACATTTGTTTATTCCATGTGTAACTCTGTGTTGTTGTTTGTGTCGCAGTGCTTTGCTTTATCTTGGCCAGGTCGCAGTTGTAAATGAAAACTTGTTGTCAACAGGCCTACCTGGTTAAATAAAGTTGAAATAAAAAAAACGTGGCCTACAGTAGGCCACATCTGCATAATTAACGATGATATTTTTTTTGAGGCAAGTGAACCAGGACTACGGTTTATTCAGGTAATACGATTCGATATAATCATAAAGCAATAGGATCCATGAACACATTTATTTTCTAAGAGGATATATTTGACATAAATTATTATTTTGTTTCCTCGGTCTACCAAGGGGCACAGACAATACGTGGGCGTGATCAATAGTGAGAGTTTGTAGAACTTTTCCCTGGGAAAGGAGCGCCTGCGCTGCCTGCTACACTAAACACATAGCGCTCAACTTCACCTCCAGCCGCCTCGCTTACAGCATGGAAAGGAAAGGTAACCTGCCCAAAGGATAGGGATGTTCATGAATAGTATCAGTGAATGCGCACAGTAATACGCCAAAAGACTGAGGCCGTTGATTTTGGACATATGACTGTTATTAAAGGAATTTGCAAGGCCGAGCATTTGTTTTGCTAAACTGAACAATAGCGAACCACGCGTTGTAGCTGGCTAGCCACCACATGCTAGCTGAAATGAGCTGTAAAGCTAGCTAGCATTGCTAATTTACACAGCGATTGACTGGGGGGAGAGACTAAGGACACAGATGACGCTTAAACAGACTAGCAAAATAACTAAAACTGACCATTGCTTTAACCAAACCTTTACTCAGATTGTATACATTCTGGAAAGAAATGTCGGTTCGGGCGTCAGGCGTGCTCTGGTGTTTTCAGCTTGAGTGTACGCGCCCAAATAAACGTCGAAAATCTCAGTTTTTCATCCTGATTAAACATTTAATTAAAAACAGATTTTTAAACTCGTTTGTGTAATTGAATAAACAAAACCCATGTGTTAACTATAACTAGCTATATTTTGTAGCTAGCTAAGTCTGGCCATTGGAGCAACTGCCGTTGTCGCTAACGGTAGTTACCAGTATCTGTGCTGCTATTTTAGTTACCTCCACACTTGTAATTTATGCAACTACCTTGTATCCCTGGTTTTCGCTATGCAAAAAGTCTCACTGGTGTTTTGGCTATAGCCTGTTATCAATATAAGTATCTAGCTAGCTTGAGACACGGCCTGCTACCTAACTAATATGTCCATGAAAGTGAGTGTTCTCCTGAATTAAATGGTATTTTGTCATCTATCCCTGTGACAGTTCTTGCACTGCAGGCGAGGAAGAAAAGGACAAAGACTAAGAAACCCGGCAAAAAGTGAGTACCTAGCTAGTAACTTTTATTGGTTAGTTAGCCATATGAACTGTCGAGTGCTCCTCTCCCTTAAAAAACAAGATTGCAATCAAGAGTGTAGTATAACTGCAGTTATTCTCCAATTACTACGTCCAAAATACCACAGTCGACTGCAGTTACTGCAGTTTCAAAGCAGAAATCTTTTTTTGTAAGGGCTGTGCATAACTGAATTGAAAGTGTAGGGTCGGCCAGGTAGCACACGAGCAGTCATGCACTGCCGTGACAGTCCAGACATGGAACTGGTGAACATTAGATAAAGCAATCATTTATGTACACTTTTATTCTGTATAGCACTTTAACATCTACTGATGTAAAATGGGCATTATAAATACATTTGATTGATGACTATATATACTTTTACATATAAAAAGTATGTGGACACCCCTTCAAATTAGTAGATTCAGCTATTTCAGCCTCACCCGTTGTTGACAGGTGTATATAATCAAACATACAGCCATGAAATCTTCATAGACAAACATTGGTAGTAGAAGGGCCTTACTGAAGAGCTCAGAGACGTTCAACGTCATAGGATGCCACCTTTCCAACAAGTAAGTTTGTCAAATGTCTGAGGAGCTAAAGCTGCACTGGTCAACTAAGTGCTGTTGTGAAGTGGAAACGTCTAGGAGCAACAACGTCTCAGCCGTGAAGTGGTAGGCCACACAAGCTCACAGAATGGGGCCGCCAAGTGCTGAAGCGCGTTAAAATTGTCTGTCCTCTGTTGCAACACTCACTACCGAGTTCCATACTATCTCTGGAAGCAACGTCAGCACAATAACTGTTTGTTTGGAGCTTCATGAAATGGGTTTCCATCGCTGAGCAGCCGCACACAAGCCTAAGAGCACCATGTGCAATGCTAAGCGTTGGCTGGAGTGTTGTAAAGCTTGCCGCCATTGGACTCTGGAGCAGTGGAAACGCGTTCTTTAGAGTAATGAATCACTCTTCATCTGACAGTATACAATGACATTCTAGATCGTTTGTCTGCATGGATGAAAGCCTTTGGGCAGGTGGATTACTGAACAAAACGCGCCAACCAAACGGAGCTATATGGATATAAAGAGGAACTCTATCGAACAAAGGACCTTCTATTGTGTAACCTGGACGCTTGGGTATGCCATCAGAGGAAGATCATCAAAGGTAAGCGATTTATTTTATGCTACTTTTTTAGTTTTGTGACACCTCTGCTGGTTATGTTATTATGCTAATTGAGTTTTTGAGTGGGGCGCTGTCCTCAGACAACCAAATGTTCTGCTTTCGCCGTAAAGCCTTTTTGAAATCTGACAACGCTGTTAGATTAACAAGAGTCTAAGCTTTTGAAGGGTGTGCAGCATTTGTATTTTCATGAATGTTTGAAATGAGTATTTTTGTAATTTGAATTTGGCGCTCTGCATTTCACCTGATGTTATCCAAATCGATCCCGTTCACGGGATTGGATCCGTAACAGGTTAAATCATCACCCGTTTGGCAAAGTAGGCTGTGATTCAATGATAAATTAAAAGGCACCGCATTGATTATTTGCAATTCAGGACAAGCTAGATAAACTAGTAATGTCATCAACCATGTGTAGCCATGGTTGATGTGTAGCCATGGTCAACCAATGCTAGCTAGCAACTTACCTTGGCTCCTTGCTGCACTCGCGTAACAGGTGGTCAGCCTGCCACGCAGTCTCCTCGTGGAGTGCAATGTAATCGGCCATAATCGGCGTCCAAAAATAGATTGTTATGAAAACTTGAAATCGGCCCTGATTGCCGAGTAATCGGTAGACCTCTAGTTGCTACCATGTTGTCATGTTGTGTTGCTACCATGCTGTTTTGGCATGTTTTGCTGCCTTGTTATGTTGTTGTCTTAGGTCTCTTTATGTAGTGTTGTGATGTGTTTTGTCCTATATTTATATAGTATTTAAAAAAAAATTATAATCCCAGACCCCTGTCCCCACAGGAGGCTTTTTGCCTTTTGGTAGGCCGTCATTGTAAATAAGAATTTGTTCTTAACTGACTTGCCTAGTTAAATAAAGGTTAAATTAAAAACAGGAGTTCCCACATATGCTGAGCACTTGTTGGCTGCTTTTCCTACACTCTGCGGTCCAACTCATCTCAAACCATCTCAATTGGGTTGAGGTCAGGTGATTGTGGAGGCCAGGTCATCTGATGCAGCACTCATCACTCTCCTTGGTCAAATATCCCTGGAGGTGTGTTGGGTCATTGTCCTGTTGAAAAAACGAATGATAGTCCCACTAAGCGCAAACCAGATGATATGGCGTATCACTGCAGAATACTGTGGTAGCCATGCTGGTTAAGTGTACCTTGAATTGTAAATAAATCAGACAGTGTCACCAGCAAAGCAGTCCCACACCATCACACCTCCTCTGTGCTTCACGGTGGGAACCACACATGCGGAGATCATCCGTTCACCCACACTGCGTCACAAAGACACGGCGGTTGGAACCAAAAATCTTATGTCTAATGTCCCTTGCTTGTGTTTCTTGGCCCAAGCAAGTCTCTTCTTCTTATTGGTGTCCTTCAGTAGTGGTTTCTTTGCAGCAATTCAACCATGATGCCCTTATTCACGCAGTCTCCTCTGAACAGTTGATGTGTCTGTTACTTGAAGTCTGTGAAGCATTTATTTAGGCTGCAATTTCTGAGGCTGGTACCTCTGCTGCAGAGGATACGTTCATTAGAGTTAACTCTTGGTCTTCCATTCCTGTGGCGGGTTTTATCATAGCGCTGATGGTTTTTGCGACTGCACTTCTTTAAATGTTCCCTATTGACTGACCTTCATGTCTAAATGTAATGATGAACTGTCGTTTCTCTTTGCTTATTTGAGCTGTTCTTGCCATAATATGGACTTGGTCTTTTACCCCCTTAATGCTCAAACGCATTAAGAAGGAAAGGATTAAGGAAAGGAATTTCACAAATGAACTTTTAAGAAGGCACACCTGTTAATTGAAATGCGTTCCAGGTGACTACCTCACGAAGTTGGTTGAGAAAATGCCAAGCGCTATACACACACACACACACACAAACTGGGTGGTTCGAGCCCTGAATGCTGATTGGCTGACAGCCGTGGTATACCTCGGGTATGACAACATTTTTTTTTCCTGCTCTAATTACGTTGGTAACCAGTTTATAATAGCAATAAGGCACCTCGGGTTTTGTTATATGGCTAATATACCATGGCTATGGGCTGTATCCAGGCACTCTGCATTGTGTTGTGCTTAAGAACAGCCCTTAGCAGTAGTATATTCACCATATACCACACCCCCTCGGGCCTTAATGCTTAAATATATTTTTTATTTACTTTTCTCCCCCAAAACATGTAAGTCCAAAGGGCACTGGACATTAGGAATGACCCTGTTGACTCAATCACTTCCACTGACATGTGAAGTGAAAGCTGCCTTGATACAGCCCTGGTTGCAGGAATGCCTGCATCTCAATAGTGTGTGAAGAGGCTTCCACCCCACCCCTTGGGGGAAGGCACCAGTCCTGAGTGCTGCTGTTACTGATCATTAATGAAATAATGAATACATTTAAACGACTGTTGACATGATTCCTGATGGCAGTGGTGTTCCTATGGCAATAGTCACTTGTGCTTTCATTGAATGCCTCCTGTGTTTGGAGGGGACTTCTGGCTGCAATCACTACAGCGTTAACGACAAAGAGCCTTTTCATTAGACACACATCTGTCTTCAGCCTTTCCCCATTGTGCCCCCTTCCCCCATACACACACCAGTGTTTTTCATTAGCGTTGGCTAATCAGCTGCTTAGACTCCTTTTTTTTTTTGCCAGCTACACTTCGTATTTAGAGAGTGAGAAAAATTGGGAGATGGAAACCTGGAAAAACAAAGCCATCAATTTATTTTTAGAATGTGGGTTATTTACTTCATTTTTCTGTTTTAATAAAATACATAATTTGAAGAACAAACATTGTGGCATTTCATATCTTGCAGTAAAACTGTAAATAAGACTTTAAAACCCTCGAGCCTAAGCCGGGGGGGTTCAACTGAATTAACATAGTGAATTGTTTTAAGATGGTCATACCAAGGATCACTATTTGATAGCTATTTGATTTGGAGTTTTATGACCCCTTAAGGTATAAAACAATTATTTGATGAAACATTGAATTTGACCTTACTGCTTCTAGCCCATAAACGTGTCATGCATGGATAAACGGACAGTCACCTAGAAAAATCTAATTGAAGTTTGTTCTGAAGTGTCTGTCCTATATCTGAGATGTATAAGAAAGATCAGGAAACCATTTTCCCAAATGTATTTAACCTCATATTTTAAGCACTAAATTATCTCCCATATATACTTCCATAAATGTTTTTAACTGGTACCCAGCTACCTTCAGACTAGTCTTGTGAGGCTTGTGGGTGTCCTAAAGAAAAACGTCCGACATGTACACGTTCGTGTGAGACTCACCTTTCCATATTAGTGTGTAGCCCAAACTTTTCAGACTAGTCCCGTGACGCTAATGGAGGTCGTAGAGCAAAACACTCATCTTTCCACAGTGGGGTCATAATAGTTTGTAGGCCAAACCGTTTGGACGCTGCAGACGTTTTAGTGAGAAGACCGATTTGGATGGGGATTTTAGTATTATGCCTATTATATTTCTGCGGGGCTGCGGAAATAGACTCTAGGGGTTAATCTCGAAGACAGGTTAAATGTTTTAATGTTATCTTACTTAGAAAATAGTCCTTGGCTGGGTTTCCCAAAAGCATGGTAGTACTAAGATCTTTGGTCCATGTTAATTCCACTGAAACTGAAGAATCGTAACTACTTAGGGAGCAGTGGGGCGCTAGCTAATATTTACGCATTAGCATAAATCCATAACCCAACACGGGTCTCACAAAACGCATAAAATCGCTTACCTTTGATGAACGTCTGCTGAGGGCTTCCCAAGTGTCCAACGAAGACAATCCATGCTTCTTTGGTTAGAAAAAGTTATTTATTATATCCATAAATCTCAGTTTGGTTGGTGCGTTATGATCATAAAATCCACTGTTGAGTCACCCATTGAACCGTGAAGAGAACACGTTCAAATTATACCTATACACTTTCTACAAACAAATCAAACATCATTTTTAATGTATAACGTGAACGATAGGAAATAAAAATAAAGTGGTGCGCGTTCACAATCTCGCACGCGTCAAAACTTGTTTACAAAAGTGGTCGCCTGACAATTTCTTGTCAATATCCTTTCTAGTCACTGCTAGAATTCCCAGTCTTTGACTGTTGACATCTAGTGGAAGCCATAGGTACTGCAGTCTCAGTCCTACATAAAGTTGTACGCAATAGGCACAGTGGAGAAGATGCTCATTTACAAAAAAAACTCCAGATGGATTTTCCTCAGGTTTTCACCTGCTATATCACTTCTGTTATACTCACATACATTATTTTAACACTCTTAGAAACTTCTGAGTGTTTCCTATCCAATAGTACTAATTATGTGCATATCCTATTTTCTGGACCTGAGTGGCATGCATTTTAATTTGGGCACGCCAGACTCTCCAAAACCGTCCCTTCGGGAGCCGCTCCCTAAGAAGTTAATGATACGATGCTTTTGGGAAACAAAACCATGATCGTATAGACGTAGACAATATCCAAAACAACCAACACACTGAATTCATACATTTTCAGTCATTTTAAATTCAAAGGTTATATCTTTCTACACAATACCACAACACATTTTTCCAATCTGGGAGGTGAACTCAGTCTTGTACATTTCAGATGGAGTCAAGGCATTAGAATGTACCAGAGGCCAGAAAAATTGAGCTTATAGGGCATAAACACATGACGAACCAGCGGTGCCTGGCTGGCTACTCTATGTACACACCTAGCCAGAGCTCTGCCTCTGAGATTCTGGGAGACGGCTCTCTAGCCAGAGCTCTGCCTCTGAGATTCTGGGAGACGGCTCTCTAGCCAGAGCTCTGCCAACTATTGATCAACTTGTCGGCTCGATTAGCCTTCTCTCCTGTGAGCTCTCACATACTCATCTGCTCGGGTGTTTTGGGCTCTGAGGGAGATAGCAGTGCTCATAGGGCCTGAAGGCCTGTGGGGCTGTAGGGTTGTGTTGTATGTAGAGGACTGACCGACCGACCGAGATGTGTTTTCTTCAGGCATCATTAGATGTCATGGAGCATCACCCTTTGGAACAGAGTTCAGTGGTCCCAGCAAGGCTTGGATTCGTTTCAGGACGCTTGTGAAGTTGATTGGGGACGGGGTTTGCTCTCTACAAGCGTGTGTGTGTGCTTCCCATTGGCTCATTCATCCCCTGTAACTATACCCCAGGTCGTTGATGTACATGAGAAGGTGTTCTCAGTCAACTTACCTGGTAAAATGAGGGTTAAATCAAATTTTATTTGTCACATACACGGTTAGCAGATGTTAATGCGAGTGTAGCGAAATGCTTGTGCTTCTAGTTCCGACCATGCAGTAGTATCAAACAAGTAATCTAACAAATTCACAACAAATACCTTATACACACGAGTAACGGAATGAATACGAGTATGTACATATAAATATATGGATGAGTGAGGCAGGATGCAGTAGATGGTATGGAGTACAGTGTGTGTATATATATATATATATGAGATGAGTAATGTAGGATATGTAAACATTATATAAATGGCATTAAAGTGGCTAGTGATACATTCTTTCATCCAATTATAATTATTAAAGTGGCTAGAGATTTGGGTCGATGGCCGAACGGCATAGGCAAGATTCAGTAGATGGTTTAGAGTACAGTGTATACATTTGATATAAGTATGTCGTATAAGTAAACATTATATACAAAATTGTTTAAAGTGGCTAGTGATACATTATTACATCCAATTCCTATGTTTTTAAAGTGGCTAGAGATTTAAGTCAGTATGTTGGCAGCAGCCACTCAATGTTAGTGATGGCTGTTTAACAGTCTGATGGCCTTGAGGTAGAAGCTGTTTTTCAGTCTCTCGGCCCCAGCTTTGATGCACCTGTACTGACCTCGCCTTCTGGATGATAGCGGGGTGAACAGGCAGTGGCTCGGGTGGTTGTTGTCCTTGATGATCTTTTTGGCCTTCCTGTGACATCGGGTGGTGTAGGTGTCCTGAAGAGCAGGTAGTTTACCCCCGGTGATGCGTTGTGCAGTCCTCACTACCCTCTGGAGAGCCTTACGGTTGTGGGCGGAGCAGTTGCCGTACCAGGCGGTGATACAGGATGCTCTCGATTGTGGATCTGTAGAAGTTTGTGAGTGATTTTGGTGACAAGCCGAATTTCTTCAGCCTCCTGAGGTTGAAGAGGCGCTGTTGTGCCTTCTTCACCACGCTGTCTGTGTGGGTGGACCATTTCAGTTGGTCCGTGATGTGTACGCCGAGGAACTTAAAACTTTCCACCTTCTCCACTACTGTCCCGTCGATGTGGATAGGGGGGTGCTCCCTCTCCTGTTGCCTGTAGTCCACGATCATCTCCTTTGTTTTGTTGACATTGAGTGAGAGGTTATTTTCCTGACACCACACTCCTCCCTGTAGGCCGTCTCGTCGTTGTTGGTAATCAAGCCTACCACTGTAGTGTCGTCAGCAAACTTGATGATTGAGTTGGATGCGTGCTTGGCCACGTAGTCATGGGTGAACAGGGAGTACAGGAAAGGGCTGAGAACGCACCCTTGTGGGGCTCCAGTGTTGAGGATCAGCGGGGTGGAGATGTTGTTTCCTACACTCACCACCTGGGGCCGGCCCGTCAGGAAGTCCAGGACCCAGTTGCACAGGGCTGGGTCGAGACCCAGGGTCTCGAGCTTAATGACGAGCTTGGTGTTAAATTAACTATGGTGTTAAATGCTGAGCTGTAGTCGATGAACAGCATTCTTACATAAGTATTCCTCTTGTCCAGGTGGGTTAGGGCAGTATGCAGTGTGATTGCGATTGCGTCGTCTGTGGACCTATTGGGATGGTAAGCAAATTGGAGTGGGTCCAGGGTGTCTGGCAGGATGGAGGTGATATGATCCTTGACTAATCTCTCAAAGCACTTCATGATGACTGAAGTGAGTGCTACGGGGCGATAGTCATTTAGCTCAGTCACCTTAGCTTTCTTGGGAACAGGAATAATGGTGGCCCTCTTGAAGCATGTGGGAACAGCAGCCTGGGATAGGGACTGATTAAATATGTCCGTAAACACACCAGCCAGCTGGTCTGCGCATGCTCTGAGGACACGGCCAGGGATGCCATCTGGGCCGGCAGCCTTGCGAGGGTTAACACATTTAAATGTTTTTCTCACATTGGCTGCGGTGAAGGTGAGCCCGCAGGTTTTGGTAGCAGGCCGTGTCAGTGGCACTGTATTGTCCTCAAAGCGAGCAAAGAAGTTGTTTAGTTTGTCTGGGAGCAGGACGTCATGGTCCGCAACAGGGCTGGTTTTCTTTTTGTAGTCCGTGATTGACTGTAGACCCTGCCACATTCCTCTTGTGTCTGAGCCGTTGAATTGTAACTCTACTTTGTCTCTATATTGACGCTTAGCTTGTTTGATTCCCTTGCAGAGGGAATAGCTACACTGTTTGTATTCAGTCATGTTTCCAGTAGCCTTACCCTGGTTAAAAGCAGTGGTTCGCGCTTTCAGTTTTGCCCGAATGCTGCCATCAATCCACGGTTTCTGGTTGGGAAAGGTTTTAATATTTGCTATGGGTACAACATCACCAATGCACTTGCTAATAAACTCGCTCACCGAATCAGCATATACATCAATGTTGTTGTCAGATGCTGTCCGGAACATATCCCAGTCCACGTGCTCGAAGCAATCTTGCAGCATGGAATCAGATTGGTCGGACCAGCGTTGAACAGACCTGAGAACGGGCGTTTCCTGTTTTAGTTTCTGTTTGTAGGCTGGAAACAACAAAATGGAGTCATGGTCATACTTGCCGAAAGGAGGGCGGAGAATAGCCTTGTATGCATCACGGAAGTTGGAATCACAATGATCCAGGATTTTACCAGCCCGGGTGGCACATTCGATAAGCTGGTAAAATTTAGGAAGCCTTGTTTTCAAATTAGCCTTATTAAAATCCCCAGCCACAATAAATGCAGCCTCAGGATATGTGGTTTCCAATTTATCTAGAGTGAAATGAATTTCTTTCAGTGCCGTCGATGTGTCAGCTTGAGGGGGGATGTACACGGCTGTGATTATAATCGAGGAGAATTCTCTTGGTAGATAATGCGGTCTGCATTTGATTGTAAGGAATTCTATGTCAGGTGAACAAAAGGACTTGAGTTCCTGTATGTTGTTATGATCACACCACGTCTTGTTAATCATAAGGCATACACTCCCGCCCTTCTTCTTACCAGATAGAAGTTTGTTTCTGTCGGCGCGATGCGTGGAGAAACCAGGTGGCTGTACCGACTCTGATAATGTGTCCTGAGTGAGCCATGTTTCCGTGAAGCAAAGAACGTTGCAGTCTCGGATGTCTCTGAAAGGCAACCCTCAATCGGATTTCGTCTACTTTGTTGTCAAGAGACTTTACATTGGCGATTAAAATACTCGGGAGAGGTGCACGATGCGCCCGTCGACGTAGCTTGACCTAAAGACCGGCGCGTTTCCCTCTTCTCCGGCTCCGCCGTTGTTTTGAGTTGCCGGGTGCTGTCCAGTCTATTGTCCTGGCTGGGGTAACAAACCGAGAATCCTCTTTTGAAAAGTCGTATTCCTGGTCGTAATGTTGGTAAGTTGACGTTGCTCTTATATCCAATAGTTCCTCCCGGTTGTATGTAATAAAACTTAATATTTCCCGGGGTAACAATGTAAGAAGTAATACATAAAAAAACGAAATACTGCATGGTTTCCTGAGAACGTGAAGCGAAGCTGCCATCTCTGTCGGCGCCGGAAGTCAAGCCGGAAGTCAAGTCAAGTAAAAAAGTGTCTAGGTTGGCGGTTGCTCTCCAAACTGCTGAGCCCCAGCCCTCAGAGGATTCTGTTACGTAAGGCTGCTGAAGTGAGGACACTATGGTACACACACACACACACCAATCCTTGTAACTAGTGCCTAGGGTCTTGGTAGCTTCAGAGTGAAGAGGGACTGCGTGTCTGCCTAGTCTGTTTGGCTGTCTGTTTGGGATACTGCAGATCTCACTGTCTCACACACATTGCTTCCAGTGCTCAGGGGGAAACACGCTTCATCCTGTCCTCAGGCTTTGTCTGGTTGTCCTAAGATGGTCTACACAACTTCAACTGTCTTAACGTTCCCATCTCTTCGCATCTTACCTCCCCCACTCTCCCTTCACGTCTTACCTTCCCCCTCTCTCCCTTCACGTCTTACCTCCCCCTCTCCCTTCACGTCTTACCTTCCCCCTCTCCCTTCACGTCTTACCTTCCCCCTCTCTCCCTTCACGTCTTACCTCCCCCCTCTCTCCCTTCACGTCTTACCTCCCTCTCTCTCCCTTCACGTCTTACCTTCCCCCTCTCTCCCTTCACGCCTTACCTCCCCCTCTCTCCCTTCACGCCTTACCTTCCCCCTCTCTCCCTTCACGTCTTACCTCCCTCTCTCCCTTCACGTCCTTACCTCCCCACTCTCCCTTCACGCCTTACCTTCCCCCTCTCTCCCTTCACGTCTTACCTTCCCCTGTCGCTCTTTCTTCCTCTCTCACTCCTCCTTCCCCCCCTCTCCTACCCCAGTAGCTCAGTAATATTAGCTGAGCAGGCAGCGCAGTGTGTTCAGTCCTGGTGTGGTACAGAGAAGAGGAGAGGGGAGCGGCGTGGAGAGTGAGCCCAAGATTAGAGCACCGTTCCTTGGTTAGCCTGGCCGAGAGTCCCCTGGCCCCTGGGCCATGTGGCTCCTTGACTGGATCGTCTCTCTCAATACCACCGTGGTCAAGCTGGCCATCGGCCTGAGGTGCAAGTGAGTGGCAGATTGGACTTTTCATTTAAGCATGACTTAATTATCCCATCCCTCTCACTCTCGATTGCTCCCCTCTCTCCCTCTCCCCTCCTTCCCTCTCTCGCTCTCTCTTTCTCCCCCCATCCCTCTCTCCTCTGTTGTCTCTTATCTCTTTCCCCTCAAAAAAACTAATTTTGGCACTCTTGTTTAGACTAAAATATAAGTCTTAGTCACATTTCATTTAAATAATGATTTAGTCTAGTTATTGTCAATGACAGTTGGCTGTTTTAGTCAACTAAAAGTTATTTAATTTTAGTCACATTTTAGTCATCACATTTTGAATTGCTTACCTTAAATGAAATTCTCACCCATCTATACAAAATGCCCCATAATGACAAATTGAAAACATGTTTTTAGAAATGTTTGCGAATGTATTTAAACTAAAATACAGAAATCTCATTTACGCTGGACAAAAATGTAAACGCAACATGTAAAGTGTTGGTCCCATGTTTCATGAGCTGAAATGTGTTTACAAATGTGTTTACATCCCTGTATGTGAGCATTTCTCCTTTGCCAAGACATTCCATCCACCTGCCAGGTGTGACATATCAAGAAACTGATTAAACAGCATGATCATTACCACAGGTGCACCTTGTGCTGGGGACAATAAAAATCCACTCTTTTTATTTATGTAACAAACACTGGCAGGTTTGTTACATAACACAATGACATGGATGTCTCATGTTTTCAGGGAGCGTGCAATTGGCATGCTGACTGCAGGAATGTGCATCAGAGCTGTTGCCTGAGAATTGAATGTTAACTTCTCTACCATAAGCCGCCTTCAACTTAATTTTCGAGAATTTGGCAGTGCGTCCAACTGTCCTCATAAGAACCGCAGACCACTTGTATGGTGTTAGGTGGGCGAGCATTTTGCTGATGTCAACGTGGTGACATCAGCAAAATGATGGCAGTGGGGTTATGGTATGGGCAGGTATAAGCTACGGACAATGAACACAATTGCATTTTATCGATGACAATCTGAATGCACAGAAATACCGTGATGAGATCCTGAGGCCCATTGTTGTGCCGTTCACCCGCCACTATCACATCATGTTTCAGCATGATAATGCACGGCCTCAAGTCACATTGATCTGTACACAATTCCTGGAAGCTGACCTGTCCCAGTTCCTCCATGGGATGCATACTCACCAGACATGTCGCCCATTGAGTATGTTTGGGATGATCTGGATCGGTGTGCGGCAGCGTGTTCCAGTTCCTGCCAATATCCAGCAACTTCACACACCAATTGAAGAGGAGTGGGACAACATTCCACATGCCACAATAAACAACCTGATCAACTCTATCGCGCTGCATGAGGCAAATAGTGGTCGCACCAGATACTGACTGGTTTTCTGAGCCACACCCCTACCTTTTTTTTAAGGTATCTGTGACCAACAGATGCATATCTGTATCCAGTCATGTGAAATGCATATTTTACGGCCTAATTTATTTATTTTAATTGACTGATTTCCTGATATGAACTGTAACTCAGTAAAGTCGTTGAAATTGTTGCGTTTTTAGTTTGGTTCAGTATACATTAGTATTAACAATGTTAAAAATAAATTTTTAAAAAAGGGACGAGCGCAATTGCGTCCCCAATGTGTCTGTCTTCGCTTGGGGCGCAGGTAGCGTAGTGGTAACCGAAAGGTTGCTAGATCGAATCCCCGAGCTGACAAGGTAAAAATCTGTCATTCTGCCCCTGAACAAGGCAGTTAACCCACTGTTCCTAGGCTGTCATTGTAAATAAGAATTTGTTCTTATCTGACTTGCCTAGTTAAATAAATAAGTAGCTGAGATGCCTGTGAGAAGGACCCGATCACGTGACAGGCATTTGATAATAAGAATTGAGATATCTGAGAGAGGCATGTGAGTGAGGTGCTTCAGAGGGCGGCGATTGGCAGCCGGGAGAAGGGAATTATAATTATATTCAGCCCCAGGGAACAATGGCCACTTTGGCTGCAAAAGGCAAGGATTTTCTTTGGGAGCATTATGGGGGATGCCGCCAGGAAATTCGAGGCCTGGTGAAAATATTATCAAGTGCTTGTCAAATTGTGAATAAGAGACTGATGAAGTGTGCACAGCCTGCACAAGAAACAAAGCAGAGCTCATGTCTTTCATGCCACTTTTTTTCAAATCATCGTTAGTCACATCATGCAGCCTCAATGTATTAGACATCTAAACATATAGCCCACCGTTTGGATCACAACTGAAGTAAATAACTCTAAATTAAGCATATAGGAGGACCTGTTTCTTCGTTAACCGATCAACACAGAATAGTTTCATGTGCACACTCCCTCGGAAATCGTTTGTAGAAAATATCCAAACCGTTGAAAAATCTCTGGTTCTGCCCTTGAGCAAGGCAGTTAACCCCCACAACCACAGCTCCCCGACGCCCATTGTGGGAAGAGCAGTGGTGGCAGCCCCCCACACCTCTCCGATTCAGCCCCCCACACCTCTCCGATTCAGTGGGGTTTATCCAAAAGCTTAAGTCAAGTTTCTGTTGGACCTTGTGTGCATCTGAGGATAAAAAGAAATGTGCCTTATTTGCATCAGTAATTGTTTTGCTGGCAGATTGGAGAACGGTTGCTGGGCGGAGGTGACTCATGAATGACCTGGGCATGGTATTTATTTTCCACCGATTATAGCATTGCAATGAGAAAGCCATACAAATCTGCTGAAGTCATGTATGCTTTGGATTGGACCAAACAAATAACACTGAAAGCTCTCAATGTCTCCAAGAACTATTGTCCAGTCACTTATTAGTCAGATTTTAGTCACACAGATCATTTAGTCTTGTCTAGTTTTTGTCAACCGAAATGAAAAATAATTTTTGTATAGTTACTTCTTTGTCTATTTAGTTGTGAAATGCTGCTGAAAAATATTTTCATCTACCAAATGAACACTGGACACATTTTTTTTTAAACTTTCAGTGAATACTTAACCAACAATGCAGTTTTCAAGAAAAATAAGTGTTAAGGGCTTGTAAGTAAGCATTTCACTGTGAGGTCTACACCTGTTGTATTCGGCGCATGTGACGAATACATTTTGATTTGATATGTGGGTACGCAGCCACTGTGGCCCCCACCCACATCTAAGTTGCCCATCCCTGCTCTAGTCTTTTCCCTGCCTCCCAATGCTGACCATTGTCCCACAGCTTTAGAATGGGAAGGCCAGTCAGTTCCAGTTGTGTTATCCAGGGCATTGGACTGTTACTGCAGTGTTTCTCTAACACACTGGCATTCTCTGCTCCATTTTCCTCCTCCCTCTTGTCTCTCAACCCCTCTCAATCTCTCTCTTCCTTTTCTCTCTTGGCCTCTTTCTCCATCTTTCTCATGATCTCTTTCCCCCCTCACTTTCTCTCTTCCCCGTTCTCTCAGTCTCGCTCTCTTTCTGCGTAGCTGCTGCTCCTGCTCATTATATAACCAATTTCTTTCTGCAGTGTGTGTGTGTTGGACTGCAGAGAGCGAGCTAGTGTAACCAAGCCCCAAGCAGTGAGAGGGAGTTTGTTAGGACATGAGGAGAAGGGGCCGGGGTGAGGAAGGAACACTGCAGACTGTGTGTGCAGACTGGCTGGCTGGCTCGCAGACTGGCTGGCTGGCTCGCAGACTGGCTGGCTGGCTCGCAGGCTCGCTGGCTGGCTGGCTGGCTGGCTGGCTGTCTGGCTGACTCGCTGGCTGGCTGGCTGTCTGGCTGGCTGGCTGTCTGGCTGACTCGCTGGCTGGCTGACTCGCTGGCTGGCTGTCTGGCTGACTCGCTGGCTGGCTGTCTGGCTGACTCGCTGGCTGGCTGTCTGTCTGGCTGACTCGCTGGCTGGCTGTCTGGCTGACTCGCTGGCTGGCTGTCTGGCTGACTCGCTGGCTGGCTGTCTGGCTGACTCGCTGGCTGGCTGTCTGGCTGACTCGCTGGCTGGCTGGCTGGCTGGCTGGCTGGCTGACTCGCTGGCTGGCTGACTCGCTGGCTGGCTGACTCGCTGGCTGGCTGACTCGCTGGCTGGCTGACTCGCTGGCTGGCTGGCTCGCTGGCTGGCTGGCTCGCTGGCTGGCTGGCTCGCTGGCTGGCTGGCTCGCTGGCTGGCTGGCTCGCTGGCTGGCTGGCTGGCTCGCTGGCTGGCTGGCTCGCTGACTCGCTGGCTGGCTCGCTGACTCGCTGGCTGGCTGTCTGGCTGACTCGCTGGCTGGCTGTCTGGCTGACTCGCTGGCTGGCTGTCTGGCTGGCTGGCTGGCTGACTCGCTGGCTGGCTGGCTGACTCGCTGGCTGGCTGGCTGACTCGCTGGCTGGCTGGCTGACTCGCTGGCTGACTCGCTGACTCGCTGGCTGACTCGCTGACTCGCTGGCTGGCTGACTCGCTGGCTGGCTGACTCGCTGGCTGGCTGGCTCGCTGGCTGGCTGGCTCGCTGGCTGGCTGGCTCGCTGGCTGGCTGGCTGGCTGTCTGGCTGACTCGCTGGCTGGCTGTCTGGCTGACTCGCTGGCTGGCTGTCTGGCTGACTCGCTGGCTGGCTGGCTGGCTGGCTGACTGACTCGCTGGCTGGCTGGCTGACTGACTCGCTGGCTGGCTGGCTGACTCGCTGGCTGGCTGGCTGACTCGCTGGCTGGCTGGCTGACTCGCTGGCTGACTCGCTGGCTGGCTGGCTGACTCGCTGACTCGCTGGCTGGCTGGCTCGCTGGCTGGCTGGCTCGCTGGCTGGCTGGCTCGCTGGCTGGCTGGCTCGCTGGCTGGCTGGCTCGCTGGCTCAGTGGCTCGCTGGCTCAGTGGCTGGCTGGCTCAGTGGCTGGCTGACTCGCTGGCTCAGTGGCTGGCTGACTCGCTGGCTCAGTGGCTGGCTGACTCGCTGGCTCAGTGGCTGGCTGACTCGCTGGCTCAGTGGCTGGCTGACTCGCTGGCTCAGTGGCTGGCTGACTCGCTGGCTCAGTGGCTGGCTGACTCGCTGGCTCAGTGGCTGGCTGACTCGCTGGCTCAGTGGCTGGCTGACTCGCTGGCTCAGTGGCTGGCTGACTCGCTGGCTCAGTGGCTGGCTGACTCGCTGGCTCAGTGGCTGGCTGACTCGCTGGCTCAGTGGCTGGCTCAGTGGCTGGCTGGCTCGCTGGCTCGCTGGCTGTCTCGCTGGCTGTCTCACTGGCTGACTGGCTGGCTGTCACACTGGCTGACTGATAGACCTCCTCTTGGTCTAGCTGGTGAGTCACGTTCTCGTGTTTGTTTTCTCTGCCAGAAGTTAAGCTCATTCAGTCAGAATCCTCAGAACATTGCATTTAGAATTTCTGCTGAGGTGTTGTAGGTCTTCTCAAGGCTCACGCCGCACAGGGAGATCTAGACGTCACGTTTGTTGACCAGACAAATTGTTTTATGTGAAATGTTAGCATATCTCAGGTGGTTTAACTTGGAATGGCAGCCAGGTAGCGGAGCCAACGCATCCAGCTCCAGCTATTGCCCTGCTCTGCTGTTTCCCGCTTTGCTGTTTCTCCGTGCTGCATAGGCATTGCAAGACATGGGTAGAATACCAGCGTTTTAATGTTGTTCGCATATATCCTGTGGTTTGAATGGCTGGTACCTAGCCTAGCTCGAACACCTCCAGCTATTACCCTACTCTGATGTTTCTCTCTGCTGTTTCTCTGTGCTGTCTGTCTAAGCATTGAGCTCAGTACTCTGGTGGGGAGGTGGTGGGGGTGTACACTTTGATGTTTCACTTTTAACCACAGTCTGGAGGGATTTAATGGAGCCACAACATTCTGTATGTATGGGTGCATCCTAAATGACCCTCTATATAGTACACTACTACTATATAGTGCACTACTATATAGGGTGCCATTTGGGACACAGCCTACATGATATCTATTTAGCCACTAATGGAAGAAATTAATACCTGATTAATGGCTGATTGGGCCTAGTTGTTGATAAAGCCCTGATGGAGTGGCCTAAAGTAGGACTGCTCTAAATGAGTGTTGATTGGATGTTTTAGTCTATGACTGAAGAGTGATTCTGTCAAGTAGGGCTGGGCGCTATGCCGCTATAGACAAAATATATCACTATTTCTCTCTCTTTACGTGTGTGGCGGTATTTGACATTATTTTATGTTTCTGAATAATACATTTTCTAAATACGTTTTGAGTCAGGGGACGCGTTAATGCAGAATTCTGCTTTCTTTAACCCAGAAATCTCTTTACATAAATATCTTTCTGCGTTTTGTAAACGCAGATCTAAAGTGCTTCTTGTAATTTCTGCTCGGTATCAGACACATGTTGTGCTTCAGTTGCACTTCTCCACTGGGATGAGAATTCCCAGACAGAACGGCTATCTGCTGATAGAACGGCTATCAGCACACAGTACTGTGATTGATGTGGAGCTACTTTTCTTGGTGTGGCCTACATTTCTCTAGTAAAATGCAAGACTAAGTTCAAGCAAAATGTCGTCCGGGCCGTCATTGTAAATAAGAATTTGTTCTTAACTAACTTGCCTAGTTAACTTCTTAGGGAGCGGTGGGGCACTCCCTAAGAAGTTGGATGTCTTCGTTGGACACTTGGGAAGCCCTCAGCAGAAGTTCTTCAAAAGGTAAGGGATTTGTTTTCGCTGTGAAATGGGTTTTGTGTGAACCCCGATGGTTTAGGAATTTATGCAAATGTTTAAATATTGTAGGTGCTATCCTCAAACAATCAAATGTTGTGCTTTCGCCGTAAAGCCTTTTTGAAATCTGACAACGCTGTGATATTGCCAAGAATCAGAGCTTTTGATGACTATGCAACACTTGTATATTGATGAATGTTTAATAATTCAACTTTTGGATTTTGAATTTGGTGCCTTACATTTCACTGGGTATTGTCGGGAGTGGGGCGTTGTCAGATTTCAATAAGGCTTTACTGCGAAAGCACAACATTTGATTGTTTGAGGATAGCACCCCACATATTTTCCACATTAGCATAAATTCATATCCATCGCGGGTCTCACAAAACCAATATCACAGCTAACATAAATCGCTTACCTTTCGAAGA
The DNA here is from genome assembly GCA_030435695.1 of Brachymystax lenok tsinlingensis. Classification (NCBI taxonomy): domain Eukaryota; kingdom Metazoa; phylum Chordata; class Actinopteri; order Salmoniformes; family Salmonidae; genus Brachymystax; species Brachymystax lenok. The sequence continues at coordinate 10,600,671 of CM059797.1, read as the reverse complement.
ACTTCTGCAGAGGGCTTCCCAAGTGTCCAAACAAGAGAATCTTTTGTTAGAAAAAGTCATTTATTATTTCCATAAATCTCAGTTTGGTTGGCACATTATGTTCAGCTACCAAGCATTGCCAGTCTACTCGCCCGTTGTACAGTGAAGAGAACGCGTTCAAATTATACCTCTCAACTTTTCCCAAACAAATCAAATATCATTAATAATGCATCCTTAAGTATCCTTTTATGAATAATAGCGATCATATTTTACACGGATGGTAACTGAAACGTTATTAAAGGAAAAGAAAGTGGGGCGCACTCTCGTTCTCGTGACCGGGCACTCTTGTTTACCTTTTCTCCTTCCTGCAGTCTTTCTTCTTCTGTATGGTTCTCCTCAGGGCTATTGCCTCCAGACACTGTCCAGAGACTGTTGACATCCAGTGAAAGCCATAGGACACAGGTAGCAGTACCTATCTAAATAGGATTTCTTATAACAGCCATTCAAAGGGAGCAAAGGTCAAAAGAAAAATGATTTCCGGACAGAAATTTCTCGGGTTTTTGCCTGCTATATCAATTCTGTTATACCCACAGACATTATCTTAACGGTTTTAGAAACTGTGTTTCCTATCCAATAGTACTAGTTATGTGCATATCCTAGTTTCTGGGCCTGAGTGGCAGGCATTTTACTTTGGGCACGTCAGACAGGCGCAAATTCTGAAAAATGGGACCCTAGCCCTAACAAGTTACAGGCTAAGTGTTGGGTTTGAGATTCAGCCTTTGACTGCTGTAGCTAGAACTTCATTGCCCCCATGTGGACATTACGCAATAGGACCATATTCTGCATTGTGAATTCACGTGGAATACTAATAAATTGTTCTTATCGGAAAACCCATTTTTAGGCATTAAGAAAATGTTTCCATTCTTCTGAGTAATATATGAATTAACTCACAGTACGACAAGAGAAGAAGATGGAGGCCGCCAGACAAAGCCAAACAAAGAGGAGTGTCCACAGAGCGAAAGAGAAAATGTGAGAGCGATTTGAATAGAGCCAGAGATGGTACAGATGTTGAGAATGTGTTGAAAGAAGCAGAGAGGGAAAATAGAAGAGGGACTGGGTGGAATGAGAGCGGTGGATGTTTTGGTCTGAAGAGGAGGAGGAGGAGGAAGCGAGGGCGTTCTTCACCTGCAATGCAGTGCGAGGCTGAGTCAACCAATCAGAGCTAAGCAGAGAGGAGAGGGGGTGGGGCCAGGCACTGACTACAGCCAAGGAGATTTCTTGTCAGAGAGAGGGAGAGCGTGAGTGAGCGGGAGGGAGAGAGAGAAGCAGCGTTAGGCTCTAGTTTGCCTGTGCCTGTTGTGACACTGATGCTCACAGATTTCTCCTCTCTCATCCTTCTCTCTGCATTGCTCCCTTCTCTTCCTTTCCCATTGCTGTGCTCTTCTCTTCCTCTCTTTCTTTCCCTGTACTTCTCCCCTCTTTTTTCTGAACAACTACAGTCTGCTCTCTTCTTCCTCTCCACACTCACACCCCTCTTTCTCTCCTCCTCATTGCCCTCTCCTGTCCTCTTTTGGTGCATGGAGAGAGGGTCTCTGGCCCCCACCTGCGTCCCTCCTCTCCACCTCCCTCCATGGGCGTCCGCGCATCCTGCAGGTAAGCGGAGAGAGAGAGTCTGTCGGGGTCTCTGCACTTGCATGTCCTTGAAGTACCCCTGCGGTGAGTGTGTGTGAGTTGTAACAGCTGGACTCTGTCCTCTCCGGTGGTCCTCAGGTTTGAGGATGCAGGAGAGACAGTTCAGGAATTTAGGGAGAGGAGTCTGTCTGCAAACACGGTCTGTTTTCCAATTCCAGTCCTCAAGTACCCCCCCCAACAGTAACCCCGGTCAAGCACAACTGGTTCAACTTGTCAATGAATCATCACACCCATGATCAGTTGAATGAGGTGTGTTTGTCCTGGGCTACAGTAAAGATGTGTACTGTTGAGGGAACTGGAGGACTGGAGTGGGAAATCACTGCGATAGCCTTACTGAGTATGTAATGGTGCTCAGAGGAGGTCTGTTGCTCTGATGTTTGAATCTGGTCAAGGTTAGACAGAAACGGGACAGTAAAGGAATTAGGTGTGTGTGTGTGTGTGGGTAAAAATGCAAAAATGTGTGACGGTTGCTCGTCAATGGAGATGGGAAATGGCAATGACATTTGTGTGATTGTCTGGCTCGCTCTCTCCTTTCTGATTAGTCTTGCGTAGTGTCATGCTGGGTAAGCATCAACAGAGGCAGGTATTTAGGTCTGTGTGGTTGGAAGGAATCAGGGGGTCTGTTACCCTCCATCACTCAGACTGAGACACCATCCACAGGTGTGAGGATTGGATTGCAGCTGTGGCAGTTATTAAATTTTGTCTCCCGGTTATTGTCATGCAAACATTTGATAGTAACATGTTTTCACAACAAAACATATTTCATTAAACTGTTGACGAGTCCTCTCTCTCTGCACACTCAAAAGGAATGGAGAGAGATAGAAACGCATGGCGGAGAGATTCTGTAGCTAAAGATAATGTGTCAGCCTATTTAATTATGAAAAAAAAGGGGGAAAAAACTATTACTTACTAGGCTATTCAAATACAAATTCACTATAATTGTAGGCGAACGGTAAGCTGCCCTGCACAATCAATGATCCAACGGCATCACCTAGGCCTATACGTTCTCTCCCAGACTCATGGATAGAACGTTTGGAGTCCACCCAGAATGCATAATAATACAGTCCAAACGCAAAGGCGATTTACTAGAGTTTTGAAGTATAGGCTAGACCAGTGGTTCCCAAACTTTTTATACTCCCGTACCCCTTCAAACATTCAACCTCCAGCTGCCTACCCCATCTAGCACCAGGTTATTTTGCCATCATGGTATAGGCTAGACCATTGATGCACTAACGACATCTAAAATCAGTTTCTTCTTTCTGTGTTGTAAAACGGAACAATCATTCTTTTAATTCAGGATTTTTTGGGAGGGCTAATCCACAACAACCGTGTTGGAGGGAGAGCGTGTAGAGGGGAGAGACATGATACTGAGACATGTCATTGACAGGACCTGTTTGCTGTGTGCGTGACTACGTCAGAATGTTTTGGATTTGATTTCTGGTTTGTGTTAGACTGCCTGCATTCTGTTTATCAGTGTTTTTCCTGCTGCTGTACAGCTTAGCTTCTTTGCGCTAGGTGGGACGGTCACATCCCACATCTACAACATCCGGTGAAATTGCAGAGCGCCAAATTCAAATTACAGAAATACACATGCATGTGCCCCGCACACATATTCAATTAGCATAATAACATAACCAGCAGAGGTGTCACACAACTAAAAAAATAGCATAAAATGAATCGCTTGCCTTTGAAGATCTTCATCTGATGGCATACCCAAGCATCCCGGTTACACAATAAAAGGTCCTTTTGTTCGATAAAGTCCCTCTATATCCAGAAAGCTCTGTTTGGTTGGCGCGTTTTGTTCAGTAATCTACCTGCCCAAATGCGTTCATCCATGCAGACAAACAATATCCCAAAAGTACCGGTAAAGTTTGTCGAAACAAGTCAAACAGCATTTCTAATCAATACTCAAATACCCTAAAATGAATATAAACGATAATATTTCAGACGGAATATAGCCTGATGACGAGAAAAAGAGCTGTGAGCGGCGAAATCCATAACAGGACTCTTGAGGGAGAACTTCTCTAATTACTTGGTTTTTCAAGATAAAAGCTTGAAACCTTTTTCTAAAGACTGTTGACATCTAGTGAAAGCCATAGGAACTGCAATCTGGGAGCCATTCCCCTATATAACCAATAGGCCTTCAATTGAAAACTGGTCACCTAAAAAAAATCCCACTTCCTGGATGGATTTTGCTCGGGTTTTCGCCATATCATATCAGTTCTGTTGTACTCAGACATTATTGTAAAAACATTTAGAAACTTCAGAGTGTTTTCTATCCAAAGCTACTAATTATATGCATATCCTAGCTTCTGGGCCTGAGTAACAGGCGGTTTACTTTGGGCACGTTTTTCATCCAAACTTCAAAATACCCTAGCTCAAACAGGTTAAGATGTGTGGGCTGGAACAATTCTGAAAGCTCACATTGACTTAACCCTCGTCAATACCAGGACATAGACGCTCCTGCGCCCAGACACGCCTGCACAGCCCGGTGCCCAGACGCGCCCGGGTAGCCCGACGCCCGCGCAGCCCGCCGCCCAGACAAGGCCTCGCAGGCGACACACATGCATGCACGCACACGCACGCAGCCTCTCCTCCTTATTGTTCAAACATTTACCCGACTCCAGTGTTATCTTTTCTCAATCATAAAGAGAAGTGATGGAAGATGTGTAGACAGATGGAGCAGTGTTCCTCTATGTGAATTCTGTGGGTGTGAAGATGATGGATAGCAATAGATTGATCTGTAAGTTGTTGCCAAGGAAGTGCATGATAAAAATACCACTTCCTCCTACAGTGTTAGACCTGGAGCCAGTAGAGGAAGAATTTTACCACCAGCTAGTGTGGTTGTGTATGATGATGGATCCCTGTGGCAGCACCATAGACTACTGATGTTGTGGACAAGGACCGTGGCTCTTTCTCTACTTATATTTCCTTGATGCCTCGCACCCTCTCACTTCGCCTACTTTTCAAAACATAGGCTATTGGAGATGGTCCGAGGGAAGGGGCCTTGGACTTATCCTCCAATACGGTTAAGAAGGACGCAAGGAGATGGCATGGAAGGAATCGAGGGGAGATGAGTTGAGGAACATCCCTTGTAATTGTCCCTGAAGTTCAATATAGTGCTGCTGTACTTGACCCCTGGCCCCTCTCAGCTAGTCAATCATAGCTGACATTGAGATGACAGGAGAACATGTCAGTGGTCTCACACAGATCAGATGTTGGGTTCTTCTGAGGATGGAGAGGCTGTGACTGTATGGCCTAGCTAGTTGCTGATTGGTTGGTGGGCAGTGGAACATCTTCTGATGGGAGAAAGAGAAAAGATAGTAAACATTCTATAGGCATGTCTTTGTCTATAGAATCAGAATGTTCTGAATATTCTAGAAGCATGATGCCTGTGTGTGGTGTTAGAATGTCTGTGGGTTGGGTTCTAAATAGAACTTGAGGCTGTGGCATAGGAATAGAATTCTAGTTCTTTGGGCTGTGGTGTCTAATTTGAATGTCTACATGACATTCTTGGGAGTGTCTTGCCTAGCCACAGGCAGCAGCACATAACATTTTTAAATTATTTCTTGTTGAATCTGTCTACCCTGATCGTTATGTGACAGAGAGAGGAGGATCTGAAATCCCTGGTTTAGATTCAGGCTGGGATTCAGTGCTATCGGGGATTTGGACAATGTGCCATTTAAAGGTCATTTCCGATTGAGCCTACATATGCATCATTTACGGTGAATGTCACCTCTGCGAGCGCGGGAACATTTTCTTTTAAAACGTGCAATGCAGACGAATCCCAGCCTCAGTGTATTGTCTGTAGTTTAGTGTTCAACGGGAGCCTGTCGGAGGTATAAAAAAAAAATGGTAACATTGAGTGCCTTCTCTTGTTTGTCTCTGTGGTAACAACTGGTGTCTTTCCATTTCCTCTAGTCTTTTCCCCTTGTCAGTCCTGTTCAGTTAAAAAAATAAATAATTCAGAACCCCACCCTGACACACACTCACACACTAGGCTTGTCACGATACTAACATTTTGATCTGCATGTCATTGTTTCAGTATAGGGAAACACTGCATGAAACCTTCTTTACTGTTCAGTTAACCTCTTTGCGCACGCCCACCTCTACAACATCTCATGAAATTGCAGAGCGACAACTTCAAATTACAGAAATACTCATTTCTAACTCATTGGAAAATGAGAAAGCTCACAAAATGATATTTTCTTGGATGGATTTTCCTTGGGTTTTCGCATGCCATATCAGTTCTGTTATATTCAGACATTATTTTAACAGTTTTAGAAATGTCAGTGTTTTCTATCCAATACTACTAATTATGTGCATATCCTAGCTTCTGGGCCAGAGTAACACGCAGTTTACTTTGGGCATGTCCGACAGGCGGAAAGAGGTTAAGACATTGTCTCCCTCACTTCCTCACTCACTGTCTCCCTAAAACATTAGGCACCAAACAGAATTTAAGGAGCACCAGAAATAAATAGATTTTTAATGTACACTGAACAAAAAATACAAACGCCACATGTAAAGTGTTGGTCCCATGTCTCATTAGCTGAAATGAACAATCCCAGAAATGTTCCATACGCACAGCAAGTTTATTTAGTTCAAATGTTGTGCACAAGTTTGTTTACATCCCTGTTAGTGAGAATTTCTCCTTTGCCAAGATAATCCATCCACCTGACGTACGTCATATCAAGAAGCTGATTTAACAGCATGATCATTACACAGGTGCACATTGTGCTGGGGACAATAAAAGGCCACTCTAAAATGTGCAGTTTTGTCACACAACACAATGCCACATATGTCTGAAGTTTTGAGGGAGTGTGAAATTGGCATGCTGGCTGCAGCAATGTCCACGAGCTGTTGCCAGAGAGTTGTTATTTAGCCACCCCCAACGTTGTTTTAGAGAATTTGGCAGTGCGTCCAACCAGCGTCACAACTGCAGACCACTTGTATGGCGTCATGTGGGCGAGCGGTTTGTTGATGTCAACGTTGTGAGCCGAGTGCCTTATGATGGCGGTGGGGTTATGGAATGGGCAGGCTAAGCTACGGAAAATGAATACAATTGCGTTTTATCGATGGCTATTTGAATAAACAGCGATACCGTGACGAGGTCTTGAGGCTCATTGTCGTGCCATTCATCCGCCGCCATCACCTCATGTTTCAGAATGATAATGCATGGCCCCATGTCGCAAGGCTTTTCCTGGAAGCTGAAAAAGTTCCAGTTCTTCATGGCCTGCATACTCACCAGACATGTCACCCATTGAGCATGTTTGAGATCCTCTGGATCGACGTGTACGACAGCGTGTTCCAGTTCCTGCCAATATCCAGCAACTTCGCACACCAATTGAAGAGGAGTGGGACAACATTCCACATGCCACAATAAACAACCTGATCAACTCTATCGTGCTGCATGAGGCAAATAGTGGTCGCACCAGATACTGACTGGTTTTCTGAGCCACACCCCTACCCTTTTTTAACTTCTTAGGGAGCGGCAGCTGAGGTGCCGGTTTTGGAGAGTCTGGCGTGCCCAAAGTAAAAGGCCTGCCACTCAGGCCAAGAAACTAGGATATGCACATAATTAGTACTATTGGATAGGAAACACAAGTTTTTAAGTGTTAAAATATTGTCTGTGAGTAAAACAGAACTGATATAGCAGGCGAAAACCAAAGGAATTTCTGTCCTGTAAACTGCCTCATTTTGAACCCCTCCCTATTGAAAAAAGCTATATATGGGAGCGCCCCACCGCTCCCCAAGTAATTAAGGTATCTGTGACCAACAGATGCATATCTGTATTCAGTCATGTGAAATCCATAGATTAGGGCTTAAAGAACTAATTCCAATTGACTGATTTCCTTATATGAAGTAAAATCTTTAAAATTGTTGCATGTTACATTTATATTTTTGTTCAGTGTAGTTTAGTCTTCCATTAGGCTTATGAATCCTACCTATATGAATCCTACCTTTTTTGAAGCACATCTCCTGAGTAGCAGACCCTTTTTCTTTCTGTGCCTATCAAATTTGCCTAGACCAACTGTCAAGTTACCAGGTTGTTAGCTAGCTAGGTAACATGACTGAACTATGTTGTTTGTAGTTACCAGGTTGTTAGCTAGCTAGGTAACATGACTGAACTATGTTGTTTGTAGTTACCAGGTTGTTAGCTAGCTAGGTAACATGACTGAACTATGTTGTTTGTAGTTACCAGGTTGTTGTTAGCGACCCGGGACTAGTTTAAAACGGCCCGCGACATGATTTAACAAATTATATAAAAGGTAAATCCCGCTGGAAAGAAAAAGGCATGTCTGGTAATATGGGTCATATTTCTATAACTGTTTAGACTAAATCAAATCAAAGTTTATTTGTCACCTGCGCCGAATACAACAGGTGTAGACCTTACAGTGAAATGCTGAATACAACATGTGTAGACCTTACAGTGAAATGCTTACTTACAGTCTCTAACCAATAGTGCAAAAAAGGTATTAGGTAAACAATAGATAAGTAAAGAAATAAAAACAACAGTATATACAGTAGCATGGCTATAAAAGTAGCGAGGTTATATACAGTAGAGAGGCTATAAAAGTAGCGAGGCTACGTACCGACACCGGTTAGTCAGGCTGATTGAGGTAGTATATGTACATGTAGTTATGGTTAAAGTGACTGCATATATGATGAACAGAGAGTAGCAGTAGCATAAAAAAGGGGTTGGTGGGTGGTGGGACACGATGCAGATAGCCCAGTTAGCCAATGTGCTGGAGTTCTGGTTGGTCGGTCCAATTGAGGTAGTATGTACATGAATGTATAGTTAAAGTGACTATGCATATATGATAAACAGAAAGTAGCAGCAGCGTAAAAGAGGGGTTGGGGGCACAATGCAAATAGTCCGGGTAGCCATTTGATTACCTGTTCAGGAGTCTTATGGCTTGGGGGTAAAAACTGTTGGGAAGCCTTTTTGTCCTAGACTTGGCACTCCGGTACCGCTTGCCATGCGATAGTAGAGAACAGTCTATGACTGCGGTGGCTGGGGTCTTTTACAATTTTTAGGGCCTTCCTCTGACACCTCCTGGTGTAGAGGTCCTGGATGGCAGGCAGCTTAGCCCCAGTGATGTACTGGGCCGTACGCACTACCCTCTGTAGTGCCTTGCGGTCAGAGGCGGAGCAATTGCCGTACCTGGCAATGATGCAACCAGTCAAGATGCTCTCAATGTTGCAGCTGTAGAACCTTTTGAGGATCTCAGGACCCATGCCAAATTGTTTTAGTCTCCTGAGGTAGAATAGGCTTTGTCGTGCCCTCTTCATGACTGTCTTGGTGTGTTTTGACCATTCTAGCTTGTTGTTGATGTGGACACCAAGGAACTTGAAACAAGACCTGGTAATATGGGTCATATTTCTATAACTGTTTAGACTAGAAACAAGACCTCTGGTAATATGGGTCATATTTCTATAACGGTTTAGACTAGAAACAAAGCCTCTGGTATCATGGGTCATATTTCTGTAACCGTTTAGGCTAGAAACAAGCAGATTTCTTTGCTGTAAAGCTGCAGGCATGCCTGTGCTCCATTTTCACTGTTGACACTGAGGCTGCATGACAGTGAACTTGCACTGTCTGATCAGTGCTCTTAGTTATAACAGGACATGAAATTATACAATGTAGCAACATTGCTCGCATTTCGCTCTGCTTTAATGTAACAAATGTACAAATCTAACAGAAGACTCGTCTGGGTCCCTGCTCGCCATCACTGCTAAATGATATATCCCAAAATATAATAAAGGCAGAGTGGAACGGAAAGAAGCAGGCGTGAGGGCTGGTAGGGATGAAGATGGCCGATTACAGCGGTCACTTGATATGCACATGAAAGTGAAGTGGATATGATTGGACCTGAACATACAAGAGACTGGAAGCTGTTGTTTCAATTCAACTGAATTTATAAACATTTTATAAACAGGCGCCAGCAGGTTCTTTGGGTCGTAGGGCTGGAAAATTTGGCAGTATCATATGAAACGGTACTACGGTATTCTAAAATGTTTATCATAAGTATCATGATGTTTTGGTACCGTGATATTACCACACACCTTCCCCGAGGGACAGCCCCATCTCTCCTCCCTCTAGCTTGGTTTGGACTGGTTTCCCATCTCTCTCTCCCTCCCCTCTAGCTTGGTTTGGACTGGTTTCCCATCTCTCTCTCCCTCCCCTCTAGCTTGGTTTATACTGGTTACATGTAGTTTCCACTTTCAATATTTCAACAGCCTCTCTAATGAACCCCAATGTAGCCTAATGTATATAAAATGGATTCCATGTTTTCTACTTAACTTCTTAGGGATGGGCGCATGAGGTGACCGTTTTGGAGAGCCTGGCGTGCCCAAAGTAAAATGCCTCCCATTCAGGCCCAGAAAATAGGATATGCACATATTTGGTACCATTGGATAGGAAACACTGTTAACCATTTGTCTGTGAGTAGAACAGAACGGATATGGCAGGCGAAACCCCGAGGAATTTCTGTCCTGGAAAAAGTGGTTTTCAGAGTGCCTCATTTGGAACCCCTCCCTTATGAAAATGCCCATATAAGGGCATATGAATGCAGTACCGATCGCTTCCTCTGGATGTCAACAGTCTCGAGACAGTGTTCATTTTCGTTTTGGATGCTTTAGATCAGAGAATAAGAGGAAACCAGGAAGTGTCTCATTTATGTCAACAGAAGGCAGCGCGCGCTCCCGACAAAGCGCGCTTTGTTTTTTATACCGTCTTTATCGCTCAGTTTATATTCCGGTTGATTTATAATAGTAAATATACGTAAAATTGTTCCTAAGGATACATTTAAAACTGTTTGATTGTTCTTGGGCAAGTTTATAGGTATAAGATGAATGTGTTCTCGTCACGTTTCAATGGAGTAGTGGAAGCTGTCGTTTCTGATTATAACGCGCGAACCAAATGGAGATTTATGGATAAAATACATTACTTTTTCTAACAAAAGAACCATGGATTGTCTTCGTTGGACACCTTAAAGGCCTCAGCAGAAGTTCTTCAACAGGTAATTGATTTGTTTTCGCTGTGAAATGTGTTATGTGTGTGCCGTGATGGCTAATGAATTCATGGCTATGGGAAAAATGTGAGGTGCTACCCTCAAACAATCAAATGTGCTGCCTTCGCCGTAAAGCCTTTTTGAAATCTGACAACGCTGTGATATTGCCAAGAAACAGAGCTTTTGCTGAGTATGGAACACTTGTATATTGGTGGATGTTTAATAATTCAACTTTTGGATTTTGAATTTGGCACCTTACATTTCACCTGGTAGTGTCGGGATTGGGGCGCTAGCGCCCCAGCAATCCCCAAGAAGTTAATGAACTGGGGCTGTGCTGTTACCACAACGGTGGGGTTAATGTTTTAATAATTCACTGGTGTCTCTAAACCTCGTAGTTGAAGTGGTACTTGTTCAGGGATAATATGGTAGATGTAACATTTCATAGTAATGATGAGGCTGGAGAACAAAAGCATCAGCATCAACAAGCCTCTGTTTGGGTGAGACCAGTATGTGTGAGTGAGCAGTGTGTTTGGGTGAGACCAGTATGTGTGAGTGAGCAGTGTGTTTGGGTGAGACCAGTATGTGTGAGTGAGCAGTGTGTTTGGGTGAGACCAGTATCTGTGAGTGAGCAGTGTGTTTGGGTGAGACCAGTATCTGTGAGTGAGCAGTGTGTTTGGGTGAGACCAGTATCTGTGAGTGAGCAGTGTGTTTGGGTGAGACCAGTATCTGTGAGTGAGCAGTGTGTTTGGGTGAGACCAGTATTTGTGAGTGAGCAGTGTGTTTGGGTGAGACCAGTATCTGTGAGTGAGCAGTGTGTTTGGGTGAGACCAGTATGTGTGAGTGAGCAGCGTGTTTGGGTGAGACCAGTATGTGTGAGTGAGAAGTTTGTCTGTGTTTGGGTAACAACAGTGTGTATGAGATGCTAGGTCTGTGACGGTTATTGATGAGTGCTGCCATGGAAAATCAAGTTTAATAGAAATAATTAAAAAATTAATGTATGCCTATTTAAAACTCTTTAGACCGTTTATTTTATTTTCCATCTAGATAAACTTGACCTAATATTGCGATTGCTCACTAAGGATTGTAACCAATTGTTTTGTGAACTTTGTGAAGGCAGTCTATGAAGCTTTCTACGTTTCCTCATTCCAACAGTCATTTGATTCTCCAGCAGCTAATTGGCTAGATGCGCGGGGGTGTGGAAGTGCTATAGGCTGTGGCACTTCAGTCTTTGATGTGTGGACATTCTTTTATGCAATGCACGTGTTCATTGCTTGCTAGTAAATAAATAAAGCAGTCTTTTAAAACAGGTTGGGTGTGTCTGTTTTATTCGTTTTATTATTTATTATTCAGACTCCTGTATTTTAAGTGATAAAAATGATATTTGTGATGCTTTTAATAAGCATTTTATCTCTGCTGGTTTTTTATTTGAAAAGAAAAGTTGGCCATTAGTTGATTTTTCGTCTTGCTTTTCAACCGTTACTCTAAAAAATGGTAACCCTGTTTTTAGTTTCCAGAAAATAACTGAAGCAGAGGTTCTAGCTGCCCTGTGTGCCATTGATACTAAGAAATCTCTAGGCGAGGAAAATTTAGACCCGTACTTACTTAAGTGTGCTGCACCTATCATTGCTGGTTCAGTGACACACATCTTTAATCTAACATTAAGCACAGGAAATATCCCTAAGGTGTGGAAAGCAGCTTTTGTTCTGCCATTACCTAAGGGAGGTGACGGTAGTGATTTGGATAACTATCGACCCATCTCTAGGCTCCCTTGTCTGGCAAAGATCCTAGAATCTTTAGTTAACAAACAGTTACAATCTTTTCTTTCTGCTAACAGTATTCTTAGCACCAATCAATCTGGTTTTAGATCTAAACACAGTACCACATCGGCCACTATGCTTGTTGGAAATGATGTTGCAAATGCCTTAGATGATAAAAAGCATTGTGCTGCGTTGTTTATAGATTTGTCTAAAGCTTTCGACACTGTAGACCATGCCATCCTTTTGAGTAAGCTGTCATCTATAGGACTGGGCACTGATGCCTGCCGACGGTTTTATGACTATCTTAAAGATAGAACTCAGGCCGTCATGGTCGACGGGGTCAAGTTTGACCCCTTACAGTTACTTAAAGGGTTCCCTCAGGGTTCAATAATTGGCCCACTATTGTTCTCACTTTATATAAACAACATTGGTGATGATGTCAGATATTGTAATTTCCATTTATATGCAGATGACACAGTGATGTACTCTATTGCTCCAACAGCGGACCAAGCTTTAATGCAGTTGGAGTCTGATTTTAGGATATTACAGGAGTCTTTTACAGCTTAAACTTGTTTTAAACGCTAAGAAAACAAATGTCATGCTTTTTTCTAGGTCTAACCTCTGTTAGAAACACTTTTGTAATCACTAGCTTGGATGGTACTCAAATCAAACAGGTCTCTGCATATAAATATTTAGGGGTATGGTTAGATGATAGGCTCTCTTTTAAAAAACATGTTACTGAATTGGGAAAAAAGCTCATTCAAGATAGGGTTCCTTTACAGAAACAGGGCTTGTCTGTCCTCCGTAAGTAGGAAACAAATTGTGCAGGCTACTTTTATGTCCGTTTTAGATTATGGTGATATTATTTATATGCATGCATCGGCAAACACATTAAAACCACTGGATGCTATTTACCATTGTGCACTCAGGTTTCTCACCGGTGATAGTTACAAAACTCATCACTGTATCCTATATCAACATGTGGGTTGGGCCTCTCTATCTGTGAGGCGAGAGCAACATGCTCTTTTGTTTATTTATAAAGCACTTCTTTTAAAACTACCTCCATATATACCATCATAAATTTTAATTAGATATACACATTTTATGACCAGATCACAGATGTGGATTACATTAGAAACTCCTGCGGTCTCCACAGAGTTGGGAAGGACTCCCTTCAGTTCCTTTGCACCTTATTTATGGAACAAACTGCAGATCAAACTTAAGCTAGCCACTCTGGTGTCCCTTGCCCATTTTAAAAATGTGATGGAGGATCAATATGATGTTGTCTGTGATTGTTTCTGTTGAATTGTGTCTGTGTTTTGAAATGTTCTTGTCTGTATGCCTAGAACTGTACATGTCAACATGTTTACACAGGGCACAGCCGTAAAAGAGATCCAGGTCTCTTTTACGAAGAAGAAAATTCAACAGCAGTCGACAAGGTTCTGGCTCTGAGCCCTATAATACGCTGATGTTGTGTCAAATAGACAATGCTATAACTCCAGGCATGGAATGATATGGAATCTGTTAATAATGTATAGACTAATCTATGCTGATAAATAGGCTATGGACATGTTGCCTGTATTTGTTTCTATTTTAATGATTGTCAGTTTCATCTTCATACTATATCATAGCTGTGTCCCTGCGGACTGTCCTTGTCAAGTCATTATCTTGTAGCCTACTTTCGGGAAAGCCTAAAGTAGCCCTAGGTTTTTTAATAGGTTTTAAGGAAGTCATATTTGCTCTTGTGTCTGACATACACTGGTGGCTTTGATTGACTGGTCTTTTTACAGGGGGTGGTGCTGTGTGAACACTGACTCTCTCTATAGGCCTATATGTCCATTCAGAAAGTTGCCTAAAGTAGCCTGTCTGGACAATGTTAGTTTGTTGGTGATGTGGACACCAAGGAACTTGAAGCTCTCAACCTGCTCCACTACAGCCCCGTCGATGAGAATGGGGGTGTGCTCGGTCCTTGCAGAGGGAGGTGTTTAGTCCCAGGGTCCTTAGCTTAGTGATGAGCTTTGAGGGCACTATGGTGTTGAACGCTGAGCTGTAGTCAATGAATAGCATTCTCCCATAAGTGTTCCTTTTATCTAGGTGGGACAGGGCAGTGTGGCGTGTAATAGAGATTGCATCATCTGTGGATCTGTTGGTGCGGTATGCAAATTGGAGTGGGTCTAGGGTTTCTGGGATAATGGTGTTGATGTGAGCCATGGCCAGTCTTTCAAAGCATTTCATGGCTACAGACGTGAGTGCTACGGGCCGTTAGTCATTTAGGCAGGTTACCTTAGTGTTCTTGGGCACAGGGACTATGGTGGTCTGCTTGAAACATGTTGGTATTACAGACTCAGACAGGGAGAGGTTGAAAATATCAGTGAAGACACTTGTCAGTTGGTTAGCGCATGCTCTGAGTACACGTCCTGGTAATGCGTCTGGCCCTGCGGACTTGTGAATGTTGACCTGTTTAACTTCTTAGGGCTAGGGGGGACTGTTACGTCCCACATCGACAACATCCGGTGAAATGCAGATCGCCAAATTCAAATTATCAAAATACTAATTTTAAACATTCATGAAAAGTGTTGCACACCATTCAACAGCGTTGTCAGATTTCAAAAGAGCTTTACGGCGAAAGCAGAACATTTGATTGTCTGAGGACAGCGCCCTGCACACGTATTCAATTAGCATAATAACATAACCAGCAGAGGTGTCACAAAACTCAAAAATATCAATAAAATAAATTGCTTACCTTTGAAGATCTTCATCTGATGGCATACCCAAGCATCCCGGTTACACAATAAAAGGTCATTTTGTTTGATAAAGTCCCTCTTTATATCCATATAGCTCCGTTTGGTTGGCGCGTTTTGTTCAGACACCTCAGGAAGAACATCTCTTACTCCATGGTTATTCAAGATAAAAGCTTGAAACCTAAATATTGTTCTAAAGACTGTTGACATCTAGTGGAAGCCATAGGAACTGCAATCTGGGAGCTATTTCCCTATATAACCAATAGGCCTTCAATTGAAAACTGGTCACCTCAAAAAATCCCACTTCCTAGATGGATTCTGCTCTGGTTTTCACCTGCCATATCAGTTCTGTTATACTCAGACATTATTGTAACATTTTTAGAAACTTGAGAGTGTTTTCTATCCAAAGTTATCCATTATATGCATATCCTAGCTTCTGGGCCTGAGTAACAGTCAGTTTACTTTGGGCACGTTTTTCATCCGAACTTCAAAATACTGCCCCCTAGCCCATACAGGTTAAAGTCCCCGGCCACTAGGAGCACCGCCTCTGGATGAGCGTTTTCCTGTTTGCTTATGGTGGTATACAGCTCATTGAGTGCGGTTTAGGGAGCGGCTCCCGAGGTGACTGTTTTGGAGAGTCTGGCGTGCCCAAAGTCTGGCGCGCTCCACTTTATTTTCCTTTCTTATCGTTCAGGCTACAATCCGGTTGAAATATTATAGTAAATATACATAAAATGATACCTAAGGAAACATAATTTTTCTTTTGATTTGTTTAGAGAAATATGATAGGTATAATTTGAACGCGTTCTCTTCACGGGTTTCAATGGGCGACTCAACGATGGATTTTATCATAACGCGCCAACCAAACTGAGATTTATGGATATAATAAATGACTTTTTCTAACAAAAGAAGCATGGATTGTCTTCGTTGGACACTTGGGAAGCCCTCAGCAGAAGTTCATCAAAGGTAAGCGATTTTATATTTGCGATTTTATGCGTTTTGTGAGACCCGCGTTGGGTTATGAATTTATGCTAATGGATAAATATTGTAGGTGCTATCCTCAAACAATCAATTGTTGTGCTTTCGCCGTATAGCCTTTTTGAAATCTGACAACGCTGTGATATCGCCAAGAATCCGAGCTTTTGATGACTATGCAACACTTGTATATTGAACTTTTGGATTTTGAATTTGGCGCCTTACATCTCACTGGGTAGTGTCGGGAGTGCGGCCCACCTCTCCCTAAGTAGTTAATGTCGTCGTTCAGCCACGACTCGTTGAAACATAAGATATTACAGTTTTTAATGTCCCGTTGGTAGGATATACGTGCTTTCAGTTCGCCCCATTTATTTTCCAGCTATTGAACGTTAGCTAGCAGGACGGAAGGCAAAGTCAGATTAGCCACTCGTTGCCTGTTCCTCACAAGGCACCCTGATATTTTCCCGCGAAATTTCAGTTTCCTTCTCCAGTGAATGCCGGGGATCTGGGTCTGGTCGGGTGTCTGTAGTATATCCATCCTGTCCGACTCTTTGAAGAAAAACTCTTCGTCTAATTTGAGGTGAGTAATCGCAGTTTTGATGTCCAGAAGCTATTTTCGGTCATAAGAGACGGCAGCAGCAACATTATGTACAAAGCAAGTTACAAACGACGCGGAAAAAAAAGAAAAATAGCATGATTGGTTGAGAGCCGATAAGACTGCAGCCATCACACATAATAAGGAAGTGTAATGGTGAAGTTGCAGAGAAAAGCCACGTTTCTTTTGAGTCTTAATATCAAAGTCAGTCAAAGTCAAAGTCACCATTATTAGTCAGTTGTACAACCGAATGCCTTCAACCGAAATGTGTCTTCCGCATTTAACCCAACCCCTCTGAATCAGAGAGGTGCGGGGGCTGCCTTGTCGACTTCCACGTCTTCGGCGCTCGAGGAACAGTGGGTTAACTGCCTTGTTCAGGGCAGAACGACAGATTTTTCCCTTGTCAGCTCGGGGATTCGAACTTGCAACCCTCCGGTTACAAGTCCAACGCTCTAACCACTAGGCTACCTGCCGCCCCCACTAGGCTACCTGCCGCCCCAATACCCTCATCATGCGCCAATACCCCCATCAATTACAGACTGATGATTATAACGTAGAGCTCAGAGAAACATACGTTTCCATTTAATAAGCTACTTCAGTCTCCATCCACAGTCTCACTACTGACGGACTCTCCACTCCACTGGGCTCAGTGGGCTGACTGTGTATATAGTAAACTAGGGCTGACCCCATTTAATTGACTGGTCGATTATTTGGTTTATCTGTTGGTCGACAGATTTCTTTAGTTAAACAGTCGCAAATATATTTTTTCATGGTGCACAAGACACCCGTCTGATTCACACCTGTCTCAGTGGAGTCATTCATTGTGGAGGCCACTGATGGCACAGTCAATCACTCTTAAGATGTGATACTGAAATTGTATATGGTTATATTATGTAAAAAATAATGGGGCAACACTAAATATATTTTATAACAAATGCACTATCACCCGCTTTGGGTTGCTGGCTGCGGTTCTGAAACGATCTTCAGTGCGCCGTTGAATTGGCGCCTTTCCCTATGTTGCTATGTGCATAATAGAAAAGTCAACTAGCGTATTGGTGTTGAGAACAATGTGGCGGAAGGCAGCAGCGTAGTGAAGAGAGGAGGAAACAGCCCTCGCCTTAATTGTCCAAATTGGAAACCCCAACTTAATTAGGTCTATAATCAATAGCCTAACTGTTACATGTGCCTGTCTTTATAAAGCCTCCACTCCTCTGGGAAGGCTTTCCACCAGATGTTAGAGCATTGCTGCAAGGACTTGCTTCCATTCAGCCACAAGAGCATTAGTGAGGGCGGACACTGATGTTGGGCATTCCAAAGGTGTTTGATGGGGTTGAGGTCAGGGCTCTGTGCAGGCCAGTCAAGTTGTTCAACACCGATCTCGACAAACCATTTCTGTATGGACTTCGCTTTGTGCACAGGGGGCATTGTCATGCTGAAACAGGAAAGGGCCTTCCCCAAACTGTTGCCACAAAGTTGAAAGCACAGAACCATCTAGAATGTCAATGTATGTTGTAGCGTTAAAATTTCCCTTCACTGGAAGGGAAAAGCCCGAACCATTTGGGCAGGTAGCGTTTCCTGGCATCTGCCAAACCCAGTGTCGTCCATCGGACTACCAGATGGTGAAGTGTGATTCATCACTCCAGAGTGTGTGTTTCCACTTCTCCAGAGACCAATGGCGGTGAGCTTTACACCACTCCAGCCGACACTTGCGCATGGTGATCTTAGGCTTGTTTGCGGCTGCTCTGCCATGGAAACCAATTTCATAAAGCTCCCAACAAAGTTATTGTGCTGATGTTGCTTCCAGAGGCAGTTTGGAACTTGGTAGTGAGTGTTGCAACCGAGGACAGACAATTATGCGCTTCAGCACTTGGCGATCCCATTCTGTGAGCTTGGCCTACCACTTCGCCTTGCTCCTAGACGTTTCCACTTCACAGTAACAGCATTTACAGTTGCCTGGGGCAGCTCTACCAGGGCAGAAATTTGACAAACTGACTTGTTGGAAAGATGGCATCCTATGACGGCGCCACGTTGAAAGTCACGGAGCTCTTCAGTGAGGCCATTCTACTGCCAATGTTTGTCTATGGAGATTGTGTTGCTGTGTGCTCAATTTTATACACCTGTCAGCAACGGGTGTAGCTGAAATAGCCAAATCCACTAATTTGAAAGGGTGTCCACATACTTTTGTGTGTGTGTATATATAGTGTATCTATGGATTGAGATGAGACTGAGCTTTGTTCTGGCGTGTGTGTGTGTGTGTACTGAACTAAAATATCAACGCAACATGCAGCAATTTCAAAGATTTTACTGAGTTACAGTTCATGGAAATCAGCCTGTTGAAATAAGTTAATCAGGTCCTAATCTATGGATTTCACATGACTGGGTAGGGGCGGGGCCTGGGAGGGCATAGGCACGTGAACTTGGCAGCCAGGCACACCCACTGGGGCATTATTACAGAAGTACTTCTCAACCCCTCCTTAGACGATCCCGCAGGTGAAGAAGCCACATGTGAAGGTCCTGGGCTAGCGTGGCTACGTGTGGTCTGCGGTTATGAGGCTGGTTGGACGTACTGCCAAATTCTCGAAAACAATGTTAGAGGCGGCTTATGGTAGAGAAATGAGAATTGCTGACTGTGGGCATTACCACAGTCAGCATGCCAATAGCACGCTCCCTCATCTTCGAGACTGTACACTTTGAAGTGGCCGTTTATTGTCCCAGCACAATGTGCACCTGTGTAATGATCATGCTGTTTAATCAGCTTCTTGATATGCCACACCTGTAAGGTGAATGGATTATTTTGGTAAAGGAGAAATGCTCACCAATAGGGATGTAAATACATTTGTGCACAAAATCTGCGATTTGAATGAAACAGATTAGCTTTGTCTAATCTCTCTGTCTCTCGGTCTGTCTCTCTCTCTAGACCAGACCCTGCATCCCAGCAGAATGACTCTCCTCTCCCAGACCAGGATGAGGAGATACTGGGCTCTGACGATGAGGAGCAGGAAGACCCCAATGACTACTGTAGAGGTATGATACACACACACACACCGACTACTGTAGAGGTAACAAACACACACACCGACTGCTGTAGATGTACAACACACACACATCCAACTATTATGTGTTACTATTGCAGGAGGTTACCACCATGTGAAGATAGGAGACCTGTTCAATAGTAGATACCATGTGATCAGGAAGCTGGGCTGGGGACATTTCTCCACCGTATGGTTGGCCTGGGACATACAGTAAGTTCTGTCTGTGTAAATGGTGCTGAGTAATGGCGTGTTAGTGGTAGAGGCTTATTAGTGTTTCAGTTTGTAACATGTTGTCCTGTATTTCTAGGGGGAAGTGTTTTGTGGCCATGAAGGTGGTGAAGAGTGCAGAGCATTACACTGAGACAGCCCTGGATGAGATCAAGCTGCTGAGATCAGTGAGGAACACACACACACACACACACACACACACTTCTACTCAATATGATTTGTATTAATGTGTGTGTTCCAGGTAAGGAACACCGACCAGAACGACCCCAGCAGGGAGAGGGTGGTTCAGCTACTGGACGACTTCAAGATCTCTGGCATGAACGGAACTCGTATCCTAAGTTAAACGTTGACGACAACAGTGCTGTTCAACATAGTATGAAAACAGACAACAAGAGAGAACCGGCATATTCCATGTACTCACTAGGATCAGTGCGTTACTATTGGTCAATATTATGAGCCTTAAGAGATTCATTGCCCAAGTCCTGCCACTAACTATCGGTGGTTCACAGATGTGGCCCTGCCTGGCTGATGTTTGGCCAGCGTTGTCTGGACGTTTGGCAACACAACACAGTCCAGCTAGAGGAGACACACAGATGCACAAATGTACTGACAGCTTCTCTATCCACCGTTACATCCTGATCACAGCTGGGTGTCCAGGCAACATGCCCAGACTGCGTCCCAGCATGCCTATCTTCTTGAAGAGTTGGTATTGAGTTCTGGGTTGGTGTGGCCACTTCCATCTTGGTTCTTTGCAGAACCTTTTAGGTGTTCACATTTGATATTGCGTAGGTGTAAGCCAAATGCATAAGGGTGAATGACAAGGGGGTGTGTGTTTTGAGTTAGGCTTCCCATCTCTCCCTTGCTGTCCTGTACTTGTCCTTGACCTCCCCTGTCAGATGTCTGTATGGTGTTTGAGGTTCTGGGTCATCACCTGCTCAAATGGATCATCAAGTCCAACTACCAGGGCCTTCCTCTGCCCTGCGTCAAGAGCATTATACGACAGGTAAAACAAAACGACACCTTATTTCTCACACAACATTCCAGGTTGGGTGCGTTCCAGGTTATCTTGATTGCAATTACAAACATTCAACTTTACCAAATTTTCCATGGTTCCAGGAGTCCTCCAACTGGAATTTTGGTAATGTTTCCTCAATGTTGAAACCCTACGATACAGCCGTGGTCTGACTGATCCTCTGCCCTCTTGCAGGTTCTCCAGGGCTTGGACTACCTTCACTCCAAGTGTAAGATCATCCATACAGACATCAAGCCAGAGAACATCTTGTTGACGGTCAATGAGCCCTACATCAAGAAGATGGCTGCCGAGGCAACAGAATGGCAGAGGACTGGAGCGCCACCCCCCTCCGGATCCGCAGGTACACACACTGTGTTAGGAAGATGGCTGCTGGTAACTGACCCCTCCTATCCACCATTTACGGTGCAGTGTTGCAAAGCTGTATCAACATGGACATAATACCATTACCATCAGGGCTTGGCATGCTGGTGAATAATGAGATTGTATTAATTAGTGCTTTTCACTCAAAGCTCTTAATTCAAAGTTCTTCAAAGGATCATATTTTTTTTTGTATGGTGCTTTGTCCCAATGTTCTGAACAAAAAGAGCGAGCCCTGCCAAGTCAAGCCAGACATTCAGCGTTTCAGTCTGGGATCACCAGCCAGTCTAGGAGAATGATCAGAACAAAGAGGGAAAAACATTGTGGTTATTCATTCATTGTCTGGATTCCTGTTTTGCTGGTACATCGAGTTTTGTAGGGAAATTCAGACACAAGCATCAGAGGCAAATCATCTGACGATTTACTGAGAGACTTGCTATCTAAAGACTGAGCATAACGTTTAGACTGGTGATAAAAGTAGTTGACGGTAGAGATACAGTGCATCTATGGGTTGTGATGAGACTGGGCTTTGTTCTGGTGTGGTGTTGAAGTGATGAAACAACCCTTTTATCCAGCGGTCTGATGCTGATCCATCTGTAATGGTAGGGGTGACATTGAGAGGGAGAGCTGCAGTAGCGCTAACTCTAACCGCCTCAGACCGAGGAGAAGACACGAGAGAACAGGCCATTATTCAACTGACAGAGGAGAAGACATGAGAGAACAGGCCATTATTCAACTGACAGAGGAGAAGACACGAGAGAACAGGCCATTATTCAACTGACAGAAGAGAAGACACGAGAGAACAGGCCATTATTCAACTGACCGAGGAGAAGACACGAGAGAACAGGCCATTATTCAACTGACCGAGGAGAAGACACGAGAGAACAATCCATTATTCAACTGACCGAGGAGAAGACACGAGAGAACAGGCCATTATTCAACTGACCGAGGAGAAGACACGAGAGAACAGGCCGTTATTCAACTGACCGAGGAGAAGACACGAGGGAACAGGCCATTATTCAACTGACCGAGGAGAAGACACGAGAGAACAGGCCATTATTCAACTGACCGAGGAGAAGACACGAGAGAACAGGCCATTATTCAACTGACCGAGGAGAAGACATGAGAGGTCAGGCCATTATTCAACTGACAGGAGAAGACGCGAGAGAACAGGCCATTATTCAACAGAGAGAGGAGAAGACACTAGAGAACAGGCCATTATTCAACAGAGAGAGGAGAAGACACTAGAGAACAGGCCATTATTCAACAGAGAGAGGAGAAGACACTAGAGAACAGGCCATTATGCAACAGAGAGAGGAGAAGACACTAGAGAACAGGCCATTATTCAACTGACAGGAGAAGACGCGAGAGAACAGGCCATTATTCAACAGAGAGAGGAGAAGACACTAGAGAACAGGCCATTATTAAACAGAGAGAGGAGAAGACACTAGAGAACAGGCCATTATGCAACAGAGAGAGGAGAAGACACTAGAGAACAGGCCATTATTCAACTGACAGGAGAAGACGCGAGAGAACAGGCCATTATTCAACAGAGAGAGGAGAAGACACTAGAGAACAGGCCATTATTCAACAGAGAGAGGAGAAGACACTAGAGAACAGGCCATTATTCAACTGACAGGAGAAGACGCGAGAGAACAGGCCATTATTCAACTGACAGAGGAGAAGACACTAGAGAACAGGCCATTGTGCAACAGAGAGAGGAGAAGACACTAGAGAACAGGCCATTATGCAACAGAGAGAGGAGAAGACACTAGAGAACAGGCCATTATGCAACAGAGAGAGGAGAAGACACTAGACAACAGGCCATTATGCAACAGAGAGAGGAGAAGACACTAGAGAACAGGCCATTATGCAACAGAGAGAGGAGAAGACACTAGACAACAGGCCATTATGCAACAGACAGAGGAGAAGACACTAGAGAACAGGCCATTATGCAACAGAGAGAGGAGAAGACACTAGACAACAGGCCATTATGCAACAGAGAGAGGAGAAGACACTAGAGAACAGGCCATTATGCAACAGAGAGAGGAGAAGACACTAGAGAACAGGCCATTATTCAACAGACAGATGAGAAGACACTAGAGAACAGGCCATTATGCAACAGACAGAAGAGAAGACACTAGAGAACAGGTTATTTTTGAAAGCCACGAAGGCTATAAAAAAATAGGTGTTCGGTGAGTCACTGGGTTTTGGTGCAGAAATAACAATCTCTCAGGCGGGGTCGGGGATGTTGTGCGAGTCCCGCTGGTCCACGACACTGAAGAGGGTATCAGAACAGCTGTGTGTGAATCAGAGCACATGTGCGCGCACAGACACACACACACACACACACACACACACACACACACACACAAAGCACCTACACACTGTACTACTGAAACTGCATGCTAATTACTGAGGTAGATTTGACATATCACTTATGCTGCTGGTTTAGTCGTTATTTTGATATAACACTGACTAGAATGTTCTCTCTCCCCTCTCTTCATAGTGAGCACAGCCCCAGCACCCAAACCAGTGAGTCTATCAGTCTTTTTGTGTTATTTATAAAAGCATGTTGTTTTGTGTGTGTGTGTGGTGGCTGCTACCAGCTGTATCTACCAGATAATGTGTTGGAGTGGGTGGTTCTGTTCACATTTAGCAATGGTTTTACAAATGGTACAGTAGTCCAAACCTTAAACCTTCTTCTCTCTTCCCATTTTTCTTTTAATCTCCCTCTCCTTACCCTCTCCTCATCCCTCTCCCCCTTATCCATCCTTACCTTATCCATATCCTCTCCCCCTTATCCATCCCCTCTCTTCTCGTCGCCCCTCTCCTCAATTCTCCTCGTCCACCTCCTTGCCCCTCTCCTTGTCGTCCTTCTCGCCCTTCTCTTCTCCTCGCCCTTCTCTTCTCCACGCCCTTCTCTTCTCCTCGCCTCTCCTCTCCTCGCCCTTCTCTTCTCCTCGCCTCTCCTCTCCTCCTCGCCTCTCCTCTCCTCCTCGCCTCTCCTCTCCTCCTCGCCCTTCTCTTCTCCTCGCCCTTCTCTTCTCCTCGCCCTTCTCTTCTCCTCGCCCTTCTCTTCTCCTCGCCCTTCTCTTCTCCTCGCCCTTCTCTTCTCCTCGCCCTTCTCTTCTCCTCGCCCTTCTCTTCTCCTCGCCCTTCTCTTCTCCTCGCCTCTCCTCGTCTCTCCTCTCCTCGCCCTTCTCTTCTCCTCGCCCTTCTCTTCTCCTCGCCCTTCTCTTCTCCTCGCCCTTCTCTTCTCCTCGCCCTTCTCTCCTCCTCGCCTCTCCTCTCCTCCTCGCCTCTCCTCTCCTCCTCGCCTCTCCTCTCCTCCTCGCCTCTCCTCTCCTCCTCGCCCTTCTCTTCTCCTCGCCCTTCTCTTCTCCTCGCCTCTCTTCTCCTCGCCCTTCTCTTCTCCTCGCCCTTCTCCTCTCCTCGCCCTTCTCCTCGCCCTTCTCCTCTCCTCGCCCTTCTCTTCTCCTCTTCTTCTCCTCGCCCTTCTCTTCTCTCGTCGTCCCTATCCTCGCCCCTCAGACGGTGAAGATGTCTAAGAACAAGAAGAAGAAGATGAAGAAGAAACAGAAGAAGCAGGCAGAGATGTTAGAGAAGAGGATTCAGGAGATGGAGGGAGCGCCGGAAGGAGGAGAGGAAGAGGAGGAGGGGGAGGAAGAGACCACTACAGACGCCCCTCCCTGTGCCCCCCCGCCTCGTCTGACACGCTACAGGACATGGCTAATGATGTCATAGCAGGTAAACACACCCGGGGACTGTGCTTCACTTTTAATCTAGATCAGAAGGATGCTGCGTGCCACCTCTATTAGATTCTGTTCCCTTTTTTTTAAAAAGGAACTGAAAGGCGTAGATTTTTTTTAACCATATATCATGGGACCAGAGTTGGTGACTTGGATCGTGTACATTAGGGCACGCTACAGCAAAACATTTCTGCCACTTATTGGATAAGTTGACGCAGTACCTTCCCTGTTTTGGTCCGTTTTCTTCTGTTTGGTGCTCACGGCAGTGTGTTGATTACTATTCGTGTGACTGACTGATCTGTTGCATTGACCCAGGTCCAGATAAAACGGAAGAGAAGAAGGAGCGGGAGGAGGAGGAGAGCAGGATGGAGGTGACCTGCAACGGCCGCGCTGAGGAGGACACGGCGAGCCAGGGGGTACAGACGACCGAGGAAGAAGAGGAGAAATACGACGAGGACCAACAGAAAGCCAACAAACTCAATGCCGACAACGCCAGCACGGAGGGTCGGGACTTGCCAGTCAATGTAACTTACCCAGAGTACAACGGCAAAGGTCCCGGTGACCCACACGATCCCGGTAAAGAAGGGAGAGAGCAGGGGAAGGAGGGAGAGATGGAGGAGAGTAAACGACAAGAGAAGGAGATTGAGGTGATGCCTGGAATAGAGGATGAAGAAGAGGAAGAGGAGAGGAACGGTTAGTGGTGGAGAAGTGACACTTTGCTGGGTACCTCCATTAGGAAGCCGCAGCGTTACAGAACATTCAGATGGAACAGAGATGTCATGTAGATCACACTTCTCTCTGACATGTAGATTAAATGAAATCCAGATCTACTCCTTACATGTCTATCTGCCACATTCTGAATGTTTCACCTCACTGAATACACTCCGGCTGGTGGTGTGGCGGGATCTGTAGGTGTGGTGGTATGTTAGTGGGATCTGTAGGTGTAGTGGTATCTGTAGGTGTGGTGGTATGTTAGTGGGATCTGTAGGTGTAGTGGTATCTGTAGGTGTGGTGGTATGTTAGTGGTATCTGTAGGTGTGGTGGTATGTTAGTGGGATCTGTAGGTGTGGTGGTATGTTAGTGGTATCTGTAGGTGTGGTGGTATGTTGGTGGGATCTGTAGGTGTGGCGGTATGTTAGTGGGATCTGTAGGTGTGGCGGTATGTTAGTGGGATCTGTACGTGTGGTGGTATGTTAGTGGGATCTGTAGGTGTGGTGGTATGTTAGTGGGATCTGTAGGTGTGGTGGTATCTGTAGGTGTGGTGGTATGTTGGTGGGATCTGTAGGTGTGGCGGTATGTTAGTGGGATCTGTAGGTGTGGCGGTATGTTAGTGGGATCTGTACGTGTGGTGGTATGTTAGTGGGATCTGTAGGTGTGGTGGTATGTTAGTGGGATCTGTAGGTGTGGTGGTATCTGTAGGTGTGGTGGTATCTGTAGGTGTGGTGGTATCTGTAGGTGTGGTGGTATCTGTAGGTGTGGTGGTATCTGTAGGTGTGGTGCTATGTTAGTGGGATCTGTAGGTGTGGTGCTATGTTAGTGGGATCTGTAGGTGTGGTGCTATGTTAGTGGGATCTGTAGGTGTGGTGGTATCTGTAGGTGTGGTGGTATCTGTAGGTGTGGTGGTATCTGTAGGTGTGGTGGTATGTTAGTGGGATCTGTAGGTGTGGCGGTATGTTGGTGGGATCTGTAGGTGTGGCGGTATGTTGGTGGGATCTGTAGGTGTGGTGGTATCTGTAGGTGTGATGGTATGTTAGTGGTATCTGTAGGTGTGGTGGTATCTGTAGGTGTGGTGGTATGTTAGTGGTATCTGTAGGTGTGGTGGTATGTTAGTGGTATCTGTAGGTGTGGTGGTATGTTAGTGGGATCTGTAGGTGTGGTGGTATGTTAGTGGGATCTGTAGGTGTGGTGGTATGTTAGTGGGATCTGTAGGTGTGGTGGTATGTTAGTGGGATCTGTAGGTGTGGTGGTATGTTAGTGGGATCTGTAGGTGTGGTGGTATGTTAGTGGGATCTGTAGGTGTGGTGGTATCTGTAGGTGTGGTGGTATGTTAGTGGGATCTGTAGGTGTAGTGGTATCTGTAGGTGTGGTGGTATCTGTAGGTGTGGTGGTATGTTAGTGGGATCTGTAGGTGTGGTGGTATGTTAGTGGGATCTGTAGGTGTAGTGGTATGTTAGTGGGATCTGTAGGTGTGGTGGTATGTTAGTGGGATCTGTAGGTGTGGTGGTATGTTAGTGGTATCTGTAGGTGTGGTGGGATCTGTAGGTGTGGTGGGATCTGTAGGTGTGGTGGTATGTTAGTGGGATCTGTAGGTGTGGTGGTATGTTAGTGGGATCTGTAGGTGTGGTGGTATGTTAGTGGGATCTGTAGGTGTGGTGGTATGTTAGTGGTATCTGTAGGTGTGGTGGTATGTTAGTGGGATCTGTAGGTGTGGTGGGATCTGTAGGTGTGGTGGGATCTGTAGGTGTGGTGGGATCTGTAGGTGTGGTGGTATGTTGGTGGGATCTGTAGGTGTGGTGGTATGTTAGTCTCCCCACTAACCACCTAAGTGCTTCTAATATCACCTCTTCAGTACTCTTTCAATCTCCACTTCGTTTTCCTCCTCCTCTCTTCACAGGGACTATTTGTGGACAGCACAGCGTCACAATAAGCTATATATATATATCTGTGGAGGCTGCTGAGGGGAGGACGGCTCATAATAATGGCCGGAACAGGGCAAGTGGAATGGCATCAAAACACCAGGAAAACATGTGTTTGATGTATTTGATACCATTCCAAATGGCCCGTCCTCCCCAATTAAGGTGCCACCAACCTACTGTGATAGAAATGTATGTGGACACCCCTTCAAATCAGTGGATTCGGCTATTTCAGCCACGCGCGTTGCTGACAGGTGTATAAAGTCAAGCACACAGCCATGCAATCTCCATAGACAAACATTGGCAGTAGAATGACCTTACGGAAGAGCTCAGTGACTTTCAACATGGCGCTGTCAGAGGATGCCACCTTTCCATCAAGTCAGTTGGTCAAATTTGCTAGAGCTGCCCCGGTCAACTGAAAGTGCTGTTTTTGTGAAGTAGAAACTTCTAGGAGCAACAACGGCTCAGCCACATAGTTTTAGGCCACACAAGCTCACAGAACGCATCCACAGAGTGCTGAAACGCGTAAAAATCGTCTGTCCTCGGTTGCAACACTCACCAATAAGTTCCCAACTGCCTCTGGAAGCAACGTCAGCACAAGTACTGTTAATCGGGAGCTTCTTGGAAATGCGTTCTCAGGAGTGATGAATCACGCTTCACCATCTGGAAGTCCGGCAGACGAATCTGGGTTTGGCGGATGCCAGGAGAACGCTACCTGCCCCAATGCAAAGTGCCAACTGTAAAGTTAGGTGGAGGAGGAATAATGGTCTGGGGCTGGTTTTCATGGTTCAGGCTAGGCCCCTTAGTTCTAGTGAAGGGAAATACATTCTAGACTATTCTGTGCTTCCAACTTTGTGGCAACAGTTTGGACAATTTTTAACATTTTATTTTATACCTTTATTTAACTAGGCTGGTTAGTTAAGAACAAATTATTTTTTTCAATAACTGCCTATGAACAGTGGGCTAACTGCCTTGTTCAGGGGCAGAACGACAGATTTTTACCTTGTCAGCTTGGGGATTCGATCTTGCAACCTTTCGGTTACTAGTCCAATGCTCTAACCACTAGGCTACCTGCTGCTCCATGCACAAAGCGAGGTCCATAAAGAAATGGTTTGTCAAAACTGGTGTGGAAGAACTTGACTGGCCTGCACAGAGCCCTGACCTCAACCCCATCGAACAGCTTTGGGATGAATTGGATTGCCGACTGCAAGCCAGGTCTAATCGGCCAACATCAGTGCCCGACCTCACTAATGCTCTTGTGGCTGAATGGAAGCAAGTCCCCAAAGCAATGTTCCAACATCTAGTGGAAAGCCTTCCCAAAAGAGTGGAGGCTGTTATAGCAGCAAAGGGGGGAACAACTCCATATTAATGCCCATGATTTTGGAATGAGATGTTCGACGAGCAGGTGTCCACTTACTTTTGGTCATGTAGTGTATGTTCTCTTGGCTAATGCATTGTGTTCCTCTCTCCTTGTCCATCCCTCATTGTCTCTCGTCTCTAGATAAAGTAGCAGCAGGTAGTCTGTTGGTCAACCCTCTGGAACCTCTCAATGCAGACAAGATCCAGATCAAAATAGCTGACCTGGGGAACGCCTGCTGGGTGGTGAGTACATCAGACATTCTGAAAGAGGGTGTTGAAATAGTAGTGGGTCGACTTGGCACCCATTCTGCAGTGCTATATGTTCTGGAGGCAGTGGCTTAGACCACTGGACCACCCTAGACCACACTGTTTAGAATGGTTTGAATGCATCCTTCTATGCTTCCTACCTACATTACCTACATTCATTTCACATTTCCACAAACTTCAAAGTGTTTCCTTTCAAGTGGTATCAAGAATATGCATATCCTTGCTTCAGGTCCTGAGCTACAAGCAGTTAGATTTGGGTCTGTTGTTTTTAGGCCAAAGTTGGAAAAAATAGGGTTTGATCCTTAAGAGGTTAATTATTAATCAGGAAGTTCCACTTCTCACCGACTCCAGACAATCAGATGATGAAACTAATAACTGAATAAGCAACAGTTTTACTAATACCAATCCTTTCAGGTCAGTGATGCTTTCTTTCTCTCTCCTTTTCTCTCTCTCCTTTTCTCTCTCCATCCCTCAGCACAAGCACTTTACAGATGACATACAAACTCGTCAGTACCGTTCTCTGGAGGTGTTGATGGGAGCGGGCTACGGGACGCCTGCTGATATCTGGAGCACTGCCGCAATGGTGGGTGCGCACACACACACACACACACACACACACACACACTCTCTCTCTCCTCCTGCATGTAAAATCAACCCAGAACATGCCGGTCTGTGTTCCTGTCAGTACCACCACACCTACAGATCCCAACTGTTAGAAAGGTCAGGTGGGCTATATGATGTTGACAGTCATTTCACTGCATCACAAAAAATGAATACATGTTACAACTTACAAATACAACCATGTTTAATAAATGGGTTAGTTTCCTTAAGGAGGTCCCCCAGGAACATGAAACACCTCAGTAAATGTATAGCCTCAGTAAGTCTAACTAGCCTAGCAGACAGTGCTTTGCTATGGGCTTGTATTGAGCTGCCCGGCTGGCAGGAAGGAATGTGAGAGATGTTATGGAGGGAAAACACAGAGGACAAGTTATTTTACTGTGTTTCTACAATGGTTTTTGGTAGTGTGTTTTATATTAACTGAAGTGACTGTGTTTTAACCAGGCCTTTGAGCTGGCTACAGGAGACTACCTGTTTGAGCCTCACTCTGGACAGGACTACACCAGAGATGAAGGCATGTTTCACCCCTTTTATTTAAATCTTACAGATCTTATTTAAATCTTAGTCTGTCATATTTTGTACCTCAAAGTTAGGGACCTGTCTTTTGAGCGATAATGTGACATAGCAAGAATTTATCCTGTATTTTAAGCTTAATCAAGAAGGGAAGATTACCCCAAAATGAAAAGCGATTTGTCTGAGGGTGGTGCTGGACAGTTTGAATTAAAAATAAAAGGGGTCAGTTTGATAAAAAATAAAGGTTAAAATCCAAGCATGTCATGTTTTCACAAAAGACAGGGCCCTACTTTAGACACTGGCATCTCGTGTCATCCTGCTGCTGTCTCCCTGAGGAGGATTCTGGAGGTCTGTATTGTCTCATTCACTTCTCCTCCTCTTCCTTTCTTCGTCCTGTGTGTAGACCACATAGCGCTGATCATTGAGCTGCTGGGTAAAGTTCCTAGGAAGCTGATCCTAGCAGGAAAATACTCCAAGGAGTTCTTCACCAAGAAAGGTAAACAAACGTCACCCATGCTGTTTCTTAGTGTGTTAGTGTGTGTTGTGTTGTGTTAGAGTGTGTGTTGTGTGTTAGTGTGTGTGTGACACTTTGCTCTTTCCTATACAAGATCTGTGTGTAGGTAACTTTCTCGCTCAGTCCCATACTTTACTCCCTGTTCACTCATGACTGCATGGCCAAGTACGACTCCAACACCATTAAGTTTGCCAACGACACAACAGTGGTAGGAAGGCCTGATCACCGACAACGATGAGACAGCCTATTGGGAGGAGGTCAGAGACAGGACAACAACCTCTCCCTCAACGTGATCAAGACAAATGAGATGATCATGGACTACAGGAAAAGGAGGACCGACCACGCCCCCAATCTTATCGACGAGGCTGTAGTGGAGCAGGTTGAGAGTTTCAACTTCCTTGGTGTCCACATCACCAACAAACAAACATGGTCCAAACACACCAAGACAGTTGTGAAGAGGGCACGACAAAACCTATTCCCCCTCAGGAGACTGAGAAGATTTGGCATGGGTCCCCAGATCCTCAAAAGGTTCTACAGCTGCACCATCGAGAGCATCCTGACTGGTTGCATCACCGCCTGGTATGGCAACTGCTCGGCCTCCGACCACAAGGCACTACAGAGGGTAGTGCATACGGCCCAGTACGTCACTGGGGCCAAGTTTCCTGCCATCCAGGACCTCTATACCAGGTGGTGTCAGAGGAAGTCCCAAAAAATTGTCAGACTCCAGCCACCCTAGTCATAGACTGTTCTCTCTGCTACCGCATGGCAAGCGGTACCGGAGCGGCATGTCTATGTCCAAAAGGTTTTTAACAGCTTCTACCCCCAAGCCATCAGACTCCTGAACAGCTAATCCCCCCCCCACCCCCAATTTTACGCTGCTGCTACTCTGTTTATAGTCTATGCATCGTCACTTTACCTCTACCGACATTATACCTCAATTACCTGGACTAACCGGTGCCCCCGCACATTGACTCTGTACCGGTAACACCTGTATATAACCTTGCTATTGTTATTTTAATGTTGCTCTTTTAAGTATTTGTTATTTTTCTATTTCCTTTGTTTTTTACTTCAGTTTATTTTAGTAAATGTTTTCTTAACTGCGTCGTATTTCGGGCGCATGTGACGAATCCGATTTGATTTAAAGTTGAGCCTTGTCTAAGTGTGAGGGTTTATGTCTTTCTGTTCTATTGATCTTTCCACATGTAAACGTAACTTTCTGTGCTATGTGTGTAGTTAACTCCCTCTCTCTGTGTAGGTGACCTGCGGCACATCACCAAGCTGAAGCCGTGGGGTCTAACGGAGGTGCTGGTGGAGAAGTATGAGTGGTCTAGAGAAGAGGCGGCTGCCTTCGCCAGCTTCCTGCTCCCAATGTTAGACCTTGTACCAGAGAAGAGAGCCACTGCTGCGGAGTGCCTCCGACACGCATGGATTGCCCCCTAGAGGATCCCCGGCGCTACCACAGCCACAGGCAGCACATATGCAGTACAATACAGACAGACATGCACACACGTACACGATCATACGTACATAAACACACAAACGCACACATTCGAACATACGTAAACACACACCTCAACGGAGAGCCAGGGCTTTCACTATGACTGCATCTCCACCTAGTGGTTCAACACACACACACACACACACACACACACACACACACACACACACACACACACACACACACACACACACACAAGAGACTGGCTGCTGAACACCCTAGTGTCCTAGAAAACACTGGTTCCAGATAATCCAGTAGAACTCTTATCTGTTTCTCTTTTTTGGTTTCTTGTTTCTACTGACTGGATATCACTTTTCTCTCCCTCTTTTCTCTCTGTACCAACGATGACACCTAGTTACAAGTTTTGTTCTGAGAGTATCCTTTCTTTTAGTTTTTGTCTTGTTTGTTTGACAGGTGTGCATATTCAATCAGAGTTCAGCTCAAACCTCAGACCTCCAATGGATCCTATCTCCAGAACACCAACTGTCTGTACCACTAGACTAGCACATCAGAATTGTTTTGTTTTATGTACAGTATTGATAGAGCTTAGTTTGAATCTTCCCTTCAATAACAAAGCATATTATGTGTTTGTGGGGAAAAGTAGCTGCCTAGAATACGATCAAGAAGGTTTGGACTGTCATAAATTCTAAGGATTCTCCATGAAATCTTCCTGAACTGGGAACCGATGTGAATGAACTGAAACTTACTGAACGGAATGGAACCGTCTGGTTCCGTAAGTGGTTCTGTGTCTCTTCTATGACATCATCTCTGCCCTTCGTTGTCTCGCTCCAGGTAGCAGCTTTGGAATAGCACTTCGCACAATGTTGGGATAGTACCATAAACTACATTTAATTTACTACTTTCTGTTACCTGCATGGGTCCACAGACCATGACTAATGCTACTGAATAACCATGTTTCATATGTTCTCTCCTGTGGTGTTTAACGTTCCAGACAAGGTTTGCCTCAGAGAAAGAAAAAAAAGAATGATTTGGGTGTTAGCTAGATGGTGTGATACAATATCATGAGAATTTTCCACTTTCACAAAATGATCAGAATGGGAGTACTACTGTATCTGATTCCAGAACATCCAATTCAGATTTTTATTTTCTATTCAGAAGGTTGTGGTTCCCTTCCAAAAATGGCCATCCTGTTTCCTATAAAGTTAGGAACAGGGTGCGATATTGAACGCATACCGTATCTGAACCCCTGTGTTGTACATATCTGTACTAAAGAAGTTAGCCATGGCTCTCTGCTTTCCCTCTACAAAACAGCGGCTGTACAGTTTTTAGGAGCTGCTGTTTCAACTGTGTACAAAATGGCACCCTATTCCCTACATAGTGCACTACTTTTGACCATATTCCTAAGGGCCCAGTTCAAAAGGTGTGCACTATATAGGGTGCCATTTGGGATGGAGCATGTCTGCGGAGTTGAAAATGTTTCACTCATTTAGGACGTCAACTGATGCCTTGAGACACATTTGCTAGTTTTTTTGCTGCATTTTAAAGCATATTTTCATACTGATGTTGCCCCGGTCTGCTGTTTTAACTGCATCAAAGAGAAACAAAATCGTGGATTGTAATAATGAGGCTGGAATAAGGCTTTGAAGCCCCCCCTGCTCTTTTTCTACAAGCCTCTCTCCTGACCGCTCCTCCTCCTCTGCCGGGGATTGTTTACTGCTATATCGAGCCTCTTTTCTGTACTTAATAAAAATGAACATTTTGAAAATGGCTGACTTGTAATTGTTAGGAGGATGCTATATAGTATTTTCTATATTCCAGTAAAACAAGTGTTGCGATAAATGCTTGCTATTTTGGGGTGTGAGGTTGGCTCGTCGCGCTCTAGCAGCTCCCTGTGGCGGGCCGGGCTTTGGTCGTCAGGTGGACGTTCTTTCCTCCGTCCGACGCGCTGGTGTGGCTGGCTTCCAGGCTAAGCAGGCAGGTGTTAAGAAGCGTGGATAGGCGGGTCATGTTTCGGAGGACGCATGACTCCACCTTCGCCGCTCCAGAGCCCGTTGGGGAGTTGCAGCGATGAGACAAGATCGTAATTGGATATCAAGAAATTAGGGAGAAAAGGGTCAAATACAACAAAAATAAAGTAAACAATCTTATTTTGGGGGGAAACTTACTGTTGAGAGTTAGAATAATAGAACGTTGCACAAATTAGAAATGTTGGTCGTACATAGTCACTCAATTAGCCCATGTCAGCAAAAACATATTTTAGATTTGTAAGTTAGTCTAGCGACCAGCTATCTAAACTTGTAGTAAAGCATGGTCAAATTACCGACCAGGGTGGGGCCCATTGTGTAAAATTGCAGCAAACTTGCTTTAAAAAGGTTTTTAAAAAATCGACACCCTAGGGCAAAATGTATGGTGTTTTGGTGGCCCCCACCATCAGTTGCACATCCCTGGTGTAGATAAAGGGGAGAAGACAGGTTAAAGATGGATTTTTAAGAATTGAGACAATTGAGACATGGATTGTGTATGTGTGCCAGTCAACATGAGCCAGCATCCCTGTGAAATGCTTTCAACACCTTGTAAAGCCAGGGCCCTGATGAATCTAGGCTGTTCTGAGGGCAAAGGGGGTGCAACTCAATATTAGGAAGGTGTTCCTAATATGTTGTCACATTTCTGTAAGGCCTGTACTACGTTATATTCTCCCAATTAATACAGAGCCTTTAGAAAGGATTCACACCCCTTGACTTTTTCCACATTTTGTTGTTACAGCCTGAATGTAAAATTGATGGAGATTCTGTGTCACACACAATACCCCATAATGGCAAAGTGGAATTATATTTTTAAAATTTAACAAATTAAAAATGTAAAGCTGAATTGTCAAGTATTCAATAAGCCCTTTGTTATGGCAGGAGTAATTAAGTTCAGGAGTAAAAATGTGCTTCACAAGTTGCTCTGTGTGCAATAATAGTAACGTGGTTAATAACTTTGTTTTTGAATAACTACCTTGTCTCTGTACCCCACACATTCAATAATGTGCAGAGTCCCTCAGTCAAGCAGTACATTTCAAACACCTTTTCCACCACAAAGACCAGGGAGGTCAGACATTGAATATCCCTTTGAGCATGGTGTATCAATACACCTAGTCACTACAAAGATACAGGTGTCCTTCCTAACTCCGTTGCTGGAGAGGGATGAAACCGCCCAGGGATTTCACCATGAGGTCAATGGTGCCTTTTTAAAACAGTTACAGAGTTTAATGGCTGTGAGGAGAAACGGAGCACAGTCAAAATCCTAGAGGAAAACCTGGTTCAGTCTGCTTTCCACCAAACTAGGAGATGAATTCACCTTTTCAGCAGGACAAGAACCTAAAACAATAACCTTGACTAACCCGTACCCCCGCACTTTGACTCGGTACCGGCACCCCCTTTATATAGCATCGTTAGCTTTTATTGTTGCTCTTTTTTACTTTAGTTTATTTAGTAATTATTTTCTTAACTGCGTTGTTGGTTAAGGGCTTGTAAGTAAGTGTTGCACTGTAAGGTCTACACCTGTTGTATTCAGCGTTTCACTGTAAGGTCTACACCTGTTGTATTCAGCGTTTCACTGTAAGGTCTACACCTGTTGTATTCAGCGTTTCACTGTAAGGTCTACACCTGTTGTATTCAGCGTTTCACTGTAAGGTCTACACCTGTTGTATTCAGCGTTTCACTGTAAGGTCTACACCTGTTGTATTCAGCGTTTCACTGTAAGGTCTACACCTGTTGTATTCCGCGTTTCACTGTAAGGTCTACACCTGTTGTATTCCGCGTTTCACTGTAAGGTCTACACCTGTTGTATTCCGCGTTTCACTGTAAGGTCTACACCTGTTGTATTCAGCATTTCACTGTGAGGTCTACACCTGTTGTATTTGGCGCATGTGACAATTTGATTTGAACACAAGGCCAAATATACACTGGAGTTGCTTACCAAGACATTATTGCATGTTTCTGAGTGGCCTAGTTACAGTTTTGACTTAAATCGGCTTAAATCTATGGCAACACTTGAAAGTGGCTGTCTTGCAATGATCAGCAACCAACTTGACAGAATTTGAAGAATTAAAAAAATAATGTGTAAATATTGTACAATCCAGGTGTGCAAAGCTCTTAGACTTACCCAGAAAGACACTCAGCTGTAATCACTGCCAAAGGTGATTTTAACATGTATTGACTCAGGGGTGTGAATACTTATGGAAATTAGATATTTCTTTATTTTTAATCAATTTTCTAAAATGTCTAAAAACATGTCTTCACTTTGTCGTTATGGGGTATTTTGTGTTGAGAAAAAATATGCATCCATTTTGAATTCAGGCTGTAACACAAAAATGTGGAATAATTCAAAGGGGTATGAATACTTTCTGAAGGCTCTGTATCTCTCAACGGCTCATTGTGTTTTGGAAAGTTGCTTTGCCTAAATGTATTTTTAATAACGGCGTGTTTTGAAGTGGTCCCAGTTTGTCATTAGGCACTCAGTGATAGGCCCTCTGGTGATCTGATTCCAGTACTAATGATGTAGACAACAGCTAGAGACTAATGTAGAACGCCTTGTTTTTGAGGAACATTCTGCTCACACACCATCAACATCTCTTCTGGAATTGAGGTTATAATAGACTTCATCTTTTCTCTCTCTCTCTCTCTCTGTCTCTCTGTCTCTCTCTTTCTCTCTACCACTGTTCTGCTTTCCAGTTTTTTAAAGTCTGAAGAGGGTTGAGGTACCCTCTCTCACACCTTCCCAGTCTTTCCAAACCTTTTTATTTTCCTTCCAACCCAAAAGGTTTCAGGCAGTAGTTGGCCATGCCTTCTCTTTGGGAGACAGGATCTCTTCCCTCCATGCATTTCCTCCTCATCTCTCCATTCCTTTGTATGTTTCTTCCACCTGAAAGTTGTCCTGTCTGTTCCCCAAGGAGAACGCTAGCAAGGAGAGGATGAGAGTCCATGATGCTGATGAGTCTGAGAAAAATAAACTAATATCCATTATTCACCCCTGAGCTCAGGCATCCCTCAGCCATCTCACCAGCCATCTTACCAGCCCTCAGCCATTTCACCAGGCCTCCGCCATCAACCATCTCACCAGCCCTTAGCACGTGCTGCCACATGTGATAGGATTAGATTACACCTTGAAATATTACATACATTCACTTTCTAACATGACACAGGGCCCAAGGACACCCTTTCCCTGGCACTGGAAACACACTCTCACTCTACTCTGGCACTGGAAACACACTCTCCCTCTACTCTGGCACTGGAAACACACTCTCCCTCTACTCTGGCACTGGAAACACACCTCTCCCTCTACTCTTGGCACTGGAAACACACCTCTCCCTCTACTCTTGGCACTGGAAACACACCTCTCCCTCTACTCTGGCACTGGAAACACACTCACCCTCTACTCTGGCACTGGAAACACACTCACCCTCTACTCTGGCACTGGAAACACACTCACCCTCTACTCTGGCACTGGAAACACACCTCTCCCTCTACTCTGGCACTGGAAACACACCTCTCCCTCTACTCTGGCACTGGAAACACACCTCTCCCTCTACTCTGGCACTGGAAACACACTCTCTCACTCTACCCTGGCACTGGAAACACACTCTCTCACTCTACCCTGGCACTGGAAACACACTCTCACTCTACCCTCGCACTGGACATGCTTGGCGTTTCCACACACAACTAAATATGGTAGTGAGAGGAAGCCCAGTGGCCGGTAGTGGGAGAAGATGAAACGAGATGGATTTTGGCCGACATTCTGCACATTTTCTCATCAATTAAACATTTCATCTCAATACTGTTTTCTGTTCTTAAAACTAGCATCTGTTACGAACAGAGTGGACTAAGTTTTGTAGACTTTACCCTTTGCCAAAGTTTTAAAAAACTGCGTTGTTTAGAAGGAATGCAAAGGCAAATGTAGGTATTGCACATGCGCACTGCACTGAGTAGGCGTTCCTAAACCAAAACATGCAAATATTTGCTAGAACGTGCCAATAGGATCTTGCTAGCTTGTTTGGCTCGGCCCACCTCCTTGTTTGTTCTGCCCACTATGACTAATTTGTTCTCATTGGAAACCACAGCCTGTGGTTTATCTTGGGTTAGTTAAAAAAAAATCTTTGACATAGCTATCCAGACCAAGAGTTTGTGACAAAACTAGCTACCCTCTTCATCTGTAGCTGTCCTTGGTGCTCAAATGAACAGCTTGTTAGGGAGAGGCAGCTGAGGGGTCGGTTTTGGAGAGCCTGGCGTGCCCAAAGTAAAATGCCTCCCATTCAGGCCCAGAAAATAGGATATGCATATATTTGGAACCATTGGATAGGAAACACTCTGAATTTTCCAAAACTGTTAACCATTTGTCTGTGAGTAAAACAGAACGCATATAGCAGGCGAAACCCAGAGGAATTTCTGTCCTGGAAAAAGTGATTTTGACACATTGCTCATTTGGGAACCCCTCCCTAATGAAAATGACCATATAAGGGCATATGAATGCAGTACTCGTCGCTTCCTTATGATGTCAACAGCCTCGAGACAGTGTATTTTTTTTCATTTTGGATGAATAACACCAGAGAAGAAGACCAAACAAGGATGTCCCCCCTTGATGACAACAGTACCCAGCGCGCGCCCGAGAAGTCACGCAGTGTCTTTTTTACCGTCGTTATCGATCAGTTTATATTCCGGTTGATTTATAATAGTAAATATACGTAAAAGTGTTCCTAAGGATACATTTAAAACTGTTTGATTGTTCTTGGACAAGTTTATAGGTATAAGATGAACGAGTTCGCGTCACATTTCAATGGAGGAGTGGAGGCTGTCGTTTCTGATTATAACGCGCGAACCAAATGGAGGATTTATGGATAAAATACGTTACTTTTTCTAACAAAAGAACCATGGATTGTCTTCGTTGGACACTTAGGATGACCTCAGCAGAAGTTCTTCAACAGGTAATTGATTTGTTTTCGCTGTGAAATGTGTTATGTGTGTGCCATGATGGCTAATCGATACATGGCTATTGGAAAAACAATGAAATGTGCTGCTTTCGCCGTAAAGCCTTTTTGAAATCTGACAACGCTGTGATATTGCCAAGAAACAGAGCTTTTGATGAGTATGGAACACTTGTATATTGGTGGATGTTGAATAATTCAACTTTTGGATTTTGAATTTGGAGCTTTACATTTTACCTGGTAGTGTCGGGAGCAGCCCGCTAGCGCCCCACTGGTCCCCAAGACGTTTTAACTTCTTGAACAACCCTGGAAAGGTTGGGCACTCAGTGACAGCATCTTTTCAGAAGTAGATAAAAGACTGAGAGTGAAGTTATTTTCACCACGTGCACAAATAGGCCGTGTTGCCATGGGGAAAAGTCTTTGCGCAGCATGACACGAGGGGGGGTGATGATGAACAGGTGGAGGAAAAGGAGGTGAAGGATAAAAATAATCTGCAGCAGCTTAAAGTTACAAACAACATCAACCACATGATCATCCCATCATCTTCTACTCACATGAGGCGAACTGCATCCAAGCACAGATCAAATTATATTTGTCACATACACATGGTTAGCAGATGTTAATGCGAGTGTAGCGAAATGCTTGTGCTTCTAGTTCCGACCATGCAGTAGTATCTAACAAGTAATCTAACAAATTCACAAAGTTTGTGAGTGATTTTGGTGACAAGCCAAATTTCTTCAGCCTCCTGAGGTTGAAGAGGCGCTGTTGCGCCTTCTTCACCACACTGTCTGTGTGGGTGGACCAATTCAGTTTGTCCGTGATGTGTATGCCAAGGAACTTAAAACTTTCCACCTTCTCCACTACTGTCCCGTTGATGTGGATAGGGGGTGCTCCCTCTCCTGTTTCCTGAAGTCCACGATCATCTCCTTTGTTTGGTTGACGTTGAGTGAGAGGATATTTTCCTGACACCACACTCCGAGGGCCCTCACCTCCTCCCTGTAGGCCGTCTCGTTGTTGTTGGTAATCAAGCCTACCACTGTAGTGTCGTCAGCAAACTTGATGATTGAGTTGGAGGCGTGCATGGCCACGCAGTCATGGGTAAACAGGGAGTACAGGAGAGGGCTGAGAACGCACCCTTGTGGGGCCCCAGTGTTGAGGATCAGCGAGGTGGAGATGTTGTTTCCTACCCTCACCACCTGGGGCCAGCCCGTCAGGAAGTCCAGGATCCAGTTGCACAGGGCTGGGTCGAGACCTAGGGTCTCAAGCTTAATGACGAGCTTGGAGGGTACTATGGTGTTAAATTCTGAGCTGTAGTCAATGAACAGCATTCTTACATAGGTATTCCTCTTGTCCAGATGGGTTAGGGCAGTATGCAGTGTGATTGCGTCGTCTGTGGACCTATTGGGACGGTAAGCAAATTGGAATGGGTCCAGGGTGTCTGGCAGGATGGAGGTGATATGATCCTTGACTAGTCTCTCAAAGCACTTCATGATGACGGAAGTGCGTGCTACGGGGCGATAGTCATTTAGCTCAGTTACCTTAGCTTTCTTGGGAACAGGAACAATGGTGTCCCTCTTGAAGCATGTGGGAACAGCAGACTGGGATAGGGACTGATTGAATATGTCCGTGTAAACACCAGCCAGCTGGTCTGCGCATGCTCTGAGGACACGGCCAGGGATGCCATCTGGGCCAGCAGCCCTGCGAGGGTTAACACATTTAAATGTTTTACTCACATTGGCTGCGGTGAAGGTGAGCCCGCAGGTTTTGGTAGCGGGCCGTGTCGGTGGCACTGTATTGTCCTCAAAGCAAGCAAAGAAGTTGTTTAGTTTGTCTGGGAGCTGGACGTCGTGGTCCGCGACAAGGCTGGTTTTCTTTTTGTAGTCCGTGATTGACTGTAGACCCTGCCACATTCCTCTTGTGTCTGAGCCGTTGAATTGTGACTCTACTTTGTCTCTATATTGACGCTTAGCTTGTTTGATTGCCTTGCAGAGGGAATAGCTACACTGTTTGTATTCCGTCATGTGTACACACTCCCTGCATTGCAGAAGAAGAAGAGGCTGAAGCAAACAATGCTGCTCACCACCAGCAGCAAGGAGATACCAACGAAGAACATGGCTGTCTAGAAGGCTCCGGACCGGATGGAACCGAAGTCCAGCGCGCTCCCTTTGCAGATGAGCTCACCGGTGAGCGCGTTCCCACTGCAATAGTGGAACAGGCCGAAGAAGCCCGCCTGCGGAGTGTTGACACTGTCACCGATCTAGTAGGGCTGGAGAAGAGGGACACCAAGAAGAAATATGCGCTGCCTGTGTTGTGTTTAGGTGACTTGTAGCATCTTAGCGCACTGCGTAAGATAGCTAAAACATCGGCTTTCTTCAGGCAGCTGATCTGAAGGCTAATCTGTATCATTTCTTTGCAATTATTTTGGCAAACCTTTCCTACATTTCCTTTCCGCACTTGAGTTTTGGACACATTTTTGCACAATGAAATACCACTACAAAATCCTCTAAATAAATGTTTACTGACCTGTATGAATGTCTAGGATACTGACCTGTCGGAGCATAACTGAGTAGAGTAAAGT
This sequence comes from Brachymystax lenok tsinlingensis, assembly GCA_030435695.1. Taxonomy (NCBI): domain Eukaryota; kingdom Metazoa; phylum Chordata; class Actinopteri; order Salmoniformes; family Salmonidae; genus Brachymystax; species Brachymystax lenok. The sequence continues at coordinate 10,558,614 of CM059797.1, read as the reverse complement.
TGCCCCTAGAAGCTTATCTTGGGTCAGTTGTGTATTTACCGTACTAATGGTTAAAGTTATAATTGGGGAGGGGAAGCTGACCCTAGATCTGTCTACTGAGCTGTATGAGCACCACCATCACCAAGATGGCGAAGCAGAGAGTAAAGATGGCGCGTTACGTACGTAGTTGGTGTGGTCGATTTTGGCTGCTTCCTGTGCCGGGAGCATGTCGACGATTGGAGAAACTATTGCTAGATATCGCCTATGCTGAATGAGAAAATTGCGGACTACAAACTCACACGGATGTAGAGTGAGCGAGAGGATTGCGTTTCTGTGGAGGTTTCCAGAAGATTTCCAAGTGACTGACACTTCTTTCATCCTACAGTCCCTCGCACCATCACTTATAGATGTGGATATAGATTCCTCCGTTTAGAATATTGGAGAGACGCACAGGTAACTAGAGCGAGTTGTATCTACGTTGCGTCTTCTGTCCGTCGCCAGTCCTGAGGCGCGCCGCTGCTCGGAAATTCGAAACCATGGACAGCTCCCAGTGCTGAACCTGTTTATTGTTGACCTAGCCCTTCCCCCCCTCTCACTCTCTCAATTCAATTCAAAGGGCTTTATTGCCATGGGAAACATATGTTAACATTGCCAAAGCAAGTGAAGTAGATAATAAACAAAAGAGAAATAAACAATGAAAATGAACAGTAAACATTACATTCACAGAAGTTCCAAAATAATAAGGACATTTCAAATGTCCTATTATGTATATTTACAGTGTCATAAGGATGTGCAAATGGTTAAAGTACAAAAGGGAAAATAAATAAACATAAATATGGGTTGGATTTACAATGGTGTTTGTTCTTCACTGGTCTCCCTTGTTGCAACAGGTCACAAATCTTGCTGCTGTGATGGCACACTGTGGTATTTCACCCAATAGATATGGGAGTTTATCAAAATCGGGTTTGTTTTCGAATTCTTTGAGGATCTGTGTAATCTGAGGGAAATATGTGTCTCTAATATGGTCATACATCTGGCAGGAGGTTAGGAAGTGCAGCTCAGTTTCCACCTCATTTTGTGGGCTGTGTGCGCACAGCCTGTCTTCTCTTGAGAGCCAGGTCTGCCTACTCGGCCTTTCTCAATAGCAAGGCTATGCTCACTGAGTCTGTACATAGTCAAAGCTTTCCTTAAGCTTGGGTAAGTCACAGTGGTCAGGTATTCTGCCACTGTGTACTCTCTGTTTACGGCCAAATAGCATTCTAGTTTGCTCAGTTTTTTTGTTAATTACTTGACACATTGGAAATAATTATCTTTTTGTTTTCTCATGATTTGGTTGGGTCTAATTGTGTTGCTGTCCTGGTGCTTTGTCGGGTCTGTTTGTGTTTGTGAACAGAGCCCCAGGACCAGCTTGCTTAGGGGCTTTTCTCCAGGTTCATCTCTCTGTAGGTGATGGCTTTGTTATGGAAGGTTTGGGAATCGCTTCCTTTTAGGTGGTTGTAGAATTTAACGTCTCTTTTCTGGATTTTAATAATTAGCGGGTATCTGCCTAATTCTGCTCTGCATGCATTATTTGGTGTTTTAACTTGTACACTGAGGATATTTTTGCAGAATTCTGCATGTAGAGTCTCAATTTGGTGTTTGTCCCATTTTGTGAATTCTTGGTTGGTGAGCAGACCCCAGACCTCACAACCCTAAAGGGCAATGGGTTCTATAACTGATTTAAGTATTTTTAGCCAGATCCTAATTGGTATGTCAAATTTTATGTTCCTTTTGGTGGCATAGAAGTCCCTTCCAGCTTTGTGGAAGTTACCTGTGGCACTGATGTTTAGGCCAAGGTATGTATAGTTTTCTGTGTGCTCTAGGGCAATGGTGTCTAGATGGATTTTAAATTGTCGTATGTTTTCCCCCAACACCCCTTTCCATTAATTTGTATAGCAGACCCTCATGCCAAATTGAGTCGAAGGCTTTTAAAAAAAATCAACAAAGCATGATTCAAGAAACCGAAAGTTTGCAAGTTCAAATCCCCGAGCTGACAAGGTACAAATCTGTCGTTCTGCCCCTGAACAGGCAGTTAACCCACTGTTCCTAGGCCGTCATTGAAAATAAGAATTTGTTCTTAACTGACTTGCCTAGTAAAAAATAAAAATAAATAAATGAGAAGACTTTGCCTTTGTTTTGGGTTGTTTGTTTGTCAATTTGGGTGTGCAGGGTGAATATGTGGTCTGTCGTACGATAATTTGGTAAAAAGCCAATTTGACATTTGCTCAGTACATTGTTTTCACTGAGGAAATGTACGAACTTGCTGTTAATGATAATGCAGAGGATTTTCCCAAGGTTGCTGTTGACCCACGGTAGTTATTGGGGTCAAATTTGTCTCCACTTTTGTGGATTGGGGTGATCAGTCCTTGGTTCCAAATGTTGGGGAAGATGCCAGAGCTAAGGATGATGTTAAAGAGTTTAAGTATAGCCAATTGGAAATGTGGTCTGTATATTTGATCATTTCATTGGGGATACCATCAACACCACAGGCCTTTTTGAATTGGAGGGTTTGTATTTTGTCCTGTAGTTCATTCAATGTCATTTGAGAATCCAGTGGGTTCTGGTAGTCGTTAATAGTTTGTTCTAAGATTTGTATTTGATCATGTATATATTTTTGCTGTTTGTTCTTTGTTATCCAGTGTTAATTTGCCAAATTGTAATTACTTCCTTACTATGGCCTATTTATTACCTTACCTCCTCACACCATTTGCACACACTGTATGTAGACTTTCTTTTTTTCTTCCTATTGTGTTATTGAGTGTACGCTTGTTTATTCCATGTGTAACTCTGTTGTTGTTTGTGTCGCACTGCTTTGCTTTATCTTGGCCAGGTCGCAGCTTGTTCTCAACTGGCCTACCTGGTTAAATAAAGGTGAAATAAAAAAAATAAACTCACTAAATATGTCCACATATTCTAAGTCAGAACCGTCCAGAGTAGTGATGCTAGTCGGACGGGTGCGGGCAGCGATCAGTTGAAGAGCATGCATTTAGTTTTACTTGCATTGAAGAGCAGATGGAGGCCTTGGAAGGAGAGTTGTATGGCATTGAAGCTCGTCTAGAGGTTTGTTAACACAGTGTCCAAAGAAGGGCCAGAAGTATACAGAATGGTGTCGTCTGCGTGAGTGTCTTATAGCCTATATGAAGGCCTATCCTGCATGACAATGTCATGGCAATGTTACAATAATGGTATAGGATGTGAAAAGGTAGACGGCCAAGTCGGGCTATTTTATATGTTAATTCAGATTGGGGGTTCAGTTCAGGCCCATGTTCATCAGTAGGTGTCGCTAGAGCGTTATAATTGAAATAGCTGCAGTTCACTTCAATAGGTCATCACACACATGAACAGTCAGACTAAAATCAGAAAATGTAGGCCTAAATTTGGTAAGTGGCTATGGGTTCATCTAAAATGTTAACCATCATACAAACAGAAACAGATGGATTGTGCTTTTCTTTGTACTAAATTGAGCGATCCATCTTTCCACCCCAACATTTATTAGGCGTCTACCCAGTGCCCATGAAATTACCCTAATTTGCATATTACATTATTTTTGCATTATCACTGTCAAATCTTACAATGACATGTCCAGATGATCATGACATTAAAGGAGAATTATAGGCAAAGCATGGTAACCGGCATCTGCCTTGTCGCATAATTTCCCAATATCTTAGGGCTATTGAAACAAATGAACAGTCCGTGAGAAAATCGAACAATGCTGCGGTCTCGTGGGAGGGCCGGTGCTGGTAAATCAATATAAAACCCTGTTCCTCATCGCCGCCGCCGCGCGCCACGTCTCAGAACACCAGATGGAAGACACGCGTCTCGTGACGAAGGGAAACACAGATGATCCATTATATTGTTCTAACAATGAAAATAAATGTCTTCAAAAAATGGATGGTATTCGGGAAGAGGCAAGATCAGGTGGGACCATTCTAGCCAATGAGAGGACAGATACGCGTGTGAACAACAGGCACAACGGTTTCCACTAGTTACCACAGCCACAAAGTCAAAATTGTCTATATCCTAAAAATTTATGAAAACAAAAATGTGCTTTTTGGTTTTCATTTAAGGTTAGGAGTAGACATAGCACAAGGTTAGAAGTGTGGTTAATGTTAGGGTTAAATTTTAAAATCACATTTTAAAATAATATAAATTATAGAAACAGGCGGGATTTATGACTTTGTGGCTGGGGTAACTAAAGACGACCAGTCACAACTCCTATATTAAGTGGTTTTTGTCCAAATTGCCCGAGATGTCACGTGTCCTACATTTATCATAACAACCTAATCATTACAAAACTTGTATTGATCAATCAAATAAGCCACACATAGCAAATAAGCCATTACATGTTTTGTCAAATTCAACACAATCTCGTTGACCTCCATGCAAAAAAAGCCGCCTGCTGGAGAAAGATTTTGGGCACAGTTAAATCTCTCGCTTCTCCTCTTTCTGGGCACAGTTAAATCTCTCGCTTCTCCTCTTTCTGGGCACAGTTAAATCTCTCGCTTCTCCTCTTCCTCTCTGAGGGAAATGACCATCTGCTTCCGCTGATAGCGAAGGCGTTTTTAGAACAGGGGGCAGCCAAACGTTAAATGTCATACAAATGTAATTTAAATGTTTAGGAAATGGGCCGACTAATATGCGATGAAATGATTAAATGTGATGATAACTCTATGAAGACTGGGCTAATTCTACAACAACTTATCCATTCTATCTATACACATAGGCTACCAGAAGACTATGGAACTATAACAACAACTTTCATAGGAATGTTTCTCACTGTTTAGGCAGAGAGAGAGAGACATGCATAGAGAGATGGCTGGAGAGAGAGAGAGAGAGAGAGTGCAAGGGAAAGACCTATCCACATAAATCAATGATAGCCGTCAGCAGCTGTCATCAGCAACTGTTTGTTTTGTCAACTAAGGACAAGAGGGTGTCCTGTGATTGGAAATGAGAAGCCTGTTTACTAAGTGTGATCCAGTGTATCAGATAACACCTCAGTTATCATGAGGTCACAAACAAAGTTGACTTGTAGTTCATCGACAGGCTCAGTGGAACTGTTTGATACAGGATACAGGGATTAATTTGATTCGATAGACCTGGGACACCCGGTGTGTTCATTCTCTACCCAATCCGTATCGAGCATAACGGAGAAACACAACCCAGTAGAATGTTGTGCATCCCTGCATTATATAACTGTAGTGTGTGTGTGTGTGTGTGTGTGTGTGTGTACTCTGCGTGTGTGTGTACTCTGCGTGTGTGTGTACGCTGTGTGTGTACTCTGTGTGTGTGTGTACTGTGTGTGTGTCTACGCTGTGTGTATGTGCTCTGTGTGTGTGTGTGTACTGTGTGTGTGTGTGTGTACCCTGTGTGTGTGTACGCTGTGTGTGTGTACTCTGTATGTGTGTACTCTGTGTGTGTGTACTCTGTGCGTGTGTGTGCGTACTGTGTGTGTGTGTGTATGTGTACTCTGTGTGTGTGTGTACGCTGTGTGTGGGTGTGTGTACTGTGTGTTTGTACCCTGTGTGTGTGTGTGTGTGTGTGTGTGTGTGTGTGTGTGTGTGTGTGTGTGTGTGTACTCTGTATGTGTGTGTACTGTGTGTGTACGCTGTGTGTGTGTGTGTAATCTGTGTGTGTTTGTTTGTACTGTGTGTGTGTGTGTGTGTGTGTGTGTGTGTACGCTGTGTGTGGGTGTGTGTACTGTGTGTGTTTGTACCCTGTGTGTGTGTGTGCACTCTGTGTGTGTGTGTGTGTGTGTGTGTGTGTGTGTACTCTGTATGTGTGTGTACTGTGTGTGTACGCTGTGTGTGTGTGTGTGTGTGTAATCTGTGTGTGTTTGTGTGTACTCTGTGTGTGTTTGTGTGTACTCTGTGTGTGTTTGTGTGTACTCTGTGTGTGTGTGTGTAATCTGTGTGTGTTTGTGTGTACTCTGTGTGTGTGTGTGTGTGTGTGTGTGTGTGTGTGCACGCTGTGTGTGGGTGTGTGTACTGTGTGTGTTTGTACCCTGTGTGTCTGTGTGTGTGTACTCTGTGTGTGTGTGTATGCTGTGTGTGTGTGTGTGTGTGTACTCTGTGTCTGTACTGTGTGTGTGTGTACGCTGTGTGTGTGTGCTCTGTGTGTACTCTGTGTGTATGTGTACTCTGTGTGTGTGTCCTGTGTGTGTGTGTGTGTGTGTGTGTGTGTGTGTGTGTGTGTGTGTGTGTGTGTGTGTACTCTGTGTGTGTGTGTGTGTGTGTACTCTGTATGTGTGTGTGTGTGTGTGTGTCTACGCTGTGTGTATGTGCTCTGTGTGTGTACTGTGTGTGTGTACTCTGTGTGTGTACTGTGTGTGTGTGTGTGTACTGTGTGTGTGTCTACACTGTGTGTATGTGCTCTGTGTGTGTGTACTCTGTGTGTGTGTGTGTGTGTGTGTGTGTGTGTGTACTCTGTGTGTGTGTACTGTGTGTGTGTGTACTCTGTGTGTGTGTGTGTGTACTCTGTATGTGTGTGTACTCTGTGTGTGTGTGTGTCTACGCTGTGTGTGTGTAAGCTGTGTGTGTGTACGCTGTGTGTGAATGTCAAAGTCACCATTATTAGTCAGTTGTACAACCGAATGCCTTCAACCGAAATGTGTCTTCCGCATTTAACCCAACCCCTCTGAATCAGAGAGGTGCGGGGGCTGCCTTTTTTTAATCGACATCCACGTCTTGGGCGCCCGGGAACAGTGGGTTAACTGCCTTGTTCAGGGGCAGAACGACAGATTTTTACCTTGTCAGCTCAGGGATTTGAACTTGCAGCCCTCGGTTACAAGTCCAACGCTCTAACCACTAGGCTACCTGCCGCCCTTCTGTGTGTGTGTGTGTGTACTGTGTGTGTGTCTACGCTGTGTGTATGTGCTCTGTGTGTGTGTGTGTGTGTGTGTGTGTGTACGCTGTGTATGTGTGTACTCTGTGTGTGTGTACTCTGTGTGTGTGTACGCACTGTGTGTGTTTGTACCCTGTGTGTGTGTGTGCACTGTGTGTGTACTCTGTGTGTGTGGGTGTGTGTTTGTGTGTACTGTGTGTGTGTGTGTGTACTGTGTGTGTGTGTGTGTGTGTGTGTGTGTGTGTAATCTGTGTGTGTACCTGTGTGTGTGTGTGTGTACTGTGTGTGTGTGTGTGTGTACTCTGTGTGTGTGTGTTTGTGTGTACTGTGTGTGTGTGTGTGTACTCTGTGTGTGTGTGTGTGTGTGTGTGTGTGTGTGTGTGTGTGTACTCTGTGTGTGTGTGTGTGTGTGTGTACTCTGTGTGTACTGTGTGTGTGTGTGTGTACTCTGTGTGTGTGTACTGTGTGTGGGTGTACTCTGTGTGTGTGGGTGTACTGTGTGTGTGTGTGTACTCTATGTGTGTGTGTGTGTGTACTCTGTGTGTGTGTGTGTGTGTACTCTGTATGTGTGTGTGCTGTGTGTGTGTACTGTGTGTGTGTGTACGCTGTGTTTGTGTGTGTGTACTCTGTGCGTGTGTGTGTACTCTGTGTGTGTGTACTCTGTGTGTGGGTGTACTGTGTGTACTCTGTGTGTGTGTGTGTCCTGTGTGTACTCTGTGTGTGTGTACTCTGTGTGTGTGTGTGTGTGTGTACTCTGTATGTGTGTGTACTGTGTGTGTGTACTCTCTGTGTGTGTGTGTACTCTGTGTGTGTGTGTGTGTACTCTGTGTGTGGGTGTACTGTGTGTACTCTGTGTGTGTGTGTGTCCTGTGTGTGTACTCTGTGTGTGTGTGTGTGTGTGTGTACGCTGTGTGTGTGTACTCTGTGTGTGTGTACGCTGTGTGTGTGTGTGTACTCTGTGTGTGTGTACTCTGTGTGTGTGTGTGTGTGTACTGTGTGTACTGTGTGTGCTCCCTAGTGTCAATGCACTCAGCTTTATTAAGTGATATCGCTCAGCACTACAGTTAGGCCGTTTATAATCAACTTATTCCACAGCAATCTCATTTCCACCCACAGAATGGAGAGCGGGAGAGTGTCTGTGTGTGTGTGTGTGTGTGTGTGTGTGTGCGCGTCCTGTGTGTGCGTCCTGTGTGTGTGTGTGTGTATTGGTGTGTGTGTGTGTGTGTGTGTGTGTGTTTGATGTGGATGTGTTGTGAGTGTATTCATGAGTGTGTCTGTGCAGGCCAATACTCTCTGCCACCACAGTCTCAGATAGAGCTGTCATTGAGTGTAATGAGCTTGCAGCACTGACAGCATCGAGGGCAGATCATGATATAGCCGTGGGTTCCCAACCAACCCCAGTCAGTTCTAATGGTCTGACCCTGAGTGACCCCTGAGCCCAGTCTCCACCGTTGCATGGGCCTTACTTAAGTCTGTCCTGTGATGAGTTAGTGAGAGTTATTCTGGTCTGTCAGGTGGCTTATTGATGAAGATCAGCCTCCTGGTTTGTAGGGACAGAGACATCTACCTGTCTATATAAATGGGTTTAGGTCTGTACATACAGAGACATCTACCTGTCTATATAAATGGGTTTAGGCTCTCTTCCAGCCGTGTGTGTGTAATCTGTGTGTGTGTGTGTGTGTGTTAGTGTGTGTGTGTGTTAGTGTGTGTGTGTGTGTTAGTGTTAACTCTGTCCTAAGAGCGTTTTTGTGTCTTCTCGGCATCCCCCTCCTCTCTCTCTCTCTTTCTCTGCTCTTTTTTTAGTCTGTTTCCATAGAAACAAGGTGCAGGATGCCTAAAAAAACCAGAGGAAGAGAGACGCCCAAATCAAAGCTAGTCTGCTTCAGATACTGACACGCTCTAATTTCACCATGTCACACACCTTCCACCAAAAACTGTTCTCATTCCAATGTTAATTACACCATATTTTAGTTCATATGTCAATATGTTCTGGTCATCATTGAAAAAGGACAAATAATGAATGAACAGACTCAGGTAACAATGATGATGATGGCAGACACACACACACACACACACACACACACACACACACATAGTATCTGTTGGACCAGACCTCCAGATCTATCCTGACCTCTACCCTCCTGACACTGTGTTGTCTGGCTGGGCTCTCTTCGATGGACGTGGCTGGGCTCTCTTCGATGGACGTGGCTGGGCTCTCTTCGATGGACGTGGCTGGGCTCTCTTCGATGGACGTGGCTGGGCTCTCTTCGATGGACGTGGCTGGGCTCTCTCTGATGGACGTGGCTGGGCTCTCTCTGATGGACGTGGCTGGGCTCTCTCTGATGGACGTGGCTGGGCTCTCTTCGATGGACGTGGCTGGGCTCTCTTCGATGGACGTGGCTGGGCTCTCTTCGATGGACGTGGCTGGGCTCTCTCTGATGGACGTGGCTGGGCTCTCTCTGATGGACGTGGCTGGGCTCTCTCTGATGGACGTGGCTGGGCTCTCTCTGATGGACGTGGCTGGGCTCTCTCTGATGGACGTGGCTGGGCTCTCTCTGATGGACGTGGCTGGGCTCTCTCTGATGGACGTGGCTGGGCTCTCTCTGATGGACGTGGCTGGGCTCTCTCTGATGGACGTGGCTGGGCTCTCTCTGATGGACGTGGCTGGGCTCTCTCTGATGGACGTGGCTGGGCTCTCTTTGATGGACGTGGCTGGGCTCTCTTCGATGGACATGGCTGGGCTCTTTAGGGTGTTTGTGTGTGTATCACAGAGAGACAGAGGGAAGCTATGGGGGAGAGGGGTCATAGAGCCACTCTAATTTTCTTATTTGACGTATAGCTGTCACGATCCCCTGCCCTGCCACTCATACACACACACACACTACTCTCCTCCCACCCACCCACCCTTCAATACTCCCCGGCCGCCTTGCCCTGTGATGTGGCACTAACTCATTCAATGACAGTGTCAGTGGGCCAGCCAGCCTTCTCCCTCTCCCCAACAGCCAGGGGCTAGATTAGCGCCCCACTCCCAGCTCTGACCTAGCCCAGTGTGACTCACCGAGGCCTGGGTAGAGGACGCAGGAAGCCTGGGCACGCAACACACAGCTGGGGAGGGTCAGAGTGTTGGTCACCAGGCGCCCAGGAGCAGAGAGGGATGTAATGTACTCTACTGTGTGTCACTGCTACTGCTCTGTCTTGACATGGCAGTCACGGTCCACCCCTGAGTCCCTCGTACAGTCACTACAGCAGGCGGTACAGCTGCCTTTCGTCTGCCCTTGGTCTGCCGTTCGTCTGCCCTTCGTCTGCCCTTCGCCTGCCTTTCATCTGCCCTTCGTCTGCCTTTCGTCTGCCGTTCGTCTGCCCGTCTGCCGTTCGCCTGCCTTTCATCTGCCCTTCGCCTGCCTTTCATCTGCCCTTCGTCTGCCTTTCGTCTGCCGTTCGTCTGCCTTTCGTCTACCATTCATTCAGCGCAGTGTGTTTTAGGGCCACCAGCTGACTGCCAACATTTTTGCGCAATTCTACATGTAGAATCGGTTTGCACTTACAGTGAGGGAAAAAGGTATTTGATCCCCTGCTGATTTTGTATGTTTGCCCACTGACAAAGAAATTATCAGTCTATAATTTTAATGGTAGGTTTATTTGAACAGTGAGAGACAGAATAACAACAAAAAAATACAGAAAAACGCATGTGAAAATGTTTATAAATTGATTTAATTTTAATGAGGGAAAAAAGTATTTGACGCCTCTGCAAAACATGACTTAGTACTTGGTGGCAAAACCCTTGTTGGCAATCACAGACGTCAGACATTTCTTGTAGTTGGCCACCAGGTTTGCACACATCTCAGGAGGGATTTTGTCCCACTCCTCTTTGCAGATCTTCTCCAAGTCATTAAGGTTTCGAGGCTGACGTTTGGCAACTCGAACCTTCAGCTCCCTCCACAGATTTTCTATGGGATTAAGGTCTGGAGACTGGCTAGGCCACTCCAGGACCTTAATGTGCTTCTTCTTGAGCCACTCCTTTGTTGCCTTGACCGTGTGTTTTGGGTCATTGTCATGCTGGAATACCCATCCACGACCCATTTTCAATGCCCTGGCTGAGGGAAGGAGGTTCTCACCCAAGATTTGACGGTATATGGCCCCCGTCCATCATCCCTTTGATGCGGTGAAGTTGTCCTGTCGCCTTAGCAGAAAAACACCCCCAAAGCATAATGTTTCCACCTCCATGTTTGGCGGTGGGGATGGTGTTCTTGGGGTCATAGGCAGCATTCCTCCTTCTTCAAACACAGTAAATTGAGTTGATGCCAAAGAGTTCCATTTTGGTCTCATTTTACCACAAAACTTTCCCCCCAGTTGTCCTCTGAATCATTCAGATGTTCATTGGCAAACTTCAGACGGGCATGTATATGTGCTTTCTTGAGCAGGGGGACCTTGCGGGCGCTGCAGGATTTCAGTCCTTCACGGCGTAGTGTGTTACCAATTGTTTTCTTGGTGACTATGGTCCCAGCTGCCTTGAGATCATTGACAAGATCCTCCCGTGTAGTTCTGGGCTGATTCCTCACCGTTCTCATGATCATTGCAACTCCACGAGGTGAGATCTTGCATGGAGCCCCAGGCCGAGGGAGATTGACAGTTATTTTGTGTTTCTTCCATTTGCGAATAATCGCACCAACTGTTGTCACCTTCTCTCCAAGCTGCTTCCGCGATGGTCTTGTAGCCCATTCCAGCCTTGTGTAGGTCTACAATTGTCCCTGACATCCTTGGAGAGCTCTTTGGTCTTGGCCATGGTGGAGAGTTTGGAATCTGATTGATTGATTGCTTCTGTGGACAGGTGTCTTTTATACAGGTAACAAACTGAGATTAGGAGCACTCCCTTTAAGAGTGTGCTCCTAATCTCAGCTCATTACCTGTTTAAAAGCCACCTGGGAGCCAGAAATCTTTCTGATTGAGAGGGGGGTCAAATACTTATTTCCCTCATTTAAAATGCAAATCAATTTATAACATTTTTCACATGCGTTTTTCTGGATTCTTTTGTTGTTATTCTGTCTCTCACTGTTCAAATAAACCTACCATTAAAATTATAGACTGATCATTTCTTTGTCAGTGGGCAAACGTACAAAATCAGCAGGGGATCAAATACTTTTTTCCCTCACTGTAGTTTGCAAATTACGCCCGGCACTCGGTTCAGAGGTGCTAATTACTCTCTGCTGGTAAACGCTACCGGTGTGTCCGTGCCTTAAACTGGAACTCACTGTCATAGCATACCTCTCTCGCTCCCTCACACTCACTGTAGTGGAGGGGTTGAATGTGTGATGGGAACCTTGTCTCTGTGAGAGGGTCACTCAATTATTAATGTCAACACAATACAGTAAGAACAAAGAGAGAGACAGATTCTGCTAATTCCATCCATGGTGTTCTCTGTCTCTCTCTCTATCACTCTCTCTCTCTCTCTCTCTCTCTCTCTGGAGGTGTATGAGTAGGGTGGAGACAGGGAGTGGTTTGTCTGTCTGTCTCTGCATTGCCCAAGGGCTCTCTCACACACAGTCTGACCTAGATGAAGTCATAACCAGCTGACTCTGTGCTTGGCTGCTCTCTCTGTTTCCCCTTTATCTCTGTCTACTCTTTCTGACCCTCTTCTCACTCTCTCTGTTTCCCCTTTTTCTCTGTCTACTCTTTCTGACCCTCTTCTCACTCTCTCTGTTTCCTCTGTATCTCTGTCTACTCTTTCTGACCCTCTTCTTACTCTCTCTGTTTCCTCTGTATCTCTGTCTACTCTTTCTGACCCTCTTCTCACTCTCTCTGTTTCCTCTGTATCTCTGTCTACTCTTTCTGACCCTCTTCTCACTCTCTCTGTTACCTCTTTATCTCTGTCCCTCTCTTTCTGACAACTTCAAATTAAGGCTAGCGTTATTGGCATGACAGGATCACTGAGGCCAAACCAATACAGTGGAAAAACAATAATTGGCCTCTTCCTCTCCCTCCATCTCTCTCTGTTCACTGGATGGGTTGAGATGGTCTACCCTCCTCGTTATGACACACACACACACCACACACACACACACACACATATACACACACACACTCCTGGCTGCAGTGTAAGAGCCTTTGTCTGTAGAACCACAGGGTGCTTATATTACTGAGAACAGAGAGGGGCCTACAGTACTGTAGCTTATCAGCTCTTAACAAGAGCCAGCGACACACACACAGGACTGTTTCGCTAGCACAGAATGGAATATGTTGCGGGATTTATCCAATGGCATTGAGGAGTTTACCATATCAGTCACCGGCTTCATTAATAAGTACATGAACGTCGTTGTCCCCACAGTGACCGTACGTATAAATCCCAACCAGAAGCCATGGATTCCAGGCAACATCTGCAGTGAGCTAAAGGATAGAGCTGCCGATGTCAAGGAGCAGGACACAAACCTGGATGCTTATAAGAATCCCGCTACGCCCTCCGATGAACCATCAAACAGGTAAAGCGTCAATACAGGATTAAGATTGAATCGTACTACACTGGCTCTGACGCTCATTGGATGTAGCAGGGCTTGCAAACTATCACAGATTACAAAGGGAAACCCAGCCGATAGCTGCCCAGTGACGGGAGCCTACCAGACGAGCTAAATGCCTTATATGCTCACTTCGAGGCAAGTAACACTGAACCATGCGTGAGAGCACCAGCTGTTTCGGACGACTGTATGATCACGCTCTCCGTAGCCGATGTGAGTAAGACCTTAAACAGGTTAACATTCCCAAGGCCTCAAGGCCAGACAGATTACCAGGACGCATGCTCAGAGCATGCACTGACCAGCTGGCAAGTGTCTTCACTGACATTTTCAACCTCTCCCTGGCCCAGTCTGTAATACCTACTTGTTTCAGACCACCATAGTCCTTGTGCCAAAGAACACCAAGGTGGCAGATGTGTTGTTGCCTACCCTTACCACCTGGGGGTGTCCTGTCAGGAAGTACAGGATCCAATTGCAGGGGGAGGTGCTCAGTCCCACGGTCCTTAGCTTAGAGATGAGCTTGGAGGGCACTAGGGTGTTGAATATTGGGCTGTAGTCAATGAACAGCATTCTTACATACATGTAGGTGCTCTTTTTGTCCAGGTGGGGAAAGGCAGTGTGGAGTGCAACAGGGGTTGCGTCATCTGTGGATCTGTTGGGGATCTGTTGGAATTTGAGTGGGTCTAGGGTTTCCTGGGATGATGGTAATGATGTGAGCCATCACCAGCCTTTCAAAGCACTTCATGGCTACAGACGTGAGTGCTACGAGTTGGTAATTTAGGCAGGTTACCTTGGCGACTTTGGTGTGGAGGTGCAGATCCCTGTTTTGGAAGACCCTACGTCACACACACGCACACACACACACAACCATGCACAACTGCACATGCACACTCTCAGTATCCTTGTGATGTCCGCCTGTTGAGATGAGAAAGACTAGATAGACTACAGAATACCCAGCAGCATAGCTGGAGGACTAGTTAGTCTATTGGCTTGTCAGTATTGGCAGTGTGTATCTCCCATCCCCTCCCTGCAGCCAATCGGTGAACTAAAGACTCTTACGTAATCCTACTAAATTGAAACGGGGGGAAGAGAGAGAGAGAGAGAGAGAGAGAGAGAGAGAGAGAGAGAGAGAGAGAGAGAGAGAGAGAGAGAGAGAGAGAGAGAGAGAGAGAGAGAGAGAGAGAGAGAGAGAGAGAGAGAGAGAGAGAGAGAGAGAGAGAGAGAGAGAGAGAGAGAGTAGAGAACAGGGTTTATTAAAGAATGGGAATCAGCTTAGAGACTTCAAAGCTACGAATACAGAAGATGTATGTGATGTGTGTGTATGTGGGATTGTAGAGAGAGACATCAAACAATGACAATGAGAATATATTGCAGCATCGTCCTTCTCTCTCTATCTCATCCTGTCACTCTGCAAGAGTGGCTTTGTGCCATGGTTCCTTCCTGCTTTTTTCAGTCACAATTCTTCAAAAGAGGAATTTTAAGTCTCTCTCTCTCTCTCTCTCTCTCTCTCTCTGTTTGTCTGTCTGTACATATGTCTGTCTGTCCCTCTCTCTTTCTCTTTCTCTGTCTCTCTCTTTCTCTCGTCTCTCACTCTCTCTCTCTCTTTTTCCACTCTCCCTCTCCCTCTCTTTCTCTTTCTCTGTGTCTCTCTCTTTCTCTCGTCTCTCACTCTCTCTCTCTCTCTTTTTCCACTCTCCCTCTCCTCTCTCTTTCTCTCTCTCTCGCGCTCCCCTCCATTCACTTTCTCCTCTGTATCCTCTCTTCCATTTCTATATATACAGTATATATATATATGTTTGTCCCTGTCACTTCTGTAACAGACCAAGCGTTTGGGCTTAGGCCTCCATGCAGTTACTGTGTTCCGTTCTCTACCACTGCTCCTCTCTCAGAATAGTGCTGGGTCAGGAGACGCTGTTGTTGATTTACAGGATGATTTCAGATGAAGGTAATCAGTAAAAAAGAGCTTGTGTACAGGAAGTTTGATGTTGTGTAGGTGTAGTAAATACTAATGGTGTATTTTGCAAATGTGTCTCTGACCAGAATAAATGTGAGGCTGGGGCTTTATTTTCATGTTCAGTCCAACAACTTTATGCAGTGTGGTGTTGTGAATATACCGTGCAGCTTGGCATGCATTGTCTAGCCATTGTTACAACATTGAAGGCTTATATCCCTGTGAATTTCCAATGCAATTTCGACATACATAAACTGTTGTACCTTGTTGTTGTTGTACAGTATCTTTCATAACACACAGACTGTTATGAAATGGTCTGGCTGTCGGTGTAAAGCACTTAGGTAGTCACCTGTAGTTGACGTGAAGTGGGCATCGTACACTAACATGCACTGCTGTCACTGTGGCTGACAGAGTGTGGTGGAAAACAGCACAGCTTTGTGTCAAGAACACTGTGTGTGTGTGTGTGTGTGTGTGTGTGTGTGTGTGTGTGTGTGTGTGTGTGTGTGTGTGTGTGTGTGTGTGTGTGTGTGTGTGTGTGTGTGTGTGTGTGTGTGTGCCTGTATTCGCAAAATGCCTGTATTCGCAAAATGTCTCAGGGTAGGACTGCTGATCTGAGATCAGCACCCCTATATAATCCTGTTTTATATAATCTAATTTCTTATGATCTAAAAGGGAAAACTGATCCTAGATCACCACCCCTTGTAAATACAACCACCTGGTCCCTGCTGGAACCAACCAACCCTGAGAAACCCAGAGAAAAGGCTTTATGTTATCAAGACCATAGAGCTAATTCTTTCATTCTTCGACTTTCTTTCATAACGCCATTAGCGAATCCCAGAAATCCTGTCCCCTTGTTCAGTCTTTTACAACTTAATGTTAAGGTAGTTCCTCACCCTTGTTTTCCTTTAACTCTGTATTCTATTCTATATTGACTCAAAATGTTGTCCCCTAACTTGTCTTCTTGAAAAACCAATCAAGGAAAAGTAGAATCAGAAATAATGTGGTGTTGAATTGAAGTGATGAATCATACTGACTGTGCTGCTGCTTTCACAGCAAGCTGGATTGGAAATCAGGCCATTTTATGTGACGTATGCATTTCATCTCAGATACGGTGTCAGTACGAAATTACAATGTGTCGGATGGGATTGGATCCCTTGAACATGAGTCACGAAGGATGAGGAAAGGATTTAGCACATGTTTGGTTTCTGTAGAAGATGAATCATAAGCAGGTTGAAATCAGGATGGTTTTTAAAGCCAAAATCAGACAGAGGAAAGATCAGACATTTTGGAAAGTAGAACACATGCAGCACTTGTCTGGCTGACACCAAACTCCAAGTCCTCATGACCTTATTCACCTTATTTAGGAACCCAGAAACAAAACAATGTCTGAACATTCTGTTTTGTGGAGGACTTCTTGACGTTTTGCGAACGTTAGTTAGCTAGCTCAAAATGTTGTGGGATCATACCAAGAAAAACCTTTCAAAGTCGAATGGCAAGTCTGTGCCACATCAACAGATTATTTAAGAGTGGGAGGACGATATGAAAAAATGGCCACATATCACCTACGAAGACATCTTCAATTATTTTGTCTCATCTCTTGGTGTGGATGGGTCAGAGATGAGAATCTACTAAAGCACAGAGGCATATCAATACCTCCACAATGGCAAAGTTGGACGGGTTCTTTTTCACTGTCTCGAGGATGACAACCTGGTGTTCCTCAAAGCAGATGTCCAGCCCAGTCAGAGCAAAACACACCATCATTCTGCCTGGATTCTTGTATCATCTGTCGGCAGGGTGGAGACTGCAGGGTGTTCTCGTGTTGCAGGGCAGGGGAAGTCTTGCAGTCATGCAGCTGCAATACCATGGAAGGTAGCTAGCTCGCTGGCTCTTTTTATGATTGATACTCTTGACGTTAGCTAGTCACTTAGCTAGCTAGCTAATTGTGATGATACCATATCACTGACCAGAACTGATAACGTTAACTATTACAACATGCACACATGGTTAATGGTTTCAATGGCTCATTGTGTAAGTATATCAGTGTAATCTCGAATGGCAATGAGGTAGGTACAGAATCAAGGTGAGTTTTACAATCAAATAAGAAAATTACCAACATAACCTAAACCTACTAGTTAAAAGGAAACTGTGTAAACTAGTCAGCTGTGAGCACCATGTAAACGAGTGTTCTGTACTGTAATGGACTATTCTAACAGTAGTGTTTTGTTGAAGGTGCAGAATGCTGTGTATGGAGGATTGACAGTGGTGTCCTGTACAGATGAGCAATGCCAGTGGAACTCGGGGACGCGGCGGAAACGTCACAAACCAAGTGACGAGTTCTCTGACAGCACACCAGCCGCTTCTCCATCTCTACCTCCAACTCCAGTGTACCACTCCCACAACACACTTAAGAAAGGTTTGGAAGGGGCCAATGTTCCAGTGGAGAGCTTTCTGCACAAGTGCATGAAAGCTAAACCAGTCAGTCATCAGATTCCATCAGAAGCCACACAGCTACAGCAGCCTCATGGTGAACACGGCATCAACATGCAGTGTCAGAAAGGCTTGTCATTTTATGACGTTTATGTTAAGCTGGAAGAGTGTAAATGTGCCAGCTTGGAGGAGGTCACTAAAGCACAGAGTGGTATGACGCGAGTAAACTTCCGATCCCTGCTAGCTCAGCAAAGAAGGCTCCTGTGCTCACCTCAACAAATCCCGACAACGTTGTGCAGGAGCATCTCTTCCCCCTTGTTCCATGGGAACTCAGCAACCACATATGGCAAGGAAAGCGAGCAGGTGTCCTACACATGGATGGAGAGCTGCGGGTTTAGTCTGGAGAGTAGAGGCACAGTAGTGAGTGTCAAGGAAACATGGCTTTCTGCAAGCCCAGATGGAGTGTTAAACTCTCAAGAACTTCTAGAAATCAAATGTCCTGTTTTGAGTAAGAAGTGTGAGTCTCTGACTAAACAGTTCTCTGGCAAACTCACCGATGTGAAGCTGGTGGGTGAGGTTCGTCAGCTGAAACCTAATGGAATCCGTGGGTAATACATGCAGGTGATGCAAACTGCTTGTCTGGGCTCCATCCGAGCAGGTTGTTTTTTTGATGTGCCTTTTGATGTGAAGTTCTGTGCTGATGTCATCCCTAAACTGAAGGCATTCTATTTCACAAATAAGCTGCCAAGGATTGTAGATGAGTTCCAGTCAGGCAGACTAACTATCTCTGTGCTCCAGATATGTTCATCTATGTGATGTCTAGGGGCTTAATACTTCAGTGTTTGTAAATAGTTCCTATATTTTGTGCCTTGTAAAACTCTCTGGCAGCTCTACCTTATTATCTAAGCATAACTCTTGGTGTTTTTTTGTCTTGCATAGATCTCTTCATATACAAATTTTCCGGATTATATTTGCATAATTCTTGGTGTTTTTCTATATCTTGCCTTGTACAGCTCTCTTCATGCATGTTGATCTAATGCCTACGGATAACGCCTTATGATGTAGGATATTGTACCTTGCGTAGCTTTTTCTTTTCATATGGCACTTCATGAGCGTATCTAAGAACCGTAACTGACTCGTTACCGGTGTTTCTGTTTATTATTACTTTTTATTTTAGTCTACTTGGTAAGTATTTTCTTCTTCTTGAACTGCACTGTTGGTTAAGGGCTTGTAAGTAAACATTTCACAGTAAAGTCTACACTTGTTGTATTCGGCGCATGTGACAAATAAAGTTTGATTTGATTTAATTGATCTTGCACTTGACAAAGATGGTGTCAATAAAAACACCATGCAATTCAACTTTGTTGACATTTTCTTTGATACTTAACATTTAGAAATGAAGGACTAGGAGGCATGTCTAAGGGCTTCAATTGTCTTTTCAGTTTGATTCTGGGTTTGGTTTTCAAGGTGTCACGTTGTATAATGAGACAGGCGCAGGAATACGAAATAGTTTTTTCTTATTTCACTACCCAAAATAGCGTACGTCATGAACATGACGGGGACAAAGCACAAAACAAACACGTACAGTTGAAGTCGGAAGTTTAAATGTATTTGGCTAAGGTGTATGTAAACTCAGTTTTAATTCCTTAATAAACTCAGTTTTACAATTCCTGACATTTAATCCTAGTAAATATTCCATGTTTTAGGTCAGTTGGGATCACCACTTTATTTTAGGAATGTGAAATGTCAGAATAATAGTAGAGAGAATTATTTATTTCAGCATTTATTTATTTTACCACATTCCCAGTGGGTCAGAAGTTTACGTACACTCAATTAGTTTTTGGCAGCATTGCCTTTAAATTGTTTAACTTGGGTCAAACGTTTCGGGGAGCCTTCCACAAGCTTCCCACAATAAGTTGGGTGAATTTTGGCCCATTCCCCCTGACAGAGCTGGTGTAACTGAGTCAGGTTTGTCAGGCCTCCTTGCCCGCACACACTTTTTCAGTTCTACCCACAAATTGTCTATAGGGTTGAGGTCAGGGCTTTGTGATGGCCACTACAATACCTTGACTTTGTTGTCCTTAAGCCATTTTGCCACAACTTTGGAAGTATGCTTGGGAACAGTTCTATTTTTGTTTCATCAGACCAGAGGACATTTCTCCAAACAGTACGATCTTTGTCCCCATGTGCAGTTGCAAACCTTAGTCTGGCTTTTTTATGGCGGTTTTGGAGCAGTGGCTTCTTCCTTGCTGAGCGACCTTTCAGGTTATGTCGATATAGGACTCGTTTTACTGTGGATATAGATACTTTTGTACCTGTTTTTTTCCAGCATCTTCACAAGGTCGTTTGCTGTTGTTCTGGGATTGATTTGCACTTTTCTCACCAAAGTACGTTCATCTCTAGGAGACAGAGCGCGTCTCCTTCCTGAGCGGTATGACGGCTGCGTGGTCCCATGGTGTTTATACTTGCCTACTATTGTTTGTACAGATGAATGTGGTACCTTCAGGCGTTTGGAAATTGCTCCCAAGGATGAACCAGACTTGTGGAGGCCTACAATTTTTTTTCTGAGGTCTTGGCTGGTTTCTTTTAATTTTCCCATGATGTCAAGCAAAGAGGCACTGAGTTTGAAGGTAGGCCTTGAAATACATCCACAGGTACACCTCCAATTGACACAAATGATGCCAATTAGCCTATCAGAAGCTTCTAAAGCCATGACATCATTTTCTGGAATTTTTAAAGCTGTTTAAAGGCACAGTCAACTTCTGACCCACTGGAGTTGTGATACAGTGAATTATAAGTGAAATAATCTGTCTGTAAACAATTGTTGGAAAAATTACTTGTATCATGCACAAAGTAGATGTCCTAACCGACTTGCCAAAACTATAGTTTGTTAACAAGAAATGTGTGGTTGAAAAACGAGTTTTAATGACTCCAACCTAAGTGTATGTAAACTTCAGACGTCAACTGTGTGTGTGTGTATGTATATATATATATATATATATATATAACACAGGGCTGTAAGCCAAACGAAGTGCGAGGTGTAAACCTCTAATAAATACACAGGACGAGACCCGTAATAAGAATACACGGGACGAGACACGTAATAACAATACGCGGGACGAGACCCGTAATAACAATACACGGGACGAGACCCGTAATAGCAATACACGGGACGAGACCCGTAGCAATACACGGGGCGAGACCCGTAATAGCAATACACGGGACGAGACCCGTAATAGCAATACACGGACGACCCGTAATAGCAATACACGGGACGAGACCCGTAATAACAATACACGGGACGAGACCCGTAATAGCAATACACGGGACGAGACCCGTAATAGCAATACACGGGACGAGACCCGTAATAGCAATACACGGGACGAGACCCGTAATAGCAATACGCGGGACGAGACCCGTAATAGCAATACACGGGACGAGACCCGTAATAACAATACACGGGACGAGGCCAGTAATAACAAGTGCAAACTAACACGGTAACATGCAAGCCTTAACAACAGAGCACAGGTGCTCACAAGACCAACGGACATGGAACTATAATCAACAAGGACAATGGGGAACAGAGGACACATATATACACATACTAATCAAGGGAAATGGGAACCAGGTGTGCGTAATGAGACAAGACAGTCCGGGGCTGGTGGTGATGATACAGCTCAGTGACGGCTAGAAGGGCGGTGACGTGGACCTCCGGAGCTGGTGAACGGAATGAGCAGCAGTACCAGGGGAACTCGTGACACAAATTAAGAAAACTGTGTGGCACTTCATAAACATTTGTCTTCCCTCTTGGTCTGTTCGAGACATTTTGTTGTTGTATAAAATGTATTTGAAATAGATTGAAGAAAGCATGATAACACCTATTGGATGCCTGTAATTATCAGGAACAGGCAAAGTTACAGTACATTTCTAATGTAGGATCATTAAAATGTTTCAGATTAAATTGGAAAATATATGCACACACAGTATCTCATGTCGATGAAATTATAGTGTATAAAGTTACATTTCATATGAATGAACATTCTCACTGGTCACTGCATCCTCATGGATGATCTCACCCTGTGTGTTAACAAGGGCTGCACAGATTCTAAGGACTTTGTCCATTTTGTGTGTCAGGTTGATGGGAACCGTCTGGGACAGGATTTTGAACACCTTGAGTTGTCTGATAACTCTCTCAACAAGTATACGCACATTAGCTATTCTTCTCGTGCCTGTGACATCCTCTTCAGACAGCTGGTTTCTTTTCTGAGTGAAGGCTGGTATGGAACGGGTTTACCTTCCTCTTATACAACAGATCTCTGATGGTGAAGCCCCTGTCTGCCATAACTTTATCGCCAGGCCTAAGGTATTCCAGGAAGCCGGAGTTTTGGTTGATGAATTTGGCACTACATCTGCCTCCATATGCAGGAGAAAGGAACATAACATAAAATGCCTGTTTTGCATGAATCCATGTTTGGAAAGTTGTGAGAAGCGATACTGAGTTAGTTAGCTAGCTGCGAACTATTTCCCGGAAAAGCTTAGCTGGAAGTCTCCCACAAAAAAAACTAGAAAGACCAAGCCCACATTTCCATTGAAAATGAGGTGAATAGTCACAATAGCCAGGAGGTGACCTGCAGAGGAGAGAAGAAATGGAAGAGAGGAAACAGAGGAGAAAGTGAATGGAGGGGAGAGACTGTGGAAGAGAGAGTGTGTAAAGGGACAATAGAGGTCATCAGCTCATGACTTGTCTTGTGTTTTTCTGTCCTGTCATAGAGAGAGAGAGATCCTTGAATTTAAATTTAAATTGAGAGAGAGAGAGAGAGAGAAAAAAGAGGCCAAGAAAAAAGAGAGGGAGAGAGAAAGAGATAAGACTTCAATTTCCTCTTTTGAAGAATTGTGACTGAAGCAGGAAGGAACCATGGCACAAAGTCACGTCCTCCGCAGGCATCTCCTCTTACCAGAAACAGTTTGTTGTAACACTATCGCCATTCCAGTTAATAAAACCCCACTCTCTTAAAATAACACCAGTCTAATATAACTTTACATGCTTGTGATACATTATGTTGCCACTACTATTTTACTGCTACTGGATAGACTCACTCTTTTTTACTCAGAACCATGACCTATCTGCCACTAGTCACTAAAGGCATATCCCAGTTTCTTCTGTGCTTGTTATGCATCATGTTATCAGTGGTGGAGAAACTCTCTCATTATTTTTTACTTTAGAATGACCTGTCTGCACTAGTCACTATAGGACTACTTCCCTAACTATGTGATACCTTTGACCCTGATGGTGTTAAAGCTGTGACCCTTGAACCTGCTTCTCAGACATGGGAACATTCCCTCACCTTATGACTGGTTAACGGGCCTCAGATGTGACCTTGTTACTGCCCTGCAAACAGACACACGCACACACGCACACACGCCCACACACTCACACTCACACACACACACGCCATTGGCGTCTCCGTACTCCCTAATTGGTCTATTAAGTGGGACGGGGGCGGGAGAATTTGATCTGTGTGGCTAAGCGCCTGTCAATCGAATGCGATTACACCCTCCGCTGCGCTTCTCTTTGGTTGTTCACATTCTACGTGAGACAGACAACAACACAAACACACGTTGAGCAGGCTGCGCCGAAAAACGGTTCGCACACAGCATGACAGGATGTAGCAGCGGTGAAAGAAGGAAGAAAGAAGAAGAAAAGCTTGTGATAGTGTGCGATCTTACAGAGGGCCGGAGGTGTAGCCTAGATATGACAGTGACCAGAGCAAGGACAGGGACAGAAGCAGAGAGCAGCGCGATTACCCACGGCAGGTTGTAATGACTGCACCATGGCTGGCGATTCTAACCTGACTTACCGCTTTAAGCAGTTGCTCCAAGCGCTTTTTTCTTGATGCAACACTGGATTTTTACGCACTAACCAAACTCTGACTGACACAGTTCAGAGACCTTTGCACATAGGGGAAAACGGAAAGAAAGAGGATAGAATGGTGAGCCAAAACGACTGCTCTGTGAAGGTCTCTTTAAGGTAAGCCCCTCCGCGAAAGCCCACTCAAAGATTTTTGCCGACCTTTGCAGAACGCATTGCGTGTCTTGTCTGTCTCTATGTGTCTCTGTTCCCGGTCTTTTAATTAATTGATTCCCTGACATGTGCGCCGGAGAAGTATTCACTGGTATTAATTAGCGCTCCATAGGTGGACTATAGTAGACTAATACCTGCGCTATTATCAGTACAGTTAGAGAATGTGCCTTGCTTTTGCCACATACGGGTGGCGTTCCCATTGCCTACACACAGCAGATAATGCAAAGCATGAGCGAGCATGTCTTTCTATAGGTGTAGGGTTATGTAGATCAGTGATGTTATTATGCTGTTGGTCTTAATAATAATGGTTGATAATCATGATGGTTGTGTTATTCTGAAAGCCCAGTTATCCAGGTGCGGGCGCGGTATCCATGGGGCGTTTCTGCCAGTCACAATAATATCACATTTTCTCCATGTGAGGTCTCCATGCCATGCATTGGTTGCTATTGCATTATAGTGTAGTCGTTACATTGTTACAACATCATTGCTTTCCCTCAAAATTCGCACCAAACGTTGCAGATATGTACTTGTGTTAGGTCGGAGAATCACAAAGAGATGGAGGTGATGCTCTTCCTCAAAGCAATGTCCTTCACATTTATACAGCTGCCTTTGTTGAGAATACAACCTGAAGGCCTGGGACTTGGGTGTGAGGAAAAGAGGTTATTGATGAATTTTGTACATGATTGCTGATTAATATTTGCGCCGTAGTTGGGTATTATAAATAACAGTATAGGCTATCACCCACCTTGGCTAGACCTTTATGATGTAGCTAAGTGGATGTAGAATATTTAGCACGCAGTACTAGTGATGTGAGGAGGCATAATTGGGCTGTAGTACTTGGGCTATAGTACTTGGGCTATAGTACTGTATGCGAGTGCAGTGTGTGTTTCTCATTCTCTGTCTGTGTATTTCTCATTCTCTGTCTCTGTCTGTTGCGCGTGCTAACCGAGTCGCAGCCAGCTCTGCCCTGTGGCCAGGCGGTGGTGTCGGTCCATTGTCTAACAGTCTCCGGGTGGGAGGGCGGGGGGTCAGGGCAGCCGCCCTTTGAAGTCAACCATGATATTGATGGCCCCCCTTCCCCAGGTGGTACCCGTGCGTGGTTGGTGGTGGTAACAAGGCTTGTAGCCTGTAGCACGGCGCGTCCCAAATGGCACCCTATTCCCTATACAGTAGGGTAGGGCTCATAGGGCTCTGGTCAAAAGTAGTGCACTATGTAATGAATAAGGTGCCATTTGGGATGTTGTCAGTCTGTCTGTTGCCTCCCCTTTGTGCTTTGCGACAATGACGAAAAGAGGAAGTAGCTTTAGCTTACATTTTGCTGTGTCTTTTCAAAACAGTGAAAATAAGTGGCTGCCGCTGGTTGTTCATTGTTCATCTGTTGTTCATATTGGGAAGTTGGCCCGCTGTAGAGTGGGGTCATAGGTCACAGGGTTAGGGTTAGTTGGCCTGCTTTAGGGTGGGGTCATAGGTCACAGGCCGCAGGTAGCCTAGTGGTTAGAGCGTTAGGCCAGTAACCGAAAGCTGACAAGATAAAAATCTGTCGTTCTGCCCCTGAGCAAAGCAGTTAACCCACTGTTCCCCGGGCGCCGAAGACGAGGATGTCGATTAAGGCAGCCCCCCGCACAGGTATCTGTTTGTAGGTCACACCTCCCACCATAGCCGCAGGAAGTAGTTTGAGGGTGTGGTTGCTGTGAACGTCTATATCGGTCTGCTAATACAGCACTAGTAAAGGCCTAGTGCACTACGTTTGTGAAAACATTTATACTAAATGCATTTGAGTGTTTAACATCATTTGTAATTTGAGTCTGATAATTATCTGTACAAAACAGTTAATCTGATTATACTTGTGTAATATAAAAATATGCAATTTATTTCTATGTGAAATCTGAAATGGTCTATTCATTCCTTTTACATTTTAGCAGACCCTCTTATCCAGAGCAACTTACAGTAGTGAGTGCATACATTGTCATACTGGTCCTCTGTGTGGAATCAAACCCACAACCCTGGCATTGCAAGCGCCATGCTCTACCAACTGAGCCACATCATCACATTACATCATCAAAAACCACTTTTTTGTAGTTTTATTTCACCTTTATTTAACCAGGTAGGCAAGTTGAGAACAAGTTCTCATTTACAACTACAAGATAAAGCAAAGCAGTTTGACACATACAACAACACAGAGTTACACATGGAGTAAAACAAACATACAGTCAATAATACAGTAGAAGAAAAAAATGTATATACAATGTGTGCAAATGAGGTAAGATAAGGAACGTAAGGCAATAAATAGGCCATGGTGGCAAAGTAACTACAATATAGCAATTTAACACTGGAATGGTAGATGTGCAGTAGATGAATGTGCAAAGTAAAAATACTGGGGTGCAAAGGAGCAAGATAAATAAATGAATACGGTAGGGGAGGAGGTAGTTGGTTGGGCTATTAACAGATGGGCTATGTACAGGTAAAGTGATCTGTGAGCTGCTCTGACAGCTGGTGCTTAAAGCTAGTGAGGGAGATAAGTGTCTCCAGTTTCAGTGTTTTTTGTAGTTAGTTCCAGTCATTCGAAGTGGTCAATTATCTGTTTATTAACTAGGCTTTCGAAGACTTTAGAGAGGCAGGGCAAAATGGATATAGGTCTATAGCAATTTGGGTCTAGGGTGCCACCCCCTTTGAAGAGGGGGATGACCGCGGCAGCTTTCCAATCTTTAGGGATCTCGGACGACACGAAGGAGAGGTTGAGCAGACTGGTAATAGGAGTTGCAACAATGGCTGTGGATAGTTTTAGAAAGAGTGGGTCCAGATTGTCTAGCCCAGCTGATTTGTACGGGTCCAGGTTTTGTAGCTTTTTCAGAACATCTGCTATCTGGATTTGGGTGAAGGAAAAGCTGGGGAGGCTCGGACAAGTAGCTGCGGAGCTGTTGGCCGGGGTTGGGTTAGCCAGGAGGAAAGCATGGCCAGCCATAGAGAAATGCTTGTTGAAATTTTTGATTATCATGGATTTTAACGGTGGTGACCGTGCTACCTAGCCTCAGTGCAGTGGGCAGCTGGGAGGAGGTGCTATTGTTCTCCTTGACAGTATCCCAGAACTTTTTGGAGTTAGAGCTACAGGATGCAAATTTCTGTTTGAAAAAGCTAGCCTTTGCTTTCCTGACTGACTCCGTAAATTGGTCCCTGACTTCCCTGAACAGTTGCAAATCGCGGGGACTATTCGATGCTATAGCAATCCGCCACAGGATGTTCTTGTGCTGGTCAAGGGCAGTCAGGTCTGGAGTGAACCAAGGGCTGTATCTGTTCTTAGTTCTACATTTTTTGAAAGGGGGATGCTTATTTAAGATTGTGAGGAAGTTGCTTTTAAAGAACGACCAGGCATCCTCGACTGACGGAATGAGGTCAATATCCTGCCAGGATACCCGGGCCAGGTCAATTAGAAAGTGTTTTAGGGAGCGTTTGACAGTGATAAGGGGTGGTCGTTTGACTGCGGGCCCATAGTGGATGCAGGCAATGAGGCAGTGGTCGCTGAGATCCTGATTGAAAACAGCAGAGGTGTATTTGGAGGGCAAGTTGGTCAGGATAATATCTATGAGGGTGCCCATGTTTACAGATTTACGATTGTACCTGGTGGGTTCCTTGATGATTTGTGTGAGATTGAGGGCATCTAGCTTAGATTGTAGGACTGCTGGGGTATTAAGCATATCCCAGTTTAGGTCACCTAACAGAACGAACTATGAAGATAGATGGGGGGCAATCAATTCACATATGGTATCCAGGGCATAGCTGGGAGCTGAGGGGATCTATAGCAGGCGGCAACAGTGAGAGACTTGTTTTTGGAGAGATACATTTTTAGAATTAGAAGTTCGAACTGTTTGGGCATAGACCTGGAAAGTATGACAGAACTTTGCAGGCTATCTCTGCAATAGATTGCAACTCTTCCCCCTTTGGCAGTTCTATCTTGGCGGAAAATGTTGTTGTTGGGTATGGAAATTTCAGAATTTTTGGTGGCCTTCCTAAGCCAGGATTCAGACACGGCCAGGACATCAGGGTTGGCGGAGTGTGCTAAAGCAGTAAGTAAAACAAACTTAGGGAGGAGGCTTCTGATGTTAACATGCATGAAACCAAGGCTTTTTCGATTACAGAAGTCAACAAATGAGAGTGCCTGGGGACACACAGGGCCTGGGTTTACCTCCACATCACCCGAGGAACAGAGGAGGAGTAGGATGAGGGTACGGCTAAAGGCTATCAGAACAGGTCGTCTAGTGCATTGGGAACAGAGAATAAAAGGAGCAGATTTCTGGGTGTGGTAGAATAAATTCAGGGCATAGTGTGCAGACAGGGGTATGGTGGGTGAGGGTACAGTGGAGGTAAGCCCAGGCACCGAGTGATGATAAGAGTGGTTGCATCTCTGGACATGTTGGTAATAATGGGTAAGGTCACCGCATGTGCGGGAGGTGGGACAAAGGAGGAATCTGAGGCATGTAGAGTGGGCCTAGGGGCTCCACTGTAAACTAACACAATGATAACTATCCTAAACAACAGTAAACAGGGCATATTGACATTTGAGAGAAACATAAAGCAAACACAGGTGTTGATTGGGAGAGCTAGCTAAGACACAACGGGTAAGACCACAACAGCTAATCAGCTAAGATAACAACAACAGGTAAACTGGCGATGAATGGGCAGAGGGTTGGTTAGCTACACACAGGGCCTGAGTACACGGCTGGGGCTGACAGATAAACAAAAATAAACAGAATGGAGTACCGTGATTAATGAATAGTCCAGCAGGCATCAGCTATGTAGCCGAGTGATCATAGGGTCCAGTGAACAGCAATAAATGGGACAGGGAAGCCTCGAGGTATTCGTTACTACGCCGGGCACGCAGGAGACACAGCGTTTAAAGTTAGCAGGCCGGGGTTGGTAGAACCGTCTGCTCCGACGTCTGACAGAGGCCGGTTGCAGGCACAGCGGATGGAGTATTCGTCAGCAGACCAGTCGAGGTGGTATGATGGGGCGTCGTGTCGAGAAGGGGTCCAAGCCAGCTGGCGAGAGAGGTATTGTTGTTGTGGTACTTTCCTTTGCTAGCCGGGAGATGCGGCTAACTGGTGCTAGCTTCGGGGCAGGAGCGTTAGCCACTATAGCCACTCGGTAGCAGCGATGAATCCGGTGCCAGGGTCGAGAGCTTACGGCAAGGAACCAGTGGAGTAGTGTTTGGGAGGAGGCCGGGAGGTGGGCCTGGCTCAAGGCTGGGTCACTCGGTGGCAGCTAGCTAGATCTGGAGATCAGGTGTAGTGGTCCAGGGTTTACGGCAGGGATCCGGCGTTGTAGTGGAGAAACTTAAATAGCTAGTAGCTAGTTAGCTGGCTAGCTTCCGATGGAGTTCTGTCTAAAGGTCTAAAATATAGCGGTTCCGTAACACATTGGGTGAGGCAGGTTACCGGAAGGTATATCTAATATAAAATGGAAAAGAGATTGAAAATAAATTTGAAATATATACAAAAAAGACGAAAAATACAATAGTACACGAGGGGACGAACAAAAACACGCCTGCACTGCTACGCCATCTTGGTACATTGATGTCTCAATGTACTGAATTACTCAATTACTGTATTGTGCATTGTTTTATCATCATGGTAATGGAAAGTCTACAGGTACAAACCTACATGACCAGCCTATGAACAATACAGTAAAGTACATTTACATTACGTGGTTTGTAAGGATGGTCAATTAACACTGCGCAAAACAAAGTGGTTGTTTTCCATGTTATTTGATCCAGAAAAATATTTTATTTAATGTGGACGTTTTGGGTCTTTGTCCATATCTTTGCACCTTGTGATGTAAATGTTTGAGGACAGGGTTTTGTTCTTTCTGGAATCCATTAGAATGACAATACAGAGAAAGGCACAGGGCAACAACTCTTACAATCCCAACTATTTAATCCTGCAAGATTCTGTTCCTAATTATACAACAAAAAATTTTTGCCAGCGGAGATGCTGAAATATTTGTTTTGCCCATGCTACAGACGTTTATATGTGACCGTTAATACTAGTAAAGGCCCAGTGCGCTACTTTTGTGTAAAATAAATAAATATATTTTTGTATTTTTTTATAAATTATTTTTCAGGGGATACTGCAGCACCCTCAGCACCCCTACTTCCCGCGGCTATGTTTTACACACACTTTTCACATCAACACACACGGTTGGAGCCTGACCATGACCTGTCAACACAGCAGCAGGGGACCTACGGTGCTGTTCCTTTATGTTCATCTGTCTCTGCTCAGCTCTTTAGGGCAAAGCTGCGTTATTCAGCTCATAGACATTACATACTTACAGTATGTCGTTAGTACTAAGCTACCCTGTACCAGGTATAGGCTGACTGTAAGTACAAGCAGGTGAACAATACTATCAATCAATCAATCAAATGTATTTATAAAGCCCTTCTTACATCAGCTGATGTCACAAAGTAGTGTACAGAAACCCAGCCTTAAACCTCAAACAGCAAATCAATGCAGGTGTAGAAGCACTAACCGATGTTAATTCATTAAAAACATGCAGTAAGCACATAGAGGTATGTAATAACCATAACGCCACTGTTGTAATATGTATCTAAATGACTGTGGTAATAGAGGCGTGCTCTATTCTCTTCTTCTTCTTCTTCTTCTTCTTCTTCTTCTTCTTCTTCTTCTTCTTCTTCTTCTTCTTCTTCTTCTTCTTCTTCTTCTTCTTCTTCTTCTTCTTCTTCTTCTTCTTCTTCTTCTTCTTCTTCTTCTTCTTCTTCTTCTTCTTCTTCTTCTTCTTCTTCGTGTGATCCGATCGCTGTGTGCGTGTTTACTCTGTTCCTAATGGATGGCACTGAAAGCAGCATTAGTAGAGACAGGAAGTGGGGACTGAAGCATATAAACAATCACACGGATCAAGATGACTTCCTGTGGAACTCGATGGATGGTTTTCCTAACGACAGGGAGACTAATCCTGGGAACGCCAAGACGACTGATAACAGAGAATGAATGGATGGCGTGTAATTGCTCCCACATTTCAAGTCAGAATTATGTTCTGCAGTTAAGGGACTGGGAGTGTGTTAAGACCACAGCCTTGGGAGTGTGTTAAGACCACAGCCTTGGGAGTGTGTTAAGACCACACCCGTGGGAGTGTGTTAAGACCACAGCATGGGTTTGATTGGTGTGTGTGTTGACAAAGGGAGGGGATGACAGCCAAACAAAGTCAAGTAACTCACCACCCTGATCTATAGATCAGACTTGACCCCCTCTCCCCTCTCCTCTCTGGTCCATAGATCAGACCTGACCCCCTCTCCCCTCTCCTCCCTGGTCCATAGATCAGACCTGACCCCCTCTCCTCTCTGGTCCATAGATCAGACCTGACCCCCTCTCCTCCCTGGTCCATAGATCAGACCTGCCCCCCTCTCCCCTCTCCTCTCTGGTCTATAGATCAGACCTGACCCCCTCTCCCTCTCCTCTCTGGTCCATAGATCAGACCTGACCCCCTCTCCCTCTCCTCCCTGGTCCATAGATCAGACCTGACCCCCTCTCCCCTCTCCTCCCTGGTCCATAGATCAGACCTGACCCCCTCTCCCCTCTCCTCTCTGGTCCATAGATCAGACCTGACCCCCTCTCCCCTCTCCTCCCTGGTCCATAGATCAGACCTGACCCCCTCTCCCTCTCCTCTCTGGTCTATAGATCAGACCTGACCCCCTCTCCCTCTCCTCCCTGGTCCATAGATCAGACCTGACCCCTCTCCCCTCTCCTCCCTGGTCCATAGATCAGACCTGACCCCCTCTCCCCTCTCCTCTCTGGTCTATAGATCAGACCTGCCCCCCTCTCCCCTCTCCTCTCTGGTCTATAGATCAGACCTGACCCCCTCTCCACCCTCCACAGTCTGTGGCCGACAGAGAAGCTGTTCTTTTCCTGCATGTCTGTTCCAAAATACAGTCAACACTTAGGCAACATTCAGACCACACTCAGACAACATTTAAACAACCACTAGACAACATTTAGACAACATTCAAACAACATTTAGACAACCAATAACCAACATACAAATAGCCTGTGAAACAATGCCCCAGAACAATGTCCTAGAACAAAAACCCAGAATCTCCTCCGGTTTTCCTTCCTGCGCGGTCCATGGCATCTTGAGGGATGGTGTTGGCCTGAGGTTGACAGATGTATGTCTCTGAGAGCTTGGTCTAAGACTCTAAGGCCTGATGTTGACAGATGTATGTTTCTGAGGGCTTGGTATAAGACTCTAAGGCTTGATGTTGAAAGATGTATGTCTCTGAGGGCTTGGTCTAAGACTCTAAGGCCTGATGTTGACAGATGTATGTTTCTGAGGGCTTGGTATAAGACTCTAAGGCCTGATGTTGAAATATGTATGTCTCTGAGGGCTTGGTATAAGACTCTAAGGCCTGATGTTGACAGATGTACAGTACCAGCCAAGAGTTTGGACACACCTACTCATTCCAGGGTTTTTACTATTTTTATTTTTTTTAAACAATTTTTTACATTGTAGAATAATAGTGAAGACATCAAAACAATGAAATAGCACATTTGGAATCATGTAGTAACCAAAAAAGTTTTATATTTGAGATTCTTCAAAGTAGACACTCTTTGCCTTGATGACAGCTTTGCACACTCTTCGCATTCTTTCAATTCTTTCATGAGGAATGCTTTTCCAACAGTCTTCCCCACCCTCTCCCCCTCCTCTACTTTCCCCTCCCCTCTCCCCACCCTCTCCCCTCTCCTATCCTCTCTCCCCCTCCTCTCCACTCTCCTCTCCCCTCCCCACCATCTCCCTCTCTCTCCCCTGGGGAGCTGAGATAACCCAGGTCTCATGGGGAACTTTCCCACCTGGACAAAAGGAACACCTATGTGAGAATGCTGTTAATTGACTACAGCTCAGCGTTCAACACCATAGTACCCTCAAAGCTCATCACTAAGCTAAGGACCCCGAGACTTAACACCTCCCTCTGCAACCGGTTCTTGGATTTCCTGACGTGCCGTCCCCCCGGATGGTAACGGTAGGTAACAACACACCCGCCACGCTGGTCCTCAACACTGGAGCTCCTCAGGGGTGCGTGCTCAGTCCCCTCCTGTACTCCCTGTTCACTCATGACTGCATGGCCAGGCACCACTCCAACAGCAATCTTAAGTTTGCCGATGACACAACAGTGGTAGGTAGGCCTGATCACCGAAAACGATGAGACAGCCAATAGGTAGGAGGTCAGAGACCTGGCCGTTTGGTGCCAAGATAACAAACTCTCCCTACACGTGATCAAGACAAAGGAGATGATTGTGGACTACAGGAAAAGGAGGACTGAACACGCCCCCATTCTCATCGACGAGGCTGTAGTTACTCACAGACAAATGGTTAACAGTTTTGGAAAATTCAGAGTGTTTCCTATCCAATGGTACCAAATATATGCATATCCTATTTTCTGGGCCTGAATGGGAGGCATTTTACTTAGGGCACGCCAGGCTCTCCAAAACCGACCCCTCAGCTGCCACTCCCTAACAAGTTAACACATTTTTTACTTATTTTTCTTAAAACCGCATTGTTGGTTAAGTGCTTGTAAGTAAGCATTTCACTGTGAGGTCCACACCTGTTGTATTCGGCGCATGTGCCAAATACAATTTGATTTGATGTTCTGTTCCTCTTGTTGTGATGAGGCTGTAAATAGGTTATTATTGATAGTTTATTATGAAGAAATCTGTGATTATGAACAGGAAGGGAAATAGGATGTACTGTTCACTGTACTCATGATCTTTGTATGTTGTTTTCATAGTCACAGAAACATTTGACCAAACTGGTCTGCCATGGCTTACATTCTTACTCCAAACCTTCTTCTGCTACAACCCTTTTCTGCTACAAACCTTTTCTGCTACAAACCCTTTTCTGCTACAAACCTTTTACTGCTACAAACCTTTTACTGCTACAAACCTTTTACTGCTACAAACCTTTTACTGCTACAAACCCATTTACTGCTCCAAACCTTTTACTGCTCCAAACCTTTTACTGCTCCAAACCTTTTACTGCTCCAAACCTTTTACTGCTACAAACCTTTTACTGCTACAAACCTTTTACTGCTACAAACCTTTTACTGCTACAAACCTTCTTCTGCTACAAACCTTTTACTGCTCCAAACCTTTTACTGCTACAAACCTTTTACTGCTACAAACCTTTTACTGCTACAAACCTTCTTCTGCTACAAACCTTTTACTGCTCCAAACCTTTTACTGCTACAAACCTTTTACTGCTACAAACCTTTTACTGCTCCAAACCCTTTTCTGCTACAAACATTTTTTTTTCACAACAATGGCAATATGCCCTTGACACAACAGTGAGTTGCCTACAATGACACAAACTGGGATCATGAACTAGATTCAGCCGTGGGACGATTTCTTCTTTAGTGGATGGTCAGGGGCCGGAACTTAGTTACAGGTCATTTGTAGATTGACTGCAAGAAGCCCAACATATACAGTGAATGAAAAAAGTATTTGATCCCCTGCTGATTTTGTACGTTTGCCCACTGACAAAGAAATGATGTTTATTTGAGCAGTGAGAGACAGAATAACAACAAAAACATCCAGAAAAACGCATGTGAAAATGTTATAAATTGATTTGCATTTTAATGAGGTAAATAAGTATTTGAACCCCTCTCAATCAGAACGATTTCTGGCTCCCAGGTGTCTTTTATACAGGTAACGAGCTGAGATTAGGAGCACACTCTTAAAGGGAGTGGAAGAAACACAACAGTTGGTGCGATTATTCGCAAATGGAAGAAACACAAAAGAACTGTCAATCTCCCTCGGCCTGGGGCTCAATGCAAGATCTCACCTCGTGGAGTTGCAATGATCATGAGAACGGTGAGGAATCAGCCCAGAAGTATACGGGAGGATCTTGTCAATGATCTCAAGGCAGCTGGGACCATCACCAAGAAAACAATTGGTAACACACTACACGTGAAGGACTGAAATCCTGCAGCGCCTGCAAGGTCCCCCTGCTCAAGAAAGCACATATACATGCCCGTCTGAACTTTGCCAATGAACATCTGAATGATTCAGAGGACATCTGGGTGAAAGTGTTGTGGTCAGATGAGACCAAAATGGAGCTCTTTGGCATCAACTCAACTTGTCGTGTTTGGAGGAGGAGGAATGCTGCCTATGACCCCAAGAACACCATCCCCACCGTCAAACATGGAGGTGGAAACATTATGCTTTGGGGGTGTTTTTCTGCTAAGGGGACAGGACAACTTCACCGCATCAAAGGGACGATGGACGGGGCCATGTACCGTCAAATCTTGGGTGAGAACCTCCTTCCTTCAGCCAGGGCATTGAAAATGGGTCGTGGATGGGTATTCCAGCATGACAATGACCCAAAACACACGGCCAAGGCAACAAAGGAGTGGCTCAAGAAGAAGCACATTAAGGTCCTGGAGTGGCCTAGCCAGTCTCCAGACCTTAATCCCATAGAAAATCTGTGGAGGGAGCTGAAGGTTCGAGTTGCCAAACGTCAGCCTCGAAATCTTAATGACTTGGAGAAGATCTGCAAAGAGGAGTGGGACAAAATCCCTCCTGAGATGGGTGCAAACCTGGTGGCCAACTACAAGAAACGTCTGACCTCTGTGATTGCCAACAAGGGTTTTGCCACCAAGTACTAAGTCATGTTTTGCAGAGGGGTCAAATACTTATTTCCCTCATTAAAATGCAAATCAATTTATAACATTTTTCATATGCGTTTTTCTGGATTCTTTTGTTGTTATTCTGTCTCTCACTGTTCAAATAAACCTACCATTAAAATTATAGACGGATAATTTCTTTGTCAGTGGGCAAACGCACAAAATCAGCAGGGGATCAAATACTTTTTTCCCTCACTGTATAACAATTGACTGAAACATAGTCATTTCAAACCTTGCTTATATTTGTATACGATCACATTTATCTCTTTATTTTGTGTGGAACTTTGGAACAGATTTACTGAATTAAAATCCCTTGGAGATGATTTGATGGGGTTTTTACAGCCTTTCTTTTCTTTCTTTTGAATATTTTTACATTTAAACTTTATTTAACTAGGCAAGTCAATTAATTAAAGATTCTTATTTACACTGACTGCTTAGGAACAGTGGGTTAACTGCCTTGTTCAGGGGCAGAACGATAGATTCTTACCAACTTTTCTGTTACTGGCCAAACGCTCTAACCACTAGGCTACCTGCCGCCCCAACAATTCAATATATGTCCAACAATACAAAAACATTTTTTACTGATAAACCAGCATTTTAAATAGGAATGTCAAATTATTTGTTTTGGTTTGTAGATGTATGTCTGTTTCCTGTTGACACTGTGTGAACCGTTCACTGGGTCCACAGCCTCCCTAGGGGGGCTGCTTTACAGGCCCCACTCTGGTGGGAACTAGCCTCTGGTCATAATGTCTGTCTGGGTGGGTGTATGTGGGGGAAGAGTAGTGTGTGTATAGTGTATGTGTGTGTGTGTGTGTGTCCATAGTGTGTGTGTTAGTGTGAGTCTGTGTTAGTAATGGTGATAATGGGAGACTGCCCTCATGGTCCGCTCTGTAAGGCCAATAACTAATAGTTAGCTCCTGTTAAGAGCTGTTCCAGGACAGATACTTCCTGTAGTTTCCTGTATAACATGCATCCCTCCCTCCTACCCAGTAAGCTGGGTTGAATGAGCAGTCTAACATGACTGGATAAGTTAAAGCAAGTGTTCAACAACATAGCTTTCCAGGAAAGGAAGCAGGGAAGGATGCAATACAATGCTGTTACTAGTGTAGTTAATTACTGTTTTACAAGAGCTGCTGAAAGTTTGATCATGTATTCCCAACAGGACACCAGATCTACCAACACTATCTTAATGTATTCCCAACAGGACACCAGATCTACCAACACTATTTTAATGTATTCCCAACAAGACACCAGATCTACCAACACTATATTTTTCATCTTTATGGAAGTCCCTCTCAGATACACTCTGGTAATTTCTTCCTTACTCTGATCACATGGTCTCTGACCTCTGACCTCTAACAGTCATTAGTGAAAGTCATTTGACAGGGAGTGCTAAATGAAAGGTCCTGGGTGGAACTGGAACTGGGACGGCCACAGAGACAGAAACAGGACTCAAGAAGAGTCAACAAAGCAAGGTGCCGTTAGTAAAGTACAGTACAGAACAGTATTGTATAGTAAAGAACAGTAAAGAACAGTATAGTACAGAACAGTAAAGAATGGTAATAAACAGTAAAGTACAATAACTATGGTAAAGAACAGTAAGGTACAGAACAGTAAAGTACAGAACAGTAAAGTATGGTAATAAACAGTAAAG
The DNA here is from genome assembly GCA_030435695.1 of Brachymystax lenok tsinlingensis. NCBI lineage: Eukaryota > Metazoa > Chordata > Actinopteri > Salmoniformes > Salmonidae > Brachymystax > Brachymystax lenok. The sequence continues at coordinate 10,521,459 of CM059797.1, read as the reverse complement.
TACAATAAAGTATGGTAAAGAACAGTAAAGTACAATAAAGTACAGTAAATAACAGTAAAGTACAGTAAAGCACAGTAAAGTACAGAACAGTAAAGAACAGTAAAGTACAGAACTGTAAAGTACAGAACTGTAAAGTACAGAACAGAACATTAAGATATGGTAAAGCTCAATACAGACTCAGTGTTAGTACTGTACTCATCTCGGTTAACGCAGAACTAAAATCTTGCATAATTTGGTTAGATGTTTCCGTAGTCTGTCCACGAGAGGTTCATCCTGTACTTACTGTACACTACAGGCCCTGTACCAATTGGCTCATTATATTGGCTCATATTAATACCAGGTGTATAACTCATTAACCCTCCACTACTTTAAGTCAATACTGATCACTAACCACTGATCTGGCTAGAATGGATATTTGTTGAACCTAGTTTTTATTATTAGATTAGATTTAATATTAAATCAGGGTTAGTGCTATCCGGAAACCTTGGGACGTCCCTACCCTAAACCCTAACCTTAACCCCTACCCTAACCTTAACCCCTACCCTAACCTTAACCCTTAACCTTACTCTAACCTTAACTATAACTCTTACCGTTTTAAATGTCAACTTCAATGGGGTGACGTCAGAGGGCATAGGCCCACCCACTGGGGAGTCAGGCCAAGATAATCAGAATAAGTTTTTCCCCACAAAAGGGCTTTATTACAGACATAAATACTCCTCAGTTTCATCAGCTGTCCGGCTGGCTGGTCTCAGATGATCCTGTAGATGAAGAAGCCAGATGTGGAGGTCCTGGGCTGGCGTGGTTAAATGTGGTCTGCGGTTGTGAGGCCGGTTGGACGTACTGGCAAATTCTCTAAAAAGGGCATTGGAGGTGGCTTATGGTAGAGAAATTAAAATTACATTCTCTGGCAACAGCTCTGGTGGACATTCCTGCTGTCAGAATGCCAATTGCTCCCTCAAAACTTGAGACATCTGTGGCATTGTGTTGTGTGACAAAACTGCACATTTTAGAGTGGCCTTTTATTGTCCCCAGCACAAGGTGTACCTGTGTAATGATCATGCTGTTTAAACAGCTTATTGATATGCCACACCTGTTAGGTGGATGGATTATCTTGGTAAAGGAGGAATTCTCACTAACAGGGATCTTTTATTTCAGCTCATGAAACATGGGACCAACACTTTACGTTTATATTAATATTTTTGTTCAGTATAATTGCATACTCTGGTTTAGTATACACTGTCACGGTAGTTCCAAACTGTAGCATTCATCAGGATTAGCTATACAATATGTTACAGTATTATTATTAGATACTGTATATAACTGTTATAACGCACACACACACACACACACACAGATACACACACACACACACACCCACTGGCGTGTGACAGAACAGAACAGACGAGGACATTAAATGAGCTTAGTTAGCCGGCCAAACTGACCTGCGTAAACTGGGAAACTATAACAGGTTTGGGCCAAATCAGATGAATATGGAGATTATGAATATGGAGATTATGAATATGGAGATTATGAATATGGAGATTATAAATATGGAGATTATAAATATGGAGATTATGAATATGGAGATCGTTTTTATGCAGGATGTTGGTATGTTTATAGCCAGCCCAGGGACTACGGCTGAAAGCTTGATAGCTGACTAGCTAACTCTGTTGTGATGATTGTGCTTCTGTGGTAATGTGCCTTATTTTAATGTATTCCGTTAGCAGTTTGGATGACAAATTCCCCTTCCCCGTATATTTTGTTTTGTGTGTGTGTGTGTGTGTGTATGAGTGTGTTCCTACAGTGAGGGAAAAAAGTATTTGATCCCCTGCTGATTTTGTGCGTTTGCCCACTGACAAAGAAATTATCAGTCTATAATTTTAATGGTAGGTTTATTTGAACAGTGAGAGACAGAATAACAACAAAAGAATCCAGAAAAACGCATGTGAAAAATGTTAGAAATGGAATTGCATTATAATGAGGGAAATAAGTATTTGACCCCTCTGCAAAACATGACTTATTACTTGGTGGCAAAACCTTTGTTGGCAATCACAGAGGTCAGACGTTTCTTGTAGTTGGCCACCAGGTTAGCACACATCTCAGGAGGGATTTTGTCTCACTCCTCTTTGCAGATCTTCTCCAAGTCATTAAGGTTTCGAGGCTGACGTTTGGCAACTCGAACCTTCAGCTCCCTCCACAGATTTTCTATGGGATTAAGGTCTGGAGACTGGCTAGGCCACTCCAGGACCTTAATGTGCTTCTTCTTAAGCCACTCCTTTGTTGCCTTGGCCGTGTGTTTTGGGTAATTGTCATGCTGGAATACCCATCCACGACCCATTTTCAATGCCCTGGCTGAGAGAAGGAGGTTCTCACCCAAGATTTGACGGTACATGGCCCTGTCCATCATCCCTTTGATGCGGTGAAGTTGTCCTGTCCCCTTAGCATTAAAACACCCCCAAAGCATAATGTTTCCACCTCCATGTTTGACGGTGGGATGGTGTTCTTGGGGTCATAGGCAGCATTCCTCTTCCTCCAAACACGGCGAGTTGAGTTGATGACAAAAAGCTCCACTTTGGTCTCATCTGACCACAACACTTTCACCCAGATGTCCTCTGAATCATTCAGATGTTCATTGGCAAACTTCAGATGGGCATGTATATGTGCTTTCTTGAGCAGGGGGACCTTGCGGGAGCTGCAGGATTTCAGTCCTTCACGGTGTAGTGTTACCAATTGTTTTCTTGGTGATGGTCCCAGCTGCCTTGAGATCATTGACAAGATCCTCCCGTGTAGTTCTGGGCTGATTCCTCACCGTTCTCATGATCATTGCAACTCCACGAGGTGAGATCTTGCATGGAGCCCCAGGCCGAGGGAGATTGACAGTTCTTTTGTGTTTCTTCCATTTGCGAATAATCGCACCAACTGTTGTCACCTTCTCTCCAAGCTGCTTCGCGATGGTCTTGTAGCCCATTCCAGCCTTGTGTAGGTCTACAATCTTGTCCCTGACATCCTTGGAGCGCTCTTTGGTCTTGGCCATGGTGGAGAGTTTGGAATCTGATTGATTGATTGCTTCTTTGGACAGGTGTCTTTTATACAGGTAACAAGCTGAGATTAGGAGCACTCCCCTTTAATAGTGTGCTCCTAACCTCAGCTCGTTACCTGTATAAAAGACACCTGGGAGCCAGAAATCTTTCTGATTGAGAGGGGGTCAAATACTTATTTCCCTCATTTAAATGCAAATCCATTTATAACTTTGTTGTTGTTATTCTGTCTCTCACTTTTCAAATAAACCTACCATTAAAATTATAGACTGATCATTTCTTTGTCAGTGGGCAAACGTACAAAATCAGCAGGGGATCAAATACTTTTTTCCCTCACTGTATGTGTGTGTGTCAAAGTCACCATTATTAGTCAGTTGTACAACCGAATGCCTTCAACCGAAATGTGTCTTCCGCATTTAACCCAACCCCTCTGAATCAGAGAGGTGCGGGGGGCTGCCTTAAATCGACATCCACGTCTTCGGCGCCCGGGGAACAGTGGGTTAACTGCCTTGTTCAGGGGCAGAACTACAGATTTTTTTTTTCCTTGTCAGCTTGGGGATTCAAACTTGAAACCCTCCGGTTACAAGTCCAACGCTCTAACCACTAGGCTACCTGCCGCCCCTGTGAGTGTGTTTCGGTGTGTGCATTTGTTTCTCAGTGGATATGGGTGTATATGTCTCTCAAAGGTGTTGTGTTAGTGTTGTTGTTAACAAACTTTCCTCGGGGTTCATCAGTCGCCCCCAGAGTGTTTCTGTTGCAGAATAACTTCCTGTCGGGACGCATGGGCCTCACTTCCTGTTTCTGAAGCTGCTGAGCAACTGTTTCTGGTTCTAGCACAGTAGCACACTTTTCCCTATATAGTGTGCTACTGTCGTAGTGTGTACACGTTATTCCAATGGTCACAGAAAGAACGTTGGTAGCATCATCTGCATCTCAGTGATGTCAGAGGTCAGTCAGACAGGTTTCCCAGAGCTTCAGTTACCTGAGTTTTTTTGAAGCCTATCCAGTTCTTCAAAAGACATTTAACAGTTAACAGATATTGATGTGATGTTTAAACGACCATTCTTTTAACGGTTTCACGTGAATTCACAATGCAGAATATGGTCCTATTGCGTATGTCAACTAGGGGGGCAATGACGTTCTATCTAACACTGTCAAAGGCTGAATCTCAAACCCAACACTTATCCCCTAAGCCCTTTATCATCGAGTGGCCACTTGCTGTTGTGTTCGATAGTGATCACTCGAGTCTGAAGTTGTTTTGGCTAAAATGAGCATTGAGATGATGTGCATTCAACCTCCCAACTGCCATTTATCAATATTCCAAAATTCTAAATCCATTTGCGAGCATCGTCCCCCGCGACCTGTCTTGTGCATGACTCACTCGCTATGAAACACGGGCACTGGGGCAGACAGACACATACTCTGATAGACAGTGAGAAAGTTGTAAAAACTAAATCTCTCTACTCCTGCAGAAAACATGTGCAAGTCTATCAGTCGCCATTTCATCAGCTGGTTTAGCTTGTTGTAGCCTGCCTGCTGTTAGCTAGCTTCACTGACAAACACCAGCCTGGTCTCATAGACTAGACGTAACCAGGCCCCCGGTGTCCGGTCTGGAACGTGAAGTCTCATAGACTAGACGTAACCAGGCCCCCAGTGTCCGGTCTGGAACGTGAAGTCTCATAGACTAGACGTAACCAGGCTCCCAGTGTCCGGTCTGGAACGTGAAGTCTCATAGACTAGACGTAACCAGGCCCCCAGTGTCTGGTCTGGAGCGTGAAGTCTCATAGACTAGACGTAACCAGGCCCCCAGTCTCCGGTCTGGAGCGTGAAGTCTCATAGACTAGACGTAACCAGGCCCCCAGTGTCCGGTCTGGAACGTGAAGTCTCATAGACTAGACGTAACCAGGCCCCCAGTGTCCGGTCTGGAGCGTGAAGTCACGAGCTCTGCTGGTCGGCTACTGTGTAGCAACCTAGCGGTGCCAAAAGCCCTGGTCTGCCCTAGAAAGCCTATGTAAATTACGATTGCCAGAATGTTCAAATTATTAATTATTTGGGCCATTTGTTTGTAATGATAAAGTTCGTTCCCCACAGTGAAATATTTTCAAGTTTGCTACAATTCAAGATATTTAATTAAAGCTGCACAATGCAGAAATTCCTCTACCATTTCCTGGTTGATCATTTTTTTATAGGTCGCCTAATTTCAGCTTATGTCACATAACAAGGATGTATAGTGTTAGAGAATTATTGTAACATCTAAACCGCAGTGAAATATATTTTCCATAAAAAAATAAAGTATTTTCAGCTGTTTTTATAGCTGGTGTACAAAACTGAAAGTGAAAGACGCAAAAACTAAACTGAAGAACGGGATGCATAGAAATTGAGCACATAGAACAGATCTACCGCTTCTTAGACTTGCTTTCAATGAGAATAACAGATCTATAACACACATGTCTATGTGAATTGGCTTGGGTCGCCCAAAAAGTTACATATAGCAGCTTTAAATAGTGATCCATTCTGACAACTACATTTGTCGTCACACAGGACGACGTGCTGACACAGAAACAGTCACGGGCCGGCAGGCTACGTGGAGGTTCCCGGTTGACTTTCTCAGGCAGGATGAAAGCGACTACATCGACCATGGTTCTTTACTAGTTACGGCAACTTTTACCATGATCCTTAGCGATTTTTTTGTCTCATTCAGCCACATTCAGCAATATGCCGCTCTTCAAATGTCAAATACTTCCGGCTTCATGCGCCATCGGGAGTTTTCCATAGGAATACGTGGATGACATCAGAGCTATCACTATCTACTGGTTGTAATGTCTATGGACATAACATGTGTAGTGTACTGTAGTAACATAGGTCCCAGATTTACATTTACTATGTTACGTTTTGCTACGGTTACATAAGACAGAAGGGTACCATAACAGAAGGAGGATGGTTCGTTGGGGTGGAATCTCATCACGGCCAACTTTACCATTTGAGATAATTAGCAACTTTTCAACTACTTACTACTTTTTAACTACTTTGCAACTACTTAGCATGTTAGCTAAACCTAACACTAACCTTAACCATTTAACCTAACTCCTAACCTTAACCCCTAGCCTAGCTAATGTTAGCCACCTAGCTAATGTTAGCGTTAGCCACCTAGCTAACGTTAGCCACCTAGCTAATGTTAGCGTTAGCCACCTAGATAATGTTAGCCACCTAGCTAATGTTAGCCACCTAGCTAATGTTAGCCACCTAGCTAATGTTAGCATTAGCCACCTAGCTAACGTTAGCCACAACAAATTGGAATTCATAACATAGCATAATACTTCATTCAAATTCGTAACATATTTTACGAATTGTAATTTGTAACTTATCATATAAATTGTAGTTTGTAACATATCATATGAACTGTAATTCGTAACATATCATATGAATTCTAATTTGTAACATATCATATGAACTGTAATTCGTAGCATATCATATGAATTGTAATTTGTAACATATAATATGAATTGTAATTTGTAACATATGACATGAATTGTAATTTGTAACATATCAAATTAATTGTAATTCGTAACATATCATATGAATTGTAAATCATAACATATCATATGAATTGTAATTCGTAAATGGAAGGAGACTGATTTACATTTACTATGTTTCATCTACTCTGGAGTCCAGGTTGCAAACATTTTTAGCTAGCTAGTTAAGGATGTTGGGCACTGCACTGATAAATGGCGTGTAGCATATCACTTATTTACGATAGTTTGACAGCTTGTTGATGAAGTTGTAGACATTTTCCCAGCAGTCAGTCCTCACTTAAGCATGTTTCCAAAGCACCAATCGTCACGTTGTAGCGTTAAGACAGCTACAGCACAGCAGTAGACTCGATACTGTACTGACTCAGGGCAGAGCGGGCTGTTTGCTGCTGTCGCTTGCCTTTCTCTGCCATTTTACCCACTCAACGACGATGATGCGCAGAGCGCTTTATACCCGTGGCAAATCATTTGATTCTTTATATCCGTGGCAAATCATTTGATTCTTTATATCCGTGGCACATCATTTGATTCTTTATATCCGTGGCAAATCATTTGATTCTTTATATCCGTGGCAAATCATTTGATTCTTTATATCCGTGGCAAATAATTTGATTCTTTATATCCGTGGCAAATCATTTGATTCTTTATATCCGTGGCAAAACATTTGTTTCTTAATGTCCGTGGCAAATCATTTGATTCTTTATATCCGTGGCAAAACATTTGATTCTTAATGTCCGTGGCAAATCATTTGATTTTTTATATCTGTGGCAAAACATTTGATTCTTAATGTCAACTAGATTCAGCCGCGGGACGATTCTTCTTGAGCGGGTGGTTCGGGGGGCCTGAACATAATTACAAATAATTTGTAGACTGCAAATTGACCACAAGAAGCCCAAACAGATATCATATTTGACTAAAACATAATAATTTGAAACCTTGATTACATTTGTATACGATCACGTCTCTCTATTATGCGTGGGAATACTTGGGAACAGATTTACAAAGTTAATTTCTTGGCTGATTTCCTGGTGTCTTTTATGCCCCCCCCCTTAGATTAAAATATAGCCCACTCCTAGATATTCAGAATTATAGACGCACTAATCAGGAAGTAAGAGAAGTGCTTCCTTCTATTGTAGAGAGGCTCTATACATTTTTATGACCTATTGATGTGTCCTGTTGTGAGTATTGGGTTCCGCCCAGCTGATTAGCATGGTGGGGCAGTCCTTCAGGACAGGACACCATTATCTGTGGACTGCCAGCTCAGCTCAAAGCACTGCAGGTAGTTAATAACATCAGGGCCATTCACTGTGTGGTCCGGTTCCTCTGACCTGAAGAGAGGGAGAGGGAATGAATAGGTGAAAGGGGGAGAGAGAACGTGTGGGGAGGTGCTCTGTTTAACTGGCTCAACTACAGCTCATTCTGTCTGCCATCTCCTCTGGCATAGGCCCAAAAGACAGAGAGATTGGAGAGAGTAGATGGGGGCTGGGGAGAGATAGGGGAGAGAGAGACTTGGAGAATATAGATAATGGGTAGAGAGTTTGAGAGGGATAGAAAATTTGTAGATTTAAGGGAGTTGACAGAGCGGGGAGCCTCGAGGGAGAGAGAGCACTGTGTGTTTAAAGAATTGACTGAGCGGGGAGCCTCGAGGGAGAGAGAGCACTGTGTGTTTAAAGAATTGACTGAGCGGGGAGCCTCGAGGGAGAGAGAGCACTGTGTGTTTAAAGAATTGACTGAGCGGGGAGCCTCGAGGGAGAGTGTCACGATCTTCAGTATGGACAGACCAAGGCGCAGCGAGGCATCCAGTATACATGCTTTATTATGAAAAACGAAACTCACGTAACTGGGTAAAACAACAAAAGGTAAACGTAACGAAGATCGTGACGTAGCACAAACTAAACACAAAGCAAGCTATGTTCAAACAATAACCCACAAAACCTATACGTAAACCCCAAACATATATATGGTTCCCAATTAGAGACAACGACACACAGCTGCCTCTAATTGGGAACCATTACCCCAACATAGATATATAACACCTAGAACATAAAAAACCCTACACCAAAACCAAAACAAAACACGCCAGCCTGTCATTTCAGGCCTGGAAGTGACAGAGAGAGAGCACTGTGTGTTTAAAGAATTGACTGAGCGGGGAGCCTCGAGGGAGAGGGTCAATTGATGATGTCCTCTCTTGTGTATCTGTTGCTGCTCTCTGGGATGCTAGTCCCCTAGAGGAAGAAAGGATGGGTTGTCCCTGAGATAAAAAGGGAAACAAAGAGTAGAGGGGAAGAGGGAGGAAGAGAAGGAGAGAAAGAAGGAAGTGTCCTCTCTTTCCTTCTCTCTGTATCAGAAGAGCGAGGTTATAAAGTAAGCATCAGTCCTCAGTGAAACAAACACAGGCAGAATGATCAATTGTGTGTGTGTTTCTGTATCCAATGTGTGCTAATGTTGTATGTGTGTCTGTCATTTGGTTGTGTGTCAATGTGTGCGTGTGTGTATAATTTGGAGGGGCACAGCTGCACCCAATCTCTGATTCTCCCACACAGAGAAGCAACTCAGAGAGGGAGGGTGATAAAGACGTCCAAGCCTCTCTCTCTCTCTCTCTCTCTCTCTCTCTCTCTCTCTCTCTCTCTCTCTCTCTCTCTCTGGTCTCTCTCTCTCTCTCTCTCTCTCTGTCTGTCTGTCTGTCTGTCTGTCTCTCTATCTCGCTCGCTCTCTCTCTCACACACACACACACACACACACCTCTCCTTCAAGCTTGAGCTGGTGACACTTGCACAGTGCCGGACCAAGAATGGCCCAGCATGACCTGGCTACACACACACGTTTGTTTTACTATCCTTGTGGGGACCAAACAATTGATTCCAATTGAAAATCCTATTTTCCCTAACCAGACTTTTTGCCTGTGGGGACCGGCAAAATGTTCCCACTTGTCCATTTGTATATGTTAGTAATTTAGCAGAGGCTCCAGAGTGACATACAGGAACAGTTAGGTTAAGTTCCTTGCTCAAGAGCCCATCCACTGATTTTTTTCTCCTAGTCGGCTTGCGGATTTGAACCAGCAATCTTTCACTTACTGGCCCAACGCTCTTAACCGCTAGGTTTCCTGACACTCATTGTCCGAATTTTCCTTGTTTTACTATCCTTGTGAGGACTTCTGGTCTCCACAAAGATAGTAGAAACAAAAATACACACACACACATATGCACTCACGTACACATGCATGCACACATGTACACGTGTACACATTAACACACAAACTAACTGTATATATGCCTGAATCTCTTCCACTCCACCGAACCCTTCCCCCAACCCAACCCTGGCCCAGTCAGGCAGACACCCCTGTTCTCCTGCCTCTCCTCTCTCCCCTTCCTCCTCCCCCTGTCTCTCCTCTCTCCCCTCCCTCCTCCCCCTGTCTCTCCTCTCTCCCCTCCCTCCTCCCCGTGCCTCTCCTCTCTCCCCTTCCTCCTCCCCCTGTCTCTCCTCTCTCCCTCCCTCCTCCCCTGCCTCCCCTCTCTCCCCTTCCTCCTCCCCCCTGTCTCTCCTCTCTCCCTCCCTCCTCCCCTGTCTCTCCTCTCTCCCCTCCCTCCTCCTCCCCGTCTCTCCTCTCTCCCCTTCCTCCTCCCCCTGTCTCTCCTCTCTCCCCTCCCTCCTCCTCCCCGTCTCTCCTCTCTCCCCTCCCTCCTCCAACATCTGATCAGAAATAGTACTGTAATACTGGTTTCAGTAGCCAATAGCTACATGTAGGTTTTGATGCGACGGACTGTGAGACAATGTTTGTATGAAAACCCAGTTGTGTGTACGTCTGTTTGGATGACTGTGTGAGTATTTCAAGCTGAGGGGCTGAATGTGGTGTTGTGTGGGCTGTGTCTGCAGACAGGGAGGGATGCTAATAATGTAGCTACATCTCTACACAGACAGATCTACAGGAAGGCTAGCTCTACTCTACCCCCTGGGGAGGCAGACAGACAAGCAGAGATAAAAACACAGGGTCATTACGGGGCAGATGTGTGTGCGGGTGCATGTGTTAATGTGATAGACGGTAGCGCAACTGGACCCACAGGCAGATAACGTGTGTGTGTGTGTGTGTGTGAGTGAGTGACTATCGCACAGCTGGGCTTTCAGGCTGGCCCTGAAAGTTAACACTGATAATATAGAGTTATGCTACTGTAGCCATTAGCAGCTAGTAGTCTGTTTACTGATCGTGCTGGGTGTGCTAGTGCACATGTGTGTGTGGACATCATTCCTTGTTGCAGTTCCATGTCTCTGACCTTGAGTCTAGAGCAGGACAGACAGGCAATCTGAACCTCTCTAGCCTCTGGGACTCTTTCTCTGTGTGAGAGCGTGTGTTTGTGTGTGTGTGTGTGTGTGTGTGTGTAATACGAACTTCCTATATTCGGCTTTGGTGCAAGCGTTTTTTGTATCCCACCCTAGTGTGTCTCTGAGTGTGTAATGATCTATTCATGCCTTGTTGGTTGTCTCTGAGTGTGTGTCTATTTCTGTCTCCCTGCTTTTGTTTATGTGTTCAGTCTTAGTATATAGTCTTAGTATATAGTCTTAGTGTATATAGTCTTAGTATATAGTCTTAGTGTATATAGTCTTAGTATATAGTCTTAGTGTATATAGTCTTAGTGTATAGTCTTAGTATATATAGTCTTAGTGTATATAGTCTTAGTATATAGTCTTAGTGTATATAGTCTTAGTGTATAGTCTTAGTATATATAGTCTTAGTGTATATAGTCTTAGTATATAGTCTTAGTGTATATAGTCTTAGTATATAGTCTTAGTATATAGTCTTAGTGTATATAGTCTTAGTATATAGTCTTAGTGTATAGTCTTAGTATATAGTCTTAGTGTATAGTCTTAGTGTATATAGTCTTAGTATATAGTCTTAGTGTATATAGTCTTAGTATATAGTCTTAGTATATATAGTCTTAGTGTATAGTCTTAGTGTATAGTCTTAGTGTATATAGTCTTAGTGTATATAGTCTTAGTGTATATAGTCTTAGTGTATATAGTCTTAGTGTATAGTCTTAGTATATAGTCTTAGTGTATATAGTCTTAGTATATAGTCTTAGTATATAGTCTTAGTGTATATAGTCTTAGTGTATATAGTCTTAGTGTATAGTCTTAGTATATAGTCTTAGTATATAGTCTTAGTGTATATAGTCTTAGTATATAGTCTTAGTATATAGTCTTAGTGTATATAGTCTTAGTGTATATAGTCTTAGTATATAGTCTTAGTGTATAGTCTTAGTGTATAGTCTTAGTATATAGTCTTAGTATATAGTCTTAGTGTATATAGTCTTAGTGTATAGTCTTAGTGTATAGTCTTAGTATATAGTCTTAGTGTATAGTCTTAGTGTATATAGTCTTAGTATATAGTCTTAGTGTATATAGTCTTAGTGTATAGTCTTAGTATATATAGTCTTAGTGTATATAGTCTTAGTGTATATAGTCTTAGTATATAGTCTTAGTGTATAGTCTTAGTATATAGTCTTAGTATATAGTCTTAGTGTATATAGTCTTAGTATATAGTCTTAGTATATAGTCTTAGTGTATATAGTCTTAGTGTATAGTCTTAGTGTATAGTCTTAGTATATAGTCTTAGTGTATATAGTCTTAGTGTATATAGTCTTAGTATATAGTCTTAGTGTATATAGTCTTAGTATATAGTCTTAGTGTATAGTCTTAGTATATAGTCTTAGTGTATATAGTCTTAGTGTATATAGTCTTAGTGTATATAGTCTTAGTGTATAGTCTTAGTGTATATAGTCTTAGTGTATAGTCTTAGTATATAGTCTTAGTGTATATAGTCTTAGTGTATAGTCTTAGTGTATAGTCTTAGTATATAGTCTTAGTATATATAGTCTTAGTGTATATAGTCTTAGTATATAGTCTTAGTATATAGTCTTAGTATATATAGTCTTAGTGTATAGTCTTAGTGTATAGTCTTAGTATATAGTCTTAGTATATATAGTCTTAGTGTATATAGTCTTAGTGTATATAGTCTTAGTGTATATAGTCTTAGTGTATATAGTCTTATTATATAGTCTTAGTGTATATAGTCTTAGTGTATATAGTCTTAGTGTATAGTCTTAGTGTATATAGTCTTAGTGTATATAGTCTTAGTGTATATAGTCTTAGTATATGGTCTTAGTGTATATAGTCTTAGTGTATATAGTCTATATAGTAGTGGACTATAAAGAGCAGGCTGTATAGGGCCCTAGTGAATAGTAGTTGACTATAAAGAGTCTGTCTGTCTGCCATGTGAAATGAGCACACAGCCCTAAACTCAGTCAGTCTCCCTGTCTGTCTGTCTGTCGGTCTGTCTGCCATGTGAAATGAGGACACAGCCCTAGACTCAGACAGTCTCCCTGTCTGTCTGTCCGCCATGTGAAATGATTGTTCATTTAATGCTCATCTCTCCCTCCCCCACCTCCCACCAAATAGACAGATGAGACTGGGGGGAGGAGAGGAGGGGTGCAGAGGGAGGGTTGCAGGCAGGCAGATTGACCCAGAATCCCTGCTCTGCTGATGTGGAATGATGTTGCTTTTTGGCTCTATAGATAAGTAGATCAGGGTTGGACTACTCTAGTCTGTAGATCAGTAGATCGGGGTTGGACTACTCTAGTCTATAGATCAGTAGATCAGGGATGGACTACTCTAGTCTAGAGAACAGTAGATCAGTGATGGACTTCTCTAGTCTATAGAACAGTAGATCAGTGATGGACTACTCTAGTCTATAGAACAGTAGATCAGGGTTGGACTACTCTAGTCTAGAGAACAGTAGATCAGGGATGGACTACTCTAGTCTAGAGAACAGTAGATCAGGGATGGACTACTCTAGTATAGAGATCAGTAGCTCTCCAGGAACAGGTTTGGAGAATCCTGCGCTACTGGAATAGAGCTGTGATCTGAATGACTTCCATTCACTGGATGGTGCTGCTGCTTGGTTTAATGAGGTCAGAGTGAATATAGATTAAGGTGTATACACAGATTTCCTGGTTTCTATATGATGTGATGACTTGGACATATGTCAGTCTAAACAGTGCTGTTAGCAGGTAGTCAATCTGGGTAATTTACACATCAAATTAATTTTCATTTACTTAGAGAGAGAAGGGAAGAGTGCAGAGATAATGCAAACGAGAGCGACAGAGAGAGGGAGTAAAACGATATCCTCCTTTGTGATTCCATCTCTTCTCTTTTAGAAATAGAGAGAGAGAGCGAGAGAGTGGGAGGAAGGGAGAGAGAGAGAGTGAGAGGGAGGGAGGGAGAGAAAGAGAGAGAGAGAGTGGGAGAGAGGGAGGGAGGGAGAGGGAGGGAGGCAGAGAGAGAGAGAGAGAGAGAGAGAGAGAGAGAGAGAGAGAGAGAGATAAAACAGCCACACCTTTCCCTCCCATCCTCCTTACATGTTTTCCAGACTTGGTGCACCGGTACCACTTGCCGTGCGCTAGCAGAGAGAACAGTCTATGACTTGGGTGGCTGGAGGCTTTTTAGGGCCTTTCTCTGACACCGCCTGGTATACAGGTCCTGGAGGGCAGGAAGCTTCTGAGGGCCCAGATGCCGAATCTTTTCAGCCTGCTGGTGGGGGGGAGGTGTCGTCGGGCCTTCTTCGTGACTGTGTTGGTGTGTGAGAACCATGATAATTCTATAGTGATGTGGATGAGGTCGTGCTCGGCCCTCCGTTTGATGTAAACCATGATCAGCTCCTTTGTCTTGCTGATGTTGAGGGAGGTCTCTGACCACACTGCCAGGTCTCTGACCACACTGCCAGGTCTCTGACCTCCTCCCTATAGGCTGTGCCATCGTTGTTGGTTATCAGGCCAATCCCTTTTGCGTTGTTACCAACTTAATGATGGTTTTAGAGTTGTGCGCGGGCACACAGTCGTGGATGAATAGGGGGTACAGGAGGGGACTAAGCACGCACCCCTGAGGGTCAACATGGCGGATGTGTTGTTCCCTACCTTCACCACCTGAGGACGGCCCGTCAGGAAGACCAGGATCCAGTTGCAGAGGGAGGTGTCCGTCTGGCCCTGTGGCCTTGTGAATGTTAACCCGTTTTTTAACCCCATCAGGTTGATGTCCGCGCCCCCGCGGAAATCAAATTAGCATAATAAAGACATCCCCATAAAGATCTTTCAGTTTAAGCTGAGATATCCACAGCATCCAGTTATATAACACTTCCGCATCTGCGGTGAAAGGTGACAGAGCTAGAGCGGTGTCTGTCAGACCATGAGACATCTCGAAGATCGGTCTTCTCACAAAATCATCTGTAGTGTCCTGAACGATTTGGCCTACAAACTATTATGACCTCTCTATGGAAAGATGAGAATCTCACGAACATGATGCTGTTGCACATTTTGCTCTACCACAAGCATCTCGTCTGAAGTCGGTACTGCCGATCTGCCGATCTTCTGTTTGTAGCTTCCCAACAGTTTAGGCTACACACTAATATGACCCCTGGAAAGGTGAGACTCTCATGAACACGTACATTGTTTTGCTCTAGGACGCCCACAGGCCTCACAAGTCTCGTCTGAAGGTGCCCCGGTACCAGTTGAAAAAATGTATGGAAGTATACTGTATATGGAGACTGTTTAGTGCCCAAATAAGGGTTTAAATACATGTAAAAAAAAAGATATATATATATTGTTTCCTGATCTTTCTTATATCTCATATAGAAGAGACACTTCATAACACACTTCTTTAGATGTTTTTGGGGAGGGTGTGACTATCTGTTGTTCCTGAATCTGTAATTCAATACGTTTGTATGTGCTAATAGCAGTAAGGCCAAATAAAATATTCTAACCTTCTAACTATCCCAAAGTCGCGGACCAAGAGGCATGGAGAGGCATTATTTTAGTGACTATGCCCCCAGCCTCTGGAACAGCCTGCCAGAGAACCTGTGGGGGGCCAAGAGGCATGGAGGCAGCCTTTAGTTATTATGCCCCCAGCCTCTCGAACAGCCTGCCAGAGAACCTAACAGGGCCAGTCAAACACATGAGCAGCGCCAATCGCTAAGCTGAAGCAGGCCTCAGGGTATGGGACTGGGTTATAGTTTGGTGGGTACGAGAGTGGCGCAGTGTGTGTATGTGTGGTTTGTGGTGTGTAGTGTGTGGTGTTTTTTTTATTATTTCACCTTTATTTAACCAGGTAGACCAGTTGAGAACAAGTTCTCATTTACAACTGCGACCTGGCCAAGATAAAGCAAAGCAGTGCGACACAAACAAAAACACTGTCAGGTCGGTGTTTGTAGCTGGTGCATAAAGTCAGGCGCAGGAGAGCAGAGATGAGTGAACAATGTAGTTTACTGAGAAAGCACAAAGTGAACAATATACAACCATGCCCAAAATAACGGTACTCAAAGACCATGAGCGAAAATACCAGCCGGAAAGGTACCGACAAATAACAATGAACAAACACGCACAAAAACATGGGGGAACCAGAGGGTTAAATACATGAACAAGTAATTGGAAATGAAAACCAGGTGTGTGGAAACCAAAGACAAAACAAATGGAAAATGAAAAGTGGATTGGCGATGGATAGAAGACCGGCGACTTCGACCGCCGAATGCCGCCCGAACAAGGAGGGGAACCGACTTCGGCGGAAGTCGTGACAGTACCCCCTTGACGCGGCTCCAGCGGCGCGCGCCAACACCGGCCTTAGGGACGACCAGGAGGGCGAGACGCAGAGCGATCCAGAGCATCGACGGGTCCAACACGTACTCGACCGGCACCCAGCATCTCTCCTCCCCTCCACGAGGTACTGAAGGCCCCTCGCCCGACGCCTGGAGTCCAGAATGGACCGAACTGAATACGCCGGGGCCCCCTTAATGTCCAGAGGGAGCATAGGAGCCTCCCGCACCTCAGACTCCTGGAGTGGACCAGCCACCACCGGCCTGAGGAGAGACACATGGAACAAGGTTTTAATACAGTAATCGGAGGGAAGCTGTAACCTATAACAAACCTCGTTCACTCTCCTCAGGACTTTAAATGGTCCCACAAACCGCGGACCCAGCTTCCGGAAGGGCAGGCGGAGGGGCAGGTTTCGGGTCGAGAGCCAGACCCGGTCCCCCGGTGCAAACACCGGGACCTCACTGAGGTGACGGTCTGCGCTGGTTTTCTGGCGCATCACGGCCCACTGAAGGTGAACATGAGTGGCGTCCCATGTCTCCTCTGCGTGCCTAAACCAGTCATCCACCGCAGGAGCCTCGATCTGGCTCTGATGCCAAGGTGCCAGAACCGGCTGGTACCCCAGTACGCACTGGAAGGGGGAGAGGTTAGTGGAGGAGTGGCGGAGCGAGTTCTGGGCCATCTCTGCCCAGGGCACGAACGCCGCCCACTCCCCCGGCCGGTCCTGGCAATAAGACCTCAGAAACCTACCCACATCCTCTTTCACTCTCTCCACCTGCCCGTTACTCTCGGGGTGAAAACCCGAGGTAAGGCTGACCGAGACCCCCAGATGTTCCATGAAAGCCCTCCAGACCCTCGACGTGAACTGGGGACTTCGATCAGACACTATGTCCTCAGGCACCCCGTAGTGCCGGAAGACGTCTGTACATAGGGCCTCTGCAGTTTGTAGGGCCGTAGACAGACCGGGCAAAGGGAGGAGACGACAGGATTTAGAAAATCGATCCACAACGACCAGGATTGTGGTGTTATCCTGTGAGGGAGGAAGATCGGTTATGAAATCCACCGACAGGTGCGACCACGGCCGTTGTGGAACGGGTAAGGGTTGTAACTTCCCTCTGGGCAGGTGCCTAGGAGGCTTACACTGGGCGCACCTGGGGGCGGCAGGGTAGCCTAGTGGTTAGAGCGTTGGACTTGTAACCGAAGTTCAAATTCCCGAGCTGACAAGGTAAAAATCTGTTGTTCTGCCCCTGAACAAGGCAGTTAACACACTGTTCCCCGGGCACTGAAGACGTGGATGTCTATTAAAGGCAGCCCCCCGCACCTCTCTGATTCAGAGGGGTTGGGTTAAATGCGGAAGACACATTTCGGTTGAAGGCATTCGGTTGTACAACTGACTAATAATGGTGACTTTGACCTTGAGCAGGAGGAAACATAAACCCTCACGTCCTTAGCTAAAGTGGGCCACCAGTACTTCCCACTAAGACAGCGTACCGTCCGACCGATGCCCGGATGACCAGAGGAGGGTAACGTGTGTGCCCAATAGATCAAACGGTCGCGGACAGCAGACGTAACGTACAGATGCCCAGCTGGACACTGGATGGAAGTGGGCTCTGCACGTAGCGCCTGCTCGATGTCCGCGTCCAGCTCCCACACTACCGGTGCCACCAGGCAGGAGGCCGGGAGTATGGGGGTGTGATCCATATGCCGCTCCTCTGTGTCATACATCTGGGACAGTGCGTCTGCCTTCACGTTCTGGGAACCTGGTCTGTAAGACAGGGTGAAAACAAAACGGGTAAAAAACATGGCCCACCTTGCCTGGCGAGGGTTCAGTCTCCTCGCCGCCCGGATGTACTCCAGATTGCGTTGGTCAGTCCAGATGAGAAAAGGGTGTTTAGCCCCCTCAAGCCAATGTCTCCACGCCTTCAAAGCCTTGACGACAGCCAACAACTCCCGGTCATAGTTTTGCTCCGCCGGGCTGAGCTTCTTCGAGAAGAAAGCACAGGGGCGGAGCTTTGGTGGCGTACCCGAGCGCAGCGAGAGCACAGCTCCTGTCCCAGCCTCGGACGCGTCCACCTCCACTATGAACGCTAAAGAGGGATCCGGATGAGCCAGCACGGGAGCCGAGGTAAACAGAGCCCTCAGGTGACCAAACGCCCTGTCCACCTCAGCCGACCACTGCAAACGCACCGCCTTTAGCGGTGAGGTAATGGGAGCCGCTACATGACCAAAACCCCGGATAAACCTCCGGTAGTAGTTGGCAAACCCTAGAAACCGCTGCACCTCCTTTACCGTGGTGGGAGTTGGCCAACTACGCACGGCTAAAATGTGGTCACTCTCCATCTCCACCCCTGAAGTGGAAATGCGGTACCCTAGGAAGGAGATGGACTGCTGAAAGAACAGACATTTCTCCGCCTTGACGTACAGGTCATGCTCCAACAGTCGACCAAGCACCTTGCGCACCAGGGACACATGCTCGGCGCGTGTAGCGGAGTATATCAGAATGTCATCAATATACACCACTATACCTTGCCCGTGCAGATCCCTGAAAATGTTATCTACAAAGGCCTGGAAAACTGATGGAGCATTCATCAACCCGTACGGCATGACAAGGTACTCATAGTGCCCTGAGGTGGTACTGAAAGCTGTCTTCCACTCTTCTCCCTCCCGGATACGCACCAGGTTGTAAGCTCTCCTGAGATCCAATTTGGTGAAGAAGTGCGCCTTGTGCATTGACTCAATCACACTGGCTATGAGAGGTAGCGGGTAACTGTACCTCACAGTGATTTGGTTTATACCTCGATAGTCAATACCCGGGCGCAGAGCTCCATCTTTCTTCTTCACAAAAAAGAAACTCGAGGAGGCAGGTGAAGTGGAGGGCCGAATGTACCCCTGCCCCAGGGATTCGGAGACGTATGTTTCCATAGAGCCATTTCCTCCTGCGACAAGGGATACATGTGACTCCTGGGAAGTGCTGCGTCTACCAGGAGGTTTATCGCACAACCCCCCCGTCGATGGGGTGGTAATTGAGTCGCCTTCTTCTTACAGAAGGTGAGAGCCAAATCGGCATATTCGGAGGGAATGCGCATGGTGGAGACCTGGTCTGGACTTTCCACCGTAGTAGCACCAACGTAAACTCCTAAACACCTCCCCGAGCACTCTTGTGACCACCCTGTGAGAGCCCTGCGTTGCCACAAAATATTGGGGTCATGACAAGCCAACCAGGGTAGGCCCAGCACCACGGGAAACACAGGAGAATCAATAAGGAAAAGACTGATTCTCTCCTTGTGACCCTCCTGTGTCACCATGCCCAGTGGAGCGGTGGCCTCCCTAATTAACCCTGACCCTAATGGTCGACTATCTAGGGCGTGAACTGGGAAGGGCATATCCACTGGAACAATGTGGATCCCTAAACTATGGGCAAATGATCTGTCAATGAAACTCAGGAAAATGTATGTACAAAAACATGTGTGCAACAGAGGACTCTGGGTGAGCATAGTGCCGACTCACCTGGGGTGACGCGAGAGTGCCCTGCCTGCTGCCTCGACTCCCAGAGGAACCTTCCCAGCACCGACAGGCAGTGTGCCCTCCGGAAGTCCAAAGCGAACTCCTGTGCACTCCTCGTCCCCTGCCTCAGGTGGATGAGACGTTCACCCATCGCTCTACCCTCAGGTGGGTGGTCGAAAACTGCCCGGAAGCGGTGGGTGCACTCCTCGAAGTGGTCCAGCTTCTCCTTCTCCCCACATGGCGTTGGCCCACTCCAGGGCTTTCCCTGATAGGCAGGAGACGAGGGCGGACACCCTCTCACGGTCCGAAGGAGCCGGGTGGACGGTTGCCAGGTAGAGCTCCAGCTGTAGTATGAACCCCTGACAACCTGCAGCCTTCCCATCATACTCCCTAGGAAGGGCAAGACGAATCCCACTGGGACCGGGTGAAGGCGGGGTGAGTAGTGGTGTACTTAGTTGTGCTGGTTGAGGCGCTGGAGGAACTCCTCTTCTCTCCCAGCAATACAAGCTCTGTAGAACGCGGTCCATGGCGGTGCCGAGATGTTGTAGCATAACCGTGTGCTGCTGGACCTGCTCCTCTACCACTATTACAGAGGCATCTGCTCCTGCTGACTCCATCTGCTCCTGCTGACTCCATCTGCTCCTGCTGACTCCATCTGCTCCTGCTGACTCCATATGTGTGGGGCGTGTTTCTGTCAGGTCGGTGTTTGTATCTGGTGCATAAAGTCAGGCGCAGGAGAGCAGAGATGAGTGAACAACGTAGTTTACTGAGAAAGCACAAAGTAAACAATATACCACCATGGGCGAAAATACCAGCCGGAAAGGTACCGACAAATAACAATGAACAAACACGCACAAAAACATGGGGGAACCACAGGGTTAAATACACAAACAAGTAATTGGAAATGAAAACCAGGTGTGTGGAAACCAAAGACAAAACAAATGGAAAATGAAAAGTGGATCAGCGATGGCTAGAAGACCGTCGACTTCGACCGCGACTTCGACCGCCGAATGCCGCCCGAACAAGGAGGGACAAACACAGAGTTACACATGGAATAAACAAGCGTACAGTCAATAACACAATAGAAAAAAAAGAAAGTATACTGTATATACAGTGTGTGCAAATGGCATGAGGAGATAAGGCAATAAATAGGCCATAGTAGCGAAGTAATTACAATTTAGCAAATTAACACTGTAGTGATAGATGTGCAGATGATGATGTGCAAGTAGAATGAGCGTGTGTATGTAGTGTATTTGGTGTGTGGAGTGTTTGGTGTGTGGTGTGTGTGTGTGTGGTGTGTGCAAGTAAATAAACACTTTCTGTATATTTATTTACCTCCATTTAATCAGAGCCATGATGAGTGGAGTCAGTCTGCCTATGGAACAGCACAGAATATAACACTAAAACACAGTTCTGATAATATGGAAGTGAACATAAAGTTGTAATGTGAAAGAGAAGAGAAGTCCCTAGTAGAAAGGTTGTGACGACAGAACAATCCTCCCGAGCTCCATCCTTCTATCCTAACCTTCCCTTCCGTTTCAATGTCTGGGAAAAATGAGGCTGGATCGACATCATAGTGACTCCAGAATAATGACCTACAGTGCATTCGGAAAGTATTCAGACCCCTATACTTTTTCCATTTTTTTTTTTTTACCTTACAGCCATATTCTAAAATGAATTCAATAAAAAAATGTCCTCATCAATCTACACACAATACCCCATAATGACATCACAATACCCCATCATGACATCACAATACCCCATCATGACATCACAATACCCCATAATGACAAAGCGAAAACAGTTTTCTTTTTGTATTTAATTTAAGCAAATTTATTATAAATAAAAAACTGAAATACCTTGTTTACATAAGTGTTCAGACCTTTTGCTATGAGACTTGAAATTGAGCTCAGGTGGATCCTGTTTCCATTGATCGTCCTTGATATGTTTCTACAACTTGATTGGAGTTCACCTGTGGTATATTCAATTGATTGGACATGATTTGGAAAGGCTGCATGTCAGAGCATGTCAGAGCAACAACCAAGCCATGAGGTCGAAGGAATTGTACGTTGAGATCCGAGAAAGGATTGTGTCAAGGCACAGATCTGGGGAAGGGTACCAAAACAATTCTTCCGCATTGAAGGTCCCCAAGAACACAGAGGCCTCCATCATTCTTAAATGGAGGAAGTTTAGAACCATCAAGACTCTTCCTAGAGCTGCGCAATCTTCCAAACTGCGCAATCGGGGGAGAAGGGCCTTGGTCAGGGAGGTGACCAATGGTCACTCTGACAGAGCTCCCTAGTTCCTCTGTGGCGATGGGAGAACCTTCCAGAAGGACAATCATCTCTGCAGCACTCCACCAATTAGGCCTTCATGGTAGAGTGGCCAGACGGAAGCCACTCTTCAGTAAAAGGCACATGACAGCCCACTTGGAGTTTGACAAAAGGCACCTAAAGGAATCTCAGACCATGAGAAACAATATTCTCTGGTCTGATGAAACCAAGATTGAACTCTTTGGCCTGAATGCCAAGCGTCACGTCTGGAGGAAACCTGGCACCATCACTACGGTGAAGTATGGTGGAGGCAGCATCATGTTGTGGGGGTGTTTTCAGTGGCAGGGACTGGAAGACTAGTCAGGATCGAGGGAAAGATAAACGGATCAAAGTACAGAGAGATCCTTGATAAAAACTTGCTCCAGAGTGCTCAGGACCTCAGACTGTGGCGAAGGTTCACCTTCCAACAGGACAACGACCCTAAGCACACAGCCAAGACAACGTAGGAGTGGTTTGGGGACAAGTTACTGAATGTCCTTGAGTGGCCCAGCCAAAGCCCGGACTTGAACCTGATCGAACATCTCTGGAGAGACCTGAAAATGGCTGTGCAGCACCCATCCAACCTGACAGAGTTTGAGAGGATCTGCAGAGAATAATGCATGTGTGCCAAGTTTGTAGCATCATACCCAAGAAGACTCGAGGCTGTAATCGCTGCCAAAGCTGCTTCAACAAAGTACTGAGTAAAGGGTCTGAATTATTATGTAAATGCAATATTTCAGTTTGATATTTTTTATAAATGTGCAAAAATGTATAGAAACCTGTTTTTGCTTTGTCATTATGGGGTATTGTGTGTAGATTGACGAGGGAAATTAATATATATATATATATATATATATATATATATATATATATATATATATATATATATTTTAGAATAAGACTAACAAAATGTGGAACAAGTCAAGGGGTCTGAATACTTTCCAAATGCACTGACAGAGTAAAAGAAGAATACAAATATACAAAATAAAACTATTACAAAACATCCATCCTGTATGCAATAAGGCACTAAAGTAATACTGCAAAACAACACAGCAAAGGAATACACTTCTTGGCCTAAATGCAAAGCCTTATGTTTGGGGCAAATCCAACACATCACTGAGTAACTGCCTCTTTATTTTCAGGCATGGTGGTGGCTGCATCATGGTATGGATATGCTTGGCAGTTTTTCAGGATAAATTTAAACAAGATTGAGCACAGGCAAAATCCTAGAGGAAAACCTGGTTAAGTCTGCTTTACACCAGACACTGGTAGAGGAATTCACCTTTCAGCAGGACAATAACACACGGCCAAATCTACACTGGAGTTGCTTACCAAGAAGACAGTGAATATTCCTGAATTCCCAAATTACGGTTTTAACTTAAATCTGCTTGACAATCTATGGCAAGACTTTAACATTGTTGTCTAGCCATGATCCCCATCCCCAACACCTTGACAGAGCTTGAAGAATTTTGAAAAGAAGAATGGGCAAATATTTCACAATCCAGGTGTGCAAAGCTTTTAGAGATCTACCCAAAAGAATCACAGCTGTAATTGCTGCCAAAGGTGATTCTATTTATTTTTCATTAATCTTTAAAAAAATATATATAATATTTCTTCCACTTTGACATTACAGAGTATTTTGTATAAATTGTTGACAATAAATGACAATTAAATACATGTTTAGCCCACTTTGTAACACAATAAAATGTGAAGAAATCCAAGGGGGGTGAATACTTCTGATACCCAATGTGTCTGTCCCCTGTCCCCCTGTTTTGTATCTCTCTGTGTACCCCCTCTACAGTACCCCTTCACCTGTCCCCTGCCCCCCATTTTACCTCCACCTGTCCCCCTTAACTGTCCTGTTACCCTTCAACCCTGACCCCCTTTCTCTTGATCCCCCGTATCTGTGCTGTGCTCCTGTCCTCCATCCACCTCAAAGTCAAAGTCAAAGTCACCATTATTAGTCAGTTGTACAACTGAATGCCTTCAACTGAAATGTGTCTGCCGCATTTAACCCAACCCCTCTGAATCAGAGAGGTGCGGGGGGCTGCCTTAATCGACATCCACGTCTTCGGCGCCCGGGGAACAGTGGGTTAACTGCGTTGTTCAGGGGCAGAACAACAGATTTTTACCTTGTCAGCTCGGGAATTTGAACTTGCAACCCTCCGGTTAGGGGGTGAGGGGGTGAGGGAAAGGGAGAGAGAGAGAGAGTGAGAGAGAGAGGGGATGAGGGAGAGAAGGGTGGTGGTTGAGGGAGAGAGAGGTGTGAGGGAGAGAGAGAAAGCGAAAGAGAGAATGGGGAGAGGGAGAGAGAGAGTGCGGTAAGGGTGAACGAGAGAGTTAGCGAGACAGAGACAGAGATAGAGACAAAAGGTTCAAAGAGCTTTTATCGAGTGCATAGTAGAATTTCTAAGTAGACTATAGAGTAGTCTATCATATCAGCTGAGGCAAAGCAGTTTCACAGACAGAGGATTCCATGTTCGCTGCTATCATCCCATGTCTTCTCTTTGTGTTGTTTGATAACATGCGGTGTACAGTTTAACTCAGGCCAACGTAGTTTAAACAGTGTAAAGGGCTAGGGGCGTCCCTCTACAGAAAACAGTACTGTAGAGGAAGCTGGTTAGAATAACAGAACTGTAGCTATTCATGACCGAGGACCACCTGTAAACCCTGGCTATTATTAGCCTGTAGAACTCAAAGAATAGAACACCACAGAAGAGAATAGAATGGAGCTGATTTAACAGAATGGTTTCGATTCCGTCGGGTGTAATATTCTGTTGATTCTTTGTATAATAATGTTCTACTGGGAATAGTAAAGGAACCGCCCATAAAAAAAACAGACGAGAAATATGAAGAACATACTATATACAGGGTCAGTTTCAGTTCCATATTTTTTACATTTGTAGGGATACTAGAGTGATGGGAAGTAGATATGTAAAGGGGTAAGGTGGCTAGGTAACAGAATATAAGATAAACAGAGTAGCAGCAGCTTGTATGTGAGTGGGTGTGCGGATGTGTAGAGTCAGTATAAATGTATGTGCATATTATGTGTGAGTGAGCAGATGATGGAGTGTGTGTGTGTGTGAGTATGTAGGGTCCTGTGAGTGTGTAGGGCCATGTGAGTGTGTAGGGCCATGTGAGTGTGTAGGGCCATGTGAGTAATCAATAAAGTTACAAGGTCAACTCAAGACAGTCCATGTAATCATTTTGTCAGCTATTTATCAGTCTTATGGCTTGGGGATAGAAGCTGTTCAGGAGCCTGTTGGTGTCAGACTTGATGCACCAGTACCACTTGCCCTGCGGAAGCAGAGAGAACAGTCTATGGCTTGGGTGGTTGGAGTCTTTGATGATTTTTCAGGCCGTCCTTCCATACCGCCTGATATAAATGTCCTGGGCTGTCCACACCATCCTCTGTAGCACCAGGAGATCGAGGGCGGTGCTGTTGCCATACCAAGCAGTGATGCAGCCAGTCAAAATGCTCTCAGTGGTACAACTGTAGAACTTTTTCAGGATTTGAGGGCCCATGACAAACATTTTCAACCTCCTGAGGGGATCACGGCTTCCTCACGACTGTGCGCGTATTTGGACAATTTTAAGTCATTAGTGCTTTGGACACCAAGGAACTTGAAGCTCTCGACTTGCTCCACTACAATAACGTCGATGTGGATGGGGGCGTGCCCTCTTTCTCCTAATTTCCTGTATTCCACGTTCAGCTCCTTGGTCTTACTGACGTTGAGGGAGAGGTTGTTGTCCAGGCAGGGTCTAGGGTGTCTGGGATGTATTCCACGTTCAGCTCCTTGGTCTTACTGACGTTGAGGGAGAGGTTGTTGTCCAGGCAGGGTCTAGGGTGTCTGGGATGGTGCAGTTCATGTGTCCATAACCAGCCACTCAAAGCACTTCCTGATGACAGATGTGAGTACTACAGGGTGTTAGTCATTGTGGCGTGAAGCCTTACAGTTCTTGGGGACAGGAATCATGGTCTTGGGCCTGGTCTTGGAGAAGCACTATATCCTTCGCTTCAGACTCATTAAAGAAAGAATATTTGTTCAGTTCGAGGTGAATGATCGCTGTTCTGATGTCCAGAAGCTCCGTTCGGTCATGTGAGACGGTAGCAGCAACATTATGTACAAAATAAATTACAAACAATGCAAAACAACACATAAAATAGCTCAGTTGGTTAGGAGCCCGTAAAACGGCAGCCATCCCCTCTGCCGCCATTATGATCTGTTCTAACCCCGTTCATACTGAAATGCCTGAGTGATTAAGTTATTGACTGGTGTCTGTGAATCAACTCTACCTCTCATGCATGGTGTTTTTGGTGTCAGTTCAGATGAATGAATATGATGGAGCAACACAGTCAGATTAGAGAGAGGAAGCAGAGAGTTGGATTGACATGTGTGTCAGGTTAGGTAATCAAGCTTCCTCCTCTCAGCACGCGTGGTTTTCTGATAGTACCTTGGTGTTTGTGGTACATTGGTATTACCTGACTCTGTGTTGATGTATTGCTGCTATCAGACTGGCTGATTAGGCCATAGGTCTGGGTTATAGGAGACACAGGGACAGGAGACACAGGGAGACACAGGGACTGTCTCTCTCACTCTCTCTCTCTCTCTCCCTCTCTGTCTCTCCTCTCTCTCTCTCTCTCTCTCTCTTTGATAAACTCCCATATCTACTGGGTGAAATACTACAGTGTGCCATCACAGCAGCAAGATTTGTGACATGTTGCCACAAGAAAAGGGCAACCAGTGAAGAACAAACACCATTGTAAATACAACCCATATTTATGGTTATTTTTTATCCCTTTTTGTACTTTAACCACTTGTACATTGTTACATCACTGTATATATACATAATATGACATTTGTAATGGAACCCTTTCCTCTTCTCCTCCCCCCTACTCCCTCTCCTCTTCTCCTCTCCCTCGCATTCTCTTACCCTCTCTCTCTCTGTCTCTCTCTCTCTCTCTCTCTCTCTCTCTCTCTCGTTCTCTCTCGTTCTCACTCACTCACTCACTCACTCACTCACTCACTCACTCACACGCAGTTCTGCCTGGCTGCTTGAAGTCTACTACCTATCCGTATGTGTTGTGTGGGTCTGTGTGAGTAGGAGGGGTGTCTCTCTCAATTTTAGATTTTGTCTGATGCAGGCTCTCGGCCTGCCACAAGGAAGTAAAGCCCCACCGGCCAAACACTCCCCTAACCCGGACGACGCTGGGCCAACCCGGGTCTGTAGTAATACCTAGCACTATGATGCAGTGCCATAGGCCGCTGCTCTGCTTTAGAAGGATATGAGAGAGGGCTAGGGAGAGATGGAAAGAGAGAGGGATAGGGAGAGAGAGATAGGGAGAGATGGAAAGAGAGAGGGATAGGGAGAGAGGGATAGGGAGAGAGAGATAGAGAGAGGGATAAGGAGAGAGAGATAGGGAGAGAGAGATAGGGAGAGATGGAAAGAGAGAGGGATAGGGAGAGAGAGAGATATAGAGAGGGATAGGGAGAGAGAGGGATAGGGAGAGATGGAAAGAGAGGGATAGGGAGAGATGGAAAGAGAGAGGGATAGGGAGAGAGGGATAGGGAGAGAGAAATAGGGAGAGATGGAAAGAGAGAGGGATAGGGAGAGAGAAATAGGGAGAGATGGAAAGAGAGAGGGATAGGGAGAGAGGGATAGGGAGAGAGGAATAGGGAGAGAGAGAGGGAAAGAGAGGGATAGGGAGAGATAAAAAGAGAAGGATAGAGGAAAAGAGAGAGAGAGAGGAAAAGAGAAATTGGGTTGTGAAAGTGATTTTTATTAAAATGTGGAAAATTAAAATGTATTTATTCAGGGACACACTGCTAGGGCTGGGGCTAGGGCTGGGGCTAGGGCTAGGGCTGGGGCTGGGGCTAAGGCTGGGGCTGGGGCTGGGGCTGGGGCTAGGGCTGGGGCTGGGGCTAGGGCTGGGGCTAGGGCTGGGGCTAGGGCTGGGTCTGGGGCTAGGGCTAGGGCTGGGGCTGGGGCTGGGGCTGGCTTGTCTGCCTTTTATTGCCATTCACCTCTCCTCATCTCATTGAAGTCATTTCCTTTGGCTCTGTACAAAGGACAATGATGTGTGTTTGTCTTTGGTGTTTGTCTGTCAGTGTGTCGGGAAGTAAGGACCATTCAATATACTGTAGATACAATATGCTATCTGACTAACTGCCTTCATGATTGTTCAGTGTTAACAGGTTGACAATAGAAGCTACACTCTTTAGAAAAAGGGTTCCAAAAAGGTTAGACTGTCCCCACAGGAGAACCCCTTTTGGTTCCAGGTAGAACTCTTTTGGGTTCCATGTAGAACCCTCTGTGGAAAGTGTTCTACATGGAACCCGAAGGGTTCTACCTGGAACCAAAAAGGGTTATCCTGTGGGGACAGTCAAATAACCCTTTTGGAACCCTTTTTTAGGTTCTAGATTATCAGGGGATTCAACACCAATGCTGACCTCATATACCAGTGTACACAGACTGATATTGACTTAAAGAGATTGTCCAGTTGACTTGTGTTAGCATAATGTAAGGCCTAGGGGAGGAGGAGAGGGGAGGGGAGGAGAAGAGGAGAGGGAGTAGTGGGGGAGGAGAAGAGGAAAGGGAGGAAGGGGGGAAGAATAGGAGAGGGTGTAGTGGGGGATAAAAAATAAACAGTAAAACATTACACTCACAAAAGTTCCAAAAGAATAAAGACATTACAAATGTCATTATGTATATATACAGTGATGTAACAATGTACAAGTGGTTAAAGTACAAAAAGGGATAAAAAATAACCATAAATATGGGTTGTATTTACAATGGTGTTTGTTCTTCACTGGTTGCCCTTTTCTTGTGGCAACATGTCACACATCTTGCTGCTGTGATGGCACACTGTAGTATTTCACCCAGTAGATATGGGAGTTTATCAAAATCGGGTTTGTTTTCGAATTCTTTGTGGATCTGTGTAATCTGAGGGAAATATGGGTCTCTAATATGGTCATACATTTGGCAGGAGGTTAGGAAGTGCAGCTCAGTTTCCACCTCATTTTGTGGGAGGTGTGCACATAGCCTGTCTTCTCTTGAGAGCCAGGTCTGCCTACAACAACCTTTCTCAATAGCAAGGCTATGCTCACTGAGTCTGTACATAGTCAAAGCTTTCCTTAATTTTCGGTCAGTCACAGTGGTCAGGTATTCTGCCACTGTGTACTCTCTGTTTAGGACCAAATAGCATTCTAGTTTGTTCTGTTTTTCTGTTAATTCTTTCCAATGTGTTAAGTAATTATCTTTTTTGTTTTCTCATGATTTGGTTGGGTCCAATTGTGTTGCTGTCCTGGGGCTTTGTGGGGTCTGTATGTGAACAGAGCCCCAGGACCAGCTTGCTTAGGGGGCTCTTCTTCCACGTTAATTTCTCTGTAGGTGATGGCTTTGTTATGGAAGGTTTGGGAATCGCTTCCTTTTAGGTGTTTGTAGAATTTAACGGCTCTTTTCTGGATTTTGATAATTAGCGGGTTGCGGCGGCCTAATTCTGCTCTGCATGCATTATTTGGTGTTTTACGCTGTACATGGAGGATATTTTTGCATAATTCTGCATGCAGAGTCTCAATTTGGTGTTTGTCCCATTTTGTGAATTCTTGGTTGGTGAGTGGACCCCAGACCTCGCAACCATAAAGGGCAATGGGTTCTATAACTGATTCAAGTATTTTTAGCCAGATCCTAATTGGTATGTCAAATTTTATGTTCCTTTTGATGGCATAGAAGACCCTTCTTGCCTTTTCTCTCAGATCGTTCACAGCTTTGTGGATGTTACCTGTGGAGCTGATGTTTAGGCCGAGGTATGTATCATTTTTTGTGTGCTCTAGGGCGGCAACGGTGTCAAGATGGAATTTGTATTTGTGGTCCTGGTGTCTGGACCATTTTTTGGAACACCATTATTTTGGTCTTACTGAGATTTACTTTCAGGGCCCAGGTCTGGCAGAATCTGTGCAGAATATCTAGGTGCTGCTGTAGGCCCTCCTTGGTTGGTGACAGAAGCACCATATCATCAGCAAACAGTATATATTTAACTTCAGATTCTAGTAGGGTGAGGCCGGGTGCTGCAGACCGTTCTAGTGCCCTCGCCAATTTGTTGATATATATGTTGAAGAGGGTGGGGCTTAAGCTGCATCCCTGTCTCACCCCACGGCACTGTGGAAAGAAATGTGTGTGTTTTTTGCCAATTTAACAGCAGACGTGTTGTTTGTGTACATGTATTTTATAATGTTTTTCCCCCAACACCACTTTCCATTCATTTGTATAGCAGACCCTCATGCCAAATGACAACCCTTATTACTGCTATCATTAATACACAATGTGGAGGGACACACATGTCTTACAGTTGCCTTTTATACAGTGGACCAGAAGTGTTACTGACTGAACATTCTGAGCCACAATGGTGAGAGGAAGACCACATGGTTCTTAGTTGCACTCCTAGTCCCTTCTAAACAAAGCGGGAGTTAAGTAACTGTCTGAGCATTCTGACACGGTTGCACTAATAGTCCCTATGCCTCATGATAGGAGAATCCCTTCACAGACAGTGTGTGTTTAGATAACACTGATAGGTGAATCCATTCACAGACCGTGTGTGTTTAGACAACACTGATAGGAGAATCCCTTCACAGACAGTGTGTGTTTAGATAATGATACTGATAGGAGAATCCCTTCACAGACAGTGTGTGTTTAGATAACACTGATAGGTGAATCCATTCACAGACCGTGTGTGTTCAGTTTGTGTGTTTAAACACCAAACTGACCTTGGATCAGTGTCAGTGCCTTAATCCTGACGTGTTGCTGGGGAGTGTTAAGGCTCTGTGGTGGTTTAAACACCAAACTGACCATGGATCAGTGTCAGTGCCTTAATCCTGACGTGTTGCTGGGGAGTGTTAAGGCTCTGTGGTGGTTTAAACACCAAACTGACCTTGGATCAGTGTCAGTGCCTTAATCCTGACGTGTTGCTGGGGAGTGTTGAGGCTCTGTGGTGGTTTAAATACTCTTCATCTTATTAGCCTGGCTAGATGAAGGAAACCACAACTCAGGAAAGACAAAGATTTACTGTTTGTCTGTTTCTACTTCTCTCTCTCTCTCTCTCTCTCTCTCTCTCTCTCTCTCTCTCTCTCTCTCTCTCTCTCTCTCGCTCTCTCTCTGCCGAGCATCCCTAGAGGTTTGATGTTTATGTGTGTGGGTGTGTGTAAGGGGGTTCAATGTTATGGATCCAGACTTTTGACTGGAGCAGCTGTGTGAGCCAGTACTGTTAAAGAGGTCCATCTGAACCCTTGTGTGTGTGTGTATGTGTGTTGTATGAGGGGTGTCAGTTTTACTACACCCCTAATCATTCTGTC
Organism: Brachymystax lenok tsinlingensis; assembly: GCA_030435695.1. Lineage (NCBI taxonomy): Eukaryota > Metazoa > Chordata > Actinopteri > Salmoniformes > Salmonidae > Brachymystax > Brachymystax lenok. The sequence continues at coordinate 10,490,096 of CM059797.1, read as the reverse complement.
ATGGCCGGATGTGCTTGAGTGCTCACACGACCCTTTGTTTTTACAGTATTTGTGTGTTGTGTGTGCGGAAATTGATTATTTATGGAAGTAGCATTTCCTGTCCGGGGGGTCAGTGACAGAGTGAATGTGTGTTACACAGGTCTTATTCTCATGTGACATACTGCTAATTCAGAGAGAGAGGGTTTATCTCACTTTTGTTTATTACCTACTTCACTTGCTTTGGCAATGTAAACATATATTTCCCATGCTAATAAAGCCCCTTAAATTGAAATTGGAGAGAGAGAGAGAGAGAGAGAGAGAGAGAGAGAGAGAGAGAGAGAGAGAGAGAGAGAGAGAGAGAGAGAGAGAGAGAGAGAGAGAGAGAGAGAGAGAGAGAGAGAGAGAGAGAGAGAGAGAGGCCGAAGGGAGAGATAGATAAAAGAGAGATACAGTCATACAGGAGAGAGAGATACTAATTGAAGGCAAGGGAAGAAGGGATAGAGGGAGAGGAGACTGAGGCAGATAGAGAGATGGAAGGAAGAGAGAATAGGGGTGTGTCTGTTCTGTTCTCTGACCTACTGCTGCTTTGACTTTTACAAGTTCATTCAAATATTATAATTTACACCCAAATCCAATCCATTGTGTTTTGAGTGCTTAGTAAGTACAGCAGAATGTTCTCAGTATTATCAGATGTGGGTCTCCAAGGACAGAGGAAAACAGAGGAGAGAGAGAGAAATGAAAGGAGAAAGATAATTGGAGAGATACCTGTCCAGACCTGACTGTGTCCAGACTGATACCTGAGGTACCTGACTGTGTCCAGACTGATACTTGAGGTACCTGACTGTGTCCAGACTGATACATGAGGTACCTGACTGTGTCCAGACTGATACATGAGGTACCTGACTGTGTCCAGACTGATACATGAGGTACCTGACTGTGTCCAGACTGATACTTGAGGTACCTGACTGTGTCCAGACTGATACATGAGGTACCTGACTGTGTCCAGACTGATACTTGAGGTACCTGACTGTGTCCAGACTGATATTTGAGGTACCTGACTGTGTCCAGACTGATACATGAGGTACCTGACTGTGTCCAGACTGATACAGTGGGGCAAAAAAGTATTTAGTCAGCCACCAATTGTGCAAGTTCTCCAACTTAAAAAGATGAGAGAGGCCTGTAATTTTCATCATAGGTACACTTCAACTATGACAGACGAAATGAGAAAAAGAAATCCAGAAAATCACATTGTAGGATTTTTAATTTATTTATTTGCAAATTATGGTGGAAAATAAGTATTTGGTCAATAACAAAAGTTTATCTCAATACTTTGTTATATACCCTTTGTTGGCAATGACAGAGGTCAAACGTTTTCTGTAAGTCTTCACAAGGTTTTCACACACTGTTGCTGGTATTTTGGCCCATTCCTCCATGCAGATCTCCTCTAGAGCAGTGATGTTTTGGGGCTGTCGCTGGGCAACACGGACTTTCAACTCCCTCCAAAGATATTCTATGGGGTTGAGATCTGGAGACTGGCTAGGCCACTCCAGGACCTTGAAATGCTTCTTCTGAAGCCACTCCTTTGTTGCCCGGGCGGTGTGTTTGGGATCATTGTCATGCTGAAAGATCCAGCCACGTTTCATCTTCAATGCCCTTGCTGATGGAAGGAGGTTTTCACTCAAAATCTCACGATACATGGCCCCATTCATTCTTTCCTTTACACGGATCAGTCGTCCTGGTCCCTTTGCAGAAAAACAGCCCCAAAGCATGATGTTTCCACCCCCATGCTTCACAGTAGGTATGGTGTTCTTTGGATGCAACTCAGCATTCTTTGTCCTCCAAACACGACAGAGTTGAGTTTTTACCAAAAAGTTCTATTTTGGTTTCATCTGACCATATGACATTCTCCCAATCCTCATCTGGATCATCCAAATGCTCTCTAGCAAACTTCAGACGGGCCTGAACATGTACTGGCTTAAGCAGGGGGACACGTCTGGCACTGCAGGATTTGAGTCCCTGGCGGCGTAGTGTGTTACTGATGGTAGGCTTTGTTACTTTGGTCCCAGCTCTCTGCAGGTCATTCACTAGGTCCCCGTGTGGTTCTGGGATTTTTGCTCACCGTTCTTGTGATCATTTTGACCCCACGGGTGAGATCTTGCGTGGAGCCCCAGATCGAGGAAGATTATCAGTGGTCTTGTATGTCTTCCATTTCCTAATAATTGCTCCCACAGTTGATTTCTTCAAACCAAGCTGCTTACCTATTGCAGATTCAGTCTTCCCAACCTGGTGCAGGTCTACAATTTTGTTTCTGGTGTCCTTTGACAGCTCTTTGGTCTTGGCCATAGTGGAGTTTGGAGTGTGACTGTTTGAGGTTGTGGACAGGTGTCTTTTATACTGATAACAAGTTCAAACAGGTGCCATTAATACAGGTAACGAGTGGAGGACAGAGGAGCCTCTTAAAGAAGAAGTTACAGGTCTGTGAGAGCCAGAAATCTTGCTTGTTTGTATGTGACCAAATACTTATTTTCCACCATAATTTGCAAATAAATTCATTAAAAATCCTACAATGTGATTTTCTGGATTTTTTTTCCTCATTTCGTCTGTCATAGTTGAAGTGTACCTATGATGAAAATTACAGGCCTCTCTCATCTTTTTAAGTGAGAGAACTTGCACAATTGGTGGCTGACTAAATACTTTTTTGCCCCACTGTACCTGAGGTACCTGACTGTGTCCAGACTGATACTTGAGGTACCTGACTGTGTCCAGACTGATACTTGAGGTACCTGACTGTGTCCAGACTGATACATGAGGTACCTGACTGTGTCCAGACTGATACATGAGGTACCTGACTGTGTCCAGACTGATACCTGAGGTACCTGACTGTGTCCAGACTGATACCTGAGGTACCTGACTGTGTCCAGACTGATACCTGAGGTACCTGACTGTGTCCAGACTGATACCTGAGGTACCTGACTGTGTCCAGACTGAGACCTGAGGTACCTGACTGTGTCCAGACTGATACCTGAGGTACCTGACTGTGTCCAGACTGATACCTGAGGTACCTGACTGTGTCCAGACTGATACCTGAGGTACCTGACTGTGTCCAGACTGATACTTGAGGTACCTGCCTGTGTCCAGACTGATACCTGAGGTACCTGACTGTGTCCAGACTGATACCTGATGCACCTGACTGTGTCCAGACTGAGACCTGAGGTACCTGACTGTGTCCAGACTGAGACCTGAGGTACCTGACTGTGTCCAGACTGAGACCTGAGGTACCTGACTGTGTCCAGACTGAGACCTGAGGTACCTGATTGTGTCCAGACTGATACCTGAGGTACCTGACTGTGTCCAGACTGAGACCTGAGACACCATCAAACATTATTGGGTACAGACAACAGCACAAAGGGCAAGAAGGTAAGACAACAATACATTACGTGAAGCAGCCACAACTGTCACATTCTGTTAAAGGTCCCAAAAGCACACACATCCCTGGGTCGCTCATCTTTTCAGTTCGCTGCAGCTAGCGACTGGAATGAGCTGCAACAAACACTCAAACTGGACAGTTTTATCTCAATCTCTTCATTCAAAGACTCAATCATGGACACTCTTACTGACAGTTGTGGCTGCTTTGTGTGATGTATTGTTGTCTCTACCTTCTTGCCCTTTGTGCTGTTGACTGTGGCCTATAAAGTTTGTATCATGTATTGGGCTGCTATAATGTTGTGTTGTCATGTGTTGCTGCCGTGCTGTGTTGTTGTCTTAGGTCTCTCTCTTGTCGTGATGTGTGTTTTGTCCTATATTTTTTATTTTGTTTTTAATCCCAGCCCTCATCCCTGCAGGAGGCCTTTTGACTGTTCCTAGGGCGTCATTGTAAATAAGAATTTGTTTTGAACTGACTTGCCTAGTTCAATAACGGTTAAATAAATACATTCAATACCTGATCAGCAGATAGTTTACTGAGACACCTCATGGGCTCCAGTGATAGCATCAGCATTAGAGTCAGTAATGAGGTCTCTCTCAGGCTTCCTCTTTGTCTTTTCAAGAGCCTTAAAGTGGCTCTACTTTATCCATAATGTATGTAAATGGTAGGAGGTAGTGTATTTTAATGTTCCTTAATGCAACTACTTAGTAATCCTCTCTGTCTAATGCAGGTCTGTAGGCCAGTCTTCTTAGCCCTCAGGCTCTACAAAATGCTTCAGTCAGCACTGGGGAGAGAGGAGGGTCTGTGTGCATGTGAGCGCTGTGTGAATTGATGAGTGTGTGTGTGTGAGTGTGTCTGTGAATTGATGAGTGTGTGCAGCTGCTCATATGGAGAGAACATGGGGGAGAGATTCTGGTGTCTCATAGGGGGTTTATCTCTATGGGCTGGGAGTGTGTGTGTGTCTGTGTGTGTGTGTGTGTGTATCTATGGGTAGGAGTATCTCCTGAGGGTGTTAGGAGGTTAGTGGGGAGATACACTGCTTTGTTGTTGCTTGGTCATGGATTTGACCAGATTAAAGTGATTAGCTAAATCTACATAGTCTAAGCGGTTTCCCAAGACCCCCCCAGCATTGTGGAGCATCCCGTGCCCCCTGCACACGCACGCATGGGCACAAGCACTGTTCATGACACAAACTGTTCACCACCCTCTTGTTGGTGGAGAGAATTTAGCAGGTTTCAAGCTTATTTCCTGCAATTCTACACATGTTGTCATGGGGTGCAAATAACATTTTGCAATTTGAAAGAAACATTTATTGCAATTCTATACATTTTGCCATGTCCAATGTGTATTCATGTGATATTTGAGTGACAAAAAAATTACAACAATATCTATGGGCTAAAAAACAGAAGGAAAAAAAACCGTTAGCTGACATGGGCTAGTTGATCTGGACATTTCTGACAAGTTATAAATATCTCTCTAAGTTATGCAATGATTAACATGACAAGAGGAACTGATGATGTACTACCCAATGACTGACATGACAAGAGGAACTGATGATGTACTACCCAATGACTGACATGACAAGAGGAACTGATGATGCACTACCCAATGACTGACATGACAAGAGGAACTGATGATGTACTACCCAATGACTGACATGACAAGAGGAACTGATGATGTACTACCCAATGACTGACATGACAAGAGGAACTGATGATGCACTACCCAATGACTGACATGACAAGAGGAACTGATGATGTACTACCCAATGACAAAACTGCACCTTTTTCATTCTACTATTACAACTTTTAAGAGTAACTTTAAAGCCGGACTGAGTTCCTTAAAAATTATATAAATATATACAGTACCAGTCAAAAGTTTGGACACAGCTACTTATTCCAGGGTTTTCCTTTATTTACTATTTCCTACATTGTAGAATAATAGTGAAGACATCAAAACTATTAAATAACACATGGAATCATGTAGTAACCAAAAAAGTGTGAAACAAATCAAAATATATTTTATATTTGAGATTCTTCAAAGTAGCCACCCTTTGTAGACAGCTTTACACACTCTTGGCATTCTCTCAACCAGCTTCATGAGGTAGTCACCTGGAATGCATTTCAATTAACAGGTGTGCCTTGTTAAAAGTTCATTTGTGGAATGCTTTTGATCCAATCAGTTGTGTTGTGACAAGGTAGGGGTGGTATACAGAAGATAGCCCTATTTGGTAAAAGACCAAGTCCATATTATAGCAAGAACAGCTCAAATAAGCAAAGAGAAACGACAGTCCATCATTACTTTAAGACATGAAGGTCAGTCAATCTGGAAAATGTCAAGAACTTTGAAAGTTTCTTCAAGTGCAGTCGCAAAAACCATCAAGCGCTATGGCTCTCATGAGGACCGCCACAGGAAGACCCAGAGTTACCTCTGCTGCAGAGGATTTCATTAGAGTTAACTGCACCTCAGATTGCAGCCCAAAAAAATGCTTCACAGAGTTCAAGTAACAGACACATCTCAACATCAACTGTTCAGAGGAGACTGCATGAATCAGGCCTTCATGGTCGAATTGCTGCAAAGAAACCACTACTAAAGGACACCAATAATAATAAGAAACTTGCTTGGTCCAAGAAACATGAGCGATGAACATTAGACCGGTAAAATTTGTGCTTTGGTCTGATGAGTCCAAATTTGAGATTTTTGGTTCCAACCGCTGTGTCTTTGTGAACGGATGATCCCTGCATGTGTGGTTCCCACCGTGAAGCATGGAAGAGGAGGTGTGATGGTGTGGGGGTGCTTTGCTGGTGACACTGTCAGGGATTTATTTAGAATTCAAGGCACACTTAACTAGCATGTCTACCACAGCATTCTGCAGCGACACGCCATCCCATCTGGTTTGCGCTTAGTGGGTCTATCATTTGTTTTTCAACAGGACAATGATCCAACACACCTCCAGGCTGTGTGTAAGGGCTATTTGACCAAGAAGGAGAGTGATAGAGTGCTGAATCAGATGACCTGGCCTCCACAATCACCCGACCTCAACCCAATTGAGATGGTTTGGGATGAGTTGGACCGCAGAGTGATGGAAAAGCAGCCAACAAGTGCTCAGAATATGTGGGAACTCCTTCAAGACTGTTGGAAAAAGCATTCCTAATGAAGCTGGTTAAGAGAATGCCAAGAGTGTGCAAAGCTGCCATCAAGGCAAAGGGTGGCTACTTTGAAGAATCTAAAATATATTTATGTTTTTTATTTTTAATACATTTGCAAAAATGTCTAAAAACCTGTTTTAGCTTTGGAATTATGGGGTATTGTGTGTAGAACGTAACAAAATGTGGAAAAAGTCAAGGGGTCTGAATACTTTCCAACGTCACTGTATATCCACGCCCCCACTGCCGACCCGTCACTCCCCCCTGTTTGGGAACCACTGGTCTAGTTGACCGTGGGTCTCTCCTGTTATGGAACAAAGTTTTGATGAACACTGTTTGTAACCCCTCTTTCTTCTCCTGTTCCGTGTAGGATCCGTCCCCAGATGGTGAAGGAGAAGATCGAGGGCTGTCATGTGTGTACACTTGTGACCCCTGGGGAACCCCAGGTGTTGCTGGGTAAAGACAAGGCCTTCACGTACGACTTTGTGTTCGACATCGACTCGGCACAGAAACAGATCTACGCTGCTTGCGTCCACAAACTCATCGAGGGCTGCTTCGATGGATATAACGCTACTGTGTTCGCCTACGGACAGGTACAGTGAGAAAGAGAGGCAGATATGCATACAAAAAATGAATACACAACTCCATCAAGGAGTGCCTTGAGGGTCACAATGTTTACCTCTGGATTACCTATAGATACACTCCTAAATACATAAACTTAGTGTATGCATCCATACAAGGACAGATTCTAATAATTATGTCTATTTCAAATAAGGGTCTATTTCAGTGTTTAACCAAAATCCGTCCTGAGGACCCCAAAGGGTACATGTTTAGGTTTTTGCCCTAGCACTACACAGCTGATTCAAATAATCAACTCATCATTAAGCGGCAGGGTAGCCTAGTGGTTAGAGTGTTGGACTAGTAACTGAAAGGTTAGAAGTTCAAATCCCCGAGCTGACAAGGTAAAAATCTGTCGTTCTGCCCCTGAACAAGGCAGTTAACCTACTGTTCCTAGGCTGTCATTGAAAATAAGAATTTGTTCTGGCTTGCCTAGTTAAATAAAGCTAAAAAAGCTTTGATTATTTGAATCAGCTGTGTAGTGCTCGGGCAAAAAACAATACATGTACCTTTTGGGGTCCCCAGGACTGAGTTTGGGAAACACTGGTCTATTTGTAATCACTGTTATGTGGTTGTTTTTGTTTTCTACTAAACTTATGGTACAGACACACAGAGAAATCTGACTTATCACAGTACGAATCTGTTCCTTCTCTTGCTAGAACAAAATACATACAGTACCAGTCAAAAGTTTGGACACACCTACTCGTTCAAGGGTTTTTCTTTATCTTGACTATTTTCTACATTGTAGAATAACTGTGAAGCATCAAAACTGTGAAATAACACATATGGAATCATGTAGTAACCAAAATTTTTTTTTAAACAAATCAAGTCAAAATATATTTGAGATTCTTCAAAGTAGCCCCCCCTTTGGCTTGATGACAGCTTGGCACGCTCTGGTCTGTCTCTGTTTCCAGACGGGCTCAGGGAAGACGTACACCATGGGGACAGGGTTCGATGTGAACGTGCAGGAGGAGGAGAAAGGCATTATTCCACGGGCCGTTCACCATCTGTTCCTGGGCATCCAGGAGAGGAAGACACAGGCACGGCAGCAAGGCACACACCCTCCTGAGTTTAAAGTCAGTGCACAGTTCCTGGAGGTAAGAACACACACACACACACATATACGTACACTATGTCATTGCCATAGTAACACTTGGACCACCCATCCAGTCCACTGTGAAAGGTGGTAGAGTGGGTTGAAAGCTGTCTAGAATAACATCTTGTCCTCCAGGGATGCATTGTCTGTTGTCATTAGTCATTCTTGCCTTTGATTGACTGTGTGCATGTTTGTGTGCATGTTTGTGTGCATTGTGTGTCTTTGTGTGTGTGAGGCAATATTAACCTGAACCAGATGTGAGGGGCATGCACCGATCAGCCCTGGTGATGCTACAGGAAGTGACATTGTGATGACAGATTAACAGGAAACCCAGGGGATTGTGGGTTCTGGTGCCTGACTGATGTTAATCGTTAGCTGTGATATTACCCAGAATGAGAACCCAGACACACACACACACACACACACACACACACACACACACACACACACACACACACACACACACACACACACACACACACACACAGGAGTGTGGGAGACATGAGCTGATATGTGTCAAAGACTTTAACTGGCTGTGTGGCAAGAGGTGCCTGGTACACACTGTGTTTCTCTGCTTAGTGTCTCTCACAGCCTTCTCTGTGTGTGTCTGAAGCATCAGGGTAATTGTCATATCATTGGTATGCCTGTTGAATGTATTGTATGAGGTGTTGTGGGATAATGTTATCATGTGTTGTGTGTGTGTGTGTGTGGGAGAGAGAGGTAGCAGTGTGTATTTGTCAGCCTGTCAGCTAGGCCAATATTCTGTTTTCTCTCTGGGGATCGGACTACAGTAATAGACAGCTAATGCAACTTGATTCACTTACAGATGGCTGTCTCTGCTAAAATCCTCTCTATCTCCATCTCTTTTTCTCTGTCTATCCTTTTCTGTCACTCTCACTCTCTCTCCCCCCCTGTCTCTCTCTCTGCTCTCTCCCTCTCTCCATATGAATTTGCCTCTACCTGTCTCCCCCCCTCTCTTTCTCTCTCTCTCTCTCTCTCTCTCTCTCTCTCTCTCTCTCTCTCTCTCTCTCTCTCTCTCTCTCTCTCTCTCTCTCATTAGTTCAGCTGTAGGTCATTGGATTATCAGTATTGATGATAAACAGACATTGATCAGGCTAGGGTTAAAGAGTGTGTGTGTGTGTGCTGAGCTGTCTCTTGACCTCTCCTGACCTTTAACCTATTGCTTCCTGGAGGTCAGAGGTTATGTGCTACAGCCTTTGATCTTTGCCCTTTCATCACTCTCTGTCTGTATGTGTTTGTCTGTGTGTGTTTGTGCATGTGTGTATTAATGTGTGTGTGTATTCATGTCTGCGTGAGTGTTCCTGAGGTTGGACGAGCAGTTTAGGCTGCCAACCTGGGTCCACATTACGTTCCCTCCATCTTTCTCCGAGCTAATTTCTGTCTCTACTATTGCAAAAAAACTTTAAATGTATTTAAAAAATGTCTGTGTGTATGTGTGTGCTCCAGCTGTATAACGAGGAGATCCTAGATCTGTTTGACGGAGCCAGAGACCCAGACTGTAAGAGCAGGAAGTCTAATATTAAGATCCACGAGGACGGCAGCGGCTCCATCTACACCAGCGGAGTCACCTCACGACTCGTCAACTCTGAGGAAGAGGTGTGTGTGTATAGCACTAACAATAAGTATGTGTGTGTGTCAGTTTTGACGGTGTACTTGCGTGTGATGTTTTCTAGCTGTTACAATGTCTGAAGTTGGGAGCGTTGTCTCGTACCACGGCCAGTACCCAGATGAATGCGTCCAGTTCCAGGTCTCACGCCATCTTCACCATCAACCTCTGTCAGATGAGAGTCTGCCAACAAACTGAGGTAGGGAGGGAGGGAGGGAGGGAGGGAGGGTAAAAGAGGAGTGAAAAGCTGAAAGATGAACGTATCAGAGTAAAGAACAGTTGTACAGTAGTAATAAAACATGGTGATAACTGTTGTCACTGTATCTCTCTCTCTCCTTCTCTCTGGCTCCCTCTCTCTCTCTCTCTCTCTCTCTCTCTCTCTCTCTCTCTCTTTCCCTCTCTCTTTCCCCCTCTCTCTCTCTCTCTCTCTTTCTCTCTCTCTCTCTCTTTCCCTCTCTCTCTCTCTCTCCAGGAGAATGGAAGTGTGAATGGAGGAGTGAACACAGAGCTGAACGGAGGAGTGAACGGAGAGGTGAACGGAGGCATGAATGGAGAGGTGAACGGAGAGGTGAACGGAGGAGTGAACGCAGAGCTGAACGGTTCTATAGCCAAGCCTGAATACGAGACTCTGATGGCCAAGTTTCACTTTGTGGACCTGGCTGGATCAGAGAGACTGAAACGCACCGGAGCGACAGGAGAGAGGGCACGAGAAGGCATATCCATCAACTGTGGACTGGTGAGGAGTACACTACGTGATGATGATGATGATGATGTGTGTTCTATCTGGTGCTGAGAAACGTGATAATGATAATGAGTGTTTGTGTGTTCTAGCTGGCCTTGGGGAATGTGATCAGTGCTCTGGGGGACCAGGCTAAGAAAGGAGGCCATGTTCCCTACAGAGACTCTAAACTAACACGTCTTCTACAGGACTCACTGGGAGGAAACAGGTAACACACACACACACACACAACATAGAGCTTGTGCCTCACCAGTCTTTATAACGTCTGTAATGTTTTCCCTCTCCTCTCCAGTCGTACGGTGATGATAGCGTGTGTGAGTCCATCTGACCGGGACTTCATGGAGACCCTGAACACACTGAAGTATGCTAATAGAGCCAGGAACATCAAGAACAAGGTGATGGTGAACCAGGACAAGACCAGTCAGCAGATATCTGCTCTCAGGGCTGAGATCGCCAGGCTACAGATGGAACTGATGGAGTATAAAGGGGTGAGGAGAGAAGGAGGGCGGGAAGAAGGGAAGCTGATAAGAAATGAGAGGTAGATAGAAAGAAGGACCGATGGAGAAGGGGATGGAAGGACCAATGGAGAGAAGGGAGGGATGTAGGGACGGGAGAGAAAAAAGGAAGGATGGAGGCATGGAAAGAAAGAGGAATGGAAAAAGATTCCTTCCCTCACCTTGATCAACATTGACCTTTGACCTGGGAGATTATAGGAAGTGGTGGATCGTTTAGAATGATAATGTGATTAAGAGATTGTTACTATTGTAACTGAGTTAATGGTGTGTTACCATGGTGAGGGGACTAGCCTGTATTTTATACCATCTATTGCATCTTGCCTATGCCACTTGGCCATCGCTCATCCATATATTTATTTGTAAATTTTCTCATTCCCTCCTTTAGATTTGTGTGTATTAGGTAGTTGTTGGGGAATTGTTATATTACTTGTTAGATATTACTGCACTGTCGGAACTAGAAGCACAAGCATTTCGCTTGTGATAACACTCGCAATAACATCTGCTGTGTATTTGATTTGATTTGATATATATATATGACCTAGTTGGGTTAGAAGGGAGATCCAATCTTACAGATCTGAGTCAGAGAGTAATGGAGCAAGTGATTGGCTGAAAGGAAGTTGCCTCTCCTGTGATTGGCTGCAATAAAGTAGTCTGATTTATGATTGGCTGAGGTGTTGGCATCCAGTGAGTACAGAAATAAAATGGAAAATGGGAATTTTTACCAACAAAATGCTTGAAGTGATGGCATTGTTCTGTATGTTGATTGGCTGAGATAATATCTTCCTGTATGTGTATTGCCTCCTCCCCAGGGTAAGCGTGTGGTGGGTGAGGATGGCGTGGAGGGCTTCAGTGATCTGTTCCAGGAGAACTCTATGTTACAGAGAGAGAACGACACGCAACGCATGAGAGTCAAAGCCATGCAGGAGACCATCGACCACCTCAACACACGCGTCACCACGCTCCTCGCCAACGAGGTCAGCACGCTGCTTGCCAAGTCAGGTAAGACCAAGAGAGACAACGCACACACTGTCCAATGGTCGTTGAAGATTGTGGCTGTCTGAAAACGTTACTCAGATCCTTGCTTGCCTCGTCCTTCTTTACTTCATTTCTACACCTCCCTCTCAAAGCTCATTGGAGGAGAGGATCCAAGGTCCCTCCCTCAGACCTTCTCCTCCGATGAGCTTTGAGAGGAAATTAGGTAACAAGGATTTGACAGCTAGTAACATTTTCTGACACAGACCATTGCATGTAGTGAAGAAGTGAAGAAGTGTTAACCGCTTATGTCTCACTGTGAACATTGACCTTCTGACCTCTAGGTGAGGGCAACGAGGACATTGGTGCTCTGATCCAGAACTACATCAGAGAGGTTGAGGAGCTCAGGTAAGAGTCTGTTAGGGTTCATAACTCCACTGGCACTATAATGAACTTTACACTGAGCGGGTCTGGGTCTGACTCGATAGCCACTGTTTCTCGGGGACTGGACCGTAAGACATCATTATGGAGGTCAAGGGGCAAAGAAATTCACTGAGTTTCTGTTTTGCTGTTACTGTACTTCAGTTCATAGTTTTTTTGTTGTTGTTCTACACTGAACAAAAATATAAACTTAACATGCAACAATTTAAAGTATTTTACTGAGTTACAGTTCAAGGAAATCAGTCAAGTGAAATAAATCAGGTCCTAATCTATTGATTTCACATGACTGGGAATACAGATATGCATCTGTTGGTCACAGATATCTTTAAAAAAAGGTAGGATCAGAAAACCTGTCAGTATTTGGTGTGACCACCATTTGCCTCATGCAATGCGACACATCTCCTTCGCATAGAGTTGATCAGGCTGTTGACTGTGGCCTGTGGAATGTTCTCCCACTCCTCTGTGCGAAGTTGCTGGATATTGGAGGAAAATGGAACACGCTGTCGTAGGTGTGGATCCAGAGCATGAGGTGATGGAGGTGGTAAGTGTAAAGTTTGACTAATGACATGTTTGTCTTCTCTCTCTCCCGCTTTCTCTCTCTCTTTCTTTCTTTTGCTCTCTCTCTCTCTCTCTCTCTCTCTCTCTCTCTCTCTCTCTCTCTCTCTCTCTCTCTCTCTTTTTACTCTCTTTCTCCCCACCCTCCTCTTCCCCCTCTCTTCCCCTCCTCTCAGATCCAAGCTCCTGGAGAGCGAGGCGATGAACGAGTGTCTTCGTCGCAGTGTGACCCGCCTCTCCTCCCGCTCGCCATTCCCTTCCTCCTCCCATACCCCCGGGCCACACCCCTTAGGCTCCTCTCCCCATTCCCTGTCTATGGAGGCGGAGATGACAGACGTGATTCGCCGAGCCAAGATGGACATTGAGAGGCTGAAGAAGAAGGAGAGGAGACAGAAGAGGATGAGGTGAGAGGACGAGAATAGGGGAAGGGGAGGAGAAGAGAGGAGACTACTGTTGACAGCATTAGAGGGAGCAGGATTGGGCTCAATCCCATTTCTATTCAGCTAGTAAATGGGATTGGAATGGGGCCAGGATGGTAGTGTAGGATAGTGTTTAGGGCTGTTGGGGTGACCGTATTACCGCCACACCGGCGGTCAGGAGTCATGAAGGCAGTCAAATTCTACATGACCGTTTAGTCACAGTAATTAGGCTTCTCCAAGCTCTGATGCTGCTGATGGTCGTTAGTAGCCTACCAAACATGCTAACTGCCGGGGTACTCAGCATTCTATTGTCCCTCTAATCACTCTAACATCAATGCAAATGTATCAAAAATCTAATCAAACATTTCATGAGAGCCCATGAGCTCATGTTGCGCAAGATTTCTGTAGGCTATGCAATTGTGTGAGATTACAGAGTGATGGCCTCTACTAAAAATAGAAGGATCAGCTTTCTATAGGCTAGGCCTACTATATTTGTTTCTCAACTTTCCTATTATTAAGCACATTGCTTCTCTTTATAACAGCAGTTTAGCCTACCTGGCAGGCATGAAAATGAACCACAGGAAAAGTGTCCTCCATTTGCTATTTAAGTGCATAGATGATGTATGTTTTCTCCTGCCCCTATTTCGATACAGGTGCATGATAATGATCCATTCTAAATCAAAACAAATTTCACACATATATTTTTTTGTATATGTAAAAACAAGATAAAATCAAGAATAGTCTGATGGGTGACAATATTAGCCTATCACTTGTGACTTATACATTATCACTTGTGAATGACGCCCAGCATAAGAAACAATGCCTTTTTTTGCAACTTTTTCTAATTATAGTCGCACACCTCATGTAGCCTAGACCATAGGCCTATATGTTTTGATATGGTTTGTATCACAACTAAACTAAGAACATTTTCACCATAAAAATGCACCTTTATAATAAAAGCATTACATGCATAATAGCATTTGAAAGTCACTTTTGATAATGGTGTTTTCCATTCGGCCTAATAGTTGATCAACATTTGAAGCTAAATGTTCTGATCTGTTGCGTCAGCCACATTAAGTAAAACGTTTTTTTGTGATGCTAGTGGTTGTATTAATTTGGGATCTATCGCATCCCACAACTGTCCCAGACTATGTTTGGAATATTTATTTCTCGATCAGAATAGAATAGGTTGACTTTTGTACTATGTGGGATAGTAGATTGACATAGGCTAGTGCTCAGACAAGCAGCTCTTACTCACTGACTACTGCCATGTAATGAGAGAGGTACTCACTGACTACTGCCATGTAATGAGAGAGGTACTCTCTGACTACTGCCATGGATTGATAGAGGTACTCTCTGACTACTGCCATGTAATGAGAGAGGTACTCACTCTGACTACTGCCATGTAATGAGAGAGGTAGTCACTCTGACTACTGCCATATAATGAGAGAGATACTCACTCTGACTACTGCCATGTACTGTGAGAGGTACTCACTGACTACTGCCATATAATGAGAGAGATACTCACTCTGACTACTGCCATGTGATGAGAGAGGTAGTCACTCTGACTACTGCCATGTGATGAGAGAGGTAGTCACTCTGACTACTGCCATGTGATGAGAGAGGTACTCACTCTGACTACTGCCATGTAATGAGAGAGGTACTCACTCTGACTACTGCCATGTGATGAGAGAGGTACTCACTCTGACTACTGCCATGTAATGAGAGAGATACTCACTCTGACTACTGCCATGTGATGAGAGAGGTACTCACTCTGACTACTGCCATGTAATGAGAGAGGTACTCACTCTGACTACTGCCATGTGATGAGAGAGGTACTCACTCTGACTACTGCCATGTAATGAGAGAGATACTCACTCTGACTACTGCCATGTGATGAGAGAGGTACTCACTCTGACTACTGCCATGTGATGAGAGAGGTACTCACTCTGACTACTGCCATGTGATGAGAGAGGTAGTCTCTCTGACTACTGCCATGTGATGAGAGAGGTACTCACTCTGACTACTGCCATGTGATGAGAGAGGTACTCACTCTGACTACTGCCATGTGATGAGAGAGGTACTCACTCTGACTACTGCCATGTGATGAGAGAGGTACTCACTCTGACTACTGCCATGTAATGAGAGAGGTACTCACTCTGACTACTGCCATGTGATGAGAGAGGTACTCACTCTGACTACTGCCATGTAATGAGAGAGATACTCACTCTGACTACTGCCATGTGATGAGAGAGTACTCACTCTGACTACTGCCATGTAATGAGAGAGGTACTCACTCTGACTACTGCCATGTGATGAGAGAGGTACTCACTCTGACTACTGCCATGTAATGAGAGAGATACTCACTCTGACTACTGCCATGTGATGAGAGGTACTCACTCTGACTACTGCCATGTGATGAGAGAGGTACTCACTCTGACTACTGCCATGTGATGAGAGGTAGTCTCTCTGACTACTGCCATGTGATGAGAGGTACTCACTCTGACTACTGCCATGTGATGAGAGAGGTACTCACTCTGACTACTGCCATGTGATGAGAGAGGTACTCACTCTGACTACTGCCATGTGATGAGAGAGGTACTCACTCTGACTACTGCCATGTAATGAGAGAGATACTCACTCTGACTACTGCCATGTGATGAGAGAGGTACTCACTCTGACTACTGCCATGTGATGAGAGAGGTACTCACTCTGACTACTGCCATGTGATGAGAGAGGTAGTCTCTCTGACTACTGCCATGTGATGAGAGAGGTACTCACTCTGACTACTGCCATGTGATGAGAGAGGTACTCACTCTGACTACTGCCATATATTGGCAGAGGCACTCTCTCTGACTACTGCCATGTAATGAGAGAGAGGAGCGGTGACAAAGTCACAGGTTAAAACAGGCTAATTCACTTATAATCAGGGAGAGAGAGAGGGGAAGACGGAGAGAGAGAGAGGGAGAGCGGTCTCTGCTAATAACTGTTCTCTCTATATCCACTTGGCAACAGTCCCAAAACAAAATGGGAGATTATTGGTTGAGTCCCAAATCAAATCAGAGGCCCATACAGGTCTAATACATGGTCATCCATATTAGTAATAGATTCATATGGTGATGGGGCAAATAACTAAAGCTGCTTATTGGGTCACAACTGTTATGAGTGGTGCCTTCTGTGTGTGTCCCAGTCTGACGCCTGTCCATATATTCTACCTGCAGCCCAGAGAAAGAGAAGGGGTTGAAGAAACGAGTGAAGCTTCCCTCTCATGAGAACGGACAGGACGGACAGAATGGACAGGACGGACAGGACGGACAGGACGGACAGGACGGACAGAATGGACAGATGGACCCTGAAGAGAACTACACAGAGGACGGGTTGTCCCCTCTGCAGGAGGAAGAGAGTGGGTGTGACGAGGAGGAGGAGGAGGAGGAGGAGGAGGAGAGGGATGAAGATGAGTTTGACAGTGATGAGAGTCTGGTGGACTCAGACTCTGACTCTGATGAGAAAGGTGAGTGGAAGATAACTATGACACTACCCAAAGAGTGGTAGAAATTTCCCCAATTCCACTTGTGTACTGCAGCTTGGGGCAGGATTGAATAGTTTTCATCATTAACCTAATGTAACCATATTGTCCTCTGTTTGGCTGTATGCTACAATATTTCCTAGATAGCAACTGAAATCCACAACTGCCCCACTGTAAATCAAATCAAATCAAATGTATTTATAAAGCCCTTCTTACATCAGCTGATGTCACAGAGTGCTGTACAGAAACCCAGCCTAAAACCCCAAACAGCAAGCAATGCAGGTGTAAAAGCACAGTGGCTAGGAAAAACTCCCTAGAAAGGCCAAAACCTAGGAAGAAACCTAGAGAGGAACCAGGCTGTGAGGGGTGGCCAGTCCTCTTCTGGCTGTGCCGGGTGCAGATTATAACAGAACATGGACAAGATTTAAAAAATGTTCATAAAACAGGCAGAACAGTTGAAACTGGAGAAGCAGCACGGCCAGGTGGACTCGGGACATCAAGGAGTCATCAGGCCAGGTAGGCCTTGAGGAATGGTCCTAATGCTCAGGTCCTCCGAGAGAGAGTGAGAGAAGAAAAAAAAAAAGAAAGAGAGAGAGATAATTAGAGAGAGCATACTTAAATTCACACAGGACACCAGATAAGAGAAGAAATACTCCAGATATAACAGACGGACCCTGGCCCCCCGACACATAAACTACTGCAGCATAAATACTGGGGGCTGAGACAGGAGGGGTCGGGAGACACTGTGGCCCCGTCCGACGATACCCCCGGACAGGGCCAAACAGGCAGGATATAACCCCACCCACTCTGCCGAAGCACAGCCCCCACACCACTAGAGGGATATCTTCAACCACCAACTTACCATCCTGAGACAAGGCCGAGTATAGCCAACAAGATCTCCGCCACGGCACCAGTAAGCCAGTGACTCAGCCCCTGTAATAGGGTTAGAGGCAGAGAATCCCAGTGGAGGGGAACCGGCCAGGCAAAGACAGCAAGGGTGGTTCGTTGCTCCAGTGCCTTTCGCTCACCTTCACACTCCTGGGCCAGACTACACTCAATTATAGGACCTACTGAAGAGATGAGTCTTCAATAAAGACTTAAAGGTTGAGACCAGTCTGCGTCTCTCACATGGATAGGCAGACTATTCCATAAAAATGGAGCTCTATAGGAAAAAGCCCTGCCTCCAGCTGTTTGCTTAGAAATTCTAGGGACAGTAAGGAGGCTCATGCGTCTTGTGACCGTAGCGTACGTATAGGTATGTACGGCAGGACCAAATCGGAAAGATAGGTAGGAGCAAGCCCATGTAATGCTTTGTAGGTTAGCAGTAAAACTTTGAAATCAGCCCTTGCCTTAACAGGAAGCCAGTGTAGAGAGGCTAGTACTGGAGTAATATGATCAAATTTTGGGGTTCTAGTCAAGATTCTAGCAGCCATGTTTAGCACTAACTGAAGTTTATTTAGTGCTTTATCCGGGTAGCCGAAAAGTAAAGCATTGCAGTAGTCTAACCTAGAACCATCAAGATTAATTGTCAGATTCAACAGAATATCTTTTTGTTTCTTGGGACCTAGAACTAGCATCTCTGTTTTGTCAGAGTTTAAAAGTATACATTTTTCCGCCATCCACTTCCTTATGTCTGAAACACAGGCTTCCAGGGAGGGCAATTTTGGGGCTTCACCATGTTTCATCGAAATGTACAGCTGTGTGTCATCCGCATAGCAGTGAAAGTTAACATTATGTTTCTGAATGACATCACCAAGTGGTAAAATATATAGTGAAAACAATAGTGGTCGCAAAACAGAGCCTTGAGGAACACCGAAATTTACAGTTGATTTGTCAGAGGACAAACCATCCACAGAGACAAACTGATATCTTTCTGACAGATAAGATCTAAACCAGGCCAGAACTTGTCCATGTAGACCAATTTGGGTTTCCAATCTCTCCAGAAGAATGTGGTGATCGATGGTATCAAAAGCAGCACTAAGGTCTAGGAGCACGAGGACAGTTGCAGAGCCTCGGTCTGACGCCATTAAAAGGTCATTTACCACCTTCACAAGTGCAGTCTCAGTGCTATGATGGGGTCTAAAACAAGACTGAAGCGTTTCGTATACATTGTTTGTCTTCAGGAAGGCAGTGAGTTGCTGCGCAACAGCTTTTTCAAAACAAATTGAGAGGAATGGAAGATTCGATATAGGCCGATAGTTTTTTATATTTTCCGAGTCAAGGTTTTGCTTTTTTAAGAGAGGCTTTATTACCGCCACTTTTAATGAGTTTGGTACACATCCGGTGGATAGAGAGCTGTTTATTATGTTCAACATAGGAGGGCCAAGCACAGGAAGCAGCTCTTTCAGTAGTTTAGTTGGAATAGGGTCCAGTATGCAGCTTGAAGGTTTAGAGGCCATGATTATTTTCATCAATGTGTCAAGAGATATGGTACTAAAAAACTTGAGTGTCTCTCTTGATTTTATGTCCTGGCAAAGTTGTGTGGACTCAGGACAACTGAGCTTTGGAGGAATACGCAGATTTAAAGAGGAGTCCGTAATTTGCTTTCTAATGATCATGATCTTTTCCTCAAAGAAGTTCATGAATGTAACACTGCTAAACTGAAAGCCATCCTCTCTTGGGGAATGCTGCTTTTTAGTTAGCTTTGCGACAGTATCAAAAATAAATTTTGGATTATTCTTATTTTCCTCAATTAACTTGGAAAAATAGGATGATCGAGCAGCAGTGAGGGCTCTTCGATACTGCACGGTACTGTCTTTCCAAGCTAGTTGGAAGACTTCCAGTTTGGTGTGGCGCCATTTCCGTTCCAATTTTCTGGAAGCTTGCTTCAGAGCTCGGGTATTTTCTGTATACCAGGGAGCTAGTTTTTTATGGCAAATGTTTTTTGCTTTTAGGGGTGCGACTGCATCTAGGGTATTGCGCAAGGTTACATTGAGTTCCCAGTTAGGTGGTTAACTGATTTTTGTACTCTGACGTCCTTGGGTAGGTGGAAGGATTCTGGAAGGGCATCTAGGAATCTTTGGGTTGTCTGAGAATTTATAGCACGACTTTTGATGATCCTTGGTTGGGGTCTGAGCAGATTATTTGTTGCGATTTGTTTCAAACATAATAAAATGGTGGTCCGATAGTCCAGGATTATGAGGAAAAACATTAAGATCCACAACATTTATTCCACGGGACAAAACTAGGTCCAGAGTATGACTGTGGCAGTGAGTAGGTCCGGAGACATGTTGGACAAAACCGACAGAGTCGATGATGGCTCCAAAAGCCTTTTGGAGTGGGTCTGTGGACTTTTCCGTGTGAATATTAAAGTCACCAAAAATTAGAATATTGTCTGCCATGACTACAAGGTCCGATAGGAATTCAGGGAACTCAGTGAGGAACGTTGTATATGGCCCAGGAGGCCTGTAAACAGTAGCTATAAAAAGTGATTGAGTAGGCTGCATAGATTTCATGACTAGAAGCTCAAAAGACGAAAACGTCATTTTTTTGTTTTTTGTAAAATTTGCTATTGTAAATGTTAGCAACACCTCCGCCTTTGCGGGATGCGCGGGGGATATGGTCACTAGTGTAACCAGGAGGTGAGGCCTCATTTAACACAATAAATTAATCAGGCTTAAACCATGTTTCAGTCAGGCCAATCACATCAAGATTATGATCAGTGATTAGTTCATTGACTAGAACTGCCTTGGAAGTGAGGGATCTAACATTAAGTAGCCCCATTTTGAGATGTGAGGTATCACAATCTCTTTCAATAATGGCAGCAATGGAGGAGGTCTTTATTCTAGTGAGATTGCTAAGGCGAACACCTCCATGTTTAGTTTTGCCCAACCTAGGTCGAGGCACAGACACCGTCTCAATAGAGATAGCTGAGCTGACTACACTGACTGTGCTAGTGGCAGACTCCACTAAGCTGGCAGGCTGGCTAACAGCCTGCTGCCTGGCCTGCACCCTATCTCATTGTGAAGCTAGAGGAGTTAGAGCCCTGTCTATGTTCGTAGATAAGATGAGAGCACCCCTCCAGCTAGGATGGAGTCCGTCACTCCTCAACAGGCCAGGCTTGGTCCTGTTTGTGGGTGAGTCCCAGAAAGAGGGCCAGTTATCTACAAAGTCTATCTTTTGTGTGGGGCAGAAAACAGTTTTCAACCAGCGATTGAGTTGTGAGACTCTGCTGTAGAGCTCATCACTCCCCCTAACTGGGAGGGGGCCAGAGACAATTACTCGATGCCGACACATCTTTCTAGCTGATTTACACACTGAAGCTATGTTGCGCTTGGTGACCTCTGACTGTTTCATCCTAACATCGTTGGTGCCGACGTGGATAACAATATCTCTATACTCTCTACACTCGCCAGTTTTAGCTTTAGCCAGCACCATCTTCAGATTAGCCTTAACGTCGGTAGCCCTGCCCCGTGGTAAACAGTGTATGATCGCTGGATGATTCGTTTCAAGTCTAATACTGCGAGTAATGGAGTCGCCAATGACTAGAGTTTTCAATTTGTCAGAGCTAATGGTGGGAGGCCTCGGCGTCTCAGACCCCGTAACGGGAGGAGTAGAGACCAGAGAAGACTCGTCCTCTGACTCCGACCCGCTGCTTAATGGGGAAAACCGGTTGAAAGTTTCTGTCGGCTGAATGAGCGACACCGGTTGAGCATTGCTACAGCATTTCCTTCCAGAAAATTGTCCGGCTGCGGGGACTGTGCGAGGGGATTTATACAACTATCTGTACTTACTGGTGGCACAGACGCTGTTTCATCCTTTCCTACACTTACATTTCCCTTGCCTAACGTTTGCGTCCGAAGCTGGTCTTGCAGCACAGCTATCCTCGCCTTAAGGCGATCGTTATCCTGTATATTATGAGTACAGCGATTGCAATTAGAAGGCATCATGTTAATGATACTACTTAGCTTCGGCTGGTGGAGGTCCTGATGAAACACGGCCAGATAAAGCGTCTGGAGTGACAAAGTTGAATTTTTTTTAAAGTCGAGCAATGGAAAAACAAAAAACAAAACAAAAAAACAAACAAACAAAAAAAAAATATATAGACGGCAGTTAACAAAGTTAGGTTAGCAACAGAACGCACAGCAGCACGTAAACAAGTCTGTTAGTTGTGACCGGAAGTGACTCTGACTCATCATAACATGTCTGTCTGAGCCACAGTTTTCACCT
This sequence comes from Brachymystax lenok tsinlingensis, assembly GCA_030435695.1. Lineage (NCBI taxonomy): Eukaryota > Metazoa > Chordata > Actinopteri > Salmoniformes > Salmonidae > Brachymystax > Brachymystax lenok. The sequence continues at coordinate 10,467,870 of CM059797.1, read as the reverse complement.
TTCACCTCTTGACCCTTGACCTCTCTGTGCACTTCGACCTCTAACCCCCTGCAGATAACTTCCAGGCGGATCTGGCAGACCTGACGTGTGAGATTGAGATCAAGCAGAAGTTGATCGATGAGCTGGAGAACAGTCAGAAGAGACTGCTGCAGCTCAAACTACAGTATGAAGAGAAACTCATCCTGCTGCAGAACAAGATACGAGACACACAGCTGGAGAGAGACAGAGTACTACACAACCTCAGTGAGTTATGGGTAATGTAGGCACACAGTCACAGAGACACACAGCTGGAGAGAGACAGAGTACTACACAACCTCAGTGAGTTATGGGTAATGTAGGCACACAGTCACAGAGACACACAGCTGGAGAGAGACAGAGCACTACACAACCTCAGTGAGTTATGGATAATGTAGGCACACAGAGTGTACTGTACGTACTGCCCAACATCAGTGAGTGATTGTAACCGTGGATTTGAGATCTTTATTGATGTCTTGTTGTAGGGGAAGACACAGCTGTAGCACAACATAGATACAGGGAAATGCCAAAATAAAGGAAACACCAACATTTGTATTTTTGATGGATCCCCATTCGCTAGCAGCTACTCTTCCTGGGGTCCAGCAAAATTAAGGCAAATTATGCAATTTTAAAAACATTACAAAACATTCATTACAGAATTCACAACTAAGTGTGTTTCCTCAGGCCCCAACTCCACTATCACATATCTACAAAACTAAATCCCTGTGTACGTGTGTGTATAGTGTGTATGTTATCATGTGTGTGTATGCATGTGTCTGTGCCTATGTTTGTGTTGCTTCACAGTCCCTGCTGTTCTATAAGGTGTATTTTTATTTGTTGTTAGATCTGATTCTACTGCTGGCATCAGTTACCTGATGTGGAATAGAGTTCCATGTAGTCATGGCTCTATGTAGTACTGTGCGCCTCCCATAGTCTGTTCTGCTCTGGTGTCATGTCTTGTTTTTATTTAATTTTATTTAACCGTTATTTAACTAGGCAAGTCAGTTAAGAACAAATTCTTCTTTTCAATGACAGCCTAGGAACAGTGGGTTAACTGCCTTGTTCAGGGGCAGAACAACATATTTTTACCTTGTGGGGTATACATGGTTGTCTGAGCTGTGTGCCAGTAGTTTAAACAGACAGCTCGGTGCTTTCAACATGTCAATAACTCTCATAAATAGAAGTAGTGATTAAGTCAATCTCTCCTCTACTTTGAGAGAGATTGACATGCGTACTATTAATGTTTGCTCTCTGTGTACATCCAAGGGCCAGCCGTGCTGCCCTGTTCTGAGCCAATTGCAGTTTTCCTAAGTTTTCCTAACCTGAACAGTAGGCCAGGCATGTAGGACCTGCCTTGTTGACAGTGCTGTTAAGAAGGTAGAGCAGCTTATTATTAGTAACATAGTGTCTCATCGACCAACATGAGCCACAAGAACAGCTTCCATGCACCTTGGCATAGATTCTACAAGTGTCTGGAACTCGATGTGACACCATTCTTCCATGAGAAATGTCATAATTTCGTGTTTTGTTGATGGTGGTGGAAAACGCTGTCTCAGGTGCCACTCCAGAATCTTCCATTAGTGTTCAATTGGGTTGAGATCTGGTGGCTGACACACACACACACACACACACACACACACACACACACACACACACACACACACACACACACACACACACACACACACACACACACACACACACACACACACACACACACACACACACACACACACACACACACACACACACACACACACACACACACACACACCCTTTAAACCCCCTATGCTCCTTTGAGACCCCTCTTTCAAAGCCACTGAGATCTCTTCTTCTATACATGGTAGCCAAAATAATGGGCAACTGGGCATTTTTATACATGACCCTAAGATGTTAATTTCTTAACTCAGGAACCACATCTGTGTGGAATCACCTGCTTTAAATATACTTTGTATCCCTCCTTTACTGAAGTGTTTCCTTATATTTGCGATAACCTGTACATACTGTACTGTACTCAATTTCAGCTCTACCTCTTGTAATAAGCATCGCTCTCTCTCAAATCAAATCAAATCATATGCTATTGGTCACATACACATGGTTAGCAGATGTTAATGCAAGTGTAGCGAAATGCTTGTGCTTCTAGTTCCGACAGTGCAGTAATATCTAACAAGTAATCTAACAATTCCACAACTACCTAATACACACAAATCTAAAGGGGTGAATGAGAATATGTACATATAAATATATGGATGAGCAATGGCCGAACGGCCTTAGGCAAGATGCAGTAGATGGTATAGAGTACAGTATATACATATGATATGAGTAATGTAGGGTATGTAAACATAATATAAAGTGCCATTGTTTAAAGTGACTAGTGATACATTGGTATGAGTCAGTATGTTAGCAGCAGCCACTCAATGTTAACAGTCTGATGGCCTTGAGATAGAAGCTGTTTTTCAGTCTCTCGGTCCCAGCTTTGATGCACCTGTACTGACCTCGCCTTCTGGATGATAGCGGGGTGAACAGGCAGTGGCTCGGGTGGTTGTTGTCCTTGATGATCTTTTTGGCCTTCCTGTGACATCGGGTGGTGTAGATGTCCTGTAGGGCAGGTAGTTTGCCCCTGGTGATGCGTTGTGCAGACCTAACTACCCTCTGGAGAGCCTTACGGTTGTGGGCTAGGCAGTTGCCGTACCAGGCGGTGATGCAGCCCGACAGGATGCTCTCGATTGTGCATCTGTAAAAGTTTGTGAGTGTTTTTGGTGACAAGCCACATTTCTTTAGCCTCCTGAGGTTGAAGAGGCGCTGTTGCGCTTTATTCACCACGCTGTCTGTGTGGGTGGACCATTTCAGTTTGTCCGTGATGTGTACGCAGAGGAACTTAAAACCTTCCACATTCTCCACAACTGTCCCGTCGATGTGGATAGGGGGGTGTTCCCTCTGCTGTTGCCTGAAGTCCACGATCATCTCCTTTGTTTTGTTGACGTTGAGTGACAGGTTATTTTCCTGACACCACACTCCAAGGGCCCTCACCTCCTCCCTGTAGGCCGTCGTCGTTGTTGGTAATCAAGCCTACCACTGTAGTGTCATCTGCAAACTTGACGATTGAGTTGGAGGCGTGCTTGGCCACACAGTCATGGGTGAACAGGGAGTACAGGAGAGGGCTGAGAACGCACCCTTGTGGGGCCCCAGTGTTGAGGATCAGCAGGGTGGAGATGTTGTTTCCTAAACTCACCACCTTGGGGCGTCCCGTCAAAAAGTCCAGGACCCAGTTGCACAGGGCAGGGGCGAGACCCACGGTCTCAAGCTTAATGACAAGTTTGGAGGGTACTACGGTGTTAAATTCTGAGCTGTAGTCGATGAACAGCATTCTTACATAGGTATTCCTCTTGTCCAGATGGGTTAGGGCAGTGTGCAGTGTGATTGCGATTGCGTCGTCTGTGGACCTATTGGGGCAGTGAGTGCTACAGGGCGATAGTCGTTTAGCTCAGTTACCTTAGCTTTCTTGGGAACAGGAACAATGGTGGCCCTCTTGAAGCATATGGGAAAAGCAGACTGGGATAGGGATTGATTGAATATGTCCGTAAACACACCAGCCAGCTGGTCTGCGCATGCTCTGAGGACACGGCTAGGGATGCCATCTGGGCCGGCAGCCTTGCGAGGGTTAACACGTTTAAATGTTTTACTCACGTTGGCTGCAGTGAAGGAGAGCCCGCAGGTTTTGGTAGCGGGCCGTGTCAGTGGCACTGTATTGTCCTCAAAGCAAGCAAAGAAGTTGTTTAGTTTGTCTGGGAGGAAGACATCGGTGTCCATGACGGGACTGCCACATACGTCTCGTGTCTGAGTCATGGAATTGCGACTCTACTTTGTCTCTATACTGGCGCTTAGCTTGTTTGATTGCCTTGTGGAGGGAATAGCTACACTGTTTGTATTCGGTCATGTTTCCGGTCACCTTGCCATGATTAAAAGCAGTGGTTCGCACTTTCAGTTCTGCGCGAATGCTGCCATCAATCCACGGTTTCTGGTTGGTTTTAACAGTCACTGTGGGTACAACATCACCAATGCACTTGTTAATAAACTCACTCACCGAATCAGCATATACATCTCTCCTCTCCTTTCTAGTGTCCATGGAGAACTACACGGAGGAGAAGGCTAGCAGGATCAAGTCAGATTATGAGAAGAGGCTAAAGGAGATGAACAGAGACCTGATGAAGCTACAGGCGGCTCAGAAGGAACACGCTAGGCTACTGAAGAACCAGGGACGCTACGAACGAGAGCTGAAGAAACTACAGCAGGAGGTCAACGACATGAAGAAAGCCAAGGTAAGGAGGAGGAGGGCAGAGGAGAGGAGGAGGGGAGGACAAGGAGAGGGAGAGGGAGAGAAGGAGGAGGAGGGGAAGGAGGAGCAGGAGGAGAATTGTGTCATATATATATATATATTGTTCCAGTCTAAAGTTTGGACACACCTAATCATTCAAGGGCTTTTCTTTACTTTTACTATTTTCTACATTGTAGAATGAAGTGAAGATATCAAAACTAGGAAATAACACATATGGAATCATGTAGTAACCAAAAAAGTGTTAAACAAATCAAAATATAGTTTATATTTGAAATTCTTCAAAGTAGCCACCCTTTGCCTTGATGACAGCTTTGCACACTCTTGGCATTCTCTCAACCGGCTTCATGAGGAATGCTTTTCCAACGGTCTTGAAGGAGTTCCCACATATGCTAAGCACTTGTTGGCTGCTTTTCCTTCACTCTGCCATCCAACTCATCCTAAACTATCTCAATTGGGTTGAGGTCAGGTGATTGTGGAGGCCAGGTCATCTGATGCAGCATTCCACCACTCTCCTTGGTCAAATAGCCCCTACACAGTCTGGAGGTGTGTTTTGGGTCATTGTCCTGTTGAAAAACAAATTAAAGTCCCACTAAGCACAACTCAGATGGGATGACTATATTGCTGTAGAATGCTGTGGTAGACATTCTGGTTAAGTGTGCCTTGAATTCTAAATAAATCACTGACAGTGTCACCAGTGAAGCACCCCCACAACATCACACCTCCTCCTCCATGCTTCACGGTGGGAACCACACATGCGGAGATCATCCGTTCACCTACTCTGTGTCTCACAAAAACACGCCGGTTGGAATCAAAAATCTCTAATCTTTACTCATCAGACCAAAGGACAGATTTCTACCAGTCTAATGTCCATTGCGCATGTTTTTTGGCCCAAGCAAGTCTCTTCTTATTATTGGTGTTCTTTAGTAGTGGTTTCTTTGCAACCATTCGACCAAGAAGGCCTGATTCACGCAGTCTCCTCTGAACAGTTGATTTTGAGATGTATCTCTTACTTGAACTATGTGAAGCATTTATTTGGGCTGCAATTTCTGAGATGCAGTTAACTCTAAGGAACTTATCCTCTGCAGTAGAGGTAACTCTGGGTCTTCCTTTCCTGTGGCGGTCCTCATGAGAGCCAGTTTCATCATAGCGCTTGATGGTTTTTGCGACTGCATCTTCATGTCTTAAAGTAATGATGGACTGTCGTTTCTCTTTGCTTCTTTGAGCTGTTCTTGCCATAATATGGACTTGGTCTTTTACCAAATAGGGCTATCTTCTGTATACCAACCCTACCTTGTCACAACACAACTGATTGGCTCAAATGCATTAAGAAGGGAAGAAATTCCACAAATGAACGAAGGCACACCTGTAAATTGAAGTGAAGGCACACCTGTAAATTGAAATGCATTACAGGTGACCACCTCATGAAGCTGGTTGAGAGAATCCCAAGAGTGTGCAAAGCTGTCATCAAGGCAAAGGGTGGCTACTCTGTAGAATTTGTTTAAATTGTTTTTGGTTACTACATGATTCCATATGTGTTATTTCATAGTGTTTTGATGTCTTCACTATTGACAGGTACTGCACATTGCAAGACATTTCCATCTGCAATGTTTATAGCCCTATGTGAGAGTATTCTCCTCACAGTCATCGATGGTCTATGCTCCCTGAGAAGTATGTAAACAAGTTTGAGGGTTCTCTTCAGCTAAGTGCAGTTCTTCCTCCGGTCCCCAGGTGGCGCTGATGAAGCAGATGAAGGAAGAGCAACAGAGGAGGAGGATTGTGGAAGCCAAGAGGAACAGAGAGATTGCTCAGCTCAAGAAGGAGCAGCGACGACAGGAGGTACGTGTGTCTGTTTGTCTGTGTCAGGGTGTGTTTGTGTGTGTCAGGGTGTGTTTGTGTGTGTCAGGGTGTGTTTGTGTGTTAGTTGACATAGAAGTGTATGCCGGGAGATACGTGATACACTTATGATGCTCTTGTACTCAACCAGAGCCTTTAGGGAAAGGGAAAGGGATAGGGATAGGGAAAGGGAAAGGGACAGGGAAAGGGACAGGGAAAGGGATAGGGAAAGGGATAGGGACAGGGATAGGGAAAGGGACAGGGACAGGGATAGGGACAGGGAAAGGGATAGGAACAGGGAAAGGGACAGGGATAGGGACAGGGACAGGGACAGGGATAGGGACAGGGACAGGGAAAGGGACAGGGAAAGGGACAGGGACAGGGATAGGGACAGGGACAGGGAAAGGGACAGGGAAAGGGAAAGGGATAGGGACAGGGATAGGGACAGGGAAAGGGACAGGGACAGGGACAGGGATAGGGACAGGGACAGGGAAAGGGACAGGGAAAGGGACAGGGACAGGGATAGGGACAGGGACAGGGAAAGGGACAGGGAAAGGGAAAGGGATAGGGACAGGGACAGGGACAGGGAAAGGGAAAGGGACAGGGATAGGGACAGGGAAAGGGATAGGGACAGGGACAGGGACAGGGACAGGGACAGGGACAGGGACAGGGAAAGGGACAGGGAAAGGGATAGGGACAGGGAAAGGGAAAGGGAAAGGGACAGGGATAGGGACAGGGACAGGGAAAGGGACAGGGACAGGGACAGGGAAAGGGATAGGGACAGGGACAGGGACAGGGATAGGGGACTGTACTGTCTGACATCTCTCCACCTCCCTCCCTCAGTACCAGATTAGGTCGTTGGAGAGTCAGAAGCGGCAGCAGGAGCTTGTTTTACGTAGAAAGAGCCAGGAGGTGACAGCGTTACGACGGCTGGCTAAACCATTGTCTGGACGCATGGCTAGACGGTTACAGCCCCTAGACTCTGGAGCAGAACGGTCTCCCAGCACCACCTCCTCTGAACCAGAGTCCAACAGGTAGGCAGTACTGCTACTGTAACCAAGTTGAACTGGTTAACCTTACTGCTGAGCTTGAAATGCTACCACCTGCTCCATCGAATTGCTAGCTTTTTTTCCGGTGGCGTCGCTAGCTAACTTGTCAACAGCTTAATCCCGTGTGTTTGTGAGACAGAAGACCCAAGATCTAGTCTGAATGTGATCTGGTGGAGGATGAACATACACTGTTAAGCCTCTGTTACACTACACTACACAGTGTGTCTGGCCTCTGTTACACTACACTACACAGTGTGTCTGGCCTCTGTTACACTACACAGTGTGTCTGGCCTCTTACACTACACAGTGTGTCTGGCCTCTGTTACACTACACAATGTATCTGGCCTCTGTTACACTACACTACACTGTGTGTCTGGCCTCTGTTACACTACACTACACAGTGTGTCTGGCCTCTGTTACACTACACAGTGTGTCTGGCCTCTGTTACACTACACTACACAGTGTGTCTGGCCTCTGTTACACTACACAGTGTGTCTGGCCTCTATTACACTACACTACACGGTGTGTCTGGCCTCTTTTACACTACACAGTGTGTCTGGCCTCTGTTACACTACACTACACAGTGTGTCTGGCCTCTGTTACACTACACTACACAGTGTGTCTGGCCTCTGTTACACTACACTACACAGTGTGTCTGGCCTCTGTTACACTACACAGTGTGTCTGGCCTCTTACACTACACAGTGTGTCTGGCCTCTGTTACACTACACAATGTGTCTGGCCTCTGTTACACTACACTACACTGTGTGTCTGGCCTCTGTTACACTACACAGTGTGTCTGGCCTCTGTTACACTACACAGTGTGTCTGGCCTCTGTTACACTACACTACACAGTGTGTCTGGCCTCTGTTACACTACACTACACCGTGTGTCTGGCCTCTGTTACACTACACTACACAGTGTGTCTGGCCTCTGTTACACTACACTACACAGTGTGTCTGGCCTCTGTTACACTACACTACACAATGTGTCTGGCCTCTGTTGCACACAACTACACAGTGTGTCTGGCCTCTGTTACACTACACAATGTATCTGGCCTCTGTTACACTACACTACACTGTGTGTCTGGCCTCTGTTACACTACACTACACAGTGTGTCTGGCCTCTGTTACACTACACAGTGTGTCTGGCCTCTGTTACACTACACTACACAGTGTGTCTGGCCTCTGTTACACTACACAGTGTGTCTGGCCTCTATTACACTACACTACACGGTGTGTCTGGCCTCTTTTACACTACACAGTGTGTCTGGCCTCTGTTACACTACACTACACAGTGTGTCTGGCCTCTGTTACACTACACTACACAGTGTGTCTGGCCTCTGTTACACTACACTACACAGTGTGTCTGGCCTCTGTTACACTACACAGTGTGTCTGGCCTCTTACACTACACAGTGTGTCTGGCCTCTGTTACACTACACAATGTGTCTGGCCTCTGTTACACTACACTACACTGTGTGTCTGGCCTCTGTTACACTACACAGTGTGTCTGGCCTCTGTTACACTACACAGTGTGTCTGGCCTCTGTTACACTACACTACACAGTGTGTCTGGCCTCTGTTACACTACACTACACCGTGTGTCTGGCCTCTGTTACACTACACTACACAGTGTGTCTGGCCTCTGTTACACTACACTACACAGTGTGTCTGGCCTCTGTTACACTACACTACACAATGTGTCTGGCCTCTGTTGCACACAACTACACAGTGTGTCTGGCCTCTGTTACACTACACAGTGTGTCTGGCCTTTGTTACACTATACTACACAGTGTGTCTGGCCTCTGTTACACTACACTACACAGTGTGTCTGGCCTCTGTTACACTACACTACACAGTGTGTCTGGCCTCTGTTACACTACACTACACAGTGTGTCTGGCCTCTGTTACACTACACAGTGTGTCTGGCCTCTGTTACACTACACTACACAGTGTGTCTGGCCTCTGTTACACTACACTACACAGTGTGTCTGGCCTCTGTTACTCTACACTACACAGTGTGTCTGGCCTCTTTTACACTACACAGTGTGTCTGGCCTCTGTTACACTACACTACACAATGTGTCTGGCCTCTGTTGCACACAACTACACAGTGTGTCTGGCCTCTGTTACACTACACTACAAGGTGTGTCTGGCCTCTGTTACACTACACTACACAATGTGTCTGGCCTCTGTTGCACACAACTACACAGTGTGTCTGGCCTCTGTTACACTACACTACAAGGTGTGTCTGGCCTTTGTTACACTACACTACACAGTGTGTCTGGCCTCTGTTACACTACACAGTGTGTCTGGCCTCTTTTACACTACACTACACAGTGTGTCTGGCCTCTGTTACACTACACTACACAGTGTGTCTGGCCTCTGTTACACTACACTACACAGTGTGTCTGCGCAACTAGGTCATGATGAACAACACGTTCATCTTTTTAATAGCTTGTGTCCTGTTATTTATATCTTGGTTTAGGATCACTCCAACCAATGTATCTAACATAGTGAGACAGTGGAACACCAAGATGAACGGCTACCTGGGACAGAGCGAAGGGGTGACCGCCAACGGGACACGGCTTGCTGGGTGAGTCACGGCGAGGAGTGTGTGTGTGTGTGTGTGTGTGTGTGTGTGTGTGTGTGTGCGTCATGGATTGTCAGCTCAGATGCAGAGAAGGGATGAGTGTGTTTGTATCTGGTGTGTGTGTGTGTGTTTTAATGGATTTCCAGGTCAGAGGCAGAGAAAGGATGTGTGTGTGGGTGCTCTAAATCAAATAAAATCAAATTTTATTTGTCACATACACATGGTTAGCAGATGTTAATGCGAGTGTAGCGAAATTCTTGTGCTTCTAGTTCCGACCATGCAGTAGTATCTGCTAGTGCTCTATGCTGGTGCTCTATGCTGGTGCTCTGTGCGGGGGCTCTATGCTGGTGCTCTATGCTGGTGCTCTGTGCGGGGGCTGTGTGTCAAATCAAATCAAATGTTATTGGTCAGATGTTAATGCGAGTGTAGCAAAATGCTTGTGTGTGTGTTTGTCAGTGGAGGCTGCTGAGGGGAGGACGGCTCATAATAACGGCCGGAACGGAGCAAATGGAATGTCATCAAAACACCAGGAAACCATGTGTTTGATGTATTTGATACCATTCCACTGATTCCTCTCCAGTCATTACCACAAGCCCGTCCTCCCCAATTAAGGTGCCACCGACCTCCTGTGGTGTGCATGCCTATGTGTGAGCTGCATAAAGCATGAAACACACCGAGAATCTGTGAGCTGCATAAAGCATGAAACACACCGAGAATCTGTGAGCTGCTTAAAGCATGAAACACACTGAGAATCTGTGAGCTGCTTAAAGCATGAAACACACTGAGAATCTGAGAGCTGCATAAAGCATGAAACACACCGAGAATCTGTGAGCTGCTTAAAGCATGAAACACACTGAGAACCTGAGAGCTGCTTAAAGCATGAAACACACTGAGAACCTGAGAGCTGCTTAAAGCATGAAACACACTGAGAACCTGAGAGCTGCTTAAAGCATGAAACACACTGAGAACCTATCACAGTGGGAAGCCGTTCCTTCTCTTGCTAGAACAAAAGACGTACCTGCTGTGTATCGGCGAAACTGCCGTTTCTATTTGTGGAATCGTAATGCTTGGCAGTGGCCATCAACTTGACTTTGAGCCAATCAGAGAGCACAAACCTGTGGGGGAGCCGGAAAGAGTTTCAAGAAAAAGTCTAGTCATTTTCATTAGGATTGTTCTAACTAAAACAATAAAGCTGCATAATGCATCGTTTTTTTCTAGAGGAAGTCTTTACATATTTTATGTCTAGCTAAAGAGTTGAATAAGGTTTTGTTTTGTTAGGTTTGATAATGTGCACGTATTAGTTAGCTAGCTAGCTAGCTAATGTTAGCTTGCTAACTGAGAAAGGCAGTCACACACACTTCATATGAAACGATGAGGTGGTAAGTGCAGCACAATACTAAATGCTTTACCAAGCTAGCTATCTGGCCACTGTAGCTAGTAACATTATAATGAAATCACAATGGATTAGTTTCCATGCAGCAGCTGCCTGTAGCTGGCTGCCGAGGGTCTTTCATAAAGCTTGTTTTATAACTTAACCAAGATACACCACAACATGTCGTTACCAATGGGAGCTAATTAATCATAGTGGGCAGAACAAACAAGGCGGTGGGCAGAGCCAAGCACGAGGTAGCGAGATCCTATTGGTTTTTTGGAGCATGTATTTGCATATTTTGACTAGGGAACGCCTACTCTGTGAAGTGCGCCTGTGCAATAGCTCAATTCACCCTTGCACTCCTTCTAAACAACTCCGTTTTTAGAAACTTTGGCAAATGGTAAAGTCTACAAAACAGATTCTAGTTTTGGGTATAGAAAACTGTATTGAGATCAAATGTTTAATTGTTGAGAGAATTAGCAGAATGTCAGCCAAAATCCATCTTTTCCCACTGCCGGCCAATAGGCTTCCTCTCATCACCATATTTACCTAGCTAGTACAACAGATTAGCTAACATTAGCCAGCTAGCTAAACTTGTATCTATGGGCTGTATGGAGAGTGAATTAAATTGTTTATTTCTTGCTAGCTAGTTATCTAGCTGTGGCCATCAAATCGGGTCTAGCGAAATGCTTGTGTTTCTAGCTTTAACAGTGCAGTAATATCTAACAATTTCACAACAATACACAAAAATCTAAAGTAAAGGAATGAAATTAAGAATATATCAATATTTGGGCTATTAATGTCAGAGTGGCATAGACTAAGATACATTAGAATAGGATAGAATACAGTATATACATATGAGATAAGTAATGCAAAATATGTAAACATTATTTGGCTAGTAACAAGGGCCACAGCAAAAGCAACATTAGCTCAGCTAGTTAGCTAACATTGATTACTAGACCATAAAGCAACACACACAGACATGCTTTGCCAAACAACTCTACTGCCACCTTCTGGTTTGGAGTATTTTAACAAGGCTGAGTGGCTGACGACTTCAAGGTATTGCTCTGTGAACACTAAAGAGATTAACTGCCGACACTGTTCAGAGGTGCTAAAAACTGTCGGCAGGCAAACCTTTGACAATCCTACCAGTGTGTCTGAGCTATATGAAGGTCAGATTCAGATGAGGTATGAGTCTGTTGACATTTACTTAGCTAAGGCTATTGTCAGATTCAATAAAGTTTAATAAAACTTTGAGGAGTGCCTTTTACAAAATCAAAATCTCTTTCTTTCTCTTTCTCTCTCTCCTATTCTCTTCCTTCTCCTCCCCCACCCCAGCAGTAGAAAGAGGAATGATTGAGCTGTTCTAGGACTGACAGTTAATCTGTATTGTCCATCCCCTTTCTCTCTGTGTAGGAGTAGAAATCGTGTCCAGCAGGGTGTTCTAGGACTGACAGTTAGTTAATCTGTATTGTCCTTCCTCTTTCTCTCTGTGTAGGAGTAGGAATCGTGTCCAGCAGGGTAAGAGTGTTCTGGGAGGTAGTAGTAGTTTCTCCAAGGCAGCCCGTCAGAAGTGGCAGACACTGGAGAGGAGGATCCTGGACATCGTCATGCAGAGGATGACCATCACCAACGTAGAGGCCGACATGGACCGACTCATCAAGGTACTGTATGAGATCACTTCCTCTGTCTTCTAGTGACACTTCCTCGTCCTGCTAACACTACTTTTAATTCACTATGAGGCAGTTACACCCTGCAGTTTATAGGTAAAGTGTTACAGACTTCGTTTTTGCTGTCTGTAGTGGTTGTCATAGTGACCAGTTAAAAAATGCATTCTTCTTCAACCCTTCCTTGAATTAATTGCCATATTGATATAGCTAACGTGGGTTTTCTCTCCTGTGTGTGTGTGTGTGTGTGTGTGTGTGTGTGTGTGAGACAGAAGCGTGAGGAGCTGTCCTTGCAGCAGGAGGCACTATTGCGTAAGAGGGAGGTGCTAATGGCGGAGGGGGAGGGGCCTGACACAGAGGACCGCCTTGTCCAGGAAATGAACGAGGACATTGAGGTTCTGAACGCGAACATTGACTATATCAACGACAGCCTATCAGACTGCCAAGCTACCTTCATACAGATAGAGGAAACCAAGGTAAGAACACACACACACACACACACACACACACACACACACACACACACACAGGCCCACATCCATGTGGTAGTAGTGTATGTCTTAGTGCTGGATATTTCCTGCAGGATGAGCTGGACTCAGTGGACACCTCAGTGGTCATCAGCTCCTGCTCTCTGGCCGAGGCCCGACACCTGCTGGACCACTTCCTCAAGGCCTCCATTGACAAGGTAATGAACACAGGGCAGTTGATAGTTTGGTGTCTGTTTAGTTGATGTATATCTCCCTCTGCTGGTCTTTCCCAGGACTGCAGGTCAGTTGGAATAAGAGGAGTGTGTGTGTGTCTGTGCTTGCGTGTGTATGTGCATACGTGTGTGTGTGTGTGGGGGTGTGTGTGTGGGGGTGTGTGTGTGTGTAGGGGTTACAGGTGGCTCAGAAGGAGTCTCAGATCCGTCTGTTGGAGGGCCAGCTGAGACAGACAGATGTGATTGGCTCTGCCCACAACCACATCATCCTGGATGCGCTGAGAGAGAAGGCTGAGTGTATCCCTGAGCTGCAGGCACTCATCCACAACGTACAGCAGGGTGAGGACACCCACACACACACACACACACACGCACTTACGCACTCAATCACTCACACACTCACTCAATCACTCACTGTTGGTGTTTCTATGTGTGTGTCCACAGAGAATGGTTATGTCAGCACTGATGAGGAGCCGTCAGAGTTTAGCCAGGCCTCGGATGGCAGGTGAGATTACATGATCCCCTTCAGACCCTCACACAGTGACGCCACACACTCATCATCACACTGACCCTCACACAGTGACGCCACACACTCATCATCACACTGACCCTCACACGGTGACGCCACACACTCATCATCACACTGACCCTCACACGGTGACGCCACACACTCATCATCACACTGACCCTCACACGGTGACGCCACACACTCATCATCACACTGACCCTCACACGGTGACGCCACACACTCATCATCACACTGACCCTCACACGGTGACGCCACACACTCATCATCACACTGACCCTCACACGGTGACGCCACACACTCATCATCACACTGACCCTCACACGGTGACGCCACACACTCATCATCACACTGACCCTCACACGGTGACGCCACACACTCATCATCACACTGATCCTCACGGTGACGCCACACACTCATCATCACACTGACCCTCACACGGTGACGCCACACACTCATCATCACACTGACCCTCACACGGTGACGCCACACACTCATCATCACACTGACCCTCACACGGTGACGCCACACACTCATCATCACACTGACCCTCACACGGTGACGCCACACACTCATCATCACACTGACCCTCACACGGTGACGCCACACACTCATCATCACACTGACCCTCACACGGTGACGCCACACACTCATCATCACACTGACCCTCACACAGAGACGCCACACACTCATCATCACACTGACCCTCACACAGTGACGCCACACACTCATCATCACACTGACCCTCACACAGTGACGCCACACACTCATCATCACACTGACCCTCACACAGTGACGCCACACACTCATCATCACACTGACCCTCACACAGTGACGCCACACACTTATCATCACACTGACCCTCACACAGTGACGCCACACACTCATCATCACACTGACCCTCACACAGTGACGCCACACACTTATCATCACACTGACCCTCACACAGTGACGCCACACACTTATCATCACACTGACCCTCACACAGTGACGCCACACACTCATCATCACACTGACCCTCACACAGTGACTGTTATTGTGTGTTGATGTCTCTTTGTTTTCTCTCTCTGCAGTGTGTGTCACATGAAGTCTTCAGCCAGTCAGGATGACTTCAAGATGAAGGTCCAGGTATGTCAACATGTGTTAGCAGGATTTCAGGCGTAGGTTGAATCAGCTTTTCTTCTTCAGTTTATTTAACTGGTTTCGGACGTTACTGACTCATATGACATGTTTGTTATGAGGAACCCTCACTCGATACTGTTAAAACATCTGAGTACTTTCTGTTGACTTAACAGAGTAGAGGTTGTTGAAATCCAGCAGTGAAATCCGGTATGTGTAGTTCCATTAGATACCTGCAGATGGCAGCCTCTACACATGAGTCATAGGGTGATGGTTCCATTAGATACCTGTAGATGGCAGCATCTACACAAATCAAATCAAATGTTATTGATCACATACACATCGTTAGCAGATGTTAATGCGAGTGTAGCAAATGCTTGTGCTTCTAGTTCCAGCAGTGCAGCAATATCTAACATGTAATCTAACAATTCCACAACAACTACCTTATACACACAAGTGTAAAGGAATGATTATGTAATATGTGGGCGTGCATCTTGTACACATGAGTAATTGGGTGACAGTTGCCTTGACAGAACTCCAAGATCATTATACCACAGTCTCCCAAGGTATAGTTCATTAAAGATATTTGACTTCATTATTCTCTCCCTTCCCTCCTCCCCCCAGACGGAGCCTCGTCTGTCTGCCCAGATGAAGGCGGTATCAGCAGAGTATCTGTGTCCCGTGTTAGACCTCTCTACTAAGAACATTACTAAGTCCCTGGCCTCCCTGACAGACATCCAGGAGAACGGGACCAGTATGAGCGGCCTGAGTCTCACCCTCCCTATCTTCAGAGACCGGATGTCCAGGACCATCAACCTGCCCGTCAGGGGGCACACCTTGTGAGTTGTAGGCTATGGCGCACTGTAACTTCTGGGGAGTACCAATATGGCGGACAGTGGCTTCAGAACAACGCCTGTTGTCAGCCATCTAGGGAACACAAATGTCATGTAATGTATAGTCTCTCTCTCTCTCTCACTCACTCACTCACTCACTCACTCACTCACTCACTCACTCACTCACTCACTCACTCACTCACTCTCAATTCAATTTCAATTTAAGGGGGGTTATCAGCATGGGAAACATATGTTAACATTGCCAAAGCAAGTGAAGTAGATAATATACAACAGTAATACACTCTCTCTCTCAGTCCCAGACAGTCTCGTGGTGGTGACACCTCCCCTCTAACAAGGAGGAAGTCTTATGACCGAGGCCAGTCTTCCAGGTAGCTAACTGTCTTCCCACTAATCACTAATGCGTTGTTTTGTTCAATCTCCACATTCCCTTTACCCTGTCTTCCTGCTTTGTGGTATTCCTGTTTATGATCCATGTGAAATGTACTTCAAATAAATATGACTTGACTTCAATCAATCCATTAATCAACCAATCAATCATTGAATATGAGACACAAACTTAACTCCCGAAAAGTCAGCTGTTCTCATAATATCCCGCATCTCTCCACCCCCTCTCCCTCTCCACTTCTCCACCCCCTCTCCACCCCCTCTCCCTTCCACCTCTCCACCCCCTCTCCGCCCCCTCTCCGCCCCCTCTCCCTCCACCTCTCCCCTCCACCTCTCCACCCCCTCTCCCTTCCATCTCTCCCTCCACCTCTCCAACCCCCTCTCCACCCCCTCTCCCTCCACCTCTCCACCCCCTCTCCACCCCCTCTCCCCTCCACCTCTCCACCCCCTCTCCACCCCCTCTCCCTCCATCTCTCCCTCCACCTCTCCAACCCCCTCTCCACCCCCTCTCCCTCCACCTCTCCCTCCACCTCTCCACCCCTCTCCCTTCCATCTCTCCCTCCACCTCTCCAACCCCCTCTCCACCCCCTCTCCCTCCACCTCTCCACCCCCTCTCCACCACCCCTCTCCCCTCCCCATCCTCCCCTTTTCCCCTCCTCCCTCAACCGCTATCCCCTATCACTCTCTCTCAGAAATGCTGATGGGTTCACTCCCCCTCCTCCCCCTCTTAGAACCCGTAACGACCGCAACGTCTTCTCAAGGCTCACCAGCAACCAGTGTCAGGGCTCTGCACTGGACAAGTAAGTACACACACACAGACAAACACACACACAGACAAACACACACACGGACAAACACACACTCACATACTGTAACCTTGAAAAACCTCCAAAGCTCTTTGTTTTCTCAGCCAATCATCTTCCTCACCTCATCAATCTGATCTTTACTTCCTGTCTGTCTGTCCTTTCCTTTCTTTCATCGTTCTCCTGCTGAGTTGTTCTATGGTTCTTTCATCGTTCTCCTGCTGAGTTGTTCTATGGTTCTTTCATCGTTCTCCTGCTGAGTTGTTCTATGGTTTATTCATTGTTCTCCTGCTGAGTTGTTCTATGGTTCTTTCATTGTTCTCCTGCTGAGTTGTTCTATGGTTCTTTCATCGTTCTCCTGCTGAGTTGTTCTATGGTTCTATGGATTGAGATTAAGATCAGGGTTAACAGTCCATGTCTCATTTACCTGGCATTGAGAGCCATCCACTTATCTTAGGATGGACAGTCTAGCTGCAGGTTTCTAGGTGATATTCTCTAATAGAGGTCCTTCATTCCTCTTCTTAAACGATTCTAGTTCTCAGCTCTGGAAATGGCAGCAGCCTCTCTAAATTGTTTGTGTAGTATCTAATCTTTATTAATCCTGATAGGTTGTGGGCTTTTTTTTGATCCTCTGATTGGTGTAGGAAGTGGTGGTTAGTAAGTGTGTGTGTGTGTGTGTGTGTGTGTGTGTGTGTGTGTGTGTGTGTGTGTGTGTGTGTGTGACTGTGTGTACTAGGGTGGGCTAGGGCTGCCTGAGGTTGCCTGTGGATTCTCATTATGTAAACCAGGAGTAGGTAATTGAGCTCAGAGGAACTGGCTAGCTTTCTCTTCAGGGATGGTGTCATTGGCAGCCATTGAGTTGATGGGTTTATCTTATGAGGTTTAGTGACAGATCGTTTTGTTTATGCTTTATGTCATTTTACATGGTTTTCACATCAACATTGTTTTTGGAACACTTGTACATCCATCTGTGAGTATGCTTTGACAAGAATCAATCCAAATTATTGTTTCTTTACGTACTGTGTGTGTGTTCACTTTGCTTTGGTGCATTCTCAGTTCAAATTCTTGGGCTCTAGCCTTCATCATAAGAATAAATTTTTTCAAACTGTTTTAAACATATTATATTTCTATGTCTTGAAACAGTCTATCTGTAACACACTGGAAAGAAAATGTTTTCTGGAAACTTTTTCAGTTTTGAGAAACTGACACTGAAAAGAAGACTCAGACCGCTGCTCTGCTCAAACATCCGCTTCTGTCCTCCCACCTCAAACATCCGCTTCTGTCCTCCCACCTCAAACATCCGCTTCTGTCCTCCCACCTCAAACACTGCTTCTGTCCTCCCACCTCAAACATCTGCTCTGTCCTCCCACCTCAAACATCCGCTTCTGTCCTCCCACCTCAAACATCCGCTTCTGTCCTCCCACCTCAAACATCCGCTTCTGTCCTCCCACCTCAAACATCCGCTTCTGTCCTCCCACCTCAAACACTGCTTCTGTCCTCCCACCTCAAACATCCGCTTCTGTCCTCCCACCTCAAACATCCGCTTCTGTCCTCCCACCTCAAACATCCGCTTCTGTCCTCCCACCTCAAACATCCGCTTCTGTCCTCTCACCTCAAACATCCGCTTCTGTCCTCCCACCTCAAACATCCGCTTCTGTCCTCCCACCTCAAACATCCGCTTCTGTCCTCCCACCTCAAACATCCGCTTCTGTCCTCCCACCTCAAACATCCGCTTATGTCCTCCCACCTCAAACATCCGCTTCTGTCCTCCCACCTCAAACATCCGCTTCTGTCCTCCCACCTCAAACATACGCTTCTGTCCTCCCACCTCAAACATCCGCTTCTGTCCTCCCACCTCAAACATCCGCTTCTGTCCTCCCACCTCAAACATCCGCTTCTGTCCTCCCACCTCAAACATCCGCTTCTGTCCTCCCACCTCAAACATACGCTTCTGTCCTCCCACCTAAAACATCCGCTTCTGTCCTCCCACCTCAAACATACGTTCCTGTCCTCCATGAGCTGACAAGGTAAAAATCTGTTGTTCTGCCCCTGAGCAAGTCAGTTAACACACTGTTCCCCGGGCGCCGAAGACTTGGATGCCGATTATGGCAGCCCCCCGCACCTCTCTGATTCAGAGGGGTTGGGTTAAATGCGGAAGACACATTTCAGTTGGAGGCATTCAGTTGTACAACTGACTAGGTATCCCCCTTTCCTTTCCTACCTCAAAAAACAATGACATCCCTATGGGCTTTGTACAAAACATCCAAAACATTTACAGTAGTGGTTTCTACAAAAACAGCTCAAAGATTCTCAGGGAAATATATACATATGACTCTGGGGTTATTCTGGTTTCAAATGCACATTGCACCCATAGGTCAGTATACTGGGCATTAATAAACACCCCCATCAATCTCATACAGTATTAAAAAGCAGATACTATGACAGAATTTATGGAGGTTCTGTTGCCTTCCAACAGCTTTGCTCCCTGCAGAAATCTGAATTTACAACTGGCATTACAATGACTGCTAAGCAAGAAAATATTTATAGGATGTGCCAAATGGCAGCCTATTCCCTTAATAGTGCACTACCTTTCACACACTTGCCAGTGTTTTCCCTACTTACAACTCAGGGAATAGCCGTTACACCGGAGCAGATCTTTCCCACAGAGACAGTTAACTAAGAGTGGGTGGGTTCTCCTGTGATGTCCAGTCTGATTGACAACCCTGTCCTCCAATCAACTGCTTTCTCCCTGCTGATAACCCAAATCCCTCTCCCTGCCCTTCCTCTTCCTTTTCTTCCTGGGAAACCCCACCCCCAATCCCAGTAAGCCCTCCCTCTTTAAGTGTACTTCTGTTTTATCCCTTCCTTCTTTAACCCAGAGCCAAACCCCTAAACTTGAGGGATAACCGTACCTCCCCTAATCCTAAACCTGACCCTGCCATTGACTAGTCTGAGTGGAAGATGTTGTTTCTGCTGTCTTGTCACAGGCTGGAACAAACTGTCACACAGGCTAGCCAACCCCTGTTCCCTATCCCTGATCCTAACCCTAACCCTAACCCACATCTTAACCCTACCAGTATAACCCTTTCTCCTCTAGCCATGGCGCTCAATATGCTCCTAACCTTCTCTTTTCTCCTCTCCTAACCCTGCTCCTCTCCTCCACTAACCCTGCTCCTCTCTTCTCCTCTCCTAACCCTGCTCCTCTCCCCTCCTCTCCTAACCCTGCTCCTCTCCTCCACTAACCCTGCTCCTCTCTTCTCCTCTCCTAACCCTGCTCCTCTCTTCTCCTCTCCTAACCCTGCTTCTCTCCTCTCATAACCCTGCTCCTCTCTTCTCCTCTCCTAACCCTGCTTCTCTCCTCTCATAACCCTGCTCCTCTCTTCTCTTCTCTTAACCCTGCTCCTCTCCTCTCCTAACCCTGCTCCTCTCCTCTCCTAACCCTGCTCCTCTCTTCTCCTCTCCTAACCCTGCTCCTCTCATCTCCTCTCCTAACCCTGCTCCTCTCCTCTCCTCTCCTAACCCTGCTCCTCTCTTCTCCTCTCCTAACCCTGCTCCTCTCCTGTTCTGTCTTCAGGTCGGATGACAGCGACTCCTCTCACTCTGAGGTTCTCAGGTAGAGATATCTATCTGTCTCTGCCATTCTGTCTCTTCTCTTGCCTGATTGTCCAGTCACTCGGCTGGCCCCTCCTCCTTTCCCGGGCTGGGCGGAGTCGATGTAGAGCATGATTTAGCCTCATTGGTCCCCCCTCACCCTCCTCCAATCCCCTTCCACATGTGTGGTGTTTCATATTTGCAGTGTCCCTTTCCCTACTCATGGGATCTGAACTAATCTTTCTGTCTGGAGAGTTTGGGTGAGGACAGTTCAATGAATTCAAGCTAAGGAAACTATGAGATTCACAAATGACTTAGTGGATAGCATAAATATAAAGCATTGACAGCACACAAATAGGCATTGGTAATGCTCACAAGCATTGTGACTCCCTTTCCTAGACAGTAAAGAATTACATTTCTGCCTGGACATATCAATCACTGTTTTCATAACCCTATTAGAACGTTTTGAATTAGACATTGACATTGAAATTGACCTAAAACAGAAGGCTGTACCAACATGAATAATTAAAAACTCTTTCGGCAGTGCTCTATTGGATATGTTAAGCGATTATTTGTTATGGGACGACTCAGCTGCCCTGAGCAGCACAGCTATTTCAACCTGTAAGTCTCCAAACAGTAATAGGACAAGTAGATAGAGAGGGAGAGAGAAAGAAAACAGGCATGTGGTTATTCAGAGCAAAACAAACCCTCTCTAGGCCTTACTTAGCTGGATGTACGGTAGCTCTCTCTCTCTCTCTCTCTCTCTCTCTCTCTCTCTCGGTCTCTCTCTCTCTCTCTCTCTCTCTCTCTCTCTCTCTCTCTCTCTCTCTCTCTCTCTCTCTCTCGGTGTCTCTCTCTCTCTCTCTCTCTCTCTTTCTCTCTGTGATAATCTAATAGAAGTAGAGGTAGAGATCGTATAGATAAATTATATATCGGTACAGATCCATCTCACAGCTCTAATCATCCTGCTGTCAGCCGTATTGCATCTCTCTTGTTTGCGTCATATTTATACTGCATTATTATAGATAACACTATTATTATAGATACGGTATTATTGTAGATAACTGTATTATAGATTACTATATTATACAAACTGTATTATTATAGATAACTGTATTATTATAGATAACTGTATTATTATAGATACGGTATTATTGTAGATAACTGTATTATAGATAACTATATTGTAGATAACTATATTATACAAACTGTATTATTATAGATAACTGTATTATAGATACTGTATTATTATAGATACTGTATTATAGTAGATAACTGTATTATAGATAACTGTATTATAGATATCTGTATTGTAGATAACTATATTATGCAAACTGTATTTATTATAGATAACTGTATTATTATAGATACTGTATTATTGTAGATAACTGTATTATAGATAACTAGATTATAGATAACGATATTATACAAACTGTATTATTATAGATAGTGTATCATTATACATACTGTATTATTGTAGATAACTGTATTATAGAAACTGTATTATTATAGATAACTGTTTTATTAAAGATAACTGTATTATTATAGATAACTGTATTATTATAGCTACTGTATTATTATAGATACTGTATTATTGTAGATAACTGTATTATTTTAGATAACTGTATTACTATAGATACGGTATTATTGTAGATAACTGTATTATAGATAACTGGATTATAGATTAACTATATTGTAGATAACTATATTATTATAGATAACTGTATTATTATAGATAACTGTATTATTGTAGATAACTGTATTATAGATAACTGTATTACTAAAGATACGGTATTATTGTAGATAACTGTATTATAGATAACTATATTATAGATAACTATATTATACAAACTGTATTATTATAGATAACTGTATTATTATAGATACTGTATTATTATAGATACTGTATTATTGTAGATAACTGTATTATAGATAACTGTATTATAGAAACTGTATTATAGATAACTGTATTATTAAAGACACTATTATTATAGATACTGTATTATTATAGATACTGTTTTATTTTAGATAACTGTATTATATAAACTGTATTATTATAGATAACTGTATTATTAAAGACACTATTATTATAGATACTGTATTATTGTAGATACCTGTATTATAGATAACTATATTATACAAACTGTATTATATAGATAACTGTATTATAGATAACTATATTATACAAACTGTGTTATTATTTTAGATAAGTACATTATTATAGATAACTAAATTATGATAACTATATTATAAAAACTGTATAAATGTAGGTAACTGTATTATTATAGATAACGGTATTATAGATAACTGTATTATTTTAGATTGCTGTATTACTATAGATAACTGTATTACTATAGATAACTGTATTGTAGATAACTGTATTATTATAGATAACTGTATTGTAGATAACTGTATTATTATAGATAACTGTATTGTAGATAACTGTATTATTATAGATAACTGTATTATTATAGATAACTGTATTGTAGATAACTGTATTATTATCGATAACTGTATTGTAGATAACTGTATTATTATAGATTGCTGTAATACTATAGATCACTGTATTATAGATAACTGTATTACTATAGATAACTGTATTGTAGATACATGTATTATTATAGATAACTGTATTATTATAGATAACTGTATTATAGATCACTGTATTATTATAGATAACTGTATTATAGTTAACTGTATTATTAGATAACTGTATTATAGATCACTGTATTATTATAGATAACTGTATTGTAGATAACTGTATTATTATAGATTGCTGTATTACTATAGATAACTGTATTGTAGATAACTGTATTATTATAGATAACTGTATTGTAGATAACTGTATTATTATAGATAACTGTATTGTAGATAACTGTATTATTATAGATAACTGTATTGTAGATAACTGTATTATTATAGATAACTGTATTGTAGATAACTGTATTATTATAGATAACTGTATTGTAGATAACTGTATTATTATAGATAACTGTATTATTATAGATAACTGTATTATTATAGATAACTGTATTGTAGATAACTGTATTGTAGATAACTG
This sequence comes from Brachymystax lenok tsinlingensis, assembly GCA_030435695.1. NCBI lineage: Eukaryota > Metazoa > Chordata > Actinopteri > Salmoniformes > Salmonidae > Brachymystax > Brachymystax lenok. The sequence continues at coordinate 10,443,969 of CM059797.1, read as the reverse complement.
TATTATAGATAACTGTATTATTATAGATAACTGTATTGTAGATAACTGTATTATTATAGATAACTGTATTATTATAGATAACTGTATTACTATAGATAACTGTATTGTAGATACATGTATTATTATAGATAACTGTATTGTAGATACATGTATTATTATAGATAACTGTATTGTAGATACATGTATTATTATAGATAACTGTATTATTGTAGATAACTGTATTATTGTAGAAAACTATATTATTATAGATAACTGTATTATTATAGACAACTGTGTTATTGTAGATAACTGTATTATTATAGATACTGTATTACTATAGATAACTGTATTATTATAGATAACTGTATTATTATAGACAACTGTGTTATTGTAGATAACTGTATTATTATAGATACTGTATTACTATAGATAACTGTATTATTATAGATAACTGTATTATTGTAGATAACTGTATTATTATAGATAACTGTATTATTATAGACAACTGTATTATTGTAGATAACTGTATTACTATAGATAACTGTATTATTATAGATACTGTATTATTATAGATAACTGTATTGTAGATAACTGTATTATTATAGATAACTGTATTATTGTATATAACTGTATTATTATAGATAATTGTATTATTATTGACAACTGTATTATTGTAGATAACTGTATTACTGTAGATAACTGTATTATTATAGATACTGTATTATTATAGATAACTGTATTATTATAGACAACTGTATTATTGTAGATAACTGTATTACTATAGGTAACTGTATTATTATAGATAACTGTATTACTGTAGATAACTGTATTATTATAGATACTGTATTATTATAGATAACTGTATTACTATAGATAACTGTATTACTATAGATAACTGTATTATTATAGATAACTGTATTATTATAGACAACTGTATTATTGTAGATAACTGTATTACTATAGATACTGTATTATTATAGATAACTGTATTACTATAGATAACTGTATTACTATAGATAACTGTATTATTATAGATAACTGTATTATTATAGACACCTGTATTATTGTAGATAACTGTATTATTGTAGATAACTGTATTATTGTAGATAACTGTATTACTATAGATAACTGTATTACTGTAGATAACTGTATTATTGTAGATAACTGTATTATTGTAGATAACTGTATTATTATAGATAACTGTATTATTGTAGACACCTGTATTATTGTAGATAACTGTATTACTATAGATAACTGTATTATTATAGATAACTGTATTACTATAGATAACTGTATTATTGTAGATAACTGTATTATTATAGATACTGTATTACTATAGATAACTGTATTATTATAGATAACTGTATTATTGTAGATAACTGTATTATTATAGACAACTGTATTATTGTAGATAACTGTATTACTATAGATAACTGTATTATTATAGATACTGTATTATTATAGATAACTGTATTATTATAGATAACTGTATTATTGTATATAACTGTATTATTATAGATAATTGTATTATTATTGACAACTGTATTATTGTAGATAACTGTATTACTGTAGATAACTGTATTATTATAGATACTGTATTATTATAGATAACTGTATTATTATAGACAACTGTATTATTGTAGATAACTGTATTACTATAGGTAACTGTATTATTATAGATAACTGTATTACTGTAGATAACTGTATTATTATAGATACTGTATTATTATAGATAACTGTATTACTATAGATAACTGTATTACTATAGATAACTGTATTATTATAGATAACTGTATTATTATAGACAACTGTATTATTGTAGATAACTGTATTACTATAGATACTGTATTATTATAGATAACTGTATTATTATAGACACCTGTATTATTGTAGATAACTGTATTATTGTAGATAACTGTATTACTATAGATAACTGTATTACTGTAGATAACTGTATTATTGTAGATAACTGTATTATTGTAGATAACTGTATTATTATAGATAACTGTATTATTATAGATAACTGTATTACTATAGATAACTGTATTATTGTAGATACCTGTATTATTGTAGATACTGTATTATTATAGATACTGTATTATTATAGATACTGTATTATTATAGGTAACTGTATTATTATAGATACTGTATTATTATAGATAACTGTATAGACTGATCTCACTCTAATCTAATCATTTGGGATATCAGGTGTCAAACATTCTTTAACACATACACAGGTGCTATCATATTATTTCAGGAAGTGGTGATGTAATAACTGATGTAAAGACCCTGTCATAAGAAAGTAATGTTTTGAAAAGTGTTGATTGTCAGTAATATGACAGGGGGTGATTGACCAGAGTCCACACGACTATCCAACCAATAGGAATAGATATGGAAACACTCTTTGAGAGCCGATTGGCTAACTTGTCAAAGTTCCTCTGGAGTAAAAGTAAAGATACCTTAATAGAAAATGACTCCAGTAAAAGTGAAAGTCACCCAGTAAAATAATACTTGACTAAAAGTCTAAAAGTATTTCGTTTTAAATATACTTAAGGAACAAAGGTAAATGTAATTGCTAAAATATACTTAATTAACAAAAGTAAAAGTATAAATAATTTCAAATCCCTTATATTAAGCAAACCAGACGGCACCATTTTCTTGTTGTTTTATTGATGGATAGCCAGGGGAACTCCAACACTCAGACATCATTTACAAATGAAGCATGTATGTTTAGAGAGTCCGTCAGATCAGAGACAGTAGGGATGACCAGGGATGTTCTCTTGGGATGTTCTCTTGTGAATTTGACCATTTTCTTGTCACGCTAAGCATTCAAAATGTAACCAGTACCTTTGGATGTCAGTGAAAATGTATGGAGTAAAAAGTATATTAGGAATGTAGTGAAGTAAAAGTAAAAGTTGTCAAAGATATCAATATTAAAGTAACGTTCAGATACCCCAAAAACTACTTAGATAGTACTTTCAAGTATTTTTACTTGACACCACTGCTCCCCAGCGATAAGATTAATTCAGAAGACACCCCTCCCTTCCACACCCTTTTATCCATAAGCCACATGTGCCCAATTCCAAACCGACAGTGAATATTTGGAATTATGCCAATATACTAGCCCTGTCACACCTTACCTCCATCCTGTGTGACCAGACAAAGGCATGGTTCCAATCCAACCACTCATTCAGTCCATTTGGATTGGAACTGGGCCCTAGGCCACAGACAGAGGAGAGGGGGTTTGGAACTCGGCCCTAGGCCACAGACAGAGGAGAGAGGGGACGGGGTTTGGAACTGGGCCCTAGGCCACAGACAGAGGGGGTCTGATGTGACAGTCCTCTGCTTCAGAGGACAGAAGCCTCTGCTTCAGACCAAACTCTGAACTGGGATTGGCTCACAAGGGGCGAGGGCCACAAATAAGCTCACTCTTGATTGCTGGAGATGCTGCATGTAGATATGATGTCACAGGATGTTGTGGAGTTGTTGTTGTGCTGCTGCCGGCTGTTGTTGAGTTGTGCTTCTTATCTTCGATGCCGTGAACCCCCGCTGTTCCTTTCTCCATCTTCATTTGAATGAACTGCACTGTGTTCCTATATAGCTGTTATTCTTTTGGTTTGTGTTGTTATTGATTTAGCTGACATGCATGCAGCTTCTCTTTTCCTGTTGTTCTGAGTGTGTGGCTGAGGCTGCTCTAGCAGTCACAACATGCTGTTCACTTGCTTTTAAAGCACCAAGCATGGCACTACATAGAGAGGGAGGGGAAGTGATATGGGACTTGGGGAAGAGGACAAGTGTGTTAGTGTTTGTGCGTGTGTGTGTCTCTGTGTGTGTGTGTGTGTGTGTGTGTGTGTGTCTGTCTGTCTGGGGGAGGTTCCAGGGAGACAAATCTGTCCCAGTTTTTTCTTTAATGACTGGTCCCTATTCCCCACACACTTCCTGTCCCTCCTAAATCTCTCGCTCGCTCTCTCGCTCTCTCGCTCTCTCTCTCTCTCTCTCTCTCTCTCTCTCTCTCTCTCTCTCTCTCTCGCTCTCTCTCTCTCGCTCTCTCTCTCTCTCACGCCTCTCTTCATGTCGCCCAGTGGTTCCAGCCACAGCGCAATATGAAACTCACTGGATACTAACTTTTGTCTCGCTCGGCCAGTTCCCCCTGAGCGCTCTGGGACCCTCGTCCTGCCAGCAAGAACCAAAAGAGGGAGAGGAATCAAAAAATACAGTGGGATAGAGAGGTAGGGAGACAGGAAGAGAGAGGCAGAGAGAGGTAGAGGGAGGAGAATGAGAGGGAGAGGTAGCTAAACGGAGCTAGAGAGGGAGATAGAGGGAGAGAGATGGAGGATGAAGAGGAGAATGAGATGGAGAGATAGAGGGAGGATGAAGAGGAGAATGGGATGGAGAGATAGAGGGAGGATGAAGAGGAAAATGGGATGGAGAGATAGCTAAACAGAGCTAGAGGGGGGAGGGAGAGAGAGGGAGCTAGAGGGAGAGAGATGGAGGATGAAGAGGAGAATGAGATGGAGAGATAGAGGGAGGATGAAGAGGAGAATGGGATGGAGAGATAGCTAAACAGAGCTAGAGGGGGAGGGAGAGAGAGGGAGATAGAGAGAAGGAGGGAAAAAAGAGGAAGGGACGGTGCGGAAGAGGGAGAGGAGAGGTTCGTTATTTCTGAGGAGTAGAGATTGCTGCTTCCACTGCCAGCCAGGAGATGGATGGTTTTAGGTCAGGCTCTCTAATTGGGCTTCCAAAAAAAGAGAGGGATGGAGAGAGAGAGGAGAGGAAGGAAGTGAGAGGTTACATGTCTTTATCCCCAACAAGGGGCATGGTAGAGCTATGCTCTTTAACCTGGCAGAAGTGTGTGTTGTGATAATGTGTGTGTTCTGTGTGTTCTGTCATTTAGGTGTGGAGACTTTCATTCCGTCTGTGATGAAGTGTGTTTATTGTGTTGTGTGTGTATTGTGTTCTAGTGTTTTGTGCGTGTGTATTGTGTTCTACTGTGTTGTGTGTGTGTGTGTATTGTGTTCTAGTATGTTGTGTGTGTGTGTATTGTGTTCTAGTGTTTTGTGCGTGTGTATTGTGTTCTAGTGTGTTGTGTGTGTGTATTGTGTTCTAGTGTGTTGTGTGTGTGTATTGTGTTCTAGTGTGTTGTGTGTGTGTATTGTGTTCTAGTGTGTTGTGTGTGTGTATTGTGTTCTAGTGTGTTGTGTGTGTGTATTGTGTTCTAGTGTGTTGTGTGTGTATTGTGTTCTAGTGTGTTGTGTGTGTGTGTATTGTGTTCTAGTGTGTTGTGTGTGTGTGTGTGTATTGTGTTCTAGTGTGTTGTGTGTGTGTGTGTATTGTGTATTGCGTTCCAGTCTGTTGTGTGTGTATTGTGTTCTAGTGTGTTGTGAGTGTGTGTGTGTATTGTGTTCTAGTGTGTTGTGTGTGTGTATTGTGTTCTAGTGTGTTGTGTGTGTATTGTGTATTGTGTTCCAGTCTGTTGTGTGTGTATTGTGTTCTTTGTGTGTTTTTAGATGTTTTGTATCTGTGTGGGGTCAGTGGTCTGTGTGTTAAGTGTTTGTGTGTGATGGTGTGTCTGTGTCAGTGTGTGTAACAGTGTTTCTCCCACAGGGGTGTGATCAGTCCCACGGGGGGTGTGAAGGGAGGGCGGACTGCGCCCCTCCAGTGTTCTGCCGTGGCAGAGGGACACTCTAAACCTGTCCTCTGTGTGGACGCTACAGATGAACTGCTCTTTACGGGATCTAAGGGTACGACAACGTTGCCACGACAACACCAACACTGTCCTCCCAGCTGGGGTCAGGAGTTTCTTCTTATCATGGTAGCTTGCTAGGAAAACCTCTGGGCGTACTGTACCTTTTAAAGAGGACATTTGTTGTTCATCATATAGGCAAATAATACATATCAGAGGAGGCTGGTGGAAGGAGCAATAGGAAGACGGGCTCATGGTAATGGCTGTATTGGAGTTGATGGAATGGAGTCAAACATATGGTTTCCATATGTTTGATTTATTTGATACCATTCCATTGACTCCATTCCAGCCATTACAATGAGCCCGTCCTCCTATATCTCCTTCCACCAGCCTCCTCTGATCCATGTACATATAAAAACAAATTGTTTTGCCCTATCATTTCATTATCAAGACCTTAGCTGAAATAAAAACTGGTTAGAAGTGTTAGGTTTGTGGTGTTTGATCCTTCTCGCCTGGTCTCTCCCCGTCAGACCGAACCTGTAAGATGTGGAACCTGGAGACGGGACAGGAGATCGTCACGCTGAAAGGCCATCCCAACAATGTGGTGTCAGTCAAATACTGTTCCTCCTCCTGCCTCGTCTTCTCAGTCTCCACCTCCTATATCAAGGTCTGGGACATTCGAGACTCCGCCAAGTGTGTCCGCACCCTCACGTGAGTGGCTCTCTGTCTCTCTCTGCCAATCACAGCTCACGGTACCCACGCTAACCCACCAATCAGTGTGTCTCTGGAAATGTTGGCTGTTAGGAAGGGAGGAAGGGAGCTCACTACTTTGATGTTAAATACACACATTCAGACAGCTAGGCAGGACGTTTTAATGGTATCATGATATTATTCAGACAGCTAGGCAGGACGTTTTAATGGTATCATGTTTTGGGTCATTGTCATGCTGGAATACCCATCTACGACCCATTTTCATTGCCCTGGCTGAGGGAAGGAGGTTCTCACCCAAGATTTGACGGTACATGGCCCCGTCCATCGTCCCTTTGATCGGTGTCCTGTCCCCTTAGCAGAAAAACACCCCCAAAGCATAATGTTTCCACTTCCATGTTTGACGGTGGGGATGAGGTTCTTGGGGTCATAGGCAGCATTCCTCCTCCTCCAAACATGGCGAGTTGAGTTGATGCCAAAGAGCTCCATTTTGGTCTCATCTGACCACAACACTTTCACCCAGTTGTCCTCTGAATCATTCAGATGTTCATTGGCAAAATTCAGACAGGCATGTATATGTGCTTTCTTGAGCAGGGGGACCTTGCGGGCGCTGCAGGATTTCAGTCCTTCACGGCATAGTGTGTTACCAATTGTTTTCTTGGTGACTATGGTCCCAGCTGCCTTGAGATCATTGACAAGATCCTCCCGTGTAGTTCTGGGCTGATTCCTCACTGTTCTCATGATCATTGCAACTCCACGAGGTGAGATCTTGCATGGAGCCCCAGGCCGAGGGAGATTGACAGTTCTTTTGTGTTTCTTCCATTTGCGAATAATCGCACCAACTGTTGTCACCTTCTCACCAATCTGCTTGGCGATGGTTTTGTAGCTCATTCCAGCCTTGTGTAGGTCTACAATCTTGTCCCTGAAATCCTTGGAGAGCTCTTTGGTCTTTGTGTTATAGAAATTTTGTTCTCAATGTTCATAAACTGAACATCAATTAAACAACTCCGTCTGTAACCCAGAATTGGTAAGATACTGGTTGAAATAAGACAAACAGAAGCCCAGTCTACAATAGTCAAAGGTAAATAGTTTAATTCACGGGAGAGCTCTGAGCTCTAAAAGGTGTCTCTTATATGGTACAATGTTGAAATACAAAAAAATACAAAATACACCATTTTCCCCACCCTTTCCAGGAAATAGTGTTTTCCCACAGTACCCATTCATTCCTTATCACAATCTTTGCAACATAAGTCAAACTTGGGCGGCTCTTTAACTATCCCTCCTGTCTTCAAGGACAGGGGCCTCTCGCATGTGTCTGGTAGAATCAAAGAATTCTTTGTTCTCCCAGATACTCCCTAGAAGTCGTACCAGCCTGTTCCACTTCTACACACAAAGTTAATATCTAGACACACACACATCAATTGGACTACCATCTGTTTTATAACCCTATCTCTATTGCATACATTTTTAGAATGGAATATTCTTAAGTCGTACAAACATTTAGTCATTAACCATAAAATCTACACTTTGCCATGGTGGAGAGTTTGGAATCTTATTGATTGCTTCTGTGGACAGATGTCTTTTATACAGGTAACAAACTGAGATTAGGAGCACTCCCTTTAAGAGTGTGCTCCTAATCTCAGCTCGTTACCTGTATAAAAGACACCTGGGAGCCAGAAATATTTCTGATTGAGAGGGGGTTAAATACTTATTTCCCTCATTAAAATGCAAATCAATTTATAACATTTTTCACATGCGTTTTTCTGGATTTTTTTGTTGTTATTCTGTCTCTCACTGTTCAAATAAACCTACCATTAAAATTATAGACTGATCATTTCTTTGTCAGTGGGCAAACGTACAAAATCAGCAGGGGATCAAATACTTTTTTCCCTCACTGTATAGATTAGATTTTTTCTACTGTATTATTGACTGTATGTTTGTTTACTCCAATGTGTAACTCTGTGTTGTTGTATGTGTCAAACTGCTTTGCTTTATCTTGGCCAGGTCACAGTTGTAAATGAGAACTTGTTCTCAACTTGCATACCTGGTTAAATAAAGGTGAAATAAAATAAAAAATAGAAATTCAGACTGCTAGGCAGGACGTTTTAATGGTATCATGCTATTATGGCCAAGCTTATTCTACCAAAGCAACAAACAACAAACTCAATAATGAGCTCGATCTTTATCTCAATTCTCAATGTCCCCCCCCTCTCTCTCTCCAGGTCTTCAGGCCAGGTGATATCGGGGGATGCGTGTGCTGGTACCACCACCCGTACCATCACCGTGGCACAGGGTGAATACCAGATGAATCAGATAGCCCTCAACCCCTCTGGCTCTGTACTCTATGCTGCTGCTGGCAACACCGTACGCACCTGGGACCTCAACAGGTAACACACACACACATACAGGCACACACACATACACAGGCACGCACACATACACACACAAAAACCTTAACCCCTTTGGTCTCTCTCTCTCTCTCTCTCTCTCTCTCTCTCTCTCTCTCTCTCTCTCTCTCTCTCTCTCTCTCTCTCACCAATTCTCTCCCCCCACTAGGATGACGGCGTTAGGGAAGCTGACAGGTCACATAGGCTCAGTGATGTGTCTGACTGTAGGTCAGTCTGTACTGGGCAGAGACCAGGTCGTCACCGGCTCCAAGGACCACTATGTCAAGGTATTACATACTGGGACAGAATCATGTTGATGTTGCACATAATTTACAATGTACTTCCCATTCTCATATGATCAGATTCACATGGAATTGTGCAATTTAAAAGTTTAAATATGAAACTATTTGTGAAAAGATTAAATGTAATTTTAGCTTCTAAATGAGAGAATTGGTTTTCATCAGTGAACTATGCTCAACTCAGTGGCCCCGCCCATGTGAACAGACATTGGTTGTGAACTATGAAACACACCCTTCTCTCCACCACTACAAAAGCCCATTGACAAAAAGTCAACCGTGTTCCTGATGACGTGAGGACTGGTGTCCATATGTTAAAAGGGCTAATATCAACTACAGAACTAAGCCAACCTCAGCGGGAGCTCTGGTTGCGAATGGTTGAACGACTACAACCTAACGAAATTAACTTGTTCCCAATGACGTGAGGCCTGATGTCCATACGTTTAAAAGGGAGAATTTCAACGTGGAGGTGACGATCGACACGCAGGAAGGATGAATTTCGACTATACCAGCCAGAATATAGCATGAGCTTATAGTATGGCAACTTGGTATGAACTTTAAACTCTTATTCACTAAGGAAGTGATACATCCTAGATGTTGAGTTAGCAGCAGCAGCTGTAAACGTGAGCTAGTAAAGGACGGACAATCTCTTCAGAAAGACATGGTACTACAATGTATCCATTTTACCACACGACGACGGTACTACCACATATCCATTCTACCACACAACAACTGTACTACAACGTACCCGTTCTACCACAAGACATATTCTTCAAAGGACAATGGAGATCTCTGTTGGGCAACCCAGCCTCCCATCTACGACCAATCTATCAAAGTGAAGCTCAGAGTAAATATTCCTTGCATTTTCCTTTTCCAAATGGGCGGTTATTTAGAATGCATAAGATTCTGTATTTACGATAGCATGGCTTCATGAGGTCCGATAGTCTTCCCGCGCTTTCATTCAAACCCAACCCCCCTTTCTTGGTGTAACCAGCCGTCATATCGGTTCTGTCCACTAGGGACATTTTCTTGTATGACAGAATTAGTAATCAATGTATGATCCATCCTGTGTATATGTAATTCTGTGTGATTATTTAGGTATTTAGTAAATAAATAATTAAACCAAATTTTGTATTGCTGATTCAACTTGTTAGCCATGGTTCGTGAAGATTCTACGACGTTCAGATGAGACTGAGTAAGGTGACGATTAATAATTGACTGCTATTGATATAAAAGATTACCAGGTCTTTAAGAGTTTATTCGGAAGATAACAGCTCTATAAACATTCTTCCGTGGTGCCCCGACTTTCTAGTTAATTACATTTACATGATTAGTAATCAGGTAATATTAATTACAGAGAAATGATTATATAAAATAGCATGTCATATCACTTAATCCGGCATAGCAAAGACACGACACCTCCATTGGTGACAATTTCTCTGCTCGTTGTTTGCTCGTGTTTTCTGACTGCTTTCCTCCTCTCTTCCTGGTAGGTGTTTGATGTGGCAGAGGGCATGCTGGGTAATGTAGGCCCAGCCCATAACTTTGAGCCTCCTCACTATGATGGAATCGAGTGTCTCGCCATCCAGGGAGACGTGCTGTTCAGCGCGTCACGAGACAACGGCATCAAGAAGTGGGACCTGGAGCAACAAGAACTCACACAGGTAGAGAGAGAGAGAGAGAGAGAGGGGGAATCTTTAATGTCTAATAATCTCAGTCCTGTCAAATACACATATTAAATGGGTAGAAGGTTGTGTACAGAAACACAGTCATCATATCATACTTCTGTGTCTGGGTGTTTCAGTGATGCAATGTGAGTCACAGGTAGACATTTGTTGTTGTTGTCAGATTAGTATCATAGCATGTTAAATGGGGTCCGGTGTGGCTCAGTTGGTACAGCATGGCGCTTGCAACACCAGTGTGGTGGGTTTGATTCCCACAGGAGACCAGTATGGGAAAAAGTACATGTATCCACTCCTTGCTATAAGTTTCTCTGGATAAGAGTGAATGTGATATCATATCCAGGCTGTTTATGTATCAAGTCAATGACTAGTTGATATCATATGCAGGCTGTTTATGTATCAAGTCAATGACTAGTTGATATCATATCCAGGCTGTTTATGTATCAAGTCAATGACTAGTTGATATCATATCCAGGCTGTTTATGTATCAAGTCAATGACTAGTTGATATCATATCCAGGCTGTTTATGTATCAAGTCAATGACTAGTTGATATCATATCCAGGCTGTTTATGTATCAAGTCAATGACTAGTTGATATCATATCCAGGCTGTTTATGTATCAAGTCAATGACTAGTTGATATCATATCCAGGCTGTTTATGTATCAAGTCAATGACTAGTTGATATCATATCCAGGCTGTTTATGTATCAAGTCAATGACTAGTTGATATCATATCCAGGCTGTTTATGTATCAAGTCAATGACTAGTTGATATCATATCCAGGCTGTTTATGTATCAAGTCAATGACTAGTTGATATCATATCCAGGCTGTTTATGTATCAAGTCAATGACTAGTTGATATCATATCCAGGCTGTTTATGTATCAAGTCAATGACTAGTTGATATCATATCCAGGCTGTTTATGTATCAAGTCAATGACTAGTTGATATCATATCCAGGCTGTTTATGTATCAAGTCAATGACTAGTTGATATCATATCCAGGCTGTTTATGTATCAAGTCAATGACTAGTTGATATCATATCCAGGCTGTTTATGTATCAAGTCAACGACTAGTTGTATTATCTCCTTAACAGATTATTGTAACATATGTGTGTTTTGCATCCCCTTATCCCGATAAAAGTCCTCTGAATGGTCTAAGGCACTGCATCGCAGTTCTTGAGGCGTCACTACAGACCTGGGTTCGATCCCTGGCTTTGTTAGGCGGCACACAATTGGCCCAGTGTCTTCCGGGGTTAGGGGAGGGTTTGGCCGGACTGCATTTTCTTGTCCCATCATGCTCTAGCGACTCCTTGTGACGGGCCAGGTGCCTGCAAGCTCACTCGGTCACCAGCTGCACAGTGTTTCCTCCGACATATTGGTGCGGCGGGCTTTCGGGTTCAGTGAGCAGTGTGGCTTGGCAGGGTTGTGTTTCGGAGAACGCATAGTTCTTGACCTTTGCCTCTCCCGAGTCCGTAGCGGAGTTGCAGCGATGGGACAGGACAGTAACTACCAATTGGATATCACGTAGAAGAAAAAAAAAATCCACTGAATGAAAACTCTCTCACCTGTCCTCAGCAAATCCCCAACGCTTGTCTGTGTCTTTTTGTTTGCAAAACCTTTATAAATTGTGTTTTTCATCCTTTCCCCCAATACAAGTACACGGAACAGAAGCTTCTCCTTTCTCTCTCTCCTGTCTGTCCTCAGCAAATCCCCAATGCCCATAAGGACTGGGTGTGTGCACTGGCCTATGTCCCAGGTCGGCCCATGCTGCTAAGTGCATGTCGGGGGGGCATGCTGAAGGTGTGGAACGTTGACATCTTCACCCCCATAGGAGAGGTCAGGGGTCACGAGAGCCCTATCAACGCCATCTGCACCAACTCACGACACATCTTCACTGCTTCCAGGTAACACATTATTATTACAATAAACAGTCTGTTGTTGTCCTTCTAACCAGACTTTCCCTGAGATTATTTCCCACTACACCCAGACATGACATTACTACATAGGATAGAATCATAGGATGGGAATTGTCTTGGATTGTCTTCAATTGTCTTCAATTGTCATGAATTGTCTTGGATTGTCTTCAATTGTCTTGGATTGTCTTGGATTGTCTTGAATTGTCTTGAATTGTCTTGAATTGTCTTGGATTGTCTTGGATTGTCTTGAATTTTCTTGAATTGTCTTGGATGCACAGTACTGCTGTATAAAATCAAATACATTGGGAGGGTTAGGTTATACAGTATATTTTTTCCTTGGTGTTTTCTGAGAAGATACTACAATGACTATCCAATGAGAAAAGGCTCTTTGTTGTTGTAAAATGCAACACAGTGACTTGTGCATGAATTGTTTTTTCCATCTCAACTATAAATGTCTTTTGGAATCACTCTTTCCCAGACAGTTACTCACCGGGTTTGTAGAACTTAGCTGATACATGCGACCAGTCCTCTCATCAGCATGTATGGAAAACTACTTAGAAGCTGGGATGGCAACATACTGCTGCTGTGTTTCAGTCAGAGGGTGTGCATGGGCCTGCTTCATACTGTACCCCCAACAGCCTCTGTCCTCCCTGTACCCCCAACAGCCTCTGTCCTCCCTGTACCCCCAACAGCCTCTGTCCTCCCTGTACCCCCAACAGCCTCTGTCCTCCCTGTACCCCCAACAGCCTCTTTCCTCCCTGTACCCCCAACAGCCTCTGTCCTCCCTGTACCCCCAACAGCCTCTCTCCTCCCTGTACCCCCAACAGCCTCTACCCCCAACAGCTTCTGTCCTCCCTGTACCCCCAACAGCCTCTGTCCTCCCTGTACCCCCAACAGCCTCTGTCCTCCCTGTACCCCCAACAGCCTCTGTCCTCCCTGTACCCCCAACAGCCTCTGTCCTCCCTGTACCCCCAACAGCCTCTGTCCTCCCTGTACCCCCAACAGCCTCTGTCCTCCCTGTACCCCCAACAGCCTCTGTCCTCCCTGTACCCCCAACAGCTTCTTTCCTCCCTGTACCCCCAACAGCCTCTGTCCTCCTGTACCCCCAACAGCCTCTTTCCTCCCTGTACCCCCAACAGCCTCTGTCCTCCCTGTACCCCCAACAGCCTCTCTCCTCCCTGTACCCCCAACAGCCTCTACCCCCAACAGCTTCTGTCCTCCCTGTACCCCCAACAGCCTCTGTCCTCCCTGTACCCCCAACAGCCTCTGTCCTCCCTGTACCCCCAACAGCCTCTGTCCTCCCTGTACCCCCAACAGCCTCTGTCCTCCCTGTACCCCCAACAGCCTCTGTCCTCCCTGTACCCCCAACAGCCTCTGTCCTCCCTGTACCCCCAACAGCCTCTTTCCTCCCTGTACCCCCAACAGCCTCTGTCCTCCCTGTACCCCCAACAGCTTCTTTCCTCCCTGTACCCCCAACAGCCTCTGTCCTCCCTGTACCCCCAACAGCCTCTGTCCTCCCTGTACCCCCAACAGCCTCTCTCCTCCCTGTACCCCCAACAGCCTCTACCCCCAACAGCTTCTGTCCTCCCTGTACCCCCAACAGCCTCTGTCCTCCCTGTACCCCCAACAGCCTCTGTCCTCCCTGTACCCCCAACAGCCTCTGTCCTCCCTGTACCTCCAACAGCCTCTGTCCTCCCTGTACCCCCAACAGCCTCTGTCCTCCCTGTACCCCCAACAGCCTCTTTCCTCCCTGTACCCCCAACAGCCTCTGTCCTCCCTGTACCCCCAACAGCCTCTGTCCTTCCTGTACTTACATCTATCACCTTTCAAGCTTACCACTCTCACCAAACCATCTGACTGAGTACTCCTTTACTGAACTCATCTTCATCTTGTACTAACCTGCTTTAACCTGTCCTCTCTTCCCTCTCCTCCCTCTTTTCCTCTCTTTCCCCTTCTGTATTTGGTCCTCATTTCCCTTTCCTTCTTCCCTTCTTCCCTTCCTTTCCCTTCCCTTCTTTCCTTCCCTTCTTCCCTTCTTTCCTTCCCTTCTTCCCTTCTTTCCTTCCCTTCTTCCCTTCTTTCCTTCCCTTCTTCCCTTCTTTCCTTCCCTTCTTCCCTTCTTTCCTTCCCTTCTTCCCTTCTTTCCTTCCGTTCTTCCCTTCTTTCCCTTCCCTTCTTTCCTTCCCTTCTTTCCTTCCCTTCTTTCCTTCCCTTCTTCCCTTCCTCCCTTCCCTTCTTTCCTTCCCTTCTTTCCTTCCCTTCTTCCCCTCATTTCCCTTCTTCGCTTTTTCTCTTCTTCTCTTCCCTTCCCTTCTTCCCTTCCCTTCCTCGCCTCTCCTTCTCCTCCCCCCTCCTCACCTGCTACCTCAGTGACTGCAGGGTGAAGTTATGGAGCTATGTCCCGGGTTTGACCCCCTGTCTACCTCGACGGGTTCTGGCCATCAAGGGTCGCGCTACCAGCCTCCCGTGAGCCTTCACTCCAGCTCACAACCCCGCCTCTGCTCTCCTCTGGTACTTCCATTCATTCTCTTCATCTCTCTAGAGCCTTGTCTCGCGTCGTTGCTTCTGTTCTCCTCTGGAACTCATTAAGTCCCTTGTTTTTCTCTCTATTTTTCTCTCCCTGTCTTCATTTGGCTAATGCCCTTGCGATCTCTTCTCTGCTCTCCTTTGGTATACTCATTTGATCATTGACTTTCTCTTCTTCTTGTGTGTGTGTGTGTGTGTCTTCAAATTAAGATCCTAATAGGTAGAGACACTACAGTACTGTATGTATTCTCACTGTGAATTAATCTGAGAATAGAACAACCTCACTCCTATCTCTGTCCATGTCAGCTGGATGTGCCTTTACTTCCTCTATTAATTGGGTCCTACCTACCTAGACACACGCACACACACACACAGTATGCGCACACACACACACAGTACGCGCACACACACAGTATGCGCACACACACAAACACAGTCCGCGCAACACACACACACACACACACACACACACACACACACACACACACACATCACTGCAACACATCCCAGTGAGCCCAGCTAGAAGCCTGATGTTGGAGGGGTTAAGGAGGGAGGGCGTGTTATACAGGGCATTAAAGCCTTAAATACGACACACACACATACTCACACACACACATTAACTTAAATATGTCAGGAGGTAGCGCTCGGGAGGTTGTGAATGGAGAGGAGATTAAGAGTAAATTGGCAGCCCTGCTGGGAGTTTCTTAGCAGGGATAGGAGAACTGCAGAGAAAGGAAGTTGTTTCACTTCTTTACTTCCTAAAACAATTATAGTATTTGACTAACTTTACTTAGAGCTATGTTGATCGGGGTGGGCGAGGGGATAAAGGGAGGGAGGATAGGAGAGTACGTAGGGTGTTTGAGAGCAGCGGTGAAAAGTACTTAAGTAAAAATAGTTTTTTTGTGTATCTGTACTTTACTTTACTATTTACAGTTTTGACAACTTTTACTCCACTACATTCCTAAAGAAAATCATGTACTTTTTACTCCCATATATTTTCTCTGACACTCAAAAGTACTCATTACCTTTTGAATGCTTAGCAGGACAGGAAAATAGTCAAATTCACACACTTATCAAGAGAACATCCCTGGTCATCCCTACTGTCTCTGATCTGGCGGACTCACTAAACAGAGAACATCCCTGGTCATCCCTACTGCCTCTGATCTGGCCGACTCACTAAACAGAGAACATCCCTGGTCATCCCTACTGCCTCTGATCTGGCCGACTCACTAAACAGAGAACATCCCTGGTCATTCCTACTGCCTCTGATCTGGTGGACTCACTAAACAGAGAACATCCCCGGTCATCCCTACTGCCTCTGATCTGGCCGACTCACTAAACAGAGAACATCCCTGGTCATCCCTACTGCCTCTATCTGGCCGACTCACTAAACATACATGCTTAATTTGTAAATTATGTCTGAGTGTTGGAGTGTGGCCCTGGCTATCTGTACAAATAAAAAAAAATTGGTTCCATCTGGTTTGCTTCATATCAGGAATTAGAAATGATTTATACTTTTACTTTTGATACTTAAGTATATTTTAGCAGTTGGCTTTTGATACTTACAGATGAAGTCGGAAGTTTACATACACGTTAGCCAAATACATTCAAACTAGGTCAGTTAGGATCACCACTTTATTATAAGAATGTGAAATGTCAGAATAATAGTAGAGAGAATGATTTATTTCAGCTTTTATTTATTTTATCACATTCCCACTCAATTAGTATTTGGTAGCATTGCCTTTAAATTGTATAACTTGGGTCAAACATTTTGGGTAGCCGTCCACAAGCTTCCCACAATAAGTTGGGTGAATTTTGGCCCATTCCTGATTTGTAGGCCTCCTTGCTCGCACACGCTTTTTCAGTTCTTCCCACAAATGTTCTATGGGATTGTGGTCAGGGCTTTGTGATGGCCACTCTAATACCTTGACTTTGTTGTTCTTAAGCTATTTTGCCTCAACTTTGGAAGTATGCTTGGGGTCCTTGCCCATTTGGAAGACCCATTTGCGACCAAGATTTAACTTCCTGACTGATGTCTTGAGATGTTGCTTCAATATATCCAAATAATTTTCCTTCCTCATGATGCCATCTATTTTGTGAAGTGCACCAGTCTCTCCTGCAGCAAAGCACCCCCACAGCATGATGCTGCCACCCCCGTTCTTCACGGTTGGGATGGTGTTCTTCGGCTTGCAAGCCGCCCCCCTTTTTCCTCCAAACATAACGATGGTCATTATGGCCAAACAGTTCTATTTTTGTTTCATCAGACCAGAGGACATTTCTCCAAAAAGTACAATCTTTGTCCCCATGTGCAGTTGCAAACCGTAGTCTGGCTTTTTTATGGTGGTTTTGGAGCAGTGGCTTCTTCCTTGCTGAGCAGCCTTTCAGGTTATGTCGATATAGAACTTGTTTTACTGTGGATATAGATACTTTTGTAAACGTTTCCTCCAGCATCTTCACAAGGTGAAGGGATTGCTCTGGGATTGAGTTGCACTTTTCTCACCAAAGTACGTTCATCTCTAGGAGACAGAAGGCATCTCATTCCTGAGCGGTATGACGGCTGCGTGGTCCCATGGTGTTTATACTTGCATACTATTGTTTGTACAGATGAACGTGATACCTTCAGGCGTTTGGAAATTGCTCCCAAGGATGAACCAGACTTGTGGAGGTCTGCATTTTTTTCTGAAGTCTTGGCTGATTTTTTTTTAATTTTCCCATGATGTCAAGCAAAGCGGCACTGAGTTTGAAGGTAGGCCTTGAAATACATCCACAGGTACACCTCCAATTGACTCAAATGATGTCAATCAACCTATCAGAAGCTAAAGCCATGACATCATTTTCTGGAATTTTCCAAGCTGTTTAAAGGCACAGTCAACTTAGTGTATGTCAACTTCTGACCCACTGGAATTGTGATACAGTGAATTATAAGTGAAATTATCTGTCTGTATATTGTTGGAAAAATTACTTGTGTCATGCACAAAGTAGATGTCCTAACCGACTTACCAAAACCAGCCTCCACGGTTCACAGAAAACACATTTCACAGCGAAAACAAATCAATTACCTTTTGAAGAACTTCTGCTGAGGGCTTCCCAAGTGTCCAACGAAGACAATCCATGGTTCTTTTGTTAGAAAAAGTAATGTATTATATCCATAAATCTCAGTTTGGTTGGCGTGTTATAATCAGAAAAAACAGCGTCGACTCGTCCATTGAAACGTGAAGAGAACTCGTTCAACTTATACCTATAAAATTGTCCAAGAACAATCAAACATAATTGATAATGTATCCTTAGGAACACTGTAATGTATATGTTGTATAATATTTCAACCGGAATATAAACTGGGCGATAAGAAAGGAAACATTTTCTATTAAGGTATCTTTACTTTTACTTAAGTATGACAATTGGGTACTTTTTCCACCACTGTTTGAGAGAGGGGACAGACAGAGTGATGAGTGTTGTGATGCTTGCTCTATCTGAGGGGAGGTTGTATGGCACAGAGGAGAAGGATGTTTGATGTCTATTTTGGACCTGATTCCTTTGTGCTCCCTAGAAGGTGGAGGACTAGGCAGTATCATCTGTGTGTGTCTCCTTCTGTGAACTGTAGGTTTTGATGTCTTGTCCCTCTGGTGCTGTGTGGGAGTCACAATGGAACTGTTTGAAGATGCTGGCAATTGAATCACTCTTTTCTTCTCTGTCTCTCCCTCTCTATTGGTCTCCTCCTTCTGCTCTCCTCTCTCTCTCCCCCTCTCTCTCTTGCTCTCCTCCCTCTCTCTCCCTCACTCTCTTCTGTATGTCACTGAATGTTTCTATGCTCTTATTCTGTCTGGCTTCTCTCCCCTCTCTCTCTAACTCTCTCCCTCTCTATCCCATCCCACCATGCTCTCTGTTTCTCTCTCTCTCCCCTCTCTCTCTAACTCTCTCCCTCTCTATCCCATCCCACCATGCTCTCTGTTTCTCTCTCTCTCTCCCCTCTCTCTCTAACTCTCTCCCTCTCTATCCCATCCCACCATGCTCTCTGTTTCTCTCTCTCTCTCTCCCCTCTCTCTCTAACTATCTCTCTCTCTATCCCATCCCACCATGCTCTCTGTTTCTCTCTCTCTCTATCCCATCCCACCATGCTCTCTGTTTCTCTCTCTCTCTCTCCCCTCTCTCTCTAACTCTCTCCCTCTCTATCCCATCCCACCATGCTCTCTGTTTCTCTCTCTCTCCCCTCTCTCTCTAACTCTCTCCCTCTCTATCCCATCCCACCATGCTCTCTGTTTCTCTCTCTCTCTCCCCTCTCTCTCTAACTCTCTCCCTCTCTATCCCATCCCACCATGCTCTCTGTTTCTCTCTCTCTCTCTCCCTCTCTCTCTAACTATCTCTCTCTCTATCCCATCCCACCATGCTCTCTGTTTCTCTCTCTCTATCCCATCCCACCATGCTCTCTGTTTCTCTCTCTCTCTCTCCCCTCTCTCTCTAACTATCTCTCTCTCTATCCCATCCCACCATGCTCTGTTTCTCTCTCTCTAACTCTCTCTCTCTATCCCATCCCACCATGCTCTCTGTTTCTCTCTCTCTCTCTATCCCATCCCACCATGCTCTCTGTTTCTCTCTCTCTCTCTCCAACTATCTCTCTCTCTATCCCATCCCACCATGCTCTCTGCTTCTCTCTCTCTCTCCCCTCTCTCTCTAACTATCTCTCTCTATCCCATCCCACCATGCTCTCTGTTTCTCTCTCTCTCTCTCTCTCTCTCTCTCTCTAACTATCTCTCTCTCTATCCCATCCCACCATGCTCTCTGTTTCTCTCTCTCTCTCCCCTCTCTCTCTAACTATCTCTCTCTATCCCATCCCACCATGCTCTCTGTTTCTCTCTCTCTCTCCCCTCTCTCTCTATCTCTCTCTCTATCCCATCCCACCATGCTCTCTGTTTCTCTCTCTCTAACTCTCTCTCTATCCCATCCCACCATGCTCTCTGTTTCTCTCTCTCTCCCTCTCTCTCTAACTATCTCTCTCTATCCCATCCCACCATGCTCTCTGTTTCTCTCTCTCTCTCTACCCTCTCTCTCTATCTCTCTCTCTATCCCATCCCACCATGCTCTCTGTTTCTCTCTCTCTAACTCTCTCTCTCTATCCCATCCCACCATGCTCTCTGTTTCTCTCTCTCTCTCCCCTCTCTCTCTAACTCTCTCTCTCTATCCCATCCCACCATGCTCTCTGTTTCTCTCTCTCCCCTCTCTCTCTAACTATCTCTCTCTATCCCATCCCACCATGCTCTCTCTCTCTCTCTCTCTCTCTCTCTCTCTCTCTCTCTCTCTCTCTCTCTCTCTCTAGTGATATGACGGTGAAGTTCTGGTCAGTGAAGGAGGGGAAGAAGAGGTGACAGTCAAGCGGAGCGTTATTGTGTCATCATCATCAGCGGCCATCTTTACTCAGGGCCTTCACCCCTGAACTCTGACCCTCACACCTCAACCAATCAGGTGTGACACAACAGGACGTCATGGTTACCAATCATTTCCGGGACGACTAAAGTTTGGATGGCATGTGTGGTCGCAAAGTTTACTCTCCTCTGAAAAACATATTAGGAGTGTCTTGAACTGAAATGCAAAACAGTGAAGTTTGATATTTTTTGCCTTTTCTTGTTTCAACTACCAATCCCTCTCTAAGTGCCATTGAGATGTGATGTGATTTGAACAAGATAAAACCTTTCCTGTGCCAGATAATGTCTGTCTGTCTGAGGGACGTCCATAGACAGAGCTACAAACTGAATGAAGTGCTTCTATTTAATACTCCTTCAATAACAACCAGGACTCCGGGGAGTGAACTGACCCAGGGAGAACACCATTTCTGAGCTGACTGGAACACTTCCAGAGAGGAGGCCTGTTACTGTTTCATTCTCTGATCTGAGTGCATTTTCATGTGTTTGATACCATTCCATTGATTCCGTTCCAGCCATTACTTTGAGCCGTCTTTCCCAATTAAAGTTCCACCGGCCGCCTGCGGTGTACACTACACAGTATGTATACCTCAGAGAGGACTGAGTGATCTCAGTGTACACTACACAGTATGTATACCTCAGAGAGGACTGAGTGATCTCAGTGTACACTACACAGTATGTATACCTCAGAGAGGACTGAGTGATCTCAGTGTACACTACACAGTATGTATACCTCAGAGAGGACTGAGTGATCTCAGTGTACACTACACAGTAGGTATACCTTAGAGAGGACTGAGTGATCTCAGTGTACACTACACAGTAGGTATACCTTAGAGAGGACTGAGTGATCTCAGTGTACACTACACAGTAGGTATACCTCAGAGAGGAGTGAGTGATCTCAGTGTACACTACACAGTAGGTATACCTCAGAGAGGAGTGAGTGATCTCAGTGTACACTACACAGTAGGTATACCTCAGAGAGGAGTGAGTGATCTCAGTGTACACTACACAGTAGGTATACCTCAGAGAGGAGTGAGTGATCTCAGTGTACACTACACAGTAGGTATACCTCAGAGAGGAGTGAGGTGTAATGTACACAATATACAGTATGTTTGTTACAACCACTGGACAGTTTGTTGAGTTCATCTCAGCCCTGTGTGGTTCCTGTGTCGTCATCTCTTTGGCCTCTACTGCTCTGAAAGAGCTCTAATGACATCACCACTGACACCAGTCCTGTAGGAACACACACACAGAACACACACACACACACACACACACACAGAACACACACACAGAACACACACACACCGCTGTACTGTCATCAGACTAGGAGTGCTTACGCTAGCAAGAATACATTAATACACACATAGGCAGGATTATACGCACACACACACACACACACACGAATGCACACACACACACACACACACACATACACGCACACACACATGATCTCCTTCATCCCTACCAAGCAGTCACTCCACAAGGGCCAAAGTTCCAGATCATTATCTCTCCTGTCTTTATGGAGCCTGACTCTGTCTCCCTCCCAGGTGCCACCCTAGTCCCTATATAGGGCACTACTTTTGACCAGGGCCCACAGGGCTCTAGGGCCCACAGGGCTCTGGTTGAAAGTAGCACAATAGGTTTGGAAATAAGGTGCTATTTAGGACGCACCCTCTCTCCACACTTCAATAAGCACCATGCAAATCACCATCTCAACCTCTCTCCTCTTCCCCAGTGAGTCTGATTTGCTGTGTGCTTCCTCTTTGAGCTTATTAGGGGTTCAGCAGCGAAGCTCTAACAAGCGATTTAAAAAAAAACGTTGAAAGCTCACACCCCAAACTCCTCGTTTGAGCTATAGACATTTGGTATGTAGGCCCCTCTCCTCACAAGGGAAATTATTGCCACAAGGACCATGATGGATTTTTCGCCATTTTGAATGTTGTGAATAACATTTACCGATATGCACAAAACCTGATATCTTTCATCTTATGGGTCAAGGTCTCTCAATGCACTATTTTCCCAGGCTAGTATGTCAAACAACGAATAAACATGAATGTGAGCGTGGTCTCACACATAAATTACTATAAATCAGTCACGGACATTCCTATTGTAATAAAAACTTTGTACACATGTTGCAAACACTATCAAGACTTAACATATATCACGGCCCGGCTCGATTCGACCGTATGTAGCAAAAATTTGAAATTGTGTTTTTTACATTGGATAAAAGTAGAGACTCAGAGCTAGAACATTTTATATAAAACACTACAGTTGAGGAACAATGAGAAAGTAATTCTGCTTTGAAGTTGATAAACTTGTAACCCCACTTTTGAGAAAATGGCCCTTAAATGTTTTGGTACACCTACTGGAGAGCTCTTGTTTGTCTACACCCATTCAGCATCATTCACACCCTTTTAAGCTTTAGCCCCACCCATCTCATTAAGGATTCACATGTGAGGCTATGTGTCACGTGTGCTCCTTCTACGGCCTCTAGGTCTCCAGGCTGATCGTTATGGCGCACACCATCGTTACACGCACCTGCGCGTCATCAGACTCACCTGGACTCCATCACTTCCCTGATTACCTTCCCTATATATGTCACTCCCTTCGGTTCCTCCCCCAGGCGTCATTGTTACTGTTCCAGTGTCATGTCTGTGTGTTGTTAGTGTTTCTTGTTTTGTATTTAGTTGCGTTTATTTATTAAAACACTCACTCCCTGAACTTGCTTCCCGACTCTCAGCGCACTCGTTACACTATGTACTAAACAACATAAGATTTCAAGACTAAAGGCTGGTTTATACTATGGGTGTGTTCTTCAAATCTGGCCTAGCAACAGCAGTCAAGCACCCAAGCTAACTGGCTAACGTTGGCTAGCTACTTCCAGACACAAATGAGAGAACTCACTCTGACCATTTTACTCCCCCCAGCAGAGCTGGTTAGGCTGTTTTCATGTTACCCAGAGCGTTGGTGACTGTAACTGTGCTGCTGGCAACAATTGAATTACGCTTTTTGCCAACATTTACTGACACTGGGCATATTCAATGGGTGTTGAGCGTTTGTAAATTCGTCAGTTATTCTGCGCTCTGGCGCACTCAGACGAGAGTGCTCTGAAATCGGAGTAGATAGCCAGAGCAAATTTGGACAGTTGTCGCAGTGACATCATAAACATTCTATTGAAATAGTTACTTGCCTAGTGGAGTCTTTTTGTTTAGACATGTAGCTAGCTAACTAAACAATGAACTATAATCCCAATTTATGATGTTACTACCCTGCATGAATCTGCTGGTAGCTAACCAACCATTTTCAATGTTAGCTAGCTAACATTAGACTCTAACTAGCAATGCAAATGGCTCTTAATATTACTACACATATCATACACATAACATTAGCTAGCTAGCCAGCCAGTTAACGTTAGCTAGCTAACAGGACACTTTAACTTGAAATGAAAACGACTTTCTGACAAAATTAGAAATGTGTAATATCTGAAATTGTAGCTAGCTAGACTCTGACCCGTATACAAGGATGGACACTTCTCCCTCTCTGTCGCAGATGCCATGGTTGCCCTTAGTTTGAAGATGTAATCCAGAGACCCGTGTTTTATACAACAGCCTTCTGTGAATTCTCTTTTCGACTCCGTCTGCGTATTTGCAATCAAACGCCAGAATTTTCTCCATCTCCTTAGCTGTCATACTCTAATTCCACTGACTTCAAAACTCGGTCATCCAGAAAGTGGAGAGCAACACTTATGCAGTTCTACTACGTGAGACATTTCAAAAAAGCTGCATTAGAAAGGATTACCTACACATACTGACCAGCTCATATTATAGACAGAAGCGTGATACATGGCAGACCAATCCGAACTCATCTGTCGGCATGTCCAGCCCACTCATTATCTCAGCCAATCATGGCTAGCGGGAAGGTTGCTGTCTTTTTCCATGGCTAAACCAACTAGGCTCCTAATTTAACAATTGTATTCTTATTTACAGATGGCATAAAAGTTTGTTATTAAGGCACATGAAAGTTCACATGTTCCAGAAGGCATTTCTGCCCCCCCAAAAATTGTATTAACATTTTTTTTAAGTTCAAATGTCTCTCCTGTGAAGTAGTGACACGCGACATACGCCTAGTTTCCTGAAACGAGTCACATATGCAAGCACTTTCATATTGACCTCACGGTAGCGCTATAAAGGACATATTTTTATATCTCTTGATCTGTTTGACTCAGAGTGATGGAATTTGGCACACATGCTCAATGATATGAGTCTAGATAACCTGTGAAGAATGGTTGAGTTTGGCCACATTGTGGTGCAGTAGGACTGAAAAAAAACATTAATGCAACCTCATTGGCTCATAGCAGTCATATTGTTTCAGCTAGTCTTGGGAAATAGTCATTTGAAGATGTGCATCCATAGATGCTATATCCCAAATTTGGTGCCGATCAGTCCAGCAGTTGTGGAGAAGAATATGTTTAAAATAGTCATCATAACTGAAAACTGTCCAAAATACATCGATTGGATGATATATTGGATGATCAGTCTGATTTTGAGTTTTTATTTGGCAAGCATGATGAACAGTACAGAAGTAGCTCGTCCTAGGGCGACGTGTCCAATTAGTCCTGATGGTGGCACAGTGGGCACACAGCTGAACCCCGGCAACGCTGCTTCCAGCTTTATTTAGCTGTTGTAGCTTCTGCACCAGACCTGGATTCAAATACTATTTGAAATTTTTTAAATACTTTCAGCATTTGCTTTAGCCTTTCTGGAGTGCCAGATGGGTGGGGTTTTCAGTTTGGGGACTATTCTATTGGCCCATGAAGCCAGGCAAGCTCAATCAAGCACAGATAAAGTATTTTAAATGATTTCTAATAGTATTGTAACCCAGGTAATAACTGATGATAAGTGTAACTGCAGACGCCCATATAGAGCTGTGCCACTACAGAGACAGTCTCTAAATGTAGAAATCTATATTATTAAATTATTGCACCCACACTGCTCGCGTGTGCCAACGAGCCACGGGCTAAAATAGATGTCATAAATGTTTTAATGCTTTTCGACCTGTCCCCAAATTAATGTAATTGGTTCAGAGTTTGTTTTGATATTTTAACCTGCGTGTCGTGATCACGTTTGGTGTGGGGGACAAAATACTTTTACGCACGATGGCGCACGATGGCGCACGATGGCCTACATAGTACACTACTTTTGACCAGAGCCCTATGGGAGCTGTTGAGCCAGCCAGCTATTCCCCTGTGCTTCTGCTGTGTGTGTGTGTGATGTTCGCTGTGCGCCTGTTGGGGTAGTGTGGGGGCGATCCCTGGCTTTACACACACTCACATTCACACAAATCCTTGTGTATTTTTAGGTAATCCATCTTGCCTGGCAGGGCTTGGGATTTACTGTCTGCTAAATGAAACATATTTATCTTCTAACCCTCCCACACCCCACACACGGCTGCACACACACACACACACACACACACCTGTGGTGTACCACTATCTCCAGGCACCTGTGATCCGAGAATCTTCCTACCATTCCATTGATTGACTCTCCCGTTCTAACCCTTTGAGAAGGGGACATTCTAATCAATTCACACTGATGATGTAACAAAGGCCTTAATGAACTGTTTGATTCTCAAATTGAACATTCAGAAGAAATGTGAAAGGGGAAATTGTCACACTGACTTCCTGAGGAGATCTTTAGATTCCTAGTGATCACGGAGTCACGGGTAACTCACAACATTTCTTCTCCTGTGAATATCTCTCTTTGTTATTGAGTGCAATTCATACGGTAAAGACTTCAAACGTGTGTACTGTACCATGACAAAATGGCTTGAATCAGAGGAAAGTATCGGTGGTCCGATATAGCAAAATAAATGATCCCAAATGAAATCTACTGCAATGGGAGCCTCCTGCAATGGGAATCATATGCAATTGGAAACTCCTGCAAAGGGAATCTCAAAAATGTGTTCTTAGAGATATGAAGAGCTGTCTTTGAAGACTTCTAAGACATTTTGATGCTGCTAACTTGTTGTAAACAGTGTTCGATAAAGAGAAACAGAAGAAATAAGAAAAAGCAATCATGGATTTTGTGTTATTCTGAGCGGGTCTCAGCTCTGATTGTAGGTAGAGGGAGTGTAGACAATAGTCCCCCGATCCAGTCTTAGAGTCTCTGTAGATCCCATAGTGTTTACCAAAGGCCTTGTTTATGAAGCCATTTGAACGTTTTAAGACACTGTCCATGTTCCCTTGTCATAGAGGAATATCTATATACTCTCTGTAGCCTTTTATGACTTATTTAACGACGTCTAACTATTATGCCTTGTTGACTCCCTTTGTCTTTCCTTGTGTTGTACCATTTACCACATCCTCTATCTTGTTTGTTCAGA
This sequence comes from Brachymystax lenok tsinlingensis, assembly GCA_030435695.1. Lineage (NCBI taxonomy): Eukaryota > Metazoa > Chordata > Actinopteri > Salmoniformes > Salmonidae > Brachymystax > Brachymystax lenok. The sequence continues at coordinate 10,416,993 of CM059797.1, read as the reverse complement.
GGACCAGGCTGAACGTGAAGGATGTTGAACGTCATCCCACAGCTGTTCCAATCACCTATAGCTAGCTAACTATGTGATGGTCTACTGTACTCTACTGACTGTACCGTATCAGCCATTCATTCAGTGTGTTTCACAGTAGCTGTTAGAGAAAGCTGTGCAGTACTTACGGTGCTTTAAAGGTGCCCCTGCGTGTACATTTGCAGTAGGACAGAGCTGCATGATCATAGTTGTAGTGATGGAGTTGGAGAGGTGAAGAAGCCTCATGTTCTAATCGATGACATAACAAAGGTACTGTAGTTTTGTAATTCCGGGATGGAACACTGACGATAACAATCTAAATTCTGACCCCTAACCTCAAAGGGTTAATGAAGCCAAACAGATGCACCCAAATCTCTTTGTTCTCCAGTTGGAAGCCCTATAAAGACAGCCCTCTTTTCAATTATTGCTGTAGGTTCAGAGGCTTCTTCTCAACTCCATCAGTACATGTATATCGCTATTATAATGTCTTTCTATTGGAGGGGAGATTTTTGGCACAGTTTGGAATATCCTGGTTATCTAATGACCCATACATCGAGTAATGACTTTCTTTCCCGTCCGTGTGCAGATTTGACCATCAGTATACCTGTGCTTCTCATTTCACCTCGAGATACACAGAACCAGTAAACCTCTCAGCTCCTCTGAGACGCCTCCCCTTGTCTCAGCTTCGTGCCTCTGCTTTCAGGCGCACTGTCTTACAGTACACATAGAAATACAATAAGTAGACAGGTGTCCTCTGAATTCTGTATGAAATATGTCTATGTATTCTATTTCTATGGCTGTACAGAAGCTGTTACTATTCTCAGCCTTACTCCAGGAGTCTGTTCAGGAGGATAAATGTTACAGAACATTCACATAGAAATATGTGTGGTCTAGAATAGATGTGAAAGCCTGTTTGTTTGTTTGTGTATTCTATTCGTTAGCTTTCATTTCTATCTGAGATGTTCTGAACATTTTACCTCACTGAATATATCCCAGGCTGCTGTGCTGTGTTCTCAGGGCATTTAGACCTAAATCAAACGCTGACCGAGCTGGTATGTAGGCCTAATCAAACGCTGACCGAGCTGGTATGTAGGCCTAATCAAAACGCTGACCGAGCTGGTATGTAGGCCTAATCAAACGCTGACCGAGCTGGTATGTAGGCCTAATCAAACGCTGACCGAGCTGGTATGTAGGCCTAATCAAAACGCTGACCGAGCTGGTATGTAGGCCTAATCAAACGCTGACCGAGCTGGTATGTAGGCCTAATCAAACGCTGACCGAGCTGGTATGTAGGCCTAATCAAAACGCTGACCGAACTGGTATGTAGGCCTAATCAAAACGCTGACCGAGCTGGTATAATATGTATTAAGTGGCTGTTCAGAAATGCACACAGATTTCACACAGAGGGATGCCTGTCTATTGCCTGCTCTGTTTCTCTTTATGCTTTACAGGCAGGTAAAGTGGGCAGGAACATGTCTCTGGCAGTATCTGTGAACCGGGGTCAAACTCTATACAGAGTCAAAGGTCATACCAGGTGCCTTTTTATTGCACAGGCTTCTCCCCTTACGGACTGCTGTAAATGTTTGTACAGATATATTGTTCTTTTCCTTACAATGTGCATGTGACCAAATACCATGTAAAATACCTTGACATGTAGATGCTGTAATTACATGGATTATTTATGATGGATCAATAAATCGTTCCTTCAATGACGTAAAAAACATCAACGGATAAAATCGAATTATTATGGGGGTTTAAAAAAATTATTTTGGGGGAAAGTCTTTACTGAAATCAATCTTCAATTGAACTATAATTGAGTAATTGAATGATTAAATATATTTGTATGCAGTCAACGTTTGGGGCAACAGAGCGGCACGTTGGTGAGATACCACAGATGTGGGTGGATGGGAACACTTCTAGTAGTCCTCTGTACCAACACTGATAGGATCTACTCTTCTATCTCTCTGTACCAACACTGATAGGATCTACTCTTCTATCTCTCTGTACCAACACTGATAGGATCTACTCTTCTATCTCTCTGTACCAACACTGATAGGATCTACTCTTCTATCTCTCTGTACCAACACTGATAGGATCTACTCTTCTATCTCTCTGTACCAACACTGATAGGATCTACTCTTCTATCTCTCTGTACCAACACTGATAGGATCTACTCTTCTATCTCTCTGTACCAACACTGATAGGATCTACTCTTCTATCTCTCTGTACCAACACTGATAGGATCTACTCTTCTATCTCTCTGTACCAACACTGATAGGATCTACTCTTCTATCTCTCTGTACCAACACTGATAGGATCTACTCTTCTATCTCTCTGTACCAACACTGATAGGATCTACTCTTCTATCTCTCTGTACCAACACTGATAGGATCTACTCTTCTATCTCTCTGTACCAACACTGATAGGATCTACTCTTCTATCTCTCTGTACCAACACTGATAGGATCTACTCTTCTATCTCTCTGTACCAACACTGATAGGATCTACTCTTCTATCTCTCTGTACCAACACTGATAGGATCTACTCTTCTATCTCTCTGTACCAACACTGATAGGATCTACTCCTCTATCTCTCTGTACCAACACTGATAGGATCTACTCCTCTATCTCTCTGTACCAACACTGATAGGATCTACTCTTCTATCTCTCTGTACCAACACTGATAGGATCTACTCTTCTATCTCTCTGTACCAACACTGATAGGATCTACTCTTCTATCTCTCTGTACCAACACTGATAGGATCTACTCTTCTATCTCTCTGTACCAACACTGATAGGATCTACTCTTCTATCTCTCTGTACCAACACTGATAGGATCTACTCTTCTATCTCTCTGTACCAACACTGATAGGATCTACTCTTCTATCTCTCTGTACCAACACTGATAGGATCTACTCCTCTATCTCTCTGTACCAACACTGATAGGATCTACTCTTCTATCTCTCTGTACCAACACTGATAGGATCTACTCTTCTATCTCTCTGTACCAACACTGATAGGATCTGCTCCTCTATCTCTCTGTACCAACACTGATAGGATCTACTCCTCTATCTCTCTGTACCAACACTGATAGGATCTACTCCTCTATCTCTCTGTACCAACACTGATAGGATCTACTCCTCTATCTCTCTGTACCAACACTGATAGGATCTACTCCTCTATCTCTCTGTACCAACACTGGTAGGATCTACTCCTCTCTACCAACACTGGTAGGATCCACTCATCAGTCTCTCTACCAACTTTGATAGTATCTACTCCTCAATCTCTCTGTACCAACACTGATAGGATCTACTCCTTTGTACCAACACTGATAGGATCTAACCAATTACTAGGGACTCTAATCACGATAGATTGTTCCCCCTCTCCTTCCATTTACCAAACAAATGCCAACAAGAGAGAGATATAGACAGATAAAAACAAGTGGCATATGGAAGAGCAGGTTATCAACTTTTTAGAAGGGAAAGACGAGGGCACTGCCCAGGGGGTTTAAACACTTGCTTATTCTTTTCCTGGCTTTCGCACCGTGGAGGCAGTGGTGGTGGCAGCAGCAATCACATTCCCCTCTCATGTATCTTCATTTCCTGTGCAGATTGTGATCATTAACTGGTCTGGGTAGAGCTAGTCGAGGGTTCTCCATGGGAGACTCTGTCACGCTGATGTATGGCAGCCGTTAAAGCTAGAGAGGAGGAGGAAACTACTTCATAATGTTTCAGAATGCAGACATACACACACTCATAAACAGGCACTATCTCTATCTCTATCTCTCTCTCTCTCTCTCTCTCTCTCTCTCTCTCTCTCTCTCTCTCTCTCTCTCTCTCTCTCTCTCTCACTCTCTCTCACTCTCTCAATTACATTTTAATTTCAATTTAAGGGGCTGTATTGGCATGGGAAACATATGTTTACATTGCCAAAGCAAGTGAAATAGGCAATAAACAAATGAACAGTAAACATTACACTCACAGAAGTTCAAAAAGAATAAAGACATTTCAAATGTCATATGTCTATGTAAAGTGTTGTAATGATGTGCAAACAGTTAAAGTACACAAGGGAAAATAAATAAATATAAATATAGGTTGTATTTACAATGGTGTTTGTTCTTCACTGGTTGCCCTTTTCTTGTGGCAACAGGTCACAAATCTTGCTGCTATGATTGCACACTGTGGTATTTCACCCAGTTGATATGGGAGTTTATCAAAATTTGATTAGTTTTTTCGAATTCTTTGTGGGTCTGAGGGAAATATATGTCTCTAATATGGTCATACATTTGGCAGGAGGTTAGGAAGTGCAGCTCAGTTTCCACCTAATTTTATGGGCAGTGTGCACATAGCCTGTCTTCTCTTGAGAGCCAAGAGAGAGAGAGATACACTATTTGACGTGTCAAATAAGCTTGTTGACCGATCAGGACCTGAATGACTGCACATCATATAATAATTTAACGCGTTCATACATTTTTTATGTAGTTATTACACATTGATTACACTATCACTTGTATTTCACAACAACTGTGAATTGAGCCACATTTATTGTCAACCTATGTGTATTGAACACTATTCCCGAGGATTAACAATACTGAGTGGATGTTTGAGTCTGATAACTCAGGAGGACGCTGGGAAAAATATCTTGGGTATTGAGTAGACTCATACCCCATTTCATTGATCCCCAATCCTTAGGTAAGGCTGTACAGTGCAATATGAATGTCAATACACACAATAGGCTGACTGGGGAGGTGATTTCACACAGTCACAGTCCCGCGGTAAGAGCTACAACGCTAATATTTGCGTAAATCTTTCCCAGTTGTGTTCTGCAGGTGTCACCGAGTAGACCGATACCCCATTTCATTGCTTCACATTCCAACCTTGTTTAACATTATCTAGTCTAAATATGGCATGATTCCACCAATTGTAACCTTCTGCATCACTTTCAAATAGGTACTTTTATTTTGAAGACAAACCGCAAATTCCACTATTGTGCCTAATCCTTATTGTGGCTAGCCTCACAACACATAACCCGGTCCGGTCGAGCCTCGCTATCAAGATGAAGCTATATGGCTTCTTATAACGTTAGCTTTGGGCAACAGGTTAAGTAGCGGCTAGCTAGTTATTTTCATGAACTGAAGTTTAATTTCAGTAGGTGAACAAGTGGCTACCTAGCTAATACTTACTCACAAGGATTCCAAAATCATTGCTAAGAATTATGAAAATGACTGCAGGTTCTACTGGTCATTGTTTTCAGGCTGGTTGTATTGGTGCTAGCTAGGTACCAAGCTAAAGCTAGCTACCCCAGAAGTTGCGGTCAAACAAATAACATTGTTCGTGGCCAGTGTTTGCTTGTTAGCAAACTTTTTTGTACAGATTTGACAGTGCTACTGATAGTAGTGGAGGCACCTGGCTTGCATGTGCAAATTCAGAACACACAACATTCTATAATAGAACTGTGTTATTTGACATGTATCTTTTTTTTGACATTTAAAGACCCAAACGACGTTCCATAGCTATGAGTTTGGGCTTAATCACCCAGTGTGTGTGTGGTTTAAACACTGTGTTCGCACAATGAGACACATCTTATTAAGGACACCGGTGAGTTAACTGTTGAGCGGATAAGGTTAAAAGGAAAACTATTTCACGGCACTGTGGAAACTTTCTTTCAAAACTTTGAAGAACTGAACATCAGACATTACCTTAATGCAGTCGTAATCATCAGACCTGGGTTCAAATGCATGCTTATTGAAGTATTTGGATTTTAAAGACTTTAAAAAAAATGTATAATGGAGCCTAATTAACTACTTCTATTACTAATCACCTGTGACATTTAGAACCTTTATTGGAACATATTAGACATGGATAGATTAGAACATACCATATATGACATGAGAAACATGTTTGTAAGTGATAACATCATAGGCAGGTCAAACAGATTCATGTTTGTTAGTGATAACATCATAGGCAGGTCGAACAGATTCATGTTTGTTAGTGATAACATCATAGGCAGGTCGAACAGATTCATGTTTGTTAGTGATAACATCATAGGCAGGTCGAACAGATTGTTTGTAAGTGATAACATCATAGGCAGGTCGAACAGATTGTTTGTAAGTGATAACTTCATAGGCAGGTCAAACAGATTCATGTTTGTAAGTGATAACATCATAGGTAGACTGTACAGATTCGTGATAACATCATAGGCAGGTCGAACAGATTCATGTTTGTTAGTGATAACATCATAGGCAGGTCGAACAGATTCATGTTTGTAAGTGATAACATCATAGGCAGGTCGAACAGATTCATGTTTGTAAGTGATAACATCATAGGCAGGTCAAACAGATTCATGTTTGTAAGTGATAACATAGGCAGGCTGTACAGATCCATGTTTGTAAGTGATAACTTCATAGGCAGGTCAAACAGATTCATGTTTGTTAGTGATAACATCATAGGCAGACTGTACAGATCCATGTTTGTAAGTGATAACATCATAGGTAGACTGTACAGATTCGTGATAACATCATAGGCAGGTCAAACAGATTCATGTTTGTAAGTGATAACATCATAGGCAGGTCGAACAGATTCATGTTTGTTAGTGATAACATCATAGGCAGAGTGTACAGATCCATGTTTGTAAGTGATAACGTCATAGGCAGGTCGAACAGGTTTGTGTTCTGTTTGATACAGTTTAGTCAGAGAGTACATTGTCTTTCACACACACACACACACACACACACACACACACACACACTCACAGACGTCACGTCAGTGGTTTTTGGGTTAGGGGTTAGGGAAAATAGGATTTTGAATGCGACTGAATTGTGTGTCCCCACAAGTTTAGCTGTACAAGACCGTGTGTGTGTCATATTTGGCTGAAGTATCATAGACACTCCGATAGCTACATTCCAATAAACCAGCTTCTCTACTGTTAGAACACACAATACCCTCTCAATCTATCTCTCTATTTATTACAGCAGCCATTGCAACAGAAGCATGTTTCTTTTCCCTGTCAGAATGACATCAAAGTTCCACTAACATTGAAGAACATACACAACTTGGTACTCTTGAGATGATCGTAGATAAAAACTCTCGTCCTCTGAGCACAGATTCAGTGAGGTATCGCACACTGTCTTTTCAGTTTGTTTTCTCCCTCTTCACTCCCTCCCTGGCCCAGACCAGATTCTTGTTTTTTTCAGTTAGTCTTCTTCCCTTTCTTCTTCTTCTCCTCCACTTCTGCAGTATCTGCAGTCTCTTCCCTCCCGCTCTGACCCGTTACAGCTGGGTTTCCTGTTTCCTTCCATGGCAGGAAGCTGTAAGACACCAGGGCTGTGATGAGATACATGAGCATGCCTGTGTAGTGCCCCACCACCAGGCAGAGTGGCTGTGCCAGGACGAACAGACAGAAGACGTTGACGCTGGCGCCCTCTGCCAGCTCCACCCGGTCCTCCTGACTGGCACGCAGCACGCCGAAGAAATATATCAACGCCACCGCCGGGTAAAAGGCCAACTCAACCATGGTGACGTCCGAGTCAAGGGAGAGAGCTGGTGTGTTTCTCCTGATGATGTCCGAGACGCGGACACGTAGACGCAGACTTAGGACACGCCACAAACAAACTCCTCGCGGGGAAAACAAGAAGTTCCACACACATATACTCGTTGGTCTTTCAGTCCTACCGACACACACAGAGAAGACAGATGAGATGTGAGGGATATGTCCTGCAGAGAGAGAACGATGGACCTTTGATCATCAGTCCCGTTGGATCAGTAAAACATTAGCTAGCTTAGCTAGTATCTGATGGGGTCAAGGCCTTCTCACACTATGTGTGTGTGTGTGTGTGTGTGTGTCAAGCTATATTACCCAGGTCTTATCTGATGGGGCCAAGGCCTTATGTGCCACAGCATACAGCTCTAACTACTGACAACAGATATGATTAAAAAATGCACTGTAACCTACTCACCTATTGGTATTAAAGACATGCATTATCAAAAGCTCTCAGTACAGTGCTGACAATGCACCAGTTGTGATGAAGAGGCGACTTTAGGATGCTGGTCTTCTAGGCAGAGTTGCAAAGAAAAAGACATATCTCAGACTGGCCAATAAAAAGAAAAGATTAAGATGGGCAAAAGAACATAGACACTGGACAGAGGAACTGTGCCTAGAAGGCCAGCATCCCGTAGTCGCCTCTTCACTGTTGACTTTGAGACTGGTGTTTTGCGGATACTATTTAATGAAGCTGCCAGTTGAGGACTTGAGGCGTCTTTTTCTCAAACTAGACACTAATGTACCTGTCCTCTTGCTCAGTTGTGCACCGGGGCCTCCCAATCCTCTTTCTAATCCTAGTGGCGCTGACAGAGATGGTCGCCTCGCATCGCGTTCTTAGGAAACTATGCAGTATTGTGTTTTTTTACGTATTATTTCTTACACTGTTACCCCAGGAAATCTTAAGTCTTATTACATACAGCCGAGGGGAACTATTGGATATCAGAGCAACATCAACTTACCAACATTATGACCAGGAATATGACTTTCCCCAAGCGGATCCTCTGGTTTTATTTATTTTATTCATTTATCCTTTATTTAACCAGGCAAGTCAGTTAAGAACAAATTCATATTTTCAATGACGTCCTAGGAACAGGGGGTTAACTGCCTTGTTCAGGGACAGAACTGCCTGTTTGGACCATCAACCAGGACAACGGATCGGATCCCAGTAGGCGACCCAAAACAACGGCGCCGCAGAAGGGGCAGACGGAGCGGTCTTCTGGTCAGGCTCCGTAAACGGGCACATCGCTACCCGCTCCCGAGTATACTACTCGCCAATGTCCAGTCTCTTGACAACAACGTAGACAAAATCCGAGCAAGGGTTGCCTTCCAGAGAGACATCAGAGATTGTAACATTCTTTGTTTCACGGAAACATGGCTCACTCAGAATACGTTATCAGAGTCGATACTGCAACCCGGTTTCTTCACGCATCGCGCCGACAGAAACAAACATGTCTCTGGTAAGAAGAAGGGCAGGGGTGTATGCCTTATGATTAACGAGTCGTGGTGTGATCATAACAACATACAGGAACTCAAGTCCTTTTGTTCACCTGACCTAGAATTCCTTACGATCAAATGCCGATAGCATTATCTACCAAGAGAATCCTCCCACTCGACGGCCTTGAAAGAACTTTATTGGACTCTATGTAAATTGGAAACCACATATCCCGAGGCTGCATTTACTGTAGCTGGGGATTTTTACAAGGCTAATCTGAAAACAAGGCTCCCTAAATTTTATCAGCATATCGTATGCGCGACTCGGGCTGGAAAAACCCTGGATAATTGCTACTCTAACTTCCGCAAAGCATACAAAGCCCTCCCTCGCCCTCCTTTCAGCAAATCTGACCCTGGCTCCATTTTGTTGCTCCCAGCCTATAGACAGAAACTAAAACAGGTCTGTTCAGCGCTGGTCCGACCAATCTGATTCCATGCTTCAAGAATGCTTCGATCACGTGGACTGGGATATGTTCCGGATAGCATTGGACAATAACATTGATGTATACGCTGATTCAGGGAGCGAGTTTATTAGCAAGTGCATCGGTGACGTGGTACCCACAGTGACTGTTAAATCCTTCCCCAACCAGAAACCATGGATTGATGGCAACATTCGCGCAAAACTGAAAGCAGGAACCACTGCTTTTAATCATGGCAAGGCGATGGGAAACATGACCGAATACAAACAGTGTAGCAATTCCCTCCGCAAGGCAATCAAGTGAGTGTGGTGTCAGAAAAATAACCTCACTCTCAACTGTCAACAAGACAAATGAGATGATCGTGGACTTCAGGAAACAGCAGAGGGAGCACCCCCCTATCCACATCGAAGGGACAGTAGTGGAGAAGGTGGAAAGTTTTAAGTTCCTCGGCGTACACATCACAGACAAACTGAATTGGTCCACCCACACAGACAGCGTGGTGAAGAAGGCGCAACAGCGCCTCTTCAATCTCAGGAGGCTGAAGAAATGTGGCTTGTCACCAAAAACACTCACAAACTTTTACAGATGCACAATCGAGAGCATCCTGTCGGGTGCGGCAACTGCTCCGCCCACAACCATAAGGCTCTCCAGAGGGTAGTGAGTCACAGGAAGGCCAAAACGATAATCAAGGACAACAACCACCCAAGCCACTGCCTGTTCACCCCGCTATCACCCAGAAGGCGAGGTCAGTACAGGTGCATCAAAGCTGGGACCGAGAGACTGAAAAACAGCTTCTATCTTAAGGCCATCAGACTGTTAAACAGCCATCACTAACATCGAGGGGCTGCTGCCAGCATACAGACTCAATCTCTAGCCCCTTTAATAATTAATAATACATAATTTGATGTAATAAATGTATCACTAGCCACTTAAACAAAGCCACTTTTTATAATGTTGACATATCAAATCAAATTTATTTATAAAGCCCCCCTTACATCAGCTGATGTCACAGAGTGCTGTACAGAAACCCAGCCTAAAACCCCAAACAGCAATCAATGCAGGTGTAAAAGCACGGTGGCTAGGAAAAACTCCCTGGAAAGGCCAAAACTTAGGAAGAAACCTAGAGAGGAACCAGGCTGTGAGGGGTGGCCAGTCCTCTTCTGGCTGTGCCGGGTGCAGATTATAACAGAACATGGACAAGATTTTAAAATGTTCATAAAACAGGCAGAACAGTTGAAACTGGAGAAGCAGCACGGCCAGGTGGACTCGGGACATCAAGGAGTCATCAGGCCAGGTAGGCCTTGAGGAATGGTCCTATTGCTCAGATCCTGAGAGAGAGAGAGAGAGAGAGAGAGAGAGAGAGAGAGAGAGAGAGAGAGAGAGAGAGAGAGAGAGAGAGAGAGAGAGAGAGAGAGAGAGAGAGAGAGAGAGAGAGAGAGAGAGAGAGAGAGAGAGAGAGAGAGAGAGAGAAGAAGAAAGAAAGAGAGATAATTAGAGAGAGCATACTTAAATTCACACAGGACACCAGATAAGAGAAGAAATACTCCAGATATAACAGACGGACCCTAGCCCCCCGAAACATAAACTACTGCAGCATAAATACTGGGGGCTGAGACAGGAGGGGTCGGGAGACACTGTGGCCCCGTCCGACGATACCCCCGGACAGGGCCAAACAGGCAGGATATAACCCCACCCACTCTGCCGAAGCACAGCCCCCACACCACTAGAGGGATATCTTCAACCACCAACTTACCATCCTGAGACAAGGCCGAGTATAGCCAACAAGATCTCCGCCACGGCACCAGTAAGCCAGTGACTCAGCCCCTGTAATAGGGTTAGAGGCAGAGAATCCCAGTGGAGGGGAACCGGCCAGGCAAAGACAGCAAGGGTGGTTCGTTGCTCCAGTGCCTTTCCGTTCACCTTCACACTCCTGAGCCAGACTACACTCAATTATAGGACCTACTGAAGAGATGAGTCTTCAATAAAGACTTAAAGGTCTCACATGGATAGGCAGACTATTCCATAAAAATGGAGCTCTATAGGAAAAAGCCCTGCCTCCAGCTGTTTGCTTAGAAATTCTAGGGACAGTAAGGAGGCCTGCGTCTTGTGACCGTAGCGTACGTATAGGAGGGCAATTTTGGGGCTTCACCATGTTTCATCGAAATGTACAGCTGTGTGTCATCCGCATAGCAGTGAAAGTTAACATTATGTTTCTGAATGACATCACCAAATGGTAAAATATATAGTGAAAACAATAGTGGTCCCAAAACAGAGCCTTGAGGAACACCGAAATGTACAGTTGATTTGTCAGAGGACAAACCATCCACAGAGACAAACTGATATCTTTCTGACAGATAAGATCTAAACCAGGCCAGAACTTGTCCATGTAGACCAATTTGGGTTTCCAATCTCTCCAAAAGAATGTGGTGATCGATGGTATCAAAAGCAGCACTAAGGTCTAGGAGCACGAGGACAGTTGCAGAGCCTCGGTCTGACGCCATTAAAAGGTCATTTACCACCTTCACAAGTGCAGTCTCAAGTGCAGTCTCAGTGCTATGATGGGGTCTAAAACCAGACTGAAGCGTTTTGTATACATTGTTTGTCTTCAGGAAGGCAGTGAGTTGCTGCGCAACTTTATTACTGCCACTTTTAGAGAGTTTGGTACACATCTGGTGGATAGAGAGCTGTTTATTATGTTCAACATAGGAGGGCCAAGCACAGGAAGCAGCCCTTTCAGTAGTTTAGTTGGAATAGGGTCCAGTATGCAGCTTGAAGGTTTAGAGGCCATGATTATTTTCATCAATGTGTCAAGAGATATGGTACTAAAAAACTTGAGTGTCTCTCTTGATTTTATGTCCTGGCAAAGTTGTGTGGACTCAGGACAACTGAGCTTTGGAGGAATACGCAGATTTAAAGAGGAGTCCGTAATTTGCTTTCTAATGATCATGATCTTTTCCTCAAAGAAGTTCATGAATGTAACACTGCTAAACTGAAAGCCATCCTCTCTTGCGGAATGCTGCTTTTTAGTTAGCTTTGCGACAGTATCAAAAAGACATTTTGAATTATTCTTATTTTCCTCAATTAACTTGGAAAAATAGGATGATCGAGCAGCAGTGAGGGCTCTTCGATACTGCACGGTATCGAAGAGCTAGTCGGAAGACTTCCAGTTTGGTGTGGCGCCATTTACGTTCCAATTTTCTGGAAGCTTGCTTCAGAGCTCGGGTATTTTCTGTATACCAGGGAGCTAGTTTTTTATGGCAAATGTTTTTTGCTTTTAGGGGTGCGACTGCATCTAGGGTATTGCGCAAGGTTACATTGAGTTCTTCAGTTAGGTGGTTAACTGATTTTTGTACTCTGACGTCCTTGGGTAGGTGGAAGGATTCTGGAAGGGCATCTAGGAATCTTTGGGATGTCTGAGAATTTATAGCACGACTTTTGATGATCCTTGGTTGGGGTCTGAGCAGATTATCTGTTGCGATTTCAAACGTAATAAAATGATGGTCCGATAGTCCAGGATTATGAGGAAAAACCTTAAGATCCACAACATTTATTCCACGGGACAAAACTAGGTCCAGAGTATGACTGTGGCAGTGAGTAGGTCCGGAGACATGTTGGACAAAACCGACAGAGTCGATGATGGCTCCAAAAGCCTTTTGGAGTGGGTCTGTGGACTTTTCCATGTGAATATTAAAGTCACCAACAATTTGAATATTTGAATATACAAGGTCCGATAGGAATTCAGGGAACTCAGTGAGGAACGTTGTATATGGCCTAGGAGGCCTGTAAACAGTAGCTATAAAAAGTGATTGAGTAGGCTGCATAGATTTCATGACTAGAAGCTCAAAAGACGAAAAACGCTGCTTTTTTTGTTTTTTGTAAATAGAAATTTGCTATCGTAAATGTTAGCAACACCTCCGCCTTTGCGGGATCTTGTGAGGGGATATCGTCACTAGTGTAACCAGGAGGTGAGGCCTCATTTAACACAATAAATTCATCAGGCTTAAGCCATGTTTCAGTCAGGTCAATCACATCAAGATTATGATCAGTGATTAGTTCTTTGACTAGAACTGCCTTGGAAGTGAGGGATCTAACATTAAGTAGCCCCATTTTGAGATGTGAGGTATCACAATCTCTTTCAATAATGGCAGCAATGGAGGAGGTCTTTATTCTAGTGAGATTGCTAAGGCGAACACCGCCATGTTTAGTTTTGCCCAACCTAGGTCGAGGCACAGACACAGTCTCAATAGAGATAGCTGAGCTGACTACACTGACTGTGCTAGTGGCAGACTCTACTAAGCTGGCAGGCTGGCTAACAGCCTGCTGCCTGGCCTGCACCCTATCTCATTGTGAAGCTAGAGGAGTTAGAGCCCTGTCTATGTTCTTAGATAAGATGAGAGCACCCCTCCAGCTACATTACTCCTCTCGTATGTATATACTGTACTCTATACCATGTACTGCATCTTTCCTCTGCCGTTCGGCCTTCGCTCATCCATATATGTATATGTACACATTCTTAATCATTCCTTTACACTTTTGTGTATATAAGGTAGTTGTTGTGAAATTGTTAGATTACTTGTTAGATATTACTGCATGGTCGGAACTAGAAGCACAAGCATTTTGATACACTCGCATTAACATCTGCTAACCATGGGTATGTGACCAATACAATTTGATTTGATTTGATTAGGTTAGAGACAGTTTGTGCTGTTCTGTGAAGGGAGAAGTACACAGTGTTGTATAAGACCGTACTTTGTTTCTGGCCTTTTTGAGCCTGTAATTGAACCCACAAATGCTGATGCTCCAGATACTCAACTAGTCTAAAGAAGGCCAGTTTTATTGCTTCTTTAATCAAAACAACAGTTTTCAGCTGGGCTAACATAATTGCAAAAGGGTTTTCTACTGATCAATTAGATTGGATTAGCTAACACAATGTGCCATTGGAACACAGAAGTGATGGTTGCTGATAAGGGCCTCTATACGCCTATGTAGATATTCCATAACAAATCTGCCGTTTCTAGCTACAATAGTCATTTACAACATTAACAATGTCTATACTGTATTTCTGATCAATTTGATGTTATTTTAAATGGACCAAAAAAATTGCTTTTCTTTTAAAAACAAGGACATTTCGAAGTGAACCCAAACAATGGAACGGAAGTGTAGGGAAAGATGACCATCTATCGATTGAGTTACTGAATCTACGACAGGATCATAGTTAGTTGAGACTATGCGGTCAATCCCTGGCACAATACGAATGCCAAGATATGTAAAGCATTCCGTTGCATAAAAAAAAAAGAAGTCAGAGGTGTAGGTCTACGTCTTTCCTCCTCGTTTAGCATCATAATTGAAGATTTTTCATAATTTATTTTGGTCCAGAAGTGCCAGTATGGAATTGCAAGTCTGTAAGAAACAAAATTACATCTTCTGCATAAATGGCAGATGTTCCATCTGATCTATTCTGATACCTGAAATATTGGGGTGGGACCTAACAACTATGACTAGAGGCTCAATAGCTAGGATAAACAGGAGAGGAGAAAGAGGGCAGCCCTGCCAAGAACCCCTGCAGATGTCAAAAGGATTAGATACCATATTAGTAGTAAGGATCTCTGCAGTGGGATTTGTATATAGTATCTTTATCCATTTCCAAAAGCTCTCACCACAACCAAAATGAGTTAACACTTCAAAGAGGTAGGGCCACTCAACCCTGCATCCAACGACAAGATCGCAGTGTCTGTCAACCCTTTTGAAGGCCTTCTCTGCATCCAACGACAGGATCACAGTGTCTGACGACCCAATTCTAGCATGTAGAACATTTATCACTCTCCTAACATTATGAAATCCTTCATGACCTTGAATAAAGCAATTTTGGAGTCTACCCAGCACATCCGGGAGAAGACCCTCCAACCTCCTCACAAGTGCTTTACAAAGAACCTTAGTGACAGAATTCAAAAGTGAAATAGCACGATAGGAATCACATTTGGTATGCAGCTTTCTGGGTTTTAAGAGCAGAGTGATCAGAGCTCCTCTCAAAGGGGGCAGGAGACCATTTTCGTATGATTCCAAAAACATCTCCAGGAGGGGAGTGCACAGTTTCTTCTTAAATTTCTTGTAGATATCAATGGGCAGCCCATCTGGGCCAGATGCCCTCCCCGCCCTCATACTATCAATTTCATTGGACATTTCCTCTAGTCAGCTCAGCATTAAGAATATCCTAAGATTCATATGAAATATTGGGAAACTCCAAACTAAAAAGCTAGCCTGGGTATCAGTTTTAGGAGGACACTCTGATGCATTTTTCATAAAAGGAATTAAAGGTATTGTTAATCTCCTGAGGGTCTACCGTCACGGCTCCCCCTGCATCCTGAAATGAATTGATTGCTCTCTGCTTGCTGCTGTTTGATTTGACAGGCCAACAGCTTACCAGCTTTTTCACTCTGGTCGTAATAGGATTGGTTTAGTCTCAATAAGCTTGCTGCAGCTCTACCCGCATAAATTCTATTATGTTGAGCCCTGAGCAAGAGCAACTCCTTGCGTGCACCTGTGGAATTAGTGAGGAAAGTTTCTCTCTCCAGAGATTTAATTTTGGTTTCAAGTAATTTCATTTTTTGCCATGTATTTTTTTACTTTGAGCTGGTGACATGTATAATTTGACCTTTTATGAAAGCTTTAAAGACTTCCCATCTACTACAAGTCGAAGTCTGTTGTATTTATTGAAAGTATAGGTCAATTTGCTGTCGAATGAATTCTGTAAAACTTGTATCTTGCAGCCATTTAGGTTGGAAGTGCCATTTAGGTGGGTCACCTACTAAATTAGAATCGGAATATATAAGAGATGCTGGAGCATGGTCAGAGAAAACCATGCTACCATAAAATCAATCTTCAATTTTAGAGCGTAATGCTGCTAAGATCAAAACATTGTCGATTCAGGAATAGGTCTGATGAGTGCTAGAGTAACAGGAGTATTCCACATAATCTGGTTAAATTTCTCTCCAAATCTCTATTAAGTTTAAATCCTTCATACAATGCTGTATGGTTTTCCTAGATTAGGTGTGGGAGTAGTTTAAACCTGAGGTATGATCGTTAACAGGATCTAAAGTGGAATTAAAGTCTCCAATAGAATTACCTGGAAGTGTGGAAAGGTTTAAAAACAAATCGGTAAGAATTTTGAATCATCTTCGTTGGGACCATACACATTAATTAAATTCAACCTCAAGGTACCCCGTATAATAATAAACTCAGCAAAAAAAGAAACATCCTCACACTGTCAACTGTGTTTATTGTCAGCAAACTTAACATGTGTAAATATTTCTATGAACATAACAAGATTCAACAACTGAGACATAAACTGAACAAGTTCCACTAAACAAGGGGGGGGCCTCAAAATCAAGTGTAAGAGTCAGTATCTGGTGTGGCCACCAGCTGCATTAAGTACTGCAGTGCATCTCCTCCTCATGGACTGCAGCAGATTTGCCTGTTCTTGCTGTGAGATGTTATCCCACTCTTCCACCAAGGCACCTGCAAGTTCCCTGACATTTCTGGGGGGAATTTCCCTAGCCCTCACCCTCCGATACAACAAGTCCCAGACGTGCTCAATGGAATTGAGATCCGGGCTCTTTGCTGGCCATGGCAGAACACTGACATTCCTGTCTTGCAGGAAATCACGCACAGAACGAGCAGTATGGCTGGTGGCATTGTCATGCTGGAGGGTCATGTCAGGGTGAGCCTGCAGGAAGGGTAACGCACAGCGTTGAGATTGCCTGCAATGACAACAAGCTCAGTCCAATGATGCTGTGACACACCACCCCAGACCATGATGGACCCTCCACCTCCAAATCGATCCCGCTTCAGAGTAAAGGCCTTGGTGTAACGCTCATTCCTTCTACGATAAACGCGAATCCAACCATCACCCCTGGTGAGACAAAACCACGACTCGTCAGTGAAGAGCACTTTTTGCCAGTCCTGTCTGGTCCAGCGACGGTGGGTTTGTGCCCATAGGCGCCGTTGTTTGTCGGTGATGTCTGGTGAGGACCTGCCTTACAACAGGCCTACAAGCCCTCAGTCCAGCCTCTCTCAGCCTATTGTGGACAGTCTGAGCACTGATGGAGGGATTGTGCATTCCTGGTGTAACTCGGGCAGTTGTTGTTGCCATCCTGTACCTGTCCCGCAAGTGTGATGTTCGGATGTACAGATCCAGAGCAGGTGTTGTTACACGTGGTCTGCCAATGCGAGGACAATCAACTGTCCATCCTGTCTCCCTGTAGCGCTGTCTTAGGAGTCCCACAGTACGGACATTGCAATGTATTGCCCTGGCCACATCTGCAGTCCTCATGCCTCCTTGCAGCATGCCTAAGGCACGATCACGCAGATGAGCAGGGACCCTGGGCATCTTTCTTTTGGTGTTTTTCAGTCAGTAGAAAGGCCTCTTTAGTGTCCTAAGTTTTCATAACTGTGACCTTAATTGCCCACCCTCTGTAACCTGTTAGTGTCTTAACGACCGTTCCACAGGTGCATGTTCATTAATTGTTTATGGTCCATTGAATAAGCATGGGAAACAGTGTTTAAACCCTTTACAAAGAAGATCTGTGAAGTTATTTGGATTTTTACTAATGATCTTTGAAAGACAGGGTCCTGAAAAAGGGACGTTTCCTTTTTTACTGAGTTTACATCTGCCGGTGGGATCACAAATTGTTTGCAATATCTGATATGGAAAGGACTTATGGATAATAATAATAATGATAACTCCCCTTGCATGGGAACTAAATGAGGCTGCAACGACCTGCCCAGGCCACCTCTTGCGTATCTTAGGAATGTTGCCAGATAGTAGATGTGATTCTTGCTAAAATATGATCTTCGCCTGAAGTTGTTTTAATCTACCTATTACCTGTTTTATTTTGGCGATTTTATTTAATGCCATACAGTTCCAGGATGTAAATTTAACCTTAACACTATGAGTCATCGAATTTACCAGGGACACTTGAACTAGAACATTGCCCCATAGGAGCACATTGGATCAGCATAATATACCAATAGATCTCTGTTACCACCATAAACAAAAACTCAAAGGATGCTTTAAAGCACGTAATTGTACATAAACACATGCCTAACAATCAACCACGAACGTGTGATTAACCCTCTTACCCCAAAGTCTAACAGACTTCCCCTTCCCCCTCTCAGTGACACTCCGTATAGGGTGCTCAACAGAGCTAAACACATGAGGAGCCGGCTCAGCCTCTACGTTTTTTTCCACTCCGTACACCTTTTGACCCGTCACTTGTCATTACACTATATTGTGTTCACCATTTAACAAAGAACCAAAACAAAATACCAGGAGTGAGCCAGAATATAAGACCACCGTGATCTAGCCTCATATAGGCCTAAATAAAACAAACCCGCTCGTTCCGATGCATAAAAGCAAAGTTTTATGGTACATAAAATTATAACAAGGCTAGGCGTACTTGTAGACTGGCCATGTTACTATAGTTCAATAGACAGTACTACGTTAATAGATAAATTATAACACGGTGAACTGGCTCCAACTTTAAATACCTGTTTAGACAAAACAGAAAGCAACAGTTCGAAAAATAGGTTAAAGTTTAACTTTCTGTTGCTGTTTACACTTCTTCAGCGTTACTCCGCTTCCACACCTCTGCCTAGCTTCTCAAGAAACTGCTCCGCCTGGCTGGTGTTTCCAAAATGTAGGAACAATCACCGTGGGAGACCCTCAGACGCGCTGGACAGATGATTCCGTACCGGATAGCTTTAGCCCGTAGCCGCTGCTTGACACTGTCAAAACGTTTCTGCTGCTTGTGGACTTCCATGGAGAGATCTGGGAAGAACATAACTTGCCGATTCTTGTAGAGTACTCTCCCTTTCGCCCTGGCTGCATTCACCACCCGCATATTATCTTTATAGTTGAAGAACTTCATTATCAGAGCCCTAGGGGTGTGTTGGGGTCAGATCGTGGGCCAGAAATCCGAGGAGCTCTCTCAATGATCGAAGGAGAGTGGAGTGGCTCCATCTCCAGAGCCTCCGGAAGCCACCGCTCTAGGAATGAGCAAGCATCAGCAAGCATCTCTCCCCTCAGCTCCTTCTGGGACATGTACTAGTCTCAAGTTCGATCTCCTGCTGCGGCTCTCCAAATCAACTAGTTTAGAGGTAAGCGATTCAACCTTTTCCTCAAGAGCGGTGGTCGTTGCCTGCAGGGCTATAATGTTGTCTTCAGTTCCAGAGATGCGTACCTCAGCCTGAGAGATTTGCCCAGCACATTCTTTGACTTCCTTGTTATCGTTGTCCACTGCAGACAGTATATTTTTGAATTTGATAGAGAATTCTGCATTCATATCTTTGATGGCCTTGAGGATATCTTCGGAGCTAACGGCACTGCACATGTTTATCGCCTCAGTCCTGCTTCCACCACTAGCACATGAAGCTAGCACAGCGCCTTCGTCCTCAGACTCAACATTTTCACTCGTTAAGTCTGGCTTTTTGGTGTGACTTTTCTTTGTCGGCATTGTGGGTTTCGAAAAATAATAAACTATTATTGCCTTTCCTGGTACATTAAGCTCAAGGGTGAACTTATTTCAGGATTTATTTCAAGTTTGTAGCGGAGCTAAAAGGTATGTGACTGATCAGCTCTGCGCCAACCCGGAAGCCTCCATGACGTAGCTTTCAGCAGCGGAATGTATAAATACCCAGAACAGATGGATTTGTACAATGCTTCCCAGCTCAATACACTCACTCTGTGTGTAGTTTATTGTGTTGGTTTTAATGGATGTTATTACCACAGCACTGATGATGAGAATGAGAAGGCTATTTTAAAGATACAATACAGACAGGGAGGATGTTATTGCTGACCTTTCTGTCCATTACAGAAATGATTGTCCATGGTCGTCATTTGTCCCAGACGACACCCACTAGTAGTTTGATTTGCCTAATTGCTTCCAGAAAGGCAATATTTTTGTTTGCCATGACGCAAGCTAGGAGCAGAAATACAGTAATTAGACCACTGGAACAGAAATCAGAGAGAGAGAGAGAGTGGGCGAGAGAGAGAGAGAGATGTCACTGTCAGCCTAGTTCCTGTTACAGACAGAGACAGGGTGAGCCCATGTTGGAGACAGACAGGGTGTCCGTGTTTGTGTGTATGCACACGAGAGAGAGAGACACACAGACAGACAGGGTGGGTTGTCACTGTCAGCCTAGTTCCTGTTACAGAGAGAGACAGGGTGGGTTGTCACTGTCAGCCTAGTTCCTGTTACAGAGAGAGACAGGGTGGGTGGTCCCTGTCAGCCTAGAGAGAGAGAGAGAGAGAGAGAGAGAGAGACAGGGTGGGTTGTTACTGTCAGCCTAGTTCCCGTTACAGACAGAGACAGGGTGAGCCCATGTTACAGACAGAGACAGGGTGTCCCCATGTTACAGACAGAGACAGGGTGTCCCCATGTTACAAACAGAGACAGGGTGTCCCCATGTTACAGACAGAGACAGGGTGTCCCCAAGTTACAGACAGAGACAGGGTGACATGTTACAGACAGAGACAGGGTGACATGTAACAGACAGAGACAGGGTGACATGTAACAGACAGTGACAGGGTGACATGTTACAGACAGAGACAGGGTGACATGTTACAGACAGAGACAGGGTGACATGTTACAGACAGAGACAGGGTAAATTGATTTGCCGGGGCAGTGTTCAATAATTTCCTAGTATAGAGAGGGAAACAACCAACCGCTCTCTGGCTGACTGCCTTGCTTTGGCTCCCTAGTGAGTTGGTGTGTGTGCTGGGGTGTGTGTGTGAGAGAGAGAGTGAGGGGAGAGAGAGAGGAAAGAAAAGGAGCGAGAGAGGGTAGAGGAAAGAAATGAGGAGAGCGAGAACAATAGATAGAGCTCTTATTGGAGGTGGAGGGTCACTTTTACGGATGAAAAAGCATCACTATCCTCTGTGGCTTAAAGACAGTCTGCAGATTCCCCGTGTGTTCATAAATCTCCACATAAAACGAGTTGTATTGCTCTATAAAAGCAGCACTAACAGCGCAGGCGACGGGAAGCTGTCCACTACTGTGGTGCTGAAACGAGGCGCACTTTTAATTAATGAAGATGTATTGCCACTCTCACAGTAATGTAATGACAACACTGACTGAATTAATAGACAACTGAAATGGCAGACGGTGTCATTAAATATCTGCAAAACGCATACGTTGGATTCAGCCATATATATTGAGGTTGGGTTCGCTGCGCTGTAAATTATTGTCTGATGGACAGAAGAAATTAGGCTATTTTTATAATGTAGCTTTAAGGTGAATCCACAGAAACACCACGGATATATGTTTCAAAATAGATGACCAGCTATATGACACCTGAATGAAGGCATTACAGAAACATCCAGCTGTGCGCATATAGCCGGGAGGCGGGCTGGGAACGCCCGCGTGGAATCGCATGTGGGAGGGAGGATGGGAAATGGAGGGAGGTGGAGTAGAGAGAGTAGTAGTGTAGTGTAGAAACCGCGTTCTCTCTCTTCAGTCTCCGGTCCGCTCAGTCTGCTCATCAGCCGATGGAGTAGAGCTCCTCTTGACACGCAGAGAGAAGGTCACCAGGTTACTCCCCTATGATGCGCTGCCCGCTGTTACCGTGAGCGTTGCGGTATCAGTTGTAGCTAGCGCGGCAGAACGGTAGGTCGCTTCCAGGGTCTCCCCAGCCTAAACGGCACTATCTGTGGATAGTTCGTCAAGTGCGCTTCTCCAGAGTGCTGTTGGTGTCCAGTTTCCCTGAATCTCTCTCTCTCTCTCTCTCTCTCTCTCTCTCTCTCTGTCTCTCCCTGGCTGGCTCTCTCAGTGTTATCACGACCCACCGGGAGTTTGGACACGACACAATCACCACCCAACACGCGCTCAACCGGGGCCAGGCTGTGCGAGTCACGGATCGCTCCCGAGCCGCCCCGCGCGCTCGCCCTCGCGCTTGCCCCTATGGAGGGGGACGTGATGGACAAGCTGGAGGACATGGCCTCGGTGTACGAGTTCGACCCGATCACCGGGAACATCCCCGCCACTAAAGTAGAGATCACCGTCTCCTGCAGGTGAGTTAACCCCAGTGGACCGGGAGCCTTTCATCTTCAGTAGTGCTATTCTTATTGTAGTCAGTTGTGGACGCAGAATGGAAACAAAGTCCACTTGTTTGAATATCCTAAGTTTTTGTGTGTGGTGAGTGAGTGAGTTTGGCAACACCTTTAAAGAACACCATTGTTTTTCAAAATGTGATAATGAACAACACTCAGCAAGTAGTCTTCAACTCCTATTGAGTCCTAACTGGCCATGCGTTATGGTATGGGGTTATAGAAATATATAACATGGATAGGGGAGATTCTCTGGCAGTGGAGGGGTTTTGGGTGGGAATTGCTATATCTGTATTCAACCAAGGTAGGGTGCGGCTGAATAATACAGGACAGGGAGTTGTCGGTATCTCAGAAATTGGAATGCAGTTCTTTTTTTAAATTATGGGTCAATTATTTGAGTGAGGAGAGTTACACTTGGATTGATAACAATGAGAGGCATCTACCCTGGTAGATTTCTGATCTGTTTGTCTGATATGGAGGTCATTTTCATTCTACATACAAATGTGGGATCTTCATTTGAGACACTTTGCTACAGCAGGAAAATAATCCTGCAGCTACTGGAAATGTGAATTATTATGTGGATTATAAATAATGGACATTTTAGCAGGGGTTGAAACATTTTTGGTAAGGAAAAATCAAGTCTGACATTTCGAAGTGGAAATTACAAACTTCAAAATCCTATTTAAACCTCAAATAAACTACACATTTTACATTTCCTCCATTGCAGAAACGTTATCCTGCAACAGGGTGATCAAATTAAGCTCCAATATCTGTACATCACTCCTCATCCAGCCATTCTTTAGAAACATTAGCTAGCTGGATGAATCATGAATAGATCAGCTGCACTGTGTCATCATGTATTGGCTAATGATGGTGTTTTTGTTGTTGTTAATGGATCTGAATGATCCTATTCTCCTGTGTATCTTAGCGTACAGATTTTAGGACTACATGCATTTTGATGCACACTCAGTGTATGTGTGGATGTGTGTTTGTCTGTAAGTCTGTGTGTTAAGTGATGCGAGAAGCCACTCGAGTCCACAATGCTCTGTGTGTGTGCGTGCATGTGCGCATGTGCATTTTTGTGTGCATGTTGTCATGTCTATTTTAGATGAGTGATGAATCGGAGCTAGATTCTGTATTCCGTCACATACCAGCAAGGCAGTGCTGTTTTCAAGGCCTCAGGTCATAAAACACCACTTCTTTCCATCCATCCTTCCTTCCTGTGTGTTATTTTAGATTCGCTAAAATTGATCTGTTTGGTTTTGTCCCACCGAGCTATCTAGTGACTAACTGAGTCTCTCTGGATAAGCGCGTCTGCTAAATGTCTAACTGTGAGTCTCTCTGAATAAGAGTGTCTGCTAAATGACTATCTGTGAGTCTCTCTGGATAAGCGCATCTGCTAAATGACTATCTGTGAGTATCTCTAGATAAGAGTGTCTGCTAAATGACTAACTGTCAGTCTTTCTGGATAAACGCATCTGCTAAATGACTATCTGTGAGTATCTCTGGATAAGCGCGTCTGCTAAATGACTAACTGTGAGTCTCTCTGGATAAGAGTGTCTGCTAAATGACTATCTGTGAGTATCTCTGGATAAGAGTGTCTGCTAAATGACTAACTGTCAGTCTTTCTGGATAAACGCGTCTGCTAAATGACTATCTGTGAGTATCTCTGGATAAGCGCGTCTGCTAAATGACTAACTGTGAGTCTCTCTGGATAAGCGCGTCTGCTAAATGACTATCTGTGAGTATCTCTGGATAAGAGTGTCTGCTAAATGACTAACTGTCAGTCTTTCTGGATAAACGCGTCTGCTAAATGACTAACTGTGAGTATCTCTGGATAAGCGCGTCTGCTAAATGACTAACTGTCAGTCTCTCTGGATAAGAGTGTCTGCTAAATGACTAACTGTGAGTATCTCTGGATAAGCGCGTCTGTTAAATGACTAACTGTCAGTCTCTCTGGATAAGAGTGTCTGCTAAATGACTAACTGCAAGGTTCTCTGGATAAGCGCGTCTGTTAAATGACTATCTGTGCATCACATTTATCTCTCTCCTTTGCGTCCCCCGCCTCCCTCTCAGGTAATCACAGAAGCACGGAGGGAGAATAGAACATTACCAACCATCCCCATTCTCCCTGTAGTGTCCTCACCTTCCTTTCAACTAGATCCCAGCTAAGGACACAGCTAGGCTGTACTGAGAAACAGACACTGCATCTGCTTGCCTGTGAGAGGCTAGAAAACTCAAGGACACACACACCTCTGTTGTAAAGCAGTGGGAGCCTGTTGAGAGGGTTGGAGAGGGACTGAGCCCTAACAAGACTACTGTATTATTGAACACTGGTTGGTTACCCTGCTGCATCTTTTACTGCATCCTGAGGTAAAATGTACCTTGAGAATGGCAGCAGCTGAAACATTGGAGCTGCCTGATTACAGTATATTGAATTCAATAATACATGGATAATTACATTAAACAAGCAAGAATGTGTACTTTTCTTTAAATATGTGTGCACGCTATCCCTCTACATAGAGGTAAAACACTGTATTCACCATGCCTCAGAGTCAGAGCGCTGATCTGGGATCAATTTCACCTTTTAGATCATACAGAATAAGGTCTAATGGACAGGGAGGACCTGATCCCAGATCAGCACTATGACTGAATACTGGTCCTTTTAGATCACTTGGACAGGGAGGACCTGATCCCAGATCAGCACTCCTACTCTAAGACACTTCATGAGAAAGAAGTGGCTTAGATTTTATTTTTATTTAACTAGGCAAGTCAGTTAAGAAAAACGACACTAGGCCAAATATGTGCCGCCCTATGGTAGTCCCAATCACAGCCAGATGTGATACAGCCTGGACTCGAACCAGGGACTGTAGTGAAGCCTCTTGTGCTGAGATGCAGTGCCTTAGACAGCTGCGCCACTCGGGAGCCCTCTGACTCACTTAATGCACTCTCCACGTCCATGTATTTGTTAGCTGAGGTACGTTTAACACTCAAAGTTAACAAAAGATAATTCTGGACAGCTAGAGGGGGCACCCACCCACACAGATTTTTTGAGTGAGTTTGTGTGATCATGTGCAATTGAATCTCATTGTGCTCAGTGATCTCATTCAGCATTTGGTATCATTCATTAATTCAGCTAAATACTGTAGTTGGATTCAGACAAAGGGAGTTCGGGGTTTTTCAATGGCACCTTGTCTCTTCCTATTGCAAAGGTGTAATTGGTGAATTATTTATTTTAGTGAAGGTATGTGTGATTGTGCAGGTGTGTTTACCCATTGGTTGTATTCGTGAGTGATAGAGAACGTGTGGGTGTTCACTCAGTCTTAGTGTCAGTGTTCAATATGTGAATGAAATCTATTTAGTCATGTTCCTTTTATATGGCCCACATGATGAAAATGTATTTTTATTTTTATTATTATTATTTTTTTTTTTATTATTATTTTTTTTACACACATTTCTATAACAACCGTGTAATATGCAGTGCTACTGGGGCATTTATGGTGCAAAGCAATTCACCTTGAAATCTCCACCTCTGTGTCACCAAACGACACATTCATTCCATCGAAAATTCTACCGAATCTGTACATTCCACATGGCATCATAAATCAATCTGTCACGCATCTCAAGTCTTTCCACATCCAACCAATGAGCAGTTCAAGGCATTACACATCTATGTGAATGGCTTTTGTTAAGGCCGTTGACGGATGCATTGTGAGTCAGAATGGCAGTGAAAGAAATACATTCACGGTGTATTACTGGCAGGGCTCCAATACTGCTCCACACTGGTCCTGTTGACAATGTACTGTACTCTACCATAGGTAATACACTGGTCCTGTTGACAATGTACTGTACTCTACCATAGGTAATACACTGGTCCTGTTGACAATGTACTGTACTCTACCATAGGTAATACACTGGTCCTGTTGACGTTGTACTGTACTCTACCATAGGTAATACACTGGTCCTGTTGACGTTGTACTGTACTCTACCATAGGTAATACACTGGTCCTGTTGACTTTGCCATCAACAAGTGGTCCTTTGAGACACTTGTAATATTTGTATTTATTAGGGATCCCCATTATCTGTTACCAAGGCCGCAACTACTTCTCCTTGGGTCCAAAAACACACCAAAGCACCACATTACATATAAAACAACAGATAAAACAGTGAACTAGTTTGGTACTGAATGAGCTAAAGATAAAACAGTACATCATATAACATCCCTACACCACCACATATCCACAACACAAAAGTTAGCAGAGTTAAATGGCGCTGGAGAAGAAGGCTGACGTTTTACATGTCCCCAACCATTTGTGTTGTTTTGTTTGTTTCTTTGCGTTGTTTGTAACTTATTTTTTTACTTATTTTGTACATAATGTTGCTGCTAACGTTTCTTATGACCGAAAATAACTTCTGGGCATCAGAGCTGCAATTACTCACCACGGACTGGCAGAAACCTTTTTTTCCTTTAACGAGTCTCGACGAGCCCGACGTGAATGACATACTGCTTTCCCGGGAACAGGCCCAGATTCCCGGAATTTGCGTGAAGAGAAGGCGAAGAAAAAGGGGCGGGCTGCCTTTTGAGAATTCGTAGGCGATCAAATAAACGTGCAATCTTTGGAAAATAAAATTGATGACGCAGAAGATTAAACTCCCAACAGTACATTCAAAACTGTATCTTATATCTTATGCTTCACGGAGTCGTGGCTGAACGACGACATTATCAACATACAGCTGGCTGGTTATACGCTGTATCGGCAGGACAGAACAGCGGCGTCTGGAAAGACAAGGAGCAGTGGACTACGTATTTTTGTAAATAACAGCTGGTGCACGATATCTAAGGAAGTCTTGAGCTATTGCTCGCCTGAGGTAGAGTATCTCATGACAAGCTGTAGACCACACTATCTACCTAGAGAGTTTTCATCTGTATTTTTCGTAGCTATTTACATACCACCACAGACTGAGGCAGCATTGAATGAGCTGTATTCCGCCATAAGCAAACAATAAAACACTCACCCAGAAGCGACGCACCTAGTAGACGGGGACTTTATTGCAGGGAAACTTAAATCTGTTTTACCAAATTTCTATCAGCATGTTAAATGTGCAACCAGATGGGAAAAAAACTCCACACACACAGACGCATACAAAGCTCTCCCTCGCCCTCCATTTGGCAAATCTGACCATAATTCTTTCCTCCTGATTCCTGCTTACAAGCAAAAATTAAAGCAGGAAGCACCAGTGACTCGATCAATAAAAAAGTGGTCAGATGAAGCAGATGCTAAGCTACAGGACTGTTTTGCTAGCACAGACTGGAATATGTTCCGGGATTCCTCCGATGGCATTGAGGAGTACATCACATTAGTCATTGGCTTCATCAATAAGTACATCGATGACGTCGTCCCCACAGTGACCGTACGTACATACCCCAACCAGAAGTCATAGATTACAGGCAACATCCGCACTGAGATAAAGGCTAGATCTGCCGCTTTCAAGGAGCGGAACTCTAACTCGGAAGCTTATAAGAAATCCCGCTATGCCTGCCGACCAACCATCAAACAGGCAAAGTGTCAATATAGGACTAAGATCGAATCGTACTACACCGGCTCTGATGCTTGTCGGATGTGGCAGGGCTTGCAAACCATTACAGACTACAAAGGGAAGCTCAGCCAGTGACACGAGCCTACCAGATGAGCCAAACTACTTCTATGCTTGCTTCAAGGCAAATAACACCAAAACATGCATGAGGGCACCATCTGTTCCGGAAGACTGCGATCACGCTCTCCGCAGCCAATGTGAGTAAGACCTTTAAACAGGTCGCAGGGCCAGACGGATTACCAGGACGTATACTGCAAGCATGCGCTGACCAACTGGCAAGTGTCTTCACTGACATTTTCAACCTCTCCGAGTCAGTAATACCAACAGGTTTTAAGCTGACCACTATAGTACCTGTGCTCAAGAACATTAAGGTAACCTGCCTAAATGACTATCGACCCGTAGCACTCACGTCCGTAGCCATGAAGTGCTTAGAAAGGCTAGGCTCACATCAACACCATTATCCCAGAAACCCTAGACCCACTTCAATTTAAATACCACCCTAACATATCCACGTAGATAACAACACATCCGCCACGCTGATCCTCAACACAGGGGCCCCTCAGGGGTGCGTGCTCAGTCCCCTCCTGTACTCCCTGTTCACTCATGACTGCACGGCCAGGCACGACTCCAACACCATCATTAGGTTTGCCGATGACACAACAGTGGTAGGCCTGATCACCGACAACGACGAGAGAGCCTATAGGGAGGAGGTCAGAGACCTGGCCGTGTGGTGCCAGGACAACAACCTGTCCCTCAACATGATCCAGACAAAGGAGATGATTCTGGACTACAGGAAAAAGAGGACCGAGCATGCCCCCATTCTCAATGACGGGGCTGTAGTGGAGCAGGTTGAGAGCTTCAAGTTCCTTGGTGTCCACATCACCAACAAACTAACATGGTCCAAGCACACCAAGACAGTTCTGAAGAGGGCACAACAAACCTATTCCCCCTCAGGAGACTGAAAATATTTGGCATGGGTACCCAGATCCTCAAAAGGTTCTACAGCTGCACCATCGAGAGCATCCTGACTGGTTGCATCACTGCTTGGTCTGGCAACTGCTCCGCCTCCGACTGCAAGGCACTACAGAGGGTAGTGCGTATGACCCATTACATCACTGGGGCCAAGCTTCCTTCCATCCAGGACCTCTATACCAGGCGGTGTCAGAGGAAGGCCCTAAAAATTGTCAAAGTCTCCAGCCACCCTAGTCATAGACTCTCTGCTACTGCACGGCAAGCGGTACCGGAGCGGCAAGTCTAGGTCCGAGAGGCTTCTGAACAGCTTATACCCCCAAGCCATAAGACTCCTGAACATCTATCAAATGGCTACCCAGACTATTTGCATTGCCCCCCCACCTACTCCCCCTCTTACACTGCTGCTACTCTGTTTTTGTCATAATCTATAGTCACTCTAATAACTCTACCTACATGTACATATTACCTCAAATAACCGTTTCCCCCTCACATTGACTCTGTACCAGTACCCCCCGTATACAGTTTCGCTATTGTTATTGTACTGCTGCTCTTTAATTACTTGTTACTTTAATATCTCATCCATATTTTTTTGAACTGCATTGTTGGTTAAGGGGCTTGTAAGTAAGCATCTCACTGTGAGGCGCTGTTGTATACGGCGCATGTGTCTAAACATTTGATTTGATTTGAAATGTTCAATACAACCATACAACAATATCACAATGTGTGCGTATGCATGTGTCTGTACCTTTGTGTGTGTGTGTCTCTTCACAGTCCCTGCTGATCCATAAGGTGTATTTTTACCTGCTTTTTAAGTCTGACTCTACTGCTTGCATCAGTTACCTTACGTGGAATAGAGTTCCATGTAGTCATGGCTCTATGTAGTACTGTGCGCCTCCCATAGTCTGTCCTGGACTGTGAAGAGACCTCTGATGGCATGTCTTGTGGGGCAGTGGTTCCTAAACTTTTTGTAGTCCTGTACCCCTTCAAACATTCAACCTCCAGCTGCGTACCCCCACTAGCACCAGGGTCAGCGCACTCTCAAATGTTGTTTTTTGCCATCATTGTAAGCCTGCCCCACACACACACACACAATACATTTATTAAACATAAGAATGGGTGTGAGCTTGTCACAATCCAGCTTGTGGGAAGTGACAAAGAGCTCTTATAGGAGAAGGGCACAAATAATATAATAATCAATACATTTATAAAACTTTTATTTGTTCATCAAAAATTGTGAAGAATTCACCACAGGTTAATGAGAAGGCTGTGCTTGAAAGGATGCACATAACTCTGCAATGTTGGGTTGTATTGGAGAGAGTCTCAGCCTTTTTCCACACAGTCTGTGCCTGTATTTAGTTTTCATGCTAGTGAGGGCTGAGAATCCACTCTCACATAGGTACGTGGTGGCAAAGGGCATCAGTGTCTTAACAGCACGATTTGCCAAGGCAGGATACTCTGAGCACAGCCCAATCCAGAAATCTGACAGTGGCCTCTGATTGAATAAAATTTTCACAGAACCGCTTGTTGCAATTTTGACGAGGCTCTCTTGTTCAGATATCGGTAAGTAGACTGGAGGCAGGGCATTAAAGGGATAACGAATCCAGTTGTTTGTGTCATCTGTTTCGGGAAAGTACCTGTGTAATTGCGCACCCAACTCACTCGGGTGCTTCGCTGTCTATAAGCTTGAGTTAATTTGCTCACAAAAAAATCCTACAATGATGGAAAGATCTGTGTGTTGTTCTTGTTAATGCAGACGGAGAAGAGCTCCAACTTCTTAATCACAGCTTCAATTTTGTCCCGCACATTGAATATAGTTGCAGAGAGTCCCTGTCATCCTAGATTCAGATCATTCAGGCGAGAAAAAACATCACCCAGATAGGCCAGTCGTGTGAGAAGCTCGTCATCGTGCAAGCGGTCAGAAGTGAAAAGTGAAAAGTGAAAATTATGGTCAGTAAAGAAAACTTTAAGCTCGTCTCTCAATTCAAAAGAATGTGTCAATACTTTGCCCCTTGATAACCAGCGCACTTCTGTATGTTACCATGCGTGTTACCACTCCACTAGGTCTCCCTGTCATGGCTTTGCACCATCATTACAGATACCAACACATCTTGACCACCAAAGTCCATTTGATGTCACAAAGCTGTCCAGAAAATATCCTCTCATGTTGTCCTGGTTTCCAGTGGTTTGCAGAAGAGGATGTCTTCCTTAATTGACCCCCCATAAACGTAACGGACATATACCAAGAGCTGTGCCAGGCCCGCCTCGTCTGTTGACTCATCCAGTTGTAACGCATATAATTCACTGGCTTGTATGCGAAGCGGTAATTGTTTCAAAACATCTCCTGCCAACACATCATGCGTCGTGAAACAGTGTTGTTGGATGAAGTCATTGTCTGTATAGGTTTTTTGGCCTTTTCCCCCAGCATTGGCCCAGGCATATCCGCGGTAGCAGGAAGAATTAAGTCCTCCACGATAGTATGGGGCTTGCCTGTCCTAGCCTCTCGGTAGCTCACCATATAAGGTGCTTCTAGCCCCTTCTTATTAATGGCATCTGTTGCTTTTATACATGTCCTACTAATAAAAAGTAATCTTAATTCTCCCTCAAAAAACTCCTGTGGCTTATTTTTCAAATTGGCATGTTTTGTTTCGAAATGTCTGCAGAAGAGTGAAGGTTTCATCGAATTGTGAGATAGTACTTTTGCACATATAACACTGTGGCTGAGGAAAGGCACTACTCCCAATATAAGTGAACCGCAAATTAATGTAGTTCTCATAATTTTTGCGTCTTTTCGATGGTCCAACGTCCCGGTCTGTTGTTCGGTGCTTTCCCGGGTAAGGGGGCAGTAGCTCTTCAGCTGCATCAGATTCACAACTGTCAGTGTCCATGCTAGCTGGGCTAACAACAAATGCAGAATTACTGATGCTAGCATTGGATGTGCTCGTGGATTCAGAACAACTTTTGTCATCAACAGGTGCAGGTGTAGTGCTGCTGGTAGTAGCAGTACTACCAGTAGAGTCTCTACACTATAACAACACTATCAACAAGGCAGGTTCTACAGGCCTTACTTTTTTAAACCATTTTCAAACAGAACTATGAGCAGCAGCTATGTTTGGCTACATACGGGACCGTTAGTGGATTTCCCTCGATGAAAGTAACGGTTAATGTGATTGGATGTTAATTATTTGACTAGGCTACCTGTATTTGACATTGTGTTGTTATTTCACTGAACACTAGATGGTTTCATTGAATTGTTTGGCAGTGAAACTAGGCTACTCGGGCGAGGGGAAAAAAACATGATTAAAAAAAATTATTAAATCTATTTGTTGTACCCCCGATGGCATTGCGCGTACCCCTGGGGGAATAACTGCTGTGGGGTTTGCATGGGTGTACCTTCAGCTTGTCAACACCTCTTACAAAACAAGTAATGATGAAGGACCTGCCTTGTTGATAATGTTGTTAAGGAGGCAGGATTAAGAACAAGCTAGCAGTAAAATCAGATAAAAAAACCCAGATAAAACTACACCCCACAGCACAACACGGACTGTGATGAGACACGCAAGCGCACAGTAGAGAGAGCACGAGAGAGAGAGAGAGAGAAGAGAGAATCACCCTTTATGGCTGTGAGGTCTGGGGTCCGCTCACCAACCAAGAATTCACAAAATGGGACAAACACCAAATTAAGACTCCACATGCAGAGCAGAATTTGGCCGATACCTGCTAATTATCAAAATCCAGAAGAGAGCTGTTACATTCTACAACCACCTAACAGGAAGCGATTCCCAAACCTTCCATAACAAACCCATAGCCTACAGTGAGATGAACCTGGAGAGGAGTCCCCTAAGCAAGCTGGTCCTGGGGCTCTGTTCACAAACACAAACAGACCCCCAAGACAGCGACACAATTAGACCCAACCAAATCATGAGAAAACAAAAAGAGAATTACTTGACACAATCCTTGTCCTTACGGACAATTCCTTCGACCTCATGGCTTGGTTTTTGCTCTGACATGCACTGTTAACTGTGGGACCTTTTAAAGACGGGTGTGTACCTTTCCAAAATCATGCCCAATCAATTGAATTTACCACAAGTGGACTCTACAATCAAGTTGTAGAAACATCTCAAGGATGATCAATGGAAACAGGATGCACCTGAGCTCAATTTCGAGTCTCATAGCAAAGGGTCTGAATACTTATGAAAATATATATGTTTTTTATTTTAAATACATTTGCAAAAATGTCTAAAATACAGTTTTTGCTTCATCATTATGGGTATTGTGTGTAGATTGATGAGGGAAAAAAACGATTTAACCAGTTTTATAATAAGGCTGTAACGTAACAAAATTTGGAAAAAGTCGACGGGTCTGAATACTTTCCCGAAGGCACTGTATTTCCCTCAGATAACACAGACCCAAATCAAATTTTGGTAACCTCCTATAACAATTGGGTGAAATACCACAGTGTACAATCAAAGCAGCAAGATTTGTGACCTGTTGCCACAAGAAAAGGGGACCCAGTGAAGAACAAACACCATTGTAAATACAACCCATATTTATTTATTTTCCCTTTTGTACTTTAACTACTTTCACATTGCTACCACACTGTATATAGACATAATATGACATTTGAAATATCTTTATTCTTTTGGAACTTGTGTGATAATATCTACTGTTCACATTTTGTTTATTTCACTTTTGTTTATCCATTTCACTTGCTTTAGCAATGTAAACATATGTTTCCCATGCCAATAAAAACCCTTGAATTGAATTGAGAGAAAGAGAGAGAGGGATACTTAGAGAGAGAGATACACAGAGAGAGATACTCAGAGAGAGAGAGATACTTAGAGAGAGAGATACACAGAGAGAGATACTCAGAGAGAGAGAGATACTTAGAGAGAGAAAGATACTCAGAGAGAGAGAGATACTTAGAGAGAGAAAGAGAGAAAGATACTCAGAGAGAGAGAGAGATACTTAGAGAGAGAAAGATACTCAGAGAGAGAGAGAGATTCTCAGAGAGAGAGAGATACTCAGAGAGAGAGAGAGATACTCAGAAAGAGAGAGAGATACTCAGAAAGAGAGAGATACTCAGAGAGAGAGAGATACTCAGAGAGAGAGAGATACTCAGAGAGAGAGAGAGATACTCAGAGAGAGAGATATACTCATAGAGAGAGAGAGATACTCAGAGAGAGAGAGAGAGATACTCAGAGAGAGAGAGAGATACTCAGAAAGAGAGAGATACTTAGAGAGAAAGATACTCAGAGAGAGAGAGATACTTAGAGAGAGAGAGATACTTAGAGAGAGAGAGAGAGAGATACTCAGAGAGAGAGAGAGATACTCAGAGAGAGAGAGATACTCAGAGAGAGAGAGATACTCAGAGAAAGAGAAGTGAACTTCTGGGTTACTTCCATCACAGCTCCTTAATATATATACTGTATACTGTACTGCTTTGATATAATTCCCCAGCTAACTATCTGTCTCCTGATCTTCAATTAACATATTTATGCATGGTGCCATATGAAACCAGCCACTTTCTCTCCCTATCTGATGGATACGCCCCAAATGGCATCCTATTCCCTTCATAGTGCACTTTACAGGGAATAGAGGGCCATTTGGGACTCATCCTATATCTGATGGCTCATCACTGATCTGGGGCAGATACGATCGCAGCACATCACACTGTGTGAGAGAGAGAGAGAGAGAGAGAGAGAGAGAGAGAGAGAGAGAGAGAGAGAGAGAGAGAGAGAGAGAGAGAGAGAGAGAGAGAGAGAGAGAGAGAGAGAGAGAGAGAGAGAGAGAGAGAGAGAGAGAGTGAAACTGCGATGCTTTGAGGATGTTGAAGGCAGATTGGCATGCGGAGAAGTGGAAAGACGGAGTGGCAGTCTGGTGCTTAAGATCTCTTCAGGACATGGCCAGGCACAGATGGCCACACTCGCACACAGACACGCACGCACGCACA
This sequence comes from Brachymystax lenok tsinlingensis, assembly GCA_030435695.1. Lineage (NCBI taxonomy): Eukaryota > Metazoa > Chordata > Actinopteri > Salmoniformes > Salmonidae > Brachymystax > Brachymystax lenok. The sequence continues at coordinate 10,381,909 of CM059797.1, read as the reverse complement.
CACACACACACACACACGAGAGTTAGAGAGGTAGACTGATGAAGTGTTTTATTGGAGGTGCCATGGACCAGAGTGCTAATGCCTTGACCACTCTCCCTTTCCCCTGGCTTACTGTGTTAACGTTATTACCTTCCTAGAACTAGATACAACAAGATGGCACCGATAGACATGGCCGCTCTGTTTCTGGCTCCTAAGTAACTTCGCAGATTTGCTGTGGTTGTTATTTCTCACATTATTAGCCCAGAGTGTTTTTTGCATTATTACATACAGACGGAAATAACTTCTGGATATCCGAGTGGCGGTAACTCACCAGTGTTGCGACCAGAAATACAACTTTCCTGAATTGGATCCTCTGTTTGTAGCCCCCAAGTTGATTTAACTTATCCCAGAGGCTGTTCCAAAATGCCGCCGGTGGAGAAGAGATATTCGAAGTGGACTTTTAGTCTGACTCAGGAGGCGTACACAACTACCACTGCTTCCGAGTCTATTACTCGCTAATGTTCAGTCCCTGGATAATAAAGTAGACGAGCTCTGGGCGAGGATCTCCTTCCAGAGAGACATCAGGGACTGTAACATACTCTGTTTCACGGAATCATGGCTCTATCCGGATATACTGTCCCCATCTATACAGCCGGGTTCTCAGTACATTGCGCAGATTAGAATAAAGAACTCTCTAGGAAGAAGAAAGGCGGAGGTGTATGTTTCCTGATTAACTACTCATGGTGTGATTGTGGTAACGTACAGGAACTCAAGTCCTTTTGTTCACCCAACCTAGAATACCTCTCAATCAAATGCTGACTGCATTACCTCCCAAGAGAATTATCTTCGGTCATTGTCACAGCCGTGTATGTTCCCACTCAAGCCGATACCACGACGCCAACACATTTACTGCAGTACTCACACTTCAAAAACCCTCAACCATTGTTACGCTCCCTTCCGAGATGGCTACAAGGCCCTCCACCGCCCTCCCTTCAGCAAATCAGATCACGACTCCATTCTACTCCTCCTTTCCCATATATATATATATATATATATATACCGTTGAAGTCGGAAGTTTGCATACACTTAGGTTGGAGTCATTAAAACTAGTTTTTCAACCACTCCACAAATTTCTTGTCTGTTTGCAGACAGATTATTTCACCTATAATTCACTGTATCACAATTCCAGTGGGTCAGAAGTTGACATACACTAAGTTGACTGTGCCTTTAAACAGCTTGGAAAATTCCAGAAAATTATGTCATGGCTTTAGAAGCTTCTGATAGGCTAATTGACATCATTTGAGTCAATTGGAGGTGTACCTGTGGATGTATTTCAAGGCCTACCTTCGAACTCAGTGCCTCTTTGCTTGACATCCTGGGAAAATCAAAAGAAATCAGCCAAGACCACAGAAAAATTAAGTGTAGACCTCCTCAAGTCTGGTTCATCCTTGGTAGCAATTTCCAAATGCCTGAAGGTACCATGTTCATCTGTACAAACAATAGTACGCAAGTATAAACACCATGGGACCACGCAGCTGTCATACCGCTCAGGAAGGAGACACGTTCTGTCTCCTAGAGATGAACGTACTTTGGTGCGAAAAGTGCAAATCAATCCCAGAACAACAGCAAAGGACCTTGTGAAGATGCTGGAGGAAACAGGTACACAAGTATCTATATCCACAGTAAAACGAGTCCTATATCGACATAACCTGAAAGGCCGCTCAGCAAGGAAGTAGCCACTCCTCCAAAACCACCATAAAAAAAACAGACTACGGTTTGCAACTGCACATGGGGACAAAGATTGTACTTTTTGGAGAAATGTCCTCTGGTCTGATGAAACAAAAATATAACTGTTTGGCCATAATGACCATTGTTATGTTTGGAGGAAAAAGGGGAGACTTGCAAGCCGAAGAACACCATCCCAACCCTGAAGTACGGGGGTGGCAGCATCATGTTGTGGGGGTGCTTTGCTGCAGGAGGGACTGGTGCACTTCACAAAATAGATGGCTTCATGAGGAAGGAAAATTATGTGGATATATTGAAGCAACATCTCAAGACATCAGTCAGGAAGTTAAAGCTTGGTCGCAAATGGGTCTTCCAAATGGACAATGACCCCAAGCATACTTCCAAAGTTGTGGCAAAATGGCTTAAGGACAACAAAGTCAAGGTATTGGAGTTGCCATCACAAAGCCCTGACCTCAATCCTATAGAAAATGTGTGGCCAAAACTGAGGTCTGAGGTCTGACCTGACTCAGTTACACCAGCTCTGTCAGGAGGAATGGGCCAAAATTCACAAAACTTATTGTGGTATTTATAGATTACTTTATTCCATTCTTTTACTTTCAGATTTGTGTGTATTGTTGTATATTTTTAGATATTACTGCACTGTTGCAGCGAAGAAGACAAGCATTTCACTACACGAACAATAACATCTGCTAAATATGGGTATGTGACCAATACAATTAGATTTGATTTGATTTAGGTGCTTAGACAGGAGCCTTTTCAGCAGTCTGAATCGTATTCGTCATGTGGTCTAGCATCTGTTCTGCACTGTAAAACCTTTCCCTGTAAATTTACAGCGTTATACTGGCACCACAGTTACCAGCTTAAAGCTGTCATTTTGCTTTACAGCAGAGATGATGTAGTATGTTTTACAGTACTATTTTTCCTTACTTAATGTAAAGACATACTACAACATCCTTGCTGTCAATTTACGGGGACACTGTAATGTTTTACAATAAGGAAAATAGTACTGTACAGCAAAATTATAGAATGAAGCTGGCAACTCTGGTGCCACAATAATGCTGTACATTTACAGGGAAATTCTACCTGATATCTAAATGTAACAAAAACAGTACATTTTTTACCTTTATTCAACATTTATTCAACTAGGCAAGTCAGTTAAGAACACATTCTACACCAGCCAAACCCAGACGACGCACCACCCTATGGGACTCCCAATCACAGCTGGATGTGATACATCCCTATATGTACATTTGTACATACAATACATGTAATCAAATTGGTAACAACATAAAAAATGAATTGACAACAGAATTGACAGTAGAAGTAACAAGAAGTTAACACATTTTTAACCAAATAAGAGAATCATTACAAATCGAATGTAAAAACTATATTGTGTACCTGTGTGTGTGGGCTGTGGAGGAGAGAGAGAGGGAGGCAGAGTTAAAATTAGGTTACAATCCTAGATCTTCAGATTCAGAGCTCCAAGCTCCAACACACATGACGAAGTGAAATAAAACATTGAAAATGTTAATAAGAAAAACAGTACTATGTAGTGTACATAATAACAACTGCAGCAGTAGTGAATAAATGCATGTCCTTTGGGATGGAGCAACAGGCAGACTAAAGGACCATTGGGGGGGAATAAAACAATACAAATAAATACAAATATATACGTATTAACAACTGCAGCAGTGATGAATGTCCATAGGGGAGCAGCAGGTAAAGTAAGTGAGCGAAGGGTGGGGGTGGGGGCGCAGGTCACTGATCAGTTGTGGTGTCTGTTCAGCAGTCTGTCTGGGGGTAGAAATGGTTGGCCAGGTCTTTCAGTTTTCGCCGTAATGCTCCTATATAGCCCACGTCTGAGTAATGGAAAACGGGTGAGAACAGGCCCTGATGATCTTCTTGGCCTTCCGGCGACACATTGTGTTGTAGGTGTCCTGGAGAGCAGGCAGTGTGCAACCAATGGTGCGTGTATAACCCTCTAATGCGCCTTGCGGTCTGCGGCGGTGGAATTGCATTGCCAAGCTGTGATGCAGCTCAATCTATGAACAGGGGTAACTGTTCAGCTACACTCCTGGCCTGTAAAAACAATTATTTATGTCTTGCAGCTGAGAGCCAAGTGAACCGAATCCCACAGGGTTGTGATAGCTAAGGAGGACACTCTGTCCCTGTGTTTTAGCCATTCATGCTGTCCCCATTGAGTAGACTGTATCACGGTGACATCTAGATGGCTTCCAAGATGAATTATTTCTTCTGTAGGCTGCTATACTACTTGTGTAGTTCATATTTCTTCTGTAGGCTGCTATCCTACTTGAAACACTGTATAATCCTGGGAGGGATTGCCACGTTACTAGGTTTCACCACCGACACTGTGATAGGCTACAGCTGCCCAGTGGCACTGCACCTTAGGTAGGCAGTTTCCTCGATACAACTCGGTGCACTGGTCATTCTCATTGGCTTCAGCGGCTCCCGAGTACTGCCCACGACATGGTTTATGTGTAATATGCGTTCCGTCAATCTGAAAAAATATGCAGAATCTTTTTAACTGATAGAAACAAGTTGTTTTCTATGTAGCAATCAAATCAAATGTTATTGGTCACATACACATATTTCATAGTGGTCATGAATCTGCGCTCAGTGTATTCTCAATGGCACTCAGAGTCTGAGATACAGCCTATAATTACAATATTTTTCTCTGGGTGATGTTTTTCTAGGTTGCACATCTAGATATTTACGAGCAATTTAGAGTAAACCGAAACGGCTTGTCAACTTGAGCTAGCTAGCAAACATTAGCCAACTAGCTAGCTAGCTAGGTAAGCTTAGGAAACGTGCAGCAATTCAACGTTGGCTAGTAATAAAGGTACCTTTAAACAAGTCAAGGTACCTACCCAGAAGCTGCTGAAAATATTATTCTACTTCACAGACACTTTAAAAATATAATATTTAAAATTGTCTGAGCTTCATGTGCCTCAACCAACAGCATGAGGTTGGTGCTTGAAATGGATAATTAGAATCTACAGTAGACATAAGCTATACTGTAAAGAAATACAGTATGTTAGAGTAATTTTTACAGGATGCTTCCTAATTACAGTTAATAACAATAAATATATATTTGTTGTACTTTGTACCTCTTTTTTCTCCCTAGTTTTGTGATATCCAATTGGTAGTTACAGTCTTGTCCCATCGCTGCAACTCCCCTATGGACTCGGGAGAGGCAAAGGAGCCATGCGTCCTCCGAAACACAACCCGCCAAGCCGCCTTGCTTCTTGACACACTGCTCACTTACCCGGAGGCCAGCCGCACCAATGTGTCAGAAGAAAAACATCGTAAAACTGATTGACCGAAGTCAGCATGCAGGCATCTGGCCCGCCACAAGGAGTTGCTAGAGCGCGATGGGACAAGGACATCTCGGCCAGCCAAACCTTCCCCCAATCCTGAAGATGCTGGTCCAATTGTGCGCCTCCTCATGGGTCTCCTGGTCACGGCCAGCTGTGACACAGCTCGGGATCAAACGTGGGTCTGTAGTGATGCCTCTAGCACTGTGATGTAGTGCCTTATACCACTGCTCCACTCTGGAGATTTTTCAGCATTTTTCCGATAATGCGATGCAATCTACAGCATGAATGCTGTAAAACACATTTATGGTATTATACTGTGCATCCTACAGTGTTTTACTATTGAAATTACCAAAAAGTCTTGCAGTGTGGGCATCTGGTGTGTTGGAATGGGACTGGAATGTCCTTCTAACTGAGCTCAGAGAGACATTCAATGTGTTGGTGTGTGTGTTTCATTTTACTATCCTTCTGGAGACCAGGGGCCTCATTCATTTAAAAAAAATATATAACTTAGTCATAAGATAATTTCCGGTGTGCTTACGCTCGATTCATAAAAGATACTGAGCATAAAAAACCTTGCTAACGCAGGTTCTGAGAAGCCGTTTGTAACTTACGCTCCTGTGATCTATAAATCTCAAATTAACTTCAAATTGACGGCACCTGAATGTGCCTTACAATCAGCGATTCCCCTTCTAGAATGCCAACACAAATGAGGGTTTAGTCAGGAATAGCCATGGACCAAAAGAGAAAAGCGAACGTTTTGGAAGACGAGATCACGGCGATGGTAGAGGAGATTGAAGACAGGAAACACGTATTATTCGGTGGACTAAATAGTGGGTTGACAAACGAAGCCAAACAGGAAGCTTGGGAGTGTGTCGCCGCTGCAGTGAACCAGGTGGGGCAGCAAGACAGAACTGTGGCTGATGTGAAAAAGAAATGGTCTGTCCTTAAACTGCAAGGGAAAAAAACAATAGCCATACATAACCAGCAAGAAAATCACTTACGTCAACTCTAGACTTTGCGAACTGAACTGGATTCAAATTGGAAGTTCATCAACCTTCAACTGACCTTTTCTAGTGGACTTATTTTAAAACAACCTCCTAAATGAGCCGAGTATAGGTGCTGTTAGAGAAGATCATTGCGACAGCAGAATGGGTTGGCACCTTGTGCTCTCTCCTGTGGTGTGTAGTTCAACAGTAATTGGTCTCCTGTTGAGGACATCTTTTACTTATTTAACTAGGCAAGCCAGTTAAGAACACATTCTTATTTACAATGGCAGCCTCCTGGGGAACAATGGGTTAACTGCCTTGTTCAGGGGCAGAATGATAGATTTTTACCTTGTCAGCTCTGGGATTTGATCCAGCAACTTTTCAGTTACTGGCCCAACACTCTAACCACTAGGCTACCTGCCATGTAGGAGTCTGCTCTAGTTTCATTATTGACATGAAATCTACGTCCCAAATGGTAACCCCTACGAGTTATTTAGTGCACTACTTTTGATGTAGTGAAGTAGTACACTTTAAAAAGGAATAGGGTGCCATTTGTGACGTATCCCTGGTTGAGAACTTGTTAGAGTTTGCTCTAATTCAATTTACAAAGATGATGTTGTTCAGTATTGGGAAATGGCTGGCCTGGCCACTAGCTCATCTCTGGAGAGATTCACACCTTGGAGAGACCTGATGCTGTGCCCCACGGGTCTATTTTAATGTAAGTGTGTGTGTGTGTACGTTATCTCTGGCTGTGTGCCCTTGGCTCTAGGGAGGGTGTTTCTTGAAAACTGTGGAACAGAGAGGTGTGAGATGGACCAAACGGGACTGGGCTTGACCAGGGAGCTGTTAGTTATGTGTGTGTGAGGGGGGTTGGGTGTGTGTGTGAGGGGGGTTAGGTGAGTGCGTTGTGTGTGAGATAGACTTTGATAGGAGGCACAGCAGTGGAGAGCAGTAGGAGCTCATTTAAGGCTGGTGAGAGACAGAGGGAGAGAGAGAGATAGAGGGATAGAGAGAGAATGAGGGAGAGATAGAGACCGAGGGAGAGAGATAGACCGTGGGAGAGAGAGAGACAGAGGGAGAGAGAGAGACAGAGGGAGAGAGAGAGATAGAGGGAGAGAGAGAGAGGGAGAGAGAGAGGCTGAGGGAGAGAGAGCGATAGAGGGAGAGAGAGAGACCGAGGGAGAGATAGAGGGAGAGAGATAGAGAGAGACCGAGGGAGAGAGAGAGACCGAGGGAGAGAGACAGCCCAGCAAGAGGTCTAGTACTCCCTGACATAATGAGAACTTTCCCACAGTACAACTTAAACTTTCTCTGAGACACATTTCTCCCTCCTGCCAAATGTTTGTGCGTAACTACTGTAGCATTCTGTAGCTTAACTACTGTAGCTTTCTGTCGCTTAACTACTGTAGCTTTCTGTAGCTTAACTACTGTAGCTTTCTGTAGCTTAACTACTGTAGCTTTCTGTAGCTTAACTACTGTAGCTTTCTGTAGGTTAACTACAGACTCGACAGTCTTGGTTTCTCAAATGATTGCCTCGCATGGTTCACCAACTACTTCTCCGATAGAGTGCAGTGTGTCAAATCCGAGGGCCTGTTGTCCGGGCCTCTGGCTGTCTCTATGGGGGTGCCACAGGGTTCAATTCTTGGGCCGACTCTCTTCTCTGTATACATCAATGATGTCGCTCTTGCTGCAGGTGAGTCTCTGATCCACCTCTACGCAGATGACACCATTCTGTATACTTCTGGCCCCTCTTTGGACACTGTATTAACTACCCTCCAGACGAGCTTCAATGCCATACAACTCTCCTTCCGTGGCCTACAAAGGCTCTTGAACGCAAATAAAACTAAATGCATGCTCTTCAACCGATCGCTGCCCGCACCTGTCCCCACGTCCGGCATCACTACTCTGGACGGTTCTGTCTTAGATTATGTGGACAACTACAAATATATAGGTGTCTGGTTAGACTGTAAACTCTCCTTCCAGACTCACATCAAACATCTCCAATCTAAAATTAAATTTAGAATTGGCTTCCTATTTCGCAACAAAGCATCCTTCACTCATGCTGCCAAACATACCCTCGTCAAACTGACCATCCTACCGATCCTTGACTTCGGTGATGTCATTTACAAAATATTGGATGCAGTCTATCACAGTGCCATTTTGTTACCAAAGCCCCATATACCACCCTACACTGCAACCTGTACGCTCTTGTTGACTGGCCCTCGCTTTACACTCGTCGCCATACCCACTGGCTCCAGGTCATCTACAAGTCCCTGCTAGGTAAAGTCCCGCCTTATCTCAGCTCGCTAGTCACCATAGCAGCACCAACCTGTCGCTTAACTACTGTAGCTTTCTGTAGCTTAACTACTGTAGCTTTCTGTAGCTTAACTACTGTAGCTTTCTGTAGCGTAACTACTGTAGCTTTCTGTAGCTTACCTACTGTAGCTTTCTGTAGCGCAACTACTGTAGCTTTCTGTAGCTTAACTACTGTAGCTTTCTGTAGCTTAACTGTCTAAATCAAATCAAATTGCATTTGTCACATGCACCGAATACAACAGGTGTAGACCTTACAGTGAAATGCTTACTTTCAAGCCCTTAACCAACAACACAGTTTAAAAAGTAGATTTACTATTTCAGCGAACTTCTGTAGCTAAACTTTCTGTAGCTTCCAACGGGGCACAAACTGGTTGTATCAACATTTGTTTTAACGTCATTTGTGAACGTACTGTGACGTGGAATATACATTTGAAGTCGGACGTTTACATACACTTAGGTTGGAGTCATTAAAACTAGTTTTTCAACCACTCCACAAATTTCTTGTTAAAAAAACTATAGTTTTGGCAAGTCGGTTAGGACATCTACTTTGTGCTTGACACAAGTAATTTTTCAACAATTGTTTACAGACAGATTATTTCACTGTATCACAATTCCCCTTGAGTCAGAGGTTTACATACACTAAGTTGACTGTGCCTTTAAACAGCTTCCAGAAAATTATGTCATGGCTTTAGAAGTTTCTGATAGGCTAATTGACATCATTTGTCAATTGGAGGTGTACCTGTGGATGTATTTCAAGGCCTACCTTCAAACTCAGTGCCTCTTTGCTTGACATCATGGGAAAATCAATAGAAATCAGCCAAGACCTCAGAAAAAATAATTGTAGACCTCCACAAGTCTGGTTCATCCTTGGGAGCAATTTACAAATGCCTGAAGGTACTACGTTCATCAGTACAAACAATAGTACGCAAGTATAAACACCATGGGACCACGCAGCCGTCATACCGCTCAGGAAGGAGACACGTTCTGTCTCCTAGAGATGAACGTACTTTGGTGCGAAAAGTGCAAATCAATCCCAGAACAACAGCAAAGGACCTTGTGAAGATGCTGGAGGAAACAGGTACAAAAGTATCTATATCCACAGTAAAACGAGTCCTATATCGACATAACCTGAAAGGTCGCTCAGCAAGGAAGAAGCCACTCCTCCAAAACTGCCATAAAAAAAACAGACTACGGTTTGCAAATGCACATGGGGACAAAGATCGTACTTTTGGAGAAATATCCTCTGGTCTGATGAAACAAAAATATAACTGTTTGGCCATAATGACCATCGTTATGTTTGGAGGAAAAAGGGGAGACTTGCAAGCCGAAGAACACCATCCCAACCCTGAAGTACGGGGGGTGGCAGCATCATGTTGTGGGGGTGCTTTGCTTCAGGAGGGACTGGTGCACTTCACAAAATAGATGGCATCATGAGGAAGGAAAATTATGTGGATATATTGAAGCAACATCTCAAGACATCAGTCAGGAAGTTAAAGCTTGGTCGCAAATGGGTCTTCCAAATGGACAATGACCCCAAGCATACTTCCAAAGATATGGCTTAAGGACAACAAAGTCAAGGTATTGGAGTGGCCATCACAAAGCCCTGACCTCAATCCTATAGAAAATGTGTGGGCAAAACTGAAAAAGCGTGTGCGAGCAAGGAGGCCTGACAAACCTGACTCAGTTACACCAGCTCTGTCAGGAGGAATGGGCCAAAATTCACCCAACTTATTGTGGGAAGCTTGTGGAAGGCTACCTGAAACGTTTGACCCAAGTTAAACCATTTAAAGGCAATGCTACCAAATAATAATTGAGTGTATGTAAACTTCTGACCCACTGGGAATGTGATGAAAGAAATAAACACAGGAATAAATAATTCTCTCTACTATTATTCTGACATTTCACGTTCTTAAAATAAAGTGGTGATCCTAACTGTCCTAAGACATGGAACTTTTACTAGGATTAAATGTCAGGAATTGTGAAAAACTGAGTTTAAATGTACTTGGCTAAGGTGTATGTAAACTTCCAACTTCAACTGTTCGTGGAAAAAGCATTGGATTTGAAAAAAGTTATCAACTGTTGTTTTGAGGTGAATTTTCAGGCACAGGATTGTGTCATCATTGTAACTTAATTTCAACAAAGACAAACTTTATTTATAATATGTTGAATTAGTACCTTTTAAACAACATCAGATTTTCACCGCTATAACCATGATCAGAAAAATACTATAGCAGCACCTGATCTATCTACAGCTACCAGCTGTTTTTAAACAAATCCCAGTCCAGTTTAACTATGATAATTATCACTGACTATTACCTATGTGCTATCCTGAGAATGATTGTTGAGACATTTGCTGTTGCCATTGAAGTCTTTCCAAAGGGTATGTTTAACAGAGCAAATGAAATGTGACCATACTTTATCAATCAACAATGATTTAGGCCTATATAGCATTTGATTTAGTCCTATTCTATAACTTGGATTTTTGTTTGAGATGGAGATGTGAGTCCAACATATAAATTATTAATTTGTAGACAAACTGGAATTAAAACCAGACTAAGTCAGTGACACAGATTGGACTATCCAAGCAGTAGATACATCTCTTCAAAATGTAGAGATTTGGTTGTGTTGTCATCAAAACACAATTCAACATTACTTTAGTATGACATTAAATAGAAAGGCGATAATGAGGGTTTGCGCTCAGGCTAGAATGGAAGGCGGCCGGTGCGTAGGAGAGAACATATCTGTAGAGTTGCAGCGATACAGAGGAGTGTCTGCACTGGTGTGAAGCATGATAGATCTTCTACTTAAAAACTCCACACCACCAAGTACTTCATGAAAAGTTGGACCTCGCACGCTTCTTGTAGCGCTGTTTCTACACGCGCCAGCAGTCCCTCCGCCCTGCCCTCTTTCAGCCTACATGAACACTGCGTCCATATCTATTCCTTCTGATATCGTTATGTAGCCCAGACTGTTGCATACTGTATGTGACCTTTGAATTGTCTTTTTTTAATAAATGTTTTTTATATTCTTCAACATATTCCTTTTTAATATGCATTCACTCCCCGTTCGCAAGTTTCTAATCAGCTATGTGCTTGCACTTGTTGCGCCTGCTAAGCACAGCAGGTGTGTCTCCAGTACGTGTTTGTTCAGCACCGATGAAGGCAGAAGGCAGAAACCAACGCTCCTTGCACTTTCTCTCTTTTGTATTGTTTCGAGCATGGATTCAATTCAGTATATTATTTTTGAATCTCAGCCTCCTTGGATTATTCATATTCATGGTTTTGAGTGCTAATACAGTAGATAGGCTATCTAGTAACATTCAACCTTAAAATGAGTAACACATCCATGGCCACATTTTGAGGTTACTGTAACTGTACATTTCTTCTTGTGCAATCATATAAAGCGTGCATGTTCTAGACAGCATGTATAGGTCATCGCAGGTCTGTGGACATCTTCAAAATTGCTTTAATAATCTGTGCAGAATCTCAAAATGGCATTGATCACTTGCACCATGTATTTTTTATGTAATCTCAACAGCAATCCAGATCATTGGGTTGTGCTGTTAGATGAAGCACAATCATAACACACTAATCTGTTGTATAAATAAAACAACATATCTGACATTGTATTCCCATTTGAACTTTTCTGTGCTTTTAAATGGTTGAAAGTGCAGTGATAGACATGTGGGTGACAATTTGACCAAAAATCTGACATTGTTTTTCCATTTGAATTTGGTTGTGCTTTTAGATAGTTGAAAGCGTAGTGATAACACATTGGAAATTCAACTAACTTTTGCCTGTCTTTTTGAGTGGGGGAATACAGGTTATAATCTGATTGATCAAGGTCTCAACCAAATATTACCCGATTATCCACGTTGAGATGACGTAGTGTGCCCAGTGGGTTAAATTCCACCCCAAAACGATATTTTTGTTTTTGTTTTATGAGTCAATTGTTGATATAGTCTCAAAATGTTTTGGATGTCAGCAATCAAGTAAAAAAAAAGAAAACAAGTCTGGAACTAACTTACTATGAGCTAATAAGAACCTCCCAAAACCCTGAACCCAGAGCCCAGGCTTGACAGGCAAGACAAAACCCTGAACCCAGAGCCCAGGCTTGACAGGCAAGACACAACCCTGAACCCAGAGGCCAAAGGTTGACAGGCTTGACAAAACCCTGAACCCAGAGCCCAGGCTTGAAGTTAAAGACAGAATAGTACAGTACACTCTTAGAAAAAAAAGGAGCTATCTAGAACCTAAAACGGTTCTTCGGCTGTCCCCATAGAAGAACCCTTTATGGAACCCAAAAGGGTTCTACATGGAACCAAAAAGGGTTATCCTATGGGGACACCCGAAGAAACCCTTTTTCTAAAGTGTAGTTCTGCAAAACAGTTTCACCAGAGAGCGTGTTGCACCTTTTGTTTCCGCCAACTGTTTACAGCAGAGAATAGAACATGTAAAGTCAAAAACAACAGGAAACTCTTATTCTCCATAAATAATATATTTGATTTTCTTACCTTTTTATTTTCCCTTTCTCTTTCACTGTTTGTTATATTCTATTCCCTTTGGAAAAATAACATTTACAAATGGGCCTGGTACAAAGAGCTTATTATAAACTCTGAACAAACAGAATGCTCTGTGTGCTGAGGTCCATGACCTCTGCTGGTTTGGAACATGGATCTCTGTGGCTCCTCTGTGTGCTGAGTTCCACGACGTCTGCTGGCTTGGAACATGGATCTCTGACAAGTTACGTGACAGCGAAGTTCCAGGATTCTGTCCCTGGCGGCCGGCTGGTGGCTGGTGTGTGTGGGGATCTCCCAAGATAGGAATGCTGGTATGAATCATTTATGGTTCTCTGGGTAAATGAGCCCGCTCCGCAAACAATCCCACATACTGTACCTAAACCCTTGAAGACTAGCGTTCCAATGTATCTAATCCCGGGAAGACTCTCTCCTTACTACTCCATCCTCCATCCCCCTCTCATCTACCTTCCTCCATCCCCCTCTCATCTCTCCTCCATCCCCCTCTCATCTCTCCTCCATCCCTCTCTCATCTCTCATCTCCCTTCCTCAATCCCTTTCTCATCTCCTCTCCATCCCCCTCTCATCTGTCCTCCATTTCCCTCTCATCTCTCCTCCATCCCCCTCTCATCTCCTCTCCATCCCCCTCTCATCTGTCCTCCATTTCCCTCTCATCTCCCTTCCTCCATCCCTCTCATCTCTCCTCCATCCCCCTCTCATCTACCTTCCTCCATCCCCCTCTCATCTCTCCTCCATCCCTCTCTCATCTCTCCTCCATCCCCCTCTCATCTCTCCTCCATTCCCCTCTCATCTCTCCTCCATCTCCCTCTCATCTCCCTTCCTCCATCCCTCTCATCTCTCCTCCATCCCCCTCTCATCTACCTTCCTCCATCCCCCTCTCATCTCTCCTCCATCTCCTCTCATCTCCCTTCCTCCATCCCTCTCTCATCTCTCCTCCATCCCTCTCTCCTCCATCCCCCTCTCATCTACCTTCCTCCATCCCCCTCTCATCTCTCCTCCATCCCCCTCTCATCTCTCCTCCATCCCTCTCTCATCTCTCATCTCCCTTCCTCAATCCCTTTCTCATCTCTCATCTCTCCTCCATCCCCCTCTCATCTCCTCTCCATCCCCCTCTCATCTGTCCTCCATCTCCCTCTCATCTCCCTTCCTCCATCCCTCTCTCATCTCTCCTCCATTCCCCTCTCATCTCCCCTCCTCCACTCCCTCTCATCTCCCTCTCCATCTCTCAGTAGCATACAAAGCCTGCCCTCCATCTCTCCCCTTCCCCTCCTTCCCCCTTCCCTCTCTCCTCCCCCTCCTCCCTTTCTCTCCTCAAAACATCTCTCTCGGCTGACATTAATCCCAGGAGCGATTGAGGACTCCATATTAACACGTTTATTTCCCCATCCAGATGCTGCACTGCCTTCTACATTCCCATTCTACATTATTTTTCTACATTCTTATTCTACATTCTACATTCTGATTCTACATTCTGATTCTACTTTCTGATTCTACATTTTACATTCTGATTCTACTTTCTGATTCTACATTTTACATTCTGATTCCAGAACTCTGCCGTGAGGTGTGCCTCTCACAGGGGAGTGTGGTTTCCTTTTCTGTGTTTTTTTTATTCGGGGGAGAGAGAGCTGATCTCACAACTCACAATTCAGATCCTCTCCTGTAAATTGTGTCTGGTGTGATACTGTGGCCGAGGCCATCTAATTGAGAAGACAGAAGGTTTGTGATGTTATTCAGACAGTCTGTCGATTTGCCCTTGAGCAAGGCACTTAACCCTAATTTGCTCCGGGGGCGCAGTACTACTATGGCTGACCCAGTACTGCACTTATCCAATGTATGTGAGGGGCGGTTGGAGAGTCTGGGGCACCTCTGTAGGGGATGGTACAATCAGAATATGTTGGTGAGGTGTGCACACATCTTTTTCAGAGCGATTTGTTTTCATTGTGATTCAAATGTGCAAAGCATAACAAATCTCCCTCCTCCTCCATTGTGAACCTAATCTTAGTGGCATTTAACACCCAGAAGGACATCAGCCTGCATATGAAATACATATTGATACCTAAAGCATCAGGTTGAACTGGTATCCACGAGCAGTTTTAACCAGATCATGTATTCCTCACACACTATGCTGGAGCTGAAAGGTCAGTTAAACAGCTGTGACCTTTGTATATACATATTCATGTTCATACGCTCGTCAGTTGGTAGCCTACTGTGTATACAGATACCCTACCGTGCTACAACTGGCCAGTGTTGGAATACACTCAGTGTCAGATTTAGTCTTAGAAAACACAGCATTCAATATAAATATAACTACACAGAGTTTGACAAACTCTGTTTTAAATGTAGACTTTTAATGACTGCCATGTGTCAGGACAGTAGATTAGAACCTAGGTCACATTCTAGGATTGGAATGTCGTTGTGGTGGAGTGTTTGTTTCCAACATGGCGTTTGGTCTTTAGTTAGCTGGACACCCTGTGGCTCTGGGCACGTAGTAGTGGAATAGAAGTACAGATGCCAGTCCTCTATGCCATATCCCCAGCCACCATCCACATCCTCATGCTGAGGTCACACCAGTCACAAGTCACCTCACCACAGAGAATCTGACGTCCATGGATGCAGTTGAAAATAATTCCCACCAAAGGGATGTGGAAGTGGGGACTGTAACAGGCATGACAGAAAGCATCTGCAACAGCTGGAGCATCAAACAGCAGCAGCACCATTAACTATTCATTTCAGACATGCTGTGTGTGTCCCAGACAGGGGATCTATGTTATAATGACCTAGTTATTTTCTTGCTGTAGTTCCGTGTCCCCTCTCTTATGCATGGCTACTGAAATATATGAATTATCAGCTGTAAGGGTTTGAACAGGAACACACACACACACACACACACACACACACACACACACACACACACACACACACACACACTGCAATTGTTGAACAGGAACCTGGAGAGATGAGTTTATACACACTAGACTCTTAAATCTAGTCGAGGCTATAGGTAGAGATTAATGTTAAACCTGTAAAATGTAAAATCACATCAATTATTCACTGCAGGCTAGTTATTTTTGGTTGTATTAAGTTGCAGCTACAATGTACGACCATATCTGATAAATAAATAAGGGGATTGGGTTTAAATATAGTACGTTACTTGGATTTTAAGTGATGGGATTACTGATCCACTAGTAATGTGTAGCAGGAGGAAGAGACATAAGTGTGGAGAGAGAGATACGGGAGGATGGAGAGAGGAGATGGTAGAGTTGGGAAAAGCAGAGGCGAGTACGAGGGAAAGGAGGAGGTAGATGAGAGGAATGGCGAGAAGAGAAAAGAAGAGGAGAGGCAGACGAGAACGAGATGAGGAGAAGATGAGAGGAGAGTTAGAGGAGAGGAGAAGACAAGAGAGGTAGAGGAGAGGAGAAGAGAGGAGAAGAGGAGAGGGAGAGGAGAAGAGTGGAGAAGAGGAGGAGAGGTAGTTAGAGGAGAAGAAGAGAGTTAGAGGAGAAGAGGAGAGGTAGGTAGAGGAGAGAAGAGGAGAAGAAGAGAGTTAGAGGAGAAGAGGAGAGGTAGGTAGAGGAGAGGAGAGGAGAAGAAGAGAGTTAGAGGAGAGGTAGGTAGAGGAGAGGAGAGGAGAAGAAGAGAGTTAGAGGAGAAGAGGAGAGGTAGGTAGAGGAGAGGAGAGGAGAAGAAGAGAGTTAGAGGAGAGGTAGGTAGAGGAGAGGAGAAGAGAGTTAGAGGAGAAGAGGAGAGGTAGGTAGAGGAGAGGAGAAGAAGAGAGTTAGAGGAGGAGAGGAGAGGAGAGAAGAGGAGAGTTAGAGGAGAAGAGGAGAGGAGAGGAGAAGAAGAGGGTTAGAGAAGAGGAGAGGTAGGTAGAGGAGAGAAGAGGAGAAGAAGAGAGTTAGAGGAGAAGAGGAGAGGTAGGTAGAGGAGAAGAAGAGAGTTAGAGGAGAAGAGGAGAGGAGAGGAGAAGAAGAGAGTTAGAGAAGAGGAGAGGTAGAGGAGAGGAGACGAATGGAGAAGACGAAGGGGTAGAGGAGAGGAGAGGAGGTAGAGGTAGAGTAGAGGAGAGGAGAGGAGAGGAGAGGAGAGGAGAGGAGAGGGAGGTAGAGGTAGAGGTAGAGGAGAGGAGAGGAGAAGAAGAGAGTTAGAGGAGAAGAGGAGAGGTAGGTAGAGGAGAAGAAGAGAGTTAGAGGAGAGGAGAGGAGAAGAAGAGAGTTAGAGAAGAGGAGAGGTAGAGGAGAGGAGACGAGTGGAGAAGACGAAGGGGTAGAGGAGAGGAGAGGAGAGGAGAGGAGGTAGAGGTAGAGTAGAGGAGAGGAGAGGAGAGGAGGTAGAGGAGAGGAGAGGAGAGGAGAGAAGGTAGAGGGAGAGGAGGTAGAGGAGAGGAGAGGAGGTAGAGGAGAGGAGAGGAGAGGAGAGGAGAGGAGAGGAGAGGAGAGGAGAGGAGAGGAGAGGAGGGAGAGGAGAGGAGGTAGAGGTAGAGGAGGTAGAGGGGAGGAGGTAGAGGTAGAGGAGAGGAGAGGAGAGGAGAGGAGAGGAGAGAGAGGAGAGGAGAGGAGAGGGAGAGGGAGAGGAGAGGAGAGGAGGTAGAGGTAGAGGAGAAGAGAGGAGAGGAGGTAGAGGTAGAGGAGAGGAGAGGAGGTAGAGGTAGAGGAGAGGAGAGGAGGTAGAGGTAGAGGAGAAGAGAGGAGGTAGAGGTAGTAGAGGCGAGGCGAGGAGAGGAGAGGAGAACAAAGGCGATGTGGAGTAGAGGAGAGGTAGAGGAGAAGAGAACAAAGGAGAGAAAGACGAGAGGTATCGGAGAGGAGAAGAGCGGTAGATCAGAGGCTGTCAGATGAGTGTTCAGTCGTTTGAATTAAGTGTAACAGACTGCTGTGAAGTTACGAGTTACTGATGTTATCTTCTAAACCTAGAATCCTTAGTTGAAACAATAACAAAGCAGCCATCCCGCCACTGTTTTGGTAAAAAGCAGCTGGATGAGCCTAGAGAAATGTGAAAACTCTCAAAAAGCATACACAGAGCTACAGGTGCAAGGACTGACCATCCATGATATCAAAATGATAGTTTGCTGACGTTTCCATTGTTTACAAACATTGGCGTTAAGAAAGCTTAGGTCTGTATTCAGTCTGCGTCGCTGAAGCCTTCGATAGACATTGGCGTTAAGAAAGCTTAGGTCTGTATTCAGTCTGCGTCGCTGAAGCCTTAGATAGACATTGACGTTAAGAAAGCTTAGGTCTGTATTCAGTCTGCATCGCTGAAGCCTTGGATAGACATTGGAGTTAAGAAAGCTTAGGTCTGTATTCAGTCTGCGTCGCTGAGCCTTGGATAGACATTGGCGTTAAGAAAGCGTAGGTCTGTATTCAGTCTGCGTCGCTGAAGCCTTAGATAGCGTGAAGACAGTCTCTGCAAAAGCTGGAACATCTCCTTTAGATTTTGAACGCTGAATGTCCACGATATGGATTGAGCAGAGCCCTATTTTGAGATCTGATGAGGTACAACAGTTGAACAAAGCTAATTAGGCATTCATATGTTATATTCTTCAAGAATCAATGGGTACATACCTCTTGATTTTATTTGATCTCAATTATGAAGCGAGTAAACTAGTGGCTCAATAGACACTCAGTAGACACTCAGTAGACACTCAGCTTAGACACACATACACACACACACACACACACAAACGCAGTCCCACAGTGATAACTGAGGAAAGTTGACAGGGAAGTGTTTAGAGCGCAGTGTGTGTTTGTGCCCAGACAGGCGAGGAGCTGTCTTTCTCTGTATAGCTCCTGTGTTGTTTAAAGTCAGCACTGAAGAACAACAGAATCTTTTGTCTTCTGGTGAAGAGAGGAAGATGAAGGGATTGAGATGAAGGAGAGAAATGGTCTCTCTCTCTCTCTCTCTCTCTTTTCTTGATGGAGCCTCTGAGGAAAGTAGGCACATTGTATATACCGTTTTCTTCCATTCGCTTTGATGCTATTTTCACAAGTTTGCAAAACTCCAAACTGGTAACATGTAACGCAGCAAGTCTCATATTCAACATGTTTTACTGTCATTTGTTTGAAGACATCTTTCACCACACCACCATTGATCCAACATGTTTACTGTGAAATACCATGAGAACATTGATTTAAATCAACCGAAACACAACACAATGCAGAACATGTAAGATACATGTTTCAATTGTGCCCTTTGAATGTAGTATGCAACAGTACCGTAAATCACAGAACATTACACTGTTTCCACATTGGGCAATACACTTGCACTATCCAATTAAATTAACTGAACATCACATTTCCATCAGGTGTTTCCAAATTGGATTGACCTCAAAGATGGCGCCGGAGAAGAAGGCAGACGTTTTACGTGCCCCCAGCCGATTGCGTTTTTTTGTTCGTTTATTTGCGTTGTTTGTAACTTCTTTATTTTTTACTTATTTTGTACATAATGTTACCGCTACCAGCTCTTCTGACTGAAAATAACTTTTAGACCTCAGGACTGTGATTACTCACCACGGACTAGCAGAATCCTTTTTTTCCTTTCACGATGAGCCAGACGCGAAGGATATACTGCTTTCTCCGGGAACAAGCCCTGATCCCGTGATCTGCGTGAAGAGGTGAAAAAGAGGGGCCAAAAGGCGGGCTGTCTTCTGAGAATTCGTAGGCGATCGAATAAACCTCCACTTCCCTCCATTCTGCTAGCAAACGTGCAATCTTTGAAAAATAAAATCAATGAGTTACGAGCGCCTCCTCTTCTGTTTACATCCTGTGACTAGTTCAAAATTCTTCTTCTATTACCATCCAGAGCAACTTAACATCACCAAACACTGTCTAGAGACTGTTGACATCCAGTGGAAGCAATAGGTACTGCAATCTTACTCCCAGATATGGCTGTTTTCAATAGGGAGGGGTTAAAAATGAGGCAATGTGTCAAAAACACTTTTTCCAGGACAGAAATTCCTCGGGTTTTCGCCTGCTATATCAGTTCTGTTATACTCTCTATTTTAACACTCTTAGAAACTTAAAAGTGTTTTCTATCCAATAGTACGTGCATATCCTAGTTTCTGGGCCTGAGTGGCAGGCCTTTTACTTTGGGCACGCCAGACTCTCCAAAACCGACACCTCAGCTGCCTCTCCCTAAGTTAAATCAGTTTTTACCAAATTTCTATTAGCATGATAGATTCCTGCTTATGTTGTGGAAGTATTGGTCCAAATATTTCACAGATACCGGAACTCGTGAGTTCAAATAGACTTTATTACAAAAGTAACAGAAGCCGAGCAATTCCATGGAACAACTGACCTCTCCAGCCTCAGCACTCTGCTTTTATACAGATTTTCCCTTACATGACATACATGGTCACTCCTCACGTTGTAAATGATTAATACCCCTTGGCATTTTGCCACTATTATCTTCCTGTCTAGCTTCTGGCTTGCTCACACCCACTTCTGACTTATTTATGCTCGTCTTAGATTATATTGGTGGTGTCACCATAGTGCTAATACATAAAATAATACATGTATTACATATATATGTTCCCAACATAAGTGTACGTCTAATATGATTTGATTAGTACAAACATATCTACTTATTAACAGATACATGGCTTGTGGTGCTTATATTAATTAACTAAGGTACACATTTCTGCTTACATTTTGTTTTTACATGTCTAATGGTTAAATCTATGTTGATGCAGCTCTGTACATTCACCTGGGCTCAGCCTTTATTCTGCTTACACATCTACTAATTAGCCCTTTGTTGATTCTGCTCACTACTTCTGGGAGAACAGTCTAGGTACTGGAAAATCCCCACAGTACTGGAAATTCTCCAACACTTACAAGCAAAAATTAAAGCAGGAAGCACCAGTAACTAGATCAATAAAAAAGTGGTCAGATGAAGCAGACGCTAAACTACAGGACTGTTTTGCAGCACAGACTGGAATATGTTCCGGGATTCCTCCGATGGCATTGAGGAGTCCACCACATCAGGAATTGGCTTCATCAATAAGTGCATCGATGACGTGGTCCCCATAGTGACATGCTACACACCCCAACCAGAAACCATGGATTATAGGCTAAAGGCTAGAGCTGCCACTTTCAAAGAGCGGGACTCTAACCCGGAAGCTTATAAGAAATCCCGCTATGCCCTCCGACAAACTATCAAACAGATCGAATCATACTACACTGGCTCTGACCTGACGCTTGTCGGATGTGGCAGGGCTTGAAAACCATTACAGACTACAAAGGGAAGCACAGTGGAGAGCTGCCCAGTGACACAAGCCTACTGGATGAGCTAAACTACTTCGAGGCCAATAACACTGAAACATGCATGACAGCACCAGTTGTTCCGGAAGACTGTATGATCACGCTGTCCGCAGCCGATGTGAGTAAGACCTTTAAAACTTCTTAAGGAGCAGCAAGGTGCGCTGGGGCGCTAGCGCCCCACTCCCGACACTACCAGGTGAAATGCAAGGCGCCAAATTCAAAATCCAAAAGTTGAATTATTAAACATGCATCAATATACAAGTGTTTCATAGTCATCAAAAGCTCTGCTTCTTGGCAATATCACAGCGTTGTCAGATTTCAAAAAGGCTTTACGGCGAAAGCACCACATTTGATTGTTTGAGGGTAGCACCTAACATATTTTTCCCATTACCATAAATTCATAAACGATGCGGTTCACACAAAACACATTTCACAGCGAAAACAAATCAATTACCTTTTGAAGAACTTCTGCTGAGGGCTTCTCAAGTGTCCAACGAAGACAATCCATGGTTCTTTTGTTAGAAAAAGTAATGTATTATATCCATAAATCTCCGTTTGGTTGGCGCGTTATATTTTCTCTCCAATCGTCCATTGAAACGTGAAGAGAACTCGTTCAACTTATACCTATAAACTTGTCCAAGAACAATCAAACATCATTGTAAATGTATCCTTAGGAACACTTTTATGTATATTTACTATAATAATTCAACCGGAATATAAACTGGGCGATAAGAAAGGAAAAAAAACATAGAGCATGCCTGCCGGGAGCGCGCGTTTACTCCTATTGACATTCTCTGGGGGCACTTCCTTATTCCTCTTCTTCTCTGCTCTAAAAGCATCTAAAAAGAATCCCGAACACTTTCTCGAGACTGTTGACATTCAGAGGAAGCGATAGGTACTGCATTCATATGCCCTTATATGGGCATTTTCATAAGGGAGGGGTTCCAAATGAGGCAATGTGTCAAAACCACTTTTTCCAGGACAGAAATTCCTAGGGTTTTTGCCGGCCATATCCGTTCTGTTATACTCACAGACAAAATGTTAACACTTTTAGAAAATTCAGAGTGTTTCCTATCCAATGGTACTAAATATGTGCATATATTTTCTGGGCACGCCAAGCTCTCCAAAACGGTCACCTCGTGCGCTGCTCCCTAAGAACTTAAACAGGTCAACATTTACAACGCCGCAGGGCCAGATGGATTACCAGGACTTGTACTGCGAGCATGTGCTGACCAACTGGCAAGTGTCTTCACTTACATTTTCAACACCTCCCTCAGCAACTGGATCCTGGACTTTCTGACGGGCCGCCCCTAGGTAACAGCACATCCGCCACACTGATCCTCAACACAGGGGCCCCTCAGGGGTGTGTGTTCAGTCCCCTCCTGTACTCCCTGTTCACTCATGAGGCACGACTCCAATACCAGTTTGCCGATGACACAACAGTGGTAGGCCTGATCACCAACAATGGCGAGACAGCCTATAGGGAGGAGGTCAGAGACTTGGCCATGTGGTGCCGGGACAACAACCTCTCCCTCAACTTGATCAAGACAAAAGAGATGATTGTGGACTACTGGAAAAAGAGGACCCAGCACGCCCCCCATACTCATCGACGGGGCTACAGTGGAGCAGGTTGAGAGCTTCAAGTTCTTTGGTGGCCACATCACCAACAAACTAACATGGTCGAAGCACACCAAGATTGTCTTAGAGGGCATGACAAAACATATTCCCCCTCAGGCATGCGTCCTCAGATCTTCAAAAGGTTCTACAGCTGCACCATTGAGAGCATCCTGACTGGTTGCGTCACTGCCTGGTATGGCAACTGCTCTGTCTCCGACCGCAAGGCACTACAGAGGGTAGTGCGAACTGCCCAGTACATCACTGGGGACAAGCAGCCACCCTAGTCATAGACTGTTCTCTCTGCTACCGCATGGCAAGCGGTACCGGAGCACCAAGTCTAGGTCCAAGAGGCTTCTAAACAGCTTCTACCCCCAAGCCATAAGACTCCTGAACATCTAGTCAAATGGCTACCCAGACTATTCGCATTGCCCCCCCCCTTCCTTATGCTGCTGCTACTCTCTGTTATCATCTATGCATAGTCACTTTAATGAACTCTACCTACATGTACGTACTACCTCAACTAACCGGTGCCCCGCACATTGACTCTGTATCGGTACCCCCCTGTATATACTGTAGTCTCGCTATTGTTATTTTACTGCTGATCTTTAATTACTTGTTACTTTTATCTCTTATTCTTATCCATATTTTAAAAAAAAAACTGCATTGTTGGTTAGGGGCTCGTTAGAAGCATTTCACTGTAACGTCTACACACCTGCATGTGACTAATACAATTGTATTTGATTGGTTTGATTTGAAGACATCTTTCCCAATTATTGATGCACAAAATGAATGTATTGTTTATATTTACAACACACAGTTGGTGTATTGTAGTCAAATTAAACAAATGAAATGAATGAAAGAAACACAATGTTCAATGTACAGCCCTATCTGGGCATGTGCTCTGTACAGGTACATCCCTATCTGGGCATGTGCTCTGTACAGGTACAGCCCTATCTGGGCATGTGCTCTGTACAAGTACAGCCCTATCTGGGCATGTGCTCTGTACAGGTACAGCCCTATCTGGGCATGTGCCTGATTGTATTGTAGTGGTCCTGTACTCGGTTCAGTTCGTAAGAGCATTGCACTAGCAACACCAGTAGTTGTGGGTTTGATTCCCACTGGGGTCACATACGAAAAGGTGTGGAATCACTGCATCTGCTATGTAAATGAACGGTATTACGGTACTCCTGTATCATTAAGACCGAAGCAACTATATTTGGGTTCATGTTTACTCTATATAAGATGCATTTGTTACATACAGTACGTCTCTGATGTTGTCAATATCAGATAAAAAAAATACGTAAATATTACTTTGAAGTAAAATCATAATAGTTATCATTATTATGGTATGTTGTATATCATACTTTATATGTTTCTACTTTACAGAAATACATTTTCATTATGATGTATTTCTCATCTGTAGTAGAAAAGACAGTTAACCAAACGGTTAAGTGATTATCAATTAATTAGAGGTTTACCAAACGGTTAAGTGATTATCAATTAATTAGAGGTTTACCAAACGGTTAAGTGATTATCAGTTAATTAGAGGTTTACCAAACGGTTAAGTGATTATCAATTAACTAGAGGTTTACCAAACGGTTAAGTGATTATCAATTAACTAGAGGTTCACCAAACGGTTAAGTGATTATCAATTAACTAGAGGTTTACCAAACGGTTAAGTGATTATCAATTAACTAGAGGTTTACCAAACGGTTAAGTGATTATCAATTAATTAGAGGTTTACCAAACGGTTAAGTGATTAACAATTAACTAGAGGTTTACCAAACGGTTAAGTGATTATCAATTAATTAGAGGTTTACCAAACGGTTAAGTGATTATCAATTAATTAGAGGTTTACCAAACGGTTAAGTGATTATCAATTAATTAGAGGTTTACCAAACGGTTAAGTGATTATCAATTAATTAGAGGTTTACCAAACGGTTAAGTGATTATCAATTAACTAGAGGTTTACCAAACGGTTAAGTGATTATCAATTAACTAGAGGTTTACCAAACGGTTAAGTGATTATCAATTAACTAGAGGTTTACCAAACGGTTAAGTGATTATCAATTAACTAGAGGTTTACCAAACGGTTAAGTGATTATCAATTAATTAGAGGTTTACCAAACGGTTAAGTGATTATCAATTAATTAGAGGTTTACCAAACGGTTAAGTGATTATCAATTAACTAGAGGTTTACCAAACGGTTAAGTGATTATCAATTAACTAGAGGTTTACCAAACGGTTAAGTGATTATCAATTAACTAGAGGTTTACCAGCGGTTAAGTGATTATCAATTAACTAGAGGTTTACCAAACGGTTAAGTGATTATCAATTAACTAGAGGTTTACCAAACGGTTAAGTGATTATCAATTAGCTAGAGGTTTACCAAACGGTTAAGTGATTATCAATTAATTAGAAGTTTACCAAACGGATAAGTGATTATCAATTAAGAGCAGTTGGATTAAGTAATAGTA
Organism: Brachymystax lenok tsinlingensis; assembly: GCA_030435695.1. Classification (NCBI taxonomy): domain Eukaryota; kingdom Metazoa; phylum Chordata; class Actinopteri; order Salmoniformes; family Salmonidae; genus Brachymystax; species Brachymystax lenok. The sequence continues at coordinate 10,356,661 of CM059797.1, read as the reverse complement.
AAATGTATTTTTACACGAATAGTCAATCATATCAAAATGAATGTGAGCATTACAATGTGAAAACCAATTACTTTATATGAACATGTATTGCAATGTGAAACGGGTATTTCAGATACTAAGTTTGGGGAAAAAGTGACTGGATGATTTTGAGGTTTGTACTAAGAGTTGTGTAAATGAATCACATGCTCTACTTGAACATTGCACCAGATAGATTGAAACTGTAATTGGGACAGAAATCGATTTGGTAGCTTCTACAGCCACCTCATCTCACCCACGTCACTCTATATTTAAACCTAACACCCACTAACACATGTAACTGTTGCTCTCTGGCCGCTATTAAACATCCAGCAGGATCATTGGTACCTGTGTTTCTGTCTTAGACTCATTAAGTTCAGGAGAGTTGAGGAGAGCCGGGGTAGTGCGGTAACCTCTCTCTCTCTCTCTCTCTCTCTCTCTCTCTCTCTCTCTCTCTCTCTCTCTCTCTCTCTCTCTCTCTCTATCTTGCCCCATCACGCAGTCTATACACGATACCCCAGCCCCAATCCAAGCTACACGTTTCAATTGTGCTCTTTGTTTAGTACAGGCAGGGGAGAGGGTAATACATCCCTCTGTATTAACATAGCTGTTGAGGGTAATACATCCCTCTGTATTAACATAGCTGTTGAGGGTAATACATCCCTCTGTATTAACATAGCTGTTGAGGGTAATACATCCCTCTGTATTAACATAGCTGTTGAGGGTAATACATCCCTCTGTATTAACATAGCTGTTGAGGGTAATACATCCCTCTGTATTAACATAGCTGTTGAGGGTAATACATCCCTCTGTATTAACATATCTGTTGAGGGTAATACATCCCTCTGTAATTACATAGCTGTTGTTAGTTTTCATACAATGTAAGCCAATTAAACGTCTCCCCTCATGCGTATAATGCCGTGTCAGAGAACAGAGCCTTGTCTTTACCCAACATTTTAATGAAACACTCCTCAACACAGCTCAGAGAAATACACAGCTCAGAGGAATACACAGCTCAGAGGAATACACAGCTCAGAGAAATACACAGCTCAGAGAAATACACAGCTCAGAGGAATACACAGCTCAGAGAAATACACAGCTCAGAGGAATACACAGCTCAGAGAAATACACAGCTCAGAGGAATACACAGCTCAGAGAAATACACAGCTCAGAGGAATACACAGCTCAGAGAAATACACAGCCACATGAGAGATGGCCTTCCTCTGTGTGTGTGTGTTTGTATGTTTGTTTGTTTGTGTGTGTGTGTGTATGTGTGTGTTTGTGTCTGTGTGTCTGTGTCTCTGTCTCTGTCTGTGTCTGCGTGTGTGCGTGTGTGCGTGTGTGTGTGTGTCTGTGTCTGTGTCTGTGTGTCTGCGTGTGTGCGTGTGTGCGTGTGTGCGTGTGTGTGTGCGTGTGTGCGTCTGTGTGTGTGTGTGTGTGTGTGTGCGGTTGTGTGTGTGTGTGTGTGTGTGTGTGTGTGTGTGTGTGTGTGTGTCCGTGTGTCTGTGCATGTGGGCCTGTGTCTGTGTGAGTGTTTATGTATGCGTGGAGGAGATGCAGGGGATAATATCCGATGTTAATTGGATTTAGTCATATGAGAATGGATGAATAACCAAAATTACAGTCGCCAAGCAAAGCATGTAATTTATTAATTTAATCAAAAGCACCTGCTCATAGTTTACTGTTATGTGATGAGATTCTTGGGACGGTTATTCAATAGTGATTCATCTGTGTGTGTGTGTGTTTAATATTTATCATGATGTGATCATCAGTCCATAAGCTAGAAGATAGAAATCCCAAGATATTAAATATTCACTCTGTAATTCATCTGTTATATGAATATGTTTCTCTCTTCATGATTTGTTGCTTGCGAGCTAATTCAGACAAAACAGCGACAGCAACAGTTCTAGCAGACTGCGATGCAAACAGTACGAGGTGTTATCTAGCTATTAGATGCTATTTTCTCAGATTCTGTGACTGTGAGAGAAGTGTGTGTGTGTGTGTGTGTGTGTGTGTGTGTGTGTGTGTGTGTGTGTGTGTGTGTTTAATATTTATCATGATGTGATCATCAGTCCATAAGCTAGAAGATAGAAATCCCAAGATATTAAATATTCACTCTGTTATTCATCTGTTATATGAATATGTTTCTCTCTTCATGATTTGTTGCTTGCGAGCTAATTCAGACAAAACAGCGACAGCAACAGTTCTAGCAGACTGCGATGCAAACAGTACGAGGTGTTATCTAGCTATTAGATGCTATTTTCTCAGATTCTGTGACTGTGAGAGAAGTGTGTGTGTGTGTGTGTGTGTGTGTGTGTGTTTAATATTTATCATGATGTGATCATCAGTCCATAAGCTAGAAGATAGAAATCCCAAGATATTAAATATTCACTCTGTTATTCATCTGTTATATGAATATGTTTCTCTCTTCATGATTTGTTGCTTGCGAGCTAATTCAGACAAAACAGCGACAGCAACAGTTCTAGCAGACTGCGATGCAAACAGTACGAGGTGTTATCTAGCTATTAGATGCTATTTTCTCAGATTCTGTGACTGTGAGAGAAGTGTGTGTGTGTGTGTGTGTGTGTGTGTGTGTGTGTGTGTGTGTGTGTGTGTGTGTGTGTGTGTGTGTGTGTGTGTGACGTCTGCTGTCTGAGGAACAATATCAGAGTTATCTTAAAAGGGTTTAAGTAAGGTTTTTATGGCATTGGACCAACTTCACTTTGATAAGAGAAAGACATAGACTTTGAGAGAGAGAGAAAGTGTGAGTGAGAGGGAGAAGCATTGAAACAGAAAACAGAGAGATAGAGAAAGAGAGAGAGGGGGTGAGAGAGAGAAAGAAAGAGAGAAGGGGAGAGAGAGAGAGGCGAGCTCATGGGCTCCTGAATAGAATTAAGAGTTGGATAAATGTAGATAAACTTGAATTTTTTATACAGGATACTAACCTCAACATCAAAACCTTCAATCCAAATCAAATGTCCTTTTACTGAAAGGAAATTACCTGAATGAACTATTATACTATTAATACCAAGGACTATCAAGAAAAAAACAACCCAAAACCTGCAAAAGAAACACAGCGGAACCTGGCAATACCATCCAACACAAAACTGAGTGAGTAATATTCAGTCTGAAGCTACTTCCAAATCCAAAAAGTAAAAGATAACTATCTCTCGGTAATTGTGTAATATTAAGCTAAGTAAATGCGTATACTAAGCTACCAAGCTGCTAGGACAGAACAGACCTGGTGGAACCTTCAATTAGCACTGGACTGTATTTATTGGTTTATTTCCCCTTTATTTAACCAGGTAGTTCTATATGATGTCATAATACGGTTTATTTCCCCTTTATTTAACCAGGTAGTTCTATATGATGTCATAATACGGTTTATTTCCCCTTTATTTAACCAGGTAGTTCTATATGATGTCATAATACGGTTTATTTCCCCTTTATTTAACCAGGTAGTTCTATATGATGTCATAATACAGGTAGGCTAGTTGACAACAAGTTCTCATTTACAACTGCGACCTGGCCAAGATAAAGCAAAGCAGTGCGACACGAGTTACACATGAAATAAACAAGCGTACAGTCAATAACACAATAGAAAAAAATTAAGTCTATATACAATGTGAGAAAATGGCGTGAGGAGGTTAGGTAATAAATAGGCCATAGTAGCGAGATAATTACAATTTAGCAAATTAACACTGGAGTGATAGATGTGCAGATGATGATGTGCAAGTAGAAGTACTGGTGTGCAAAAGAGCAGAAAAGTAAATAAAAACTATCTGGGGATGAGGTAGATAGATTGGATGGGCTATTTACAGATGGGCTGTGTACAGCAGCAGAGATCGGTTAGCTGCTCAGATAGCTGATGTTTAAAGTTAGTGAGGGAAATATAAGTCTTCAGCTTCAGCGATTTTTGCAATTCGTTCCAGTCATTGGCAGCAGAGAACTGGAAGGACAGGTGGCCAAAGGAGGTGTTGGCTTTGGGGGTGACCAGTGAGATATACCTGCTGGAGCGTGTGCTACAGGTGGGTGTTGTTATCATGACCAGTGAGCTGAGATAAGGCGGAGCTTTACCTAGCATAGATTTATAGATGACCTGGAGCCAGTGGGTCTGGTGACGAATATGTAGCAAGGGACAGCTGACTAGAGCATACAGGTCGCAGTGGTGGGTGGTATATGGGGTTTTGGTGACAAAAAAGATGGCACTTGGGCGGCATGGTAGCCTAGTGGTTAGAGCGTTGGACTAGTAACCGAAAGGTTGCAAGTTCAAATCCCAGAGCTGACATAGTACAAATCTGTCGTTCTGAACAGGCAGTTAACCCACTGTTCCTAGGCCGTCATTGAAAATAAGAATTTGTTCTTAACTGACTTGCCTAGTAAAATAAAGAGAAATAAAAAATGTAGACTGCATCCAGTTTGCTGAGTGTTGGAGGCTATTTTGTAAATGACATCGCCGAAGTCGAGGATCGGTAGGATAGTCAGTTATTACGAGACTGTGTCACAGAAAGGACGGAGGATTCAATAGCGAGTCACGTTCAGCATTTATTGAAGCGATACAGGAGGTGGAAAACAGGTACAGATAATCCAGGGTGTCAATAGCTGTCTAGGGCTAAGCAGCGCCGAGGCTGCGGGAGGAAACCAATCTTCAGTACTGTCAGTGAGTGAAGAGGAATTCCCCCGACTAGCGATCTTGAACGTGCCCAGCGTAGACACCTCCACTGGAGCGATAGCGAACGAAGAGTTCAGCGGAGAACAGAACCAACGGGGAACAGAGTACTCGGCCTGGAGAGAGACACACGCACAGGAAAACAAGACAACGAACTGACAAACACAAGACCAAGACAACGAGTATAAGTAGGCACACGTAACGAGTGTCAGCTGGCGCTGACAACAAGCAGAGTGGCAATTAGCGGCCACACCCACACACACACACGCACGCACACACACACAGAGCGAGCCGGTGAATTCATGAACTGTGACAGACTGTGCTTCAAAACCTAATGTATACCTGGCCCACCACTCCCCACTGGACTTAAACAGACTTTACAACCAGGTCCACCTCTACAAGGCAGCAAAAACAACTTTGCCAGGACCCTGAAGGACGTCACCCACAACCGTAGCCCCAGCACCTCACAAAGGAGCAACAGAGCAACGGACACCCCACCCAGACCAGCGAGACACCCTCCTGAAGGACCTGCACTGAGAGAACCCACGCCATGATGTCCTACGCCCAGAGTCTCTCAGAGTGTTCACAGTCAGTCCACTGACACCCCTATCAGATCAGAGCAAAATCACACTCTACTTGAACAGAGCTATGCTCAATCATGAGGCATCAAAGCCAAAGGAACTGAATAATATTAAGAAATGCTATAGATGGAGGGAAAGTAGTGTGGAAATCTACCAAAAAAACAATTCAGGCAACAACAAATTTAATCCCTTCTAGACAATTTCCTGGACAAAATGTTTCACTGTAATAGTGAAGGTGTAAACTTGGCAGTTGAAAATCTAAACAGTATATCTGACCTCTCAGCTTCACTATCAAATCCCAACATGTCAAGCAGACAACCTAAGAAAATGAACGACAATGACAAATGGTTTGATGAAGAATGCAAAAAACCTAATGAAGAAATTGTGAAACCTATCCAACCAAAAACCCACAGACCCAGAAAACCTGAGCCTACGGCTTCACGATGGCGAATCACTAAAACAACACGGAAATACACTACAGGAAAATAAGGAACAGCACGTCAGAAATCAGCTCCATGTAATTGAAGAATCCATAGAATCAAACCACTTCTGGGAAATTTGGAAAACACTAAACAAACAAAAACACAAAGAGTTATCTATCCAAAATGGAGATGTATGGGTAAACCACTTCTCCAATCTTTTTATAACAAAGAACAAACAGCAAAAACGTATACATGATCAAATATAAATCTTAGAATCAACTATTAAAGACTACCAGAACCCACTGGATTCTCCAATTACATTGAATGAACTACAGGACAAAATTCAACCAAAGACAGAGACAAATTTGACCCCAATAATTACCGTGGATATGCATCAACAGCAACCTTGGGAAAATCCTCTGCATTACCATTAACAACAGACTCGTACATTTCCTCAGTTAAAACAATGAACTGAGCAAATGTCAAATTTGCTTTTTACCAAATTACCGTACGACAGACCACGTATTCACCCTGCACACCCTGACTGACAAACAAACAAACCAAAACAAAGGCAAAGTCTTCTCATGCTTTGTTGATTTAAAAAAAGCTTTCGACACAATTTGGCGTGAGGGTCTGCTATACAAATGATGGAAAGTAGTGTTTGGGGAAAAACATACAACATTTTAAAATCCATGGACTCCAACAACAAGTGTGCGGTTGAAATTGGCAAAAAACACACATTTCTTTCAACAGTGCTGGGGGGTGAGACATGGATGCAGCTTACAGTAAGCCCCACCCTCTTCAACATATATATCAACGAATTGGTGAGGGCACTATAACAGTCTGCAGCACCCGGCCTCACACTACTAGAATGAAGTCAAATGTCTACTGTTTGCTGATGATCTGGTGCTTCTGTCCCCAACAAAGAGGGCCTTCAGCAGCACCTAGATCTTCTGCACAGATTCTGTCAGACCTGGGCCCCGACAGTAAAGCTCAGTATGACAAACATAATGGTGTTCCAAATAGGTCCTGTTGAAAGGAACACAAATCCTAATTCCATCTAGACACCGTTGCCCTAGAGCACACAAAAAAAATGATAAATACCTCGGCCTAAACATCAGCGCCACAGGTAACTTCCACAAAGCTGTGAACGATCTGAGAGACAAGGCAAGAAGGGCCTTCTATGCCATCTAAAGGAACATAAAATTTGACATACCTTTTAGGATCTGGCCAAAAATACTTGAATCAGTTATAGAACCCATTGCCCTTTATGGTTGTGAAGTCTGGGGTCTGCTCACCAACCAAGAATTCACAAAATGGGACAAACACCGAATTCAGATTCTACATGCAGAATTCTGCAAAAACATCCTTTGTGCACAACGTAAAACACAAATAATGCATACAGAGCAGAATTAGGCCAATACTCCGCTAATTATCAAAATCCAGAAAAGAGCCGTTAAATTCTACAACCACCTAAAAGGAAGCGATTCCCAAACCTTCCATAACAAAGATATCCCCTACAGAGAAATCAACCTGGAGAAGAGCCCCCCTAAGCAAGATGGTCCTGGGGCTCTGTTCACAAACACAAACAGACCCCACAGAGTCCCAGGACAACAACACAATTAGACCTAACCACATCATGAAAAAACTAAAAGATAATTACTTGACACATTGGAAAGAATTTACAAAAAACTATGCAAACTATTTGGCCCTAAACAGAGAGTACACAGTGGCAGAATACCTGACCACTGTGACTGACCCAAAATTAAGGAAATATTTGACTATGTACAGACTCAGTAAACATAGCCTTGCTATTGAGAAAGGCCGCCGAAGGCAGACCTGGCTCTCAAGAGAAGACAGGCTATGTGCACACTGCCCACAAGATGAGGTGGAAACTGAGCTGCACTTCCACCTGCCAAGTGTATGACCATATTAGAGACACATATTACCCTCAGATTACACAGACCCACAAAGAATTTGAAAACAAATCCAATTTTGATAAACTCCCATGTCTATTGGGTGAAGTACCACAGTGTGCAATCACAGCAGCAAGATTTGTGACAAACACAATTGTAAATACAACGTATATTTATGTTTACAACACTGTATAGACATAATTTGACATTTGAAATGTCTTTATTCTTTTGGAACTATTGCTAGTGTAATGTTTACTGTTAATTTATATTGTGTATTTATCTTTTGTTTATTATCTATTTCACCAAATTGGCAATGTAAACATATGTTTCCCATGCCAATAAAGCCCTTTAAATTGAATTGAACTGATTTGAGAGAAGGAGAGAGGGGGAGAGAGAGGAGAGAGAAGGAGAGAGAGGGGAGAGAGAGTGGAGATGTCACGATCTTCATGGATGGACCAAGGCGCAGCGTGCCGGGTGGAGTTAAACATCTTTATTTCATCAACTCACTCAAATACAAAACGAAGCTCAAAACAGGTGTCGCACCAACGGTACACACACCTCAACAGAGTCAACCTCCCACAAAGCTGGAGGGAAAAATAGCTGCTTAAGTGTGGTTCCCAATCAGAGACAACGATAGACAGCTGTCCCTGATTGAGAGCTACACTCAGCCAAAACAAAGAAATACAAAAACTATAGCATAGAATGCCCACCCCAAATCACACCCTGACCAAACCAAAAGGAGACATATAAAAGGCTCCTACCGGTCAGGGCGTGACAGGAGAGAGAGCGAGATGGAGAGAGAGGGGGAGAGGGAGAGGAAGAGAGAGAAAGAGAAAGAGAAAGAAAGAGAGAGAGAAAGAGTGAGAGAGAGATAGAGGTGGAGAGAGAGAGAGACAGAGAGAAAGAGAGAGGCGGAGAGAGAGAGAAGTGGCAGAGAGAGAGGCGGAGAGAGAGAGAGATCAGGAAAGAAAGAGATCCTTGTGTGTGACTGCTCCTGGTGAGTGTGTTCTGGTGTTTCTGTAACATATAGTCATCTGCCTCAGAGCAGTGTCACAATCACAACCTGCAGGAAATCTGCCAATGCACTTGCATCTTCACACTTGAGGGGTGAGAAAGAGAGAAGGAGGCAAGGAGAGGCAGGGTTGAGGGGTGAGAAAGAGAGAAGGAGGCAAGGAGAGGCAGGGTTGAGGGGTGAGAAAGAGAGAAGGAGGCAAGGAGAGGCAGGGTTGAGGGGTGAGAAAGAGAGAAGGAGGCAGGGTTGAGGGGTGAGAAAGAGAGAAGGAGGCAAGGAGGGGCAGGGTTGAGGGGTGAATATGGTGAATAGAAAGCGAGAATAGGGAGGACAGGGAGGGGGTAGAGAAGCAGGGGTCAAGGGGTGAGGGGTGAGGGGATGATTAAAGGGGAGACCAAGGAAAGATGTTTGAGGGGATGAGAGGATGAGTGGAAATCAAGGGGAGGAGAGGCAGGCTCAAGGCCTGATTGAGTTGAGGAGAGACAGAGGCAATGTTGCCTGTAAGCTGTGCATGCAGACAGATCTTTTTTGAGATTGTTCAGGGGCAGAATGACAGATTCAGTTACTGGCCCAACACTCTAACCACTAGGCTACCTGCTGGCCCAGGTAAAGATATTTTTTTTGTCTCAAAGGGGAAGTGTTGTGTTTTGAGACAGGCTTGAATAAGCTAAGTAGCCAATAGGCAGAGGGCAGCATCATTTGTCTGATTCTCTGTAATAATGGTATGGGAATAATGATGCATTTTATTTTGTAAAGTGGTTTCTTGCGTTAAACAACACAACAACATTTTCAGTCACCTCCTTGTCTGAAGGATAAGTGGATAAACAGGTTAATGTCAAGCCCTGAATGTTTTTATCCAAAGTTTCATGGAATGTAGGCCTACATTGAACACCACACATTGGCTGCTACTGTAGACTGAATGACAGAACAGCTATGTCCCTGTTAAAATGTTATGGGATGCATTTTCTCCATTGTTTTGATGTTAGGCCACTCTGATAGGCCCACAATATGATCACATAGCCACAGTAGCCTACTTGGCCACTGTTAAAACTGTAACTTAAAGCGGGTACAGTCTCAGTGTTCACAGTAAAACTGTAACTTAAAGCGGGTAATGTCTCAGTGTTCACAGTAAAACTGTAACTTAAAGCGGGTACAGTCTCAGTGTTCACAGTAAAACTTTAACTTAAAGCGGGTACAGTCTCAGTGTTCATAGTAAAACTGTAACTTAAAGTGGGTACAGTCTCAGTGTTCATAGTAAAACTGTAACTTAAAGTGGGTACAGTCTCAGTGTTCACAGAAAAACTGTAACTTAAAGCGGGTACAGCATCAGTGTTCACAGTAAAACTGTAACTTAAAGCAGGTACAGTCTCAGTGTTCACAGTAAAACTGTAACTTAAAGCGGGTACAGTCTCAGTGTTCACAGTAAAACTGTAACTTAAAGCGGGTACAGTCTCAGTGTTCACAGTAAAACTGTAACTTAAAGCAGGTACAGTCTCAGTGTTCAAATCAAATCAAATTTTATTTGTCACATACACATGGTTAGCAGATGTTAATGCGAGTGTAGCGAAATGCTTGTGCTTCTAGTTCCGACCATGCAGTAGTATCTAACAAGTAATCTAACAAATTCACAACAACTACCTTATACACACAAGAGTAAAGGAATGAATACGAGTATGTACATATAAATATATGGATGAGCGATGGCTGACTACATAGGCAAGATGCAGTAGATGGTATGGAGTACAGTATATACACACATACATATATATATATATATATATACACATACATACATATATATATACATATATATACACACATACATACATATATATATACATATATATACACATATATATATATATACACATACACACACACATATATGAGATGAGTAATGTAGGATATGTAAACATTATATAAATGGCATTGTTTAAAGTGGCTAGTGATACATTATTTCATCCAATTATAATTATTAAAGTGGCTAGAGATTTGGGTCGATGACCGAACGGCATAGGCAAGATACAGTAGATGGTTTAGAGTACAGTGTATACATTTGATATGAGTATGTCGGATACGTAAACATTATATACAAAATTGTTTAAAGTGGCTAGTGATACATTTGTTACATCCAATTCCTATGTATAAAGTGGCTAGAGATTTAAGTCAGTATGTTGGCAGCAGCCACTCAATGTTAGTGATGGCTGTTTAACAGTCTGATGGCCTTGAGGTAGAAGCTGTTTTTCAGTCTCTCGGTCCCAGCTTTGATGCACCTGTACTGACCTCGCCTTCTGGATGATAGCAGGGTGAACAGGCAGTGGCTCGGGTGGTTGTTGTCCTTGATGATCTTTTTGGCCTTTCTGTGACATCGGGTGGTGTAGGTGTCCTGGAGGGCAGGTAGTTTAACCCCGGTGATGCGTTGTGCAGTCCTCACTACCCTCTGGAGAGCCTTACTGTAACAATGAGCCAGAGACGTTCGGATCCATGTGCAGTTTACTTTAATCAAGGAAGGTCAGACAGGCAAAACTCAGAGAACAGCGTAGGGGTGTCAGAGGGAATCCAGAGACAGAGTCGGTATCAGGCGTAGGTCGGGGCAGGCGGTAGACGGGTAATCAGGAATCAAAACACAGTCCGAGGTCAAAAACAGGGAATCAGTCACAGGATCAAAAAGAGTGCTCAGAAATGACTAGCGAGGGCAGTGCAAGACTTCGCTGAAGCATTGGTGCCTGGAGAGGGAATATATAGGGAGAGAAGTGGATGCAGCTGTGCAGCTAATTAGGCCTAGGTACGGGGCAGATGGGAAGTGTAGTTAATACTCTGGTGATGGTGTTCTTTGGTGGTCGGAGAGAGCCACAGAGGTGCGATCCATGACAGAGCCCCCTCCTGCGGCGGCTCCTGAAGCGAGGACCGGGACGACGCCTTGAGGTCTACCACGGGATCTGGGAGCAGGTCTTCCAGGGTAGTTCTGGTGAAACTCCGTGATGAGTCACGGGATCCAGGATGTCTTGGGATCTCTCCCAGGATCGCTCTTCAGGACCGTACCCCTCCCAGTCGATGAGATATTGCAACTCCCTACCTCGGCGTCTTGAGTCGAGTATCTTCTTTACTAGGTAGGCCTCCTCGCCGTTGATGATGATAGGAGGGGAGCTCGCTTCTGCAACCTCGTCCTGGTCCCTCTCTCCTCGCGGACCACCGGCCGGTTTGAGTAATGACACATGAAAGGTAGGAGAGATGCGGTAAGTGGATGGCAAGGCTAGACGGTATGACACCGGGGTTATTTGTCTGAGAATCTTAAACGGACCCACGTACCTAGGACTTAGCTTCTTGCTGGGAAGCCGAAGACGGAGGTCCCTGGATGACAGCCACACCCACTGTCCAGGAGCGTACTCGGGTCCCCCTCTCCGGTGACGGTCAGCCTGCTCTCTGACTCTTCGCACTGCTCGTTGGAGGTGTCACGTGAGCATTGTTCCAGGTCTCCTCACTTCTCTGCAACCATGCGTTGACAGCCGGAAGGTCAGTTGGCTCCCGGACCAGGGAACAGAGGGGTTGGTAACCTAGCACACATTGGAAAGGGGTAAGACCTGTAGAGGGTTTGAGCAAGGAGTTCTGGGCGTATTCGGCCCACATGAGGAAGCTTGGCTCCAGTCTTGCTGGTTCTGATGACAGTAGGTGCGCAGAAAGCGTGTGAGTTCCTGGTTAAGCCTCTCGACCTGTCCATTAGCCTGTGGATGATAACCGGAAGTTAAGCTGACATTGATGTTAAGCCGCCCGCATAACGCCTTCCAGACCCGAGAGGTGAATTGAGGTCCCGGTCCGAAACTATATCCTCAGGTAGCCCATAAAGTCGGAAAACCTGCTGTACCAAGGCCTCCGCTGTTTCTAACGCTGTCGGCAGTTTGGCCAAGGGGATGAACCTGCAGGCCTTGGAGAAAGCGGTCAACCACGGTCAGAATGGTCGTGAAGTTCTGGGAGAGGGTAGATCTGTGACAAAGTCAATGGCAATATGTGACCAGGGACGCTGTGGGATGGGTAGTGGTTGAAGTAGTCCTGCTGGTTTCTGATGAGAGGATTTGACAATGTTGCACGTGGCGCATTGATGTCTGAAGGTGATGACATCGGCCTGGAGCGTAGGCCACCAGAAGCGGTTGGTCACAAGGTGGGTAGTAGCCGTGATCCCAGGATGTCCCAGCGTTAGGAGTGTTGTGCACCCATTGTAACACTTCGTTTCCGGAGGCTGGGTGGCACGAAGGTGCGATCCGGAGGGCATTCAGGCGGTGAAGGTTCCTCCCTCTGAGCTGCGGAAATCTCAGTCATTATGTCCCATTGTACCGGGCGAGAACCAGTGTCGTGGGAATGATGGGATCTGGCGTGGATGGACTTGAGGGACTGTCAAACTGTCGGGACAGAGCGTCGGCCTTGCCATTCTTGAGCCTGGGCGTCACGTGACCCTGAAGTCGAATCTGGTGAAGAATAGCGACCACCTGGCCTGTCTGGGATTCAGTCGTTTGGCGGCCTTAATGTATTCCAGGTTACGGTGGTCAGTCAAAACCGTGAACGGCGACGAGCTCCCTCCAACCAATGCCGCCATTCCTCGAAGGCGACCTTCATGGCAAGGAGTTCCCTATCACCCACATCATAATTCCGTTCCGCAGAGGTGAGCTTTGGGACTGGTAAGCACGGGAATAGCTTGGCTGGGTTACCATGACGTTGTGACAGAACGGCCCGATTCCTGTATTGGAAGCGTCTACCTCCACAATGAACTCCGTTCGGGATCTGGCTGGTGCAAGATGGGGCCGTGGTGAATCTCTCCTTGAGTTGCTTGAATGCTGCCAGACTCTCAGATGTCCACTGTAACCGTTGCCCTCCACCCTGAAGAAGAGGCGTGAGTGGCGCTGCTGTGATGCTGAAGTTCCTGATAAACCGACGGTAGAAGTTGGCGAAGCCCAGGAAGCGCTGTAACTCCTTTACCTTGGTGGGTTGTGGCCAGTTGACCACTGCCTCTACCTTGCTGTTGTCCATGGTCACTTCCTTGGCGCTGATAATGTATCCCAAGAAGGAGATCCGTGTCTGATGGAACTCGCACTTCTGGATCTTGGCGTATAAGTGGTTATCAATCAGGCGTTGAAGTACAGCTCTAACATCCTGTACGTGGGTCTCGAGTGTCTCCGAATAGATCAGGATGTCGTCGATATAGACAATGAGCTTCTGGTTCAGCATGTCTCGGAAGATCTCGTTGACAAATGATTGGAACACTGAGGGACTGTTGGCGAGCCCGAACGGCATCACTAGATACTCATAGTGCCCGGTGGTGGTGGAGAATGCCGTTTTCCACTCGTCCCCATCCTTGATCCGAATCAGATTATACGCATTGCGCAGGTCCAACTTGGTGAAGAACCTGGCAGTGCGGAGCTGTTCGAGGCGGCTGGAACTAATGGCAATGGGTAGCGAAACTTTACGGTGATCTCGTTGAGGCTGCGATAGTCGATACAGGGGCGTAGTCCTCCGTCCTTCTTCTTCACGAAGAAGAATCCGGCTGAAGCAAGGAGAGATGGATGTACGGATGAAACCCTTGGAAAGTGCCTCCCCTATATAGCTCTTCATGGCGTCGGATTCGGGTTGTGAGAGAGGAAATATTCTTCCTCGTGTGGGAGAGGTTCCTGGAATGAGATCTATAGCGCAGTCACCGGGCCTGTGAGGTGGAAGCTGAGTAGCCCTACTCTCACTGAACGCCAGAGCAAGGTCATGGTACTCCACGGGAATCTTCTGTAGATCTGGGTTCTCGGACTGAGTAGGAGTGGGAGTGGTCCTAGTCAGGGGGTGCAGGCAGTTCTCCTGGCAGGTCTTGGACCACTGGACTATCTGTTTCTCAGTCCATGAAATGGTTGGGTTATGCTTCACCAGCCACGGCATACCTAGGATGATGGGGTGTTGTGGGGATTCAATGGTGAGCAGCTGGATCGTCTCGGTGTGCAGGGTGCTAGTACTGAGGGTGATTTCTTGTGAGATGTATTGGATCTTCGGTGCCCAAGGGACGTCCGTCTAACGCTTCCACCGCTAACCGGGATTGACATGGGAGGAGAGAAATATGATGAGCTTTGGCAAATGACTGATCAATGAAATTTCCCGCTGCTCCTGAATCTATCAAAGCAGTGGTATTTATACTTTCTTCACCAAAGTGCAGGGTTACGGCTAGTTCAAATGATCTAGAAGAATAGGAGTTGGCACTCACCCTAGCAGAGTCTTGGGATGTGGGTCTGTTTGGACATGTCGCCCTCATGTGGCCAGATCCTCCACAATACAGGCATAGGCGATGGCGTAATCTTCTCTCCCTCTCTTCGGGCGTGAGCAGTGTAGCCGATCTGCATCGGTTCAGCTTCGTGACTAGCGGAGGCAGCCGCAACAGCGATACAGCTGGGGCACACGCCGAGCTCGCATCAGATTATCGAGGCGAATTGTTAAGTCCATGAATTGGCTAAGTGATTTCCCATCCTCCCGACATGCTAGCTCCGCTTGTAGACCCGTGTTAAGTCCCCTGCGATAGAGTAACTTCAACGGAGCCTCCTCCCAACCAGTTTGTGCAGCCAGGGTGCGGAAGGAAAGGGTGTAATCGGCAGCGGTAGATTCCCCTGGTGAGAAAGTAACAGCTCGCCCGGCTCCTTTCCGTCGGCTGGATGCTCGAACACCTCTCTGAACTGGCGCCGAAAGCAGTCATATGAGGGGAATGACAGGTGTCCACCCTCCCATAGCGCAGTCGCCCAATCCAGTGCCCTACCGGTCAGCAACGAACACACGAAGGATACTCGGCTGTCGTCGGTGGGATATAGGGCAGGTTGTTGGTCGATAAACAGAGAGCACTGCAGGAGAAACCCTTTACATCTCGCCGCTGAACCATCATATTTCTCCGGCAGGGACAGACGCGGAGAGCCAGACGGAGTACTCACACTCTGAATCGGAGGAGCCATAGAACCAGCGGGAAGAGCTGAGGTAGCGATCGGAGTGGTGAGTGTCTGTACGGATCTCACTAGCTCCTCGGTCAGCGAAGTGAGTTTCTCCAGCTGTTGCTGGTGGGTGGCCAGCATAGAGGCTTGAGATGATACCTCGGACGTAAGCCGATACATGGCTGCTGGATCCTGTATAGGCGAAGTCTTCTGTAACAATGAGCCAGAGGCGTTCGGATCCATGTGCAGTTTACTTTAATCAAGGAAGGTCAGACAGGCAAAACTCAGAGAACAGCGTAGGGGTGTCAGAGGGAATCCAGAGACAGAGTCGGTATCAGGCGTGGAGTCGGGGCAGGCGGTAGACGGGTAATCAGGAATCAAAACACAGTCCGAGGTCAAAAACAGGGAATCAGTCACAGGATCAAAAGAGTGCTCAGAAATGACTAGCCGGGCAGTGCAAGACTTCTGAAGCATTGGTGCCTGGAGAGGGAATATATAGGGAGAGAAGTGGATGCAGCTGTGCAGCTAATTAGGCCTAGATGCGGGGCAGATGGGAAGTGTAGTTAATACTCTGGTGATGGTGTTCTTTGGTGGTCGGAGAGAGCCACAGAGGTGCGATCCATGACACTTACGGTTGTGGGCGGAGCAGTTGCCGTACCAGGCGGTGATACAGCCCGACAGGATGCTCTCGATTGTGCATCTGTAAAAGTTTGTGAGTGATTTTGGTGACAAGCCAAATTTCTTCAGCCTCCTGAGGTTGAAGAGGCGCTGTTGCGCCTTCTTCACCACGCTGTCTGTGTGGGTGGACCAATTCAGTTTGTCCGTGATGTGTACGCGAGGAACTTAAAACTTTCCACCTTCTCCACTACTGTCCCCTCGATGTGGATAGGGGGGTGCTCCCTCTCCTGTTTCCTGAAGTCCACGATCATCTCCTTTGTTTTGTTGACATTGAGTGAGAGGTTATTTTCCTGACACCACACTCCGAGGGCCCTCACCTCCTCTCTGTAGGCCGTCTCGTCGTTGTTGGTAATCAAGCCTACCACTGTAGTGTCGTCAGCAAACTTGATGATTGAGTTGGATGCGTGCTTGGCCACGCAGTCATGGAGTAAACAGGGAGTACAGGAGAGGGCTGAGAACGCACCCTTGTGGGGCCCCAGTGTTGAGGATCAGCGGGGTGGAGATGTTGTTTCCTACCCTCACCACCTGGGACCGGCCCGTCAGGAAGTCCAGGACCCAGTTGCACAGGGCTGGGTCGAGACCCAGGGTCTCGAGCTTAATGACGAGCTTGGAGGGAACTATGGTGTTAAATGCTGAGCTGTAGTCGATGAACAGCATTCTTACATAAGTATTCCTCTTGTCCAGATGGGTTAGGGCAGTATGCAGTGTGATTGCGATTAAGGCGTCTGTGGACCTATTGGGACGGTAAGCAAATTGGAGTGGGTCCAGGGTGTCTGGCAGGATGGAGGTGATATGATCCTTGACTAATCTCTCAAAGCACTTCATGATGACGGAAGTGAGTGCTATGGGGCGATAGTCATTTAGCTCAGTCACCTTAGCTTTCTTGGGAACAGGAACAATGGTGGCCCTCTTGAAGCATGTGGGAACAGCAGACTGGGATAGGGACTGATTGAATATGTCCGTAAACACACCAGCCAGCTGGTCTGCGCATGCTCTGAGGACACGGCGAGGGATGCCATCTGGGCCGGCAGCCTTGCGAGGGTTAACACATTTAAATGTTTTTCTCACATTGGCTGCGGTGAAGGTGAGCCCGCAGGTTTTGGTAGCGGGCCGTGTCGGTGGCACTGTATTGTCCTCAAAGCGAGCAAAGAAGTTGTTTAGTTTGTCTGGGAGCAGGACGTCATGGTCCGCGACGGGGCTGGTTTTCTTTTTGTAGTCCGTGATTGACTGTAGACCCTGCCACATTCCTCTTGTGTCTGAGCCATTGAATTGTGACTCTACTTTGTCTCTATATTGACGCTTAGCTTGTTTGATTGCCTTGCGGAGGGAGTAGCTGCACTGTTTGTATTCAGTCATGTTTCCGGTAGCCTTTACCTGGTTAAAAGCAGTGGTTCGCGCTTTCAGTTTTGGCGCGAATGCTGCCATCAATCCATGGTTTCTGGTTGGGGAAGGTTTTGATATTTGCTATGGGTACAACATCACCAATGCATTTGCTAATAAACTCGCTCACCGAATCAGCGTATACATCAATGTTGTTGTCAGATGCTATCCGGAACATATCCCAGTCCACGTGCTCAAGCAATCTTGAAGCATGGAATCAGATTGTTCGGACCAGCGTTGAACAGACCTGAGAACGGGCGTTTCCTGTTTTAGTTTCTGTTTGTAGGCTGGGAGCAACAAAATGGAGTCATGGTCAGACTTGCGAAAGGAGGTCGGAGAATAGCCTTGTATGCATCACGGAAGTTGGAATAACAGTGGTCCAGGGTTTTACCAGCCCGGGTGGCACATTCGATATGCTGGTAAAATTTCGGGAGCCTTGTTCTTAAATTAGCCTTATTAAAATCCCCAGCCACAATAAATGCAGCCTCAGGATATGTGGTTTCCAGTTTACATAGAGTCCGATGAATTTCTTTCAGTGCCGTCGATGTATCAGCTTGAGGGGATGTACACGGCTGTGATTATAATCGAGAGAATTCTCTTGGTAGATAATGCGGTCTGCATTTGATTGTAAGGAATTCTATGTCAGGTGAACAAAAGGACTTGAGTTCCTGTATGTTGTTATGATCACACCACGTCTCGTTAATCATAAGACACACCCCGCCCTTCTTCTTACCAGAGAGATGTTTGTTTCTGTCGTGCGCGATGCGTGGAGAAACCAGGTGGCTGTACCGACTCTGATAACGTGTCCTGAGTGAGCCATGTTTCCGTGAAGCAAAGAACGTTGCAGTCTCGGATGTCTCTCTGAAAGGCAACCCTTGATCTGATTTCGTCTACTTTGTTGTCAAGAGACTGTACATTGGCGATTAAAATACTCGGAGAGGTGCACGATCGCCCGTCGACGTAGCTTGACCAAAAGACCGCGCGTTTCCCTCTTCTCGGCGCCGCCGTTGTTTTGAGTAGCCACGTGCTATCCAGTCTATTGTTGTGTTTGGGTTAACGAAAGGAGAATCCTCTTTGGGAAAGTCGTATTCCTGGTCGTAATGTTGGTAAGTTGACGTTGCTCTTATATCCAATAGTTCCTCCCGGTTGTATGTAATAAAACTTAATATTTTCCGGGTAACAATGTAAGAAGTAAAACATAAAAAAACAAAATACTGCATGGTTTCCTGAGAACGTGAAGCGAGGCTGCCATCTCTGTCGGCGCCGGAAGTCGGAAGGTTCACAGTAAAACTGTAACTTAAAGCGGGTACAGTCTCAGTGTTCACAGTAAAACTGTAACTTAAAGCGGGTACAGTCTCAGTGTTCATAGTAAAACTGTAACTTAAAGCAGGTACAGTCTCAGTGTTCACAGTAAAACTGTAACTTAAAGCGGGTACAGTCTCAGTGTTCACAATAAAACTGTAACTTAAAGCAGGTACAGTCTCAGTGTTCACAGTAAAACTGTAACTTAAAGCAGGAACAGCCTCAGTGTTACATCACAGGACCCACTCTGAACGCCATTAATACCTGTAGTTACAGTAATGATGTTATTACTGACGCTAAGTACAGAACAAATGGAGAAATTGCCGTCTGATGCATTTCAATAAGGTGATGAATTTGATTACTGTTGACAGGCTTCCCCTTTACTTTTTCTTTCAGGAATCTTCTAGATAAAGACACATTCTCCAAATCTGACCCATGTGAGTCAACTTTCCATCTGCTTCCTCCCTCTCTACCTCCCTCCCTCTCTACCTCCCTCCCTCTCTACCTTCCTCCCTCTCTACCTCCCTCCCTCTCTACCTTCCTCCCTATGTCTGTTCGTCTGTCTCTCCTTCCGCCGTCCTTTCGTCTGACGTCTGTCCGTCCATCCATCTGTTTGGTCCCTCATCCATCGGTCCCTCATTCCCTCCCTCTCTCTTTTTGAGTGACAGTTGATTTAAGGAGTAGCTGTTAGCTTTTCCTTTAACCTCATTCTGCTTTTATATTGATCTGCTGTCTTGAATCTGCCAGCATCAATATCTATCTGCCTTTCTCTGATTGTATTTCTGCCCTCTCTGTCTCTCTCTCTCTCTCTCTCTCTCTCTCTCTCTCTCTCTCTCTCTCTCTCTCTCTCTCTCTCTCTCTCTCTCTCTCCCTCTCTCTCTCTCTCTCTCTCTCTCTCTCTCTCTCTCTCTCTCTCTCTCTCTCTCTCTCTCTGTCTCTCTCTCTCTCTCTCTCCCACCCTTTCCCCCTCTCTCTCTCCCTCTATTTCCTTCTCTCTCTCTCTCTCTCTCTCTCTCTCTCTCTCTCTCTCTCTCTCTCTCTCTCTCTCTCTCTCTCTCTCTCTCTCTCTCCCTCCCTCTCTCCCTTTCCCTCTCTCTCTCTCTCCCACCCTTTCCCTCTCTCTCTCTCTCTCCCCTCTATTTCCTTCTCTCTCTCTCTCTCTCTCTCTCTCTCTCTCTCTCTCTCTCTCTCTCTCTCTCTCTCTCTCTCTCTCTCCCTCCCTTTCTCTCTCTCGCAGTGTGTGTGCTCTATACCCAAGGAGTGGAGACCAAGCAGTGGAGAGAGGTGAGAGGAGAACACACAAACACACACAAACACACACACACACCCTATAGGCGTCTAAGTCCAATTACCCCCTTGCTGTGTGTATTGACTGTTTGAGGAAAATAGCTTATTTTAATGTTTTTTCCTTTCTTTTCAAATACCACTTAATTTAACCCACTGCTGACATTTACAAGTTGGAAGTTATGAACGCTGTGGAATAATTGTAGACACACTCCCACTTCTATTCATAACACATGCAGCCTCAGCCTGAGATTTAGAAAAAGACACAGTCATCTGTGTGCCTGTATGTGTTGTGTGTGTGTGTGTGTTGTGTATGTGGTGTGTCTGTGTGTGTGTGTATGTGGTGTGTGTGTATGTGTTACCCTTCCCTGTGTCAGTGTGTTACCCTTCCCTGTGTCAGTGTGTTACCCTTCCCTGTGTCAGTGTGTTACCCTTCCCTGTGTCAGTGTGGTACCATTCCCTGTGTCAGTGTGTTACCCTTCCCTGTGTCAGTGTGGTACCATTCCCTGTGTCAGTGTGTTTCCATTCCTTGTGTCAGTGTGTTTCTATTCCCTGTGTCAGTGTGTTTCTATTCCCTGTGTCAGTGTGTTACCCTTCCCTGTGTCAGTGTGTTACCCTTCCCTGTGTCAGTGTGTTACCATTCCCTGTGTCAGTGTGTTACCCTTCCCTGTGACAGTGTGGTACCATTCCCTGTGTCAGTGTGTTACCCTTCCCTGTGTCAGTGTGGTACCATTCCCTGTGTCAGTGTGTTTCCATTCCTTGTGTCAGTGTGTTTCTATTCCCTGTGTCAGTGTGTTTCTATTCCCTGTGTCAGTGTGTTACCCTTCCCTGTGTCAGTGTGTTACCATTCCCTGTGTCAGTGTGTTACCCTTCCCTGTGTCAGTGTGTTACCATTCCCTGTGTCAGTGTGTTACCCTTCCCTGTGTCAGTGTGTTACCCTTCCCTGTGTCAGTGTGTTACCCTTCCCTGTGTCAGTGTGGTACCATTCCCTGTGTCAGTGTGTTACCCTTCCCTGTGTCAGTGTGTTACCCTTCCCTGTGTCAGTGTGTTACCCTTCCCTGTGCCAGTGTGGTACCATTCCCTGTGACAGTGTGTTACCCTTCCCTGTGTCAGTGTGTTACCCTTCCCTGTGTCAGTGTGTTACCCTTCCCTGTGTCAGTGTGTTACCCTTCCCTGTGCCAGTGTGTTTCCATTCCCTGTGACAGTGTGTTACCATTCCCTGTCAGTGTGTTACCATTCCCTGTGCCAGTGTGTTTCCATTCCCTGTGACAGTGTGTTACCATTCCCTGTCAGTGTGTTACCATTCCCATATGCAATCAACGTTCCTTAATGGCCTGAGAACTATAGAGCATCATAGCAGAAAGGACTTAGTCTCAGTACAGTGATTCCATCACTATTATATCTGTTATTACAATGTGTCTCTGGAACAAAACTATCCAGACGGAATAGAGGGAGGGAGAGGGAGATAAATAGAGAAAGAAAGAGAAGGAGAGAGAAAGATGAAACCGAGATGAAACAACAGTGACAGAAGAAAAGTTATGACACACATCCAAATGCCAAAACTGTCAACACCCTCATTCATCTGCTGAACAGAATAACAACAATACAGCCATTACTGATGCACTGCCATGGAGTCCCTCTGCCTCCCCAGGCTGTCAGTTTGGGAGAACTATTGAGCATCATACTGTAGCAGAAAGGACTTAGTCTCAAAACACTGATCACTAGCTCTATTACCGAGATCAGTCTATTAAAACCCACAGAACTCTATCCTGTTATACTGTCACAACCCAGAACTCTACCCTGTTACGCTTTCACAACCCAGAACTCTACCCTGTTATACTGTCACAACCCAGAACTCTACCCTGTTATACTGTCACAACCCAGACCTCTACTCTGTTATACTGTCACAACCCAGAACTCTACCCTGTTATACTGTCACAACCCAGAACTCTACTCTGTTATACTGTCACAACCCAGAACTCTACCCTGTTATACTGTCACAACCCAGAACTCTACCCTGTTATACTGTCACAACCCAGAACTCTACCCTGTTATACTGTCACAACCCAGAACTCTACCCTGTTATACTGTCACAACCCAGAACTCTACCCTATTATACTGTCACAACCCAGAACTCTACCCTGTTATACTGTCACAACCCAGAACTCTACCCTGTTATACTGTCACAACCCAGAACTCTACCCTATTATACTGTCACAACCCAGAACTCTACCCTGTTATACTGTCACAACCCAGAACTCTACCCTGTTATACTGTCACAACCCAGAACTCTACCCTGTTATACTGTCACAACCCAGAACTCTACCCTGTTATACTGTCACAACCCAGAACTCTACCCTATTATACTGTCACAACCCAGAACTCTACCCTGTTATACTGTCACAACCCAGAACTCTACCCTGTTATACTGTCACAACCCAGAACTCTACCCTGTTATACTGTCACAACCCAGAACTCTACCCTGTTATACTGTCACAACCCAGAACTCTACCCTGTTATACTGTCACAACCCAGAACTCTACCCTGTTATACTGTCACAACCCAGAACTCTACCCTGTTATACTGTCACAACCCAGAACTCTACCCTGTTATACTGTCACAACCCAGAACTCTACCCTGTTATACTGTCACAACCCAGAACTCTACCCTATTATACTGTCACAACCCAGAACTCTACCCTGTTATACTGTCACAACCCAGAACTCTACCCTGTTATACTGTCACAACCCAGAACTCTACCCTGTTATACTGTCACAACCCAGAACTCTACCCTGTTATACTGTCACAACCCAGAACTCTACCCTGTTATACTGTCACAACCCAGAACTCTACCCTGTTATACTGTCACAACCCAGAACTCTACCCTGTTATACTGTCACAACCCAGAACTCTACCCTGTTATACTGTCACAACCCAGAACTCTACCCTGTTATACTGTCACAACCCAGAACTCCACCCGCCAACCCCTTTTTTACGCTGCTGCTACTCTCTGTTCATCATATATACATAGTCACTTTAACCATAACTACATGTACATATACTACCTCAATCAGCCCGACTAACCGGTGTCTGTATGTAGCCTCGCTACTTTTATAGCCTCTCGACTGTATATAACCTCGCTACTGTTACTTGTCACTGTCTTTTTTACTGTTGTTTATATATCTTTACTTACCTATTGTTCACCTAATACCTTGGTTCGAGCCTGTAGGTAAGCAGTTCCCTGTAAGGTTGTATTCGGCCCACGTGACAAATAAACGTTGATTTGATTTGTTTAGTATTTATGTAATCGGAGAAAGCACATGAAGCACATAAGGCTTCATAATTCATGAAGGTCATGTGAACCGACTGATGCTTCATAATTCATGAAGGTCATGTGAACCGACTGATGCTTCATAATTCATGAAGGTCATGTGAACCGACTGATACTTCTTAGTGCATAAAGGTCATGTGAACCGACTGATACTGTGTTAACCTCTGACATTATTGTCGGTGTTTATCTCAAAACCCTGTTCTTTCCCCATAGGAATTACTGAACAAACCACAAGTAACTCATTTTGAGGTTTTAGGACTACAAGCTGATTTTAGGACTACAAGCTGGTTTTAGAACTACGAGCTGGTTTTAGGATTACAAGATGTTCTTAAGACTACAAGTTGGTTTTAGGATTACAAGCTGGTTTTAAGACTACAAATTGGTTTTAGGATTACAAGCTGTTCTTAAGACTACAAGCTGGTCTTAAGACTACAATCTGGTTTTGGGGCTACAGGCTGGTTTTAAGACTACAAGCCGGATCTTAAGACTACAAGCTGGTTTTAAGACTATAATCTGGTTTTAGGACTACAAGCTGGTTTTAAGACTACAAGCTGGTTTTAAGACTACAAGCTGGTCTTAAGACTATAAGCTGGTTTTAGGACTACAAGCTGGTTTTAGGACTGCAAGCTGGTCTTAAGACTACAAGCTGGTCTTAAGACTACAAGCTGGTTTTAGGACTACAAGCTGTGTATGTGTGTGTTTCACACAATCTTGTCTAACTAACCTTGTGTTTAACCTTTTTTAACTAGGCAAGTCAGTTAAGAACAAATTCTTATTTACAATGACGGCCCTTAACCTTAATCCTAACCTTAACCCCAAAACCGAACCTTAACCCTAACCCTAAACCTAACCCTAGCTCCTAACCCTAAAACTAACCCTACCTCCTAACCATAACCCTAAACCTATTTCTAACCCTAATGTCACGACTTCCACCGACGGTGGCTCCTCTGCCTGTTCGTTCGGCGGTCGTCGTCACCGGCCTATTAGCTGCCACCGATCCTCCTTTTCTTTCTGTTGATTTTTCTTATTGTTTGCACCTGTTTTTGTGTTTGTAATTTCTAGGGCTATTTAAGCCTCCTTTCGTGCGGGCTTGTTTCTCTGTTTGTTTGGTGGACGTTCGGCTGACGTGTATGTTGGCATGTTCTCTTGTCCTGTTTGGGCCGCCTTTGTTTTGTGTGCGCCTGTTGTGTTTGGGGCGTTATATTTACGCGCCGCATTAAAAAATGAATATTTTTCCCTACACCCTGCTCTTTGCGCCTGACTCCACACCCACCACTCCTAGCTGTCGTGACACCTAAACCCCATAGAAATAAATGTTTTCCTTGTGGCACTTCCGCATCTGCGGTGAAAGGTGACAGAGCTAGATCGGTGTTTGTCAGACCATGAGACACCCAAAAATCAGTCTTCTCACAAAATCGTCTGTAGTATCCAAACAGTTTATGGAAAGATGAGACTCTCACGAACAGGATGGTCTTCTCCGTTTTGCTCTACGACCTCCACAAGTGTCAGGGGACTCATCTGAAGTTGGTTCTGCCAACTTCTGTCTGTATTGTCCGAACTGTTTGGATTACACACTAACGCAAAGGTGAGATTCTCACGAACATGTACATGTTGGTTGCCCACAGGCCTCACAAGACAATTCGTTTGGGTTACACACACTGTGCAAAGGTGAGATTCTCATGAACATGTACATGTTGGTTGCCCACAGGCCTCTCAAGACAATTCATTTGGGTTACACACACTGTGCAAAGGTGAGATTCTCATGAACATGTACATGTTGGTTGCCCACAGGTCTCACAAGACAATTCTGAAGGTCCCCCAGTACCAGTTGCTAAAAATTATAGAGGTATTTACTGTACAGTATGGAGACTGTTTAATGCCAAAAATTATGTGTTAAATATATGTGAAATAAAAACAATTACAAATCCTGATCTTTCTTATATCTCTCAGATATTGGAGAGAAACTTCAGAACAAACTTCCTTTTGATATTTTGGGGGGACTACAGTATATGTTGTTCCTTGTAGTGAATCTGTTATTCCAAATCAAACAGCTAAATGATCCTTGGTATGACCCCTCCCCCTATAATGAACTTATAATGTAGCGACTGCTACTGTCCTGCTGTAAACCACATTAGAGACCTTCTGATCACATGTCCCTCCAGGTTACCAACACTGTGCGTGTGTGTTTCACACTGTTATCAACACCTGATCAGCACCTCAGTATTGATCTTATTACCTTCAGCATCTACAGTGAGGGAAAAAAGTATTTGATCCCCTGCTGATTTTGTACGTTTGCCCACTGACAAAGAAATTATCAGTCTATAAGGTAGGTTTATTTGAACAGTGAGAAACAGAATAACAACAAAAACAACAAAAACATATGTGTTAAATTGATTTGCATTTTAATGAGGGAAATAAGTATTTGACCCCTCTGCAAAACATGACTTAGTACTTGTTGGCAAAACCCTTGTTGGCAATCACAGAGGTCAGACGTTTCTTGTAGTTGGCCACCAGGTTTGCACACATCTCAGGAGGGATTTTGTCCCACTCCTCTTTGCAGATCTTCTCCAAGTCATTAAGGTTTCGAGGCTGACGTTTGGCAACTCGAACCTTCAGCTTCCTCCACAGATTTTCTATGGGATTAAGGTCTGGAGACTGGCTAGGCCACTCCAGGACCTTAATGTGCTTCTTCTTGAGCCACTCCTTTGTTGCCTTGGCCGTGTGTTTTGTGTCATTGTCATGCTGGAATACCCATCCACAACCCATTTTCAATGCCCTGGCTGAGGTTCTCACCCAAGATTTGACGGTACATGGCCCCGTCCATCGTCCCTTTGATGCGGTGAAGTTGTCCTGTCCCCTTAGAAGAAAAGCACCTCATCTGACAACAACACTTTCACCCAGTTGTCCTCTGAATCATTCAGATGTTCATTGGCAAACTTCAGATGGGCATGTATATGTGCTTTCTTGAGCAGGGGGACCTTGCGGGCGCTGCAAGATTTCAGCCCTTCACGGCGTAGTGTGTTACCAATTGTTTTCTTTGTGACTATGGTCCCAGCTGCCTTGAGATCATTGACAAGATCCTCCCGTGTAGTTCTGGGATGATTCCTCACCGTTCTGATGATCATTGCAACTCCACGAGGTGAGATCTTGCATGGAGCCCCAGGCCGAGGAAGATTGACAGTTCTTTTGTGTTTCTTCCATTTGCGAATAATCTCACCAACTGTTGTCACCTTCTCACCAAGCTGCTTGGCGATGGTCTTGTAGCCAATTCCAGCCTTGTGTAGTTCTACAATCTTGTCCCTGACATCCTTGGAGAGCTCTTTGGTCTTGGCCATGGTGGAGATTTTGGAATCTGATTTATTGATTGCTTCTGTGGACAGGTGTCTTTTATACAGGTAACAAACTGAGATTAGGAGCACTCCCCTTTAAGAGTGTGCTCCTAATCTCAGCTCGTTACCTGTATAAAAGACACCTGGGAGCCAGAAATATTTCTGATTGAGAGGGGGTCAAATACTTATTTCCCTCATTAAAATGCAAATCAATTTATAACATTTTTCACATGCGTTTTTCAGGATTTTTTTGTTGTTATTCTGTCTTTCACTGTTCAAATAAACCTACCATTAAAATTATAGACTGATCATTTCTTTGTCAGTGGGCAAACATACAAAATCAGCAGGGGATCAAATACTTTTTTCCCTCACTGTATGTTACTCGTCTTCCGTCGCCTCAACCGGTGTTCTGTGTTTCTACCCACCTTTTTATCCCTTCAAAAAAGGTTTTACAGGTGTTCCCTTATGCCGTATGCATCAAAGGCCTCAGAGTGCTGATTTAGGATCAGTTCTGACTTTTAGATCACAATAGATCCGATTACATGGTCAGCACTCCTCCTCTGAGATGCTTGAATCATAGGGCCCCAATTCTTTTTGTATTGATTGAACATGCCACCAGGAGTAATTAAAAAGGAATCACACAGAATCACGTCGAATCTCAAATGGCAGAATCAATCACAGTTGTTCAATAGGAATAGCAATGAAGAGAGAAATGCCGATGAGGAGGCATTGTTCACGTTACACAGCCATTCTGTAATTAGTTTGTCAAGAGATAATGGAGCTTCATTATATAAAATCAACAGCTATGGATGTTGTAAAAAAATATATGTACTTTCTTTCTAAAATGAAAAACAATCATCATCATCTGAATAGTTGAAATAACTTTTATTTTATTGGAATTCAGTTGTCATGGTTCTTAAAGTTCTTCTCTTTCTTCCTTCCCTGAACGGGGACTAAAATGTACCCGGCACGGACTCTTGGGGTGCCCCAAAATAGTACAATTGAGCCCCTCTCTATTACCTATTTGTCCTCCAACTTCTGAGAATGGAATGAGCAGTCTTGAATCACAGAAGGGGTTCTCGAGACATTTCATCTTGGTTATTCTTTATCCT
The DNA here is from genome assembly GCA_030435695.1 of Brachymystax lenok tsinlingensis. Taxonomy (NCBI): domain Eukaryota; kingdom Metazoa; phylum Chordata; class Actinopteri; order Salmoniformes; family Salmonidae; genus Brachymystax; species Brachymystax lenok. The sequence continues at coordinate 10,328,692 of CM059797.1, read as the reverse complement.
CTGTACATTTTACCCGGTGTTGGGAGATTCATGTTTTATTGATGCATTATCAGTGAAGATCGGTTTCCCTTCCTCTCTATTTCTGACTTTCTGTCTCGCTCCTTCTCCTTTCTCCTCTCACTCCTTCCCTTCTGCCCTGTCTCTCGCATTCCATCTCTATCATTCCATCTCTCTCCCCAGCTCTCTCTCTCTCTCTTCATCTCTCTCCCCAGCTCTCTCTCTCTCCATCTCTCTCCCCAGCTCTCTCTCTCTCTCTTCATCTCTCTCCCCAGCTCTCTCTCTCTCTTCATCTCTCTCCCCAGCTCTCTCTCTCTCTCTTCATCTCTCTCCCCAGCTCTCTCTCTCTCTCCATCTCTCTCTCATCTCTCTCTCTGTCTCTCCTTCCCTTCTCCCCCATCTCTCTCTCCATCTCTCACTTGTTCCTCCTCCTCCTTCTCCCTCTCTGTTTCTCAATCTGAATAATTAATTGATCAACAGAAATAGCTGTGAACAAACTGCAGCCCACCCTTTGGCACCAGCCTTTGGAGTCTACAGCGTTCAACTATTGGGTCTCCACAGCATACCACCACCATTCTGCTTCCTCTCTATGCTGTTTCACTAAACAACCGCTTACAAAACATTTATAGGTTGTGTTCCAAATTACACCCTATTCCCTATGTAGTGCGTTACATTTTAACAATACACCATAGCAGACGTTGGCCCATTTTTCAGAACCATGGAACTGCCTCCCTGTGCTGTGTCCCTGTGCTGTTTCGCCGTACACTGCAGACGTTGGCCCATTTTACAGAACCATGCATCTGCCTCCTAATTTGAAGCGGTGTCCACATACTTTTGTATATACAGTATAGAGTATATATTTTTTATAATATATACTAAACTGTTTTTAAATAATAAACTGTTTTGAAATCTGCATGAACACAATAAAATAACAATAATGAGGCTATATACAGGGGGTATGGGTACCAAGTCAATGTGCGGGGGTACAGGTTAGTCGAGGTAGTTTGTACATGTAGATAATAACCAGCGAGTAGCAGCAGTCTAAAAACAGGGAGGGGGGGTGTACTGGGCCGAACTCACTACCCTCTGTAGCGCCTTATGGTCAGATGCTGAGCAGTTGCCATACCAGGTGGTGATGCAACCGGTCAGGATGTTCTTGATAGTGCCGCTGTAGATCATTTTGAGGATCTGGGGACCAATGCCAAATCTTTTCAGTCTCCTGAGGGGGAAAAGGCATTGTCGTGCACAACTTTCTCTGACCTTCTCCCTTTAGGCTGTCTCATCGTTGTCGGTGATCAGGCCTACCACTTTTGTGTCATCAGCAAACTTAATTATGATATTGGAGTCGTGCTTGCCCATGCAGTCGTGGATGAACAGGGAGTACAGGAGGGGACTAAGAACGCACCCCTGAGGGGCCCCCGTGTTGAGGATCATCGTGGCAGATGTGTTGTTGCCTACTCTTACCACCTGGGGGAGGCCCGTCCGGAAGTCCAGGATCCAGTTGCAGAGGGAGGTGTTTAGTCCCAGGGTCCTTAGCTTAGCACTATTAGAGCAACTGGCACAGTGGTGAACTTGCCTGGTATTTGGCTGTGTATTTTGGCACAGTGGTGAACTTGCCTGGTATTTGGCTGTGTATTTTGGCACAGTGGTGAACTTGCCTGGTATTTGGCTGTGTATTTTGGCACAGTGGTGAACTTGCCTGGTATTTGGCTGTGTATTTTGGCACCAGAGGTGTAACAGTGAGAATCAACCAGAGGTGTAACAGTGAGAATCAACCAGAGGTGTAACAGTGAGAATCAACCAGAGGTGTAACAGTGAGAATCAACCAGAGGTGTAACAGTGAGAATCAACCAGAGGTGTAACAGTGAGAATCAACCAGAGGTGTAACAGTGAGAATCAACCAGAGGTGTAACAGTGAGAATCAACCAGAGGTGTAACAGTGAGAATCAACCAGAGGTGTAACAGTGAGATTCAACCAGAGGTGTAACAGTGAGATTCAACCAGAGGTGTAACAGTGAGATTCAACCAGAGGTGTAACAGTGATAATCCCAGTCATTACGAAGGTGTCATCACCTCCAGTCTCCTTCTCTTTCTTACATGTTTACCTTAATCCCACTCTTCATCCCCCTCTTCATCCCCCTTTTTTCCCATTCCTAAAGTCTCCTACTGTCTCCACTCTCTTGCCAACTCTTTCACACCTTCCTCTCACTTCCTCCCTCTCTCTCTCCATTTTGCCCTACATCTCTCTACCCCTCTCTCCTCCCCTTTCTTCCCTCCCTCCCTTCCTCCCTCTCCCCCTTTCTCTCTCTCTCTGTAGGGTAAGATGAGGTGACTAGTGGGCGTTCTCTGCCTCAGTAATTAGAATGAGAGAGCAGAGGCAGATTAAGGAGACACACACACGCACACGCACGCACGCACACACACACACACACACACACACACACACACACACACACACACACACACACACACACACACACACACACACACACACACACACACACACACACACACACACACACACACACACACACACACCCACACACACACACCCACACACACACACACACACGTAGAGGGTAGACAAAGCTGGATCAAGGAAACACATGATTTCCTCTAGGCATCAGGAGAGTGTTTTACGGTGGTATCACACGGTGATACAGTCTCCTAATCATCCCTCTGTTGTCTCTCCCTCACTCACTGACAGGTGTGTGTCTCAGAGAGGGAATAATAATGAAGAGAGGATCTATAGATTTGTGTTGTTGGAGGATGTATAATTGCTGAATGATTGCATAATAACATAATAACTAACTATTTTCTTCCATTTTCTTCCCTTACTTACTTTCTCTCTCTCTCTCTCTCTCTCTCTCTCTCTCTCTCTCTCTCTCTCTCTCTCTCTCTCTCTCTCTCTCTCTCTCTCTCTCTCTCTCTCTCTCTCTCTCTCTCTCTCTCTCTCTCTCTCTCTCTCTGTCTCTGTCTCTCTCTCTCTCTCTCTCTGTCTCTCTCTCTCTCTCTCTCTCTCTCTCTCTCTCTCTCTCTCTAGTTTGGTAGAACAGAGGTCATTGACAACACTCTAAACCCAGACTTTGTCAGGAAGTACATCCTGGACTATTTCTTTGAGGAGAAGCAGAATCTACGCTTTGACTTGTGAGTGATTATTTCCTTTAAACAGCATTCCTGTTGAGTCCCCACACAGACAACCCTCTGTTCCCTTGCTTCTCTCTCTGTCTATGTATGTCTCTGTATGTCTCTTTCTGTCTCTGTCTCTGTCTGTCTCTATATGTCTCTATATGTCTCTGTCTGTCTGTCTGTCCGTCTGTCTCTCTGTGTCTGTGTCTGTGTCTGTGTCTGTGTCTGTGTCTGTCTGTCTGTATGTCTCTGTCTGTCTCTGTCTGTCTCTGACTGTATGTCTCTGTATGTCTCTGTATGTCTCTGTCTCTGTATGTCTCTGTATGTCTCTGACTGTATGTCTCTGTCTGTCTCTGTCTGTCTCTGTCTGTCTCTGTATGTCTCTGACTCTGTATGTCTCTGTATGTCTCTGACTCTGTATGTCTCTGTATGTCTCTGACTCTGTCTGTCTCTGTATGTCTCTGACTCTGTATGTCTCTGTATGTCTCTGTCTGTCTCTGTATGTCTCTGTATGTCTCTGTCTGTCTCTGTCTGTCTCTGTATGTCTCTGTCTGTCTCTGTCTGTCTCTGTATGTCTCTGTATGTCTCTGTATGTCTCTGTATGTCTCTGACTCTGTATGTCTCTGTATGTCTCTGTATGTCTCTGTCTGTCTCTGTCTGTCTCTGTATGTCTCTGTATGTCTCTGTCTGTCTCTGTATGTCTCTGACGCTGTATGTCTCTGTATGTCTCTGTCTGTCTCTGTCTGTCTCTGTCTGTCTCTGTATGTCTCTGTCTGTCTCTGTATGTCTCTGTCTGTCTCTGTCTGTCTCTGTCTGTCTCTGTATGTCTCTGACTCTGTATGTCTCTGTATGTCTCTGACTCTGTATGTCTCTGTCTGTCTCTGTATGTCTCTGTCTGTCTCTGTATGTCTCTGTATGTCTCTGTCTGTCTCTGTCTGTCTCTGTATGTCTCTGTATGTCTCTGTCTGTCTCTGTCTGTCTCTGTCTGTCTCTGTATGTCTCTGTCTGTCTCTGTATGTCTCTGTCTGTCTCTGTATGTCTCTGTCTGTCTCTGTCTGTCTCTGTATGTCTCTGACTCTGTATGTCTCTGTATGTCTCTGACTCTGTATGTCTCTGTCTGTCTCTGTCTGTCTCTGTATGTCTCTGTATGTCTCTGTATGTCTCTGTCTGTCTCTGTCTGTCTCTGTATGTCTCTGACTCTGTATGTCTCTGTATGTCTCTGTCTGTCTCTGTATGTCTCTGTCTGTCTCTGTATGTCTCTGTCTGTCTCTGTATGTCTCTGTCTCTGTATGTCTCTGTCTCTGTATGTCTCTGACTCTGTATGTCTCTGTCTGTCTCTGTCTGTCTCTGTATGTCTCTGTCTGTCTCTGTCTGTCTCTGTATGTCTCTGTATGTCTCTGACTCTGTATGTCTCTGTATGTCTCTGACTCTGTATGTCTCTGTATGTCTCTGACTCTGTCTGTCTCTGTCTGTCTCTGTCTGTCTCTGTCTGTCTCTGTATGTCTCTGTCTGTCTCTGTATGTCTCTGTATGTCTCTGACTCTGTATGTCTCTGTCTGTCTCTGTATGTCTCTGACTGTATCTCTCTGTCTCTGTATGTCTCTGTATGTCTCTGTCTGTCTCTGTCTGTCTCTGTATGTCTCTGACTCTGTATGTCTCTGTATGTCTCTGTCTGTCTCTGTCTGTCTCTGTATGTCTCTGACTCTGTATGTCTCTGTATGTCTCTGTATGTCTCTGTCTGTCTCTGTATGTCTCTGTCTGTCTCTGTATGTCTCTGTCTCTCTCCGTCTCTATCTTTGTCTGTTTCTGTCTGTCACTGTTTGTCTATCTGTCTGTGTCTGTCTCCCTCTCTGTGTTGTCATGAAAAGTAACCATCAGAATGGATGACACAGAGCAGTCTTCTTCTCTCTCACATAATGTATCCAGGGTGATTCTGTATCCATGTTTATTCTGTATCCAGGGTGATTCTGTGCATAAACAGGGCCAGCGACTTTATAAATATATTTATAAATATCATTTGTAGTCATAGAGATTGGTGTAACAACTTAAAGCTACATGCGTATAGCATGCTAATGACTGCTGCTCTTTCTCTTTCTCTCCCTCTCCCTCTCTCCCTCTCCCTCTCTCTCTCTCTCTCTCTCTCTCTCTCTCTCTCTCTCTCTCTCTCTCTCTCTCTCTCTCTCTCTCTCTCTCTCTCTCTCTCTCTCTGTCTCTCTCTCTCTCTCTCTCTCTCTCTCTCTCTCTCTCTCTCTCTCTCTCTCTCTCTCTCTCTCTCTGTCTCTCTCTCTCTCTCTCTCTCTCTCTCTCTCTCTCTCTCTCTCTCTCTTCACCCCTCTCTCTCCATCTGTCTCTCTGATGAGACTGGCTAGCTCTAGGGTTAATTGCTGGTCTTTGATAGCTCTTTCTCACACATGTACACGCCCACACTTTCATCTTAATTAAAATAGAGATATAGAACATTTGGTTCCATTACAAAAAGACCCAGTGGATCCATTCCAATAAAACAAGTTGACCCTTCCAAGCCCTCCTGTTTCATCTTCGTAGGGCTCATCAGTGCATTTCCTTCTCCTTGATGTGTCTACATTCATATGCAGATGATCAGCCTCATAACAACTAGCCTCCGTTAGGGGTCTTCTATCTTACCACTATTACGGAGATCAAATGGAAGACCATCCCCTTAGCATTTACTCATGGACTGATACATCTGAAAGGACCTTCATATACCACAGGCCTAGTAAAAACTCTCTCTCTCTCTCTCTCTCTCTCTCTCTCTCTCTCTCTCTCTCTCTCTCTCTCTCTCTCTCTCTCTATTGCTGCTATGATTGCACACATGGTATTGCACCCAGTAGATAGTCTCTTTACCTATACCTACATGTACATACTACCTCATTCATTCTGACTACCCGGTGTCTGTATGTAGCCTCGCTACTTTTATAGCCTCGCCACTGTATATAGCCTCACTACTGTTATTTTTCACTGTCTTTTTACTGGTGTTTTTATTTCTTTACTTATCTATTGTTCACCTAATACAGTGGGGCAAAAAAGTATTTAGTCAGCCACCAATTGTGCAAGTTCTCTCACTTAAAAAGATGAGAGAGGCGTGTAATTTTCATCATAGGTACACTTCAACTATGACAGACAAAATGAGGAAAGAAAATCCAGAAAATCACATTGTAGGATTTTTTATGAATTTATTTGCAAATTATGGTGGAAAATAAGTATTTGGTCACATACAAACAAGCAAGATTTCTGGCTCTCACAGACCTGTAACTTCTTCTTTAAGAGGCTCCTCTGTCCTCCACTCGTTACCTGTATTAATGGCACCTGTTTGAACTTGTTATCAGTATAAAAGACACCTGTCCACAACCTCAAACAGTCACACTCCAAACTCCACTATGGCCAAGACCAAAGAGCTGTCAAAGGACACCAGAAACAAAATTGTAGACCTGCACCAGGTTGGGAAGACTGAATCTGCAATAGGTAAGCAGCTTGGTTTGAAGAAATCAACTGTGGGAGCAATTATTAGGAAATGGAAGACATACAAGACCACTGATAATCTTCCTCGATCTGGGGCTCCACGCAAGATCTCACCCCGTGGGGTCAAAATGATCACAAGAACGGTGAGCAAAAATCCCAGAACCACACGGGGACCTAGTGAATGACCTGCAGAGAGCTGGGACCAAAGTAACAAAGCCTACCATCAGTAACACACTACGCCGCCAGGGACTCAAATCCTGCAGTGCCAGACGTGTCCCCCTGCTTAAGCCAGTACATGTTCAGGCCCGTCTGAAGTTTGCTAGAGAGCATTTGGATGATCCAGATGAGGATTGGGAGAATGTCATATGGTCAGATGAAACCACATTTTTTGGTAAAAACTCAACTCGTCGTGTTTGGAGGACAAAGAATGCTGAGTTGCATCCAAAGAACACCATACCTACTGTGAAGCATGGGGGTGGAAACATCATGCTTTGGGGCTGTTTTTCTGCAAAGGGACCAGGACGACTGATCCGTGTAAAGGAAAGAATGAATGGGGCCATGTATCGTGAGATTTTGAGTGAAAACCTCCTTCCATCAGCAAGGGCATTGAAGATGAAACGTGGCTGGGTCTTTCAGCATGACAATGATCCCAAACACACCGCCCGGGCAACGAAGGAGTGGCTTCGTAAGAAGCATTTCAAGGTCCTGGAGTGGCCTAGCCAGTCTCCAGATCTCAACCCCATAGAAAATCTTTGGAGGGAGTTGAAAGTCCGTGTTGCCCAGCGACAGCCCCAAAACATCACTGCTCTAGAGGAGATCTGCATGGAGGAATGGGCCAAAATACCAGCAACAGTGTGTGAAAACCTTGTGAAGACTTACAGAAAACGTTTGACCTCTGTCATTGCCAACAAAGGGTATATAACAAAGTATTGAGATAAACTTTTGTTATTGACCAAATACTTATTTTCCACCATAATTTGCAAATAAATAAATTAAAAATCCTACAATGTGATTTTCTGGATTTTTTTTCTCATTTCGTCTGTCATAGTTGAAGTGTACCTATGATGAAAATTACAGGCCTCTCTGATCTTTTTAAGTGAGAGAACTTGCACAATTGGTGGCTGACTAAATACTTTTTTGCCCCACTGTACATGTTTTGCACTGTTGGTTAGAGCCTGTAAGTAAGCATTTCACTGTAAGGTGAACTCAAGCTGTTGTATTCGGCACATGTGACAAATAAACTTTGATTTGATTTGACTTGGGGGTAAAAACTGTTGAGAATCCTTTTTGTCCTAGACTTGGCACTCCGGTATGCTGTCACCTCCAGGTAGGTGTTTGTCCCCCCTGTGTGCTGAGGATGTCAGGTTCTTGTCCAGTTCTGGCATTTAGGTCGCCACAGTCTAGTGCATGTCCCTGGGCCTGGGAATGATTGATTTCCCCCTCCAGGATGGCAAAGCTTTCATTGTTAAAGTATGTGGATTCTAGTGGAGGGATATACAGTAGGTAGCACAGTAGGACATTTTTCTTTGTTAAGATAATTTCCTTTTGAATGAATAGCCAAATGTGAAATGTTCATGTTTTGATTAATTTAGTACAGTACGTTAGGTCTGCTCTATATCAAGTTAGCATACCCTCTTAGTCTCTTCCCTGTTTCACACCTGGTAATTTGGTGGATGGGACTACCAGCTCTCTACAACCTAGAGGGCAAGCAGTGGGTCCATCTCCTCTATACCAGGTTTCTTGTAGGATGACAATATCTGTATTTCTGATTTCTTCGGTGAAGTCCAGGTTCCTGCTCTTTAGGCCAAAGGCAGATGACCTCAGGCCTTGGATATTCCAGGATGAGATTGTGAAGGCTTTGTCTTCCATGAAGTGTCCAATGTTAGTCATGTGGTTTGGCCTCAGACCAGTAAGTGTGAGCAGAGCCTGCTGAGCATCTGCTACATGCCATTGTCTCTCTCTCTGTCAATTCAATTCAAAGGGCTTTATTGCCATGGGAAACATGTCAACATTGCCAAAGCAAGTGAAGTAGATAATATACAAAAGTGAAATAAAAAATAAAAATGAATAGTAAACATCACACTCACAGAAGTTCCAAAAGAATAAAGACATTTCAAATGTCATATTGTGTATATACAGTGATGTAACGATGTGCAAATGGTTAAAGAACAAAAGGGAAAATAAATAAATGTAAACATGGGTTATGTTTACAACGGTGTTTGTTCTGGTTGCCCTTTTGTACTGACCTCGCCTTCTGGATGATAGCGGGGTGAACAGGCAGTGGCCTTCCTGTGACATCGTGTGGTGTAGGTGTCCTGAAGGGCAGGTAGTTTACCCCCGGTGATAAGTTGTGCAGACCTCACTACCCTCTGGAGAGCCATATAGTTTTGAGCGGAGCAGTTGCCGTACCAGGTGGTGATACAGCCCGACAGGATGCTCTCGATTGTGCATCTGTAAAAGTTTGTGAGTGTTTTTGGTGACAAGCCAAATTTCTTCAGCCTCCTGAGGTTGAAGAGGCGCTGTTGCGCCTTCTTCACCACGCTGTCTGTGTGGGTGGACCATTTCAGTTTGTCAGTGATGTGTACACCGAACTTAAAGCTTTCCACCTTCTCCACTACTGTCCCGTCGATGTGGATAGGGGGGTGCTCCCTCTGCTGTTTCCTGAAGTCCACGATCATCTCCTTTGTTTTGTTGACGTTGAGTGAGAGGTTATTTTCCTGACACCACACTCCGAGGGGCCCTCACTTCCTCCCTGTAGGCCGTCTCGTCGTTGTTGGTAATCAAGCCTACCTCTGTTGTGTCGCCTGCAAACTTGATGATTGAGTTGGAGGCGTGCATGGCCACGCAGTCATGGGTGAACAGGGAGTACCGGAGAGGGCTGAGAACGCACCCTTTGTTTCCTACCTTCACCACCTGGGGGAGGCCCGTCAGGAAGTCCAGGACCCAGTTGCACAGGGCTGGGTCGAGACCTAGGGTCTCGAGCTTAATGACGAGTTTGGAGGGTACTATGGTGTTAAATGCTGAGCTGTAGTCGATGAACAGCATTCTTACATAGGTATTCCTCTTGTCCAGATGGGTTAGGGCAGTGTGCGGCGTGATTGCGATTGCGTCGTCTGTGGACCTATTGGGGCGGTATGCAAATTGGAGTGGGTCTAGGGTGTCAGGTAGGGTGGAGGTGATATGATCCTTGACTAGTCTCTCAAAGCACTTCATGATTCCAATGTGTCAAGTAATTATCTTTTTGTTTTCTCATGATTTGGTTGGGTCTAATTGTGTTGCTGTCCTGGGGCTCTGTGGGGTCTGTTTGTGTTTGTGAACAGCTTGGACCAGCTTGCTAAGGGGACTCTTCTCCAGGTTTATCTCTCTGTAGGTGATGGCTTTGTTATGGAAGGTTTGGCAATTGCTTCCTTTTAGGTGGTTGTAGAATTTTACAGCTCTTTTCTGGATTCTCTCTCTGTCTCTCTCTGTCTCTCTCTGTCTCTCTCTCTCTCTTTCTCTCTCTGTCTCTTGCTGGCATGCACCCACGCACACACACGTAACCTGTGTTATCTGTCTGTTTCTCCTCCAGGTATGATGTGGACTCTAAAAGCCCAGACCTCTCCAAACACGTGAGTGGACACGCCTTCTCAAACCCAAAGCCAATGATAAACAGGGATTGGCCAGTACTCCTAATAATAACAGAACAGGGATTGGCCAATACTTCGAACAATTATCAACATAATTGGCTGAATCCACTGGTTTTCAAAGTTATTATTGACCAATACAAGTTAACGGAATTTTCTGAACAGAGTCATCAGAGATAAAACCATAGAACTCATCATAAACAGTTGATGCAATGTTCAGAGAGATTAAACATGTATTTCTGCGCTCTAATTGGCCAAACTCTCCTTATTTATGTCTTTGGTCTGATCGTGACGTTGCATAGTTTGATTAGTTATGCCTGTTGAATGTTGCATGGCTTTATTAGTTGTGCCTGTTGAATGTTGCATGGCTTTATTAATTGTGCCTGTTGAATGTTGCATGGTTTGATTAGTTGTGCCTGTTGAATGTTGCATGGTTTGATTAGTTGTGCCTTCTAAAATGGAGCCGACAGTTGAATTGAACTGGCAATTGAACTGATTCCAGAGGCCGACCCAAAACAACGAAGGTGGAGGAGAGGTACTTGGAGTGGTCTTCTAGTCCGACTTAATAGGCGCGCACACTACCCACCGCTTCCGAGTATATTACTCGCTTATGTTCAGTCTCTGGATAAAAAAGTTGACCAGCTCAGGCCGAGGGTTTCTTTCCAGAGAGACATCAGGGATTGTAACATACTCTGTTTCACGGAAACATGTCTCTCTCGGGATATACTGTCTGAGTCCATATAGCCAGTTGGGTTCTCAGTTCATCGCACAGACAGGAATAAATACTGTGGGGCAAAAAAGTATTTAGTCAGCCACCAATTGTGCAAGTTCTCCAACTTAAAAAGATGAGAGAGGCCTGTAATTTTCATCATAGGTACACTTAAACTATGACAGACGAAATGAGAAAAAAAATCCAGAAAATCACATTGTAGGATTTTTAATTTATTTATTTGCAAATTATGGTGGAAAATAAGTATTTGGTCAATAACAAAAGTTTATCTCAATACTTTGTTATATACCCTTTGTTGGCAATGACAGAGGTCAAACGTTTTCTGTAAGTCTTCACAAGGTTTTCTACACACTGTTGCTGGTATTTTGGCCCATTCCTCCATGCAGATCTCCTCTAGAGCAGTGATGTTTTGGGGCGGTAGCTGGGCAACACGGACTTTCAACTCCCTCCAAAGATTTTCTATGGGGTTGAGATCTGGAGACTGGCTAGGCCACTCCAGGACCTTGAAATGCTTCTTACGAAGCCACTCCTTCGTTGCCGGGCGGTGTGTTTGGGATCATTGTCATGCTGAAAGACCCAGCCACGTTTCATCTTCAATGCCCTTGCTGATGGAAGGAGGTTTTCACTCAAAATCTCACGATACATGGCCCCATTCATTCTTTCCTTTACACGGATCAGTCGTCCTGGTCCCTTTGCAGAAAAACAGCCCCAAAGCATGATGTTTCCACCCCCATGCTGCACAGTAGGTATGGTGTTCTTTGGATGCAACTCAGCATTCTTTGTCCTCCAAACACGATTTAGTTGAGTTTTTACCAAAAAGTTCTATTTTGGTTTCATCTGACCATATGACATTCTCCCAATCCTTATCTGGATCATCCAAATGCTCTCTAGCAAACTTCAGACGGGCCTGAACATGTACTGGCTTAAGCAGGGGGACACGTCTGGCACTGCAGGATTTGAGTCCCTGGCGACGTAGTGTGTTACTGATGGTAGGCTTTGTTACTTTGGTCCCAGCTCTCTGCAGGTCATTCACTAGGTCCCCCGTGTGGTTCTGGGATTTTTCTCACCGTTCTTGTGATCATTTTGACCCCACGGGTGAGATCTTGCGTGGAGCCCCAGATCGAGGAAGATTATCAGTGGTCTTGTATGTCTTCCATTTCCTAATAATTGCTCCCACAGTTGAATTCTTCAAACCAAGCTGCTTACCTATTGCAGATTCAGTCTTCCCAACCTGGTGCAGGTCTACAATTTTGTTTCTGGTGTCCTTTGACAGCTCTTTGGTCTTGGCCATAGTGGAGTTTGGAGTGTGACTGTTTGAGGTTGTGGACAGGTGTCTTTTATACTGATAACAAGTTCAAACAGGTGCCATTAATACAGGTAACGAGTGGAGGACAGAGGAGCCTCTTAAAGAAGAAGTTACAGGTCTGTGAGAGCCAGAAATCTTGCTTGTTTGTATGTGACCAAACACTTATTTTCCACCATAATTTGCAAATAAATTCATTAAAAATCCTACAATGTGATTTTCTGGATTTTTTTTCCTCATTTTGTCTGTCATAGTTGAAGTGTACCTATGATGAATTACACGCCTCTCTCATCTTTTTAAGTGAGAGAACTTGCACAATTGGTGGCTGACTAAATACTTTTTTGCCCCACCTTATCTCTCCGGGAAGAAGAAGAAGAAGGGGGTGTATGTTTCATTATTAACGACTGATGGTGTAATTGTGATAACATACAGGAACTCATGTCCTTTCGTTCACCCAACCTAGAATACCTCACAAGAGAATTATCTTTGGTTATAGTCACAGCCGTGTATATTCCCCCTCAAGCCGATACCATGACGGCCCTCAAAGAACTTCACTGGACTTTATGCAAACTGGAAACCACATATCCTGAGACCGCATTTATTGTTGCTGGGGATTTTAACAAAGCAAATTTGATTGTTCAGGGGCAGCACAACAGATTTTTACCTTGTAAGCTTGGGGATTCAATACAGCAACCTTTCGGTTACAGGCCCAACGCTCTAACCACTAGGCTACCTGACCTACCTGCCTGCTGCCCCAGGAAGAGTCTCATAATCATGCCCCAGGAAGTGTATAGGAGATGTTGTACCCACTGTGACTATTAAAACATACCCTAACCAGAAACCGTGGATAGATGGCAGCATTTGCGCAACACTGAAAGTGTGAACCACTGCATTTAACCATGGCAAGGTGACTGGGAATATGGCAGAATACAAACATCAAACAGTCAAAACGTCAGTATAGAGACAAAGTGGAGTCGCAATTCAATGGCTCAGACATGAGACGTATATGGCAGGGTCTACAGTCATTCACGGACTACAAAAGGAAAACCAGCCACGTCGCGGACACCGACGTCTTGATTTCGCACACACTAAACACCTTCTTCGCCCGCTTTGAGGGTAACACCGTGCCACCGACGCGGCCCGCTACCACGGACTGTGGGCTCTACTTCTCCGTGGCCGACGTGAGTACGACATTTAACTCCTTTGTTAACCTTCGCAAGGACACGGCATCCCTAGCCGCATCCTCAGAGCATACTCCCTCATACTGAGGGAGCACCCCCCCCTATCCACATCGACGGGACCACAGTGAGGAATTTCAAGGCAAAGGATGGCTACTTTGAAGAATCTAAAATATGAAACATATTTTGATTTGTTTTACACTTTTTTTGGTTACTACATGATTCCATATGTGTTATTTCTTCATGTCTTCACTATTATTTTACAAAGTAGAAAATAGTAAAAATAAACAAATCGTTGAATGAGAAGGTGTGTCCAAACTTTTGACTGGTACTGTGTATATATACAGTATATATCCATACAGTATGAAAACAATGTTATGAACAGTTTTTTTGTTCATACAATGTTGTTGTTTCTAGAAGTGGATACAATGGCTCCATGACCATACAGTAGGACACACCTCCTGTATGTTCAGTACGTCTGTATCATATGCATCCAGTGAATCATATGTAGTAGTACTAGTAGTAGAACAGTAGTAGTAGTATTATTATGTATCTTCATTATCAACACCATCATTTCTCATGAAATGTTTTTGTCCACCGGTCTCCACATTTGAATTGGACAAACGGGATGTACAGATGTAGGATCTTAATTGGATCACTCTTTTATTACTGAGAATTTTCCTGCAAAGCAGGACATGCAATCTTGTTGAGTATTTGAGTAAAAAAAAAAGCTTCTAAAGTTCATAATTTCCACTTAGAAAATTCAGACAAAAATATATCAACCGCTACAAAAACATTTTTCTTGCGGCAGGATTATTTTCCTGCTGTAGCAACCTGGCTCAAATTAAGATCCTACATATGTATGAATCATCATGTCACTATTTGAATGATAATAAGAGAATAACATTCTGTTGCTTGGGGTTTAGAGAGGTCTTCATACACAGAAGAACCCATTTAACAGATTATTTCATGTATTTGGATAAAAAAACAAGGTTTGCATATCACCAACTGTGGGATTTTTATAGATTTTATTCCACCCTGATATTTGTTTTCACTACCAGCTCTTATATGACATCTCACCTGTATTCTCCTGCTACACTTCCTGGTTTGAGCGGTGTTGGGTGTTCTGGGTATTGTAGTGTTTGTGTGTATATGATGTGTTCTGTTGTTGTTGTTGTTGACCCTGCTGCCTGCTCTCCCCTTCTGGAAGCCATCTGATGTCAACGTACGTCTCTGCCTCTCTCATCTCCTTCAGTACAGTAGCTGTAGTGATCTTGTAGCTAGATATACAGAAAACACACCCAGTTGTAACACATGGAACACACTCTACTAACCTCTGTATATGGCCTCCTTCCCTTGCTTCACTCTCGCTATCCCATCTAATGTTCACCCCACGTTGTTGTTTCTCCACTCCCTCCATCAATGTTGACTGTCCCTGTCCCTTGGTCTTCCCTTCGTAACCCTATGCCTCCTCCATCCTGTCTCTGCCTGCCTCTGCCTCTGCCTCTGTATCTGCCTCTGCCTCTGTATCTGCCTCTGTATCTGCCTCTGTCTCTGTCGCTGCCTCTCCCTCTGCCTCTGCCTCTGTCTCTGCCTCTGCCTCTGTCTCTGCCTCTTTCTGTCTCTCTCTCTCTCCCGCTCTCTCCCGCTCTCTCCCACTCTCTAATTCTCTCTCTCTCGCTCTCTCTCTCTGTTCTCTCTCTGTTCTCTCTCCCTCTTTCCACCTCCCTCTCTGTCCCCCTCTCAGGACTTCTTGGGTCAGGTGTTCTGTACTCTGGGGGAGATCGTGGGGTCACCTGCCAGTCGACTGGAGAAACCACTAGGGTGAGTCAGTCTCAGATATCAGATCTGTTTTCTAACCACTGTTGTCCTAAAGTGGTTCTCAAACCTCTCCTCAGGGGCCCTCAGTCATTTAACTTTTTATTTGTAGCCCTAAAGTAGCTTGACAATTAGTTCACAAGTTTGAATTAGGTGTGCTGGTTCTGGAAAATATTAAATGTGGATGGGGATCCCCGAGGAAAGGTTTGAGAACCACTATCCTAAAGGAGACTATTATGGTTGACAAGTTGGCCTCTGTCCACTGTTCTGTGGTGCTGAATGCCAGATCTCTGTAGCCTAGTGGTTAGAGAATTGGGCCAGTAACTGAAAGGTTGCTGGATCAAATCCCTGAGCTGACAAGGTCGAAATCTGTTGTTCTGCCCCTGAACAAAGGCAGTTGACCCACTGTTCCATGGATGTCAATTATGGGAGCTCCCCACATCTCTCTGATTCAGAGGGGTTGGGTTAAATGCGGAAGATGCATTCAGTTGTACAACTGACTAGGTAACACCCATTCTCCCTCTGGTTTCACAGCTGTCCATGGTGCTGAAATCTCTGATCACCTCTATTTGCTTTCTGTTAACTTAACCCTCATACTCCCTACTGGGGCCATTGTGACCCCAGAGGCAGATATTTGATCATAGCCCAAAGGTGGTTTATTAAATTCATAACATGTTTCATGACTCTGTCAATCTACTTGATTTTAACTTATCTAAATCATTGTTTTAGTGTTTCTGTATCAAACAACAAACAAATCAATTATAAAAGCTTTAGCTACTTAGGGAGTAGCGGCGCGCTAGCAGGCCACTCCCGACACTACCCAGTGAAATGTAAGGCGCCAAATTCAAAATCCATAAGTTGAATTATTAAACATTGTGTTGCATAGTCATCAAAAGCTCTGATTCTTGGCGATATCACAGCGTTGTCAGATTTCAAAAAGGTTTCACGGCAAAAGCACAACATTTGATTGTTTGAGGATAGCACCCCACATATTTTCCACATTAGCATAAATTCATATCCAGCGCGGGTCACACAAAACCCATATCACAGCTAAAATAAATCTCTTACCTTTCGAATAACTTCTGCTGAGGACTTCCCAAGTGTCCAACGAAGACATCCAATGGTTCTTTTGTTAGAAAAAGTCATTTATTATATCCATAAATCTCCATTTGGTTGGCACGTTATGATCAGAAAATCCAACGTCGAATCGCCCATTGAACCGGGAAGAGAACGTGTTCAAAAATACCTATCAACTTTTCCTAAACAAATCATAGATCATTTATAATGCTTAGCCGGTAAAATCTTGTTGACATCTGAGCTACCTCGACTATTTCCTGTTCCTATTCGTTCTGCTCAGGGCTACAGCTTCCAAACTCTGTATAAAGACTGTTGACATCTAGTGGAAGCAATAGGTACTGCAATCTAGGAGCTGGTTTCCATTAAAATCAATAGAGAAAGTATCAAACAGAGAAAAGGTCACCCCAAAGAAATATCAGGGTTTTCACCTGCTATATCAGTTCTGTTATACTCACATACATTATTTTAACACTTTTAGAAACTTCAGAGTGTTTCCTATGTGCAATCCTCAACAATGAAGTCCTCCATTAACATCCTGAACTGCCCTGGAGACACCAGAGCATCAAGGTGCAGTGAGCTCTGCCGATTTCATTTACAGAGCAAAATAAAAAATTGCTAAATAAATAAAAAATGCCGAATGACCTAATTCTGTAGTGATCAACAGGACCTCTAGAGTTAACCATCCCTGTGATCTGATCTGGTGACTCCTATGTCTGTCATTTAACAATGAGGTAAGGTATGGACGGAAGTTTGCACAAGAGGGCTTTATAAACAAAAATGATGAAGAGAGGAGAGGGATGAGTTTTAGGTTGTAGGGGATGAAGAGGAATGAGGGATGAGTTTAAGGTTGTAGGGGATGAAGAGGAGAGAGGGATGAGTTTTAGGTTGTAGGGGATGAAGAGGAGAGAGGGATGAGTTTACGGCCCGTTTTGAGGATAACACAGTGCCACCAACGCGGACCGCTGCCAAGGACTGTGGGCTCTCCTTCTCCGTGGCCGACGTGAGTAAGATATTTAAGCGTGTTAACCCTCGCAAGGCCCAAACGGAATCCCTAGCCGCGTCCTCAGAGCATGCACAGAGTGTTTACGGACATATTCAATCTCTCCCTATCCCAGTCTGTTGTACCCACTTGCTTCAAGATGTCCACCATTGTTCCTGTACCCAAGAAAGCAAAGGTAACTGAACTAAATGACTATCACCCCGTAGCACTCACGTCTGTCATCATGGAGTGCTTTGAGAGACTAGTCAAGGATCATATCACCTCCACCTTACCTGACACCCTAGACCCACTTCAATTTGGTTCAATTTGCCCAATAGATCCACAGACAATGTAATCGCCATCACCCTGTACACTGCCCTATCCCACCTGGACAAGAGGAATACCCATGCAAGAATCCTGTTCATTGACTACAGCTCAGCCTTCAACACCATAGTACCCTAATTACCAACAATGTTGAGACAGCCTACAGGGAGGAGGTGAGGGCCCTGGGAGAGTGTTGCCAGGAAAATATCCTCTCACTCAACGTCAACAAAATGAAGGAGCTGATCTCGGACTTCAGGAAACAGCAGAGGGAGCACGCCCCTATCCACATCGACAGGACCACAGTGGAGAAGGTGAAAAGCTTCAAGTTCCTCGCCGTACACATCACTGACAATCTGAAATGGTCCACCCACACAGACAGTGTGGTGAAGAATGCGCAACAGCACCTCTTCAACCACAGGAGGCTGAAGAAATTTGTCTTGGCACTTTAAACCCTCACAAACTTTTACAGATGCACCATTGAGATGTATCACCAACTGGTACGGCAACTGCCCCACCCGCATTCGCAGGGCTCTCCAGAGTAGGCTGCGGTCTGCCCAACACCTCACCGGGGGGCAAACTACCTACCCTCCAGGACACCTACAGCACCCGATGTCACAGTAAGGCCAAAAAGATAATCAAGGACAGCAACCACCTGAGACACGGCCTGTTCATCCCGCTATCATCCAGAAGGCGAGGTCAGTACAGGTGCATCAAAGCTGGGACAGAGAGACTGAAGAACAGCTTCTATCTCAAGGACATCAGACTGTTAAATAGCCATCATTAGCCCACTTCCACCCGGTTACTCAACCCTGCACCTTAGAGGCTGCTGCTCTATATACATAGACTTGGAATCACTGGTCACTTTAATAATGGAACACTAGTCACTTTAAACTCCCGACACTACCCGGTGAAATGTAAAGCGCCAAATTCAAAATCCAAAAGTTGAATTATTAACAATTCATCAAAATACAAGTGATTCATAGCCATCAAAAGCTCTGACTCCTGGCAATATCACAGCGTTGTCAGATTTCAAAAAGGCTTTACAGGGAAAGCACAACATTTGATTGTTTGAGGGTAGCACCTCTAATATTTATGTATTAGCATAAATCCATAACCCAACGCGGGTCTCACAAAACACATAAAATCGCTAATATAAAATCGCTTACCTTTGATAATCTTCTGCTGAGGGCTTCCCAAGTGTCCAACGAAGACAATCCATGCTTCTTTTGTTAGAAAATGTCATTTATTATATCCATAGATGTCCGTTTGGTTGGCGCGTTATGTTCATAAAATCCACCGTCGAGTCGCCCATAGAACCGTGAAGAGAATTTCTACAAACAAATCAAACATAATTTTTAATGTTTCCTTACGTATTCTTTTATGTATATTTACTATAATATTTCAACCGGATTGTAGCCTGAACGATAAAAAAGGAAAAAACAGTGGAGCGCTCACTCGGTTGCACGCCCGCAAAAGCTTGTTGACATCTGAGCTCCCTTGACCATATCCTGTTCCTATCCGTTCTGGTCAGGGCTACCGTTTCCTGGCTTTGTATAGAGACTGTTGACATATAGTGGAAGCCATAGGTACTGAAATCTCGGAGCTGCTTGCCTTTGAAATCAATAGGGAGACTGTCAAACAGAGCAAAGGCCACAAAAAACAGTAATTCCGGATGGATTTTCCTCGGGTTTTCGCCTGCTATATCCGTTCTGTTACACTCACAGACATTATGTTAACACTTTTAGAAACTTCAGAGTATTTCCTATCCAATAGTACTAATTATGTTCATATTTTCTGGGCCTGAGTGGGAGGCATTTTACTTTGGGCACGCCAGACTCTCCAAAACCGTCACCTCGGGAGCCGCCGTTAATAATGTTTAAATAATGTTTAGATACTGCTTTACTCATCTCATATGTATATACTGTATTCTAGTCAACTGTATTTTAGTCAATGCCACTCTGCTGAAGAGTCTAAATGAGGGACTGAAGAGTCTGAATGAGGGGCTGAAGAGTCTGATTGAGGCTGAAGAGTCTGAATGGGGAGGTGAAGAGTCTGAATGAGGGGCTGAAGAGTCTGAATGGGGGGGATGAAGAGTCTGAATGAGGGGCTGAAGAGTCTGAATGGGGAGGTGAAGAGTCTGAATGAGGGGCTGAAGAGTCTGAATGAGGGGATTAAGAGTCTGAATGAGGGGCTGAAGAGGATGAATGAGGGGCTGAAGTCTGAATGAGGGGCTGAAGAGTCTGATTGAGGCTGAAGAGTCTGAATGAGGGGCTGAAGAGTCTGAATGAGGGGCTGAAGTCTGAATGAGGGGCTGAAGAGTCTGAATGAGGGATGACGAGTCTGAATGAGGGGCTGAAGAGTCTGAATGGGGGGGTGAAGAGTCTGAATGAGGGGCTGAAGAGTCTGAATGGGGAGGTGAAGAGTCTGAATGAGGGGCTGAAGAGTCTGAATGAGGGGCTGAAGAGTCTGAATGAGGGGATGAAGAGTCTGAATGAGGGGCTGAAGAGTCTGAATGAGGGGATGAAGAGGATGAATGAGGGAGTGAAGAGTCTGAATGAGGGGATGAAGAGTCTGAATGAGGGGATGAAGAGTCTGAATGAGGGGGTGAAGAGTCTGAATGAGGGGATGAAGAGTCTGAATGAGGGGCTGAAGAGTCTGAATGAGGGGATGAAGAGGATGAATGAGGGGGTGAAGAGTCTGAATGAGGGGATGAAGAGTCTGAATGAGGGGGTGAAGAGTCAGAATGAGGGGATGAAGCTTCTGAATGAGGGGGGGAAGAGTCTGAATGAGGGGCTGAAGAGGACGAGGAGATGAAGGAAGTGTCTGAGTGGTGTGTTTATATGGTTGGAGTGTGACAGGACTTCAGGAAATGGAAGTGCATCACAGGGGTGAAAGTGGTGGTCGTGGGAGTGTGTCTGTTTGCTTCATGATTAAAGCACAACACTGCCTGTTTACCCTTATGGCAGGTACACAGGGTGCTTTATTACAGCAGAGATGGACTGTTTATGGAGGGAGCTGCAGGCATCTAGAAGGAAGCTCTGTACTGTAGATCATGTTGTTGAGGATTAATGAGCTTTGAGCTTATATCCAACTTGCTGGGTTGTGTGGGTGTATTTGCCATGGCATGGTGGATTATCAAATACACAGAATGCTGCACGGTGCAGGTATCACCTGCTTGCTCCGTCCAAACGCTATGCCACGTCCACAGATGTTACTTTCTTCTCCACAATGAGTCTGGATCCGCGTGCCTTCCCCACCCTTCACTGAATGCAAACACATTCAGGGCTGTCTGATTGGTTCTGAAACCAATGGGTTGGGCCAGAGCCAGGACACACGTGGGTAAAGTGTCACTTTGAAAATGTTTGGTGTTTGTGTGTTTGTGTGTTCTGTGTTTGTGTGTTTGGTATGCGTGTGTTTGTGTGTTTGGTGTTTGTGTGTTTGTGTGTTTGGTGTTTGTGTGTTTGGTATGCGTGTGTTTGTGTGTTTGTGTGTTTGGTGTTTGTGTGTTTGTGTGTTTGTGTGTTTGGTGTTCGTGTGTTTGTGTGTTTGGTGTCTGTGTGTTTGTGTGTTTGTGTGTATGGTGTTTGTGTGTTTGTGTGTTTGTGTGTTTGGTGTTTGTGTGTTTGTGTGTTTGGTGTTTCTGTGTTTCTGTGTTTGTGTGATTGTCTGGAAAGGGAGCGTTCTGTTTTATACCTTGATTTATTTCTGTTCCACTTCTATTGTCAAGGGCCTCTCCTTGTGTCTGGAGAGAGGAGACGCTGGTAATTAATACAGAACAGTAATGAATGCATGATGAGCTTATCTGCCCGTTATTTATTAATTAATAAACATTTTATTATTCTTTAGTGGTTATATCGTAAGAATTTCTTAATGACGTTATTCTGTAAGTGACATGCCTACTGCTCACCTGGGCACACCAATGACCCAGCTACAGCTTTAATTGGTTGTACAGTGATTTGTGATTGGCCTTTATTCAACCAAAACCTGTATGTGGAGGTTTCTGGGTAAGGCAATATAATGTTTGTGCTGTGAGGAAGTATGTCATGGCTGATATCCAGGGATTCAGGACCAAGTGTA
Organism: Brachymystax lenok tsinlingensis; assembly: GCA_030435695.1. Lineage (NCBI taxonomy): Eukaryota > Metazoa > Chordata > Actinopteri > Salmoniformes > Salmonidae > Brachymystax > Brachymystax lenok. Next base: position 10,306,981 of record CM059797.1, on the reverse strand, counting down.
GAACCACTTATACCAAAGGTATTTATAACCTTGTGGAGGGAGAGATACACAGATTGAGAGAGAGAGAGAGAGAGAGAGAGAGAGAGAGAGAGAGAGAGAGAGAGAGAGAGAGAGAGAGAGAGAGAGAGAGAGAGAGAGAGAGAGAGAGAGAGAGAGAGAGAGAGAGAGAGAGAGAGAGAGAGAGAGAGAGAACTAAATACCCCCTGTGTCAGGAGGAGAAGTAAAGAGAAAAAGAGAGGGAGAGGGAAAGAGAGAGCAATGTACATGAACAAAAGACATCGTTTCATCTCAACATCAAACTCTCTGTTCTGTTGCTGTTCTGGATATTACTCCCCGTGCAGTCTTGCTTGGTTGCATATTTTATTGAGGAGAATACATCCTCTATGCCTATATTTACATAACCGCTGAGATAAATAACCTGTGTCCCTATTTCCTACATAGTACACTGCCTTTTTCCCAGAGACTAATCAAAAGGAGTACACTATGTAGGGAACCGTGTTCCATTTGGGACAGAGCCATATAGTTCAACCAGATAGAGACAGACTGGGTGGCTGGAGTCCTAGAGGGGCAGTGTGCTGTAGACAGTTTGGACCCAGTTCAATCCAAAACCTGTTGATGGGAAGTCCAAAAATGAAAGCATGATTTCATTGATACACAGATTTAATTTTTGTTGTGTGTGTGTGTGTGTGTGTGGGGGGTTGTTTCATATATTTTGTTGTTGTCCTTGAGATTCTGTCTGACTGACACATTGCCTCCCTACATATAACTTCCTTGGAGAATAGCTCATTTCATAGTTGTTTTTGTCCTATATCCACTTCCACCTGGTTTTGGTGTTTGATTGAGTAGCATCTTTATTATTTTCCTCCAGAACGACACCAGTGTTCTTTTCTCTTACTCTGCGCTTCCTGTATGAAAAATAATGACTATGATGTTGGGTTGTTGGTTGTTAGGGGGCGGCAGGCAGCTGTAATTTGGCTGTTTAGTTGCTAGGTAATTTGAATTAGGCTGCCTATGCCTTGCAGGAGAGGCAAGAAACTGTTGGAGAGTCACACAAGTGCTCTCTGGCTGTCTCAAGTACACACACACACACACACACACACAGACACACAGACACAGACACACACACACACACACACACACACACACACACCTCCATCAAGAGGAAACGAGGAGCTGCAGACAACTACATTAACTGGTTAAGAAGTGATGCTGGAGGTCATCCAGTTTAGCAGGCACCTACTTCTGTGTGCTCTCACGTTGCACCTCTAAAGACAAACTGTTTTTGTAAGCAAAGAATGAACTTCTAAAGAGTGTGTAGTAAAGAGTGTGTAGTAAAGAGTGTATACTAAAGAGAGTGTAGTAAAGAGTGTGTACTAAAGAGAGTGTACTAAAGAGTGTGTACTAAAGAGTGTGTACTAAAGAGTGTGTAGTAAAGAGTGTGTAGTAAAGAGTGTGTACTAAAGAGTGTGTACTAAAGAGTGTGTACTAAAGAGTGTGTAGTAAAGAGTGTGTAGTAAAGAGAGAGTAGTAAAGAGTGTGTACTAAAGAGTGTGTACTAAAGAGTGTGTACTAAAGAGTGTGTAGTAAAGAGTGTGTACTAAAGAGAGTGTAGTAAAGAGTGTGTACTAAAGAGTCTTTACTAATTAGTGTGTACTAAAGAGAGTGTAGTAAAGAGTGTGTACTAAAGAGCGTGTACTAAAGAGTCTTTACTAATTAGTGTGTAGTAAAGAGTGTGTACTAAAGAGAGTGTAGTAAAGAGTGTGTACTAAAGAGCGTGTACTAATTAGTGTGTAGTAAAGAGTGTGTAGTAAAGAATGTGTACTAAAGAGTGTATAGTAAAGAGTGTGTAGTAAATAGTGTGTACTAAAGAGTGTGTACTAAAGAGTGTGTACTAAAGAGAGTGTAGTAAAGAGTGTGTACTAAAGAGTGTGTACTAAAGTGAGTGTAGTAAAGAGTGTGTACTAAAGAGTGTGTACTAAAGGGTGTGTAGTAAAGGGTGTGTAGTAAAGAGTGTGTACTAAAGAGTGTGTAGTAAATAGTGTGTAGTAAATAGTGTGTAGTAAATAGTGTGTACTAAAGAGTGTGTACTAGTGTGTACTAAAGAGAGTGTAGTAAAGAGTGTGTACTAAAGAGTGTGTACTAATTAGTGTGTAGTAAAGAATGTGTACTAAAGAGTGTGTACTAAAGTGTGTGTACTAAAGAGTGTGTACTAAAGAGTGTGTACTAAAGTGTGTGTACTAAAGAGTGTGTACTAAAGAGTGTGTACTAAAGTGAGTGTAGTAAAGAGTGTGTACTAAAGAGTGTGTACTAAAGGGTGTGTAGTAAAGAGTGTGTAGTAAATAGTGTGTACTAAAGAGTGTGTACTAAAGGGTGTGTAGTAAAGGGTGTGTAGTAAAGGGTGTGTAGTAAAGAGTGTGTACTAAAGAGTGTGTACTAAAGAGTGTGTAGTAAAGAGTGTGTAGTAAATAGTGTGTACTAAAGAGTGTGTACTAAAGAGTGTGTAGTAAAGAGTGTGTAGTAAAGAGAGAGTAGTAAAGAGTGTGTAGTAAAGAGTGTGTACTAAAGAGAGTGTAGTAAAGAGTGTGTACTAAAGAGTGTGTACTAATTAGTGTGTACTAAAGGGTGTGTAGTAAAGGATGTGTACTATAGAGTATGTAGTAAAGAGTGTGTACTAAAGAGTGTGTACTAAAGAGGGGAGGGAGGAGAAAGGTTGAGGAGAGGAGGGTTACATGGCTGAGGGTGGAGAGGAGAGAGATAGGATAGAGGAGGTGAAGAGAGGAGAGAGGTACCAATGCAAGAGGAGAATGAGAGATGGGTAAAGGAGGAGGAGGAAGAGTAGAAGGAAGAGGAGGAGAGGGTGAGGAGAAGTTTTGGCATGCACGAGAGTTGGTTACAGTGAGCGTGTCCTTTACAGGTTCTGTACTCTGTCAGTACGGATTAGTGACAGCGTAGCAGAATGAAGGGAACCTTCTGTGAACATGAATTGAATCATATGAAACATTAATAGAACCATATTAAACATGACTAGAACCATATGAAACATGAGTAGAATCATATGAAACATGAGTAGAATCATGTGAAACATGAATAGAACCATATTAAACATGAATCTAACTATATGAAACATGAATAGAATCATATGAAACATGAATAGAACCATATGAAACATGAACAGAACCATATGAAACATGAATAGAGCCATATGAAACATGAGTAGAACCATATGAAACATGAATAGAACCATATGAAACATGAACAGAACCATATGAAACATGAATAGAACCATATGAAACATGAACAGAACCATATGAAACATGAATAGAAGCATATGAAACATGAACAGAACCATATGAAACATGAATGGAAGCATAGAATGATATGACTAGAACAGAGAGCAGAGAAGTCCTGCTGGTTCTCACAATGACAGACCCACAGAGAAGTGGTAGAAGTGTCACCAGGTTGTTGGGTGAACTATGACACACTGGCGTGAAGACCTGCGTTAACTCCCTGGATGAATATCTTAGGCTTTAGCTCAGCAGTCTAAGACGGTCCCTTCACCTACTTTACTGGGCCATTTTACATTGCATACCTGTACAGTACATTATGTTTTGTTTTACAGCAACATGTCACTTTATAGTTCAGTGTCTAGGCTGTTTAATAAACAACATCCTGTCAGCTAACAGACAGTCTATCTATGGGTAACAGGGTTGACGTGTTCGACGGGCTCAGTTTTCCTCCACAAATCACCTAAAAGCGGCCAGTAGAACCAGCTGACCTGCTACTACACTGTGATACTAGATATCAGCTATTAGACTGTCAATGTTTATTTTTAAAAACAGATCTGAAGGGAATAGTTATTTTAAAGTGAGAGCTCTGTTCATGTAACAGGGTTGACCTTAAAATGAAGGACAGATGAAAATGAATCACTAGTCACACAAAATTATTTTTGTTGTTGTCATTATGTGGGTTAAAACCTTCCTAGAAATGACACAGGGTTGACAGAGGGACAAGCCTTTATTCATATATTTGTTTTATTTACTGAATTGTCCATGTGGTTTATATTAAATGGCACTTCTTTTAATACAACAGAAGGTGCACAATTTCTACTTAAAATAACAAAGGGACGCAAAATGCACTCCTTTCGTGGAACGACCCACATCATTGAACGGACGTCCTACTGTGAACACTCAATTTGAGTGATCACCTTTCTCCTTTCTGCAATTTATTAAACTACCAAAGAGATAAAAAAAATAGGAAATCGTGTTTTTGACTGAGAGATTCTTCTGTAACTTTTGTTCTTCAACAGAAAACTGTTTCAGAGAAAGGTATTTGTTTCAGAGAAAGGTATTTGTTTCAGAGAAAGGTATTTGTTTCAGAGAAAGGTATTTGTTTCAGAGAAAGGTATTTGTAACTAAAGAAAGCTCTGTTCTCTGACTTCTGTCTCTCTCTTTTCTCCTTCTGTGGATCTCTCTTTCCATCTCCCCCCTCTATCTCTCTCTTTCTCTCTACAACCCTCTCTTCTTCTTCTCTCCTCCTCTTTCTCTCTCTCTGAAACACTGTCTATTCTGAATTATGTCAGAAGTCCATCTGGGGGCATTGTGTGGTGTTGTGGGGTTCTCTGTTGACATATTGATTCTCCTAGTTTAGTAGTACGGTACGAGCAGATACTAGCAGACAGCCTTTCTCCTCCTGTATGTACCAGCTCTCTCTCTCTCTCTCTCTCTCTCTCTCTCTCTCTCTCTCTCTCTCTCTCTCTCTCTCTCTCTCTCTCTCTCTCTCTGTCCTCTCTCTCTCTCTCTCTCTCTCTCTCTCTCTCTCTCTATCTGTCAATTTATTTCAATAGGGCTTTATTGGCATGGAAAACATATATTAACATTGCCAAAGCAAGTGAAGTAGATAATATATATATATATATATATAACCCAACCATCACACCAAGCTATAGTATATATAACCCAACCACCACAGCAAGCTATAGTATATATAACTCCAACCATCACACTAAGCTATATATATATATATATATATATATATATATATATATATATATATATATATATATATATATATATAACCCAACCATCACACCAAGCTATAGTATATATAACCCAACCATCACACCAAGCTATAGTATATATAACCCAACCATCATATATATATATATATGTAACCCAACCATCTGTTGTGTCTTTGGCTTTGCCGGATTAAGTGATATGACATGCAATTCTATAAAATCTTTCTCTGTAATTAATATTACCTGATTAAACTAATCATTATAATTAACTAGAAAATCGTGGCACCACGAAATAATGTTTATAGAGCTGTTATCTTCCGAATAAACTCTTAAAGACCTAGTCATCTTTTACATCAGTAGCAGTCAATCATTAATCACCACCTTATTTCAGTCTCATCTGAACATCGTAGAATTCTTGGTTATCTTCACGAACCCTGGCTACCAAGTTGAATCAGCAATACAAAATGTGGTTTAATTATGTATTTACTAAATACCAAAATAATCACAACGAATTACATATACACAGGATGGATCATACGTTGATTACTAATTATGTCATACAAGAAAATAACCGCCCATTTGGAAAAGGAAAATGCAAGACATATTTACTCTGAGCTGCACTTCGATAGATTGGTCGCAGATGGAAGGCTGGGTTGCCCAGCAGAGATCTCTTGTCCTGTGTAGTATGTCTGGTGGTGAACTGGAGCGTGGTTGAATGGATACTTTGTCTGTCCTCTCCTAGCCCACGTTTACAGTTGCTGCTGCTCACTCACCGGCTAGGAGGTATCACTTCTTTGAATAAGAGTTCAAAGTTCATACCAAGTTGCTATACTTTAAGCTCATGCTATATTCTGGCTGGTGTAGTTGAAATTCATCCTTTCTGTGTGTAGATCGTCACCTTCACTTTGAACGCGATACTAATTTCGTTAGGTTATTATCTTAGCCCTTTTAACGTAGGACCGACGTCCTCGGAACACAAAGTAGAATTTTCGTCAATGGGCTTATATAGTAGTGGGAGAGAGGGGCGTTTTTCATAGTTTACAACCAATGTCTGTTCACTTGGGCGGGGACACGGAGTGAGCAGAATTTTTACTCTATGAAAACCATTCTCTCATTTAGAAGCTAAAATTGCATTTAATCTTTCCACAAATAGTTTCATATTTAAACATATAAATTGCACAGCAATTCCATGTGAATCTGATAGAATGTGTAGACTTTTTATGTTTATGTTATCCTATCATTAGTAATACTCTCTCAGACGCCAACTGATCTGACATCATATTCATTAAGTAACGACGCATATTTTCAGCTAGTTGGATTACCGAAATATGGTTCCTTTCCCCACCCTTTTGATGTTACCAGACAATCTCTATGTTAACAAAGGGATTTTCAAGACTCAACTCTATAGAGTAGAGAGAGGAAAGAGGGGGAAAGTATTTATGGGGGTCATAAACCTCACCAACAGGCCAACGTCATTACACATCAAACCAAGCTATAAGATCCTGATAAAGATCCAGCTTGTCTTGATAACACTATCAATGCTATGGCAACTTGGAGAGTGTAACTGCCTACCATGTTAGAAACCGTTAATTACAGTTCTATTTCAGAGAACACAGATGTCTGTGTTTACCGCAATTGTCGTGCTGAAGTGCATGCGTGCTTTTAGTCGAAGCGGCGGCATTACGTAGATGCATTCATATTTTCACCAGGGAGTCTGACTTAAAAAAATAATTGCAGAAGTAAAAACAGAAGAGAGAGAGAGAGAGAGAGAGAGAGAGAGAGAGAGAGAGAGAGAGAGAGAGAGAGAGAGAGAGAGAGAGAGAGAGAGAGAGAGAGAGAGAGAGAGAGAGAGAGAGAGAGAGAGAGAGAGAGAGGAGGAAAATAGGAATTTTGTGTCCGTGTGAGAAACATGATGAATAGGCCATTTTACAACCTTCTGTTAAGTTTCCTGTGTGTGTGTACTGTGTGTGTGTGTGTGTGTGTGTGTAGACACAAAAAGTCCCAAAACCCCCAGCTACATCCAAATGTCAGAAGCGAGGCAAACAGCCTCTCCCATTGGCCCAACGAGAACAGATCCTATTGTGAGACACTGAACAAAGAAATAATCAGGTTGGAGGTTAGAGTCAAAGGTTGAAGGATGACAGCATCCAATCCAATGTCCTCCTCCAACTATCAGCACTTTCACCGCCTGAGACCACTCCCACCACCATCACGACATTGTCCAACCTTTAATTCCAATATCTTCCTCTAGACCAGGGGTATTCAACTCTTACCCTCGAGGTCTGGAACCTCAGGCCGCTAGCCCCCTGATATATATATTGTTTTAGGAACCTAGTCGGGGTCTCAACTTACTGTTGAGAGTTAGGATAGTGGATTACAAGGTGCAAGTTCGAAATGTGGTTGTGCATCAACAATTTGTCTCTTGTCACTCAATTAGCCAAGTCAGCTAACAATTTGTAGATTGTTAAATGAGTCTAGTCAGCTATCTGATGACCGGTCAGGCAGATTATGTGCCCAGCGGCCTTGAACTCTAGGGGGCTCCCGTTTGATTTTGTTAGTCACTCTCACTCAGATATTATTGACATGACATAAGTCCTGGCAAAATGTGCAGAAATGTGTTTTAAAACTGAAAACAATTCTGTACACCCCATGGCAAAATGTGCAGAAATGTGTTTTAAAACTGAAAACAATTCTGTACACCCCATGGCAAAATGGGTAGAATTGTGTTTTAAAACTGAAAACAATTCTGTACACCCCATGGCAAAATGGGTAGAATTGTGTTTTAAAACTGAAAACAATTCTGTACACCCCATGGCAAAATGGGTAGAATTGTGTTTTAAAACTGAAAACAATTCTGTACACCCCATGGCAAAATGGGTAGAATTGTGTTTTAAAACTGAAAACAATTCTGTACACCCCATGGCAAAATGGGTAGAATTGTGTTTTAAAACTGAAAACAATTCTGTACACCCCATGGCAAAATGGGTAGAATTGTGTTTTAAAACTGAAAACAATTCTGTACACCCCATGGCAAAATGGGTAGAATTGTGTTTTAAAACTGAAAACAATTCTGTACACCCCATGGCAAAATGGGTAGAATTGTGTTTTAAAACTGAAAACAATTCTGTACACCCCATGGCAAAATGGGTAGAATTGCAGGAATTTTTTACAACTTAAAAAAAAAATGGAACCTTTATTTAACTAGGCAAGTCAGTTAAGAACAAATTCTTGTTAGCTGTAAAATCAAATCAAATCTCACTTAGGGCCTGCTAAAGTCCAGAGCTGGCCCTGGGCCCAGGTGTAAACCAGTCCCTGATTAGAGGGGAACAATGGAAAAACACAGTGGAACTGGCTTGGAGGTCCAGAGTTGAGTTTAGGGGCTCTAGACCTTCTCCAGATCCCTTATTTCTTATAGGATCACCATGACAACCCCAGGCTGTTATTGCCTGCCAGAGTTCCATCTGTAATTGCTGTCTATCCTATAAAATCCCCTTTTAACCTGGCGTGAACTCTGGTTCAATCTCATCTTACATTGTATTTATTCATTTCTTGCTATATGCTCTATTGATCCAAGCATTCTTGTGGGTCACAGGAGTAGCTAGCTGGCTAAGCGTCACCGCTCCAGCCCTATAATAAGCCAAAGAGCAACGTGATTTAGTTTCATAGCTAAGCTACAGAGCAGACAATGTGCAGTGTCCTATAGAAAAACTTGAAAAGTGTTAGATCCTGCATATCGGTTGAAAAGGAAGCAATGTGGCAATTGTTTGTTATGACATTCGTAAGGCATCATGCGCAGTCTGCGCTGTGACAGGCTCCTCAGGTAAAGAAACATTACTTCATTTCCATTGCTCTCTAGCTCCATCTCTGTCTCTTCTTCTGCACTCTTTCTGTCCCTGTCTATCTGTTCAAAAACCTCTCTCTCTCCTTTCCTCCAATCTCATTCTCTATGTTCAGTGAAATCTCTTCATATAACTTCACTACTCTATTCTCTCCTCTCATCTCTCCTCGCCTCTCTCCCCTCTCTTTCGCCCACCCCATATAACTTTCTCCTCCCTTCCATTCTCTGCTTCTTCTCCCCCCTCTTTCTCCCTTCCCCTCTCTCTCTCCTCAACCTCTCTCTTCCCCTCTCTCTTTCTACTCCCCACTCTCTCTCCCCCCCTCTCTCCTCCCCTCTCTCTCATCTCCCCCTCTCTCCGTCTCCTCCCCTCTCTCTCTCTCTCTCCTCTCTCTCTCTCTCCTTCTCTCTCTCTCTCCTCCCCCTCTCCCCTATCTCTTTCCTCCTCTCTCTCTCTCCTCAACCTCTCTCCTCCCCTCTCTCTGCTTCCCCCCTCTCTCTCTCTCCTCTCTCTCTCATCTCCCCCCCCTCTCTCTCTCTCCTCCCTCTCTCTCCACCTCTCTCTCTCTCCTCCCTCTCTCTCCTCCCCTCTCTCTCCACCCCCTCTCTCCTCCCTCTCTCTCCACCCCCTCTCTCTCTCCACCCTCTCTCTCCCCTCCCTCTCTCCTCCCCTCTCTCTCCACCCCCTCTCTCTCCTCCCCCTCTCTCTCTCCACCTCTCTCTCTCCACCCTCTCTCTCCTCCCCTCTCTCCTCCCCTCTCTCTCCACCCCCTCTCTCTCTCTCCTCTCTCTCTCTCCTCCCCTCTCTCTCTGCTTCCCCTCTCTCTATCTATTCCAGTCTCAGTCGGTTGTCCCAGTCCTCCTCCTACCTGTCACAACACAGCACATCTCTACTCTGTTGCATGGCTACCAGCTATGTCTAACCCTCTGCGGCTCCGCTTCGGCTCTGCTGCGCCTTGTCATTACCTATTTGGAATATACAGATGCACATGAACGCATACCTGTATAATAATGTCCTGTTGCAACCGCTCCAGTTGGCTCTGTGCTGGCTGACATTTTGGTGCAATAAGAGCTGTATTTAGACAGAGGGACATTTTGTTTCTGTGTCTGAGGAGTGGAGGCTCTTTGGGCTCTGTGAATTCAGGGGCCTGGGGTTTAGTTCTTTGTGTTGTTGCCTTGGTTTCAAGGTTTCAGGCTGTGCATCCCAAATGGCGCCCTCCCCCATATATGGTGCACTGCTTTTGACCAGAGCCCTATGGGCTAAAAGTTGTGCACTATAGGAAGGAACAGAGGCAGAGGGATATTTCTTCAGACGGCAGGTAGTTTGCCTCAGAGCCTCAGAGCCTCATAACCAGGAAAAGGGCCAGAAGGAGACATGTGTAGTTGATTTCTGGTGGAAATAGTGAATCAGTGAGTGTTTGAGACAAGAGACAACAGATGCTAGAAGACTCTGTTTCCTTTGGTTTGGAGTTATGGTTAATTTCTCCTCTTTTGAAGAACTCTGCTCCCTCCCTGAATACCCCTTACCCTTCTCTCTCTCACTCTTTCGCCCACCCCACCCCTTTACCACCCAACTACAAACACAACCTGCCAGAAAACCCTGTGAAGCAGAGAGAGACAGGCCTGAATCTGCAGGGGTGCCAGTAACCCCCCACTAGGAGTACACACCACCCCCCACTAGGAGTACACACCACCACCTTAGGCAATAGAGACACCTCCATGGTGTCTTACCCCACCCACACACCTCTCCTGTGGTGACAACCGCCCCCCTGTATGTCTGTCTCCCGCCTCAGGCACGGTGCTACAGTAGAGAGCCCCAGGGAAGATCAGGGATCTGGAGTGAGCAGCGGGCTTTGATAAAGCTGTCACATGTCGCCTCTCTGAATCACTCCCCTCTTCTCTCCCCTCTCTTCTCTCATCTCTCCTCGCCTCTCTCCCCTCTCTTCCTCTTCACTATTCTCTCCCCTCCCCTCTCATCTCTTCTCATCTCTTCTCCCCTCTTCTCCCCTCTTCTATCCCCTCTTCTCTCCCCTCTTCTCCCCTCTTCTCTCCTCTCTTCTCCCCTCTTCTCCCCTCTTCTCTCCCCCCTCTCTCTCTCTCCTCTCTTCTCCCCTCCCCTCTCCCCTCTTCCCTCATCTCTTCTCCCCTCTTCTCCCCTCTTCTCTCCTCTCTTCTCCCCTCTTCTAACCTCTTCTCTCCTCTCTTCTCCCCTCTTCTCTCCTCTCTTCTCCCCTCTTCTCCCCTCTTCTCTCCTCTCTTCTCCCCTCTCCTCTCCCCTCTTCTCTCCTCTCTTCTCCCCTCTCCTCTCCTCTCTTCTCCCCTCTTCTCCCCTCTTCTCTCCTCTCCTCTCCCCTCTTCTCTTCTCTCCTCTCTTCTCTCCCCTCTTCTCTCCTCTCTTCTCCCCTCTTCTCCCCTCTTCTCTCCTCTCTTCTCCTCTCTTCTCCCCTCTTCTCTCCTCTCTTCTCCCCTCTTCTCTCCTCTCTTCTCCCCTCTTCTCTCCTCTCTTCTCCCCTCTTCTCTCCTCTCTTCCCTCCTCTCGTTTCTCCTCTCTCCCCTCTCTTCCTCTTCTCTATTCTCCGCTCTCTTCTCCGCTCTGCTCTGTTCTCCTTTCTCGTCTCCTCTCACCAACACAACCGTTTCCTATAATGGATAACAAGAGCCAAGGCAGCTCAAAAAAAGTCTTACCCCAGTGGTCACATTAACCACATGAAACATTGATCTCTCTCATTTCCTCTTTTTACAGTCAACCTTCTTCCATCCATAAGGAGCCATAATAGACCAATGAAAGAACCAGTCCTTCCATCATTACATCTCTCTGTCTTCCTACTTCCTCCATCAATACATCATTACATCTCTCTGTCTTCCTACTTCCTCCATCAATACATCTCTCTGTCTTCCTACTCCCTCCATCATTACATCTCTCTGTCTTCCTACTCCCTCCATCATTACATCTCTCTGTCTTCCTACTTCCTCCATCATTACATCATTACATCTCTCTGTCTTCCTACTTCCTCCATCATTATATCTCTCTGTCTTCCTACTCCCTCCATCATTACATCTCTCTGTCTTCCTACTTCCTCCATCATTACATCTCTCTGTCTTCCTACTCCCTCCATCATTACATCTCTCTGTCTTCCTACTTCCTCCATCATTACATCTCTCTGTCTTCCTACTCCTCCATCATTACATCTCTCTGTCTTCCTACTTCCCATCATTACATCTCTCTGTCTTCCTACTCTCCATCATTACATCTCTCTGTCTTCCTACTTCCATCTCATCTCTGTCTTCCTCTTCCTCCATCATTACATCTCTCTGTCTTCCTACTCCCTCCATCATTACATCTCTCTGTCTTCCTACTTCCTCCATCATTACATCTCTCTGTCTTCCTACTCCCTCCATCATTACATCTCTCTGTCTTCCTACTTCCCTCCATCATTACATCTCTCTGTCTTCCTACTCCCTCCATCATTACATCTCTCTGTCTTCCTACTTCCTCCATCATTACATTACATCTCTCTGTCTTCCTACTCCCTCCATCATTACATCTCTCTGTCTTCCTACTTCCTCCATCATTACATCTCTCTGTCTTCCTACTCCCTCCATCATTACATCTCTCTGTCTTCCTACTTCCTCCATCATTACATCTCTCTGTCTTCCTACCCTCCATCATTACATCATTACATCTCTGTCTTCCTACTTCCTCCCATCATTACATCTCTCTGTCTTCCTACTTCCCTCCATCATTACATCTCTCTGTCTTCCTACTTCCTCCATCATTACATCTCTCTGTCTTCCTACTCTCTCTCCATCATCATTACATCTCTGTCTTCATCATTACATCTCTCCTCATCATTACATCTCTGTCTTCCTACTTCCTCCATCATTACATGTCTTCCTACTTCCTCCATCATTACATCTCTCTGTCTTCCTACTTCCATCATTACATCTCTCTGTCTTCCTACTCCCTCCATCATTACATCTCTCTGTCTTCCTACTCCTCCATCATTACATCTCTCTGTCTTCCTACTCCCTCCATCATTACATCTCTCTGTCTTCCTACTTCCTCCATCATTACCTCTCTGTCTTCCTACTTCCTCCATCATTACATCTCTCTGTCTTCCTACTCCCTCCATCATTACATCTCTCTGTCTTCCTACTCCCTCCATCATTACATCTCTCTGTCTTCCTACTTCCTCCATCATTACATCTCTCTGTCTTCCTACTTCCTCCATCATCTCTCTGTCTTCCTACTTCCTCCATCATTACATCTCTCTGTCTTCCTACTCCCTCCATCATTACATCTCTCTGTCTTCCTACTTCCTCCATCATTACATCTCTCTGTCTTCCTACTTCCTCCATCATTACATCTCTCTGTCTTCCTACTCCTCCATCATTACATCTCTCTGTCTTCCTACTTCCTCCATCATTACATCTCTCTGTCTTCCTACTCCTCCCATCATTACATCTCTCTGTCTTCCTACTCCTCCATCATTACATCTCTCTGTCTTCCTACTTCCCTCCATCATTACATCTCTCTGTCTTCCCTACTCCCTCCATCATTACATCTCTCTGTCTTCCTACTTCCTCCATCATTACATCTCTCTGTCTTCCTACTTCCTCCATCATTACATCATTACATCTCTCTGTCTTCCTACTTCCTCCATCATTACATCTCTGTCTTCCTACTTCCTCCATCATCATTACATCTCTCTGTCTTCCTACTTCCCTCCATCATTACATCTCTCTGTCTTCCTACTTCCTCCATCATTACATCTCTCTGTCTTCCTACTCCCTCCATCATTACATCTCTCTGTCTTCCTACTTCCTCCCATCATTACATCTCTCTGTCTTCCTACTTCCTCCATCATTACATCTCTCTGTCTTCCCTACTTCCTCCATCATTACATCTCTCTGTCTTCCTTCCTCCATCATTACATCTCTCTGTCTTCCTACTCCCTCCATCATTACATCTCTCTGTCATCCTACTCCTTCCATCATTACATCTCTCTGTCTTCCTACTTCCTCCATCATTACATCTCTCTATCTTCCTACTCCCTCCATCATTACATCTCTCTGTCTTCCTACTTCCTCCATCATTACATCTCTCTGTCTTCCTACTCCTCCATCATTACATCTCTCTGTCTTCCTACTCCTCTCCATCATTACATCTCTCTGTCTTCCTACTCCTCTCCATCATTACATCTCTCTGTCTTCCTACTTCCTCCATCATTACATCTCTCTGTCTTCCTACTCCCTCCATCATTACATCTCTCTGTCTTCCTACTTCCCTCCATCATTACATCTCTCTGTCTTCCCTCTCCCTCCATCATTACATCTCTCTGTCTTCCTACTTCCTCCATCATTACATCTCTCTGTCTTCCTACTCCCTCCATCATTACATCTCTCTGTCTTCCTACTTCCTCCATCATTACATCTCTCTGTCTTCCTACTCCCTCCATCATTACATCTCTCTGTCTTCCCTACTTCCTCCATCATTACATCTCTCTGTCTTCCCTACTCCCTCCATCATTACATCTCTCTGTCTTCCTACTTCCTCCATCATTACATCTCTCTGTCTTCCTACTCCCTCCATCATTACATCTCTCTGTCTTCCTACTTCCTCCATCATTACATCATTACATCTCTCTGTCTTCCTACTTCCTCCATCATTACATCTCTCTGTCTTCCTACTCCCTCCATCATTACATCTCTCTGTCTTCCTACTTCCTCCATCATTACATCTCTCTGTCTTCCTACTTCCTCCATCATTACATCCTCTCTGTCTTCCTACTTCCTCCATCATTACATCTCTCTGTCTTCCTACTCCTCCATCATTACATCTCTGTCTTCCTCCTCCATCATTACATCATTACATCTCTCTGTCTTCCCTACTCCCTCCATCATTACATCTCTCTGTCTTCCTACTTCCTCCATCATTACATCATTACATCTCTCTGTCTTCTACTCCCTCCATCATTACATCTCTCTGTCTTCCTACTCCCTCCATCATTATCTCTCTGTCTTCCTACTTCCCTCCATCATTACATCTCTGTCTTCCTACTCCCTCCATCATTACATCTCTCTGTCTTCCTACTCCTCCATCATTACATCTCTCTGTCTTCCTACTTCCTCCATCATTACATCTCTCTGTCTTCCTACTTCCCTCCATCATTACATCATTACATCTCTCTGTCTTCCTACTTCCTCCATCATTACATCATTACATCTCTCTGTCTTCCTACTTCCCTCCATCATTACATCTCTCTGTCTTCCTACTTCCTCCATCATTACATCTCTCTGTCTTCCTACTTCCCTCCATCATTACATCTCTCTGTCTTCCCTACTTCCCTCCATCATTACATCTCTCTGTCTTCCTACTCCCTCCATCATTACATCTCTCTGTCTTCCCTACTCCCTCCATCATTACATCTCTGTCTTCCTACTTCCTCCATCATTACATCTCTCTGTCTTCCTACTCCCTCCATCATTACATCTCTCTCTGTCTTCCCTACTCCCTCCATCATTACATCTCTCTGTCTTCCCTACTCCCTCCATCATTACATCTCTCTGTCTTCCTACTCCCTCCCATCATTACATCTCTCTCTGTCTTCCTACTTCCTCCATCATTACATCTCTCTGTCTTCCTACTTCCTCCATCATCATTACATCTCTCTGTCTTCCTACTTCCCTCCATCATTACATCTCTCTGTCTTCCTACTTCCTCCATCCCATCATTACATCTCTCTGTCTTCCTACTTCCCTCCATCATTACATCTCTCTGTCTTCCTACTTCCTCCATCATTACATCTCTCTCTCTGTCTTCCTACTTCCTCTCATCATTACATCTCTCTGTCTTCCTACTTCCTCCATCATTACATCTCTCTGTCTTCCTACTTCCTCCATCATTACATCTCTCTGTCTTCCTACTTCCCTCCATCATTACATCTCTCTGTCTTCCTACTCCTCCATCATTACATCTCATCTCTCTGTCTTCCCTACTCCTCCATCATTACATCTCTCTGTCTTCCTACTTCCTCCATCATTACATCATTACATCTCTCTGTCTTCCTACTCCTCCATCATTACATCTCTCTGTCTTCCTACTTCCCTCCATCATTACATCTCTCTGTCTTCCTACTTCCTCCATCATTACATCTCTCTGTCTTCCTACTCCTCCATCATTACATCATTACATCTCTCTGTCTTCCTACTTCCTCCATCATTACATCTCTCTGTCTTCCTACTTCCTCCATCATTACATCTCTCTGTCTTCCTACTCCTCCATCATTACATCTCTCTCTGTCTTCCCTACTCCCTCCATCATTACATCTCTCTGTCTTCCTACTTCCTCCATCATTACATCTCTCTCTCTGTCTTCCTACTCCTCCATCATTACATCTCTCTGTCTTCCTACTCCCTCCATCATCATTACATCTCTGTCTTCCTACTTCCTCCATCATTACATCTCTCTGTCTTCCTACTCCCTCCATCATTACATCTCTCTGTCTTCCTACTTCCTCCATCATTACATCATTACATCTCTCTGTCTTCCTACTCCCTCCATCAATACATCTCTCTGTCTTCCTACTCCCTCCATCATTACCTCTCTGTCTTCCTACTTCCTCCATCATTACATCTCTCTGTCTTCCTACTCCCTCCATCATTACATCTCTCTGTCTTCCTACTCCCTCCATCATTACATCTCTCTGTCTTCCTACTTCCTCCATCATTACATCTCTCTGTCTTCCTACTCCTCCATCATTACATCATTACATCTCTCTGTCTTCCTACTTCCTCCATCATTACATCTCTCTGTCTTCCTACTTCCTCCATCATTACATCTCTCTGTCTTCCTACTTCCTCCATCATTACATCATTACATCTCTCTGTCTTCCTACTCCCTCCATCATTACATCTCTCTGTCTTCCTACTTCCTCCATCATTACATCATTACATCTCTCTGTCTTCCTACTTCCTCCATCATTACATCTCTCTGTCTTCCTACTTCCTCCATCATTACATCTCTCTGTCTTCCTACTCCCTCCATCATTACATCTCTCTCTGTCTTCCTACTTCCTCCATCATTACATCTCTCTGTCTTCCCTCTTCCCTCCATCATTACATCTCTCTGTCTTCCTACTTCTCCATCATTACATCACATCTCTCTGTCTTCCTACTCCTCCATCATTACATCTCTCTGTCTTCCTACTTCCTCCATCATTACATCATTACATCTCTCTGTCTTCCTACTTCCTCCATCATTACATCTCTCTGTCTTCCTACTTCCTCCATCATTATATCTCTCTGTCTTCCTACTCCCTCCATCATTACATCTCTCTGTCTTCCTACTCCTCCATCATTACATCATCATCTCTCTGTCTTCCTACTCCTCCATCATTACATCTCTCTGTCTTCCTACTCCCTCCATCATTACCTCTCTGTCTTCCTACTTCCTCCATCATTACATCTCTCTGTCTTCCTACTCCCTCCATCATTACATCTCTCTGTCTTCCTACTTCCTCCATCATTACATCTCTCTCTGTCTTCCTACTTCCTCCATCATTACATCTCTCTGTCTTCCTACTCCTCCATCATTACATCTCTCTGTCTTCCTACTTCCTCCATCATTACATCTCTCTGTCTTCCTACTCCCTCCATCATTACATCTCTCTGTCTTCTACTTCCTCCATCATTACATCTCTCTGTCTTCCTACTTCCTCCATCATTACATCTCTCTGTCTTCCTACTCCTCCATCATTACATCTCTCTGTCTTCCTACTTCCTCCATCATTACATCATTACATCTCTCTGTCTTCCTACTTCCTCCATCATTACATCTCTCTGTCTTCCTACTTCCCTCCATCATTACATCTCTCTCTGTCTTCCTACTCCTCCTCCATCATTACATCTCTCTGTCTTCCTACTTCCTCCATCATTACATCTCTCTGTCTTCCTACTTCCTCCATCATTACATCATTACATCTCTCTGTCTTCCTACTTCCTCCATCATTACATCTCTCTGTCTTCCTACTTCCTCCATCATTACATCATCTCTGTCTTCCTACTCCTCCATCATTACATCTCTCTGTCTTCCTATCCCTCCATCATTACATCTCTCTGTCTTCCTACCATCATTACATCTCTCTGTCTTCCTTACATCTCTGTCATCATTTACATCTCTCTCTGTCTTCCTACTCCCTCCATCATTACATCTCTCTGTCTTCCTACTCTCCATCATTACATCTCTCTCTGTCTTCCTACTCCTCCATCATTACATCTCTCTGTCTTCCTACTCCTCCATCATTACATCTCTCTGTCTTCCTACTTCCTCCATCATTACATCTCTGTCTTCCTACCCTCCATCATTACATCTCTCTGTCTTCCTACTTCCTCCATCATTACATCTCTGTCTTCCCTACTTCCCTCCATCATTACATCTCTCTGTCTTCCTACTCCCTCCATCATTACATCTCTCTGTCTTCCTACTCTCTCCATCATTACATCTCTCTGTCTTCCTACTCCTCTCCATCATTACATCTCTCTGTCTTCCTACTCCCTCCATCATTACATCTCTCTGTCTTCCTACTTCCTCCATCATTACATCTCTCTCTGTCTTCCTACTTCCTCCATCATTACATCTCTCTGTCTTCCTACTCCTCCATCATTACATCTCTCTGTCTTCCTACTTCCTCCATCATTACATCATTACATCTCTCTGTCTTCCTACTTCCTCCATCATTACATCTCTCTGTCTTCCTACTTCCCTCCATCATTACATCTCTCTGTCTTCCTACTTCCTCCATCATTACATCTCTCTGTCTTCCTACTTCCTCCATCATTACATCTCTCTGTCTTCCTACTCCCTCCATCATTACATCTCTCTGTCTTCCTACTTCCTCCATCATTACATCATTACATCTCTCTGTCTTCCTACTTCCTCCATCATTACATCTCTCTGTCTTCCTACTTCCTCCATCATTACATCTCTCTGTCTTCCTACTTCCTCCATCATTACATCTCTCTGTCTTCCTACTCCCTCCATCATTACATCTCTCTGTCTTCCTACTTCCTCCATCATTACATCTCTCTGTCTTCCTACTCCCTCCATCATTACATCTCTCTGTCTTCCTACTTCCTCCATCATTACATCTCTCTGTCTTCCTACTCCCTCCATCATTACATCTCTCTGTCTTCCTACTTCCTCCATCATTACATCATTACATCTCTCTGTCTTCCTACTTCCTCCATCATTACATCTCTCTGTCTTCCTACTTCCTCCATCATTACATCTCTCTGTCTTCCTACTCCCTCCATCATTACATCTCTCTGTCTTCCTACTTCCTCCATCATTACATCTCTCTGTCTTCCTACTTCCTCCATCATTACATCTCTCTGTCTTCCTACTTCCTCCATCATTACATCTCTCTGTCTTCCTACTTCCTCCATCATTACATCTCTCTGTCTTCCTACTTCCCTCCATCATTACATCTCTCTGTCTTCCTACTTCCCTCCATCATTACATCTCTCTGTCTTCCTACTTCCTCCATCATTACATCTCTCTGTCTTCCTACTTCCTCCATCATTACATCTCTCTGTCTTCCTACTCCCTCCATCATTACATCTCTCTGTCTTCCCTACTTCCTCCATCATTACATCTCTCTGTCTTCCTACTCCCTCCATCATTACATCTCTCTGTCTTCCTACTTCCTCCATCATTACATCTCTCTGTCTTCCTACTCCCTCCATCATTACATCTCTCTGTCTT
This sequence comes from Brachymystax lenok tsinlingensis, assembly GCA_030435695.1. Taxonomy (NCBI): domain Eukaryota; kingdom Metazoa; phylum Chordata; class Actinopteri; order Salmoniformes; family Salmonidae; genus Brachymystax; species Brachymystax lenok. The sequence goes on along the minus strand of CM059797.1, from coordinate 10,287,367 downwards.
CCTACTTCCTCCATCAATACATCTCTCTGTCTTCCTACTTCCTCCATCATTACATCTCTCTGTCTTCCTACTTCCTCCATCATTACATCTCTCTGTCTTCCTACTTCCTCCATCATTACATCTCTCTGTCTTCCTACTCCCTCCATCATTACATCTCTCTGTCTTCCTACTTCCTCCATCATTACATCTCTCTGTCTTCCTACTTCCTCCATCATTACATCTCTCTGTCTTCCTACTTCCTCCATCATTACATCTCTCTGTCTTCCTACTTCCTCCATCATTACATCTCTCTGTCTTCCTACTCCCTCCATCATTACATCTCTCTGTCTTCCTACTTCCTCCATCATTACATCATTACATCTCTCTGTCTTCCTACTTCCTCCATCATTACATCTCTCTGTCTTCCTACTTCCTCCATCATTACATCTCTCTGTCTTCCTACTCCCTCCATCATTACATCTCTCTGTCTTCCTACTTCCTCCATCATTACATCATTACATCTCTCTGTCTTCCTACTTCCTCCATCATTACATCTCTCTGTCTTCCTACTTCCTCCATCATTACATCTCTCTGTCTTCCTACTTCCTCCATCATTACATCTCTCTGTCTTCCTACTCCCTCCATCATTACATCTCTCTGTCTTCCTACTTCCTCCATCATTACATCATTACATCTCTCTGTCTTCCTACTTCCTCCATCATTACATCTCTCTGTCTTCCTACTTCCTCCATCATTACATCTCTCTGTCTTCCTACTCCCTCCATCATTACATCTCTCTGTCTTCCTACTTCCTCCATCATTACATCATTACATCTCTCTGTCTTCCTACTCCTTCCATCAATACATCTCTCTGTCTTCCTACTCCCTCCATCATTACATCTCTCTGTCTTCCTACTTCCTCCATCATTACATCTCTCTGTCTTCCTACTTCCTCCATCATTACATCTCTCTGTCTTCCTACTTCCTCCATCATTACATCTCTCTGTCTTCCTACTCCCTCCATCATTACATCATTACATCTCTCTGTCTTCCTACTCCCTCCATCATTACATCTCTCTGTCTTCCTACTTCCTCCATCATTACATCTCTCTGTCTTCCTACTTCCTCCATCATTACATCTCTCTGTCTTCCTACTTCCTCCATCATTACATCTCTCTGTCTTCCTACTTCCTCCATCATTACATCTCTCTGTCTTCCTACTTCCTCCATCATTACATCATTACATCTCTCTGTCTTCCTACTTCCTCCAT